>WOFF01000001.1:1272505-2545010 GCA_018357685.1 Trichophyton schoenleinii
TGGCTATAGAATATATGTCTACCAGGGGCTTACATCCGAAAAGCTTCACTTGCCAGAGACATTGCGGACTGAAATTCTACATGACCAAGTTATCTACACCGTTGCGGATTCGTCACAGGCAGCTAGGTTTGTTAGCCAGTTGGAAGAAAATGGAATCACTGAGTACCGTGTCAGTGGCCCGACCATCGAGGATGTCTTTTTAAAGGTTGCTGAGGAGATTTATAAGGAAGCCGAAAACTGGGAAGATGACGGAAAGACTGGCAAGGGATCTGACCAGACACCACACCTCCTTACTGGCCGCCGCATCGGGATGGCCCAGCAAGCCTGGGTCCTCCTTTGCAAGAGAGCCACGATCCTCCGCCGGAATTACCTCCCTACCATTGCTGCATTCCTACTCCCGATTATTGCCGCCGGACTGGTATCTCTCCTCATGAAAGACTATGAACTTCCAGTCTGTACCGGACCAGCCGCATTTTCCCAATCAAACGTCAACTCCATCTTGAACCAAGTGAAGCTGAAATTGGTAATTGGGCCCAGTAGCAAGCTTTCGGCAGGGAGCCTACTGTCACTTGGCGGAGGGTTAGGGGGCGCTGGCGGTGGTTCGCTGCCAGCGAATGTTACAGACGCTTTGCGAGAGGGCACTCACATCGTGAACTCCCTTAAGGAATTCAACGATTACATCGCCACAAACTTCCGCAATGTTACTCCTGGTGGATTCTATCTTGGAGATGACACTTCGCCGCCGACGTTTGCATGGCAAGGCAATTCTGGCCCTGCATTGGCCTCGATTTTGCAGAATCAGATGAACAACCTTTTGAACAACGTTTCCATCTCTACCCAGTACCAGATTCTCGAAGTCCCATGGATATCATCAGCTTCAAGTTCGCTCCAGCTTGTTATCTATTTGGGTCTTGCTTTATCCGCCTATCCAGCGTTCTTCTCCCTCTATCTTACTATCGAGAAACTTCGACATGTCAGAGATCTGCACTACAGCAATGGGGTCAGAAGTCTTCCGTTATGGCTGTCTTATCTGTCGTTTGATTTTGGTATTGCCCTGACGTCGACTGTTATAGTGGTGATAATATTCAGAGCCGTTTCGGCTAGTTGGTACCATCTGGAGTATCTTTTTGTTGTCTTCTTCCTTTACGCCATCACGTCGACCTTGTTCGCCTATATCATTTCGGTGTTTGCCGCATCCCAGCTTGCTGCCTTTGCCTTCGCTGCCGGAGGTCAAGCGTGAGTAATTCCACTCTGAAATTTCCAAGTTTAATGCATTGCTAACAGTCCGCTAGGATATTATTCCTTGTTTATCTGATTGCATACATGTCTGTCGTCACCTACGCTCCTACAGATCAGGTACAAAATCTCCTATTAGTTGTCCACTTTGCCATTGCTGCCATCTCGCCCATTGGCAATGTGATCCGTGCCCTCTTCGTGGCCCTGAACGTCTTCTCCACTATTTGCCGGGACAAAGAGATAGTCAGTTACCCTGGAGACATTACCGCATACGGCGGTCCTATTCTATACCTCATTTTGCAGGCATTGGTATTATTCGGCGTGCTTTTGTTTTGGGATTCCGGCCTGTCCTTCCGCCGCTTCACTAAAAAGAAGCAATCTGACGGAGAGAGAGAAATCAACGGTGACCCAAACCTTGGAAATGAATTTCAACGTGTGTCGAGTTCCAATGATGGCCTTCGTGCTGTCAACTTGACCAAATCATTTGGAAAGTTCACGGCGGTTGAGGATGTTACCTTTGGAGTACCCCGGGGTGAAGTATTTGCACTCTTGGGCCCCAATGGAGCTGGAAAATCCACCACTATCAGTTTGATCCGAGGAGACATTCAACCCTCTAATAGCAATGGAGAAATATTTATCGAGAATATACCTGTCACCACACAACGAGCTACTGCCCGATCCCATATGGGTGTCTGTCCACAGTTTGATGCTATAGATCAACTGACCGTGTTGGAACATCTTCGATTTTACGCCCGCATTCGAGGAATTCCTGACGTCGAGCACAATGTACGCGAAGTTATCCGTGCTGTTGGCCTGACGCCATATGGAAATAGGATGGCTATGCAACTTTCTGGCGGAAACAAGAGAAAGCTGTCTCTTGGAATCGCTCTAATGGGCAACCCGACAGTACTACTACTAGATGAGCCTTCATCTGGCATGGACGCTGCTTCAAAGCGAGTTATGTGGCGAACTCTCGAGTCAGTTGTCCCCGGCCGATCGTTAGTCCTGACAACGCATTCCATGGAAGAGGCAGATGCACTCGCTTCCCGCGCTGGTATTATGGCCAAAAGAATGCTTGCCATTGGCACCACCGACGACCTACGCCGCCGCCATGGTAATGCATATCACGTCCATATCGTTCATAAGAACGCACCACATACCTCCATGGCAGACATGGAAGAAATCCGTGATTGGGTCGTAAGCACACTTCCTGGCGCGTCCGTTGAGCGAAAGACATACCATGGACAGCTACGATTCAGCCTCAGTAACTCGTCTTCACTCTCGAGAAATGGTACCTCGAATTCACCAATGCACCAACCAGATGAAGACGACGAGATCTATACGGACTCTCCAGCGACTGGACGGAGCAATGAAATCCAGGATAGCGGCAAAATCAGTACCAGCAGGCTGTTTTCGCTTCTCGAGCAGAGCAAAGAGAGGCTTGGTTTTGCCTATTATTCCGTTAGCCAAACTACTCTTGACCAGGTGTTTTTGACCATAGTTGGACAGCATAACATCAAGGAGGAAGGAGAGTAATGTTTTCAATGTTTCGATACCCGTGTTGTTTGCTCATAGCAGTCATACATTCTCCTATTTCTTTACATGTTTCATGAAATTTAATGCTTCCATTTAAAATTGTATGTAGTTCTATTTCTCCTTTTAGAGCCCCGTCCACAACCGCCTTGTCATTTATGATAGAAATAAACATACCTTCTAGTGAGCATTCACTTCTCTGTCTAGTTATTACCACTCTTTCGTGCCCGCTGTCCATCTCTGCTAGATAATGGTGGCGTCAAGTCCATCACTGCTTGTACAGTCGCCATGTACATACCCGTAGTTCGGTTGTTATTTCATGAGAGCGCGCGGAAATGCTCCGCCCAAGCCGCCAAAACCCCCAAAATTCGACGGCTCATCTTTGGAACGGCCAGCCGAGACGAAGAGTTAACTAACTAGTTCCCAAATACATTGAATGGCTATCGAGTTGCATCTATTTGAACAACTACCATCTGCTAAAGATGCCTCAGGCGCCGCCCCTTCAATCTCTCGTGTTGGCAGTTTCAGGAAATGCCAATACCCATTTCAATCCAACGGCACTATCGCCATCCAGCTCATCCAAGCCTACAAAGCACCTAATATATTAAATGGCCGGCGCTTGAAAGGCTAATGATCGCCATCGGCTAAGCTGTTACCCCAGCTTGATACCAAAAGCTTCAGGCCGGCGTCATCTCCGTTTCCACCTCACCCAGGATGAGGCCTCAAGTCCGTTGCCAACAGTTTAACGAGACGTCGCCGATGTCACCAGCCGCGAGTCACTCCTACAAGGGATACGCCCTTTGTTCTACCCGAGAGGGAGGCGCATCCACCCCAGCCGTCTACCGGGAGCTTCCTTTTAACTCATTACCCCAGGTTTTGCTGGAGAGCCCCGTGGACAAAGTGGAGAGCTAGTTACCCCGTATGGGGGTCAAGAAGCGTCATCATGCAGCCAGTAGTTAAGGTATCAGACGGCTGATATCACCCAGTTGCTACTCATCTTCCAGTACATCTATATCTTTCTTTCATGGGTGACCATCGAAGCCACCAATGGAACTACTGCTTTGAATGAACGCTTCACGGATCACAGTTACACAATCTGAGATAGGCCGAGAATTTCAGCTCGGACGTGACCGTTGGATTATACATATACCAAGTTACGTCTTCTCCCAAGATTGAGCGCTGGTTTACAGCACGCAAAACAGGCAACTTCACAATGAAAGCCAAAAAAGAAGACAGGAATGAAGCGTGGAGTTCAGAGATAGAGAACGTTAGACCAATACAGGCACCTCAGTCCAAATGGAAGGTCTCCAAGTCTGGAGATGGCGATACAGCCATGGCCCTATTCACGAACCCAGAGGACCTTCATGAATATGTTGATCCAAAAGAGGCACGAAAGCTACTATGGAAGATCGACTTGATGATTCTCCCTTACCTCGCCGTTTGCTATGCGTTCTTCTACATTGACAAGGTAAGTAGATTCAGGGGTAGATATGTTCTAATTCATCTTTCCATTGAATGTATAGAACCCTATCGAACTAACCTCATTCTGGTGGTGGCTAGACGACTTTGAGCTATGCAGCAATCTTTGGAATTCGAGAAGACCTGAATCTCAAAGGGACCCAATACAGCTGGCTCAGCAGTCTCTTTTACTTTGGATTTTTGGTATGGGCACTTCCTACCAATTTTATGTTGCAAAGGTATCCGGTTGGTATGTATTTAATATTCCCCCCTTTCTATACTGCGCTATACCTATAATTAACACTACTCAAACTCCAACAGGCAAATATCTAGGAGTCAATATATTTATGTGGTTCGTTTTACCATTACCTTTGTTGTCATACTTATTTGGATTTCAGCACTAAATCTTCTCGTTTATAGGGGCTTCTTCCTAATGCTCCAAGCAGCTTGCAAGAATTTTACTACCCTTGCAGTTCTTCGTACTCTTGCCGGTGCGGCTGAGGCATGTTCTGACCCTGGCTTTCTCCTTGTTACAAGCATGTGGTACACCCGAAAGGAACAACCCGTACGACTAGGCTTGTGGTATACCGCGAATGGATTTGGAATAGCTATAGGAGGCCTCCTTGGTTATGGAATTGGAAGTATCAAAGGAGCTTTGCCATCTTGGAAATATGAATTCATTATCATGTAAGTTGAAATACCGGTTCTCAGCCTTGCTATTTCCCAGAGGTTATTAAACATCCTATTTTAGTGGTGCATTATGCTGTGCTTGGGGAATTGTTATATTCCTCTTTCTTCCTGATTCTCCAGTGACAGCACCATTCCTCAATCAAAGGGATCGCCGCAGGGCTGTTGAGCGCGTCCGATCAAACCAAACAGGGATTGAAAACAAAAAACTCAAGCCATATCAGATAAAGGAGGCATTCCTCGACTACAAGCTTTATCTATTTTTCCTGCTAGGAGTGGTGTAGGTAACCTGATTTCAGTCATCACCTTGGTTACGCACTCATACTAATAATGCCTTCCAGATGCAACATTCCCAACGGGGGTATATCTAACTTTGGAACCATCATAATTCAGGGGTTCGGGTTTTCGACCCTTGTCACTACTTTAATGCAGGTATGTTCCTCTATGTTGCACCAATAACTAACAGGTTACTTTCCTTTAAGCTTACCTGATAAACACTATAGATACCATACGGAATTATCATTGCGGTGTCTATCTTACTCTGTGTATACCTAAATAACAAATTCGAGAACCGACGATGTCTCTTTATTATCCTGTTCCTCTTACCAAATATCGCAGGTGCATTTGGACTTCGATTCCTTGCACACGACCAAAAGGCTGGACGACTGATATGCTACTATTTGACTGGCCCATACAATGCTGCTTTCGTCCTAGTACTCAGTATGCAAATTGCTAATACGGCTGGTAAGTGATTCCTCTTCCTGCATGAATTTCCCCATTGCTGACCGCATAATTTCCACAAAGGACACACAAAAAAGGTGGTCACAAATGCCGTGTTGTTCTTGGGCTACTGCACTGGCAACATAGCTGGGCCATTCTTCTATATCTCAGAACAATCGTATGAGATACCGTTTCATGTGTCTAGGATTTGGCATTGACAACTAGACCGTATACTAATTAATAAACCCTTCATGTAGACCTTCATATCCGCTCGGCATCTGGTCAATGATAGTATCGCACCTCATTGAAGTCGCTATTATCGCGCTACTGGGTTTCCTTCTATGGAGAGAAAATAAAAGGCGCGATGATGTACAATCACAACAAGAAGGTGGATTGGAAGGCCGGGATCTTGATTCTACCGCATTCTCCGATATGACAGACAGAGAGAATCTCAAGTATGTTTTCCGACACAAATATGCACACCCAACATCTAAATGTCTCCATGTCCCTTTTCTACTTACATTACTGATTTGTCATGGCAATGATAGTTTTCGATATATATATTAACTGCAGCTCGCCCGCAGGCATATCTACTTTTTTGGTTCGGTCTGTTGTGCTCAATAACTTTGCTGTCTATAGCATATCATGCAGATTCAGTTGTCTCCATAGTTGTTTCACAATGTAGATGTAGGTCACGGATATCAAGGAAACCTAAGGTGGTGAAGAATTTGCAGAAATCGATTCTGAATTATGGGGTAAATATCCTATATGTATTGCGAATGCTATCCAACAGTTTTATTTAATATATACCCGGACTCAACATGTAAAACAAATGGCCGAAGTATCAAACAGTCTATAAAACTCAATGGTGATATATATGCAGCCGAAGAAAAGATGAAAACTTTTGCACGAGGGGTATCAATCAGCGGGAGGCATTTACCGTCGGTTGAAATTGAGATATCGGGACTAAAGAAGAATGCTCATTAGCCAAGAAAGGTCCTCCATGTTTAACAGAAGATATGATACTCACGCCAATAAATAGTAGCAGTAAATTCGAGCCAATAAAGGCAGCAAAAATGCCGAGATCTCTCCATCTGTTATCAAATGACATCCCGAATGCCCTGTAGAATTCATCTCCAACCTTGTAGGCACAATACTCGCACATATCAGTGGCATTGCTGGCTAGATAGCCAGGACCGTTGTTGGCAAAGAATTTCTCCATGTATGAGCCACACGTTTCGCCGGATGGTGCAGTAAAGCGGTTCATTTCTAGGCCTGTGCATTTAACTTCTTGCCCATGGAGTTCGGTCACAACCATGCCGCTGACAAGTCGAGTAAAAGGATCCAGCTCATGGAGCCAAACACGCCAGAATTTAGGTATTTGGGGCTTGGGTATCGCAACGCCGCATAGCAGCACAAAGATGACGATGATTGGTGGGTTCAGAAGGACGGCTGTAAATGTGCTTGGAGTCAGAGCCGAAATCACTTGTCCTAGAGTTACAGAGAATATCTCAGTAATTAGAACCATGAGGAATTGAAACCCGGCCCGGCTTGATTCGTTGGAAAGCCCAGGCATAAAGTAAAGCGGTAAATAAAAGCACACTGCACAAAGGATGCTGTATGGAAGTTCGGCGAGGACCATTGCCAACGCAAATGGAAATTGTCGATAGGCCTTTGCTGCTGACTCGCGGTAGAAAATCAGACGAGATAGGTCATATTTGGGTTCCACCTGAGCTAGAATCAAAGCTGGCAGCACTGTGACTTGGAAGATAACGAAAACTCGATACTGGAGAGATGTTCTGGAATTGTTTAAATTCAAAAACGTTAACCCGGTAATCATAGCAACAGCAATGTGGCTGTAAAGGCGAGTGAAACCGTAGTTGGGTGATCTCCAGAAGGACAAGTTCGTGCGGCGACACACAACTTTTATCTGGTGCCATAACGGGGTTGCATATTCTTTCTCGGATTCCGGATCGACTGCCTGGCCGTCAGTTATGCGAATTCGATCCGACTTCATATTAACAATCTCGGTTTTGACATTTGCAAGCTCAGGAGAGGTGCGCCAGATGTCACCCCAGTCTCGGGCACCTATGCGAGGAGCCTGACCAGCACCAATTGCATCAAGCATCCATTCAGCAGGATTGGCTTTAGGAGGGCAGTCAGCGCCGTTTCGGTGGAAGTAGTCGATTAAAACATTGGCATCTTTGCCGATATCGCCGAAATAAACACATTCGCCCCCGCGTTGTAGCAAAAGGAGACGGTCGAAGTTTTCAAACAAGGCAGAGTTAGGCTGATGGATGGTACAGAGAATGGCTTGACCAGCGGCAGCAAGCTTTCGAAGGAATCGAACAATATTAAATGCGGACTGACTGTCAAGGCCGGAAGTTGGTTCGTCAAGGAACAGCAAAAGCTGCGGTTTAGCAGCTAGTTCTACACCAATAGTCACCCGCTTTCGTTCTTCGACTGACAGGCCGGTCTCAGGGGTGCCAATAATAGCATCTGCGAGGTTTTCCAGTTCTAAGAGTGAAATAATTTCTTCGACATAGGCGAATTTTTCGGACTCCGGGGTTGCATACGGTTGGCGAAGTGTCGCAGAGAAACGAAGAGCCTCACGAACGGTCTGTGTAGATTCATGTACATCGAGCTGCTCAGCGTATGATGTACCTCGCTGAAATGCAGTGCCTCGTGGACGACCATCAACGAGAACATCACCAGTTATAACTCCAATATTTTTCCGTGAAGCGAGAACATCAAGAAGTGTTGTTTTACCGGCACCGCTTGCGCCCATAAGTGCAGTAAGCTTCCCTGGCTCGACATATCCGTAAATACCGTTTAGAAGTCGTCTTGTGCCTCCAGGAACGGGCACCTCATAGCAAAGATCTTCCCAGGTTAATACAGACTTTGATGTAACTTGCAGGTCTGACCCAGGGTTATCACTTCGCTTCTGTTGACGGTTTTCCTTTTGTTTCATCAGCTTCTCATTGAGCTCCTTAAGATCATTGGACTCTTTGGCAAAGAAAGTGACGGTCTTTCCACCAGCCCCAAACGTAAGGACCTCACCAAGGAAAGCGTTGGCGAATAGGAATGCAGCAATCAATACAACAATTATACCCCAGTTTCTCCACTGGTCGGCAGTTTGGTAATTGAATGCAAGACCGATATAATTGGAGCCAGGTATAGTGGCCGATCCAGGTTTACTGCCAGGCAAGGTGCAAACTTGATGGGCAATGTCTGAATATCCCGGTCCGGCTGGGATAAGAGAATCAGATTCACACTTCATAGTAAGGCGACGGAACTCATTGATCATCATGGATGAAAATCCAAGGCCCAGCGGGTTAATGTAGAAGATCCATCGAAGCCAGACTTTTTGGCTATGCCATTGAATCAAGTAGCCTGATGTCAACACGTAGAACGATATCAGCACCGAGACGCCCTTCAGGGCATAATCAAAGTCGGGACAAAGGCAACCGACAGTACGGAAGAATAATGTCATAGCAAGGTATCCAGTGATGATAATGAGGACAAAGGTGAAGAATGCTCCTGCTTCCAGGACAAGTCCACACATGAAATAGACAATGATGCTGAAGACAAAAATCTGAGCAGACGAGAAAGCCATGTCAACTACCACTTGAGCAATCCATAGAGCACTTGGCCGGTAGAATGTAAAGGCCCGTTGCTTGTTGATGATAGGTCGTCCGACCATGGTCGATGCAAGTTCGCCGAATGCGTTGAAGGCGTTGAACAATAGGGAGACAAACAAAAGGCCACCTCGTGTGAAGGCACCACCGCTAGTCGCTGGCAGTTTCAGCCAAACAGTTCCGATAATGATAGCAATTGAGATTGACGTGACCCATGAGACAGTAAGGGAGAACTTGTCTTGCCACTTAATCAAGAACTGGCGTTTCATAAGAGCAAAAATCTGAAGGTGGAATGGGACCGAGTAAACGGAGGACTTCGATGTAAATTTTCGTTTGGCTTCATGATGGGCTATTTCAAAGTCTTCTTGGATATGCTTCTCCACCTCGAGGGTAGAACGGTAGAGGGCCATTTCCTTGTCCAAGTCTTTGCTAAACCGAGATTCATCAAAGGCTTTGACCAGTTCAGCGGGAGTAGATGGAGCATTTGTTTCATTTCGCCCATCCTTATATTCTCTTTCGAAAGGATCTGTACAGCCAGTAAGGTAATCAGGTGTAGTTTGGCGTGGTTTCTCCTTGAATCCAAGCCCCTCGAAATAAGCACGAGCCGCATGAATGGGTCCAAAGAAGACTTGATGACCTTCGTCCAAGACCATGACTTTATCAAATTGATTATATATGTTCTCGGAAGCCTGGTACAGCGAAACGAAGGTGGTGGTTTTGTATATGTTTGTCATAATACGAAGCGATTTGGCGAAATCGAGAGCAGTGGAGGCATCGAGGCCACGGGTAGTGTTATCCCAAGCCAGGACAGTGGCAGCGGTAATCATCATTTCAGCAATACTAACACGCTTTCTCTCTCCGCCGGAAACTCCTCGAATAAATTGGTTGCCAACCACGGTATTTGCAGTATGCTCGATGTTGAACATTTTGAGTAGGAGGTCAATAACCTATGTAATCAAGTTAGCGGTCTATAAGTAAAGTTTTAGGCTTCCTAAGGACTTGCCTTTTTCTTGAATGCAAGCTTAGACAGACCGGCTGGACGCTTTCCAGGAGTTTTGGTATCTAATGCGAAGCCGAGAGTCTGCTCCACAGTAAGGGAGGGGTGGTGGACATCGTCTTCTTGGTTGTAGACAGCTTCTCCACGATAACGCTTCGCGAACTTCTCCGAATCAAAGGGGCCATACAGAACCTCGCCATCAACACCAGTATACCCAAACCGCTGGTTCGCTATAACTTTTAAGAAGGTTGTGCAGCCTGATGACGGCTTCCCTAGGACTAGAACCATTTCACCTGGCTTAGCCACACCTCTGAAATTTTTGAGAATTTTGATTTCTTCTCCTTTCTTCCCGAAGCCCAACATGTTGTAAATCGTGGCCGGTAGGTTGAAAAACCCAATAACGGCATCAGGGAAGGTAGGTATTGTGTACTTAACTCCCCCCATACCACGGACAGTGAGGCCATCCCAAACAACACCTTCATATTGTTAGTAAGAAAGAATTAAAAGAGGCATGTAAGGTACGCACCGATCCTCTTTGGCCGTATTCCGGCGGCCGCCTCTGCATCTCGCGAACCATGAAGGGCAGCCTCCAAGTCGAAAGCTGATTTGCCCTCAGAACCACTCTCAACATCGTATGAGCCTTTCTCCTTTAGCCCATTTTGCTCTTGAATAAATGGCCGTTTCGATTTCTCTGAGATCCTAGATAACTCCTTGCTTAAAACAGCAAATTCTTCCTCGGCTTTCTGTACATCAATACCTCCCGTTGGCTGAGTCAAGCCTTGACGGTTAGCATTCCTGAGGTTCTCTCGCTCGCGTTCATAATCACTACCAGCGAAGACCGTATCCGAGTCTGAGCAGCTTTCGCTAGGATTCTCAGGTTTGGAAGGATTAGCTCCCACAGTATTGGATGCCATGAGATTTCTATCCCCCGTTGGGTATTAAAGCCGAATGCTTAGAGGCATAAGCTGATATTATTCTAGTCGTGTTGGTTCGAGGTGGCTAGCTTGTAGCCTGGAGATGGCCAAACCAATCAAATATTGATACCAAAAGAACTATAGAAAGAAACAAGGTATAGGAACTCCTTTGTATATCAAACTGGGCCACCGAGGACGAGTCAACCTTGTTTCCCTATATATCTATAAAGCGACAAAGGCAGCGGCGCCTTCCGATTATATAGATGGAAGGAGAGAAGAAAGGGAGAAAGTAAGATTAATCCAACGTATTTGAGAGAGATTTCAGTTTCTTACTTAACCTATTGTGGGGCCGGAAAAGACTCAACTTCGGACTTGAAAAGGCCGAAGGAGTGATATATCTTAAGCAGTTCCACTTTTGCCCGAGGACAAAGCTGTTGGCTGGTGCTCTGACATCGTATTCCTTTTGGAGCTTGTTAAGCCGGTCTTAGTTTCATGAGGGCTGATCCAACTTGCTACCTTTTAACGGCCGGATGAAATAGCCGGTATATCCTGAGTTCCAAGACGGCTACTGCTAGCCATGTACGTGACGAGCTTGACTCAACCGACAGAGGTGTCCTGGCCATGCACCTCCGCCCCTGTCCCTGGGTATGATGAGGCGTGACATAATTCTGACTCATGCTTTTTCTCCAGCAGCGGTCAGTAAAATAATATCAAAGTTGCTTCTCGCCCTTTTTTCGTCCGCCACCCCCGGTATCAGAAACAAGTCCGGCACGCCAAAAGATTGCTGAGTCAGCATATTGAGTTGGCCGGAGACCGAAAAGGGTATAGGGCGTCTCCTTCGTCACCTTGGCAGTTGATGTTTTGCTGCAAAACAACCAAGCAGAGGGCGAGGCATGGGCGGAATACGACAGGGAAAGACGCGTTGAGTGGGATCAAATCAGGGGCCACGCCGTCGCATGGCGGCCACAAAAAATACGGATGGGCGTGTTACACCAACACAAGGAGAACTGGCCTCTGGTTTCAGGCGCACGCGAAGGCGCTATGGGCAGGGAAAGGCGCAAGGTCAGGTGTGTTCACCAGTATTCGTGCATTGTAGCGTGGGTATGAAGGGACGGGCAACGTCTCCTGTTGGCATTGTTGGCCATATTAACTTGTTTTTTCTGTTTACCTTGGTGGGAATCACACGCAGCTTTTATCCTTAGGTCGCTTTCATATTATTATCGGGATTGGCGAGTTTCCAAGGCTTGTCGTTGCTCAAACCCAAAAAGAAAAAAAACGAGTCATGAAAGTTTATTAGGATTATGTAATCTGAGTATTAAAGTTATTTTTATCTTGATCAGAGTTATCAGATGAGTGTCACTGTGGGGCCGCATCTGATAAACAAAAATGCCCATAATAGGAAGTCATTAAGCCAAATCACGCTCGCGTCGTTGCCCCAAGGTACCGTATTTCGCATGTTTATAATCTTGCTTATTAGTATAATTGCCCAGAATTATCTTCATATAACTACCTGATTTCAAGCTTCACATTCCAGTGGATGTAAAAAGGGATCTTCGCCTTCCTTCTTTACCAGTAGCCTGCAGTAGCCTGGGTGCTAAAGAGCCTAGTCATTCTAGGCTATGAACTGGGTTAGCCGCAATTAATAATTAAGTCTAAGCCAGAAAGGAAAAAGTGCACATTTCAATACTTCAGGCATGCATGAGGTAGAGGTATCACTAATAACTGTGGCTATGACTATAAAAAAGTGCATTGCGTCTACTTCTGAAAGTGGTATATACCTTAACCTTGGTAAACCCGAGGCATGTTATTTCAAGCTCGATTAGCAGGGACCTTAATGGCTGAATAATTATCAAAGATTATATTAATGTTACCAAGCTCGAGGTAGGGCAGGGTTTCCGGGTATGATTGGCGGGTAGGGTAGTCATGACGGGGCCGAAGGGAGACTTTTGTTAATATCTCCGACTGAGGACAACTCGGCCGCCTTTGTTACCAGATCGACCTTGTACGGCCACATGGTCTCTAGCCTGTTGGAACTGGGGAATTCTTCGTGGCGAAGAGCACCACAGTGCAACCTAACTAGTTAATCAACGAAGGGAGGGTAGTTTTCGTACCCGGATATTCCATGGCTTGATCTCGCGGTTAAAAGGCCTTTGGCAGCAACACCCAGATTGAGAATTTCCAGCAGCTTGCGATAGTCAAGGCTCCAGGGACGAGTGAAACCACTGGTCTAGTTAGTTACAGTGTACACAGGATGTCCAGGGCCGTTGACCAATCACGTGGTCGTGCGAACTTGCGCGCCTGAACGACTTCCAATCGTGTCGAGTCAGAGTCAGGATATCAACGACTTGGGCATTGAGGAATCGTGCCTGGTACGAGCGGGATCAATGCCTATCATGGTCCATCAGTAATCTAGGCCGTTCAGCGACCAATGACGGCCCTGTCAAATTCTCTCTCGAGCATTGATTTCGGCATCGTTCGCGTTGGGATCAGGAATTCGCAACGCTCAGTGGCTCATTCTGCTAGATAGACATCTAGGCGTCCAGGCGTCCAGCAGATGAGAAAAACGGGGCTGATGTGCCTGCTGCGCCAAGTGGTCCAACTTCATCACCTGCTGCAGCGTTCATTGCCGTCTTGCTGGGCCATATAAAACCGCCATGGCCGTCGTCCAACGCTCGCAATCGAACGCTCACCGTATGTTGGATTCTTCACTCTTGTTGATTTTATGCAGCACTGTCTGGCCTTGTTTTCCTTGAAGACAACATGGTGGCAGCCTTGGGATTCTTCACCTGCTAGGATTCGGCCAATCTGGCCATGCTATTGGCCATCATGCATGAAGACATCACCGCCCAAGCATCAATTAGTCATGTCACCATGGGAGCTTTCCCTCTTGGAGCATTGGGGCTGGTTTTAATATTAAGATGATACCCCGTCAAGCTTGATATGAATTGATTTCGACAGTAACTACTCTTTCAACCCCTGAATGCCAATATCCAGGTGTTCCTCATCACTGCGCAAACAAAGGACGAGTTGACCCCTGACAGGGGTAGAGTTACTCAGTTTTTCCGCGGCTCCTGAGTACCGGACCACGATTTCCAGGCCTTGCTTGGAAGTCATTCCGCTTAGATTCGACAAGATGTGGCCCCGCGTGTTTTCGATAATCCAACCACAGTCGCCCACATTTCCTTTGCAATCCAAAGCCTGTCATACCCCTCACTTTGTGATGGAAAGCTCGGCTTCGGCTGACATGACATAACTCACGCTTGGTGGCTGGCTCTCTCATAACATCAACCCTTCTCACCGATAGAGGGCAGAGGAAAATGATACATCTAGCTCATGGCTCGGCGGTCGATTGGGTATCCACGCAGGTTCTTCATGCGCACATGATAGCCATTACCACACCAAGGTGAAACGCAAGGAGGATCTATTACTGCAATCAGATCTTGATGCAAGGTCTCGATAATCTCCTGGGAAACACCACAGAACAATAATATTGGTTGAATCTGCTTTTTTTAAACTGCTTCTTATGCGGCTCTTTGATAAGTGTCCAAAGCACTATAAGAAGTTTAAAACTCGGCCCCAGAACAAACTCAATGGAATTGACATCTAGTCACGATCGTGCCGTGTATTGAGAGAAGCCGCCAAACCTTTTCTATCCCACCTCAGGCTTTCTAAGCCAAGGCAACGCAGTCCTAGTGCCTGGAAAACCTCATCGCCCCGCGATAACCCTATACTTCCTGAGCTGGCACGCCGCGCTCCTTGATCAGAATCTGCTCTGTCTTCGCTCCGTACAGAAAATGGGTGACGAAAGATACAAGTCACTAAGGTTCTTATTCAAGGTGGATTACATACAGGCGGACGATGAAAGCCTACAGTTTGATGCTGATGGGTTGTGGTCACCTCCGCACGAATGCACTTATAGCACACTATATTCCACCGAATGGTTACAACGAACTCCAGAGCGTGTGGTTCCTGCAAAAACCCAAGGAGACAGCGATTTTGCCGTGTGCAGTCTTCTCTATAGATCGTCAACATCGTACTTCTTTACAGTTCCAGTGGACTGCCGAAACAACGACAGCATGCAAAATCATATTGAGCAGACAGAACAATCCTGGAGAAGACTACGCTTCAAGAATGACGAGAGACAGAATTTGTCAATAGCTACCTTCTCGGCTACCAGCTACACACTTGCAGGACGAGGGTCTCGCGACTGGGTACCAGAACTTCTCCCAGACACATACAATGATAGCTATTGCAGCCCGGTCCCTTTTACCCACCTTACAGGAGACCTAGCGCTGATTGTGGGCCTTATTGCATTCTCCTGCCCGAGGGAAAGAGACAAGCATTGTCTCTCTGATATAATGCAACGATGCTTCAAGCCGCCTCGCTGGAGTCCTCACCACTCACCTCCTCAAAGTGAGCTGTTTACCTAGAATACTATTCCTTCCTTGCTTCTAACATTCGTGAATAGGGATCGACAGACACGGCGTGGTTGTAACCATCAGAGCCGATCCAGAGGCCGGAGACCTGCGTGAAGGAAAGAGGGAGCTACGAAAATTCCAAGATGGTACTTACGGCGCTCTCTTTAAGTCCCCCTGACAGTCACCTCTGTGAAGATGGCAAGGAAAACATGAATAATATCTTTTGCAGTCGTTTTGTTTACATACGTCCTCCAGATTTTGATTCATTGTTCCCCCAAAATCTACCTTATATATGCCCGTACACCAGTCAGGCTGCAATAGCCTCGCATCTCTGTCATATCAGGTATCTGCCTTGAGGCTCC
The DNA here is from genome assembly GCA_018357685.1 of Trichophyton schoenleinii. Lineage (NCBI taxonomy): Eukaryota > Fungi > Ascomycota > Eurotiomycetes > Onygenales > Arthrodermataceae > Trichophyton > Trichophyton schoenleinii. Next base: position 1,288,469 of record WOFF01000001.1, read on the forward strand.
AGCCTTTTGTTCCTACCATCTGCCTACCTAGGCATCAGCACCAGGTGTCAGACCCGACCCCGGCAGGTCATGAGTTTTCTCTTTTCTCTTTTCTCCTTTCTCGTTTTCTCCCATCCCACTCACCTCCCAGCACCCACCCTTGCTTGAATGTACATCGCCTTGGTTGTTGTCTGCAACTTTTGCATCTTGGCAGCTATAAGAAGCGCATACCTCGTTTGTAGGATTTTCGGTTACACGCAGCTCGTAACTGATGCTGTTATCTTTCTATGCGACCACCCTGTTCGAGCTCACCGCTGGTTACATGGGACAGCCATTTTCGTTGTCATCTATGCTTCTACCCATTCAAGTCAATCAAATAAATTCAAAGATGGTAGACCTTGGATGGTTTGCATCCACCACTCATAGACTGCTTTATATCTGGCTTTCAAAGTTATCATTGCGCTATCTTTTGTTGACAGTTGACATGCAGTTCTAAATGTCCAAGAAGCCCATTTCTTTTTGTTCAGGGTGGCCGAATCAAAGTGCCACTCAAAACTATTGGGCATCCGGCAAGCGAACTGCAATGTCTCCGGATTGAGTGATGTAACGAACCCACGGTAACGACGGGTATTGTAGCTAACAGGCGATTTCAAGTCAGTATTGGCTGGCAAAGAAAAAGCAACGCGCTTTATCACGAAAAGCCGCAGTTCATCGCTTGATGTAAATGTGACAGAGGGAACACACGGGATGGGGGGACGACGAGATGTACAACATGTCAAACGTGGCCAGGGAGCTTGACAATCGCCTCTTGGCACGGAATGTTGAACAAAGCCGAAAGGTGGATGGCATATAGTAACACAGTAGTGGATACAGGCAAAGACGTAGAAAGGTCGATAAATGAGAATCGAGGTTGAGGTGAAGAAAGGAAGACGTACCTTTGGCTCTGTGATCTTCAAGTAGCGGACCTGGATGCCACTCGTTGTAAAGTACGGAATCTCGAACTTGACGTTGATAGGCCTCTTCCCTTTTCCGCCTTGTCCTGCACCTCCCATACTTCCACCAAACCCGCCTGTCATCCCACCGCCATGCTCGTCATCACCCTTAACGGACGGTAACCCTAGTTCAGCACGCATTAAAAACTCTTTTCCACCGCCAAACTGTTTGATTTTCCATATAATGGCGGATTTCTCGGGTGCGTAATGAACTGTGCCCACATTTGTCCGGAATCTAGGTGAGTCTGCGTCTTCGGGTACGGGAACGAGAATCTCCACGTTGTTTGCTGTGCTACGTCGCTTAAATTGAGCTTTTGCCTGATTGAAACGAAGTGAATGAGTCAGTCTATCTGTCATGTTTGGCTTTATCTTTGCAAGTGCTGTGCAGATAGGGTATGAAGTAACATACTTTAAGCATATATTCGATGCGCGAGCCTGAATGCGATTCCACGAGACACTCTACCCATATCAGCGGCTTCACTTGGGTGTTGAGTCGGTAGCTCATTAGCTCGAATTCGCCATCTGGTGGAATGAAGCTAATTGTTCGGTCGTTTTCGAATCTAGACAGGCGTACGCATTGGTGGAACTTGACATCTTCCATTTCGACAGCCTTACCCCTGGTTGCTCGACCTGTTGTTTCGAACATCACTTTGTCATTTAAGCCCAGCCGAAGTTCTGGCATACCACTGAGGTAGCATTTCATCTTCACAGCACCTAATATTTCCGATCGAAGCACGTTTCCGGTAGCAGAAACAAGGAGGTTCAACGATTCAACGACATCAAGGAATACTTCATTTTTGCGGTATCGGATTCCTTTGCTTCTCCATGAAACTGCATTCGTAACAGCTATTGGGGGTCTTGCTTGTACTTCGAGCTTGTGCGATTCTTGGGTAATGTATCTATGTAATAGAATGTGGTTAGCCATGCCCAACCCCCGGACATCCTGCCTCGCCCAATCATATAGCTGAAAGCGGGATAGGTATTCATACTCTTGTAATATCTTGCTCTCTGTTGTTTGCGGATGGCCAAAATCCATCATTTCATCCAGCAGTTCGTATATAATGACAAAATTGTCTCGAATACTCTCCTCCTCCAATTCCTTGAAGTATTCCGTGAAGACCTCTACAATCTTGTGTAGAAAGAGCAGTATTTCGGCGGCATTTGTGTTTCGTTTCGTAAGAGCAAGGAGATACAGGTTACTGTGTCGGATATAAAGGTACTGTATATTGGCCCTGGTTAGACATTTGCGCCCACTAGGATCCGGAAATATGTCGACATTGTATAAGAGCGTTGGCAACATACATTAACTCCTTCGGAGGAAAAGCAGGGAGGAACCGCGGAGCTCTCTTCTTCGGCTTCACTGAGAAGGATAGGGAATTTTTCGACGGCAGACATGGGGATGTCACCGCGATAGTTGCGGGCAAGAAGGGTCTGGCGGATGCTCTGATTAGCTACAATGCCAGGAATCGAGATGCTATCAGGGAACATATTACCTTGCCCTTAAGGTCTAAGAAAAACACCGCCGAAGCCATTGCTGAGCAAGATATAAATAAGGGAGACCTCTTCGAATAGCTATTCGTTTTAAGATCAGGAGGCAACAACGGCTTATTTATCTAGCTCGTCATAGTTTTGTTCGAAGTAACTAGTTGAAAAGAAAAGAAAGAAAGCCAAGGTAAATAAAGAGGGCCGTCAATTCATCCCGTTGTCTATATCATCAGCAGCAGTCAATCTCAAGCGGCGGTTGCGTATCAAAGGTGGCACCTCGTCGTCGTCGTCCGTCTAAGTATGTTATCCACGGAGGTTTGGCGTCGCTATCTCTAGACAGCCCGCAGACGTGGCCACATCGGGACTAGCGCCGCTCTATAAAAACTACAACTCTAAAAATTTCCTGGCCGTTTCTTTCTCTTCTTCACAAACGCGCATCCTTCAGACAGTGCTAACCAACATATCCAGTCCTGTTTTTTCAGGGCTGGTCTCTAATCTTGGCTTCTGGCATTCTGTCAGGCCATATCAGGGTATTCAATTGCTGCGCTTAGCGATATTGTGATGCGTAGACCAAATTCCAGGGACTTCATAAGAACTGGCCGGGCATTTTTTTTCCTTGTTGCGCGGGCGGTGTCAGAGAAGTCGGACAATCGTTATCTAGTTACACAGAGGTGTGTAGGCATCAGTGGTAAAAAAGGGAGAGGAATTTGAGGGAGCCATGTTTTACATTTCATCCGTCTGTCTGTTAATATTGTACAAGCCTGTTCAAACACAAGAAAATATAAAAAATACAAACGATTAAGAGCAAAATCTAAGGCTCAAGGGTGCCAAACAGAATATCTTCAACGCCATACCAATGCCATAAAGCCAAGTGTATATCTATTTACCGCACTGCTGCTCAAGCGTTTCCGCCGATTTGGAAACCCAGGGGCTTCAAGATTCTATCGCGGACGATCTCGTTTGCAACTTTGCTTCCGTTTTCGAGTGCAATGGCTCCAATGATTGCGTACATAGCATGGGTGTATATCGTGTCAACTCCAGATTCAGTCAAGTCGTGTTGCTAGATCGTTTGGTCAGCGGGAATTTCTTTGCTGCATACACTTCAGCACATACCATTCTCGGTACCCATCTCATAACCTCATTAACGCCGTAATGTCTAGCTAAAGCGGACATTTCCTTCTTCCGTGTCAATTGAGATCTCGTGTTCTGAGACAAGACTTCGAGACCCTTGAGTGCAGCAGAGTCATATGGCAGCCTTTCAAACGGATCTGGCTTCGAACGTTGGGCGTAGGCCGTAGGATTTTGAACGAGGGCGAGAGATGCTTGGAGGAGGATTATTTGCTTCCCTATCGCGAAAATATTATTAGCAAGTCATATTTTCCTTTCATTCCCTTGATCTTCTCAAATGTGGGCGCAGCGTCCCGGTTGTCTATGAGGACGCACCAAAGTAGGCCAACCGGTCATTGAATCCCCTCCGTCCTTGATCAAAACTTTTATGCGTAACAGCTTGCCATTTGACTTCTTCTGACAGTAATTTGTCCCCGTTTTGCCCTAGCATTCGCACGTAGAAGTTGTCCAGCACCGCAGGGTCGGAATTGACCTTGAACTCAGTCTTATTCGGAGATTCACGCAGTCGGACAGGAGCCTTCATGGCGGGAGGGGTCTGCTGCCATCTTGGGATCGAGTTCGACACAGCCTGCTGTTCCTGGGGAGCGTGGGAGGATGATATTCTTCGTCGAGAGCTCGGTTGAGGCTGTGAGCAAAACGGTAGAATGAAGCGTGGGGCGCGCCTGCACGCAGGCTGGGCAAACCCAGCAGCAATTGTCTGGAGAGGAGATATTTTTGAAGCCATTGGTAGCAGTCGACGGCCTGTCAGCTATTCATCCGGAGGTATCAAGCGTCGGTCAAAACGTCGTCTCGGTTCAGCAGAGTCGCAGATGGTCGAAAGCTACGAGATTTCTCACACGATCACGCTAGCCCCGATTAGGACAAGTGTCGAGCTCCTAACGACTCCCACCATGTCAAACGCAACGACATCTTTCATGAAGACTGAGTGTACCATTCTGCCATGTATACTGAAAGCGAAAGACTGTATGTATGCTCTTCACTAGGCGTATTGTCATTTCTTTAGCTCTCATTCATGGCAATACCTCTCTTCCCCAAGGGGATAATCGGATACCATGCCGGAAGTATACCCATAGAGAAGAAAGGGCTCCTTTCCAATTATCCATAGATAATAGGAGTACCAGTTGACAACCTGATATGCGTACAATTAACTCGTATATAGAAGCTATAATGTCGATGACATGCAGAGCTTCTGCTGGGATACCCCGTCAAGCAAACCCACGGAAGTTCCTCGCCCACACAATCTGACTCTAGCGTAGAGAAGATCCAATGCTTCCTATTCTTAGAAAATGACTTGATCTTTCTGTTTGCTATTCTTTTCATCCAAACCAAACGTCACTTTTTTACACATCTCCTGTTTCCTATCTAGATCAACCGAGGTGTCATACATTGATAAGTATATTTCACTATACCATGGGTGTTTCTCAAGCTGTCGCCCCCCCATATTGCCTTGTGGGACTGGCCTCGACTCTGCCTTTGAAATCTCGCGCGGGGACTGCGAGCCTTACTGGGTGTTTGTCATATCTTCCTCTGTTTGGCTGCTGTTGAGTCTTGCAGCGTTTAATGGGTGAAACGGGACCCGCGGGAACTCTCATAATAGTAACTTATACCACTAGAGCCCAAGCTATAGCTGCTGTAACTTCCCCACGGGAAGGGAATAGGGCGGCCAGTCAAACGAGAGGCCAGGAATGCGGCCACGAGGGTGAAGCGGCAGCTTGCATGTTGCACCTGAAGGAGCAACAACCCAGGACAGACCGGCAGATGGACAGCCAGATAGACCCTGAAAACAGGCCCTTCCTCTCTTCTTTTCTCCGTGTCCTCCACGTGCAGTGTCTGGAGTCCTTGATATCCAAACTAGGCATTGGCTAGAACCTTCGACAGAACATAGAGACCTGGCTGTCCTGCTTGCTCACGTTATCTGAAGCTAAGGCTTTTGTCTCGTTTAAATTCGCACACAACCTCTCCTTCTTTTCCCCCTTCTCTTATTTCTGTTCTTTACACATTGTCAACCATCACACATTTGCATGCTTCCACGCTCTCAGGCACTCTCTAAGTAATAACAAGCCTTGTTCCTCCTCTTACTACACGCTTCAACACGCTGCAACTGTCTCTGCAATGCCTGTTACTATGAACTTCTCTTCTGGCCCCCGTGGCATCCAGCGCCGTACTCCAGGACGCTCCTCTGCTCAGGGCAAGCCCGCTACTTCTAACAACAACAACATCTATGCTGAGCCTGAGGCCTTCGCCCAGACTGACTTCTCTGTCACCCCCTTGTCTCCTCGACCAACTCCTCCAAACCCACCACCAAGCCCAGTTTAAGGGCCACTCCGCAAAGCAGCCAGCATTTTCAAACCCATTATAACTTGAGAATGCTATGGTATCCGAAAAAAATCCGAGGCCTCAATGGCTCTACACGTTGAGGAATGGAGATACGACAAACATAAAAATAAAATACCCTCCTGTTGAACAAAACACCACTGGTCGGCCATGCCACTACTACTCTATTCTACTATTCTACCACCAACAAGCGGCATCACTTCTATGGAGTATCAACAACAGGCGGGGGAAAAAAAAAAAACTCTTTTCTCCTCTGAATGTATATTTTATCACAACTTTTCAGCCTCAACAATCCGGATTTTACAATAAAAACATTAATGCGCCCTTACCGACTAATGGCATTTTTTCTGAGCTCGGCAGTTTTTTTTTTTTTTTTTTTTTAAAAAAAAAAAAAAAAAAAAAAAAAAAAAAAAAAAAAAAAAAAAAAAAAAAAAAAAAAAAAAAAGCTATGGGGGTTTATGTGGAAAAAAGTGAAATATTATGTGGCTTCATTATTGTCAAAAGTGTTGTGCCTAGTTTGTATGTAGAATACATTAATGAGATCCTTAGACATTTCATGCTTCCTGTGGCATAATGTTTAATGTCCCTGCCTACATATAAGAGAATCAATACCCAGTTTAGTTTAATAATACCACAAGGAACACTCCATATAAGGATCTATAGTAGATAGGATATAAGATTTTCATCTTATTAGGATAAAGTAACTAGAAATGGATGACGGGTTTCAAACAAGGACATATACATTTAGCAACAGGCAATGGTACAAAGATGAAAGAGCAGTCAGAAGCCTGGTGGTCCATACTTCGATAAAGAACTTAGAGCATAGCGAGGGCAAGGGCACTGGTAAGAGTCAACCCAACAACAGTCCATCCAGTGGTAATAACCTGCTGGTTGGTCAACTGCTTTCCTAAATCCCAAACAAGATGTCTCACACCATTGAAGCAATGGAAAGTGAAGGGCAGAGCCATGGTGAACTTCATAGCAACTTTGGCGGCAATAGGGAGAGCAGCGAAGGCAGCGGCCAAAGAGGCGGACTCAAGGTGCCAGCCGAGTAGTGGAGAGACAAGGTAGGCGCTGGCGAAGATATAAAGACCACCAGAGAGGATGGCACCAGTGATACGGTTAAGACTGGACAGGTACCAGGTTATCTGTGGTCGGTATATGCTGAGATGTGGAGAGACAGGGCGGTTAAGACGCTGTTTGGCGAGGATGCTGTTTTGCTCAGATCCCGAGGGTGCCGCAGAAGATGTGGCCGGTCTGATATAATATGTTTATTAGTTCTCATGCTGATTAGATATGCGCTTATATGCCATTTCTCGGTCGTTCAACGTCGATTGAATCTCAGGCGTTAACCGCCTCCACAACCCACACCACAATCATGCCAGGCATGTAACAAGCGAAACTCCAGTATACTAATGAAGATACTGACCTGAACTGAGCATAGTTTCCAGTTGCAATGGCAGCCGGTCTGGCGAACTTGGATACCGAGTTTCTGAATGCGGATGGGTGTTGTGTCGCAACTAGGGCGACTATTAGCACTGAACAGGCCGTCAATTGGCAAATATGTAACCACTTACGTCGTCTCAGCGACTGCTGCGCTAGCCTGTTGGAAAACATCTTCGCGTCTGATCGAATTGCCCTGTTATGTCTCTGCTCTCAACGGGACATCATAGGCAAAATCCCCAAACCAGAAACATCCCGAACAAATGATGAAGTTGCCCTCGGCTTATGTAAGGCAGAATCGGCAGATATCGGAGCCAATCACAACCGCGCTAATTCCAAACACATGACCGGAAGAATAATGTCCCGTTCCGTTCCATTTTGGGAAATCTGCACCAAACAGCCCTGGCACAAAAAACTTCCCTTCTCCCTCCTTTCTTCTTCTCTTCTTTACATCAAGGACCTCAGCTTTCATCTCAGACCGGCTTGTTGCTACAGTTCCTGTGGATAATACGCTCGGAATGAAGGAGATGCTTTTTAGCGACATCTCACTCTAGGCTGCGGCATTCTGTCGTGGTTCATCGAGATGGTTATGAGGTTTTGAGAGTGAGAAAGCATATTTCAACCCGTCGTTAATCGCCCAGTCCACTCTTTCAATGAGCGAGCTGGGTTTCATATCAGGGTCACAAATTACTGTCAGTGTTTAGTTATATTATTATCAGCAAGTTCTATTTCCTGCGACGCACCAATATTAGGTCCTTTTACTATCCGAGTTCTGGAATAATGTTCCAATAACTGTTATATCAATCTAATTGCATTGCATATGAACAATGTCTATACAAAGCTCTTGTCGTGTCTTACCTTACCGGCCTAAAATATGCTTGCAGAGCAGGCTTCAGCCCGGCTGCTCCATCGCTGTATCAACTCCCAAGCCGTTGCTTCTCTCTTCCAATGTCATCTGCACTGATATGCTGAGTAAGCCCAGCTCAAAAATGGTCACATGACGTGTCACGCGAGCAAGGTGCCTCGGTCCTCGGCCTGTGATGTCTTGCTGGAGCGCCGCGAAAGCGAAGCGATGTTCCTTCATGGCGCCCTTCTTGGGGGGGATGTCCCTCGATATAACATTCCTTTCTCTTGCAGTCATCCTGTCCTGCATCTTCCCCAGTCTCTGAAATCTTACGTTCGCTTTTCTAGATTAGAAGGATACACTACATAGCGCTGATACCCTTGACTTTAACTCGTCGACGATGCCTTTCACCACCGAACTCACACGGAAACTAGGGATCAAAAGTCAGTTCAAGTCTTCAGTGTTCGCGAGGCTTCTTGTGCAGGTTATACTAACAGATACCCAGTTCCTGTTGTTCAGGGTGGTATGCAATGGGTTGGATACGCTGAGCTAGCATCCGCCGTCAGTAACGCTGGCGGTCTTGGAATCGTGCGTCGTTCACCTTCGTCGAGCCATATTTCTGTCCTGTAAACATCGTGGTTTGATTGCTAACGGGTATCAAATAATTGACAACAGCTTACCGCCCTAACACAACCGACTCCCGAAGATCTCCGAAAGGAAATCCGAAAGACCAGGACGATGACCAAGAATCCGTTTGGTGTCAACCTCACTTTCCTGCCCGCGCTTACACCACCTGACTATCCGGCCTACGCCAAAGTCATCGTTGAAGAAGGAGTCCGCATCGTTGAAACTGCAGGAAACAACCCTGGCCCCATCATCACGCAACTGAAGAAGGCCGGCTGCACCGTTCTCCATAAATGTACGACCATTAGACATGCCAAGTCGGCTGTCAAGCTAGGCGTGGATTTCCTCTCTATCGACGGCTTTGAATGCGGCGGACACGTTGGAGAGACCGATATTACAAACTTTATCCTTTTGAGCCGTGCCAGACAGGATCTGGGTGTCCCGTTCATTGCATCAGGTGGATTTGCGGACGGCAACGGCCTAGCTGCTGCACTGGCGCTGGGTGCCTGCGGAATTAACATGGGTACACGATTCATGTGCACTGTTGAAGCACCTATCCATAATAATATTAAGGAAGCCATTGTGAAGGCAGACGAGACGGATACGCAGCTGCTTCTTCGGCGATGGAGGAATACATCCCGTCTGTTCAACAACAAGGTTGCAGCGGAGGCATATAAGATCGAGAAGGAGAGCCAGACGGGTGAATTCTCTGAGCTTGCGCATCTCGTTAGTGGAAAACGTGGGCGTCAAGTCTTTATCAATGGTGACGTAGACTACGGAGTAAGTCCATTTCTCCCCCTTTACCCCGTTCACCCCCGTCTTTTCTTACCGGGAGCACAATTCCGTTTCCACTTCCTATTTTTCCCCCTTCCCTTTCCGGGCCATAGTGTTGTGCTGACCTGTATTTTTCTCTTCCACTGTGGAATAGGTCTGGACTGCCGGACAAGTCATCGGCCTTATCCGTGACATTCCAACTTGTGCCGAGCTTCTCACTCGTATCGAGAAGGAGGCTGCTGAAGTCATGGCAGCAACCAACAAACTATATACACCAGCCGCCGCGCAGAGCAAGCTGTAGATGCATGCAATGGCGATTAGAAATCAGACCGTCATAGACCTGACTGAAGATCTGTTTGAGACTTTTTAAGACCTGCATACCTGTGTCAGCCTGAGCTTATTGTGTTTTCCTAGTTGATAGAAATAGTGTTTCTTTGGCCGTTTTTCTTCCTTTGTGCATGATGATAGACAACGAGTTGCCCCGTATCCGTCTTCCAGCAGGACACTTTGCGCCAAACACTCCGTAGGAAGAACCAGTTGCCATGCATTAAGTATTATCAGCAGATGTCTCTGGATGCTGGCCGGTCGCCGTTTTTCGTCCAGGTTCAAAAATCTCCGGCCGCAAGGGTCAGGATAAACTAGCTTCCCTTCCGCAGACCCCTGAGCCGAGGTGTGGAACCTTGCGGGACCCAAAACAAACCCGAAAGCTCTTCGCAGCCTGCGTTGCGATCGATCTTCTTCTTCCTCAGATGGATGCGTACGGAACGCGTGCGAATTGGAATAAGATAAAATAAGACAACGAGGATAGAGTCAATGGGGATGAGATCCTACAGCCGACGCTTGCTAGAAGCTATGTAGCCTAGTTGTACTCCGTGCCGTCGTGACCTTGCCGGCGCCCGTCACACCTTGCGATTTAGATCTCAACGCGAGCAGGAGACATCGCAATCCCGGTGCGCCAACGGCAGCGAATAATAAACGTCCCGTAGGGCTCGCAAAAGACAGCGAATGCAAAACATTGGGCACAGAGACATGCAGGAAGAAAAGAGGGAAGAAGTGCCCCTTTTCACTTCTTCCCTCCCTCGCTCCTGAGAAGGGCGAGGCCTCTTCGGGGGCATGCAGGCTGCCATGGACGAAAACGACTGGTTCTTTCAGTCCCGTCTCCACAGAGATCTCGCTGGCCAGGATCTGCCCTGCTGCTGCTGCTGCTGCGGATGCTGACGCTGATGCTGATGCTGATGCTGCTGCCCAAGTTGCTGCTTCACTCGATCCATAACGACAGACTTTTTACCCAAAACATCTTCACGACGGCGAGTGCGTCCCTGAGCGATTGAGAAGCGTCTGACGGCCGCTGCAGAACCTCCTGTGCCGCACATAGTAGACGCCGGAAGGGTGTTATTTGGCCCCCTTTCACGCCACGGCCTGAAGATCTTCGCTCCGTTCTCTCTCTCCTGGGCTGCTCAAGAAGAGCAGAGCCCATATTATTATTCATTATTATTATTTACCTTGCGTTCTTCTGGTTATCCGTGAGCGTTTGGCTTTCTCCCTTCTTCTTCGCTCTTTGCTCTGCTTCGCTTTTTCTTTCTTCCTCGCCCTTCCCTGCTTGTCATCATCGGCTGCATCGGCTGGGAGTCGTTGAATCTTGATATAGCTTCCTTTTTGTTATTATTATCCCCCCTGGGCCCTAGCAGAACCCAAAGAAAGCTCTCCTCCCGCCGTTGCAGCTATCCAAGCGAGCTCCTCCAACTCTCTTCTCCTCCAGCCCACCGGTCCGCTCTTCACCGCTCAGAGCCATGCCTCTGTTTGCCTCTCTGTTCTCCCGTCGACGTTCTCGCCAGACGCGAGAGAAGGAGGCAGCGTCAGAGTCAGCGTCAGCTAGCAGTAATAATGCTGCTGAGGCGTCTGCAGGGCAGAAGAACGGGACCAACCATAAAGCTCCCCGGGTCGAGCTCGATTTTCCGCACATCAATCCATCGTCGGAAACGACCCAGTCCGCGGCCGAGAACGAACCCCGTACGCCAGCTCGAGGCGATGACGACAAATCCGTGAACCCAGCGTCGGTAGAGCTGCCCGTGTCGCCACAGAATGAGCAGCCAGGGTCCCCCGGGATAGTGGTATCCAAGAAGCAGTCGCTGATGTCAGTGAGGAGTGACGGGCAGCAGCCCCAACCGCAATTCTTCAAGGAAGGGAAGAGACGGGCTCGCCGAATGTCTGTCTTCTCGTCTCTCAGATCTAGACCGTCGACCGCAATGTCAACCGCGACAGAACCAGCTCCAGAGCTCCAGATGTCGCCTGTCACCTCGCATGTCAACCGGCCCTACTTCCCTCCAGACCCAAAGTTCCAGCTTGACTTGAAGCCAGATGCCTTTGGCAAGGCCTTCACCGGATCTAGCCTCCCCTTTGTTGAGGAGATGTTTGGTAGCAATGGTGGTGAAAATAATAACTCTGCTGGATCGCCTGGTCAGCAACAGAAGAATGACACTTCTACCACCACGGCCGCCACCACTACCACATCCTCCCTAGATCCAGGAAATAATGTTTCACGAGGATGGTTGTTACCAGATTTACAATCAGTTATGGATGGAGATACCCTGAACACAAACCATACAAATGCTACATTGACCCAGCCCAGTTGTTCCGCAGACAATGACGGAACAGCAAACCAGAGCACCCCCAATGCCAACTCTGAGAAGATAGAGAAGACCTCCTCAGAGAGCCTGCCGTCCCCTTCCTCATTACCCCCACTACCTGCTTCGCCAGAACCAGGTTCACCCAAATCCCCTAGCCGGAACTCTCTAAAGAGGCTGCTTAGCAAAAGGATATCACCAGAGACACAGCAGGGTAGTACTCCGGCTGACACCACCTCTGCTGCTCCAAATGGTGTGACCGCGTAGTAGCATTGTTGGATAAAGATAAAGAGACTGTATCAGGGCATGGCTATTCTGATTTTATTCTTTTTTTTTTTTACTTTTACGTTTAGGCGTCCTTGGGTATTAGCAAGATCCAGAGCACAATAAATTGATACACCCTTGTTTTCTTCTTGTTATCTCTTCCTTGACATGTTATGTTACCAGCAAAGAATGCTATTTATAGGTCAGCCGTATGCAGAGGGGTGTTGAATATGCAGGGGAAGCATACGAAAAGCCATGCAGGTACGGAGCACAACTCCCTTTCTTTGATAAGCTACATATGTCTGGATATATCCTCGCTTAATTTATGAGTAATGCATTGAATTACACATGTCTGATGCTACTTCTCGTATCCAATAATGACCCCTTTTGCTGAATCGAAGGATACCTATCACAAGAAGTGAGCAACCAGTACGGAGTACTCCGTAGTCAAACACTGGACTGGGACGGGACAGCTAGGCAGACGAGGTCCTGGTATTCCCAGGCCCAGCTGCCGTCTCCTCCCCTTTTGCATGTGGTACTATCAACTACAGTTGATAATCCTTTTGTGGCTTCCGACTATGTCTCTATGGTCAAGACTAGAGCTCTTAGCCCTCAAGAGAAGGTACCTAGTAGCCTCTGGAAGTCAAAGGAAGTGCATCAGCTGAAAGCTACCTTGCCAAGTCAACAAGCTGTACAGAGTGCGGAGTAACATCTCAGCCATAAGATCACAAAGTAGTAGCGTCTCCTTTGTTTATTCCGTCTAACCAGGAATGCCTAATAATGCTCACCCACAAAAAGCTGGAAGGCTAGATGAAGGACCCTTGGACGGTACATGCTTATGTAAGACAGAATTGACTTCCGGGTTACGGTGATACAAATTTCCGATGAACTGCGGGGCCAAGCCAGGCCCGTGCGCAGGGATCCACCTGATGAACCTCAACCTCAACTCAAACTTGACTCCTCGCAGTGCAGATTACGGATACACAAAGAGAATGCTTGCACAGCTTGCTGAAACTATGTTTTAGGAGGCTATGATACCAAGATACCCATCGTTAGAGCAGTTCTGTACCCGTTTGGATTTTTTTTATAAATATTTACATGTGTTTGAAAATCGAATAGTGGAATAATAAGCATAAGGCTGCCAGGAGTTGAAGTATGCAGTCGCAAACAGAATATATTAAGTACTAAACATATTATTATCTAATAACAGAAAAGCCAACAGACAGTGGAGGTGGATGTTCTATCCCGAATCTCAACCCCTTTGGGTAACATAAGGAACAGAAAGGAAAGGAGAGACACGGTGGCATTGGCCTCTAGAAGAAACCACCAAGATGAATGCCGGTTGATGTAGGCTGGACCAGGTTGTGATCCAAGACCATCGGTGTCAAGAAGAAAGTTGCTAAACCATCTAGATGATGTTCTGGGCAGCACACTTGAGGTCGAGGTTGGCATTGACGACACCGACCTGGAGAGAAACTGTCAGTTATGCTGGCATAAGAAGAAAGGATTGTATGAGGATGACTGCTTACCTGGTTGGTGTCGCCGACCTTGCAGCAGGAGACCTGGGTCTTGCAGTTGGAGTTGAGGAGGTCCTGGACTCCACCGATGACTGTAGAGATCTGTGTTAGCGAGATGCTTGCGATTTTTGATACCCCGAATGGATTGGCTGAGTAACTTACCGGCAACGTTGATCTTGGAGCAACCCTTGGTGAGAGAGAAGTCCTCCGCGTTGATGTTGTTGAGGATTGGGATGAGGCCACCGGCGGTGAGGGGAGCGCCGACCTTCTTGGTATCGGTGTTGCAGCAGGCGACCTGGTTGCCGTTACCGCAGGCAGTGACGAACTTCTGGAAGTTCTGTCGGAAGTTGGCCTCCTTCTCGGGGGTAGAGACGTAGCCAGCACCGGGGTGGGCAACAACAGCGGAGGCAAGGGCCAAAACAGCGGCGGCAATGGAGAACTTCATTTTGACTGATTGGTTGTTTTGAAGAGGATTTCTCTTAAAAAAGAAGAAGTCGATTGTTGGAGATTGAGGCTGTTTTGGATGTTGTTGTGAGATGCTTGAGAGTGATGCTGATGGAGAAAAAAAAGTCGATGGATGGGCAGTCTTCAAGCTCCTTATATAGACATTCTGGAGAGGTTTGACAGTCACTTTCGGACTGAAAAAGGGGTTACTGGCAGACAATACTGTGCAACAATTGAACTCAAATGCAAAGGGAGATATCGTCTTTGCCACATTGGGGTTGGGTTGCAAATCCCGCCGCCCATCTCGTTTACACGGGAATGTGGTATGGCCTGTATTAGGATCGGCGGGTCTAAGCTGTACATGCACGGGTTCAGTTCTAGATGGACTTTTCCACTCCTGACTCTAGTAGCACTTTGGCCTAGAGCTGAGAGCGAGCGCCGCCAGCCCACCCGTTCATTCTCCGCCGCCTCCGTCTCTTGCATATACCCAAAAGGAAAGGGGGAAAAAAAAATGCATAACTCGCTTTGATCCTACGCAAAGTCCATACCTTCTAAACTATGAGATGGCAAGCGAAGCCATAGCATCCCCAATGGAACCGATCATATCAGGCAAGCAAGACGATTTGAGCGCGCCATGTCCAGTCATGTAGCTCTCCCACAGAATGTCACACAGTGTGTAAGAAGGGTACATTCACCCTTTTCCTAGACAATAGCTGTATGACCTCAAACCGATATCTGCATCCTGGATGTTAATTCCAAGTCCCTCCCTCAATGCTGGAAAGCCACAATATTGACCAGTTGCTTTTTCCAGCAGAGGGAAGCTCTCGATTGGACCGGGAAGCAAGTGACTGCATGGGGGTAACAAATCTCCAACCCAACTGCCCTGCTGGATTTATGTGGATCCCCACTCCATTCAGGTGTTTTCAGTGGATTTTCATACATCGGTCTCGCACAAGAGAGTTAGAAGAGAGGATAAGCTACTATTACTCGATGGAACCAACAAGTCAATTTCTTCATTCATGCAATTAAACTGACCAGGGAATAATTTTATTTCATTTTTTTGCTGATAATCTGGTCAGGGAAGTCCCAGCAAGCTTTTGCCAGTTGGTTCAATAGTGCGCAGGGGGGGCAGGGCTGAGGCGGGCGCGGACGCAAGTAGCATAGACCTAGGCGCGTAAGAGCTTTCACTTGGGCTCTGCAGCAACAAAGGAAAAGCTTTCCCTTTTCCGCCGGTCTGGTTGACTAGGCTGTTTAGACTGTTTGACCAAGGATCTAATAGTCTCATAGCACTAAGCGGTCCAGAGCATCACATAACATTATTCTCGCTTCAGCTCGCTCATGACTAGTAGACATGTTTGTTAGTTACTGGCCACACTCTCCCCACTGCAGCGGTTTTTTCGCTTCTGGGTTCACCACCTGTCCAGTCCATCCTTCGTGGTTCCTGCGTTGGAGTACGGCAAGCTCGAGGTCAAGCTACGGGGCATCCGGACGGTACGTATTTGCCTGGACGGTTGCACAAGTGTAACGTCCAAGCCATCATGCATTGCCAGCTTTACTCGTCAATCTCTCTGCCACTCCGGTTGCTTTTCCTTTCGCCGCCTCCTGATTTGCTCTGGGACTCGTAGCAACCACTGGCCGCGTATGAAGTCTCGAGAATCATTTTACTACTGGCGCTGCTCTACTCTGCCCTCCCTCTGTGCTGTTTCTTCTTAGCGTCGCCGAACCTCAGCACGAACTCCTACCCCGGATTCTGGGCGACTATCACTGGGGTCAACTTCCCGTGTTATTCTTAGCCTGGGGGCAAAAAACATGGAGAAGGGCACTGCGAGTAAGTCGTCAAGCGCAGGTTCTCCATACACGCTGGATAATCCCCGACCCAGCGGGCAAAAATGGGAGAGACGATCAGGGGAGGCAACGTCAAAGCTGTTAAATGAAATATTATCTGACGAAGCTTCTTCTGTTTGCCTTTTGGAGATGCTGCTTTTGCTTCTTCGCCGTCGTCCTTTTTCCTTCTCGTCGCCTCGAAAAGAAAAAAAGTCGGTAAACGGATGCTGACATAAGCTCTTTGCCCTGTTGATCCGCTGCCCGATGCAGTCTAGCGTCCGCTGTCCCAAAATCGCAAGTGATCGGCGGCTCTCCCAGCCTTTCCTTTAGCCCCTTTTTTTTTTTTTTTTTTTTTTTTTTTTTTTTGGCCTTTCTCTCTTCGCTGCTTGCTGCCGTCGTCGCGGCTTCACTCGCTACACATCTCAATCCCGGCCTCGACTAGGAGACGTCGGGTATCCCTAGAGTAGGGCTAGCAGGCACTTGACAGTCCAGATTCATACACTTGTGGGTCGCTGAAGGCACAGGCATGCAAAAACTTCAGAAATATTTTCAACTCCCGCAAAAGCCAAGTTAAAACCCAGTGTATGCATAATGCGTCTGAGCAAAGGCCGCTTCCACCTCTCGGTTGTCACTTGATGTATCCGATCTTCATCGTCGGATTATCGATTTCTTAACAAGGAAAACAGTTGTCAATACAATGTTTGGCAGGCCGGCTGGCAGGCAAACTAAATGGCAAAAACCGCACAATCCGTACGGATAAACCAGGCATGAGCTGAGCCAAATCACATCAACTCCCCTTTTTCCTGGCTGTCAATTCGTGCACATGGATGATCGGATCAAATTTCCTCAGAGGCTATCCGTGGGCGACGCCGGTGCAACTTTCATGCCAGAGCCCTGAAGTCTCTGACGCTGCCCATTCGATATCAACATCCTGGCTTCGCCTTTTTTTTTTCAAGCACTTCACCTGCTGTACAACGGTCAAGCCCTGGAATCCTCGATCACGTTGGGTGGCTGGACAGGCTGCTGTTATTCTCCGCTTACAGGCTTTTGCTGCCGTAAGACCCCCCATTCTCCTCTTGCCTTCTGGGCGGTCTGAGGGCCAGCGACCAAGCGCCATCTATTCCCACCTAGATCGTGACGATGGTCTCCATTGTCAGTGCGAAAAGATATTTTTGTCTTTTCGATCCACTTCGATATCAAACTTCTCGAGTTGTCTATTTCTTTCTTATCATTTCCTTATGCTTAGCTGGGTGGATGTCGGTGTACGATCAGAATTTTCTTTCCCTCGTCAGACTTTTTCCGACAAGCCTTATGATTTCGAGCGGTCAGGGAAAGGCTCGAGAGTATCTTAAAATAAGAAAACTTGGTTCCTGGAAGCCAAAACAAAATGACTTTGATATATACGGAGTGCTCCGTACGGAATTCTTCTTAGGATAATAGATTGAGAGCATTCTCCACTCGGATCGTCCAGTTATTGGGGGTCAGTCCGTCGTTCCGTGGCTAGAAGCCACCCATCCCCATCAGCTATGCGGTGCATATCCTTGATTTTCACGAAGTACTCCTCCATTTCATATCCACGGTGGGAGGGGATCGGAGATCCAGAGTGGCACGCAGTGAGATCAACTTCCTGACTGCATGTCAGCGGCGGGCAATATGGTGACATTGCAATGATATGTGCATATACAACGCAGTTGCCTTTTCGCCGTCGTACAGAGTACAAGCCGCTTTTCAATTATCCATCCCCTTGACAGTGAAGATTTTTTTTTTCCCTGTCGATGACTTCCTGCTGCACATTTGACCTGCCACAATCAGACGGGGGGAACAATATCCCCTTCAGCCAGCAGCATTTGCTGTCACCACGACGTGAAAGACATTCTACCCACTATTCGTTCTCTTCGCCCGTCAACCAGGCCGGTTGAGAAGAATCGGCAGATATCTGATTGACAGTGGTGATTCTTGCGCTGACAGCAGTGATATTCCCGCCGATGCCCCAGTACAAGTCTTTTGTTCCTGTTCTATCATTTCCCTTCTCTGTCTCTTCTCCTTGCAAGTTCGGAAATTTCTGTTAACCTCTGTCCCAGTGACGCTTCATGTCTCTATACAGCATCGACTTGCTACCACCCCAACCCTCGATCGTTCTACTGAATCTCATGTCCTCTCCCTTCGCTATACCTCAGGCCGAAGAAAAGCCACCGTTGCAGCACAGCAAGATACCTACCCCGCCCTTCAGTGCGTTTCATCTTACTCTTCGCTACCGGTCAGCAAATTGTCACCAGTTTGTCGATTGCAAGTTGTTGCTTGGTGTACGACCCAAACACAGGCGGGGTAGAGTAGAGTGTGTCGTTATGATGCTGTACAAGGGCATGAAGAATATGTTTACTTGCATCTTAACTCGCAGCAGTCAGGTTCTCGGTGAAAAAGGAAATCCTGCAACTCTCCCCGTCCGGCGTGGCCTTAGATGTTCCCTGCCCTCACACAGGGCGGTCTTGTCATCCGTTATATCGGTACCTCAGCCGGATTGCTCGTCAGCAACCTAAAAGGAAATAAAAATTAACCCCCCCTCCCCTCCCCATGTCAGACATGCGTGCACGTTGGCGTACCATGGCCTTAACGCGAGATGTTTGACATTGGAATTCTAACCAATACAGTGAATTGCAGCAGGTTTGTTTGCGGCTTAGAAGCTTCGGCAAGATCTTCCAGTGTTTCCCATTTGCCTTGACCCCGCGGCCTGTGTTCATAGAGAATTACCTAGTCTCCAAATAAAAAAAGAGTTCTTTTTTCTGAATGATGTTAAATCTTGATTCTTTGGCCAGCCCGCAGACGCCTTTGTAGGTTCTAGACTCATTTGGCTCTTTATTTTTATCTTCCGAGGTAGATAGGGCGACGGGGTGCGTTCCCCTAACTATTATTTGCATGTTCGGAAACCACTACCGAGCTTGGCTTATAAAACTATACGTGGCCATTTCGATTTGGTAGCAATGTTAAGCATAGACGCAGCATAGCAGAAGACATAGTGGCCTGACAGGTCTGTGTAGATATCCACATCGTTCCTATACATGCAGCTTTTGCGTTTGAGTAGTTGTTCATTCCATACACCCTTTGGTGCGTGTTATGTGCCACGGAGAGGGGCTGTAGCGGGGTATTCCAGTGTCAAGTAAATATCCATAGCCTATGAACGGATTGTAAATATCATAATGTACAACATTCTTCACTGTTGTATACAGACAATGGACAAGTGTTGTGGAAATCAAGATGTTGCTTGATATCTGGTATAGAGGAACGTAGTATGAGGGGTATGCCACTTGAAAAGTATTCCCTGGAAGCCAGTCAGGAAGTCTCACATTATCGTCTGAGTATTTGACACATAGGAAATGGAGAATATAATAGCTAAGGGTAGCATAGGCCACGTCCATCCGGTATACCTGCAGTGTGATGTTTACGTTCGGCGTTTGTAGTTTGGTCATTTGCATTTTTATTCTTATTTTCATTTTGTGAATAAAAATGTAGTAAAAATACCACTTGCCGCGATTGCTATCCACCCCAGCCAAAAGAAATCAATAATATATATATCGATGTACTCTATTCTGTAAATACAAACAACTAACCATGTATATCCCCTATTAACAGCCCTAATTTGTGAGAATATCTCGAGTATTCCCTATATTCAAGCAAGGCCAGCTCGCGCGCCAACTTCATATCACGTGATAACATAGATTACTAATATATTACTAAACCACTGTTCCAAAAGAGGCTAGGGTATTTTCCTATTCCTTTCAAGTTCCGTGCCGTCCTTGATCAGAATCCAACTCCTCTTCGGCAAGTTTTGCAATGACACCACACACACAGGACGGGTACAGATGGTTTCCTATGTTTCTATACCATAGCTTCATTTATACTCAATAATGGCCGAGGATGCACCTGCGGAGCCTACCCGTCCTGCTGACGAACAGTCACGATCTGGTGACGAGCCCGGTTCCCCAAAGACAGAGCCTACGCCGAAGAAGCTCGAGGATGACGAAGTGCCAGGAAATGTTGAAGAACACGAGGAAAAGAAGGATGAGATAGAAGAGGGTGAGGTGAATCCTGGAGAGGGCAAGGATGGTTCACAGCCTCCACTGCCAGATGAAGATGTTCCTCCCCTTCCTGATGAGCCGGTGCCAGGAGCCGTCGAAGATGACGGCTGGGATGCTATGTGGGATGATAATTCACAGGCTTATTACTTTTATAATCGCGTCACGGGGGTATCCCAGTGGGAGAATCCTCGAGTTCCAGACGCAACAGCATCACAACCAGGCGCATCAGGGGCAAACGAAGATAAGATGCAACAGGCACCCAAGCAACCACGAGCTGCAGGTGGGTATGACCCGTCCATACACGGTGACTACGACCCGACGGCCTGGTACGCCCAACAAACTGAAGAGGGCCCCTCTGCATCAACCGCAGCTGGCGCCGAAGACCCAAATATTTTGTACACAGCTACAGGCACGTTCAACCGGTTCACGGGCCAATGGCAATCGGCTGGCTTACGACCAGAGAACTTCAATGACGAGAACAAAAGTTATCGACAGCTGAACGCGTTCTTTGACGTCGATGCCGCAGCCAACAGCCATGAAGGGAAGAGCCTCAAAGCCGAGCGGAGCGGAAAGAAGTTGACGAAGAAGGAGTTGAAAGCATTCAGGGAGAAAAGGCGAGAAAGAAAGGAAGAAAAACGCAGAGCCTGGCTGCGCGACTGAATCCTTCTCCTGCTTCTTTGATTGGCTTAAGATTTTTTTGTATATCCGCGGGTCGTGGATTGTTTTCTATACCCAAGAGGTTCCAGTCGTTAGATCTGTAGTCTTTTTGCATCAACGGGTGGGAGAGATGGTTGTCACTGGGTTTTCTTTTGGCCAGCATTTTGGGAACACGTTTCTGGCGTTGGGCTCTCTGGCACTTTTGTACATCGCATAGCCTTCTATCTAGCTTTTTTGATAAATACTAGAAAATGCACTTAGTGTGTTGTGAACTCGACTAAACAATCCACCTCACATCAAACACCCGACGGGCCAAAGATATCACAAAAATTATCTCCGAAATCTGCTCACGTGACATGATTTTTTCGAGGGGATTAATTTTTGAGGGTAGTTGATACTCCTGGAAATTTAAAGGCGAGGACACATACAATCGCATTTACAAATCTCCTAGAAATTTACTGTGAGTATTTATTTTCCATATGCTCACAATATACCCTTTCTCTCCTGGAAGTGCTGGAATCTTGTTGCAGCTGAAGTCTCAATACCCCTCCAAAAAACCCTGAGAACATTTTTTATATTCTCCTCACTGGGACTATTTTCCTGCTACAACGCGATTCTACTCAAATAAGCGTCTGATTTGGATGAGGGATCTCCATATATTGACTGGTGTCTAGGGAAGAAACCAAATAAAACTTGCTCTGATTGACGAATCAGTGAAGTAAATACCTAGGATTGGAGCCTCAACGGACACAGCCAAGTTTCAGCCCAAAAGTCCCTATAGACGTTCCTAGATAGGTGCATAATTTTGCATAAACAGAGATGGCTACTACGAATGTGGTTTCTCTGCCCTTCGAGGCCGTGGACGATCTCATTTATGATGCCCGAGCGGGTGATCTCGAATCATTGAAGGCAGATATCACAAAATTCAGCCAAGAGTATAACTGCACCCCAGCGGATATAATCAAAGCAGCTATAGATACGGAGGATGAGAGTGAAGGAGGCACCGGTTCATGTCTCCTACACTGGCCCGCGGCTAATGGAAACGCTGGTACGTGATGCTCAGCCTATCCTTCAATACCCCTGAATCGACCGCTGACTTCAACGCTCTAGAAATATTAAATTATCTTCTTAGCCTGCTCAAAACCGAAAATGGAGCGCAAGATCCCTCAAACCTCCAATTTATAAACCATAAGAACCATTCTGGAAATACGCCGTTGCATTGGGCGGCTCTTAATACCCACCTAGAATGCGTCAAGGCGCTCGTGGAAGCTGGAGCAGACATCATCTTGAAGAACAACGCGGGCCATGATGCTGTTTTTGTTGCTGAGCAGTCAGACTGGAATGCTACCGCGACTACACAGGAAGAGGACAAGGAAAAAGATGTCGCGGAGGATGAAGCCAACGTGGAGGAAGCCGAATCGTCTACACCGCGAGAGACTACGAAGGGTCAGCAGGTAGTGGAGTGGCTACTGACCTGTGAGAAAGGTTCGGATATGGAGAAGAGTGCTGTTGACGATGCTGATGTCCCAATGGCTGAAGACGATGCTGGTCCAAGCAAGCAGTGACCGCATAAGTTTCCTATAGACCATTCACAAAAGTATCTTGCTAGAGTTTCTTTGTCATTTTCTGTGAGCTGTGATGTACTCATGAATCGAACATTTAGATGGCGGAGTCCTCGGGAAGTATTCATTCGTATGATTCCATTTATTATCTTCACTATCTAAACTGATAGTAGTGGCAAGAGGCCATAACATCCACAACATCACATTAGTGCCATGAACACTTGATGTGGACATCAACTTGGCCTGGCACTCGAACAAAACCTTCTATATTTACATAACATTTAGAAGGTCATAGACATCTCCAAAACATAGGACAGATGCATAACCATCGATGGTTGAGAAACAACACCAACCCAGAAAAGTAGAGAAAGGGAAGATATTAGGTAGGGGATAATTAATATAATTTGTAACAGTGAAAGAAGAAAAAAGCAGAATAGGTTTTCGTGTAAGTGTATGCATGAAGGGCTAAAGGCGTGAAAAAAGGGCCGATACGAGAAAGAGAAAGAAGATGTAGGAGGAAGTGTATCGGCTTGCTGAATAGGATGAAGGGGAACGAGAAAGTAGAAGGAGAAGCGTAAAAGAGAAGAGTGCAGACATTAGGGATTAAATCAAACGGGATGTTTCGTCGAGGTCCATGGCAGCAGCGGTAGTTTTCATACCCATTTTGGTGAGATTCTCGATTGGTGTCCGCCGTCGAACTTCGCAGCTGTCATCTGACCCGTAAGACCGTTGAGATTGGCCGTTTGGGTCGCCGTTAAGCGAACCATTGCATGATCGTTGCTTGGAGGCTGGACCAACGGCATGAGCGACATTGTCCATGCCCACCCTGAACTCGCGGTCTCTCCAGACGATGGTAGCACCGCCAAAGACACTCCATACCCATATGGGTAGAGCAAGGGTCTCTCGGCCAAGCCAGGCAAGGAACCATTCCAGGAATGGCCGCCTGGCAATCGATTCCAGAGCTGGAGGGCGGGCGAAGCGCGGTGTGTTTTCGTCCACTTCGATAGTGACGAAGGAAAGGAGTGTTCGGTATAGGAAGAAGTCCGTGAGCATCCAGACGAAGGCGCTTAGACCCCAAACAAGCCCGAATGCAGACCACGTCGACAGATAAGTTGAGCAGTACTGGCTACCAGAGAGCAGGGGAGGGATGCCGGTGGTGATACCGAAAGCGAGGTAGGCAGAGCAGACGAAGCATTCAATGCCTGGCTCAACGATCGTAGCTAGAATAACTATGAATTTCCGAACGCGGATCCAGCGGACTCTGCGGTTAATGTAAGAGGAGGTTGCCATCTTGGTGACCGGTTGGATAGCGAGATCGCCAAACACAAGGTCATGTTTACCCCAATCTGATGGCTGGCCTTCCTCTTCTTCCTCGAGTTTGCCGTTCCACATGCGTTCTCCAAGGAGGTGGTCTTCGCAGATGTTGTCGGAGAGAGAGTCCAGGCCTGGTTTCCGGGGATATGGTCGAGAAGGTATGACATGGTTCTTGGTGACCTGGTCGAGGTGCGAACGTCTGAACATGGTTGACTTCCCAACGACACAAGGGGCAACGAGAATGGTGTTGATGGCACAGTACATCTTCGCATGGGAGGAGGCGAGGAATATCTCCTCTAATCGACCGCCGCCAATTGAAGAGATATATTCCATAGGAGAAGCTGGAGCTGGAACGGGTTTGGTGGCCACAACACTTCCAGGAGCAGATTTCAACGCGCCGTTGCCATTCATAGCCGCCGCTGGAGGGAATATGGCATTTTTCTCAAAGTCCCTTGCGGCATCTTCGCTATCAACGTCAACGACGACCGGTAGGTGATGCACAAACTTGTACTTCTGGCCCTTTGAGTCCAGTCCACACAGCCGTTCTACCATCCTGCCGCAAACGCCTTTCCCTAGCCAGACATTGCAGTCGACCACCCAGACGACATCGCCCTTTAATTCGCGGTATGCTTGGCTCATGTTGCGAATCTTCGGGTTAGGTCCCAGCTCATGGTCTTCATACTTTGGCTCCAGGTAGAGACGTGCATCTATATCCGGGAAACGCGCGAGCACTTTTTCTATCACTGGGTAGGCAGGATCGTCCCTTGACGAGAGACAGAGAGAGATGCTGAGCTTGTCCTTGGGATAGTCTTGCTGAAAGCTGGAAGAGAGATTCTCGTAGAGGTAGGGCTCGAGGCCCTTGATAGGTCTGATAATGGTGACATGCGGAAGATTCGGATCAGAGGGAGCTCTCGTAGCCTTCGGAGGGGGTCTTGAGTATCTCCTGAATCTGTACCGGAACAGCTTGTTAGCTCTGGTAGCTCCTTAGGCTTGGGGAGAGCTAAACCATCCAACAGCATAATAACCAACAAGGATAAGGAGGAGAGAACGTGAAGCTCACACTTGTATAGTCCCTATTGTGCTAACAGTAACAACAAAGACGTACCAGCCGATGGCCAGCCAGCCCGCAGCAACCAGCCAGAGACTCTGGCCATGTTGGCTGCAGGTGGTGGCCGCGTTAACCAGCGCGCTTTCGGCCACCATGGATCGCAAGAACAAGGGCAGTCTCTAAAACAAAACAAGGAGCTCTATTTGGAGCAGAGTCTCCCTCTTTCAGACAGACAGAAAGAGACAGGCAAGAGTCTCCTTTTGCTAGAGATTGTTTTGGAGGCAAATTCGAGCAGGCTTTCAGGACAAGCTCATACTTTTAAGGAGGACCAAAAGATGGAAGAGGGAGAAAAAGAAAAAAAGAAAAAGAGCGTAAAAAGCTTGACCCCTCTAGCTATAAAAAGGAGAGGAGCAAGGTGACGAGTAAGAATAGACACCTGGTTACGCGGGAGACTTGAGACGGGGGACGAAGAGTGAAGATGATGGTGATGGTGGTGGAAGGGAGGGAGGGAGAGGGAAGGAAGAAGACCAGCTTTGATTTGTGGCTTGCAAATATCACTCCCTCTTCTCTCCAGACATCAAGAATCAAAGGCCCCAAGATTAAGGAGTCAACGGCCTGAGGAGAAGAAAAAAAAAAAAAGCTCGAGGAAGAAAACACGGCCCACATTGGTCTAACTAATTAATCTTAAAGCCCGTGGATCCCCCGTCCTTGAAAGACGCCAATCAGTAGGGCGAGATGACTGCATGCGAAGCTTGGGAATGGGACGAATCCGATGCAACCCCTGTAGTTATATAGATCAGGTGAAGAGGGCAGCGACAGGGAGGACAGCAGCGGCGGCAGAAGAGGATACACGATCTTACTACCTTGGAATCATCATCCTCGTCATCATCACCGTCATCCAAGAGCTAGAAGACGCCTTTCTCCTTCGTGACTTGCTGACACAACGTCAGCTTCGCCTTTTTATAATTTCTCGAAGCTCCCTATTTTATTATTGTTATCATTAGCCCCGGAAAGGACTCCCTAGAGAGAACTAAACCTCTTGAAGCTCAGCCGTCAATCGGAAGTCTCTTTCGTGGCACCCCAAGCGCGAGCGATGAATGGTGCAAACCTTCTCCTTTTCTCCTTTTTTTCCCCCCCCCTTCTCTCTTTCCTTTCCTTTCTTCTGCCTCTTCTCTCCCCTTTTCCATAATTGTTCGACTATTTAACCCTTAGTCTCCCTGCGTCCATATGGAATCTTTCTTTCATGATTATTTATTATTGTCGACTAGTCGGGTCGTTATTGCGTTTCCTGGGCCTGTTGGTGTTGCACCATTTTGCCACCTGCGGGAAATAAGCAGGTGTGTCAAGTCGCTCAACTAGGGTTGATTATCTGTACCCGAACGGCTGTTTCCGTTAAGGTGACGCGATGGCCCTGGAAAACTCTTCAATTAATGGTTTGAATTGAAACTTCCGGCCTGCTGAACCTCAAGAGGAGGGATACGTGGATTTATCTCATTCTCTTGCCTTAGCGCAGTGATATTTTCTCTTTTCACTATTTCCTCGCTTAAATCTTCGTCAGTTATCCCGAAAAACGGCTCCTGAAAACTCCACAGAGTAGTAAAATAAATTATGGAGAATCGGACGCACCAGCAGGCTGGAGCTCATCCGCGGAAAATCGCCCGGAGTATATAGACTGGAGACTGCAGCTGGAGCTTCGTGAAACGCTGCAAGAAACAGGACTGCAGGATGTGAATTATCCGACCGTAAGTTTCTCTGCTAGATCGGCGTGCATCTTCACAGGCTCTCTGTTAGTCAGTTAGTTAACTTAGTTGGTGGGATGTTATTCTTCGTGGATGTCGCTGTGGCTGTGCTTACTTACTGGCCGGTTGCTCCTCTCTTTGCGACGAGAGAACAGCAGCACCTATGCTGTAGAGAAGAAGCAGCTGAGTCCTGGACGACCTCTGGCTGTAAACACGCTCACAAGGAAACGAGTCACCTATCCTCTGCCTCTCTCCCGAGTAATAACAGATATCTGATTCCATCGAAACAACTAATCAAAAAAATAATGAACTAATGGACGACGTTGCTGGTGTGGCACGAGCTTCTCGGCCTGCCAAAGCTTGTTTTCTGCTGGGAAACCCAACTTCAACCTTCGACATCAGCGACTTGCTCTTCCGTCTTCCTGCGCTGCAGCGCATTTGACGGCGCAGCGCTTAGAGAGACAAGAGCTCGTTCAGCTTGCGTCCTGTGTGCTTGTTTGCGGTAGTAATTGACGACTCCTGTACGACTACGCCTTGTGCAGGTTTACCCGGCTCAACGTCGTCATCTGCAAAGGATGACGGGCGTCGCACTAGAAGTGGGTAAGTGATCAAGCAGCCGTCTTCCCTCTTCCATGTTGACTCTGGAGGCCGACCAGCCTATAGGAATATTTGACCTAGGTAGGCGGGATTGACCGACCCGACAATATCCTGCCTCGCAATGCAGTCGCGTGCTATTAGATACTCTGGCCGTCGAACCTTTGATTCCGCTAGTCAATGCGTCTCCTCCTGACGGGAACACGGATGCATATTCCGACTGTTGGATGACTTATTATAATACGGAGTATGCTCTCCAGCCTGGTCATTCCCGTCACATTGGCGCGCTTGAACTGTCCGCTCCATTCGGACCTCCCTGGTCTCTCGTATATTAAAGCATGTGCTTTAATGCATTTTGATATCCCTCGAACCCACCTGTCTGCTTGCTGCGCCACGCCTAGATCGAGCTTTAATCAAGCTACAAGCTAGAAAGCGCAAGGAAAAGTCAAATTATTATGAGGGACTTTTTCTCTGTCCCAAAGCTTCGCTGGAACAATGTCCCGGCGCGTCTGTCCCCAAGGGGAGGGTTCAGCTGTGGCATCCATGCTCGTAACGTGCGTGCCATGGGAATCGATTGTGGTGATATTAGTAGTCCGTGCATGGCTATTAACTGCTTAAGGCAACTATAAGCTGAAGGGCTGCCAATTCTGCTATCTTTCACCCCTCCCATTCACTATGGGAATGGAATTTCGGTGTTGTTTCTGCGGCTGTAGCCGATCTGCTGTCGGGATATCAATATAAAAAGACCGTTTGGGGAGGGGCCAATTTCATCAATCTTTCATTCTTCCTGCTTATCCAGGCTTCATACGTTCTCTTCCCATCTTCTAGTCCTTTTCTCTCCAAAATGACGGTTGAAGGTGACGCCGAAAAGGCTGATGTGGACTCGGACATGCGTATTCGTTACGCGGACGAGGAACAGCCGCAAGAGAGTCGTCGTCGCTCTCTTCATAGGAAGTCATCTGTGGGTTCCATGTCCATTCGAAGTGCGCGTAGGATCGTGCCGCCGGAAACCGTCCTTCCAATTGCATATCGTACACTGTACGTAATAGCGTATACGTTAGCCAGCCCTCTGGCCACTCACTTACCTCTATAAATAGCTCTTACAACGTTGAAGAGTCCATCCAAAAGGCAAAGGAGGAACCTCTCAAAGATGCCACGCAAGCTGTCGATGGTGAGATCAAGTTCTTGCCATCTTGGCTGACTGTATGCAAAGCGTCATCTAGCTGACTTTTGATTGCCACAACAGGTATCTCAGATCTAGACTGGCATTTGGTCCCCATTGATAACATAGTATCACGCCTGAATACCTCGGTTTCCCAAGGTCTCTCTGCAGACCAAGCCCGGAAACGTATACTTGAGCATGGCAAAAATGCCCCCACCCGTCCCCGTACCGAATGGTTTCGCAAAATCATGGGGTACTTCTTCGGCGGGTTTGGTATACTGCTCTTGACTGGATGCATTCTTGTCTTTATCGCCTGGAAACCTCTGGGAGACCCCCCGGCGCTTTCAAACCTGGCATTGGCTATTGTTTTGTTGGCAGTCTTCTTCATCCAGGCTGGCTTTAATGCCTGGCAGGATTGGTCATCTTCAAGGGTCATGGCCTCCATTACTACAATGCTTCCTGATGACTGTACAGTCGTTAGGGACACTGCTACTGTTGTAATGTCTGCTGTTGAGCTTGTCCCCGGAGACGTTATCAAAATCAAACAGGGGAATAAGCTGCCTTGTGATATTAGGTTTGTGGAGGTATCTTCCGATGCCAAGTTCGATAGGTCTATACTCACAGGCAAGCCCTCCACCAGATGATCCACGGTATTATATCTGCTAACTTTTCCTAGGTGAATCGGAGCCTGTGGATGGCACAGTCGAGTCTACGGATAAGAATTTCTTAGAGACTCGCTGCATTGGCCTCCAAGGCACACATTGCGTCTCAGGTACCGCCACTGGCATATGTATTGCAACTGGAGACAAGACTGTCTTTGGTCGCATTGCCAACCTGACGAGCAAACCGAATCATGGACTCACACCGATCCAGAAGGAGATATTACGCTTCGTCTTGATTATCGTTAGCTTTATCGCCTCCGTTGTCATTCTGGTTGTGGTTGTCTGGTATATTTCACCTTCTTCCAACAATACCTCTTTGATTTATTGACACAGTATAGGGCTGCATGGTTGAGGAAATCTCATCCACACTGGATCAATGTGCCACTGCTCATAGTCAACTGCGTGAGTGTTGGTATAGCTTTTGTACCAGAGGGACTTCCTGTTGCTGTCGCCCTCAGCCTTACAATTGGAGCAAAAATCATGAGGAAGAATAATATTCTTTGCAAGTCTCTTGCTACGGTAGAAACACTTGGATCTGTCTCCGTGATATGCTCTGATAAGACAGGGACTTTGACCAAGGTAAGGGCTTACGCCTTTTACTTAGGATAACTATTACTGACTCGCATTTCCTTATAGAATGAAATGTTTGTGACCGATTGCTTTGCTGGCAGCCATGAATACAGGGCAGACGACGTCAAAAAGTTCCTTGGTACCGCGTGTGAAGGCTCTAATTCTCCTAATAATGCTCTGGAGCGCACGCAGGTACTAGGTGCTCTATGCAATGCAGCTGAAATAGATGCATCTACTCTCAAGTTTCCTGCACAGTCAATGAAAATACATGGAGACCCTACTGACCAAGCAATTCTGCGATTTTCTGAGTCTCTGGAGCCTACCAAGGAACTCAAGATGAAGTGGAAAAAGGTCTTCGAGATCGCTTTCAGTAGTAAAAACAAGTACATGATCCGAATTATGACACCGGTGCCATCAGCAGTCACAGAAAACTCTGAAAGGTACACAGAAATGTGAGTCACTAAGCTACCCTAACGTTATATCCCAGTACTTACTCTATTCAGGGAGCTCTCGATAAAAGGGGCACCGGATATCCTGTTACCACGCTGTCGTACGGTTCTTAAGAGTGATGGCTCTGTTGCTGCGTTATCTGACATAGACAGAGAGTCTATCGAAGGAGCAAAGGACAAATGGTCTCGCGAAGGAAAGAGAGTGATACTTCTTGCGAGGAAAGACGTCTCCAAGGCTGTTGACGATAGCCTGAAAATGGCACAGCCTGAGAAATCCATCATGGATTATGCAAGATCAGATCTTACTTTTGTTGGAATGTGGGCGCTGATTGACCCTCTGGTTCGTCGCCCTTACCAATATCTTTCAGGATAACTGTTATTTCTAACTAATGAGGTAGAGAGATGAAATACCGGATGTGATTAAAACTTTACGTGGCGCTGGTATCAGGATATTGATGGTTAGACCACTGAACGCCTTCTCTTGTTACATTTTACTAACTGTGTTTTGCAGGTGACGGGAGACTTTAAACTCACGGCTCAAGCCATTGCGATAGATTGTGGGATAATCAAATCTGCAAACGCAGTGGTTCATTCCATTGACAATTTACGCCGCGACTTTGAAATGGAGGAACAGTGCCAACGTGAACAGCGATCTCCTCTCGTTATCAGTGGCCCTGAGCTCATCACTCTCAATGACAAGCAGTGGAATCAACTCTGCACATACGAGGAAATCGTCTTTGCCCGCACTACACCCGATCAAAAGCTGCGAATTGTAAAGGAATTCCAGTCCCGGGAAAAGATAGTGGCAATGACAGGCGATGGTGTGAATGACGCACCGGCCCTGAAAGCTGCGGATGTCGGAGTAGCACTTGGTAGTGGATCTGACATAGCCATTGAAGCCGCCGACATGGTCCTTTTAGACTCATTTGCCGCTATTGTTGAGGCCGTCAAATATGGCCGTGTCACCTTCGGTATGATATCCCTTCCAATCCCTGCTAATGCACTCACCTCGATTTTACATTTGCTGACTTATTATTATTAGACAATCTGAAGAAGACTATCTGCTACCTTCTCCCGGCAGGGAGTTTTAGTGAGCTCTGTAAGCTCATCTACTGTGCCAGGTATATATATACCGATTTAGTACTGACCTTTGCAAAGGGCCTGTTCTGGCAAACACTTTCCTCGGTATCCCTCAGGCCTTGTCTTCGTTTCTCATGGTATGTTATTCCGTTCTATATATATATATATATAGAGAGCTGCGAATGCTAACGGGGATGATAACAGGTCATTATATGGTAGGGAACATTGTAAGAACCCGGAATGGCTATGAAGACTTGCTAACTTCCTATGAAGTTTGTTTACAGATGCTGCTGGGGCCATTACCCTATCCTACGAGCAGCCAGAAATGGATGTCCTCCTTCGGCCTCCTCGCAACCAGAAGACCGACCGATTAGTGAACGGTCGTTTCATTCTCCATGCATACGGCTTTATTGGTGTGTATGAGTGTCTGCTCTCATTCGTCATGGCTTTCTGGTATATGTCTGTAAGTGTTACCCCAAAGTCCAAGGTTGAATTAAGACGGACTCCAGCTCATATAGTGCTCTACCTTAACAGAGGCGCGGGATTCCATTCAGCGCCATGCTTCTCAAATTTGGCAAAATGGACCCTCAATACGACCCGGAATATGTCACCGAAATATCCAACAAAGCATCTTCAATCTACTTCGTCAACCTCGTCATTTTGCAGTTCTTCAATTTGCTGGCCACTCGAACCAGACGGCTAAGCATCTTCCAACAGCCTCCAATATTTAACAAGGAAACGCAGAATCCTCTCCTTTTCGCAGCTATGCTGTTTTCTCTCATGATTATCTTCATCTGTGAGTAAAGAGTTGTCGTTGGAATTTTCTTTGAAATGTAACTGACGAGCTCGAATAGTCTGTTACATCCCTGGAATTCAGAACACGGTCGCTACGACAACTGTTCCAGTGGAACATTTCTTCCTTCCTATCGCATTTGGACTTGGCCTTCTTCTGCTTGATGAGACGAGGAAGTATTTTGTGCGTAATTATCCGAAAGGCCTATTGGCGAAGCTCTCTTGGTAGTCATAACAGGTAATAATACTATTATCTGGACTGAAACTCCCAGGTTAAGTCTGAGCAATCAATGCTACTTGGAGGATAGCAGGAAAACTAGGGGTTAATTTTTATTTAGTCAAGGGGTACTCCGTAGAGCTCATGAGCTTTGGAGGCAAATTCGATTTATTTGATTATTTGTGATACGCACATATACCGTTGGCACACATCCTGTGAGTGAAACGATGTATTATATAATCACTAGCGCACTAGGGTTCACTCAAGACACCAGGGTGAAAGGCCCCTTCCATCAAATAAGGTGGTATGGTCTAGTGGTATGACGTGGCATTGTGGCTGCCCCAGCCTGGGTTCGATTCCCAGTACCGCCAATAACCCGAAAGGGTTTCTTTTTTTTTCCCTTCGTTTTTCTACTCATACAAAACGTGTGGAGCTGAAAGGCTTTTTAGTTGGCCCACCAGTAACCTAATAAAGTGTGAAGGCGTCGGCAAAATTAGCGGGTAGTTAAACCAACGATTTTTTTCCTTTTGAGCCAAATTGACTTGGTTCTTTGCGGTGTAAACAAAGTGCATATCCTATTATTATCTTTCCTTTCATAAATACATCATTATTTCCTTTAATTCCTCCAGAATAACATTAACTTACAACATTAATTGCTCATAGCCGGCCGGTTCTCTCTGGGCATCGATTCTATCTCGTCTGGTATCCTGAGATCGTAATCATCACATTATACTATGCCGAAGGCATGATAGATTTCACGAGGGGTTACTCCTCTATTTTTTCTTTTTTCGGATTAGGTTACCACCCAAGACATTTACGGACGGTTCGTTTGATGTCTGTTCTTGAGTTACAGTGGTTGCTTGTAAATCGGGGTGTACTTTTGAGCCGTCCTCTGCTGTCTGGGACGAAGAAGGGCCATGAGCAGGCATGACCATGTTGTCACCCGGAACTGCTGCAGTGGTGCTTGGCTGTCGTTTCCTTTTTCGTATCAATCCATCACCTAGAACATTGGTGGACACAGGGGATGCCGATGTTACTGTTGGAGGTGGTGGCCCGAGTGGAGCTGCTGTTCCTGTGATTCTTAGGCCTTTCTTATTGCAGCCGCTCAAAGAAGAAAGCTCTTCAATCCACAGTTTCGTGTTGGCCGTCGCATCCGACTGGTTGGAAAAATCAAGATCAAGAAGGAAGTCAGCAAGGGCTTTGTAGTCGCTGCTGCTGATTTCAATTATCGAACTGTCAATGGCGTGCTTATGATTCGCTGACAACTTTTCAATAGTACTTTCCGTCTTTGCGATTGGATCGGATTTCACTGTTTGGTTCTCGTCTGCGGAGCTACCCTTGGGGGAAGTCGGATCAGCAACCTTGACAGGGTCGGTAGAAGGCTTAACAACCATCCAAAGAAACCCAACTAGCCTGCCAGCCGAGCACTCCTGACGATAGGACATCATTTCCCAAAATTGATCGAGCGTTTTTACGCTATGCCACTTTCCAGAATTCTTCAGCTCATGAGGGGGGTTTTCGTCTGTTATCTCATCGTCGAGATCAATAAGAAATCGTGCTTTCGGATCATCAGGGAGCCGAGGAACTAGACAGCGAGGGGGAGCATCGGGATAAGAGCAGATTTGGTGGAGAGGGTAGTCAAGTCTCCATCGGCTACCAGGGGTATTGATGGGCCCTCCACTTTTTGGAATAAAATTCTTGGTTTCGAATGTATCACAGCCAGGGACGATAAGATGGGTTGCAACAGACTGTTTTGTGGGGATAGTCGCAGCATGGGAGGCATTGACAGGTGAGTGATCATTGTTTTCCTGCTCTAGGGATTTCATGATAGGGTCAATAACGCGACACCACCATTTTATTAGTCCGCGGTCATCCAATATATGTTTCCCCTTGTGTTCCGAGCTCCCTGGGAAGAGGTATTGATCCTGTGCCCTTGCAAAGAGGGAGAGGACAAGGGTAATATCCGGCTTCTGATAGATGCGAACAAGGTGGTATAAAAATGTGCTCAAGACATTCCTGGTCAATGAGTATGCTGCTGGTGAGTTCTGGTCACGGTTCAAGAGAGAAAGATAGCCAGTGGAATCAGCTTTAGAGACAAAGAGAGTAGACAACTTGTCTGTTGTGTACACCAGGACCTCAATTGCGAAAACAAGCAGCTCGTCACTGTCAGCAGAACCCTCGTCGTTTGTGCCCGGCTTTGTTTCCCTTTCGGCGCCAGGGTTAATGGAGACAGCTAGGAAGTGCTGCTTGCATATAGTAGGCTCATCCGGTTCACCTATTGGCGCTGAGAAGATTGGTGGACATGGAGTTGGAGCACCGGCGACATGTCGAACCACCAGGTTTACATCCTTGCGGACGGCCTGGCTGAGAGCTTCTTCCAATGTCACTGGACTCATAGAAACAGGTGTGCAAAATGGGCTCGACCACAGCGTCAAGGAACAAGATACCCACAGCTAGTTAGTTAGTCAATAGTTATAGAATGCTTGATATAACAGAGAGAGAAACTTGGTTGGTTTAAAGTTCGAGGTCGCATCTAAGATTAGTCAGAACTTAGTAATATATCTAATGGATAATTATTAATCCGAGTCATCTGATATGACCCACTTTTTAGAGCGTCCAATAAGTTCCCATTGGTCAAACCCTCTTTTAGACTTTAGATACTTCTATCAGCAGTGATCACGCAGAGAAAATAAAGACCTTGCGAGATACAGCAGGAAAGATAGGAGGACTGTCCGGACCTGCGGAGCCTCTGGCCTCTAATATGGACCAGCTAAGGCCAACAGTTATTGTTATCGCTCCATTTCATGTACTGCCCAGGTAAAATGCGCCTTGTCCTGCTGGTTGCATCGCGATGCGCAGGTTACGGTCCAATCGCATCAACCATTCAGGTATACCTAGAAAGCTTCTCGTCGAGATCAGATTTGTCAAAGTGCAGGGACATGCACGTCAGCCAACGTTCTGCGAACACCAACCACACCAGCTGTCTTGTGCGAAGCATTACCTAATTGGAGCCAGCCGGGCATTCTGGAAAGGCCATGGGTGAATGGACGTATGATCGTGTCAGGGCGGGCTGCCAATTGACTCGTACGCCCGAGTATAAGAGAGCAGCTCTTCCCCGCAGCCATCTGATGCCCCTCCCTCAATCCTTCGGCCTGACCTGATACTCCCTCCCATATATCCTACTTAAGTACAGCAAAATCAAGTCCTCATCGAGCGAATACACGCCCGCCAGCCGCCAAAGATGTCTCTTCCACCTACCGTCCGCCGCGTAGTTACCGGCCACAATGACAAGGGAGAAGCTATCTTCGACTCGGACTCTCAGCTTTGTCCGTACAACCCCATGACGCCTGGCAATCCTGAGCCTGCCAAAGAGGGGGAGATGGGCTTTGTTACCGTCTTCCGCACTGCCGGTATCCCTGATGACAACACAAGCCCATGGGTTGACATGCATAACAAAATCGTCAATCTGGTTGAGAAGGACAATGTGACGCTGCGAATTGTCGATTTTGCGCCAGGCCTTCCCGGCCTAATGCATCGAACCATCAGTGTGGACTTTGGCATCGTCCTCAATGGCGAGATAGAGCTGGAACTGGACAATGGTGTTACCAAGGTTATGAAGCAGCATGATATCGTGGTGCAGAGGGGTACCATCCACTCATGGAATAACAAGGGATCAGAAACTGTGCGAATGCTCTTTGTTCTTCTCCCTGCAGACCCGGTTAAGGTGGGCGATAAGGAATTGCCAGATACTCCTCTACCTGTTCCCTTCTTAAAAGAGGCCGGTGAGCAGTAAGCTGCTCCTCTAGTCTAGGGCTCGTCATTCAATGTTTATATTTTGGGGGAATAAGGTTTTATCTCTAAATACTATTCATGGGAGACGGTGATAAAACCAACCTAGACCTGTCAAATATTATTTATTATTATATCAAAAGACAAGATATAGTCGAATATCCACCAAGCGCGAGACCTCAACGTCGAGGCAATATTCCTCATTAAAAATACTCTTTGGCGGCATTTACATCGTCAGCGTTCAATAAGGCGACACCTTCCTTCCAAAGCGTTCTCCACAACTCATTTCTCAAACGAATGGGCCATCCAGGAGTCTCCCAGTAACGAACACCGATGCTCTTGTCCTTTGCGGCCTTGATTTGCTTGCGAATAGCCTCAAGCTGGGTAGGGTTAAGCGGATTCTCACTGTCGCTCTTGATGTCTCCAACAACCTCCATGAGACTGGTGGAAGCAATAGGAGAGATCAGAGAGGTAAAACCAGTCAAATCCTTAAGTGGGCCATCGTAGAAATAGTCACGGTCTGCGGCTGAAACGACCTGGCTAAGTGGCGTACCACCGGTTCCAATCACGGTGACTGGTCCTGGAACAAAGGTCTCATTGTTCTGGATTTTGGTCAGGTAGTTGGCATCTCGGAGCGGTTGGAGAGCCTTGACGATGTGAGGCCAGGCCTTTTCACCGTCATTCTTGACGTCAATCCAGAGATACAGCGTTTGGCCTGAGGAGGCATCGAAAACACCGCTGTCGTCGTTTTAGTCGGCTGTTATTGGCTATAAATAGAAGTGATATCGACTTACTGCCTTGTTGGCCCACTTACAAAGGGGCTCTTGGGGTTGGTCTTCCTAAGGACGCTCATGATAGGCTCAATGTAAAGGGACTGGAGAGTGCGTTCCTTGGTCAAGGCCGATTCTTCGTGTCCAACCTGGGGTGATAATTAGTGATATTTCATGTAAGGTAAACACGGCTAGACATACATAGAGAGTGTCATTGAAAAGGAAGACATCAGCTTCAACAGAGATGCATCCAGCAGACAGCGCTAGCTTGATTGTTAGTGTTATCAAGCTGAGGTTGATAATACTAGCAGCTGCGAGGCATACCAGTATAGAAAGGAACATCTCTCCAGTAGTCGCTATTGGAAAGCATTAGCCGCAGTCATTATCATCATCACGGCAAACTCCACTACTTACTTATGAGAATGAACCGGGATAGGAACGATTCCACGGGTCACGTCGGTTGGATATCTATAAATTGGACTTCGGTCTGTGTTTATGAGGATGTTTTGCAGCGGCTCGGAGAGGGCGGCGACAGGCTCGAGGGAGGCCGCGAGGATGGCCGCGGAGCCCAGGATGAAAGACTTCATTCTTTCTTCAGAATACTGGCCGTATGGAGTACCAGCTCTTGTTCATGAAAGATGCTTCTGAAGAGCTCTCGTCGCTTGGTGACCGCAGCGGACGGTCTTTATATAATATACGTCAGGATGGATCCTCGGAATGCAGGTTTAAATGAACACAGCCGGGATGGATGCTTGTTTGCCAATTGGTTGATCGTCGCTCTCCACGTGTGAGGCTTGTTTGGCTCGCTAGCTCGAATACGGGGGGCTCTGGGGGAGCAAAATACGAGGATATGGACGGGTTGGTTGCTGGTTGATATACAGGAAGCAGTTGAAGGCAGGTTGCGGACGGCACGACTACATAACTAGTTGGATGCTCGACGATGCGATCAGACGAGCGAGCGACGCCCAATACAAGTGCGTGCGATAACTAGGCAAAGCAGGGGAAGCGACAGTGCTAACTTGAACGAAAAGCAGACACTGGGACAAAGAGAAAAGTAACACTAGTAAGTAAAAGATGATATGCTAGACCTCCCTCTCCCTCACCCGGGCGGTGCTGGACTCCTCTCGGCCTTCCTGGCTGGCACTGCTACTCCGGCCTGTGATATTGAGGCTTCCTATCCGCTGTACCAGGCTGCTGCCCACGGCGTCAACTGCGCCCTTGGGAGCAAGCAGCGTCGGTCCCTGCGCCGCTGCCTCCTGTACTCTGAATAATTTGATGGCAGTTCCGTTCCAGACACCGACGGTTCCCGGTGTTGCGTTGGCGGCAGACCCGACAACCATTTCACTGGCAAACACGAAACCCCAGAGAAGCGACTCGTACCAGCCGAGCGAAAGAGGCGACCATTCAAACATGTGCACGCGGATGGGAGATGGTTCTGCTAGTATTGCTCTGATCTGTGGAGCTGCAGCGAAAGAAGGGAGCTCTGTTATCAATGTGCGAGCTTCCGGGTTTAGTGATGATTCTAATGCAGCTGCTGGAATGCGGTGTGATATTGAGGAAATAATGGTTAGAATGGTGTGAAGGGGGAGCTCGGGCACCCAGGATTCGATCTGGTTTTGAAGATCTTTATCAGCTATACGTAGCATCAACTATATAAGGTTATACATACCCATGATGAAGTAGGGACAAAGCCGCGAGCATTTGTGGCGGCGGTGGGTGCATAGCTGCTTAGACTCGTCATACTGTTCTGACGCGAAAATGTCGGCTGGCCTGCAGGCATCTTGCCTCGTGCCTTCTCAGACAATCCTCGAAGTTGAAGGGGTACCGACTCGTCTAGAGGCGATACAGGGGGTGAACGGAAGCCTTCAGCTGTCGGAGAAGCGACTCGAGAGGTCTGCTGGTCCCCATCTCCATCTTCATCGGAATCGTCATCCCCAATGGCAAATGTTCCATCTTCTTCTTCTGGAACATGGCTTAGAGGTCGCCTTCCGCTTCCCGTCTCATTGGAGTCGCCGCCCCCTGAATGGGTGCGATCGCCGCTAGAACTAGACGTAGCTTTTCGTAGTTGATTCTGCTGTTCTATTTCCTGCTGGCCGCTTTCCAAGGTGAATGCCCGGAGCGACTCAAACCGACGTCTCGACTTGAGTACGACATAAACTAGATATGCGTTCTCTATTCTATGTTAGTATTCACAAATAGTATAGGCAACCACGGCTAGATAAACAGGTGTACTCACTGCTGAACTGGTGTTCTAGGACGGTGTTTATAAATTCAAGGAGGGAGGATAGAAGGAGATGGTTCGTCTCATTGGCTAATAGGAAGCTTGGAGCAGACATTGAAACAAATAGCTGAAGAACCTTGGAAGCACAGGCGGGAGAAAGTCGTTGGGCATATGCTGCCACATTGTTGATGATGGCAAGCAATGCCGGGTATACGGCGTCTAATTTCCCTTTGCTAGTGGTAATGAGCGTATGGATGGACTATTCGTTGGTCAGTAAGAAACCCATCCTGTAAACCCGGTGGATCAAGAAAGAAATGCTTACAATGATCAAGAAGTCACCATAAGTGCCGCCAAAATTCTCCAGTCGAATGCTGGGTGGCAGAGTATCTTGGGCTTCGAACCTCCGGAACAGGTTTTTGCCAAAGTTCGGCTCGACGCTCAGCGTCTGAAGTAGGAAGATGCACATCTTGACCAAGCCATTTTTGGACGGATCGGTCTTGTACTCTATAGCGTAGAAGATGCAGATGATAATAAAATCATGGGCGCGGTTGGAATCCACGATGAACGATCTGAACCGCTTGTTGCACTGGACCATTTCCCAGAATAACATGAGCATTTCTGGAGCCCATTTTATTGATTTCTGGCTTCCGGGGAGGTAAGAGGAAGTTGCCTGCATCTAGGGGCAGTGTTAGTTAAATGTAGGTCCATTTTCCCCCCAAAAAATGCTGAGACATACCGGCTGGTTTAATATTCTAGTCATTCCTTCGACTAGGAACTGGAAATCCTGAGGCTGATGCAGGCGTCCGAGGAAATGCCGGTAGTAGTTCTTGGGTAGACTACCCCGGCCATCTTCTGGGATAGGATAAAGAAGGAGAGCGAGT
Source organism: Trichophyton schoenleinii (assembly GCA_018357685.1). NCBI lineage: Eukaryota > Fungi > Ascomycota > Eurotiomycetes > Onygenales > Arthrodermataceae > Trichophyton > Trichophyton schoenleinii. The sequence goes on from WOFF01000001.1 coordinate 1,328,325, forward strand.
AGGAATTGGAGACAGTATATGACGAGGATCTGCTTGGGATCTTTCCAAACAACGTGGTCGTATGGTAACCGCCACGGCGTAGGGTTATACTTGATTGTCGTATTTAGCAAGGAGCAAAGCAGTGACATGACCAATTTCTTATCACCACAGGTAACTAGGTAAGTGAGAGATTTCACCCCCTTTACGGGCAGCAGGCCTGGACTGGCGTTAGTTATGATGGCGCGACTGGAAAAAAGGGCAATGGAAGTCAGTACGTACTTGGTTGCATGTACATGGACTGGCCGGTCATGGTAAGCAACAGCCGTAGTACCTCCGTTCTATTGCTCTCAAGCTCTTTATTCGAACCCATCGCGGTATTACATCCTACACCACTCTGCCATATGGAATAGACGACTTTCCCTTTTGACGGGGGTATCTGTGGTATCGTGAACCCGCTGAAGAAAAGCAGGTCCAAAAGCGTATCCAGCAGTTCTTCAGCGAGCGGCTTGACATCTTCGAAATCTTCCTCTGACAACCCTCGTCGACCAGTCTGTACTCCCCCTTCCTCGTCATCCTCTTCCTGGCTGCGAGATTCGTCAAAGAGCACCCGAGAGGAAAGCTGTGCCTTCCGAGACATCTTCCGTCTCCGCCTCCAGAAAAACTCATCTTCCCAATCCTCCAGGTTATCGGCTTCATAGACATATGGCAGTAGCCTTGTAAGGATGCGGATGCAATTCAGCGCATCTCTTGCGGGTGCGAGTTCGGGATCAGGGAACGATGGATGGTGTCGTAGCGCAACCAGGCGGGAGCAGATTGCGAGTAATAATGTCTCTAAATTCGACAAAGAGCCGTCGCGCGTCCGCCGTATGTCGGCGGGAGAGAATAGACTGAAGACATCTTCGACCGACTCGGGCAATTCCCAGAACTAAAAGAGTGGCATCATCCTGGGTCAGCATGCTTGCGTCGTTTCTTCGATCTGTACATGGTAGGGTAAGGAGGATCGATACGAACCCCAGTCCAATACTGATCGTCTGGCGGGATGTTTGCCTGCTCAGAGAGTCGGAAGATGCCTTGTTTAAAGACTAGCTTGGACTCTGAGGCACCCATGGCCGGGCAACGCGGAGAGGTGTTGTCGAAGTTGGGATTGTTTGACGGCGGCTTCGTGGTTGACTGGGAGTTGTGGCGTCTTGGAGGCTCGCCAGCCGGCTAAACTAAGTAACTAGCTAGTTAGTGAAGTCCGGCCGTGGTTGTTGCTATTGAATTATAAGCTGTAAACACGCCGCTCTGGGGACAGATAACGCAGGCATGCTATTTCATTCGATGTTAATGAGGCGGTCTTCGCGTTAGCTGCCCGGTCTGCTGGTTAATTGTCGCGGTGAAGATGCCACGGTGTTGTTAGGTTGCTTGGTGTGAAAGACGGCTGCTAGCTAGGTTGCAGTTAGCGACAGCTAGTTGGCTAGTGAGCCAGTGCCTGTTGCAAAGTCTTCAGGAATGAGAGTACGGAGTACAAGCCGGAAGAAACAAGCTAGAAGAGTCATTCATCTATTCGGCTTGCCAGAAGATGAAACGAGAGCGCCCTGCAGGTGTTTAAGCTGGAAGTTTGATGCTGGATCCCTCAGCCATGGCCGATATTTAATACGACTCCAGCCGCTTCTCTAGTAGTACTCCTCAATTACTGCATATACTTTGTATATCCATGATATCTATTTTGATAAGTTGATGGCTTCCTCCTATCATGAACGTCTACTCGAGCGAAAGCCGCCGGTCGTTTTATAACCATAACCTTCGGCCACCAAAGGAACCAGTCACATATCTTAATCCAAGGTTAGATCCATGGATTCCCGTCTGTCAGCAGAGGCCAGAACTCGCTAACGTTTCTTTTTTTTTTTTTTTCTCGCCCTCGTCTTCTCCCTGCTCAGGATATACGGATAACGTAAGGAGAACGAGGCCGTCTCTGCTGTTTGATGCCTGCAGGCTCCGTGAACCTGCCACAGCAGCACGCAAAGAGACGGCCGGGAAGCAGTGCAACCTCGAGTTCCGATGCAAACATCCTCCGTGGCACGCACGCCGCCGTCTCTGGTTCGCCAGGCAGGCAGACAGAACTGGCTGGGTCGTCGTTCCATCATCATCAGCATCGACTTGCGCAGAGTTTTTCTTCTGTTCCAAGTTTCGCCCGGTGGACCAACCAGCGGCTGACGCACGATCCCTGCGCTCCACTCCAGCAGACTCTTTTTCAACCTCATCTCTTCGACTTCATCTCTTCCTCTTCTTCCTTTCATCTCATCTTCACCACCTTCACTACTTCTTCACCATCTTCATTGTGTTGGGTATCGTGTGCTGTCTCGGCCCATTCACTGTCAGCAGCTAGCTCGGTGCTAGCTAGACGGTGATCGTCGCTCAGAACTGCTAGCCACTGCCTCCTTGACCTCCCTTGACCTCCCCAGACTCCTTCGATGCTCACCCTGCGACGTCTTCCATATCATATATACTGGTTTCCTAGGTCTTCTTCCTCGGTAGTGAACCCTTTTGCCCGTAGGAACCGCCAGGATCCTCTTTCTCTCCGTAAATCGTGGATTTTTTTGGTCTCTCTGGCCACCTTTCTCTTCCGTAAAAAATAGCAGCGACTGGGGTATTCCTCTGGAACTCCACCGATGGACGGCATATAGGACACCCTGCGTATCCTGTATTTGATCCTGGCCGGGTTATATATATCCTTTGATATTTTTTTGCTATATATCCTTGATACCCCCTATATATACCCGTTATATCTGTCTTGATATCCCACTGTGTATCTTTGGTTGTGTTCTTGTTATTCTTCTCCTCCCAACGTTGCCATGCGCTGCCGATGGACTTCTATAGCTCAACCTCCTTGCTGAACCATCCCGATGCCCCCTGTCCTTTGTTGCTTCTGTTTTGGATCCAAGTATTGTCTCCCTTAACGATGGCAGGTGCACCTGGTAAACCACTGGAGCCGGCAGGACCGTCATGCCGTGGAAATGATATTTCAAATATTCATATTCCTGGCTGGATTCGAACTCACCGTCCCTCCCTGTTGAGTAAGTTTCCCACCAAGGCTGGAGAAATGAACTTACCATTCGACTACTACGGAGAGCCACGGATTCCCTAGCCCTTAGCTGGTGCTGGGCAGATGGCCTCTGCAGGCCCCTGCTGGCAGGCCTCCGGAATAGGTGGGAAAAGCCATGCATTCCTCCATGGAGACAACCAAGGCCATCAGGAAGATGAAAAAAAGATGTACACAGGTAAAGGAGACTATGTACATCAAACTGCTATCCCTTTTGACCAATATTTCTCTGTGCTGCATCGTGGGGTGGGAGATCGAGTTTTGGCTGAGAGGCCTTATAACGTCCCTTAGCCTGGTGTCTTTCACTGAAGCCCGCCGGCCTGGTCGAGCGGTAAGTTGCTGTGGTTATGGCGTAAACCCAGATTGGAGGTACATGCCGAGAGGTGGGTGCTAGCAACCCAAGCCTGGTAGTATCCCGCAGTAACTTGCCACCCGATGTCTCAGAAAAGCGGGTGGAGGAGAACAACCAAGTCATTGCGACCGCGTTTTCGTAGGGAGACTGCAGACTCCCGAGCTTTTTTGCACTTTTTTTGAACATCTGATGTTATATCTCCTTTTCCCCGTCTTCAGATCCCTGATCGGAGTCTTCTCCATGCCGTCTCGTCGGCCTTCAGACCTGGGGATGGTACTTCTGCACTGTTTTCGACGGCCATAGGGGGCTATGTACCCTCCTAAAACAGGTCCGACGCCGTGGGTTCGAGCCGCCGTTGAGCCAGCACCTCCAGGCAAGACAGCCCGTTTGAATATTCATACCCACCCCTTTTACCCCCTTTTTTGGTACGTATGAAACGAGCAAAAATCGACGGATTTTCTGCTTTTTTCAGCATTTAAATATCATCTCTGGATGTTGAGTTGTGAAAAAGGGGGTGTTTTTGGCTGTTTTTCTTATATTCACTGCATCAGGCCCTCTTTCTTTGGTTGTTTGGTACATACACACCCAACTCACTTGTCACTTATTTACTCCAACAAGCAGCTTGATATCTACAATACTCTTGCAAATAAAATACCTATTTTTTGATACTCTCAGAGTCCAGGAGACTGGGAGACTCTACTCCTACCGTTTTCCATGCGTTTGCCAATTTGTTTGTTGTTTTGCTCCTGCAACATCCCTTTGGTAGCTGCCGCTCAACCCTCTTCGACAACATGCGACCGTGTGTGCCCGCCACCCTATTATCTTCAATATCTCACCACCACGTCGTCTATTTCCTTCTCCCGATGTTGCTTTATACTCCCAGAGCCCTCTACATACTTGGAATCCAGTCAGTGACTGTAAACAGAACACCCCGGGCGCGCAGTGAGTGTTGGCGTAAGGAGGGAGCCGTGAACCAGGCCACTTCAACCCCTTTGACACTCTTCACTGGCTATTACTGACTACAGTATACTTTATTATAGCTTCTAGCTGCCGCCGAATGAATATCGAGACTCTCTGGCCTTTTTCACCGCTCCAAGATCCCGGCTATGACTTGTGCCGTTAGTAAAAAGGGTCTTGTTTGATACCCTCTAACAGTTACATCTACAACGTTTATTCAGCGCTGGAGAGATCCCCATACTCTGCTCTCTGAACTCTCTGTTGAAGAGGTACAGCGTAAACAATGGGATAAGGTGAACAATGGAGACAAATAAAAGAGATTGTTCACTATGCTCTGCATTGACAAAGGTATGCATCACCATTTCTTTACTGGCATTATTGGGATATGGCAACCCTTCTGTTCAGATATCTTTCTACATCTGCGTCTGCCGGTCTCTCTCCATTGCTTTATATACGGGACATGTCCAAAGATCTCTTGGTCAGGAATTATTTATTCCCCCCTACAGCCCTACTACCACAAGTGAAGGACATAAATGCTGATATTTCAGTGCATAGCATCGAGCTAGGGACTGTGGTCTACGTTTCGCACCAAAGCTATTCCACCTCTTTACCTGCGCATGTCAGAGGAAGCATTTCACATCGACCGCAGATATGTCACAACCTGAAGACCGACGTACGACAGAGACCGCATGCTCTTCCTCCCTGATATCCGCTAAATCGGAAGGCTCAGTAATTGTCATTCCTAGCATAATCAGCGATCCCTTACCGATGTTTGCCAAATATTATAAAAATCCCGAAAAACTCCTCGCCAGATGTGTTAAAGGTCACAGGGATGGGCCAAAATTAATACGACCAGAGCCACCGGAGACAAGCGATATCTCTCAAAACGACCCACCTGCTAGTTTGTTGAACAGCCACCTCCCTCCTGAAGAAGTAGACGACTTCGAGAACGCATCTTACCTGGACTCAGACTCCGATTATATATCGCTAGACATTGACAGTGAAGATACTTTTCACAAACATTCCATATGTTCCTATATGTCGGTAACCAGCGACGAGATCGTCTGTAACCTCGATGATGGCAGTCTAATGCTCCAGCTGATTGATGCATACGACATGCTCTTCCCGAATGAGCTTGAAAACGGCATTGCAGACGGTACAATCAGCCTCGATATCTCCTTGGAAGAAGAAGATGATGATGATGATGACTCCGAAGAAGATGAGGATTCGTCGTCTGCTTCGTCTGACGAAACGGGGGGTGAAGAAACAAATCAGGATGTCCCCCGGCCAGGTATCGGCGAGAAGAAACGTTTTGTTGAAAGAATATTTACATGGATGAAACGGGTTCCTGCCACCGACGAGAGTGAGCTGTCTGTCTCCTTGTCTGAGAAAAATCCATCGGAAAAGAGCGCTGAGAGTGGCTTAAGGCGGAAGTTTAGCAGGAGTGATCTTAATCATGCCTATGAGGCCACTGAAGGGCGAAGTTCATAGTCTACCCTGTTACATATCCCATGATTTTATGCCCTATCGCTTGGTTATTACTGGAATCTAAGATATTACTAGTTTTTGAGATCTAAATATTAACGATCAAGATTGGAAATGGGTCCGTCAGTATGTGCGCTCTGGCAGCAGTATAGCTGAATTCAATTTGATAATAGGTCTCCTTATGCAAAAATAGTAAACCAACAGACTGAGAGGAAAACAAAGTGTATAAGAATAACAAAATCACTAGAGCGGCTTATTCCCTTTGACCAGAACGCTCCCGGATACAACTTAATGAGAGTAATAGCGTCCTTATCTGGTTCGTCTCTTTCTAGTTCGTCGAGAGTCTCGCTGCTGGCACCCATATCTGAAGGGACGGGAGACCATGAGAGGCTCGGTAACAACCAGTTCGGCAGGATCAAACAACTGCCTCTGTCGAAAATTCCTACAGATAGATGGAGTGTAGTTATACTCTCCCTGCCCAGTCCGCTCCATGGACGACAATGCAACATCGCTAAACTCGTAGCCCCCCGTAACACTCAGAGCGCGGAACCACTTCTTCTCTACCAAGTCAACAACCCTACTCGCGTAAGGTCCAACCTCTGATGAAAAGTCTGAATCACGTCCAGAGGTATGTTTAAGGTCGTCAATCTGCTCACGTATTTGCAGGGTGTGCTTTGCAAGATGGGACCATCTGCTAGTGCGGAAGAACATTCTGGGGCCGCAAGGAGTCTCATGAAAATCAGCGTAGTTGATTATCTGCCACTCTATATCCTTAACATCCCAGCCTACAATACTGCATACTCGGGCAAGCCATGACTTGATGCGAGAACTTTCGCCGGGCTGCATATGAGATACCCTGTCGAGTAACTTATGGCGGTCCATTGGGATGTAGTTCAAGGGAAGCTGATTCCGGTGTTTTTCATTGAGCAAGAGACCCTGCTTGACTTTGATCCAAAATGCGTCGTTGTCGACTATTGGTAGGGCAATGTTGTATGCATCTGGGCCGAAGCATTTCTTGCACTTCAGGACTTTGGAGATAAGCACCATCACATCCGCGTATTCAAACAACATAGAATAAAGCGAGGAGAAGTCGGGATTGTCGTCCGCAAGCTGTGCGGCTTTCCGTGCAATGCGCGATATCTTTTCAATCATGTGTATTTCCGGATGGCAGAGAGTGAAATAGGTGTCAATCGTCTGTGTTATGAACCCCGAAAGGATGTCTGCCGGGGCATCACTGGAATTCTTTAGCCATCGGCGGGCATGACCCGAGGACTTCTTTATGATGTTTCGTGTAGAAGGGCTAATGCGGTGCTCAAGGATAGACTGAAAAGCAAGGAGAGCCGAGCGAATTGTATCCTCGTTGAGGGGGCGCTTGGGGAGTTCTTTGCGGAAGCCTAGGGAGGCTATCATGTAATTAACATCGAACTCCGGCTCGTCTGAAGGCATGGCGAGTTTCCCCTCCGTTGGCTATGGGTATCGAATATATCAAGTAAATAGTCAAATAGCAAGTAACGAACGTTGGCTGGGGTGGGAATAGCATGAGCAAAAGTGATGCGTAGACTAAGATAAAACGAGTGCCGAGTGGTTGGTCTGACCATGTAGGAGACTCCCTACATGTCTTCACGATGCACAACAAATAAATGAATAACATGGGTCTCGTTTCCCTATAGTTCCTGCCTTCGTCATAGCTCAGGGTTTCAAGGAAGGGGGAGTCGGATTCGGCGAGTAAACAGTGGCAAAAACGTCTGGCAGTAAGAACGAAATAAACGTTGAACATTCGATATTATACATGATCACCGTGCTGAAATATCAACTATGAAATATGAAACTGGAGTAAGTGAAAAGATGACATCAAAAAGAGATAGAAGAACAGCCCATAAAGTGGAACAGTTGCACCAGTAATGGTAAAAGACGAGGGAAGAAGTGTAAAGCATTGAACTCCTCCAGGTATATATGTCATCTAAATCCGTCGCTCGGTTAGGAAAACGAGAGCCAAGCCAGTAAAAGGAATCATTCATAAGAAAAGTAGTAATGGTAGTAACGTGGCATATTTATTCTAGGAGTCATTTGAATCGTTTCCCTCGCGGGTACTCGGTGATATCGATGCATCTCGACTAGGAACGGCAGGAGGCCCAGAGTTAGGGGTCGGAGATGATGAACTGGCAGCAACGTGTTTTGCTTCAATGATTGAAGTAAGGTGGCTAGCAAGCTCATTTCCACCATCAAGCTTCTCCAGTTTAGATCGAAGGAACTGAACGTCAGATAGCATTCTGTGTGATTGGTTAGCGGACGAGAATCATGCGGTAAATGTTATCAATTCATCATACCTTTGCCTAGCCCTTTCGGATTTCAGCGGTGTCTGTTGGAAGGCATCTGTCCATTGGTCCTTATAACTTGCGAAGACAGGACCCATGATCATCGCAACGGTCGAGTCTGGCAAATGCTTTGACAAAACTCGATGTAAAGTTCCGGTTTCTTTCGCTAAAACTTCCATGTAAGGGCTGGTAGTATCCGTGTTCGATTCTGCTTCCCAGTCCATCTTTTTCATAGAGGTAACATGAACAGAGGCACGGGAACTCATGATATCAACAAGTTTCTCATGGATCCCGGATTGATGCTCTTGATAAAGCCTTTTGACTTTGTCGAACTCGCCCATGACGGGAGTGGATGCGCAATGCCGGCGAATGAACTCCCTGATATAGGGAATCAGGGCAGTTATGAAGCTCAGGGATTGAGACGCAAGAGCTAGGTGTTTAGTAGTGATATTTTTCAAGCCTGCACTTTTCGTTGCCCCAGCACCAAGTATCAACTGCGAGGTTCTCGAATTAAATAGCTTGAGACACTCAAGTAGAATAGGAGCAATGTCAGGGACCACATTCGGTATACCGGCCATGAAGTGTTGGAACTCCTCAGTAGCTTGTAATATTAAGAAGGCAGATTCTGGGAGAATAAATTTCTGCTCATCAATAGTTGCGCTTCTAACACGCTCTTTATTAGCTCCTGGGCCATTAACGGGGACTTCTTTGCTTTCTGCCGCTTGTTCTAAGTCGTTTTCGCCTGTGTCCCAAATTCTGGACGATGCATTCCACACCTCTGCATCGTGTGTACTTGCATCCAGCACACGGGATAGGAAAGTATGTTCACGATCGCCGAAATCTTTGGCATCCCATTTATCCAGATCCATAGCTTGAACGATACGGTGTTTCCAGGCATCTCCAAAACTAGAAATGTAGTTCTTTATCTGAGTGTCAACCACCGTTTTAAGGGCAGTGCCACTTCTGCCCGATATAGCCTCACATTCTTCAGCAAAGAGCCTATTTAAAGTGAAGTACTGTAGAAATTGTGCGAGGTTGAAGAACTCGATCTGCCCACCTCGAACCTTTAATACCTTGACAATTTGTGACTGGACTATATCCACGGCTTGGCCAAGTAAGCTTGACATATCTAAAACTTGGAGGATCTCATCTCTGGCTAGGGTGTTTGGTGATGGAACATTAGCCATAGTGTCCAGACTCTGAGAGCTTTGACTCCGAGTTGGGGATTTCACCGATGCCGACGGGTTCCCCAAATTGCTTGTAATATCAAGCAAGACTTTCACTTGAACACTCAGCCTTCTAAGTGCCTCACTAATCCCAGTGTATATAGTAGTGAGCATTGAAAATGCATCATCTGCACCTAGAGAGCGGAGGTTACGTGCAAGAATGGATGATTTTTCCTGTTGATTTAACTGCCGTCCGCCATGTGTTGAAGCAGACATGATTGATTCATTGTCCTCGTCTGTTGAACTAGGGAGATTCCGGCGAATTATGTTTTTCATTTCTCGGAGGACGGCATTTTTGAAAGATGTGGCACCTGTCATTGTATAGCGGGCCCGACCCAAGCCGGAAAGCTCTCTCTGAAGCTTTGACCGCATCTCACTATCAACAGTCAAGTACGCTGGCGTGCTGGAGACAGTGTTCCGCTGGCCACGACGAGACCTCTGGAAAGCCATGCCAAGTCGAAGTAATGTCGCCTCTGGAGAGGAGTTCTCAACATGCCGGCGAAGGTCTTCTAATAGAATATTTAAGAACCTGCTCTCATACCCAGCTCCTATATAGGACCGGAGCTGGGCAAAATCATCTGACGCTCGATCAAGCGCATCGACTCCTCGGAGATCTATGATTCTGTCCGTGTCCGTGATATATTGTCGGGGCTTTGCCGGCCGTTCGCCAACAAGAAGCCTCTCAGCATCGTCCAGCTCGTCAATGGCGTCTTCAAGGTCACCGCTGTCAATGAGTTTCTCGCATTTCGAAACTGACGAAATGACCTCCTGTAACTGGCAGACAGCATCTGCTAGCTTCCTCACATTTTCACGCCGACGTTGAAGCTTAACCACTTTCAATCCTCCCTGGGCCATATCGGCATCCAATTTTGCCAAGTCTGCACGTAGCACTTTGATATTATTTACGGAGGTTGCAGCTTCGGTATGGAGGTCCCTTAGAGAACCTAATGCAGAGAAAAAGGACTTTGAAGCAGTCGATATGGATGAAAGTAGGTGAATCTCCACAGTATCCAAATACCAAGAGAGCTTCTCCTGTAATATTGCGTTTGTAGCGAGCGCCTTTCTACTGGGACGTCTCTCAGAAACCAAGTCATCAGAGCCAGGCCGTGCGGGACCCTTTGGGGAGCTGATAACCTCCGATCGCTCCGACACTATATCGAATGTCCTGGGATTTTCAAGTTGGAAATTTTCGTCAAAATACACATTTGGTATCGTAGACAGTGGGGTTGGTGAAAGTGCTGATCTGTGGCTGGATGATGGTCGAGAACGCTGTGTAGAAGGCTCAGATGATGAAAGAGACCCTGACTGACGTCCATCAAGTGCCTTGCTAAGTAATTGGTCAAGTTCTGGCGAGGCTAAAGAAGGTGTATTCCTCCTAATGATACTCGGGTCCTGATCTCCATTCTCCTTCGCATGATGCAAGGCATCGTATAATGAGCCAACCTGAAGCAGATAGGGTTGGAAGGACGCAGAATCAACATGCGGAATATTCGTTAAGGTGACCGGAGGTATATCACGGGCCGAAGGTGGTTTATAACCACTAGGTGGGGCAGATGTGTGAGGAAGAAGTCCAGTGCGGACAATTGGAGGTTGGAGGAGGGTTGAGATTGCTGTCAATAAAGATAACAGTTAACATAAGCGTAACATAGCTGAGTAGGATAGCAAATACAACAAATCCTACCATTTTGGCCGGTCTCTGCTATTGACCCATGCTGTTGATGTTGTTGCAGTAATGGCGGGTGGAAAGTCGATCCCAAACTTGTAATAGAGCTGGCATTGGAGCTCCTGCGAGATCCAAGCCGATGCCGCGATACGCTTTTGCTATTGCTATCTGCTTGCTGGAAGGGAGTTTGCTGAGACGCAGCAGATTTCGGAGATGATAAAGGCAAGCTGTCCACCGACTTCCTGGAGTCCGGCGAGGTCATGTCGGACCTAGGGACCATGAGGCTCCGTGGTTCAGTGTCAGCAATTAGGGCCGAGTTATCATGACGGCAAGTCTTCGAAGCCGGCGGACGGAAATTTGGCGCATTCGGGGAGGGCAAATCTAGACTTCCCGTCTGGTATCCAGCCAGTAATAGTAGAGCGTAAGAGGAGAAGGGCGAGATATGCGTTGATAGAGAGTATATTGTATTGTTATAATTGTCATTCCGTCAGGCGTTTTCGTTTGGGCTGGAAGCTTAGACCACCGGTCTGGGGATGTACATTCTTGGCATCTAATCCCCTTTAGGCGAAATCTTGGCGTATGGAAATATATTTATCCGTAGATAACGTGATACAAAGTTTATTTTCCATATCAACCCCTTTTCAATCCACAGCTATTATTTTGAGTACACCTCGTCTACCACATACTTTTGTGTGGTACTGCCCTTTTTGAATTATTGTGTTTTATTTTTTCACATGCAAGAATCTATATATATCCATTGGCTGACTTAACCCGTCTCTTACAATGATCCGCTCTATCTCCAGGGCTCTCCCTCGGCTTAGGCAAACTTGGGAGCCACTTAGTTTCAGCAATCCTGACTTCATAAGTATACCCTCTAATCGAGTTATTGAGGAGGAAACTATCCCAGGTTATCTAGCGTCGCGATATTACCCTACAAGGATAGGAGAGGTCTTCGAGAAGCGGTATCAAGTTGTGGGAAAGTTAGGATATGGAGCAACCTCAACCGTGTGGCTTGCACGAGATATGGAGTGAGAGCCTCCAAGGAATGATTTTATGAGATATGTTCAGATGACTTGCTCATGCACAATATACTCAGATATCGTCGCTATGTTGCTCTAAAGCTTTATATCACATCTACTTCGATGGGTGGGTAGTTAAATCAAGAGCTCCAGATGTACAAGCGGATAGAGGGGGCCTCGGAGTTTCATCCTGGCCATAGAGCAGTCAGGTCACTGATTGACTCATTCGACATTAAGGGACCCGAAGATAACCACAGATGCATGGTACATCTACCATTATGGGAAAATTTGTATACCTTCCTACTCCGAAATCCAGTACGTAGACTTCCACCAATCCTCTTAGCGTGTGTACTACAGCGGCTATTTTCAGCATTAGACTATCTGCATACGGAATGCAAAATCATCCATGCCGGTGGGTCTCTGTTTTACACCACCCCTTCACAACCATGTCTACACTTATTCTAATGCGAATTGTCTAGATATCAGGGCAGACAACATCATGTTTGGGACTGGCGATGACTCAATTTTCAGAGACTTTGAAGAAGCAGAACTTCAAACTCCATCTCCACGCAAGGAGTTAGATGGAAGGACCGTCTACTTGTCCAGGCAATTAGGAATGCCCAAAGAATTGGGTCCTCCTGTCCTATGTGACTTCGGTTCGGCCATATCTGGTGCCACGGAACACTCTGAAGACATACAACCTAATATCTATCGAGCCCCGGAGGTGATATTGGAAGTTCCATGGACTTATAGCGTGGATATATGGAATGCAGGATGCATGGTAAGATGTCGATGTCCAGTATATCTAAGGCAGTTTGGAGATTAAACCTTACAATCTAGATTTGGGACATTTTTGAAGGCGAACCCTTATTTACTGGTCAAGACCCAGAATTTCAAACATATCGGAGCCGGGCTCATCTTGCAGAGATAATTCGGCTCCTGGGGCCTCCACCGCCTTCCATGCTCACACAAGGGAGCCTAAGAAGCAAATTCTTTTCTGCTGAAGGTACGCTTCTTCTTCTTCTTCTTCTTCTTCTTCTTCTTTTTTTTAAAAAAAATAATTATTCCTTGATTCTACAGTTGTAACCAACTCGCATCCTAGGTGAATTCTGCGCCGGGATACCTCTTCTTGGCCCTGTCCAACTGGAAGAACGAGAAACCAGTTTGAAAGGACCGGAACAACTGGCCTTTTTACGCATGGTACGAAAAATTCTGCAGTGGCAGCCAGAGAATCGTAGCTCCGCAAAAGAGCTTGAACAAGACGAGTGGATCCAGAGTTATTTTTGAGAGAAATATCTAGCTCTGTAGTATTATTTTTGCAATGCTTCTCGGATTGCTTTCCTTACCATCTGCAGGAGAAGGGTAGCATCGCGGCACATAGTAGTTGGCCTCAATGGAACAACAATCCACGTGATGAGCTTCGGCCCGACCCGAAACTTTCGTCGGCAGGACCCCTTATTGGTTGGATTACGAACTTTCCACTCACTCTTTATCTCTTTCCTTCTCGTACCAGATTTCTGCATTCCGGGAACCTGCCTTTAAATGCGATTGAGACAGGGGAATTACACATTTATCTTTCTGTTTATGATGGCAGTCTCTATCAACTCCTCCTACCGGTTTCCTTTTACTGCGGAATGAACCTGTCGATGAAGAATTTTGCCCAAACTACGATTCAAAGAGATCCTACCTAGCTAAGCTTGGGGATATGATTGACAACTATTATTAAATTCTGATGAAAATAAGACAGAAAGTCTTGGAAATAATATGGCATGCATGTGATATGCAGAGGTAGTTATTCGTACCACAGCTTTTACACCTGTTGTTTATATTTGATGTTAATCCAGACATCAAAACTATGAATCAATTTTCAATACGGATTTGACAAACCTCACAGTGAACGTGAAAGTGAGGATCATATTGATAAAGGGAGCCCATCACATTGTGGTTGTGCGCTTCTCAAAATATACCCTGAAAGTTTTGATACCAAGGATCCGGACGAAAGCGTGTGTATTTAGCGAATGAGTCTATGAGGGGGACCAGGATGACGTTTCCAAAAATAATTCAAGGGCAGGGGTATCCCTCTTCCGCTCATTAAAACGTGTTGGGCTGCCCCTAGTTCTATTGGATTACCTTCATACGAACTGCAATATGGTTTACTAAATTTTGACAGCATTTTCTTGAAAATCACAAACGATTTAGTGATTCCATGAACCTCAATTTGATCATCCAATATAGTAAACAATCGATATTACTGGGGAACCTATATACCACTACCATAATGGTTCTGGACCTTTTAGACAACTGAGAAAATCAGCCGGGTTATTATCGCACTCCTGAAGTTATACTCAGTTGCGGATGGGGAACAAGGGCAGATATGGAACATTGGTGCTATTGTGAGTGACATCTTTCACGCTTTCCTTATGGATGCAAATTATGTCTAGCCCTGATATCTATTATAGAACGACGTACTCCACCGAGTGCGTACCACAGATGTGCATTATGACGCTAAAGCGTATCTCGCTGAAAAGATATAATTATTTGGGTTTCCACCCTCTAATATTGATCCTAAGTATCATGATATTAATGATCACACCCTACCAGAGTCAATTGTCAATTGCTGGAAACTATGAAATATTTTAAGAGACCAATAACCGTTTGATAATGTTGGTTATCAAAGAACCCTTGCAAGGTGCAAACTATGGTTATATTTCGTATTAATATTTTCAATAGGGACTTCCTTATATGTAGACTTAATCCGGATCAAAAACTCGAGGGTACATATTCTCTAGACAGAAAAGAGAGAGAAAATTTTATGTCGAATGTGAGAAGAATGCAGGTTTGACTCGCTGAATCGTGAAACCTATATATTCGGACTCACATTGTTATGAAATTTACAAGACATGATCAATTGAGATAGTTAGAAGGTGTGGGCCCGTAGAATTTATCAGAGATTACACGCCTCGGGGCCCTTGACCTCCTTGTCTTTAACTAGCCAGGCGGCGGAATATCCATCGTGCAAATATTTTGTTAGTTTAGCCGCTGCCAAGCCCCACCAAGCCGCGCATGTAGTTGGGAGAAAAACCACTTTACGCGGCTGAAGAAGCGCGACGCGTCCCAGCGAAGTCTTTTTTGCGCTTTCACACATCCCGCCGAGCAGCAATTCTACCAGCTTGAAAAGATCCTCCGCATCACCACACTCGCGGTATTGGACACATTTTAGCAGGTTTTATTAAATTGGCTTTTCCGATAACATTGCCGTGATAATGGATCGAAGAACACCTTATGCCCTAAGTGTGCTGCAGCCAGAAGGAGACGGGCCAGATGATGCCAGAAGCCACATACAGACTCAACTACGAGAATTTATCCTTGCCTTCCAGATCGATAATACTTTCGTCTACAGGTAAGGCATTCTAGTCCGCTATCCAATAAAACTTATACTAATTTCTTTTTACTCCGAAAAAGAGATCAAATCAGACAAAATGTCCTCGTTAACAGATATCTTTGCGATGTCGATGTCGCACACTTGATCGCATATAACGAAGAGCTGGCCCACAGGCTCACGACGAATCCACAAGACACCATTCCCTTAGTATGTTCACTTTGGCTTTGTTTTAGCACTGCCGAATTACGCTTACAAGGCTCGTTTCTCTAGTTTGAAGCAGCCCTAAAACAATGCACACAAAAGATCGTGTATCCCTCCCAGAGGGATATAGAACTACCAGAGCACCAACTCCTTCTGCATTCGAGCGTATCTCTAATTTCGATCCGAGATCTCAATGCTTCAAACGTGTCAAGCCTGGTCCGCATACCTGGAATAGTTATTGGTGCATCAACAATCTCATCCAAAGCCACGGTTGTCCACATTCAATGCCGGCATTGCCAGGAGCCCGATAACATTATAGTGGAAGGTGGATTCTCAGGCCTGACCCTGCCACGTACGTGCAAACGAATGAGGCAACCGAACGAAGACAAATGTCCGATCGACCCCTACTTCATCGTACATGAGAAGTGTCAGTTCGTGGACCAACAAATTATCAAACTCCAAGAGGCCCCAGACCAGGTTCCGGTGGGAGAACTACCACGCCATATTTTAATTTCAGCAGATAGATACCTTGCCAACCGAGTGGTTCCTGGTACACGGTGTACAGTCATGGGTGTTTTCTCGATTTACCAAGCAAAAGGAGGCAAGAAATCCAACGATTCAGCACCTGCTATACGAAATCCGTATCTTCGAGCAGTCGGTATCATGAGTGACGTTGATCAGACTGCCAAGGGGGCCGGTGTATTTACTGAAGAGGAGGAGCAAGAGTTTCTGGAGATGAGCAGACGGCCTGATTTATATGAAGTGTTTACTGATTGTATCGCACCCTCAATCTACGGTAATCGAGATATTAAAAAGGCGATCGCATGTCTGCTCATGGGCGGCTCAAAAAAGATACTCCCCGATGGTATGAAGCTACGTGGTGACATCAATGTTCTCCTTCTTGGTGACCCAGGTACGGCCAAATCACAGCTGTTGAAGTTCGTCGAGAGAGTGTCGCCAATTGCCATCTACACATCTGGCAAAGGATCCTCAGCCGCTGGTCTTACTGCATCGGTGCAGCGTGATGCCACCACTCGCGAGTTTTACCTAGAAGGCGGTGCGATGGTGCTCGCTGATGGAGGCGTTGTTTGCATTGATGAATTCGACAAGATGAGAGACGAAGATAGAGTTGCGATACACGAAGCAATGGAGCAGCAGACGATATCCATTGCCAAAGCGGGAATCACGACCATCTTGAACGCTAGGACATCAGTCCTGGCTGCAGCTAACCCCGTATTTGGGCGATATGACGACATGAAGACAGCTGGGGAGAACATTGACTTCCAGACTACCATCCTCTCTCGATTTGATATGATTTTCATCGTGCGTGACGCACACGAGAGAGGGCGAGACCAGACCATGGCCAAACATATTATTAGCATCCACCAGGGAGGGCGAGGGATTGAGGAGCAAGCCGAGGCTGAGATACCCATTGACAAGATGAAGAGGTATATCAGTTACTGTAAATCGTATGTGTAACTCCTTCCCCCTTCTCATCCCACCATCTGATGCATGCTGGGGTTTCACAGCGCTCATCATGATCAACTCAGTGACTAACCATGATCACAAACGACAGCCGTTGCGCTCCAAGGCTCTCTCCAGAAGCCTCGGAGAAACTCTCGTCACACTTCGTCTCCATCCGTAAGAGGGTGCATCAAGCTGAGCTTGACGCTAATGCGAGGTCGTCTATACCAATCACAGTCCGTCAGCTTGAGGCTGTGATACGTATCACCGAATCCCTAGCCAAATTGTCACTTTCTCCAGTAGCGACGGAGGAGCATGTTGACGAAGCCGTACGCTTGTTCCTGGCCTCGACCATGGATGCTGCTGTACATGGCGACGGCCAGGCAAGCAAGGAACTATCGGCAGAGGTAAGTAAGGTCGAAGACGAACTCAAGAGACGACTGCCGATTGGATGGACTACAAGCTTGGCCACCCTGCGGCGCGAATTTGTGGATGGCCGTAATTATAACGAGCAGGCATTAAATCGAGCCTTATTGGTTCTTCAGAGAAGAGATAGTATACAGTTCAGAGCAGGGGGGGGTCAGATCTATAGAAGCGGGCCTTAGAGAGAGAGAGAGCAACAAACACTGCAACCACCCCTGTCCTACATGCTTAGCACTTTGTTGACGACTCTCTTTTTTTTGAACGAAACGTTTTAATACAATATTAACCCCCCTCGTCCGATTGCTGCAGTACTCTTATACCCTGATGCTTTGTGCATCCGCCGTACGCAGCCGCTCTCGCCACTTTTTCCGGGGTACGGACTTTGCTATGTATGCCGCTTGCCTCCCGGATGGCGTCTGCACCCAGTCCTTGGTTTTTTTTCGCTACAGCCTGCAGGACGGGGTCATCGCCGGCAAGCACTGGCGCCTCTTCAATAGGCTATGTAAGAAATCTCTGTTTTACGTGTTTACGATAGGCGTTCAGATAATTTGAATGTGGACAAGATGGCGTTTATATCTATCACAATAAATAATACATCTCCATTATTGATTGCCCAGGCGGTTCTACTCGCGGATCCCGCAAATAAAGCCAGCTTCTCCCAACACAACAGAAAATCTCTCAGAGCAACGAGTTGAAACATCCATGAGTTAGTCGACTAAGTGTGGACTTCGGAGTTACATGGTATAATAACAGGGAATGCGATAAGTCCAACGTAAGTATTCACCCAGACTTGGCCCTGCTACTCCGTAACAACTCCGTCCTGCGCATCGGGTTTCAAATGGTCCCTTAGCTTTCAAGGCCCAAGGCGCAAACCGGGAACTGAGTGCTTTGTTTGCCTGACCCAAACGACCAGAGCCGTTTAGCTAGGAGCTAGAAAACAAAAGGACAGGGAAAGAAAAAGAAAAAAGCAGCGAGTCGCTGAGCTCCAACTCCGGATTGCGAATCATCGAGCTGTTGAACAGCGAAGGTCGCTTCGTGAGCAGCTGGGTCTATGGGGAAAAATGAGGAAACAACGAAAAAAAATAAATAAAAAAGAACCAACGATCGAGGTGCATCAGTCAGATTTTCCCCCGCTCACTGCTTTCCCGTCATTCTGTTGGCTGCTGGCTGCTGGCGCTGCACGCTGGCGGGTTGCTCTCTGGTCATGCAGGTATCAGCTACGTGGTTCGCTCTGCATGAGGGAAGCATCCCTGGTGACATCCCAATTTCGCGGGACGATCTGAACCCGAAAACCCGCAGCGGCAGATAACACGATGGATGTACCGCGTATATGTATAATTGTACGCCGTATATACCCTCAGACATATAAGACGAAACCGGACGGAAATGCGAATCTAATCTGGGGCAGCGTGGCATGATAATCTCAAAATATCAAAATATCAGCGTGGACAACTATAGCAGGTGGGCCAAATTGCTCCGCCTGTAGTTATTGAATCGTGTCGTTAATTCCCGGAAAGTAGCAAACTATTCACGCCGAAAAGCATGGCGGAACAAGGATCCCTTTGTTGGAAACTGGATAACTATTAATAACCTGGCCCTGTTATCAACTGATGAGAACACGGAGTAGTTTGCTTCACTCTGGACTCTCGTTGTCTCTGGATGCCTCTCCCCGTCGGTCGAAGGATGGGGACCGTCGTAGCTCTCGACCGTCTGTGTCTCTGGGGGGGGGTGGGCAGCGAAGCTGGGTCGACCCCATCCAAGATGTACCATTATGCACCTAAAAAATGGGGTACGTCGAATGGAAGAGGGCGGCTGCGCGAGGAGAATTTGGCCTTATGACCAAGGGTTGGAAGGATTTACGATGTAGCCCAGCAAGCTAAAGCTCAACCTCGACATCAACCTCGGCCTCAGGAAGGAAAAATAAAGCATGAAGAGGCCAGAGCAAGAGGCAGTTGGAAAAAGAAAGGCGAGCTGCAACTCTTAGGTTGTGAAGTTTAACCTAGCCGGGCCCATGCAAGGGTTCAAACTGGCGCAAATGTCCCATTATCCATAAAATCACTCGGTTGGCGTCTCTCCAGGTCCATGGTCGAGGGGGGGGTGGAGGAGAAGTAGTGAAAGAAAGAGGAGCAAGAGTTGGTCCAGGCAGCCTAGCTTGCCCCGGGTGGCACATTCCGGCGCCTTTTTTTGTATATATATAGTTAGGGCATCTCTTCTGTTTGAAGACGCTAGGCGCTCTCTCTGGCCAAATATTTCTCTCTCAACCAGACCCCCCTTCATCTGTCGCACACTCCATCATAATAATAATAAATATATAATAATCAGATATGCCTGAGATGCCTCTCCCAGACCCGGAGCCAGACTCGATAGTGGTTGAGAAGACAGCAGATGGCGTCACTACCATCGGAATCAATAGACCCGGGAGGAAGAACGCCATCAATCCGCCAACCGCCACCAAATTACGAGCAGCGTTTCTAGACTTTGAAAAGGACTCAAGCCAGAAAATATGCGTCTTCCACGGTATCGGCGGCACATTTTGCTCCGGCTTTGATCTCAGCGAGCTCAGAAAATGGGACAAACCGACCGAAAGCAGGGAGGACACGGCCTCCAAATCCGACAACAGTGGCAGTCACAGTAATAGTGGCAATGGTGGCCGCAACAGCATCACGCGCACACACTTTAAGCCTGTGAAGGGCAGAAACGAAGCACCGCTAGGGCCGGGACGGATGCAGATCGAGAAGCCCGTCATCTGCGCTATCTCGGGCCATGCTGTTGCTGGAGGCATGGAACTAAGTTTGCTAGCTGATATCCGAGTGGTCGAAGAGGACGCTATCTTTGGAATATTCAGTCGACGCTTTGGCGTACCCTTGCTGGACGGTGGTACGGTTCGACTTCAGGAAATAATTGGCCTCGGCAGAGCACTGGATATCCTTCTCACGGGCCGGCCGGTGGGCGCGACTGAGGCCCTGCACATAGGACTGGCCGCCAAAGTGGTACCGAAGGGAAACGCCTTTCATGAAGCCATGAAGATGGCTCGTGCTCTAGCAGCAGTGCCCCAGGAGTGTTTGAATGCGGACCGGAAGGCATGCTATCACGCAGCATATAACTCTCCGTCATTTGAAGATGCAATGTCGTATGAGTTCGAGGAGGCCGTCAAGGTCAGCGACCTGGCTATCAAAAAGGCCATGAATTTCAATAAACGAGAGAAAGCAAGGCTGTGAGGAATGATGGATATCATTCTTTTCTTTCACTCCTGATGACTGATGATAGTTTATGATTGCCGGTGGTTTTGACATTCAGCGGGCGTGACACGCGGCCCTTGTGAAGCGACCACTGGCCGGCCGGGGCGGCAGACTTGTACAAAGCACCTTTTTTTTTTTTTCAATTCACGTTGTATCATGTTGTAGTTAGTATTGCTTCTCTGGCAGCTTATATTTAATGGAATAGGTAGTACCTGGCATCCCGATATCTATCCCCTGGCCGTTGTTCTCAGGTCAAGTTAAACATCTCTAACTTTTCCCGGCGGTCGGTAACTATAGAGCATGGATCTAGATGCTATAACTAAGTATGAGGCTCCCGCAGGCCACCTGACGTAGGCCAAGCGCGCGTCTCTGGCGGCAGACGGCAGTGAACCAAGTACAGGGACTCCAGGAGCAGCCTGTCTACCTGTGTATACATACGGTACATCACCCTAGACACCTCAACGCCGACGCCTGTCGTTGTTTCGGCAATCTGATAGAAGACAGGAGAGTTTGCCGGCGCGGATCACAAAGTTAACTATTCTGGTTGCTCGCCGAAACTTATATGAAACCCCACCTCGATACGCCGAGTTGAAGACATTTCACTGACAGACAGAAACAGACTGGTCAATTGAATGCGGCTATCATAGCATACATAAATCATGGCTCCGTCGATTCGAGTTATCGGTTCGCTGAACGTGGACATGGTCTCCGTGACCCCCCGGTTCCCTGGCCCTGGAGAGACGCTGACGGCAACATCCTTTACGACCAGCCCAGGAGGCAAAGGAGCCAACCAAGCCGTTGCCTGTGGCCGCCTTTCTCGATCCCGAAATGCCTCCTCCTCTTCTCCCTCGGATGTGTTGGCCAACGTCGAGATGGTCGGTGCAGTCGGCCAGCTAGACGCACACTTCGGCACATTGCTGCAGCCTACACTCGCCAACTCCGGAGTTAGCACGGACAGAGTACGGAGGATAGACGATGAACACACGGGTGTAGCTGTGATTATTGTCGACACATCTGCTGCTGGTGAGAATAGGATACTGTTTTCACCGAATGCAAACTACACCGGAATGAAACCTACGGATGAAGTGATTTCTCAGTCACTGTCGACTCCTCTACCAGATCTCATCGTCCTGCAGGCAGAAATCCCCATTGATACGGTTATTGGCATTCTGAGAGGAGTAGCTGCTAAGAGGAATCTTCAAGAAAGTGACGTTGAAGTTGTATTCAACCCCGCTCCCGCACCTGAAGGCGGGCTTCCAGATGATGTATATGCGGCCGTTGATCATTTGATCATGAACGAGACGGAGTGTGAGTTGATGGCACCCAAGGAGTTACGAGACAGTAGCCTCTCTCAAGAAGAACGGAGGAACAAAATTGCCGTTCACTTCCATGCCCTTGGGGTGCGGTATGTGATTGTCACACTCGGAGCCAAAGGGGTATGGTATAGTGCCGCAGAGCCCGGTAAGGTTGCTCAGCAGGATACGGGCAAGTGGCTTAGGTTTGTCAACGAGGCTCCTGCTTCAAAGGTGGACAAGGTTGTTGATACTACGGCTGCGGGTGATACGTTTGTTGGCGGATACTGTGTTCAGATTGCACAGTGGAGAGAACAGAGAAGGGCGGCTGGAAAGACTTGCTCAGTTCTTACGGCGGATGAATGGAAGGTTAGATATGGAAGTGTGACGGAGGAAGCTGTTAGATGTGGTACAAGGGCTTCTGCCCAATGCGTCCAGCGATCTGGGGCAATGGATAGTATCCCATTCAGAAACGAGATCTAGATATACATAAACGAAGCACCGTGGAATAAAGCTGTCTTGGGTTAGACTTGTCTCTGCCGGACACCTAAGCATTAGATAGTTGATATAACGAAAGACAAATAAGTGTTTTGATCATAATGTTAAAGTTACTAAGAACATAGACTAGTAGATAACGTTAACGTAACAAAGCCATTATTTGACTATCAGACTCGGTATATTGACTATGTCCTTGACCCAATCAGGTCGTGATATATGAGCCACCACTAAGCTTCGGCAGGGACGACAACCGGGAAATGTAGGCTTAAATACATCGTGAGCCTGGAATCGACGTCTCAAAACCTATTTATGCTGCGGAAGAGGTGACCTTCTGCTGGCAAGCTCCAGACGAGCAGCCGCAGCCACCGTTGCAGGCATTGGCACAGCCAAGAGAGTGTGCACTCGCAAACCCAGATGCTTGGACGGTTGGGTCGCTCTGGTGGTTGGACTGGTAACACTTCTTGGTTCGAGGGTGATAGTCGACACTGTGGCACTGGAGGACGGAAGAGCATGCATCCATGCACTCCTTCAGGCTGTTCACAATCTCTCCGCCAATAGGGGTGGTGCCATGTCTCTTGCCGCAAGACATCTTGTAGACCTCGCCGTGGTCGGTAGTATAGAT
The DNA here is from genome assembly GCA_018357685.1 of Trichophyton schoenleinii. NCBI lineage: Eukaryota > Fungi > Ascomycota > Eurotiomycetes > Onygenales > Arthrodermataceae > Trichophyton > Trichophyton schoenleinii. The sequence continues at coordinate 1,351,524 of WOFF01000001.1, forward strand.
CATACCATCAGCTTCGGGACATTCAACAGAGCAAAGGGTTCTCTTCTCAACGGCAGCTGGATAAGTTGGCGGGTCAATGGCATAGGCAAAGTGATGGTTGTTGCAAGGGACACTTTGAGAGTTGGGATCGTATGGGCCTTGCATGATGTCACAGGCACCATTCGCATGCTCATAGGTGATGGCCTCACAGCCGTCGGTCGTGCTGCACTTATCAACACAGTCCTGGTAGCTCGACGCGGTGATTCTGTTCTTGTTGGAGGTATACCAGTTGTGAGTAACACACTGGAGCTTGAACCAACTGCCATCTGCAGCCTCGTAGACCTTGTCGTTATCGGAATTGCAGTTTGGAGTGGTTGTAATTTGGACATTTTGTTGGATGGGCTGGTTATTCGAAGACCCTCCTCCAGTCGAGGGGTTCCCGGTTCCAGGATTGCCGCCTGCACCTCCGCCGCCGCCACCGAGGGTAGCCCATGGATCCGTGGCTGGGGGAGGGGCAGTTCCTCCGCTTCCTCCACCGAGAGTAGACCAGGGGTCATTGGCAATTGGTGCTTGAGGGGCAGGGGCAGGAGCAGGCTGAGACCCTTGGGATCCTTGGGATCCTTGGCCAAGGGTATCCCAAGGACTACCCTGGGCAAAAACCCCGTGAGAGCTCAGGAGAGTTGAAAGGACGCAAACGCCATTGACGACCACCGCATTCAAATGAACCATGGTGACTAGGATAAAGAGGCCTTGGAGTGTATAAAATGGTTGCAATCAACAAGTGCAGGTGTGTGTTTCTCCGGTCTGACTCAGGATATCAACTGGTCCTTATATAGCCGTCATGGGCATATTTCCAGGTAATTGGACTGCATAAGCTTGAATGATGGCCGTGGGGAAAATTTATGATCTAAATTTCAGATTTACGCCACGTATGTAACAGTATATGTGATTGCTCTTGATCATCACAGATATCCAATGCCTAGTTTGACTTAGGATGTTCTCCAGCAAGAGCATAACAGCCGATAATGCCGCTATTTACCCTTATGATTGTGAATTAAGACGGTGGTATTGCTGAGGAGATGAGGCACTAGGTGGCTAAAAGCGTAGATTCGGCAGGTTCAGCCCTTAGAGAATTCCAGTTCTCAAAATTGGGCTTGGGGTATCAAGCAGGTAATGTCAGGTTACTCAAGTCTTGTAAATACGTTATTGGTCACTCTAAATTATGTTCACAATATTGTGAGAACTTTTGCGGGAACTTCATATCTCTTCAGCTGCGGGGTGAGATGAAAGTCCAGGTTTGTTGAAGGTCAAGTAGAGTAACGCAAATTTGAGAGACCTGGCGTGTGGTCTAACCTAGTAGCCCCAAGGAACAAATGTAGATCTCTTTGTTGATCGTAAAACCATGGGAAATATTCCCAAAAAACAGAATCTGATTTCCTTGTCTTCGGGTAATGGTTGGGTGGTGAGTCTTAAAACTCGGTAAGCTCATGGTGAGGTATATAAAGGCCTATCCCCGTGGGTAAAATTCGATCTTTCACCATCATTCTCTTCATCAAAAAGAACACGATCGACCAACTCCTACTATTAGTAGCTACCGCTTCTCACTTGTGAAGGTGCGTCTTTATCCTGCCAACATACCTTGATTCGGGGTTTGTCAGGCTAACCACCCATCCCATAGTATTCTCTCATCAAGCCAAAATGCAGCTCACCGCACTTGTCTCTGTTGCTCTTGTCCTTATGGGCACTGCCAGCGCTCAACTGTGGATTCCTTTGAACATTCCGATCCCCAGACCAGCTCCTGCTCCAGCCCCTGCTCCAGCCCCTGTTCCGGCACAGAACTGTCCGCCTTGCCCAGCAGCACCAGCCTGCCCACCGCCACCAGCCTGCCCACCAGCCCCAGCATGCCCTATCTCGCAAACCAGTATCCAACAGGGCCAGCAAGCCTGCAGCAACGTGTTCCCTGGCTCCGAGCCAGTGTTCAAAGCTGACGGAAGCCCCAAGGGATGTGCACCACCTGGTGGTTTCTGCACAAACCAGCTCCAGTGTTAAGTTTCAGGTGGCACATATCATGTGGAACATTCGGATATCATCAGGCTTTCAAGGCAGCCAAATCTCATGGTATATGCGGAGGACACACCAACTCCACCATGCCCACCAGTTTCATGTCGTTAGTTAAGCTAGTCAGTGTTTGAGTCTAATCAAATTTCAGACCTTTCCGCCATGCCACCTAGCTGGAACTAAAATGATCGAAAATGGTAGAATAATATTATGTTTAGCCATAAAAGTGTTAAATCGTCGTCCATCGACGGTGAAAAATCAGGTTATTCAGCACCGCAAAATCTCATATCACGTGATATACTTAAATTCGATTAGACTTCGAGACCTCCTATGGGTCTACCTATTTTGGGTCTAGCGTGAAGTTTGTTTCGACGTCCAAAACTCACCAAAACAGATATCATTGACAGATCAAATCATGATGACTATAAACGTACAATTTAGACGGAGGGTAACCACTGAGTTCATCCTACATGGCATATTCTCCTCAGAGTGAGGAGAAGGATCTCTCCAAGGCGATGTTAACCGCTTGTGTATTTCCCGTCTCCGATATCCATATGGACGCTGCAAAAACCAGGCCCCATCAATATGTCCTTGGCGAGCATCGATAGCAGGAAGTGTGTTGGCTTGCTCTTGAATTAATGCATAAACAATGCCTTGCACCGATTTGAATCTCATCTGGTGTTACATTACACAGGTTGTCGCCTGCTCCATTACTCTTTACGAGATAGGCATGATATTATTCCTATGAGCAACTGTTGCCTTCAGTGGCTTGACTTCTTTTGTTCGCCCAGTTTTTTTGGGCTTCCCGAATAGCTTGAGATCAACTGTCGCGAGCAGATCAATGATCGTCGAGCAGCAGATAACAGAAGGCTCGAATTTGGGGACTTGCTCAGCAAAAACAATCTTGACGGAAATCAAGCTCCAATCCATAGGGTAGACCCACCAGCAAAAGGTTAGAATGTTGACGAGATTTTGGTACGATCGTGGGCTTGGTATATATATAACTTGAGCTCAAAGCTCCGTGGCTAAGGCAAAGGAATAAGAAGGCTTACTCCCAGTGTTGTTGTATTCACAATGTTTCAGGCCAAGATTCTCGCAGTTCCGCTACTACTGCTAATCGGGTTTTCAAAGGCTTCCGGTTAGTATTCTCGCTATCTCGAGCTCTCAATGAATGTACCTAACCAGGCGTGAAGATGGCGTCGTGGATATACCATTCTTTCGTCCAGATGAATCAACGAGCTGTCCTGCCCATCCTTATAATGCCTACATCATAAGTCGAGAGCCCCTTGTGACTTACATATCTTCCTTTGTTTCCAAAGCGGAGATAGACCACCTTTTGAAAGCGAGGTAAGCTCACACCAAGCATATCATTGAGACCATGATCGACAAAGTCATGCTGACTTGCCAATGTCGAGGGGTTAGCGAAGACAATTATGCGCCTTCTGGTGTTTACAGCGGAGGAGGTACTGGTGTAAACGTACAGGAGAGACTTTCCGAAGTCGCATATCCTGAAGGTGTGAGCGCTGTCGAGTGCGTCGGAAGGCGTGCTCTCGCTTTCCAGGGCTGGTCACCGTACATCAGTATTGAAAAGCTCCAGGTGCAACGCTATAAGACGAATGGATTTTTCAAATACCACTACGATTCTTTCGGTGAAGGGTTGAATGGTGACAGGGTATCGACCTTTAATATATTCCTCCATTCAAACTGTACCGGTGGCGGCACTCATTTCCCCAACCTACGGATGCCGGAGGACCCAAGGTGGTGTGAATTCATCGAGTGCGGCCCGGATGAGTCTGGAGAGGCGAGGACGGGCATCACGTTCAAGCCAATTAGCGGGAATGCGGTGTTCTGGGAGAATATCCGGCCTAACGGGGAGAGGTATCCGGAAACCCTACACGCCGGCCTGCAGATAGAGTCTGGCACTAAGATTGGGTTGAACATCTGGAGCTGGCATGGGATTGGCCTTTCCGAGGCTCGGTTGTGAAGACATTCCAGATCAGACTGTATCAGAGCATCAACGGTGGCTTGAACAGCGAGGAATCGGCGCGCACCTGTCGGCTGAGGCCTGGTGACTGCATCGAATGGTTGGGCGCCTGCTAGCCATCTGTCTACGGAGTGTCTGTGATTCTCAACGAGTTAGTGTATGCTAGAACTTGCGCCTGTCCGTCAACGAGTTGGTTATGTACCTGCATGCTCCGTAGCCGAGTATTGAATATGAATGCACCAGCCTTGCTGGATGTACGACGGTGACAGCAGCAGGATCAAGATCTGCCTGTCCCCTGTCCTCCCTGGCTGCTGGCTGTCTCGCGAACAGGTAATAATCATCAATTAATTAATTAGTTCACGTCGCGACAGCCTAGGGGGGTCTCTACGCGTCGTTCCCCTGAGTATTGTAACCGCCGTCCACCACACGCCAGGCCAGAGCAAGCGACAGAGAGAAGAGTCGCCGCTAGAACTATTATCTTCTCTTCATCTTCATCTTTATCTTCTTCTTCTCCATCTTCTTCATCTTCTTCATCATCATCGCCGCCTTCTTCATCACCATCACGTCGCGTCGCGTCGCGAAAAACCACTATAACCCAGTTGGGCCTTCGTGGCTGCGACCTGCATAAACGCCACAAAATCTTCCGGCTTCCTCGCTGGCTCGTCGTATCACCATCAAGTCATCTCCATCTGCCAGCCATCAGCATCTCGCATTCTCCTGCTTTGCCGCCCGCATCGTCACGGACTACACGTAGCGGCACGCATCGACTGGCTGAGATCGGCCCCTGGACCCTCCTGTATGACGATAGACGTGCTGGGATCTGGTTCTCCTCCCTTCGTCCGCCCTCGCTGCGCCATCCGAATCTGCTGCTGAACCGCCCTGGGTCGCGACGAGGGGGTCTTAGTCTTGTCCTCCTATTGAAACGTACCATCGCCAGGGGGTCCCGCGTCGCTGAAATAGAGGTCGCGGTCGGCCGGCTTGCCTATTAGTGCTCGGGCATCCTCTATATTGCTTGCGGCGCCTCTCTCCCTCGCCAGACATCTTCATCTCCCCAAGCCCTCTGGTGAAGACGACTTGAGCATCCTCATCCCTTGCTTCAATATATATATACGTCTCAGATATATACTCACACAGACATATATACGCATACATACGCGCTCAGGAGGATATCTCACCAGCTGTCGAAGATATGGCCGCAGTATCCTGCCCAATGTCTCCTGCGAGGCAGCCCTTTGCGGTCCTGGGCGAGGCCAGACTGCGCACTGCCAACAGCATCAAGAACCAGCAGAATGGTATGAGAGAAACTCCTTACATCCTCAAAGACCAGTGTCGAGATAAGCGGGACTTACCATTAGCTAGGCGCGACAGCAAACTCGTTGAAGCGTCGACTGGACGTGTTAGACGCCTCAGATGCTGAGAACATCGACCCTCTCCTCATGGGCTCGCCATCCAAGCGCAACAAGGGCGGCATCCAGGTGCATCAAGATACCACCGATAGCATCCACATCTTCACCAAGCCAGCCTTGCCTGTGAAGACGCCAGCAAAGGCGCGAAGCAGCAACTCGGAATTCATCACGCCTGCGCGCCCAATTCGCGGCCAGTCTTCTCTCTCTGCTCCTCTCCGAGCACCAGCTGGCCGGTCTCCCAAGTCGAAGGCAAAGAGTGTCAAGGCCTTTGGCCGCCGTAGCGTTGGCTTCTGCCGCGTTGACCCGCCCACTACCAGCAAGCGTAGCATGACTCGCGTGCCTTTCTCCATTGCTGACGCTCTCAATGGCACCTTCACCGTCTCCCGTCCAGTTGCCGAGCCGACCTCATCAACCACGCTAAAGGCTAGACGTCCAAAGGCATGGGACTTTGAAATCCACGCTGACACCGAACAAGACGAGATGGCAAACTTGATGCAACACTCCACTTGTGTTCTTGACATCAGTGATGACGAGGAGAAGCAGGCACGCGAAACCAGAGGCAAGGAGAACATCCCTCCTTCGCAACCTCTTAGCGATGGAAACAATGGACCTGCTGCCGCCCATCAGACATCGACTACTGCTACCAGGAATGTAGAGATGGGAGATGAGCCTCGTTCGCCTTTGGGTGAACTTGATGTTAAGGCCTTCATTCCTGAAGGTGAAGATATTAACAGTGTTGTCATTATCCCAGAGGACGAGGACGACACATCTGCCGAACAGAATTCTACCGCTGTTACTGTTGAAAAGTCATCGGATGCCACCACCCAAGGGAAGCAGTCTAAACCATCTGTTCAGTCGAAATCCCCCCTCTCAAAGACAGAGATCGCGAGTCTGCTCGGCCGCACGGCTCCAAAGGATGAGACCGAGGAGCAGCCCAAAGAGGACTCCCCAGCCACCGAAATAAAAACTTGGGAGGGTCCCACTGCAACCGAGGAGGCCTCCACTGCCACCAAGGAATCTGACGAACCCGTCGAGCCATCTGCTCCATCGTCATCCTAATAACCTCGATACCTCAGGATGATTGACATTTGTGATGACTAGTTTTCTTCCCTTATTTCCTCTTTATTTCCTTTCCGGGTGTTCTGGGTCGGCGTTATCTCCTCTTTTCTCTTCTCTTTTCTTTCAAAATGGGTATATTCTCCTTCGGTGTTGTGGATATCTTTTATTTCCTACGGAGTTCCTGGTTTGTTTGTTTTTTTCCTTATTTCCTACCCACGTCACTCATTTGATTGTTTGATTACAGTGTCCCTATTCCAAGTTTAGCTCCTGCTATATCCCACCCCTAATCAATTGCTCACCTCAGTTCTGCGCCTGTTTGCTTGATTTGCCATCGACTACTTTAGTTTTGCTTGCTTGCTTGCTCGCTCGCCTGCCTGCTTACCTGCTACCCATTGCTTGCTTGAGTTACCGCAATGACCGTGATGTTGAATGTCCATGCCTGTTTACGCAGCGTTTGCGCCAAAGTTAACCCGTAGCAACACGATGGCCATGATTTATGAGGACAAGAGCTGAAAGTGTGAACGACGGAATGTGTGTGAAATGTTAGTTTATGAAAGCTGCCCTTTGAAAGTTTGTTGCGCTGCTTTTTTTTCATTTGACTTTACAACGGTTTGTTTGCCACTGCGTAATATGTTTGAGCTTCCGGTGTAATTACTACCCATGCTTTAATGTTTGTATCGTTCAATATAAAAACGAGTTATGGCTCCTACTTAAGACGTGCTTGAGAGATATGGAGGCATTACTACTCCTTCTGGGGTTCGACATCTACATCTTCCCCTTCATCGTAATCTCCCATTTCTTCATCTTCATCGTCTTCGTCTTCGTTCCGATCTTGCTCCTGTTCCTCACCCTCTCCATCGTCTTCATCCTCGTCCGGTTGATCATCCCATCTAACTCTCTTTTCACCCCTCCCGAAAGGCCCGCCAGCTCCCCTGAATCTCTCTCTCATCTTGTCCATTTTCCACGGCACATTGCGAGCCACTGCTCGAATCTCCGTGAGTAAATGAGATGGCACGGGTCCCAGCTCGTCCTTAACCAGAGCCAGCTTATTCAGATCCTCCTCTGAATCTACATGGCTCGGAAGACTCAGGAGAGGCAATAACTCCTGCTCCGAAGGCCAGTCCGTTCGGCCTTCCATCATCATAGTCATCTTCATACGCATTATCGTGCGAACTATTGAGAGTGTAACGTTACCGTACCACCCACAGGAGTAGATATCACACTTTTCCCTAGGAGGATGGGCGTCAGGAGATGAAGGATCTAGTAGCCGGGCAAGTATCGGATCTTCAATATCAACTATCATCCATGTCTTTCCATCTTTGGAGAGTGGCGGCTCGCCAGTCCAAATATGCGATCTAGCGAGTGTAGGGTCAGTGTTGTTTTCAAATGATAGGCGAGGAAGAGTGTGTCGTCTTCCTGACAGAGGCGTGGTGGTAGTTGTAAATTGCGTGGTTGGGTCATTTTCCTGTTCTCGCCCCTCCGTCTCCGCTGAGACTGGGAAGAGGCGGAACATAAGTGTTTGGTATATTCTGTAATCAGGTGAGACTCGGGGATCAAACCCGAATCTGAATATGCCATCTCGCCAGGGTCCCGAGCGGAAAAGGTAGCCGACATATGGAATGGCGATACGAAGGGCATACTTTCTTTCGGGTGTGGGCAGTTTGTTACGAAGAGCACGACGAGTCCAAGCTGGTCTTTCATTAAAGAGTGCGCGCAGGGCAGCCACAGTGTCGTGGACCGTCGGATCCTGTTCTGACAGCGGCGGACAGTTTGGTTGTGGCTCCGTTGGTACCGCTGATATGTCGTAAGACACAAGGTGAGTGGGTATCTTTACTATTCGTTGGGTGTTGGCAGTTGTTACTTGGCCAGATGGGTCAATCGAGCGCTTGACTGTTGGGTTTTGCCGGTAGCTATGGACTTGTTAGAACATGTTTGGGGTCTGATTATGACGTAATGGGGTCTCCTTACAGATATTGGAAGGCAACGTCGTTGTTACTTAGGGCTGGAGGTGGGATGATGTCGACGTTGGATGTAGCCCCCTTTGAGAGGTCAAATTCAAACTTTTTCAGTTTTTCGTCTCCAAGACAGGGTCAGCAGACAATACGATTTTATCGAACTGAACGCGCTCACAACTTACACTCAAATGGTAATATTGTCTCTCGGAATTTTTGTATGAAAGGGCTGCTTGTCGTTGAGTATGCAAAATCGGGCAGTCCTACATCCAGTCATTAGGCTGACGCTACAATATATAAAATCTCGTGGGACACTACACACCTCTAAAAACATGTGTTCGATTAACCTGGCCAACAACATCTACTTGGTAACGCCCAGCATCTTCCTGTAGACGCTGAAGAAGGCCTCGAGCATCTAGCTGGCTGAGAGGCGTCGCCCCCTCGCCCTCGTGGCTATCAACGAACGGGTCCTGAGAACCTCGCTTCCGCCTTCGCCCGGTCCTCTTGGGTACAGTAACCTTGAGAAGAATATTGTTTGTCTGCTTGCTTGTAGATCTTATTGGCCTGCTCATGACATCTTCTGGGTTCAACATGAGAGTCAAGGGTGAGTCTCGATTTGATGCATCAAGCATCTAACAGGCAGGTAAATTAGCAGGTGCGTATGCAGCCGTAAATGTTTGATTGACCTACTTCTGATATTGCTGCATGGCCTTGGAGGGTATCAATGGCTTTATCAATATTTCTTACAACACATGGATGCTCTACGCTGACAACATCCTGTGGCGGCACTGGATACCATGGAGCAGTACGCTCGCCACCAGCGTGTTCATGAGACATTTTGGTAACAATTGCAGGCCCGCTTGGTGTTGTTGTTCTTTTTTTCCAGTTGTATAAAGCAGAGACAAGATCCTTTATCGATCGTATAGCCCCTTGTTGGTTGCTTGATAGTTAGTGCTGCAGGGAGCTCCTAGCACTGGGTATAGTTGGTCCTTTGATATTGGGTCCTGCTCAGACGGCCGGCCGTGTAGTTGCTCTCGTTTGACGCAGTTTGCCCATGACCAGGTGTCTCAGCATCCACCTTTCGCTGTCTCAACCGACCTGCCTGCTGTATATATCCAGCATCTCTCCTCCCTCTCCGTCTGCTTGTCCATCGTCGTCGTCTTTCTTTTGCTGGCCGTCTTTTACCTTCGTGCCTTGTAACGCTCACGTGACACCTTCAAAACCTCCCCCCCGGCGCCGTTTCGAGATGCGAAGAGCGTCGACTCTCTGGCCCGTCAACGAGAGAAGACGAGACTGAATGGCTGCTTCAAGGCTCAAACTACGCTGACCTCGCGCCCGTCGTGCCTCTGTCGCCTGCTGCTCAAGCACTGCCTTCACTCCCTCCGGCAACGAGATTCACTCCTCCTTGCCCAATCGCTGGTTAGCTACTTTCGCTGGGCCCCCGAACAACGCCCCCCGCCCTTCTGGAAGTTTGGACAACGCTCGCGCTGCCAAAAAAACACACCAAGGAAGCAACAGAAAAAGGGGCAAAGGGCTTCAATAGACGCGTGTGAATACGGCTGTCAGGTCTGCTACTGCTGGCTCCGAAAAGGCTCCAGGTAGGTCGTGCAACGCTGCTCTTCTTCCTGCTCTCCCCTTGCGTCTCGCTCTCCTTGTGGACGGGATGTTGTTTTGGCCCTGCGCTCCCCCATCCAGCCCGTGCCCTGCAACCTCAATCTGCCTCCCTCGCCCAATGCTTTCGGATCCGACACTGCGTTTTCTCGCTGGAACAAAATAAATTTACCAGTCTTATATACTTGATATCAGTCAGATCGCTAACTGCAGCCGTATAAAAAAACAATAGTTGACCGCCCGCCGTTCACCTCTACCTATCCACCGTCCTCGGCTACCCATCGATTTCCCCCCATACCTTTCCTAAACAGGGGTAAGATCCGTGGTGGTTGGGCACGGGGCCAACGTTATATTCTGTTGATGCGGCGGGATTATATTGTTTGTGAGCAAATATGAAGGGATTCAGGCAGAGAGTTGTAAGTTGCGTGTCAATGGCACACCACCCTCCGACGAGCCAACACACACCCGCCTGCTCAACTCAGGGGGCCCTTAGAATTTTCGTACAATGCGAGGGATGGAAAGCTGATGATGTTAGCACGAGCAGCTGTCCCGCGCGAAGGACTCGAATAAGTCGTCGAAAAAGAAAGACTCCTCTTCTGGTACGTTGTCTCCTGGGGCCTCCGCGAATCTTGGTCAACCAGGGCAAACGTTATCACCGGCAGGCTCGAACCACGGTACTCCTACGTCGTCCACAACCGCTGTCAATGAGACAAAGTCGAAACCCACCAGCTCTCCTGACAATGGAGCTGCCGCCGGAATCACCTTGCACCACAACGCTCCCGTTCTACCCAGTGGCGCACCTAGCCAACAGCATTACATCCCACAGCAGCAACACATAGGAAGGCAGATGTCGAGCAATGGGCCAGGTACACCAACTAGGCAGGGCGTTCCCATGGCCCCAAGCGTGGTTATCAGCCCTAGTGCACCGGTATGTTGACTCTTCTCCGATGGACTGATCCTTTCAAGTTCTTCCCTGCTCTATATAAGCGACCTCGGAGTCCGGTTCTATGTCCTCGTTCCTGTAGCTAACTATTGACGTTTCATAGCACATTCCTCCCCCCGGAGCGGCAGAAACAATGCCGGGTGACCTGCAGCCGCCGAAGTTAGGACAAAAGCCGCACCTTATTGACAGATTACAGACCCCCAAAGATATCACCGGAGGACCTAGGCCTCCACGGAGACAGCACTCGTCACGCTTCGATATCTCAGACCAACGCCAGAGGGAACTGGAGAAACTCCCTGGGTTCCATGAAGTACCCCCAAACCGGCGACAAGATTTGTTCATGCAGAAAATCGACCAGTGCAACATTATATTTGATTTCAACGATGCAACGGGAGATATGAAATCCAAAGAAATCAAACGACTTGCTCTGCATGAGCTGCTTGACTATGTTGCAAACAATCGGTCGGTCATCACAGAACCTATGTACCCCAAGGTGGTGGAAATGTTCAGTAAAAACCTGTTCCGACCGATTCCCCCTCCCGTCAACCCACAAGGAGATGCATTCGACCCAGAAGAAGACGAGCCTGTGCTAGAGGTGGCATGGCCTCACATTCAGGTGGTCTATGAATTCTTCCTCAGATTCATCGAGAGTCAAGATTTCAGTACCAACATCGCAAAAGCATATATTGACCACCAATTTGTTTTACAGGTAAGATTTCCTCACCTCAGCATGGCGTACAGTCGTTAGAAAACTAATTCCTTTCCTAGCTACTTGAACTATTTGATTCTGAAGACCCCAGAGAGCGTGACTTTTTGAAGACGACATTGCATCGCATATACGGAAAATTCTTAAATCTACGCTCATATATCCGACGCTCGATCAATAACGTTTTCTTCCAATTTATCTACGAAACTGAACGATTTAACGGTATTGCTGAATTGCTGGAGATTCTTGGCTCGATTATCAATGGCTTTGCGTTGCCACTCAAGGAGGAGCACAAGCTATTCTTGACGCGCGTTTTATTGCCAATGCATAAAGTTAAGAGTCTAAGCATGTACCATCCACAACTGGCATATTGTATTGTGCAGTTCCTAGAGAAGGATGCCGCCTTGACAGAAGAGGTATACTGCATCCTTTCCTCCCATCTACTGAATATCCAGTACTAATATATTGGTTCCCAGGTTGTTCTTGGCCTCCTTCGCTACTGGCCTAAAGTGAACAGTACGAAAGAGGTCATGTACCTAAATGAGGTCGAAGATATCTTCGAGGTTATGGAACCGGCTGAGTTTGTGAAAGTTCAAGAGCCTCTGTTCCACCAGCTTGCCAAATCAGTCGCCAGTCCTCATTTTCAAGTATGTTAAAGAGTACCATCGCCGCAGTTAAATATCAGGCTTGTGCTAATGGTGTCTCAGGTTGCGGAACGAGCGCTCTACTTTTGGAATAATGAGTACTTCTGTAACTTGGTCGGTGATAATGTGGAGGTCATTCTCCCGATCATGTTTGCACCTCTTTACGAGAATTCTCAAGGTCACTGGAACAGGTATGTCAGGCGCGATACCACTCTAATATAGTACCTATACTGACACTGTCATCTACAGAACAATCCATAGCATGGTGTACACTGCTATGAAAATGTTCATGGAAATCAACCCACAGCTATTTGATGACTGCTCTCACGACTACCGAGAGTACCAAAACTCTGCTGAGGCACGAGAAAAGAGCCGTCAGGACAAATGGGATCGACTGGCTGAAATGGCAAAGACCAAGCGAGAAAAAGCTGAACTCCCACCAGCGGAAGGCTCCAAGCCTTCTGATGCAGCCGGCTCAAATGACGGCCTAGATCCATTAACCCAAGACAACCAGCAGCGATTAAACGCGCTTAAACTACAAGACGACACCGCTGCCAGCAAGGAACGGCGGAGAGAGGGTCAAAACTCGGTTAGTGCCTCACGCGTTGATTAAGCATGGAACGGAACCCACGTACTCCGTACCTTGCCTTGCTTCGCTCTCCTGCATTGTTCTCTTCGCTTCTTTTTCTTGTGCACTGGTTGTATTGTAAAAATTTCCCCGTTGCCCTTTTTCACTTTTTTATCCTTCTTTTAGAGATACTTTTTTTTACCTTTCTTTTTTTTGATATCTGCTTTTTTTTTTTTTTCCTTTTCTGAGCCGGCGTGATCCTAACGTTAGACATACGTTTTGAATTCAGAGGCGTCGCCGTGGATCTATCGATGATTCTCGTGGTAGTGGTAGTGGAATGGCTGGGACAGGTCGGCGGATTGTGGTGGGAGAAGCTCGAAGGCGAGGAGAACGGCGAAGTTCGCTCGGCAGCAGCAGCAGTCCTGGGCCTTCTCATGCTTCCGTTACTCGTAGCAACTCAACTAGCAAGAGCATGCGGTCTGTCTGAAGCAAAGGGGTGTACTTTTTTTCTTTTTTCCTTCTCGCCACCCAACAAAAGGCGGCATGGAAAAGCTCTTCTTCTACACACAGGTTCGGTACCAAGTTATCCAGCGAATTTAGACTAATGATGATGCCCCCCGTTTATCTGATTCCTCTCCTTTGAAACAGCTGTTTGAAACTGATTGGCTTTCTTCCCGGTAATACTTGGTTTTCATGTCTTTGTGGCTATGGATTGATTCAGGACCCCCTTTCTGTTCGATATCTATTCCCCTGTATTTTGCACTTTTATATTTCTGCTTCCTGTTATTATTGCTTACCTATCTATCCACTTTATGGATAGGATCCTGGCTTGGCTGGGCTGCTCCGGAGGAACGCCTGGGACAAATGGGTGGAAAAAATTAGGGTGAGGAAGGAGTTTTTTTGGGGTGGGACACCTGGCCTTTACGATGTTAGCTGGAAATGAAATATAAACTTGTCTTGCAACTGCCTTGTTCCAGTGTTACTCTTGGTCTTTATCTCTTCTTTCCATTTGAATCATATTCAATTCTTTCTTTGCCATCTCGGCGTCTTCGCTTTTTGCATCGTCAATTTGATAGCTGAAGGTTTGGGGCAAAATTACTTTGTATAGCAAGTTTGCTTGAAGTGCAAATCCATTACGTCATCATTACATAAACATGACACTAAACCCAATTAGGCTAAAGTGAACATGTCGCTAGTCCTCTTTGGGCGCTAGCGCAGATGAGAAGTTGCGGGCGCGATCCCCCAGGTCCAGATGGTCTCTAGAGAAATTCATTTAATTCACTTATCAACATTCTTCACTTCAGTATCCAGGCCCTTGTCCCTCCACTCTGCCGGCCGCCCGACCCTCGTTACATCTTATTTTCCGGGCATATTCACACCGACGACCTCTTTTATCCTCTAAATCCTCCTCCGTCCCTTTTTTTCACGGCCGCGAACCCTCCTACAACCGTTTTCACAGGCTTCCAAATTGCTTATAGACCCTCCTCAAGCCTGTTGAGCTGGAGGACCAGGGAGCTGTCATCTTGTGGGCGTTGAAAGGATTTTAGCCGGCCTGAGGGCCTGGCACCCGGTTGATATCAAGGTTGATTGCCCCGGGAATGCCAATTCTGGCTGCGCGCAATCATGGAACGCGAATCGATTGAGCGAAACTTCGACGCCTACGTGACGAAACTAGGCGATCCAAACATTGGTTAGTGACCTGTGTAGTGGAGGAGGACCCGTGCCATATCGAGCTATCGTTTGCTAACAGAAGACACGCGTTATCATATTGTAGAAACGAAATTAAAATGCGCAGCTGCGGTTGAAATCCGTGACTCCCTGGAGCATCTTTGCTCGGGCGCTACATACCCCATTTTCCTGGCGAAACTATGGCCGGCGTTCAAGAAAGTGCTAAAGGGGGAGCCGGTATTTATCAGTCTATCTTTTGAGCAGGTTAGTGAAGAGAACTAGTCCATGGGAGAGTGATATACCCTTTCATAAAACAGGAACTGACCGGGCGTGCTTTGAACTTAGAAACTACGGAATTGTATCCTAGAGATCCTCCATCGCCTACCTCTAGAGCTTCCGGAAGTTGAGCCATATGCTGGCGACATGGTTGACCTGCTCATAGAACTTGTGCGAAATGAGAACGAGGATAATGCCGTTATCTGTATGAAAACTATCATGGACCTTCAACGACGACAAATCAGGGCGACACAATCGCGAGTTCAGTCTTTTCTGGAGCTCATCCAAAACATGTTTGAAGGGATGCCGCAGGTTGTGCGAGATACTTTTGATACCCCTCAGGCGCAGACCTCCACTCCTGGAATGCCTTCGACACCCAACACGGCAGCTCAGAACTTCCAGTCCCCACGCCCTAGTTCTCCGGCTACTTCTGTATCTGACCTGGGCCCCGAGCAGCAGCAAACAAACCAGATGTTAGCGAAGGGTATGCATTCATTCAAGGTGCTCGCGGAGTGTCCTATCATCGTCGTATCGATCTTTCAGATACACCGCCACCCTGTAACCACCAACGTGAAGGTGTTTGTTCCTCTTATAAAGGGGATATTACTTCTCCAAGCACGGCCGCAAGAAAAGGCCCACAGCGAAGCCAGGGCGCAAGGGAAGATTTTCACAGGGGTCAGCAAAGATATCAAGAACAGAGCCGCCTTTGGGGAGTTCATCACCCTGCAGGTCAAGACGATGAGTTTCCTTGCCTACCTACTAAGAGTGTATGCAAGCCATCTCCAGGACTTCCTTCCTTCTTTGCCTGGGGTCGTTGTTCGTTTGCTGCAAGATTGTCCCAGGGAGAAGTCCAGTGCGAGGAAGGAGCTCTTAGTCGCAATCCGCCATATCATCAATTTCAACTACCGCAAGATATTCCTCGAAAAGCTCGATGACCTCTTAGACGAGCGGACATTGATCGGCGATGGTCTTACGGTGTACGAGGCGCTCAGGCCACTAGCTTATAGCATGCTGGCCGACCTGATACACCATGTTCGAGAGTCCCTTACTCGGGATCAAATCCGTCGTACACTCGAAGTCTACACTAGGAATCTTCATGATGATCTCCCAGGAACAAGCTTTCAGGCAATGAGCGCGAAGCTTCTCCTCAACATGGCCGAGAAAATAGCTAGCATGGAAAATAAGAAGGAGGCGCGGTACTTCCTCATCATGATTCTGGATGCTATTGGGGACAAGTTCGCTACCATGAACTACCAATACAACAATGCGGTTAAGGCATCGAAGCTCGTCAAGCAGAATGCAGATAATTTGTCAGAAGGATACCTTGCTGATAAGAACCATCCTCCGGACTGGGACGAGATTGACATATTCACTGCAGCACCGATCAAGGCCACCAACCCCAGAGATAGAAACGCGGACCCTGTCAATGATAATAAGTTCTTGTTTAAGACTCTTATCACTGGTTTGAAGGGTCTGTTCTATCAGCTAAAGAGTTGCAACCCAGAGGATCTAAAACTAGACCCATCATACACACCTGTTAACTGGGCAGAAGTCTCGTTCGGATACAACGCTGAAGAAGTCCGTATCATTAAAAAACTCTTCCACGAAGGTGCGGGCCTTTTCAGATATTATGGCGCAGATAGCAAGGAGCCTGAGATTCAATATGCAAGCCCGCTTGAGTTTCTTTCTAGCCAGTATATGCGACACATGAGCTCTGAGGAAAAGGAGCTTCTTGAAAGCTTTGGGACGATCTTTCACTGTGTTGACACTGCGGCGTTCCATGAAGTTTTCAAGAGCGAGATTCCTTATTTGCACAGCCTTATGCTGGAACACAGCGCCTTGCTTCATCTCCCGCAATTCTTTCTCGCGAGCGAAGCCACATCTCCTGCCGTTGCTGGGATGACTCTTCAGTACTTGATGGAACACATCCATGAAGTTGGGTCTGCAGATGTAGCCAACTCCCGGATTCTCTTGAGAATGTTCAAGCTTTCGTTCATGGCTGTCACACTTTTTTCGGCACAGAACGAACAGGTACTTCACCCACACGTCACCAAGATTGTGGCCAAGTGCATTGAATACTCGGTAACTGCGGAAGAGCGGATGAATTATTTCCTGCTTCTCAGATCACTTTTCCGAAGTATTGGAGGCGGACGCTTTGAGTTACTCTACAAAGAGTTACTGCCCTTGCTGGAGATGTTACTGGAGACTTTCAATAATCTCCTACTTGGCGCGAGGAAGACACAGGAACGTGATTTATACGTGGAATTGACATTGACTGTCCCAGCACGACTTAGCCACTTGCTTCCTTATCTAAGCTATCTCATGAGGCCATTAGTTGTTGCTCTCCGGGCAGGGTCAGATCTTGTCAGCCAGGGTCTTAGAACCCTCGAGCTCTGTGTTGACAATTTGACTGCCGATTACCTGGATCCAATTATGGCTCCGATAATGGATGAGCTTATGACTGCTCTCTGGGATCACCTCCGACCAAATCCTTACAGCCACTTCCATGCCCACACCACGATGAGAATTCTTGGGAAGCTTGGTGGGCGAAATCGAAAATTCCTTAATCACCCTCCTGAACTCTCATTCCAACAATACTCTGATGATACACCGAGCATGGATATCAAACTTATCGGGTCTAATAAGGATAGAGCCTTTCCTCTCGATATCGGAATTGACCTTGCCCTAGGGAAGTTACTTGATACTCCTGCAGCCAATGCATCTGAGACTGTGCAGAAGGCAGATGTATTCTACAAGAAGCAAGCATACCGCATGCTGAGCTCTCAGCTCAAGCTCTACATTGGTTTCGAGCATCCGCCTGATGACCTGGCAACACTCCTACGCCTTCAAGCCAACGATCTAGCGGATGGGAAGTTCTCTGGGACAGTGGATATCTTGGAGAAGTCTGATCGTCAATGCTCTTCCTCAAAGAGACTTGCACAAGAGACCACACTCAAGAAGTTATTGAAGGCTTGCATAGTTGCATCTACAATTCCGCATCTGAAACAATCTGCAACCGCTTTCCTAGCTGATGTCTGTCGCCATTTTACCATTATTGAAATCGGAAGGTCTCTGGCACAATCACGGCACATACGTCGTCCTTTCAGCGTGTCGCTGGGCGAGGGCCCCTTGTATCTGGATACAAGGACTCTTGCTGATGCCGTAGTCGAATGTTTAGCCTCTGAAAATCCCGCGGTTCGTGATGCCGCTAAAGAGGTTATCTTTAACGTCCGAAGTGCTGCCGTTGTTATATTCGGCTCTGCAGAAAAGGCAGGAAAACTCCCATTCTTCCCCCATCTCGGTAGAACGCTTTGCCATGCTTGTCATGATGAGGAGTGGTTCACAAAGGCCGCTGGAAGCCTTGGTATACATCTTTTCGTTACTGAATTGGACTTGGGGAACGCCTGGTTGATCGACCGGCAAGTTGAATTCATTCGAGCCCTTATGTACGTGATTAAAGATACACCATCTGATTTCCCGGGAGCGACTCGAATTCAAGCCCAAAAGACAATGGACTTGATTCTCCGGAAATGCAACGAGGGCGTTTCCAAAGAGGAACTCAAAAACGAACGGGGCCGAGTGTTGGCCTTGTGCGGAGTATTGAGCTACGAATTATCCCATATGAACAAACATGTTCGCCAGGCTGCCCAGAGTGGAATAGCGACTCTAGCAGCTACTTTAAACGCGGAAGTTCATGAGTTAATTACTCCTGTCAAGGACCGACTTTTGATGCCAATATTCAACAAGCCACTCCGTGCTTTACCCTTCCCTACTCAGATTGGCTGTATCGAAGCGATAGCGTATTGCCTCGGCCTTCGACAGAACATTGTCACATTTAATGATCAGCTCAACCGTTTGCTAATGGAATCCCTGGCGCTTGCGGACGTGGACGATGATGCCTTAGCATCCAAACCAAATGAGTTTAAGACTGCTGAGCAGATCGTTAACCTTCGTGTCTCCTGCCTCCGTCTTCTGTCAATGGCCATGGGTTTCCCTGACTTTGCAAGCGGTCCACAGAGCCATAGCCGCGCTAGGATCATTGCTTGTTTTTTCAAGTCGTTATATTCAAGGTCCCCCGAGATTATTGAAGCTGCGAACTCTGGCCTTCGTGATGTTCTCACTCAGACAAACAAGTTGCCTAAAGACCTACTTCAGAACGGCCTTCGACCAATCTTGATGAACCTTCAGGACCCCAAACGTTTGAGTGTTGCTGGTTTGGATGGATTAGCTCGCCTCCTCACCCTACTCACGAACTATTTCAAAGTCGAAATAGGATCACGACTCCTGGACCACATGAGAGTCATTGCTGATGAAAACATCTTGCAAAGAGCATCTTTCGGGCTTGTTGAACAGAATCCTCCCATGAAAATTGTTGCTGCTATCTTTAATATTTTCCACCTTCTTCCTGCAGCTGCGACCTCATTCATGGAGAACCTTGTTAACAAAGTCCTGTACTTGGAAGACCGGTTGAGACGAACATCTAGCAGCCCGTTCAGAAAACCATTACTTAAATATCTCAACCGATATCCTCGAGAGAGCTGGATTTTCATGCAAGCCAAGTTCCAGGAAGAAAAACACGGGAGATTCTTCGGTCAGCTCCTAGCAAGCCCTGAGAGCTCAGCATTGCGTTCAACAATTTTTGCGGATTCCGAAACATTAATAAAACTCGCCTTCTTACAGGAAGAGTCCCCCCGCAAAAATACAGCGGCCATCAATGGAATATACTTTGTCCATTCGATTTGCTCTCATGAAGCTACTAAAGGATTCTTGAATGCCCAGCCTGAATTAAAGAGACACCTCTTGAACAGTGGCCGAGACTTGAATTCTAAGCTACGCAATGACAGGCTCCCTCCAGACGAGCGGTTGAGAGTCGAACAAGCCCAAGATCAGTTGTTGGAAATATTCACAATTCATCTTTCGCAGTCCCTTGACGATCTTGATTTCCTATTCGACGTTATTGACAAAATATCCGCCGGCGACTTGAAGACAACTCTTACGTTGCCAAAATTCTTCTACCAGTACATCATCACAAACTCATCCATTGCTTACCGGAGGTCCGTCATTTCTCGCTGCCTGGATCTCTACAACCAGCGTACTTCGTCCCAGAAATTGAAAACTTACGCCTTCCATCATCTTGTTAACCCCATTCTTGCCATGGATGTGAAGAATACCTGGGACAGTCCAACCCCTGGCACGGGAGTTCTTGATCGGAGTTTGACCGATCTTATCCACAATCGACTATGGAAACCACAGCTGGGTGATCTTAGTGAAGAATCTGGTCAGCCTGGGATAGATCATTCCCGCATGGAGCTTCTTCAGCTTTCTGCATTGCTTATAAAATATCATCATGGCATTGTTCAAGAAAGTAGAAAAGACATCATAAAGTTTGCATGGAGCTACATTCGCCTCGAGGATACCATCAACAAGTACGGGGCATACGTACTAATCAGTTATTTCATTGCCCACTATGAAACACCCTCAAAGATTGTCGTCCAAATATATGTCGCTTTGCTGAGAGCTCATCAGAATGAGGGAAAATCTCTAGTTACCCAGGCATTGGAAATCCTGGCGCCTTCTCTTCCAAAGAGAATCCTCTCCGGCCCTGACCCTCGTTTCCCAGTGTGGGCCAGATGCCCTCGTCGCATTCTAACTGAAGAGACAGCGAACTTACAGCAGGTCATGAGCATACTGCAATTCCTTGTCCGACAACCCGACCTTTTCTACGAGTCCCGCGAATACTTCATCCCTCTCATAATCCCGTCACTTGTCAAGATTGCAGGACCAACCAATGTCTCTTTTGATAGCAGAAAGCTCGTTTTACACTTGATCAACCTTATATGGATCTGGGAAGAAAAGCGAGTGACTGGATGGCGAGACCCGACTTCATCAAACTCAGCGAAACGAAAATTGGCCGAGATGCAAGCGTCGCCATCAATGAGTACCACGCCACTCCCACAGAAAGAGCGTCCGGAATACACCATCCCGCTCGACTTGAGGACGCCCCTTATCAAGTACCTTGTTACCTTTGTCTGCAGTCTTGTTGATCGCTTCTCTGTACCTGCAGCGCGGTTCCGCGATCTACTGCCACCAAAACCTCACCAAGCGCTGAATAACTATGGTGAAATTTGCAAGAAATCAGTGGTTTTGCTCCGACGATTCCTCTCTCCTGATTACTGGCCTGATGTGGATATTGACCTTTACCAAAAGACCCTAGAGCCTGTTTTGTGCAGCGAAAAGGCTGAGAAACCTGACGAAAAGCATGTCACGGCCATGGTCAACTCCCTTCAGGTTCTACGTATTCTCTTGGCCGGAAAACCGAACAGCTGGATTCTTGACCGCATGTCTACCATCCAGCATCTCGTGGAAAAGGCTCTACGATCCGATAACCCTGAAATCCAGGATTGTTTACATGGCGGCGAAGAGGAGATGGACATCTCTCCAAAGTTACCACCGCCCATCAAGAGAGTTCTGGATGCCCTACCACAAGAAGAACCCGTGGAAGAAGAAGGTGGGATGGATGTTGATAAGCCATCCGCTGAATTTGTAACCTTTCTCTCAACGGTCGCCACTGAATCAATTTCGAGCGGCAATTATATCGCAGGAATTAATATTCTCTGGACCCTTTCGAAGTGTCAACCTGCGGAGATGGACCAGCACATACCCCATGTCATGAGGATTTTTTCACAAAAGCTTGCAAAGGACCACGTCGCTTCTTTCAACAATAACCCGCCCGTAGCAAATCGGACTGCAGAACAACAGGCACAATTGCCGGATCCTTATGAAGTAGAGATTGGCATCGATTTAATCTCGAAAACCATCGATTTGATTGCCGTTCGGATGTCAAACTTGGGTGACCAGAGAAGGCCTTTCCTGAGCGTGTTGGCGCAATTGGTTGAGAGGTCTCAGAATATTTCCCTTTGTACCAAGATTCTAGGGATGGTAGAGAACTGGATCTTCCAGCCCACGGAATCGTGGCCTACATTGAAAGAGAAAACAGCTGTTCTTCATAAGATGCTGCTTTTTGAATCAAGGACCGACTCAACAATGCTTGGAAAGTTTTTGGAGCTTGTCATTCGAGTCTATGAAGACCCCAAGATCACTCGAACCGAGCTCACAGTCAGATTAGAACATGCTTTCCTAATTGGTACTAGGGCTCAAGATGTTGACATGCGAACTCGTTTCATGTCAATATTTGACAAGAGTTTAACACGTTCTGCCAACACTCGCCTGAGCTACGTTCTGACCTCACAGAACTGGGACACCCTTGCGGAGTCATTCTGGCTCACGCAAGCTTCGCAGCTGGTGATGGGATCAGTTGATATGTCTGCATCAGTCAAGCTACATCCAGATGACTTCACAATTCCGCCTACATCCTTCATATATGGACATTCTGAGAAAGATCCAGCTAAGGAGAATGTCGTTGTCGATAACCACCTGGAAACTCTAGTGGCAGAACAGAAGAAATTTTCTGCGGAACTTGGGGATGTTAAAGCCCGCGATATTCTCGAGCCACTCACTGAGCTTCAACACGCGGATCCTGAAGTCGCATACAAAGTCTGGGTTAGCTTATTTACGATCTGCTGGGCCTCTTTGACACGAGACGAGCGAATTGACCTGGAAAAGGGGATGGTATCACTTCTCACGCGTGAATACCACCATAGACAAATTGACGAACGGCCCAATGTTGTTCAGGCGCTTCTTGAGGGAGTTATTAGAGCCAGTCCTCGCTTCAAGATACCTCCTCATGTCATGAAGTTCCTCAGCCGCACGTTTGATGCATGGTATATGGCTGCTATCGCTCTTGAGCGGTATGCGATTGATCCGGTTATTGACACGCCTGTGGTTCGAGAGAGCAATTTGGACGCTCTTGTTGAGATATATGCTGGATTGCAGGAAGACGACATGTTTTACGGTACCTGGAGAAGGCGCTGCAAGTTCGTTGAAACTAATGCTGCTCTTTCTTACGAACAACAAGGAATGTGGGATAAATCACAACAATTGTACGAATCGGCTCAGGTAAAGGCACGCACCGGTTCTATTCCGTTCGCTCAAGCTGAGTACTTCCTCTGGGAAGATCACTGGATGATTTGCGCACAGAAGCTCCAACAGTGGGATATCCTGACCGATTTTGCGAAACACGAGAATTTCAACGACCTGCTTCTGGAGGCCACTTGGAGAAACCTGGAGAATTGGCAAGGTGACACCAATCGTGAACAGATCGACTCTCTTCTAAAGTCGGTTTCTGATGCACCCACTCCACGCCGCACCTTTTTCCAGGCCTTCATGTCCTTATTAAAATTCCACACGAAACAAGAGACTTTACAGGAGTTTAACAATGTTTGTGATGAATCTATTCAACTCTCGATTCGAAAATGGCACCAGCTTCCAAAGCGGATCACCAACGCCCATATTCCGATCTTACAGAATTTCCAGCAACTTGTTGAACTTCACGATGCCAGTGTTATCTGCACCAGCCTTTCGCAGACCAATGAGCGCAACATGGATACAAAATCGGCTGAACTGAAACTACTTCTTACCACATGGCGAGATAGGCTGCCCAATGTATGGGATGATATCAATGCCTGGCAGGACCTTGTCACTTGGCGACAACATATTTTCCAACTTATCAATTCCACATACCTTAGCCTCCTCCCTCCTCAGACCAACAATGTGGCAAGCAATTCGTACGCCTTCCGAGGCTACCATGAGACTGCCTGGATAATCAACAGATTTGCCCATGTTGCACGGAAACACCAGATGCCGGAAGTTTGCATCAATCAACTCAGCCGAATCTACACTTTACCCAATATTGAGATTCAAGAAGCCTTTTTGAAGCTGAGAGAGCAAGCAAAGTGCCATTATCAGAACCCGAAGGAGCTGAATAGTGGTCTAGAGGTCATCAACAACACCAATCTCAACTACTTCAATGCACAGCAAAAGGCAGAATTCTACACCCTGAAGGGTATGTTTTTGGCGAAGTTGGACCATAACATGGAGGCAAACGAGGCATTTGGCGTAGCCTTATTCTACGACTTGCGTCTGGCTAAGGCTTGGGCCGAGTGGGGTCAGTACAGCGATCAACGATTCAAAGCTGATCACTCAGATATCGATCAGGCTTGCAATGCAATAAGCTGCTACCTGGAAGCCGCTGGCCTGTACAAAAACCACAAGTCTAGGAAATTGCTCAGCCGTATCCTTTGGTTGTTAAGCCAAGACAATGATGAAGGGAAAATTGCAAGTGCGTTCGAGAATTTCAAGGGGGATACTCCTGTTTGGTACTGGATTACTTTCATACCTCAGCTACTTGCAAGCCTCGCACACCGGGAGGCTAGGCTATGCAAGGCAGTTCTCGGGAAAATCGCCAAGTTGTATCCTCAGTCACTCTTCTTCTTGCTCAGGACCAGCCGTGAGGATTACCTAGGCCTCAAGAAGTCACAAGAGCAAAAACAAGAAAAGCTCAATCGTGCAAAAGCCTCGGGATCTCCAACAACAAAGGGTGGTTCCCCAGAAGCCAAATCTTCTATGCTTCCAGATGCTGCGGCAGCCTCGAGCTCACCGAGGGCTGTAGCATCTCCCAAGCCAACACCCCCTGTGGCAAACGGACAAACTCCTAATGAAGGTGACGCGGCTCAAAAGGATAAACAACCTTGGGAATATGCCGATGAAACAATGGCAGGTCTTAAAACAGCTTTCCCTCTACTTGCCTTGACCATGGAGACTATGGTGGACCAGATACACAAGAATTTCAAATGCCCACCTGATGAAGATGCTTACAGACTTATTGTTGCTCTACTCAATGATGGCCTTGCGTATGTGGGCCGTATGCCTACATCATATGCACAAGACTGCAAACTTCCACATTCTACCGAAGCAAATATCACCCGTTTTGCAGAAACCATCCTTCCTGCACACATTCGAAAGTCGTTTGAGGCCGATTTTGTCACGAAGAAACCAACCATGTACGAGTACATCCATAAGCTACGACGATGGAGGGACAAGTTTGAAGAGAAGCTGGACCGCCGGCCACAATATGCCCACTTGGAGTCATTTTCGTCTCACCTTAGCGAATTCAAGTTCATGAAATTTGATGAAGTTGAAGTTCCTGGACAGTATCTTGAACACAATGACAAGAACCAAAACTTTGTCCGCATTGATCGGTTCCTCCCCCACGTTGATCTAGTGCGTGGAATTGGTGTATGCCATCGTCGTTTAAGGATTCGTGGCCATGATGGCAGCCTGCACACGTTTGCAGTCCAACATCCTGCAGCCCGCCACTGTCGTCGTGAGGAGAGAATGCTTCAGCTATTCCGAATTTTCAACTGTGTATTAAGGAAGCGTAAGGAAAGCCGTCGACGTAATATTTACTTCCACCTTCCACTCATGGTTCCTTTTGCACCCCATATCCGCTTGGTCAAGGACGACCCATCCTACATCTCTCTGCAGGGCATTTACGAAGACCACTGCCGCCAGACTGGAATGGCTAAAGACGAGCCAGTTCTGTTCACAATGGAGAAAATGCGAGCTCTGGCAGAAGCAAAAGCAAATGTAAGTGTATCAAGTGTAGACAGCTCAAATCCGACTTCAGCTAACTCTTCTCAGCGGGCCCCTGAGCAGGCAGGAATCCTTCGTACCGAGATTTTTGACGCCATCCAAAAGAAATGGGTCCCCAACACTATTCTTCTGCAGTATGTCCAGCAGACGTATCCAAACTTTGCAGACTTCTGGCTCTTCCGACGACAATTCTCGTACCAGTATGCTGCGATAGCCTTCATGACTTACGTGATGCATATGGGCAACCGATACCCAAGCAAGATACATATCTCTCGGCGGACAGGCGATATCTGGAGCTCTGAGTTGATCCCGGCAATGAACTCCGCGCGGGCTATATTTTACAACCCAGAACAGGTCCCCTTCCGGTTAACACCCAACATCCAAACGTTGATGGGACCGTTGACAACCGAAGGCATATTCGCTTGTGCTATCATGGCTATCGCTCGTTGCCTCACTGAGCCAAGGCTCGAATTGGAACAGCAACTCAGCATATTTGTACGGGATGAACTTGTAATGTGGGCAAGCGCGCAACAGCGTGTTCTACAGCAGCTTAAAGATATGGTGCAGAGCAATATCGACTATATCGTGAACCGAGCAGCCAGCTTGACAAGTTCTCCAGACGGAAATCTTCCTGCAAACCAGTCGGTTATTGACCTCATTTCCCGGTCTGTCAATCCTCACAATCTTGCCCAGTGTGATGCCTTATGGATGGCATACGTGTAACCTTGTTTGGCCGGCTTCCATCCTCTCAAACCTTTTTCTCTTCGCCTATTGTATTATTGGTGATATGTGATTTCTGTTGTTTTTCTCTTATTTATCAAAATCTCTTGCGTCTTGCGGGCTGTCCAATATGGCCTCGCTCATCGACTCTGCAAAGAAAGAAGGGTTAAGCATGGCGTTCTTCTGGAAGGAAAGGAGGCTATTCATGTTTTTTACGTTTTGTTTAAGTTTTGATACTGTGATGCTCTTGTATGATTTATTCCAACTGGCATTAGGCCAATTTCCTTCGTCGCAATAAAAAAAATATGTAGTTAATCAAGTTAATCAAGCCAATGAACGCTTCGCCAGAGTACCTTCAACCACTAACGCCAGAGATGGTGCATTTAAATATTAAACAAGGGGACCTTTCTTCTTTATACCCAATCCTGCAGAAAATGGCTTTTTTGCCTTTTTCACCCGCTTAAACGAGGGAGGGGGCATTTCAGTTGGAGTTGCGGTATCTTGATCATCGTCATCAACAAGCCGTTTAACTCGATTGCCATCATCAGTCATAAAGGCCCTTTTAGCTGCCTCTTCAATCTCTTTGTCCTCCCTAGCTCTCGCCTCTTCAGCCTCTGCCTTCGCCCTCTGCAAAGCCAATTCTTCTCCTCCTCCACGCTCCCCCCTCTCTATCCTTGCGTTCCTCGATCGTATTTCATCCAGAGCATCGGCTACTGCCATTTCCCGCTTGGAATCCTGCATCTTCTCCTCTAGCTCTAGCATTTTATCTCTCTCTTCTCGCTCGAGCTCCTCATTTTCTTCCCGTTCGAGACGATCTAGCGTTTCATCGTGTGTTTCGCTCACTTCTTCGCTTTTCGCCTGACGCCACGGTTCAAAATTCCTTTTAGCTCCCCGTTCACAGACATAATCCATGTTTTTGGGGTCTGTCTTAAATGTGATCTCGCTCGAACATCGGGTACATCTGATATAAAACCGGTATATTGTGATGTTGAGGTACTTCTCATCCGTGGTTTCTTTGCGCGCATTGAACTTGCGGCCCTTGTATATGTATTCACCACAATTAGTGCACTTTAAACTGAACGGCGCCATAAGGCGAACAGTCAGGAGCTTAGATCCTGACGCCCGTAGATGCTTGGGAGTTCGAGTGATGAGCGACGGATCAAAGTCCGGTGGGTAGTACTTGGTAAGGACCTTTCGTTCGGACATTTTGGCGGCAGAAAATGTAAAATATGGAAAGGTATTCGATGTCTATGGCTTTCTTGAGCTTCTGTTTTGGCGTTATGAGATTCTGAGCTTGCGACTTTGATATCTCGACGTTGAATCTGAAAAAGAATTATGGACAAAGCTTGAGATTTCGATAACACACGTGATTTTCTTTATCGGAAGCTTTTTAT
The DNA here is from genome assembly GCA_018357685.1 of Trichophyton schoenleinii. Classification (NCBI taxonomy): domain Eukaryota; kingdom Fungi; phylum Ascomycota; class Eurotiomycetes; order Onygenales; family Arthrodermataceae; genus Trichophyton; species Trichophyton schoenleinii. The sequence goes on from WOFF01000001.1 coordinate 1,379,043, forward strand.
TGGTTGGTTAATTTCAGAGGCTGAATTACATAAGCGTCCAAATGTTTTTGGCCAGTCGCGAATGTCAACAACACACAAAGCAAAGAAACATCAGCGGACGGCGAGGGATAGAAGGAGTTGCTGTGTCGTTTTTGAAGCGAATGTGTGCATATAAGCGGGTGATTATTGTCTTGTATTGAAAAGCGGCCTCCCAGATACCCTTTTGTTCTATTCCATCCTGAAAAACGAACGCCGAGCACAAGTGCAATGTCAACGAGCTCTCACCGGTGAACCACAAACAGCCATGGAGGAGTTTCTACGCAACTGGAGGCAAGATGCCTTGAATAAAGGGCAATACGACTCGGCGGTATATATCGGTGATAAAGTGCTTGCTTTAACCAGTACGCACAATAATTCCAAATACAGCTACCTGAGAGCCACCGGGGCTAACTTCGAATAAAGATAGTGATAACGACGCATATTGGCTTGCTCAAGTGCACTTTTCAAATAGCAACTACACTCGAGCCCTAGCGATTCTATCCACGAAAGATCTCATTACTCGGAACTCATCATGTCGATACCTTGCTGCCCATTGTTATATCAAACAGAACAAATTCGACCTTGCTCTATCCATACTTGGGGAACACAACCCAACCCATCTGATTCAGAGTGCCAGCCGACGAAAAAAACCGCACTTGAATGGCGGCTCCCATGTCACCCTTAGGAACGGACGCTCTATACCGTCTCGCACGGATAAGAATGATGCGGATGCGTACCAGGATGCTAACCATATTAAATATGAAGCTGCCATGTGCTATCTACGAGGGTGCTGCTATGCCAATCAGAACGCTTTTGACCGTGCGAGAGACTGCTATAAGGATGCGGTACGGATTGATGTACAGTGCTTCGAGGCATTTGATCGGCTTATGAGAAACTCGCTCATGTCCCCAGCCGAAGAACTTGAGTTTCTAGAATCACTTGACTTCGACTCAATAACTCCGTCCTCAGATGTGTCCCTCTCTCAGGAAGCATCGGAATTCACAAAGTTGCTGTATACGACTAGGCTGTCAAAATACTCGTCCTGCTCTGCATTGTCTCATGCCATAGAGACTCTCTCCACTCACTATAACCTCGCAGATAACTCAGACCTCCTCCTCTCTCGCGCAGAAACGCTCTACACTCAGTGTCGGTTTCCGGAAGCGCTTTCTTTAACCTCATCGATTCTCTCCGCTTCGGATTCGATGTCTGCATTAGTATCTCAGGGAAGTCAAAGTCAAAATCTTGGGCATTCCCCATCAGTCTACCCCCTCCACCTTGCCTGTCTTTACGAAACTGGCGCTACGAATGCACTGTTTCTTCTTGCGCATACTTTATCAGATAATGTTCCAGAGGAGCCTTATACCTACCTTGCCATTGGTGTTTATTATCTCTCAGTCTCGAAGATTGCTGAGGCAAGGCGATTCTTCTCCAAGTCATCCCTCCTTGACCCCCACTCGGCGCCAGCTTGGATTGGATTTGCGCATACCTTTGCTGCAGAGGGTGAACATGACCAAGCTATTGCAGCCTATAGTACTGCTGCTAGACTATTTCAAGGGAGTCACTTACCTCAGCTCTTCCTAGGAATGCAACATTTGGCATTGAATAATATGGCTCTTGCACATGAGTATCTGTCTGCTGCATATTCTATGTCTTCGGGCTCCCCCTCAACTAGCAACACTCTCTCCTTAAGCGTCAATTCCGCCGGAGAACCGCCTGTTCCCGGACCCTCTGGTGGAGATCCTCTGGTGCTTAACGAGCTTGGAGTCGTCTTATACCACGAAGCTAACCTGGAAGACGCCGTTAATCTCTTCCGGCAAGCTTTAGCATTATCTGTTTCCTTAGAATGTGACCCGAGTGCTTGGTTGGCAACCCGGGCAAATTTGGGTCATGCACTTCGTCGACTAGGAAAATTGGAAGAAGCATTGTCCGAGTTTGATGAGTGCCTTCGTATAGGTGCCGGTGGTTCAACAACAATCTATACCGGTTATACAGGCAGGGCAGGGGCGGGTGCAGTTAGGTCTGCTGGTGCGTCTGCGGTGGGAGGTTACGAAGACAGGGGCCTAATAGGATCCTTCCACACAGCCCGTGGTATAATACTATTAGAAATGGATCGGACGACTGACGCTGTCACAGCATTGCATGAAGCTGTACGAGTACTAGGCACTACTGGTGGAGATGCAGCAGCTGGCGCTGGAGTTGCAGGTACTTTACTCTCAAAAGCTCTCGAAGTTTGGGCTGTCGAGGAAGAGAGCAGAACAGTGTCGTTCCAAGACACGAGTAAGGCACGCAAAGGAAAATATTCCTCGGCCAATTCGAATAATGAAAAATCAAGGCATAGGTCTACAGCCAAAGGAAGCAAGAAATCAACCACTATAGATGAATGGACAGATGATGTTCCTGACCGACCATCATCTAGCGGACGGGATGCCCAAAACATCGGCATGGAACTTGATGGAGAGGCCAATGAGTTACTTGAGCACGCCCTAGGTAAGGCGGGATACCGGGTACCTCGTGTTATGTCCAGAAATCCTGAGTCTAGCACTGCTCACGAAGCGCGGCCTCATTCTGATATACCAGAACCAAGTCGTCTCCGGTCGACAAGGACAACTCGAAGGCGAAGCCCTTCTCAGAGAGGCCCTGGTGGATGATGATATATTATGCCAGCCACTTTCTGAGAATGGACTGATACCGTTGGAGCAGTACCAAAAACGCATTTTTATGAATTGTTAAACTTATGAATATGAACTTACTGATGATGCATGGAGGTATATCCTGTCTCGCTACTTCAATATCGACCCCTGTCTACCATTAACAGCCCAGTTAACTTATCTGTTCCCTGATAACCACTAATTATGGGGCATTATTATAAGAACTTATAGAGAGGATGCAACAATATATTGGTCTGCATACCATATTCAGGCTCCAAATCCCGCTAATATAGAAATCCCTCGAGATACATGCGTTAGAGATATGCCTGTGACTTCGTGGCCGGGCAGAGAAGATAAAAACAAGTATCAACGCCAAAGAACTCCAGGTTCCATTGCGGGATAAATGAAAGACAGGATATATATATATATATCCTTGGCTCATCAGAATAGAAATATAATGACGAGTGCAGTATATTGCAAGTTGATATTGCACCGAGATAACCATAATAAAGGAACTAACCTGAAAGATCACGGCCATAAGGGAGGATCTATGTACTCTGCTGCGCGGTCAACCAAGGTTGGGAAACTCCAATCTCCGCTGGCAGAGCTCTCTGGGGTAGGAGGTGGAATCGAGCCAGATCTCGTAGAAGCAGCAACCGAGGCCGCTACACCTCCCGTGGCTGGTTGAGTGTATATTGGAGCGGGATTGAAGCCGCTAACAGACCCAGTAACAACACCATGCTGTCTGAGGTGTACCAACAATGCTGCATTTAACTTTTGAAGGGCACGTAGGGATTTTATTAGTGGCTTGGCCCATTGAGTTTCAGTGTCTGTGGGTATATCCGCGGCTTGTTTATTGGCGGCCACCGCAGCAGCGGGATCACAAGCACTCTCAAGAGATCCCATATTTGATGAGCCTGCAGCAAAAGTAGGGGAACTCTCGGCCCCAGCTTTCGGACTCGTCGGTGAGATGTCATCTTCCTTTGCACGTTCTGTAAGAACACCCTCTAATCGCCGGAGTAAAGTCCAGATATTTGGGTCGGTCTTGGATTCGCCAACAACAGCCAGTAAAAAGGCGCTACTGATGGCCCGCTGAAGGCCAATCCATGATCGAGCAGCTTGGCGGTTCACTGAGTACATCTCAACATACGCTTCTACCGTTCGTGATAGAGCAGTGATGCAATCTTTTCGCAGTGCAATAGTTGTAGCATCATTGAGATCAGCATTTGGCCTAAGCGACGGACGACAGATCTCGGATGTGAGATACGAGGAGTGTAGCTTTAGGCCCAGTCTCTCAATATTCTGGTTAGACGAGACACAGCATAAAGGATCACGAAGATAAGGAGCTGTATCGGCCAATATTCGTTTGAGTTCCGACCTGCATGTCTGTATGGTGGAAAACGGAACCTGCGAGCCTGTGGAGAGCATGCGACTTTTAACTATATTTAAGGTTAAGGCTATAATTTGGCAGATTGTTTCAAAGAAGGATCTCTTTCCAGGCTGCGAGTCTGGATGATATGGAATGTCTGGGTGGCTAAATGCCATTGCAGATGGTCTGTCATATGATAGCGAGAAGTGACTATCTTGCCACGCGGTTGCCCACCTGTATAAGTCCAGTTAGCAAAAATACCTTACATATATACCAGCACTAAGTTCGGGGGCCATATTCAGCTTACCATACAACCCGTCTAGCATACTGCTGAGCGGGCGAGAATTTATGCGACTCAACTTGGAGACCAAGAACCATACCCATTCGATGGCTCATTCCTTGAGAAAAGTTAGTTGAAAGCTCTACAGACTAATGCAACCGAACGAAAACACGCATACCCAAAAGTATATATGACACTCCAGGGTTCATATTATATGAAAGAACATTTCCAATGATTAAGAGAGTCTGTATGGCGTCCAAAGTTGGTCGGGATACGAAGTTTGTTGCTCGTAAAAATTGATAAGCACAGCAAACTAGGAGTGAATTTAGCAACCCAGCTTATATAACCAGTAAACACAACATACGTACCATATACCTGGGATGTCAATTCACGTTCCTTTCCTGGCATATCAGACGATTGGCAGCCTGCGGCTAGCACAGCGAATAGCAAGCCCACAAACGCTGTGGGCATACCAAAAGGCTTACTCAATTCATCGCCTTCATTTTCGCTAATCCCAAAAGCAGCGCGGTTCCGAAGACACAGCTCTAAGTTCTCCTCAAACCGATCAAGATCAGAAAGAACAGGGTAGATTAATGCTGCAATATCACGGTAGTACTTGAACAGTCTAGGTTACCTTGTTAAAACAGGGTTTTCCCACGTATAACACATGCTCATTGCTTACCTGCGGCACTGTTTATCATCTGGAATAGCAGCACAAACAGACCTGATGTCGTATGTAGTTGAATCGGAGGACCAGAGGTCAATAAATGGATATGTAGCAGTCTCATTGTCCAGGCCTAACTTCGGGAGTATGCCACCCTCCAGTAATGCTTGAGTGGCCTCCTTGGGTGACCCTCCAAGCAGATAAGCAAGAACTGATCTAGATCCCAGATGAACAGTCCCGCCTCCGTACACATTTTTTGCATGAATTCCTTCACGATCAGATAAGGGTTCGTCACGAGGCAGGCGGGTCTGTTCAGTAAGAGGCTCCGGTGACACCAATGCAGTACCGTCAACCTTTTCCATTTCCATTCGAAGTGACGACATGGCACGCTCCATATCTTTCAATTTTGAACAAACGCTCTCCCACTCAGCCCGTGATATCGACACTCTCTCCTGCTCAGCTGCCATACCATGCATTTCAACGTCTCCAACCGAGACATTTCCAGAGCCCTCAAGATTTTTTGACATGTCCTCGGAGTCCTGGGGAGGAGGGGTATTCACATGGCGCTTTTTGGAGGGGCGTTCATAGGAGCATAGATCTGCATGGTCTCGTTTTACACACCCGTCGCAGGGCAAGTTGCGATCGCATTTGACCTTTCGGGTGTGGCACGGGTAGCATGCCTTCGGCTCGCGCACTTTTCTCTTCGTACGGATTATGGCGTCAATCTCGGACTGGGGGAGGTGGGAGACGGGCGTTGTTGAAGACATGGTTAAGGAGCGTTCCTTCGGGGCGTCTTGGAGGGCTGAAAGTGGGTTCAATGCAAGTGTTCTGGGCACGGAGCTCAGGGATTCAGCAACTAGAGCTGCTAGTACTACCGATTGAGTACAAACGCCATGGCGACGGGTGTTCGGGAACAATAATTATCTCTCCGCTGTCGCAGCTTGTCTGCAGCAAGAAAGGTCAAGCCGTCAATTCCTCTCGCCGTCGATAAGTTGGACCCATAGATATAGCTTAGTAAGCAGCCTCACCCTGTCGGGTAAAACGGACCGGATACGTCGCTTAGGTAATCAACCATCCATCCACTTGATCTGCATAAAAAAAAACGAACGAGCGAGCAGCAACAATAACAAACAGCGAACTAACTAACGACAACGACGATAGCGACGGCAATGACGGCAATGACGCAACATACAATATACAACGATGATGATAATGAGAAGGATTGATGAGGCGGCAGAGGATAGAATGCAGATGTTCGATGTGCCCGTATGACGGTTAATGGGGCCGGCTGGCTGACCACATGCCCAGTTATCATCCCTGGCCGCTGTGACAAGGCTTACCTGACTCCAAAATTTGACAACTCGGACGACAAAGAGCAGTCTCCACAAGGAGAACTTTTCCAGAAGGCCCATGGAAATGATGAGGCAGCAATATGTCGGCTGCCTCTAATTCCTAGGACTGCGGTGAGGAGCATCCCCTGCTCAACGGTCAATTAATTCTCGCAGCAAACTAGTGGAATCCTGCATCATAGATGTTGGTCTTGTGCCTTTTCTCCTGCAGCGAGGAAACAGGGACTCCAATCCGGCACTGCTTCTCGACGACCTGGCCGGAGTGGGCGGTAGCATGGGTATGATGTTGCTGTGAAATTGATGGAACCAGTCCGAGGCTATGAGAAATCTATACTCCGTACCGCCTACGCAGAGTATTCCGTATGCACCCGCATGAGAAGGCTCGTCTCCAACAAAATATGAATCATCAGATCCAACTGCGGGCGCAGTCATGCAGTCTCTCAGTTAAGCGCTACGAGAGGGATCCTCACGAGCCTGCTATGACTCCGTCTGCAGGGTCGACGATATTGATGCATCCTTGTACTCCGTACGGAGTAGCTGGAAAAGGGTCTTCCAAAACGCCCACATGGTCGATGGGCTCTTGTTACGCCCAGCACGGAGTATGAATGAACTCAATTCTACACGTTCATCCCACTGGCGGTAACTATCCAACAATGGATTATCTTGTGTCTCCAGAGACTCGGTTGATCACCCATAATTACGGAGCACAAATGAGCCTTGATAAATTCTATTCCTCTGCGTATCAACAACCTTTGAGCGCCCCATATCAGCCTCAGAGCCACAAGCCCCAAACATCCATACACGGGTTCCACCGACCAGGAGGCTGAGGTAAGCATATAACTAACTAGTTAATTGAGTTAACCGTCAGCGAATAGCGAAGAGGGGATTCTCATCAGCGGTTTCTGCACGACCTCATCCTTCAGGGCAGCAGCATCGGTTCGGTTCCCGCTCGACTGTACGGAGTAGATTGTTGCTATCTCTCCCTTGCTGCCTAGCGACACCCCTGCTTGCCTTTGAGTCAACCGCTTTTCCGCTGGGCGTGGGGGATAAACCGCAGGCGCACTAGTGAGTGACTAATTCACTAACCAGCCAACTAGCGTCTGCTGCCTCAAGGCAACCACGAGGCTGAAAATAGCCTTGAGGAACATTTTACACTCTTCACATTTCGCGGGAACACTAAGGGACTAAGCCATGCCAGTTCCACAATGATCGCTTGAAGCACCTGAGGCGTCGAGTTACAGTATGCAAAGGAAACGGTGGAGGTAGGACAACAGATAATGCAAGAAAATAGTTGTTATATTCTGTAATGAAATCGGATTTGTCTATAAGCTATGGTGAACAGGAATAAATGAAACCCTCATGTAAATAACCCAGCAATCCGTCGCTATGATATATGAGTATGTAGAAAGTATAGTGGAAGATAAATGAAAAACCTCGTCGGTACAGGCAAGTGAGTGCCCTCCGTGCAGACAGAATCATCCGCTTAATCGCAACGCTCAAAAAGTAAGATGAGAATAACAACCAAAAAAAAAAGTAGGCAGCAGTAATGGGACTATTTCCCAGCAACAGTCTCTTCAGTGCTGAAGATTAATCACAAATATCAAAATCGAAGACAGTAAGAAGTGCAACGTCAATCATCCAGCGTGAGTATGCATCGTAATAACATAATAGTACATCTGATGACAAGTTAGCGAGCCGCATTTTTAACAGGTGAAGGCCCGCATAGATGCACATACCAAATCTCGTTTCAGGTGTCATTCCAAGGCAGTCATTCATTTTATATAGGTGCAAGCGTCGCAGGCATCATGCTGGCAAACTATGCATCGGCAATGGTGCTCGTACACCTTTGGTCCATCACCGCAGCCACAGCAGAGGTATAGAGATGTTCCTCGCTGCCGTAGTGAAGGATTATAGTTAAACGTAGGCATGGCGACAGAAGGTAATGTGTGTGGCTCCATGGAAGCACTTATTGATAGCCTGCGGTATGAATTTGTCGATGGCATTATTGAGGCTGGGTTGTGGAGTGACAGTGATGTCTGGACGCAGCAAGGAGACTTTGCTCCTGGGTGCTGGCAGTTTAGACAGGAAGAGCAGCTGTCGATGATCATTGGGCCAAAGCCACACCGACAACAGACCCAGTGAGTAGCCTGCGGCATGGCCCTATGTAGAGATGAGGGCAAAACTGTCGAGTTGATACGCAAGTGAAAGCAGTTGGTTGCCTAGTGAGATAACGCAACGTAAGGGACGGCGAGCTTTATATATGTCTAACAGGATATACAAAGTAGAATATAACAATCCAAGTATCAGACGGTATGAGCTTTGATTCTTGCTTTATAGTAGGCTGTATGAAGAGTGTTTGTGGGTGAAGAAGAATGGGAAGACTTGGTGATATATATAAATGGTGATTCATCTATATATGTATGTGACTGAAGGAAGGAGGAAGCCTGTAGAACCGGGGCATCATGAATGCCTGAATTTGCGGGTCTCTGTGCCCTCGAGCGTAAAACCACAAAACCGTAAGTTGCCTGGCAGTGCATATAACTTGGGTCAGGTGTATTTCGCTCCGTTTGAGGTATCTGACGGCCTCCAAGCCGAGAAATCACGAGATAGGCACCCAGGATTGTCCCAGGCGGAATCGTAAAAGGGAGGCCTGGACATCGCTGTGGTTGCCCGGTGGCAGCTCCGCCCCAAATTAGCGATTAGTAGTGGGGGGCAGAAATAGGCACCAATGTGCCTGTGTAGATCTCGTGAGGACGCTAGGGATGACTCGACCGCTAACCGCATACATCTAGACGTGAAGGTTGATGTCAGGCTTGCAGGTTGAGTCAGAGGCGGCTTTGGTTTCTGAGGCCATTCAGCTGTCTCAGGAAAGTCCGCGATAAAGTTGCTTGGAGCCTTCGCTGCCCTTGGTCGGACTGTTTCCCTGCCCTCCACGCTAAGCCCAAGGCTCCAACGGCAGGACGAGAGGGCTGTCCAATGGGAGCCTTGCTTGGCCTGGGGCTCCTTGGTTGCCTGGAGGAAGCGGGAAAACAACCAAAAAAAAAAAATTTTTTTGAAAATTGAAATCAGAGAAACAGACAGCAACGATGATAACGACAGGTTGACGTGAGCAAAGCAATGGTGATAAGACATGGGAAATATCGTAGGAATCCAACGCCGTGTTGCAACTCGGTTAAACGACATGTTGAACAGGCTGTGGTTATTGTGTAGATGATTGAAAATTCGGAGTTCTTGAGAGAGATGCAAATAATGAACTGTGTTGAATAATAATCCAGCATTCAATCCTGAATAATCCCAGGAGCCTATGAGAAATCTATCCTCAGTAAAAGGCGAAGGCAGCAGCCTGGAATCCTTATAATTAATTCCCTGTAGCCTGGACGCAAGGCAGTGATGTTTCAGCAGGCTGAACTAATCACTCCTACCAAGGAGGTTCAGGGTTCGGTCGTAGGATGGAGAAAAAACGTGGAATGCAAGATTGATAACGATCCGAACACTCGCAGGAGTTCTCCGTATGCTGTCAGCACTCTCGTAAGGTCTTTTTTATTATTAATTCTATTTCCATTTTCATTTTCATCAGCCTCAAGGGCAACTACCCTGGTGCCTGGGGTCGGAAACCTCGTGTCAATCGGGGTTTTCCTCTCGGCTGGGTCTGTTAGTGGGTAGATTTCGGCACGAAGCGAGAACTGAATATCCTGACCGACCACAGAAGGCTTTTTCCCAGAGACAAGATCTTCGGACTTTTTTTTTTTTTTTTTTTTTGTATGGACGGTTGCCATCCGTGTGAGATATTCGCTTGTGTCGAAGGATAGATGGTCTCCCGTCTCGACTCCTCGGTGCTAGCTCCGCCCCTCCTTTAAGATGAAACTCGATATTCTGACGGAGTAAGCTTGATATGTTTCAGCTGCAGAGCAACATCATGTCATGTTATCGACATGATATGTGAGCATTCCAGCAGCGCTGGTGTCTCCAGACACAGAACCAGCATTTCTATCAGGCTGGATATAGTGTCTTCACGGACAGCTCGCAGCGGCTACCTATCATCTGGCTGGGTTAATGTGCTGCAGGCCTTCGTAATGGACTGCACTTCCTCTTCGACCCTACTTGGTATTGCTGATAATAATCATAACGACGATGCCTCGCCGACAACCAAAGGCTGGCGCTGTCTCATGGATGGCTTTTTTCCTGGCTCTGCCTGTCAGCCTTATTGCACCTAGTCGCCCGGGAGAAAAGCAAAAAGAGCGGTTCAGCTTGACCAACCCATCATCGCACCAGCTAAAACCTACACCGTTGTCATGATCTGCCTCCTTCGTGAGCGATGAGTCCACCCTGCATCGGCTCGTATCTTAGTTGGCGCTTCGTTGACGTTGATCGTTCAGTCCAACCTTGACGATCTTCTCCATCCTTCCCTTTCCCGCCGGGCGTGCGGGGTGTCACATGATATCACCTTATCTAATTACTAAGCAAGATGAAGCTTTGCTTGCTTTTTCTTGGTGACTTTTTGGAATCTTGGAACTTGGGCAGCGGCAGCAGCATCACCATCGTTCGTCCGGAGTGTATCTAACAGCCCATATCGACACATTCTTGTTACCCCATGCCCATTACTTAGCTGGAATATATTATTTATCAACTTCGCGTGAAAACTCCCCGCAGGTCTGGCAGGCAGCCTGATGTTGGCTGCTCGACAAGCTATCTCCAGTCCGGGCTGATGGCATGCGATCAGAAAGCTGCCAGTCGAGCTGTCGCGAGGATCATTCCAGCTTTTCTAGGTGGGCTTATTGTCTATAGCTGCTATTCTATTACAAAGGCCTTATGCAGTGAGTAATCTAATCCTCTCATCGAGGGTTCGGTCTTTACTAACGTCTACAAAGTTAATTACTTGATTAAGCCGGCGGCTGTGACCGGATTACGCCCACGCATCAGTATTGCTATCGGATTACTAGTTACATTCTATGTCCTGCTCATCTTCTTGGCTACGACATACCTTCGATTGCTTATCACAGTTATCTTTTTCCCCGGCTACCTTCCAAGAGGGCCACAATGGTCGGGCTCAAGCAAGCAAAAGAAGAATAAAGGAGGGAAGGGACGCAATCGCTCTGGTAGCATCGATCGGGAGAAGCCAGAAGCTATACCATATTCGACACTGGGTGAACATAACGTAAATGACGAAAAGAACGTATATCCTTTTGATACCGCTGGCTTGGAGGAATTTTACATGAAAGACGTCTTCGTCTGCCAGCTAGACGGCAAACCACCATGGTGCTCCACTTGCTGCCAATTCAAAACCGACCGGTCACATCATTGCAGTGAAGTCAACAGATGTGTGAGGAAAATGGACCACTTCTGCCCTTGGTATGACTCCTGTATACCTCTTAAACTCGATTGCTGCTGAAAGTGTGGATACTGACTCGGAATGCAGGGTGGGTGGTGTGGTTAGTGAAACTTCATTCAAGTTTTTCATTCAGTTTCTCTTCTATGCGATGCTGTTTGTTACCTTTAATGGGGTTGTGATGGCTGTTTTTGTTGCTGAACATAAAAAGATGGTAAATATATACACCTTTAGCCTTTACTATGTGGTTTATGGGGGGCTAATATGGCTGATACTACTACAGTTCGGCACATTAAATATACACTGGCTTGTTATTCTGGCAGCGTACGTATTAGAATCCTAGTATCCTCAGCTCGTTGACACTTAACTAACCTGCAATAGATCCGGTTTCTTTGGGCTCTTCCTGGCAGGGATGCTCATAAGCTCCCTCCAGATGGCGCTCCGTAACTCTTCCACAATCGAAAGCCTTGATTGGGGTAGTAAAGTTTGGACTTTGGCTATTTTGATTCCTAGGCCTCTCGACCTCGACAATATCCCCATAGAAAGTCGCCCGCCATTCCCCGTTGTCTGTTATCCTGTATCTGCGTCTCAACCCGGATCTCCATATACCTCTCGCCGCCAATTTGCCATATTACATACACGTCCTGGCGAAAATCCATTTGATCTTGGGGACCCCTTTGCTAATTTAGGGGAGGTCATGGGTCATTCCGTACTTGATTGGATTTTACCCATAAAGCATAGCCCGTGTGCTTCTCATAACCGGCAGGACAGCATGTACGCCCTCGGCCCTGTTGTCCAACGGATGAAAAAAGAAGCAGGTTTATTGGAAACTTCCGCTCGTAAGTCTGGCTACCACTCCTACAAGACCAAAAGGAGGCGTAGGGATGGAAGATCCAGCGACTCCGATCCGTCATCCTCACGGTCCACCTATAGTCGGTCACGAGACGAGAGAAATAAAACTAACCGAAGACAAACAAAGGATCCTCCTAAGCCTCGTCGTCGTTCTCGAGATGGAGACAGATCGGTCCGGGGATAGTTTTCTGCCGAGGGTGTCTGATATATCACATATATAACATCGGTTCAAGTACTATGCACTAGAGAACAACGCTCACACTGTAGACTAATTATTTACATTGATACCCTTTCCTTGGATACCCTGCCAGGCTCTTTCCTTTTTTGCTATAATTTACCCCTTACTTCTGTTACGACTACTGTTACATTAAGCTGAAGAGTCTCCCTCTTTACCCTACTTAGACCTTGTAATATGAAAATTCTCTTGTACTCAAAGTATCATTACTCGACAGCTATGGCCTCTCACTCAGTTATTACGAAGCGAATGTGAAGAGCAAAGATTGTTGTTTGTCATTAGCTCTCTAGGTCATGTTGATGATAAAACTTGTGGTCGGTAAAGACCGTAACAAGCAGGCCCATACAGTAGAAACCTGTGGGAGAAGGAAGACAAAAATAAAATCATAGACAAGAAAAGAGGAATTAGAACTGAAGGGTAAGGAATGCAAAGCGGGTATCAAGCATCAGGCTTAAAAGGCATTGACAGGACATCACAGAATGCAAGGAAGTAAGCTGTAGGAAGTAATCATCCATATTGAAATATCAACAACAGCGGATCCATCCGGTCATCGTCATGTTTCGTAGGGTCGGTAATGAAGCAGACGTAAATGGGAAAGCGTGTGTCGATGGGTGATAGGATGTTGGTTTAATGTAATATCCTTCGCAGTTCGAGGTAAAAGGTACGATATCGAAGGCGTAGGTCACGGTGCCCGCCTTTTAAGAGGACGTTCTTGGGTGTTTAACAGTGGGACTCATTAAGTGTCTAGGGTGATAGGGCGGAGATGTATGCTGTAGTAGCGAGCGGCTGACGGATGTAGTGCAGGATTCCAGTGTTTAGACGATCATATGGATGGAATCTCTACATGTGTCGCATCGAAGGTGTCCACAGCTCGGGCATCTTGACGGGCTCGTATCGTAATCATTGCTTTCAGAGCACTCGCAGCACGTCCATCGATCAGAGCCGAACATGTAGTCCTTCGGGTCGAGAGTCTTGACCATGGCTTTCGATGCCACAGAAACTCCACCGAAGACACCGCGGACTTGGGTTGTGTAGGCAAAGCACATCCTGAAAAGACCCTTGCTTGAATGAAAGATGTAGAATAGTGTTCTTGAGCACTTGAAGAGACGTTTCTGGCTTTCTGTCTGGCTTTTTGTCTGGCTTCTTTCAGGCTGTTCAGAGAAGAGCTGTCTTGTCAGAGGTGAGTATGTGTGAGGTGTAGGTTGTAGGATGGTGGAAGAAGCCGACGAAGAGGAGGGGAAGACATGCAGTTTAAATAACCAAAACAACAACAACCCATCCTCACTGACCAACTTCCTTCTAAACAGTGATCAGAAGCAGCAGCAGCAGGAAAGCAGAAATCAGGAGCCCAGAAGGCAGCAGCACGTCTGCCTTCCCTAGTGCATGAAATAACAGTTGCTATAACAAGTCAAGAAGTCATGCAGCAGAATGCACCGCCCTCATGTTAGCAAACATGCTGTTCGAGCAGGAGGGGACAGCCAAACCAGAGGCACACACACACACATCTGATCCAGAGAAAGGGCACATCAGAGTGTGAACAATGGCCATTGTTCAGGAGACTCTCTGGCCCTCGGTGGTGGTAAGTTAAGGCCTCTAACCCGCAAAAGTCGGTCAGGGGGGATATTTTTTGAATGACAGGCCGTATACTGATTTATTGAACAGTCCAGATCCCAGCAACATAGCAGTAGGAAACCAATAAAAGCCCTCGATCAGCAAGAAAATGGCTAGATGATCATGGTTCCTGTTTTAGCGGCTTAGGCAGCTAGCATAGAACTTCCACTGCATGAAAGGTGCATATGATGTGCATGGGTGCCTTTGCTAGACAAGGCTTTCTGCATGGATTATGGCAGCTAGCTTGCGTTATGGCCTCGAACACCTGTCAATGTCCAGTCCGGGTGCTGGTTTGCTTTATCTGGCAAAGTATTTTCTCTCGGAGTACTTTGCCAAACGCGGACACTGATGGGTATTTAAAAATGCAAATCTTTTGGGATTTACCATGAAGCTAACACGCAAGTTTCTTCCAGATACAAGCTCCAGTTATGTAGCCTAGCTGATACCAATACCCGTTTGTTTTTTGTTTTTGCGATGCCTTGGAAGCGAATTTTCCGGATGTCAGGTCTTAAATAATAAATGGGGAAAAACCACGCTAGTTGACACTGTCTTTTTTGACGGCAAGCCCTGCAGATCTCCGCCCATCATGAGGTCCAGAATCATACCCTAAACATCTCTTTGTCTAGGATATATCGAATACTGCTAGTTTTTGCTTTGGCTCTCGTCCTCATGGATGTCAAATCCTGCTCGCACAGAAAATGCATCACGTGACACATTCAAATTGCCGGCTGAGTCCATTGCAAATTCTCCTTTGCACACTATGCGATAAAAAGACCAGTTGAAAACGGGATATTTCGGTGCTAGCCGTTGGATCGAGACGAAATCCCATGCGCTGCTTACAGCTGCAGTGCCACCGGTTCGCTCTTTAGTGTTGGTGGAATAGTGAAGCGGTTCCTTGAAGCAAGGCTGGGCCCATACGAGAAACGGATTCCCAGTGGCTGTGCTGTTTCGCTCAGCGGTCTCACACTCAAAAATCCAATATTAATCCGTATCAGAAGCGAACATGGGGCTGAAGTGGTAAATTGCTGATGTTCATCAAAAAATATCTTGGAAAGCATCAGAAAATGTGCCTTGTTTGAGCAACTCACAGAGGCACACACGCAAAACACACACACCCATGGTTCGCATTAAGGCTTAGCCCGCTCCGAGGTCAAGGTGCAGGCTGAGTTGCAGGAGGGTGGATATGAGATTAGTGGATAGTGGGTGAAGCCTGTTCCACGATTCGGTGCTGAGTGAGTTTGGCCCTGTGTTGACGCCAGAACAAGCCCTTCAAAGGGTTCGGTGTCCTGTACTGCCCAGGGTGGTTGGTGCCTTGCCTTGCAGATGATGGAGAGACGCCTTTAGCCTCTGCTTCTCTTCGCTTCTGCTGCGGAGCCAAGTTAGCTTAAGCAGCTCAAGGGGAGATAGGAGAAAAGGCGTGCATATAACTACACACACTTCATGCATCTCGGCGGCACAACATAGCTATGGAGAGCTGCCACCAGCTGCAGCCTGGGGGGGAAGGGAATAGAATCAACTAGACCACACTGGCATGTCCTCAGCGTAATAAAACCGCTCATCGATCAACCAGATGGTGAGCTCTGCTGCCTGGTATTAGTAATAGTCCGTTGAATTGGTCGACGCAGGGAAGAAGATGGCCACAGACGCTTCTTTAGCAAGTTTGGGTGACTCTTAACTTAACTAGTTATCAATTTTCCCGCGCCACTGCCCACGTCAACACCAACAACCCACCATACTCCCGATCTTTTATCCAGTTCGCTTTGTTGCCAGCTTTCAAGTATCCGCAAAGTGACGGCCAGCGAGACAGAAAATATGTAAGTGGTCTCGTTCCCTGGCCGTGAATGCCTGCAACGGCGTATCAAAAGTCATCCCATGCCAATGCCTGCACCCTGCACCTCGCAGTGACACCGGTATAGCTGGACCAACCCCAGCGCGCCATGCTGCCTGCAAGTTGCTGCAAGTTCAACTGCTAGAGACAACGTCTGGCTAATGGTTCGCTTGTTCTACAGATATAACAGGATAAAAGATACGAATCAGCGTCTCGCGATCTGCCATCTATCACCTCCTTTCATCCTAGCTATTTAGCTATAGGCGCACGGGAGACCGTCAAATCCATAGCAGTTCTACCTAGGTATCAAGCAAGAGAGCCTCCAGGTGCATCAAGAGGGAGGGGAGAGGCCCTACCGCCTATAATATTCGTCAGACTCACGCTATACGGGGATTGGCTTTCCCCTTGGGCACTGAAGGAGTGCCCTACACCCCCTCCTCATTCGCAAAGCTACACATAACGAGTAAACACCGCGAACCCTCTCGACCCGGCTAACAGTGTTACGGGCCTTTTTGAGGGCCATCAGGTGGGAAATATGGCCAGCCAGGACATTCGAAGCGGAGCGAGGAGGAACTCGAGGGTGTCTGGTGGTCGCGAACTCAAGCTACCCCCCTCCTACACGGTTGACGGGAGAACGTACACGGCAGGACCCGAAATGCGCCCGCGCAGCCATACGATATCAGCGGAAGCGAGCCGAATGCCACTGAATCAACTGAGTCTACCTAGCTCTCCGAGCCGGCAGCCCGTAGTGACCACTATTAAGCCACGGTCTCAGACCATCTATCCCACTCCATCTCGAGATGGTGGTGAGCGTTATATAACCCCTTCGTCGTCTCATTCTCGGCATAGGCAAGCGAGTGGGCCGCTAGGAGGAGAGCCCGATACGATAGTACCTTCTGGAGAGCGTGAGCTCAAGTACAGGAATGGCTATCTTACTCCAGCCGGAAATTCAGGGTTCCCAAGCCCTAACCGGGATTCCAACTATAAAGATATCGATGTTCATGATTCATTTAGCTATACCAACGCTCGAGAACAGTTTTATAGAGACTCTGATGCCATTCGAGAATCCCGTCGACAAGTCCCCGCTGTCAGAAAGGCAAGGCCCTTGAGTTTGACCGGGTTGGAAGCTTACCTTCCACAAGTCACTCGAGACCCAAAGGCTGCTGGGCCTCCGCCATCATCTCGGCGATTCCTAGCGCCTGAGCGAGAAGACGCGCCTCGCAATTACAGAGAAATAAAGCCACGGGACCTAGATACTGAGACATCCAGGAACAACCCTACAGTCCCTCGAGCTTCTGACAACACCCGGCAGAACAGCTCCCTTCGCAACCCAGTATCTTTGCACCAGGACAGAACTTCATCACCATCACCCGCCCCTCCTGGCCCACGTCGGTCCGGCTATGATAATTCTGCGGAAAAGGGGTATCAGATACGGAGAGATGCAAACAACAACGTGATTGTTGATGATAAGCCCGAAACTGCTCGGCGTGACCGACGCCTGAGCGTTTCTGGTCAGACTCCGAACCGAGATCGAGGATATTCTACTGGCCGGGCTCCGGATGGAATGACAGGTGGTGGTCTTGCAACGGCTGGCCTTGCCAGTGGATATTCTAATGAGCCCATGGACGCACAACCACGGTCTGAGGCTCGGAGCGGGCGAGATCGGTCCGACTATCCTAGCCGCCCTGAAGATAGGTATAAGTCCTCCAGGAACTGGCCTCAGGACTCAAATGATGGCTACTATTCGGACGGAGCTAGGGGAAATCACAGATATAAGCCATCATCATCCTCCCGGGAGACTGAACGGCGCCCCAGGGCTCCATCACCTGTTGACTCAGACTCGAAGCGGTCAAACTCACGTCATGAAAATTATGAAAGAGTAGCCCCAAAGGAATCGAACTCTTCTGCAAAGAGATCGCCTCCTCCGGCCAGTGGAACAAGCCCGGACACCCAAGCACCGCGAGGGATTCTAAAACAACCCACTGAGAAATTCCCCGAGGAGCCGCATGCTGTCCGAGAAGGCGTGGCGCCTTTGAAGGATGCTCCAAAGAAAGGTGTGCCGGCTGGCGCCCGCTGGACCAAGATCGACAGAAGGCTAGTCAGCCCATCCGCTCTTGAAGGGCGAGAAAGGTTTGAAGAACGACCAGACTACGTTATTGTGCTGCGCGTTCTGTCCAGAGAAGAAATCGAGGAGTACGCACTCTCGTCTGCCAAGATACGAGGTGAGTTTTGATAATTGGAAACAAGAGTTGCTGTAGCTTGATGATACTATGGAAACTGATGGTGGGTATCTAGCGTCACGAACCCGACGAATCTCGGATCGTAAATCCCGAGACGACGACGATACTCGAGCTCGCGGACGTGATTCCGACAGCGACGATGAGGACGACCATAGCTCATCCCAGCTTCGGCTCGAGCCGCCACCACGAGACCCCAGACGATGACGAACGTGAAACGTACCGCACATATCCGTCATTCACTCACTTCATCTAGTTTATACAATCTCTACCTGCACCACCCTTCGCAGAGCCATGCTTTTGTCTGATTTCCTCGCATCTAATGATTTATTTGTTGACTTATGAATACCAACCAACTTACTAAATGAAAAAAAGGAAGAAAAAAAAATAGTTTCTTGCTTTGTTTTGTGACGAATACTTAGCCATTCATTGAGAGGTGAGAATTTGAATTCCTTGCTATGGATTACTTGGTATGGACTGGCTGTGAGTCTATCAAGCAATCTATGCTACGCTACTGACTTGAGAAATGATGGACGTTACCTTTTTTTTTTTTTTTTTTTTGCTTGAGGTTGCTAGATTGTTGAATTCAAGAAAACTATCTTGGTGCCTTTTGATCTGGCGGGTCTTCTACTCGGTTGAATTAGCTGACGATCCTTTGAGAAACGTAGAGTATTTTCTCGTTCAAATTTGCTATTTGGTGATGTCGGCGTTTGAAGCTCTCAATAAGCGGGATGTGGGGCGGCTATTGTTACTAAGCGGCGGCAAGTTAAAATTAACCGCGGATGACAAACGTCAACAAACAACACCTCGTATATAGATAGCTATGGTAGTTTATAGAGATGTAAGGAAATGAAGTTATACTGATAGTAGCTTTAGTATTAAACGATTGAGACTTTCGTTATGTTGGTCCTTTCAGCGTGTCATTGCTAATGTATATAGAGCACCTAGGTACCACTCATATCACGGGTCAAAGAGCATATCCTAACCAATTGATTCATACTCCTGAATACCAAGTCCCTAAAGCACTCTTTTCATACAAAGTACGCCAAAGAACACCCTTCATCCCCTCTAGGCGCCATGTATAACCGTTGAGATCAGCTCCCATCAAGCTCATCGACCGACTCGACTCCCTGCCGATCAACAAAGCATTACATCATACCTCCACGCCCTCAAAGCCAAGTATAAATAAAATATGTATATATCTAGATTAATCCCGATCCCAGGCTCTAGCAGCCGATTGAATCACAAGCTACCTAGTAAGCTACTCCAGAACAAACTATATATACATGCAAGAGCGACCACATAAAAAAACAAAACAAAACAAGCTTCCAAAAACACAAGACAAGACAAGCAGGCTCAGGCTGGCGCGCGCTGCAAAAGCAATAAAACAAAAAACCAAAAAGCCACTCGAAAACAAAAAAAGTAAAAAACAAAAAGCAACGGTGCGGTGATTTGCACATTGACGTCAAAGCGGAAGAAAAAAAAAAGTATGTGGGCTTTGCGCGAAAAAGAAAAGAGGGCGCAAGCAAGGCGTGACAAGGCATGGCAGGGCATGGCATGGCATGGTAGGGCGAGCGCAGGGAAGCGGGACCGCGGGGCGGAAAGTATATGCCGAGGGGTGCGTGTGCGGTCGAGGAGCTTATTTGCAGCTGTCGATGCCACTAAGTCGATCCGATCGATCGGTGGGATCGGGTAAAAAGAAAAGGGCGATCTGCGGGTTAAGGGAGGAAGAGAAGAAGGTATATACATAATGCGTGTGTCGACGTCAATCAATAAGGAAATAAGAATAGGAAAGGAAGAGTGCGCTGGTGCTCGGGTGTGGGGAAGTGTGAGCTTGCTGAACGGTGTATATGGCGGTGTATATGGCGGTGTATATGGCTGAAACAGAAGGTGTAGAGGAAAAGCGAGTCTATCGAATATATGTCGAAGTGTAAATGGTGTATATGGTGGATGTCAAATGGGAGTGAGTATCGGCTAATCGACTGTCTTGCCGCCGCAGTCGGGAATCTTGATGCCAGGCTTGAGAACGCGAGCAGGGTCCATAAGACCCCATTTATCTTCCCATTCCTTGCCGGGCTCGTTGAACGTGACTTTCCACGGCTCGTCAAATGCCTCGAACCTGTATGCATTGTTAATATTTCTCACAAGAAAGAAGAAAGAAGAAGAAGAAGACGTACCAGAAGTAATCTGTGCCGTTACTAAGGGCCTGACAGACCCAGTGCTCCATGAAGATATTCATGTCCTTGACACTCGCTACAGAGCCCGACTTGGAATCAGGACACTTGGAGTCACCGCAGTTATTTCCTCCACCGCTAGGCCATCCGATTTCCGAGATGATCTGCTTCTTATCGGTGCCCTTTGTCAACGCGACGTCGTGCTCGGTCCAGAACGACCATGCCCAGCCCGTGCCCTTGTCGGCCGTGACACCGGCGAAGAAGGGATGGACGTTGGACATGACTACATCGACTATCTTTGTGAGCGGCTGAGTCCAAGCATCGCCAAGGTCAGACGTGGCGATGGGGAGGTCGAGGCTGAGTGATGCGAGCTCCTTCTTGACGCCGGTGATGTATTTCATCAGCTGCGTGAGTGTGGAGGGATCGTTTTTGCCGCGGTACAGCACCTCATTGCCTACGATGACGCCCTTGAAGACGGACTTGTCGGGGGTATTTTCGAGGATCTTGTAGAGCTGTTTGATCTGGCGGTCGTTGGTGGTGGTGTTGGTGTCTATCCATACGCCGAGCCAGAGCTTCATCTGCTTGAGCTCGAGGCGCTCAAAGGCATGCAGGACCATTTCTGTCTGGTTGCAGTCCGTGCCGTACAGACGGACGGTGTTGGTGAGTTGCGAGAGCACGGCGATGTCACGGGTGACGTTGTTCTGGCTAGGCGGGTACTTCAGGCAGAGCGGGTATTGGGTTCCCCAGGGGGTGTAGTCCATGCCTGGGAAGACCTTGTGCAGGTCCTTGCTCTGCAGGGCCTTGATCTCCTTTGAGTCCTTGCCGAGATCTCCGTTGTCGTCGTCTGAGCCGGAGCCGCTGCCGGGCCTGTTGGGGTCGGAGCTAGCCTTTTGGTTTGCGAGGATACCTGCAGTGACACCGCCGGCTATGGCACCGGCGAGGACTATGGCGACGA
Source organism: Trichophyton schoenleinii (assembly GCA_018357685.1). Taxonomy (NCBI): domain Eukaryota; kingdom Fungi; phylum Ascomycota; class Eurotiomycetes; order Onygenales; family Arthrodermataceae; genus Trichophyton; species Trichophyton schoenleinii. The sequence goes on from WOFF01000001.1 coordinate 1,400,589, forward strand.
TGATGCCGATGATCCAGAGACGTTTCTTGCGGGATCGTTCTTCGTCGGCAAAGACCTTTTTCTCGCCCGTTGCGAGGTTGTAGAGGGGAGTATCTGGGCCGACACCAGCTCCGTTACCGTTGCCGCTGCCGCTGCCGCTTGCACCGGCGGGACTGCGAGCACCCGAGCCCGGCAATGAGCCAGACGCAGCGGCTCCCGCGCCGATGCCGGGATAGAGGTTGTTGTGGCTTGAATTATGGCCCATGCCGAGGAGGGAGCGTCTCTTGGGCTCGGGGATGAAGCCATCGTCTCCGTCGTCGACGATGTCATGCGGGTTGATGGACTCTGGGTGTACTGCGCCCAGGCCGGACTCGTCTCTCCTGTACGGGTCTTCATAGTGGTATCTTGCTGCGTTGTCCTGGTACGCATTGTACCTGTCGTTGCCATGGTTGCCATTGTTGTTATAGTTGCTGCTATAGTTGCTATAGTTGTTGCTGTTATAGTTGCTGTTATTGTTGGTGTAGTTGGTGTGCTCCTGGTAGCCACGGCTGTGGGAATAACCGGCGGGATCATAGCTGCCGCCCATGGTCTCCTGGTATCCCATCTCCTCATAGGTCCGCGAGTCATGCAGGTGTCTACGCGAGTGGCCCGGGTACGCAGCGACTCCCGAGGCGAGGCCGGTCATGCCTCCGCCGGCCGCGCCATGGCCGTAGTTGTCTGCGCCGGCGGTGACGTCTGAGCGGCCTGGATGCTGCGGCACGTAGTCTTCCGAGTAGTAGTTGTCTTGATGCTGTTGGTGCTGCTGCTGCTGGCGATGCTGCGGCGGGTGAGGCTGGGGGTGATGCTGAGGGTTGACGGGCGAGTAGTAGTTATTTTGCGGCGGCAGCATCGCGAGGTCCTGGTCGGGGTCGGGCGAAGGGTTTCGATAAGCCGGTCGATAAGGCTGCATTTGTCTGTCTCTATGATGTTATTGTCTTTGTCTTTGGTCTTGGTCTCCCTCTGTCTGTCCGTTCCTGTTCCTGTCCTGATCCGTTCCAGTCCTGTTCAGTCGTAATCTTCCTGTTCCTGGCGGTGTTCCTGGCCCGTCAACATATCAAGCAGGCGGATCGGACGGTAGAAGCGGACCGGCCCAGGAGTTTGAGTCTGAACAGGAAGAAAAGACTTCACCGCAGGAGGCAGCCGTTCGCTCGCAGGCTGGGTGTTTCTTTGCAGGCTGGTGTTTCTTCGCTGGCTCTGGCTGCTCGTATCGAGTACGATCGCCGTGCAGTTTCTCTTACTAAGGAGGCGGACCGGGGGAAGAGGGCGGGCGGGCAAAGCTGAAATTGGGCGTTGAGCCAGGAGCAGCGCTGAAACACGGCGATCAGAGATGAGTCTGGAGTAAGATGAGATGAGGATACGGAGGGTAGATTAGAAGAGTAAAGGATAGAGATGAGAGTAGAAAAGGAGAGACAAAAGGAGGCTGAAGCAAGCGAGATGTCTTGAACTAGCGCAGGCGGCGGCTTGACCAGTAGAAGAAGCGAGCAAAGGCGCGGGCGTTGGATCGTGTTTTGGTCGTCGGCCTGACAACGGCTATCATTATCATCCATCAACTAACATCCATCTATTAACATATCCGTACTTATGGAGTAAAATAAGTATAAGATAGAGATGGAGTGGATGGATGGGGCAGAGGGTCAGACGGGGGCGAAGATCGTGATCACCGACGAGACGAGACGAGGAGATGAGACGAGATAAGATGAGACGAGATGAGATGAAACGCCTGGAGGTCATCATATCATGTTCATAAGACGAGCAAAGAAGAAGAGTAAGAGTAACCGCCCAAAACCGACTTTTAGCATACATACATACAGCCATGAAGATAGACAGAGAAGAGACATAGGAAAGACGTCATCATTAGAAGAGAAGTAAGAGAAGTAAATAACTACTCGACCTCCTCGGCCGATCTAGAGGATGCAGTCGTGAGCACCGCAGGAGGAGAAGCAGCAGAGACAGCAGAATCCTTTTCCTTAGCATCTGCCTTGCGTCCTCTCTCTAGCCATCGTCTCTTGCCCACGCGAGTCTCAAAGTACGGCGCTATCTCGCTTGTCTCGTGGCCAGCCGTCAACATGCTATTCCTCATCTTATTGCGATACGCATCCACTAAGTTGGAAGTTAGAATATATCTTAGATCCTAGAAGTAGAAGTATGGAAGACCTACTTGACCGTTGTAAGAAGAGCATTCTGCCCGCAAAGACCCTGCTCTGGCCCCAGCTCATGCGATATCCCATATCATTAAGCAGGTCTTCTCTCTCCTTTTTTACCCTGGTAAGTCGCGGCACAGCAACTTCTTCTCCATCCAGCATAGACAAAGGCACGCTCGTCTTTCCCGACGTGACATCTTCGTCGTTGGAGTTAGATCCAGCAACGACCCTTTCTACGGGCGCCGAGTCGTCGTCGTCCATGAAGCGGTCTCCCTTGCGGCGCTGGAGAGCAAAAGGTGAATGGACGGGGACGTAGGTGCGTGGAAAGACGGAGTTGGCTTTGCGGTAGGAGTCTGGTATTTCCTTCATGTCGACCTGGTCGAGCATGACTTTGACGCGCACTCTGCATGAGCGCTGGGGGTCTTCGACGAGGATGAACTTGCGTCTTTTCCCCTCGGGCAGGTCCTTGAATTGCTGGTGCGTTGATGGATTAGGGGTATCATCTTCTGCTGGGCGTTTGTCGGCAGTGGTGGCTGATGAGGCTGGGGGGTATGCATATGATGAGCCGTTGAAGACGTGGGCTGGTCTATCTGTATATGTTGGTTGTTGCTGTTGTTGCTGTTGTTGTTGTTGTTGGCGGTACTGGGCTGGGGTGGTGAATTAGCTTAGTGTTTACTACTTCGGGCATGGACATGGACAGGGACATGGACAGGGATGGCGGACAAGGGAGAGACAAGGATATGGATGGTCGATGTTGATGTTGATGATGTTGATGTTGATGGGTATATAGAATGGGAATTCGGCTGATAGATACACAGCTCAAATACAGTCACTCAATAGATAAGCATAAACATGAAGAGAAGAAGATGAAGAGAAGAAGATGAAGATGAAGAAATGAAACCTTTTCCCTAGCTCCCAGTCCCAGCACTCCTGTCCGGCCCGCTCCAGCATACATGACACATAAATAATCACAAGAGAAGAAGTAGATGAAGAAGAGAAGAAGAAGTAAAAAGAGAAAGAAGAGTTACATCTGCTGAAACATACCGCTGACATTGACGTCCTCTGCATGGCTCTCATGCGCCCCATGCGGCTGATGCGGCGGCAGACCAGGCAACGGCTGCTGTTGAGTCTGTGGTGGTGGAGGAGGCTGCTGGTGCGGCGCCTGAGGATGATGCTGGCTGAGATGCGATGCATGCTGGGCGACTGCCTTGCGATTGTTCGCTTTGGCCATGCGCTTGACTCTCCTGCTCCTCAGCCGCGGGTCTTGATGCGAATTGCGCCAGCTGTCGACTGCACGCTGGATGAGACCCCTCTTCCCTCTGAGACACGGGTTGAGCTCTGCCAGGGCCCATCCGACGGCGTTGCACTCTGTTTCGTAGACGAGCCTGTTGCCGCGGTACTGGTCCTTGGTGCAGCATGCTCGCGGGTAGACGCAGTTTTCCGTCTTGAAGTCCTGAGGCAAGGTTTCAATGTTGATGTTCTCGACGTCGCAGCGGATGGTGTATTCCATCTTGACGCGGTCGCGGGAGTACTCGAAGGCGATCCACTGGACGCCGTTGGTGTCTTGCCGGACGACAAGGGGCGTAGTTGCTGGGATGGGCCCTGGAGCGGCGCCGGAGTTTGTGGTGGGCGAGGAAGAAGTCTGGGGCCTGCTCTCGAGCTTCATGCGCGGGCTTACTTGCGAGGGCGTCTGCTGCTGCTGCTGCTGGGGATGTTGCTGCTGCTGCTGCTGCATCTGGGGCATGGGCGCCGAGACGGGGCTCATCATCATGCCCTGGGTCTGCGGGGGAGCCTGCTGCTGGTGATGTTGGTGTTGTTGGTGTGGTTGCTGGTGTGGTGGAGGCTGCTGGTGGTGCTGCTGGTGATGCTGCTGGTGGTGCTGGTAGGGCGGGAGGGAGCTCATGGGCGAGTACTGGGGATAGGCGGCGGCGGCGGCGTACAGCCGAGCGCAGGCGGTTGGGCGTAGAGAGAGCGGCCATGCTGGTCCTGCTGGGCGACGGAGGAGGCAGGATGGTAGATGGGCGGATAGGGCCGCTGCATGTGCGCCGTCGCCATGATAGTAGATAGAGATGTAGATGTAGAGAGAGTAGAGAGTAGATGGTAGTGATAGATGGTAGAGAGTGAGTGATAGAGTGGATGTCTGGGTATCGGGAGGAGATGAGGGAGAGCTTATAAGGACAGGAAAAAGCAAGAGACGGAGTAGAAGCCAGAGAAGTAGGAGAGAAGCAGTCAGAGAAGCCAGACTAAAGAGGAGGGAAGAAGAAGGTTCGGAAGTCAAAAGGGGATCAACGCGCGCCCCGAAGATCTAGAAGAAAGGCGTTGTCGTGGGCAGCGAAGAGAAGACAAGCAGCAGCAGCAGAAAGACAGGCTAAAGGCAGGGCAGGCCAGGGTGAGACAGCCAAAAGGACGACGGACTCTTAAAAGAGCGCGCAAAAAGGAATGCTTTTTTTTTCATGCTTGCTTTTGCTGCTTGCTTGCTTTTTAGGCTCTGGCTTATTTTACTTACTTACATACGAAAACGAGTTCTTCTTCTTTACTCTTTACTCTTTACTCTTCTTCTTCTTCTGTCTTCTTCTGTCTGTCTTTCTCTTATCTGCTCATCTCCTTCTCTATCAAGTAGTTTGTCTTCTCTTCTTTCCCTTCTTGTCGACTCCTCCTTCTCTTTTCTTACTCGACTTCGTTTCTTCTCGACTACTCCTTCTCCTACTTCTACCCTCCTTCCTAATCCGACTTCCCCCACGCTTGGCGACATGTCTTGGCAAACAAGGAGATGCTTCCTCTTCAGGTTAGAGCTCCCGAGGGGATCCACTCTTCCAGAAGCAGACAGTAAAGTTTAATCACAGAGAGAAGAAGGAGACTCAGAGAGTAACTGTAAGAGAGAGAAGTGGGAGAAGAGAAGAAGACAGTAAAGTAGACAGAAGAGGGAGAGACTCTTACTCTTACTCTACTCTTACTCTTATTCCCTCTTATTATCTCTCTCTCTCTCTCTCTCTCTCTTACTGTCTCTTACTCTCTACTATCACTATCACTGCTTAATACTTACTCTCTCTCTACTTCGACTTCACCAACCCAGCGCCGATCATGCAGGCATTCCTTATGTAATGCCAACCCAGTCAACCTTCTCCTCCACTTCTAACTTCCTCCTCTTACTTCTTACTTCCTCCACCTCCATCCGCCCGCCCATCCCTAAGCGAGTTCCCTTGTCCCTTCACTCTTACTACTCTTACTTCCTCCTCCCTGCCCGAGCTCCAGACAGGCACGATGCTTGTTTCGTATCCCTCCCCCCCCTCTCCCCTCGTATCAACCACAGCAAAAGAAAAGAAAGAAAAGGACAGCGGCTAGCGTCGAACATCACCTTCGAACCCGCTCAGCTCCTTGTCTTCCCGCGCCATCCCTGCCCACCGCTCCCTATACCACCGTCTGATAAGCGCTCTCCAGGATGTTTCACCTCTTCATCTTATAGAGTAATAGAGAGTAGTAGAGAGTAGTTTTCGGTCGAGTCCCCGCACCCGCATCTCCCTGGCTGTCCACTCTGGCTTAAATATCCGGCCGCAGGTGGGGGGCCAGGCAGGCAGGCAGGCAGGATCAGAGAGATTATCCTGATCCTGATCCTCGCCTGCTACTCGATGCTTTTTCCTTCTCTTCACTTCAACTCTTCAACTACTTCTAACACTGGTGTGTCAGTGACTCGACCTCAAACCGGCTCTGTCTTCCGTCTGCATCTCAACTGTCTCCCTCTCTATCCTCCTGTGTAACGACCCAAACCTCCCATTCGACAGGCGCTTTCTTCGTCACACCCTTCTTCTCTTTCTCCTTCATCGGCTATTCACTCTCTAAGTACTCTCTAAGTACACCACTTACATAAATAATATAGTAATAATAATGCCGACTGCTTTCTTTTTCTCTGCTTCGCCTCAAATCGCCTGATAGAGTTAATATCCTGCATTAACACTCCTCCTACTATCACCACCTCGTCTACTCTCTCTCTCCTCTCTCTCTGTCTATTATCTGTCTGTCTGTCTCCCGCAGGCCACTCCCGTCCACCCGCAGCACACTAGTGCATGTCGTGGTTTATGCTATGCTACATACTTACACCAACTGGCTGTCCTGTCCTTACTGACTTAACAACTGTCACTGTCTCCTCGTATCGATCTCAGCCTGCGTCGCACTGCCTGGCGCTCTTGTACGAGGCGCCCCATCATTCGCCCCCTTTTTATTTCTCCTTACGTATTTCTCCTCCTAAGTAGCATTCTAGTGGAAGCCGCTTTCGGATAGTCGCTGTTATGCTTAACTGTTTCCCCCCGACCGAACGACTCCCTTATTTCACTAGTAGGAGGACTTAGTAGAACCGAGTAGTAAATACTTCCGGAAGTTTCGTGATGGGCCTCCGTCTTTCCACTGGGCGTCGCACCAGTCGTACAAAAACGGTGGCCAGGACAGCATCATTATTACTCTGACATTACTCTGACTATCAGTTCAGATGCAGTAGAAGTAAGGTGATCCCTGAGCTTCTCCAGACTCGCAAGGAATCGACATGCCCTTTATTTTTTCCTTTTTCTACTGAACAGGTTGAGGTGGGAATGTGGCTGATGGGATGGATGCGATGCGAGGCGGGCGGGAGGAGTGACAGCCCGTTGATTCAGTCGTTTTGTTTATTGATGTTGTCCATGGATAGTCCGTCAGATAGCGATGGGCGATGGGTGGATGGATGGATGGATGGAGGGATAAGGGCTCGGAAATGAGATTAACGGAGAAACAATAACACATAAGAAAGGTCGTTAAGTGAAGACTTTACAGGAAGGTACATAGTAGTAGAGTAGATAATTATTATAAGATGCTGAAGTTGGAGATCCACTGGCTGGGATGGGAGAGCCTCACGAGGAAGCTTGACGCTTGACGGCTGGGTTAAGGATGGCATGGCTAGGGGCAGTCCAGGGTCGAGCTGGTGGTTTGCTTTGCTTGACTTGACTTGAACCGCTGGCATGGGCAGTCGCCGTCGCACATTCATCACTCCAACTATCTACGTATACCATCCAACTAATACGTATACCATCCAACTATCTACTCTATTGTTGGATGCAAACGTGGCGAACAATGGAGTCTGCTCGTCGAGTGGTCTGGTCTGTCTGTGCATCTGACTGGTAGATCGAAGAGGGCCGGGCTCACTCAGTCCAGTCCAGTCCTGTAGTATCATTCTCAAATCCCGCGAGCCAGCCAGTCAACGAGCCAGACCCATCGCTGTCTCTAGTCCCTCTTAACAAGGGGCGATATAGCCTGACTCGACACTCTGTCTTTTTGTATAAAAGAAGAAGAAAAAACAAAAAAAAAAAAAAAAAAAAAAAAAAAAAAAAAAAAAAAAAAAAAAAAAAAAAAAAACAAAAAAAAGTCCGTTCCATGCCTGTTCTCGGTCCGCAGCTCTTGATTGGCAGACACAGGAGAGTCAGCTATTAATCTTCGGGATCCAGTGCGGGACAGGTAGCAATGGGCAAGCAACAACGACAAGAAAAAATAAAATATGACCAGACCAGTGCATAAAGTACTTAATAGTAGTATGTACTGTAGTGGGTATGCATGCAGTGCAGTGCAGTGTCCTTATAGCAGTCTTTTTTATATACCGCTCAGGTCAAGTCAAGTCATATCATGTTCGACGAACGACCGCCGCCAGAAGACACTCGTCCCCCAGAACGGCGCCGTATTCGGTTCAAACTCCGGCAGACGCACTGACGGGTTCTTGCTGTACTCTTCCAGCACCTCGTCTCTGCTCATCGTCAGCATCCATCACTTCGAATAGGGTACTTTGGATAGAATAAAACTCACGTAGAAGATGCCCCTAATGGCCCACCGAAGAAGACCGCGGGCCGTCTAGCCAGCACCTCGACAAGATGCCGTCTCTCCATGCCCGGCCCAAACACCACCGTCTGCTCATCCACCATGCCAAACGCCTCTCGCCGCACCACTTCCACCCCCAACGACGCCAACAGCTCGACGTCCAGCCTGTTGAAAACCGGGTCCTGGGCATAACACCGACACGCCCTTTCACTGTTGGTCGTCTTAGTCTCCGTCGCCGTCGCCGTCGCCGGCTCGGTCTCGCTGCTCTCCGTCGTCGTCCTTGTTGTCGTACCTATTTTGTAAAAAAATACAAAAAAGAAAAAAAGTGGGGGATAAGTAATCCGTTTAATCTTACGTATCGCCACAATACCACCAGACGGACGCATAATATGGGCTATTATCAAACGTATTCTAAAATAAAATGAAAAAGGTCATGTCACGCTTTAATTGAGCGAGCGGGTAGACATGGGATATTTTAAAATTATTATGTTTTTTAATAATGCGAAAGCGAGAGAGAATGCGAGGAAGAAGAAAAGGTTGGAAAAAGGGTAGGTACTGTACGTACGGGTATTATTATCAGGAGAGAGCAGGTCGATCAGAGAGATGAAGGCTGCCAGCTGGAAGAGCGAGACGGCTCGACGGTCGACCAGCCCGCTGCGGAGAAAGCCGCTGGGACTTCCAAGGCCGATGCAGATGAACTTGTCTATCTTGTTGTCGTTGTTGTCGTTGCTGTTGTTGCTGGCGATGGGAGAGGCTGCGAGGGCCTTCCAGGTCTGCGAGGCCAGCCATTTCTCCTGGTGGGCGTCGAACTGCGCGCGCAACTGGCTCAGCGTCAGCCCGTCTGGTATCTCTGCTGGTATAAGCTGGTCTGTCGTAGCCTTCGTAGTTGTAGTTGTAGCTGTTGTGGCCACCCGCCGGGTGTTGGTGATGTGAGTCCAGCCATCGTCGTCCTGGACAGCCACTCGCCGTTGCGGAACAGCCTGCGCCTTCTTCCTGCTCCGTGGCGGCGGCATCCTGTCGGTTGTAATTTCGTTTGATTGTGATGGTTTATCGCGGCGTTGTTCTTGTGAGGTTGAATTAACGATTGTGTGGAGTTCCTCTTCCGGCCTAGTCGAGCCATCCATCGCCATCAAACAGAACTCCAAAAACTACTACAACTTAAGCTCGCTCACTACTGTAACCTAGATACGCCCAACAACGACCATCCCGACGCCACGCCTACGCCTGGGAAGATCCTGCGTCCATCGCGAGCTAGCCATGAAGCATGTCCACCACGCGAGCGGCAGGCAACAGGCAACAGGCAAGCAACAGGCAAGCAACAGGCCAGCAAGCAACAGACAGCGGTTGCTCAGGAACCAAACACGAGCCCATGAACCACTTGAACCAGCCTTCAACCCTTCCTTAGCCGCCAAGTCAAGGTCGAAACTCTGGTAACTCACAAGCTAAAGAAGTCCCCTCCCTCTCCTTCTGCCCCCTCTCCAAACGAACTCCACGCTAGATGCCAACGAACATTCCATGCAGATACTTCACAGATTTAATGCTCTGGTGGATGAGCGGACGGGATAGACATGGACATGGTCATGGATTGCGCTGGATACTTTACTTTTTCGCTCATCATGGACATGGGCTAAGGGTACAGGAAGTTTCCCTTACTTACCTACACGCTTGCGATGGATACGACAAGGGCCAGGGGGAGGGGAAACTGACTAGGGGCACAGGGACAGGGACATGGCTGTTGGTCATGGACGAGAGGAAGTTACGAAGTTTCTCCCCGCGGCCGCCCGTTTAAGACTTTCTCGAAGGGCACATCCACGCTAAGAAAGAGAGAAAGAAAGAAGAAAAAAAAAAGCGAACTCACGCTCGAACTCTGACTCTGGACGGACGAGATTTGATTTCTTAGCTAAACTTCCCAGCTAACTAAAGCGAGCAAGAGTCAAGACTTTTTTTCCCACGCCCAGGGATCTGCTGCGGTTAAACTGGATGCAGCAGTTGACAAGACGATGATAGGCAGATAGATACCCTCCCACACCCTCCCCCGAAATACCCGCGGGATGACGATGACGATGCCGATGACGATGGGATGATGCGCAAGTCGGCGGGTTTGAGAACAAGTTACGAGCCGGACGAGATCGCTTGTGTCAGATCGTGCGTGTGATGCAAAAAAAGTACGGAGTAAAACCCTCTTATACTCTAATATTATGGGGAGAGGGGAGGGTCGGTGAAGAGAGGAGGGAGGGAGAGAGAGAGAAAAAATATGGGCAGGCGACGGAAGACGGATGCGGAGGAGGGTCAGAGATGCCGATGGATGTGGACGGTGAAGCGCTTGGCTGGCGATGGGAGTTACAGCCTGCAGGCCAGACGAAGGATGAGATCATAAGATGGGGATGTTATTATTAAAATGGAGATTTTTTCTGGAGATGGAAGATGGAGATGCGCGAAGATGGGCTAAAAATGTTAAAAATGCGGATGAAAAGGAGGTGTCTTTCATGTGCATCGGCCATGGATAGCCGATAGCCGGAGGATGGCCAGAGATGAAGCCAGCGAGGTGAAGCCAGCGACGGAGTAAGACAGACAGTTGAGTCTTTGAGCTCGAGGCATACAGTGTTGAATGGCAGTGGAAGATCTACTCTCTGCTCTACTGCTCTTACTATGGAGTACACTCAGAGACGGCAGAGGTAAATGCCGCATCGCAGTCTTATATAAAGACAGCAAGCCATCTTATTCTCTTCGACTAAGTAAAGTACTTGACAGCTTCTACCGTTATGATAGTGGAAGGTTGAGTTGATGGAGTCGACGGTGGATATAAATATCAACGACACTTCACGACTCCACGCTTCACAACTTCACTGTTGGCCCCCAACTTTACTTACGGAGCATCAAGATGAATAACAACAACAACCAAGCGAGCAGTCAGAAGCAAGAAAAATCTGCTGACGGAGTCCCTGCAGCCGCTCTGCCTCCTCCCTTGTCCCTTGCTCGCATCGCACAGCCAGTCAGTTTCTATTCTTGCTTCCTCGCGATCCACCGCGGCGCTAACTCAAGCATAGCCAGTTCTCCATCGACTGTACTCTGGACTGGAATAAACAGCAGAAGAAAATTAAATCAAGAAATGCAAGACTTTTGACCTGTGAATCTCGAGTAGAGCCTCGCTTCGGACGAGATGTCCCTTTTCTCGCCGTCACTCCGTACCGTCTCCGTCTCCGTCTTCTAATGGGGCCGAGGAAAAAGGGGAGCATGTCTAGCATGTAGGAACAGCAGCAGCATCAGCAGCTTCGAAAAAGGACCAGACCAGGCGGAAGAAGCAAAGTGAGTCTGCTATCGGGGGCGCTTCGACGATGATCTGACCTGGCGAATAGGAAGCAGAGATGCCGCTGCAGAGGCCTGTGATGGTGAGTTGAGATGCTGCAGCTTCGCCTGTGCCAGTCACATCCGTATCCATGCAGCAGGCGAATCAGAGGCTCAGGATGGCCTTTGACGGGAGACAGGGATGCGAGCCAGAGCCATTGAGTGAAGAGGGAGAGATTATTGAGAGAGAGAGAGAGAGAGACAAAGTCGCTGGCTGGTATTGGTGCTGGTGCTGGTGCTGGCTGGTAGAAGGCTGACAGGGGCGAGTCTTCTATCACATCGTTTAACCGCCCAACATTCCCAGCGAGACGGTTAGGCCGGTGTTATTGGCTGTGCTCGCCTGGCAAAGGGACTGCTCTTCGCTGCTGTTTGCTGGTAGATGGCCTGCGATCCCTGTCGCAAGTCACCTCTTTGCTTCTCGTCGCCGCCCCCAGAGAGAGTGAGAGAGAGAGAGAAAGAAAGCAGAGGCCCTTGAAGGGTGCTGGCTGACCGTGCCGCTGCGACCGCCTGCATGACCCTGAGCCCCCCGTCCCTCCCGCCCCAGAAAGAAGTCGACCTCTTTATTTAACTACTTGCTTCTTCATCTCGACTGAGGCCGGCGGCTAGACAGACTGCTATACAACCATCTCTCCTCCTCGTTGTTGTTTGCTGTCGCTATCAAACTCGACTCTTCAGCCATCCATATCAACTCGACAGACACCATCATGAGGACGCACATCTCGCTAGGACCCTTCATTGGAGTCATCCTGACTCTCGCCTTTGCGACGCTCGCGGCAAAGGGACACACCGTCATCGTCTACCCGGGATGGAGAGAGAACAACCTGCACAGCAACGGCACCGTCGACGAGACCAACGGCGCCGGCGTGGCCATCAGATCAAACACCTCTGAACTGCTATATCCATACGGCATGCAATGGATCTACCCATGTACGCATGCATGCATTTCCATTCCCTCTTTAAAAAAACTTCATCAAAAAGACGTCTAGAGCTAACAGACAACAACTCCAGGCGGCGGCACAGTAACCAGCACGAACAGAACAAAATGGCCCATCAATGGAGGCGCCATCTCCTTCCAGCCCGGATGGTTCCCAGGACACAAGACTGCGCTCATCTACATCAACCTGGGCATGGGCACGACTCCCCTCAACATGAGTCTGCCCATGGTTCCGCCCTTCCAGATAACCGGTCCAACCGTTGCCCCGTACCCAGGCACCTTTTGCCTCCCCCAGGTTCCACTCCCAGCCAACATCAGCGTTAAAGCAGGCGACAACGCTACCATCCAGGTCGTTGAGGCTGCCCGTCACGGCGCCGTCTTATACAACGTAAGACAACTCTAAAAAAACAAGTTATATATTCTTTTACCTTGTTTGCTTTTGCTAATCAACAGCCATAGTGCGTCGACATCACCTTTGCTGAACCAAGTGAGGTCGAGCCAGTGACCAGAGAAAACTGCTTCAACTCGACCAACATCACCTCCAGCACCATCTACGCCATCCCTGACAAGCCTACCAATGCAGCCCATGTCACTGCCGTCTTTACCGCGCTGGGAGTAATGCCTCTCCTCCTTGCCGGCTATTACTTTAGCATCATGCTGTAACGCAGACAGCAGCCTCCCTGAGCAGTGAAAAGAAGAAGAAGAAAAAAGGAATGTCCCTTATGCGACGGAGTTGTTGATGCGTATCTTTTTTATTATTGTTATTGATGTTTGTTGTATTTTATACCCCCTTTTCTAGCCTCTTAGGTACTGTTGTTTTCCTTGCTTTCCGTCTGGTTTGGCATTTCATCTGGATATCCGTACTTGTTTCCCGGGTCGATTAACGCCGGCATCATGAAGCTATATAATGCATTTGGATGGCTCTGCACACTCATATACGATCGATTCTTATTGACGATTATTGATTATTATTGATTATTATTGATTTGGTACTATGGTCGGTCTATGATTATTAGATGGTATATCCTTGGTATATCCTTCTCTCTAACTTGGGGCTGCCCTTGTGCAAAAATTACTTCTATTACTGCCAGTGTATGAACGCCGCAAGAGCATCAACCACCTCCTGCGGCTTCTCCTGCGCCAGCCAATGTCCCGCGTCGTCGACTATTACTTCGCAGAAATCCTCGCATACATTGTTGGCCAGCTTCTCAATGGCGCCGGGAACCTGGTAGGTGCCCCAGTCCCTTGCACCGCCGATATACAGACACGGACAGTCAATCTTCCGGCCCGCAAAGATATCCAGGTCTCGTTTGAAGTCCGGACAGGAGCTCGTGGCCACACGGTACCAGTTCAGCCCGCCCTGGAAGCCCGTACGCCCAAACTCGTCGACGTACACTGCCAGCTCCTCGTCCGGCAGCCAGCTCCGCGACTCCTGCACGGGCAGCGGTGTGTCCAGAGCCACGCTGAAGGCCACGGCTTCCGGCATGGAGGCATAAAGGGGCATGACGTAGTAATCCGGCATCTTCGCGAGCTCCGCGGCCGTCCAGGCCTGAAGCTCGACCGGCTTGTTGAGCAACCACGTAGCACTCTTGAGGTAGAAGTATCCGCGCAGAAACTCATGCAAGCCCTGTGCCGGCCGGACCATATCGCCGTTCGCCTGCCGCGTAGAGTAGTACCACTTGTAATGCTTCCTGTTCAACGCAGCCAGCTCCCGGTGTATATGATCGTCGTCACCGCCGCCCTCGGCCTCCCTCGAAAGCTCGCGCGCGCCAACAAACGGATGGTTCATGAAGGCTACTCGCTTGAAGAAGTCGGGTCTTGCGAGCGCGCTGTACCCGGCCACCACGGCCCCGAAGTCGTGTCCCACAATGCACTCGACGCTCTTGTACCCCAGCGCATGCACCAGCACCACCATATCCCGCACGAGGTTCGTCACGGCGAAGTCTCGCAGGTCGACGTTGTCATAGTCTCGCGTGTCCCAGCCCGTCGTCCGTCCGAAACCTCGCTGGTCCGGCGCAACCACATAGTACCCTCCGGACGCCAGCAGCGGCATCACCTTGCGCCATGAGTACGCCAGCTCCGGGAAGCCGTGCAGCAGCAGTATGAGCGGCCGGTCGTGTGCAGCCGAGTACCCTGCCTCGAGTATATGGAATGATATCCCGCGCGGCGCCGTCTCGATCTGTCTAGAGGTTACGCCGTCTGGTAGCGGGAGCGGAGGAAGCTGTAGCGCCATTGCGGGTCTCTCTCTGTGTCTCTCTCTCTCTGTCTCTGTCTGTCTCTCTCTCTCTCGTTATTCTTGAGTGTTGTCTCAATATATAGATAATGCGTAGTAGCGGCGGGTTGGTATCAGGTCTTCACGGTAGTCCGACTGTCTTCCAGGTTCAGATATATCATATTCTATCGGCGAAGTTCCGGCCTGCGAGTCAGCTTTCTTCGTATCTACACGCTCAGATAGCACACTTGCGCTGCGACTTGGTTCTCCTGCTGCATCCTGGCCTGCTATGCCTGAGCTGAGCCATGGGTGGCATGGTGGTGCAAGCAAAAAACGGGCGAAAGCACACAAGGCCGGAGGTTTAGAAAAAGCTACCAACCAGGTTCTACCCGCAGGTCTGTACCATGGATCAGCCCGAGTTTCTTCGTCTGCCCTTTATTTCTTATTTTTATCTTCTTCTTTTTTTTCTCCCTTTGGCTGCCTGTTCGTGGTCTGGTCGCCGTTGACGCTGGCTTTTGCGCGCGCTGCAGAAGCTGAAGCTGAAGCTGAAACTGGCCGTTTTTTGGTGGTGTTTCTTTTTCGGCGCAGAGGAAGAAGACGAAGGCCGCGGCGGGCAAAGCAGAAGGACGCCCATCCAACTTTCTCCCAGCGCTGTTTCAACCCTCCAACTAACCACCGCCGCCGCCTACTTAAGAGCCACCGCTGGCTTCGCTCTCTTTCTTCTTCTTCTTCTTCTTCTTCGTCGTCTTCTTCCTAGTGTTTATCTGTCCAAGCGAGAGTGATCGTCTGCGTTCCGATAGCGTCGCTGGGGCGAAGCTAGCGAGCTATCGATAGCTCTCTCTCTGTCCCTGCGCTCCTGTTACAGATTCCAACCTGGCCACCCAGATTGATCACCGCGGCCACTGCGAATTCTCCGAGCATCAAGCGGCCATCGTCATCTCTCTGGGACAGGGAAGAAGCCTGTCCCGCTGTCTTTGCCTCTCTTGATGAATTCTCCGTGCTGAGCAGCCGTCTAGCTATGTTCCGTCGCAAGAGGAGCGTCCGTCATGCTGTCAGTATCCCAGGTTTTTTCCTTAACGATCATCCATCACCACTTCTCAGTGCGAATGATCACGGAGATAGAGTGGCTGCTAACGCTGTAACAGCCTCTAAATACCAATCCATCGCCCTCTGCGCAAACAGCTGCCCTCCAGGCGTTTCGAGCGTCGCAGAATCCAAATCCCAGCCTGTCCTCCTCCGCCGCAGCAGCTGCCCTTCGAAGCCATACCCCCCCTCCAACGCCCGTCAAAGATGTCCAGACCAAGCGTATGCTGCGCAGGAAGCAGTCGGCTTCGTCCATCAGCGTGCCTCCAGGAAATACGCTCCCGGATGGCAAGAATGGGGGACTTCGGAGAGTCCGCAGTTCCGGGTCCATGACTGCAAGGACGTTCAGAGACCAGTCGCCGGCTCGGGGAGGCAGTTCCACTTCGAATCCGGCTGATATGATACCGGTTCCTCCACTCCCGCGTGGCTATGCAGCCTCTCCGCCGCAGAGACCTAGAAATGCAGACTTACCGGGCGGCCAGGGAGCTGCGTCGGCCAATGGAGCGGCGACGGCAGCGGCCATTGCTGGACGTAGGGCACGGTCAGTGTCCAATTTATCATTGGGGCCGGCCGACCTTGAAAGGGGCGGTAGCAGGAACTCCATTAATTTCTCATATCCGATGAACAGGCCGAACTCGCCCCGGCTATCAATAGCTTCTCTAGATTCGCCCAGGAGAGATGGCCTAGGCTCTCCAAGACTACTACAGCACCAGCAGCAAAAAGTCTCTACCGAACAGGCATCGGCACACTCTACGGGTAAGCCGGTTACAAGCAAGCCACCGCCGCTGCCAGAGTCTCGACCAATGCTGGTTGATCAAGCCACACAGGTTGCAGATGATTCCTTTGACACAACACCAGCTTCTCCGCCTGGTACACAGCAGACAGACAACAAGCCGGTGGTGGACGATGCCGTTGCCAAACCTTCGCCCACTGTTACTGGTGGAACGCAAACAGAGAGGCCTGATGAAATACGTCATGCATCACCACCACCAGTCCTCGGTAGGAGGCCGTCGACAGTCCTAGAACTTCAGGAAGAAGCCGAGGATGACCAGCCTACCAAACGACATGTAATCCATCAAAGCTTAGATTTCACCAAACAGCGTCCGATAGAACCCATCAGATTGAAAGAACCACCACCTGTCCAACATATCAAGCCCAGGGAGAAACCACAGCAGCAGCAACAACAACAACAACAACAACAATCACAGCACCAGGATACTTCTGCGCTACCTCCCCCAAATATCTTCCACATCAGGCCTTCTTCCATCAGCCCAAATAGACTCACACGCTTCTCCGAGCATCTGGAAATACCAGACTCGGAGAATAACCTACACAATCCCCCACCAAGATCACTTTCACCAGCTAAACCTGCCCTGAAATCAACACCCAGCCCTTCCCTGGGAACTCGACCGGAGAGACTGACCTATCAACCTGGCCAACCAGGCAGCGAGACTTCTGAGGGGACCTCCCTGGTCTCCGACGATGGCTCGAGGGCGGGTTCGAAAAAGAGACATCCCAAAGTCAGCTTTGAGGACGAGACTGAAGTCATTGGCCACGGCATCAGTCCCCCTACTTCTCCGGAATCTCTAACATCTCAAAGTCCACGGTCGCATACACCTCGGTCGTGGAGTGACGGTGTCCTTCGGTCAAAGTTCGGTGACGATGATTCGAATGACTTTGAGCAGTTCTTCACTCCACGCCCTGCCCTACCGTCATTTGGCAGCATTCGAGGTCGCAAGCCATCAAGATCAAAGGACGTGGAGGATGACTCGAATCCAGCATTAGAAATATCTGCTTCCTCTGCCGACCATGCAATTGGTGGGATCCTTTCTACTGCTGGTGGGAGAGACCAGAGCAAACATGATGCAAACACTAATTTACAGCTGGCACCCGAAGTGACATCACTGGAGAGCACCGGCTACAGCTCGCTATCAGACGACACTTCCGGCGATGAAGAGCCAGAGCTACGCTATTTCCCGGCACATCTCGATAGTAAGAGGGATGATACCCCGGCGTCAAAGGATACACCCAGCCAAGCCAACGGAATATCACAACCTCGCCAAATAGAGGCGGCAAACCACCTGAAGCCGACTCCCGCGATATTCATCCAGCCCGCTACACCAGGTATGGAGGAGGTTGCGCACTCTAAAGGGCCATCCGCTGAGATATCCAAAGACGAAAAAAACACGCAAGGAGTTAACTCGTCGTATTTCTCGGCAAATGATAAAACGCCTCAGAGTCGCGAGGAGGAAGATGGTGACTCTGACTCTGATTCGGGGAATAGTGTCTATAGTGATGCCTATGAAGATCTTTCGGACATGGATGGCGACGGGTTTGGCTCCATTGACGCGATAGTCGATAGATCAGTACCATCGGTGCCGGAGCCACAGCAGCCCAGCAGCGTCACGCATTCCCAACCTCAAGAAAGAGGTCAACGAGACGAACCAAATGGTACAGCCGAATCTTATGCAGTGGCCAATGCTACTCCAGAAACGCAGTCACAACCTGCTCATCAACGTCAGCCGGAAGGTACCGCTGAGGAAGATGAAAGTCGCCACCAGGCTTTATCTACAGCCAATTCAGCTAAGACAGCTGAGAAGCCCTTATTCGAAGAGAAGATGGCAAACTCGCCTGTAGCTCCATCTTATCCAAGCCCTAATATCGGCTCTTCTGGACAATTCAACCGTCACTCACCCGCTCTTCGCCCAATCTTAGAATCCAATGGATCAAGCGAAAAGAAACCTGTCAAAGCAAAGGGGAAAGCTCCTCCGGCAATCCGTCCGCAGCGGACAATGTCAAATGCAAGCGACTCATCCAGCAGTTTCAAACGGCCCAAGAGATTCCGTTCAACTGGGCGCTATACCCTACGACGAACCATGAGAACAACCAGTGCTGATAACTGCATGGAAGTGCTATCGGACGGCGGTCTGCCTCCCACAAAGACAATTGATCATTCTTTAAACCACCGGCCGTTCTCCTCTAACGACAGCCGTCCAATGATGCGAACCACCTTGCGTCAGCCTCCAAGCACTGCCACTTCGTCGAGATTCTCTGTGTTAACCGGTCGAGGCAAGTCTACAAAGGCAAATGGATCATCAGCAAAGCGCCAGCCGTTCAAATCAAGATACGAAGACTCTAGCGATGAGGAGGGCGGAGCTATCAAACTCAGGCCTGTCCGGGGAATACCCAGGAGACGAAATGAAACAGAAGGTGACTCGACCGACCTTGACGATAGCTCCGAGGACGAGGCTACCCAACATGTTCTGAGACGGAAAAAGTCGAACAAGGGTGACTCGAGGGTTATTCAAGATCCCGCCGTTGCTGCTGCTGTAGCAAGGCTAATGGCTCCGAGGGACATTGAGCAATCGGCTGCAATCTCTGTCATACCCGGTCCTGAGCAACTTCCTGAGTTCAATATCAAACACAGGAGTGGTTTGCTTGGGCGTCTTCACCTGCCAAAGAACAACAAACTACGTCGAGAGTCAATGTTACGAAAACCTGATATAACCCTTGAGCAACCAAGGCTGGGGCTAGAACAAGCCAGCATTGCTTCCCCAGGCATACCACAGGAAGACTACGCAAGATCCACAACCACTACAACCATCAATGGACGCGTATTGGAACGTTCGCGAAGTGATTGGCAGCCACTATCACCCAAACTGCAGAAACGAGCCAGCAAACTAATTAATCGGCCTGCTGGTGACTCCTGGCCTCTTCGTTCAAACGGGCACACTGCATTCTCTTTACCATCGTCACCCAGTACGACCGAGAGAAGAAGGCCAACAGTGTTACCAATGCAGGAAATCACTAATGGCAAGGACTCAGACACTCGCCCTCGGACAGCAGATAGTGTGGCAGCACAGAATACAACACAACATACCAATACAGCTTCTGTACCGAACAGCCCAATGAGTCCGGCGAGAGCTGAAAGATCTCTCTGGTCGTCTCGGTTTCGGCCTTCTAGACGTGGCACAGATGACAATTCGACCGCATCAGCGGTATCAGAAGTACACCTCTCATCGTTGCGGAATGAGATTCCCCGACATGAGAAAAAGGGCAGGTTTCCAAAGCTGAAAAAGGTTTTTGGGATTTCCTGAAACAAGATATCTACGTCAGCATCGACAGTTGTTCAATTGCCATTCTCTGATATATTTTACATCCCCTTGTTCAATATTTTCTTTCATTACACACCACTTAACTCTCCTTCAACCCAATACCTCTAATTACGCTCTCTAGCCCGCAGATCACCTATTCCCCCCTTCTATTTTCTTAAAATTTGCCATAAATATTTATTTTGCTTCTTGATATGTCGTTGCATAATATTGGCATCAGGTTTATGTTTCAAGTGAAATCCAAAAAGCACACGATAATAATGTTTTGACTGTTTAGTATGATTCCTTTTTCACTCCCTTTCATCCACCCATACATTCCATCTTCCTGCAGATAGATTGTTTTCCTTCTGTCCTTTTAATGCCATGTCAATAATGATAATAACGCTTGATATCTGTACCACTTTTAATCCAGCTTATATACGAAAATGAATCTGTATTTAAGTAGCACCGCCCTCTAATAAAATAAATCAAGTTAAACCCCCATCCATCTATGCACCATTCACGGTACCAGCCAGAACCATCTGTCCCCAGAAATAAAGCCCCCATCCAACAGAAGTCTGGAGCCAGGAATACCCTCCCTTATCACCCGATTTCCTGCTAAACGCATCTTTCGCAACAAATAAATCACTAATCACGAACATCACTGCTCCCAAACTTCTCTGATTCTGCATCGACATGCTAGTCGGAAGTCGCAGCACTGGTACCGTCGAAACAGCAGAAGCAACCATACAGCTGATGATCAACGTATACAAACAGACCAGATGCCGCATATCATCTGGCACAGACAGACGCAACACATTGGATCTCATCAGCGAGGCGTTTGCCTCCAGCTCACTTCCTGGTCTCGGGTATAATACCCCCAGCCATCTCGCAGCAAGTAACGAGGCTATCGCCACACTAGCGAAGACAGTCCACGATATGCTTTGCGTATCTTCCAGAAAGGCAAGGATATACGCTACGTGAGCTGCAGCGAAAGCACCTATTCCAGCCTGAAATGACGCCGATATAGAAACCTCCTCCTCAGCTTTGGGCTTGTTTGGGTTTTTGGGCTGTGTACGGCTGGCGTACTCGCTTGGAGAGGGTATGAGGAGGAAATCTCCGATGAATGAGAAGAAGAGGCCCCAGGTGATGTAATTGCGGTAGGGAGAGGGTTCGTTGAGGGTTAGGTGGAGGGCTCCCGAGAGAAAGGCGAGGGAGGAGGTGAGTTTGGCGAGAAGGTGGCCTATGTATATTGAGTTGACCTCGCATAGGACCAGGGTTGGTAGAGATACCAGCAGGAGGTACACTGCAGCTCGTGGAGGGAGACTGATATCCATCGTGAGGGTTGCTTCGTTACCTGTGAGTTGATGGTTCTCATGGAGTTCATGAAACTGATGCTGCAGCAGCAAATCTCTGACAGCCGCTCTTTTATCTCCAACCTACCTTGGGAGCCAGTCTTTCTACCTACACGAGAAGAGCCATCGCGGCCGAGGCGAATCAGGAAGCGGGACATGTGACTTCTATAGCTTGCTACCCGATCCGGCAATTCTGACTACAGCTTCGTATTTGCTGCTTGAGACGCTCTTTCGAAGCTGTTTCTACTCTTCAACTGGTGTGTTCAGTTGATAGATTCAATTGCTCTTCGAACTGCTTATACCCCATACTGACATCTGATGGCCCTTTGGGTAACTTTATATATGGAGGTTGACATAATCCCATGTGACTTGCCGCGAGTCCGGTTATACGATAGATCGCTATGAATAACATTTTCGCAGTCCAAGGAAATGCAGCTTCACCCTAGCTAAAACATGCATATACTAGAGATCGCCACTGAGACATCTGCTTTTCCTTTTTATTTCAGCTTATCTGCAGCTTCTCTAGATCGGATTTAGCGGAAATAACAATAATACCCGTCGGTAACGCACTTTGGATTGTCCGAACGGTGTGGGGTATGAAAGAATATGCCATTCAATCATGGGCATGGACTCTTTGGTTGAGTCTTGCTGGGTGAAATATATATAAAAAGTCCTCCGGGATTCTGAGAAAAGGGCGAAACATCACCTTTTCCCAGGAATCTGGACGTGAATATGCCAGAGAAGGAAACAGAAAACGTTAGCTGTGGGGATGGAGGACTTGAAGCTAATGCCAACGGTGGAGCCCAAGATATGGGAGAAGCTGAACGAGGTCATACCCAAGGAGAAAGAAGAAGAGAGGAAGAAGCGATCTTTTCAGCTTTCAAGCCAGGAACCAAGATTTTCATATTGGTGATGGCCACATTTTCATCCTTATTCTCCCCTGTGTCGACAACCATTTACTTACCGGCGCTGACGCCCATCTCAGCAGATCTGAAGGTCTCGACTAACCTTATCAACTTGACACTGACCACCTACATGGTCTTCCAGGCCCTCTCCCCCACATTTTTTGGGGACTTTGCGGACACAAGCGGGCGCAGGCCTGCATACATTACCACTTTTGCAATTTACCTAGCTGCCAACATTGGCTTAGCATTGCAGAACAGTTATCCAGCACTGTTAGTGCTCCGGTGCCTGCAGAGCGCAGGAAGTAGTGCGACCATTGCTATCACGATGGGCGTGATGGCAGACATTGCAACTGTCTCCGAGAGAGGAAGATATGTGGGCATGGTGTTGACGGGCACTTTGGTTGGTCCAGCAATAGGCCCGGTACTAGGTGGTGTACTTGTGCAGTACCTAGGATGGCGATCGACCTTCTGGTTTCTGGCGATTGGAGCCGGAGTGTTTCTGGTACCGTATGTGCTTTTTGTGCCGGAGACATGCCGGAATGTGGTCGGTGATGGTTCTGTGCAACCGCCATGGTGGTGGAGCCGCACGCTGATGGATGTATGGAAAGGTAAAGGGGCCCAGCCGAGCAAGGTGGAATGGGAAGCATCTCTGGCAGACCAAGGGATCAAAAGAAGGAAATCTAGCTTTCCTAACCCGCTGCAGTGTGCAAGATTGGTGCTGGAAAAGGACATCGGACTGATCCTGGGGGTCACCGCGGTGTTGTATGGGGCGTTTTATGTCATGTTGACTTCCGTCCCATCCCTCTTCAAAGAGATATATGGCCTCAACGAGTTCCAGGTCGGACTCTGCTACTTGTATGTCAAGTCAGTCGTTGGGTCGTGGGTTTCTGTGGGATAGAAGTATTTGTTTGCTAACGTAAAAGGAAAAAAAAAAAAAAAAAGGCCAAGCGCAGCTGGAGGGATCGCATCAAGCTTCAGCATTGGCCACCTTCTAGATTGGAAGTTCCGGCGCATCGCTACGAGCCTTGGCCTGCCTGTCGACCGCAAACGGGCCCAAAGCCTGAAGGAGTTCCCCATCGAACGGGCCCGGGTTTCACTCATGCTCCCACTCCTCTACGCCGGCATGGCCACGATGGTCGGGTACGGTTGGGCTCTTGAGCAGAAAGTGATGCTTGCTGGACCACTGATACTGCAGTTCGTGACGGGCTTCTGCACCGGTAGCGCCTTTACAGCAATGAGCACGCTGCTGGTGGACCTGTATCCGTTCAACCCGTCAGCGGTGACGGCAGCAAGCAACCTCACCCGTTGCCTAGTGGGAGCGGGGGCAACGGCATCGTTCAACCCTCTGATCGAGCGGATAGGAATTGGCTGGTGCTTTACGGTGTGGTGTCTGTTGACTGTGGGGGTGTCTCCAGGTCTCTGGATAGTTATCCGATGGGGCCCAGCATGGAGAGAGCGGCGGCGACGGCGGCAGCAGCCATCGTCTCTCTGACAGAAGCCAGCCAGAGAGAGAGAAAGACAGGCGTAACCCATGCTGCTGCCATGGTAACACTGGGGCTGGCCGGTACCAAACAAGCGAAGGCAAAAGGCTGGCGGTAAAAAACAACAACACTGCAACGGAGAGCCGGTGGCTGGTGCCGTCGCCCGGGCAACCGCAGCAGACCCAAACAGGCCAGCGCAAAAAAGCCGAGGTCCATCCCCATCCCGTGATTAGTCATCAGCTGGCCCTTGTTTACGTTTCCTTGCAGGCGCCGCGCGTAACACTGTATTGACGCCGTAACGCTGTAATCTGTTACCTCACATACGAAGCACTGCGTACGGAGCAGAAACATGAAAAGCAAGCTTATAAGAAGCTCGAGAGTCAATCAACGAGAAGGATCGCGAGGGCTGGGGACATGGTTTTGACATGTGGGTGATGCGCTGCCCGAGTTGCCGTCTTCTGAAGGCTGGAAATTGGGACGCTGCAGCAATGGAGCATGGAGTCGAGTCGAGGCCGATGGCTGGGGAAGGCAGCGCGCAACGCCGGAGCTGGAACTGGAGCTGGAGCGAGCCAGAGCTGGGGAGGCTGGGTCTGAGAGCTTGCATGAGCTGGCAGTGTGGTGGCAACCAACCACCAAGGTCCACGACGACTTCTCCATCGGCCCTTTTGTCTTCACTGCTGTCCTCAGTTCTGCTCACTCATCGTCTTGGTCACTTTGTATCCTTCTTTTCACCAGTTCGATGCTCACTTGCGAGGTCTCTCTCTCACTCACTTGTGGCTGCAGCAAGTCAGAGCTGAAGTTACCGTCTGTAACGTAAAATACACCATACGGTACCAGGGACATGTGCCGGGAAACCGCGCTAGCCGCTTCTGGACGTGACATCGTAAAATAAACAAACAAAAGCCTTGTTTTCTTACCGTACAGATACAGGCCGCCTTTGGTCCTCCTTTTCTGCCGCAGGTCAAATAAGAAGTCGAAAACTTCCCAGCCTCCGACTTTCTCTTCCTTCTTCTTCTTCCTCTTCCTCTTCCTCTTCTTCCTCTCCTCCATCACCAGCCTCGACTTCACCCATCAATTCCATCTCAATTGACCTTTTCCCATCTCCCAGAACAGGACAGACGCCAGTCTATCTTCGTTCTCATCACCCTCTGTGCCCCTTCGTCCCCGTTGTAGCTGTAGGACTTGAGAGACTCCCGTCTTTTCTTGTCTAGCCTTTCGAATTGTCACCCAGTTCGAAAGGCATTCGAGAAAGGACGCCCCTCAAGCAGCCAATCTGGACTTTGACGCCCGCGTCCCCATCCCCTTCAGTGTCTTCCCGTCGTCGTACCGGAGTGACGCTGCTGCCGCTGTCTCTGAGTCGACTCAGGAGAGAGTAGAGGGCGAGGTCAAGTTTTCAGGTGCTTCGCGCGTCGGACGGGAAGATACTCGATACGAAGGCCCCCTCCCAGCACCAAGAACCTCTACCCAGCAAGCCACTGCTTCCTTTGACCAGCGCTTCGACAACGAGGAGTTCCGTCCTGTCACCGACTACAGACAAACCACTGTCGTAGCCCACGAGGAGAACCCCCGTCACAGCCACCACAGCCACCACCAACAGCAGCAGCACATCCCTGAAGTTCAGCTTTCCCGGGAAAGGTTAGTCTTGTTTTCTTTGCTTTTCCCTCCATTTCCCTTCCTCTAACTGGAGTGCGTAACCACTAGATACTACGAGACCAGAGATCGTCGAGAGACTGAACTTGATACCCAGCTTGACATCACTGAGCGTGAATTCCGTGCCCGTACTGATCCTCGCTACCAAGCCCAGTACGAGTCTGAGCCCCGCCAAGTTCGAGACGTAGACGTCGGGTACAGCAACAGCCGTACCTACAGCTCCGTCGAGAGACCCTCCGAGAAAGTTCGAGAAGTCGACGTTGCCTACAGCCGGGCCTACGAGACCGTCGACACCGCTCGCCCACCAGTCGAAGTCCGTGACATCGACTATCAGGAGCAGACCAAGAAGTCAGATACCCTCAACCTCATCTCCGATCACCGCGTAGTTCAGGAGCAGGACCCCAAAGCCAAAATGGGTTACTACGACGACGAAGGTCAGTACCACTCCTTCCGCCGCGGAGTCGAGCGTGCTGCCGAGCGCGTGTTGCACCCATTCCATCACCGCCACCATCATCACCACCACCAATCCCACGAAGATGGAATCATTTCTGACGAGCGCCGCGTCGATCAAGGTGCCTCTCGTGAGACCGTCCGTGTTGTCCAGCCCCGTGGTGGACACCCACCAGACACCATCACCATCCCCTGCCACTTCATCCGCATCGGCGACCTTTTGATCCTCCAGGGCCGTCCTTGCCAGGTTATCCGTGTCTCCGTTTCCCAGCAGACCGGCCAGCACCGTTACCTCGGTGTCGACCTCTTCACCCGCCAGCTCCATGAGGAGTCCAGCTTCATCTCCAACCCATCCCCATCTGTCGTCGTCCAGAGCATGCTCGGCCCCGTCTACAAGACCTACCGTGTCCTCGACATGCGTGACGACAACCGCATCGTCGCCATGACCGAGACCGGTGACGTCAAGCAGGGTCTCCGTGTCGTCGACCAGGGCAACCTCTTCAACCGCATCGCCGATGCCTTTGCCGAGGGCCGTGGCTCCGTCCGTGCCCTCGTCATCAACGACGGTGGCCGCGAGCTCGTCGTCGACTACAAGGTCATCCACGGATCCAGACTCTAGACAACCAAACCCACCAGCCAACCAGCCAAAAAAAAGGTACGTCGGCCCCAACCTTAACTTTATATTATATCCGGTTACTAACACGCTTCTAGAGATACGGCCAATCAAATTTCCTGTCATTTTGATCTATGTCTAGTTTGGATACCAGATGTATTGCCTGGGCATCAAATTTGACAAGCTTGTTTCCTCTTTACGTCTCGGAATCCAATGTTCTATTTTCCTTTGTCGATAACTTGAAACTTAGTAGTAGTGAACACCTTTCCTTTGTCAGTGCCTGCTTTGCTTTCTTACTACCACGACGTCTAATCAACCCTGTAAAAATGAAATGGAAATGAAAGTTTGCTCTATTTAAGACTCTTCCCTCTCGTGAGCCTTCAAGTAAATGCTTTTTGTAGTACCAAAGTAGAGAATGACGTGTTGGTTTGCTCTCTATCCATGGAACAGCTAGCTACATGTTTGGTTCGAAGGGTTACATCCGTGGTCCTAGACTGTAGTACATGGCTTCGGCAATAGCTGTGATCTTGATATATTGGCCAACACGAGACAGCAGGTTCCAAGGTAAAAGTGCCTCCATACAATGTTACACTGTAGCAAAAGCAGTCGTTGCAGGATAAGATGGGTTAGCTGACGCTGAACTTTGCCATTGAAATTGGTAGACTCTTGGATGGCTTCCTAGGGGATAGCTAACCATTCTTATACTTTTACGAAGTAGAAATAAAATCTACACTATATTTCTTTCCTGCCTATATCGATATCTACTGTTAGTTACTCACTGTTAGCCGTTTCTTCAAGTTGACATAAAAAAATGAAGCTCACCTGTGGTCGATTCTTCCCCTTGACTTGCTGGTAACTTTATAAATATCGTGAATCTGTGCCCCTGACGTCTGCTTTGCTTTATCTATACCCAACAACCATGATGGACAGGCTATGCATGGAATATCCTCGCTACTGCCAGGGATGACTGCGTCCCTTATCTCGGGAGCAGCCTAAACCCCGTGGACTTTGTTTTCCGCGGCATTTTATCTCGCCTCACCCCGTTGGCGCTGTGCTATTGGAGGCAGAGCCAGCAAGCCGGTTCGCGGGGCCTGCGTCTGCCGGAAAAGTATGGAGCGGAAGAAAGGCTACTGCTCGCTCATGGCCGACTAGATAGTACGGATAACTGCAGCTACAGAGGAGCTTTAGCTTGGTCTACAGGAGAGGGTTGGCATTCTCCATTTTGGTGCTGATAACTACCAAATTCCGTCGGTGGGCTGATATCGCTGGTCATGCTGAAGAAACACTCATACCATCGACTGACTAGCAACTTTAGTTACCCTACGAAACGCCCGAGTGAGCAACTAGATATTGAACAAGAAGCAGACTCCAAAGCCCACAGGGCCACAAGACCACACTCGGATCGGTTACCCACAACTGCTGCCCAGATGAAGCGGGAGACACGCTGCATCCAGCGAATAGCAGCGGCGGGACAGCGAGAAACAGAAGAAACCCCCGCATCACAAAGTTTTGCTCGCTCCTTGGTCTCCTATTCGAAACAGGTTTCACGGCCATCTTCGTGAGGCCCGTTGGGTTGTCTCGTGCCGTCGCATGACTTCTGGTCTGTGAAGCTGCCGTTAGGCCGATAACTATCATATTATCGTGCGCCGGGGACCGGGGTTTGCAGATACATCACGAAGGAAAAGATAATGGAGATGAAACATAGCTACCCAACCAAGCTACATGGTACATATCAAATGTAGCAGTTGAGCTAGCAATGGAGCATTCATTGGTTGGCTGAGAGCTGAATATACGAGCTGGAGAGCAAGTCTGAGAGCGGGGAACAGCTGACTGGGTAACTATTTGCTCTTGTTACTAGTTACTCTTGCTCGATGAAATTGAACAGCCTTAACTACTTAGTGAGTCAATCAACCGGGTGATAGGGTAGGGTCAACTGCAACACTTCGTTTGAGGCATAACTACCTGGCTCGTGCCCCATCGGTACCCCCACTCAAGCTGATCGGTGCCCACGATGCGATCTGCGAGCAAATCAAGATAATATCGTGCATAGATATGGCCTCCATGCACGATAACAGAGCCCTATGAGTTGGCGATATTTCATTCCAAACTGGAGTGAAGACAGGGGTTTGATGTATATATACGTCTCACCCCTCTACCTTGCCTTCTACACCGCAAGTCCATATTATCATCATCAACTCCCAGTCCCGTATACATCTGGAGACCAGCAGGCTGTCAATAGTGGTGATAATGGAAGCTCCCAGCTCAGCAAAGCAAACGGACGCCCCTTTTCGTTTTCTCGATCTGCCCTTTGAAATTCGCCATGAGATCTATTCATACTGTATCCCTTACCATACCCATTTTGAAGAGATACGCTATTTCAGGGCCCGCGCTAGTTTTCCGCAGCCGGTAGTAAAAAAGTCTAACATCAAGAACAAAAATGCCCTCCTCCGCGTCTCAAAACAGATAAGCGAAGAGTGTCTGAACATCCTGTACGGCAAAAACAGATTCTACATCACCCTCAACGCTTCGAAACGCTGTCTCCTTGCCAATCGTATCACCACAGAGAACAGAGCTAGAATTAGAGATGTGGTTGTTATTGTGCGACATATGGGACCTGCATATGGGCTACCGCCACCCATGCCTGCAGATGGCCTCTGGTCCTCCCTGCTTCCCGGCCTAAGACAGTTGAAGATCATTGCTGAGCAGCCTGTGCAAGCCCCTAATTCACCCCTTGACCCAGCTTTTGACGAAAAGGTCAGAAGCTGGATCAAATGGTTTGGCCTTCTGATGGAGTGTTTTGCGAAATATTTGACATCTTACACCGTCGTGGAGGTGGACGAGAACGGAAAGGACGTCACTACAGAGCTTGTGAGGCAACATCTCACCCATAGTTACCGGGTTGTCAGAGACGATATCCACGGCGATTTTATATTCCAGAGGGGACGATTTGCTATACATGCATAGCCTATTACTGAGCAGCTGGTCTACTCCAACATTTTCAACGATAACTGATTTTAATCCCTTTCAACATTGTTGTTTCTCTCTTTCTTGTGGCTTTCATGGACTGCATATTTTAGGGCTCACTTATCGTTTTCCCCGCTAACACCCAACATACCTCATTTGATATCCACCTTCCCCTCCTCCCTGGCGCATCATAAAATACTGGAGTCCTCATTTATGACTACACAACGTGTTATTTCATGGATATACCTGTTGTCGTCCTGAGAAATGGCCACGTGACTATTTATAGCTCTTTGGCGCGCAGAATCCACTTTTTAAGACTTGCTCGAGATCCACATCGCGGCTATTTCTCTGGCGCGGACCACAAAAAGCGCTACCAAAGTCATTTATCTCCAAACTCCAACGTCACAGATTAATCCCCTTGACAAAGAACGTAACTTTCACAATATCACGGAATATTTTAAGCATTTTCGGAAGAAACCTTCAGCCAAAACGAACCTTATCGTTATCTAACTACTTAGTTATGGAGAGATCAAAGCAGAGTTCTCACTTCCGTCTCCTAGACCTTCCCCTCGAACTACGTCGAGAAATCTACTACTGTTGCCTGCCTCGAGGACGTCTAGTCATTCTACCTTCAACAGCCGATGGCAAGCCGCGATTCGGCTACCCACAGGAACCTTCTGACCAACAGGTTTCAGGCCACAGAAACAATATCCTTCTGCTTTCTAAACAAGTAAGCGAGGAGTGCCTTGACATTCTCTATGGCGAAAACAGCTTCCGTCTGAGTTTCAGTGCTACTATCCAATATGCACCTCGGACCATTCAGGAGACCACCGAACCACATCTTATAACCCAGCATATCACACCCAAAAATCGCAACAGAATTCGTTCTCTGCTGATTTTAGCATTGCCAACGGCGTGGCGCCAAGATATGGGAATATGCACTGGCTTGAAATTTGTGCCTGAGAGGCTCAGCCAATTCCATATTTTTACCCGGAAAAGGCTGATTACAGGGAACGACACCGAACAAGTGATAGTTGAACGTTTTCATCAGTTTGTGGAATTTATGTGCAGCCGCATAACTCCTCAAGCCACGGTGCGACTTTCGGATTTCGTGCCTAAGAATGGTAAGCCTCATGGAGGTATACGTCTAAGCGTAATAAGTGCTAGCGATAGCCCTAGTGTGAGCTATTATGCAGTGTGAAGCGGGTGATGCTGAGGTATATAATATGTGGATGTGATGTGACATACGCAATACGTACCGGTCATGCATGTTTCTCAGTATTGATACGAACCAGAGTTTACTTTAGTTACAGGTTGTACTAAGTGGGTGCGGCGTTTAGTCAGCGTATCACGCTATTTATAGTAGGCGCTGACTTCGGATAGTGAACTCAGTTGCATCCACCAAGCTTCCTCTCCAATCATAATATAGATGCATCCTTATCCCCAGCTTTTCGCTGTCTTTCATAAGGTAAATCGTTATCCATGGCGTGTCGGGTTTCTTGAGATCGCGATCGTATTCCACGTGGTTTATATTTACTCCATCTTCAATATCTACTTTGTGTGTCACTGATAGTGCATGGAATGCGCATACAAAGTCGATACACCTGAACAACCCGCTAGACGATTGGTTTTATATGTCAGTACATTAATCACTCTTTCCTCATCACATAACTATTGTATACTGACCTAAGCTTTGCAGGTGATGGACTTCGAGCTGAAAAACGTTCCAATTCTTTCCCGACCCTTCAAATCCAACAAACAATTCATCAGCAAAAGATGCCGTCCCCATAGCTCCTTTTCTCCAATCTCGGGTTCTAGTTATGGTACTTTCGGCGTCTCTTATACCCACTTCCCTACTAAATCTAGATCCGGTCATGTTACCCTCATCGCTGGGTTGTACGGAGACGTAATAGTAATAATAATAGGATAGAAACTAACCTAGGTAACTTCAACAGTGTCTTTAATAGGAGCCTGCATACCTAGAGCTGGGGGAGCCCGGATATTCTACCTATATTCTCTGCTGGCGCTATACTAGGTTAAGTTGAAGATCTGATATAAGGCTAAATTTAAGGACTATAGTAAAGATACTACGGAACTAATTACTAGATCTTTAATTGCGTTAAGAAGCTCTTTAAGGATAAGATAGAATTGTCTTTTTCTTGCATTTACTGGGCCTAGATACTACTAGATATATATCGGCCTTATTTACAGGAGTATTTGAGGAATATTTAGATTTATAGATTACGGTATATAGGAGATCACGGAGATCATTAGTAGGTTTTATAGAGATAACAAGACCGCTTTTATTTTTACTGCGGATCATGGGATGAGTGATTGGGGGAGCCATGGAGATGGGCAGCTAGACAACACTCGGATGCATCTGATTGCTTGGGGGTCTGGAGTTGCAAAGCTGAGGAGCGTCCAGTGGACGGAAAAACTACCTGCACCGCCATATGACCATTTTCCTCACACCTGGACCACTCTTCATCACTCTTACCTTATGAAGGGCCTCTGCGTTTCTTCTGGGCAGTAAGAGATGAGGGGAGCTGGCTGGAGATGGGAGAGAGTATTAGCATGTTTATTATTGCTTCTGCATTGTGTGTATTTGTTGCCGGATTAGAAGCTTTGTCGGAGGTGTTTGTTAGAGGCGTGGGAGTTTGAAGATGACAAGTAAGCGAGGCACAGGGGCGGAAGGTTAACGCCAACAGGGATTCCCGTCGGTCTTGGCTCTGGCGGTCCAATAAGAGATCGTCGCTAATTGAGTTTAGCCGAAAGCCTCGGGTTGGCCCGCAAAACCTTACATAAGCGATATTGGCACGAGCGGAGTTAGCAGCGGAGTTAATCCATAAGTGATACTTGTGTTGCTACAACATAGCAAAATTGCCGGAGTAAGTCAATAGACAGAGCAAGGACTTTGATTAAACTAGGACCGAGTGCTAGTATAAGCTATATTTGACATTGGTAGAGAAGTACAAAGCTAGAAGGAGTAGCGCCAAACTGATCACAGCAACAGAACTCCATTTCCCTATGTTTGATGGTGGAACAGTACAGACTGATTGAATGCGGTTCATCATGGAAGGCAAGAGGCAGGTGATTTCTGGGTATAGATATTGATGGTGACGATGGGGGCAAGGTGAGAAGGTATTATTAAACCGAGGAAGGGGGTAGAGTATGTGATGGCTGGGAGGGTACGTCGCTATCAAAGCGTATGCATGATGGGGGAGAAGAGTAGGTATGCAGGTATGTATGTATGTGAAAAGGGGGTGAGGTAAACATGTGCGTTGAGAAGGGAAGAAGCCGGTGGTGAAATGAGAACTCCTAATATACAATGGTATCATAAGGCATGGCATGCTAGCAGAGCAAAGCAAGCAAGGAAACAGAGCAGGACAAGAGAACGAGATACTAGGCTGGTAGTGACAGTGACGACAATGGCAACGACTTTATTTATCACCATATTTGCCGAAGAGCTCCTGCCACTTGAACAAGCCTCTAGTCAGAACGTCCATCATCTCGCCGCTGGTGAGGTCCTTGAAGTCCTTGTCCTTTCCAGCAGTGTCTGCGTCAGGAGCTGGGGCTGAAGTTGGTCCTGCCTGTGCATCTGACGAGCTTTGGCATTCGCTTGACGATGTGCCATTAGTGAGGCCGTTCAGTATTGCCTCTGCCTTTGCAATGGTTGCTGCCATATCACGGCTGGTTGTTGCCGTTGTCGAGTTTGAATCGCCTGGTGGACGAGTCGGTTGCTCGCCGCTGGCAGCCATTTCCACTTGTAGTCGCGAAATGAATTCGAGGATGGCGGCTACACGCCGGCGCATGTCGTTCATTGTAGTGCGGTTGGGGTTCATGTAGCGTGGTCGACTTGCTTTGCCGGTCTCGCCGTTTGCATACGTGCCATTGGGCCCTGCGTTGGAGGCGCTGGTGGGAGAGTCGCCTGTTGTGACATCCTCGCGGGACTGGCCTCGACGAGGAGAGTTGGTGATGGCGTCTGTAGTGCCATTGGGGGGATCACGGTCACGAGTGTACTGGTTACGGCCTAGACGACCACGGCGGGCTGGAGGTCGGCCAGATTTGCGGGTGGCAGGTTTGGAAACAGGTGTAGAAGCTGTGGGTGTATCTGGGGCAGACTGCGTAGGTGCATTTGGAGTGGGTTTTGTGGGAGAAGTGGTTTCGGGGGGTTCAGAGTCTACGAATTTAATTAGTAAGTGATCTAAAGGTCTGGGGAATAGCGGAGTTGTCATACCTTCGCCTTTGCGACGGTCGGATCTGCCTTTACGTCGGCTAATGGGTTCGGGCGCAGCCTCCTTTTCGGGTTCAGGTTCAGGCTCAGGCTCCTTTTCGCGCTGGTTCCGAGTGGCTCTGGTTTTCTTCTGGTTGCCATTGACACTTGCAGTCTTTGACTTTGTTTCTTCTTCCGAGGGAGACCGGGTGTTGCGCCGGGAGGGTTTTGAGCGAGAAGAGGGGGAAGGCGAGCTAGTCCTCTGTCTCTTAGCAGCTTGTTTGTTTCTATCAACGTGTTAGTAGACTGCGGGCTGCGTGTAGTATGGGAAAGAAGACGTACAGTTCGCTAACACTGCGGCTTCTCTTGCCTCTGCGGCCGGTAGTCTCTTCGGCCAGGGAGGCAGTGTCTTCTTTGCTCTCTTCGATGGCTCTGCGTAACAGCTCTTCCTCATCGTAGGCAGCATCACGGCTATTCATGGTTCTACGTTTAGTGCGAGGAGACGTATCGCTGCCCTTGAGCTTCTTGTCTTTCGAAGTCTTTGCGGTCTCTCTTGAGGTAGTTGAGGATGCCGATGAGGTAGACCCGGCTACCGGGAGGTATTGGGAGGACTTCTGGCTGCGAGACCGTAAGCGCGATGCCCACATTTTGAGGGATGCCGACGTTCAAATGAAGCTGGTGACTGAGGAGCAAGGCAGGTGGAAGGGTGATGTGGTAAGGATAAAGGGAGAGCAGCAGGGCTCAACGGAGGGAGTGAAGCCATCCTATATAGTGTATAACGTGTGTTGCGAGAACAATTGAAAGTGTAGGTAGTGCCGGAGAAATCAATGGCAGATGTTGTGAATCGCAAGAACACAGCAGCGGTGAATAGACAGAGAGATACCAGCCACCACTAGTAATAAGAAAAAAAAAGTCTTCAGAGTAGAGGACAGAAGGAAACAAATAAGATAGGAAGCAGTATAAAAAGAGACAACTCACCCATGGGGTCCGACAATGATACTGTGCAAGTCCTTGCGGCATCTCTCGCAGAAATACTCGTCAGGACTCGAGGCCTCTTCCATGATGCCGACGCAGCCGCCGTGCTGCCAGACCTTGCACTCATCGCACTGAATGAACAAGCTGCCGGCATCGTCAGACTGAGCATCAGCTCCGGAGCCAGCACCCTGGCCGTCGTCGTCCTTGCCGCCCTTCGACGAGGACGCAGCAGCGGCGCCGCCGCGGTGTGCAGGCAGGCCCGGGTAGTCTTGGTGGCCGCAGATACAGCGTGTGATCTCCTCCTCGCCCTCTTCATCGAACTCGTCTCCCGTCAGCGTCACGTCGGCGTCGGCATCGGCCTCGACTTCCTCGCGGCCCCTGGACTGTCGCTGCTGGCGGGTGCTTGTGCCAGAGCCAGAGCCCGATCCAGAGGTGGCGGCGTCGTTCTTCGAGCTGGCCGTGTCCGCGCCATCGTCCAGCGACTGGGACCGCTGAGCAGCCGACCGGCGCGGCGGAGTAGGCTTGTGACCGTTGTTATTCGACCGCGTGGTTCGCTCCGGCCGGCTGAGGGAGTTGAGCGAGCTGGAGGAGGCCGAATGCTGCATTGCGGCGGATGCTGGGTGCGTTGCGCGGGCTCGAGAGGAGCGACGAGGGTTCATGGCGGTGGGCGCATGCAAGACTCAGGTATTAATGGGTGCGTACAGGTGTAGAGAGGTATCGTGAAAGATGGTATGAGGCCGGAGAGGACCAGCAGCGCGTGTGAGGATGGATGCGAAGCTCCTGGGGGCGAGTGGGCAAAAATCTCGGTCCTTTCTGGCTCACGAACCCGCGGCGTCCAAAGGGGAGAGTTTCGAGAATTGGGGCAGGCTGAGAGCGAGCAGGGAGCAGAGAAGCAGGACTCGCGTACGGGAAGATGCGAGATCGAGGGCTGCTACATGCTAGAGAGGTGCTGGTGGGCGGGAAGCGGACGAAGTCGAAGTTGACGTTGGGAGTTGAAGGCGAAAGGCGAGGATTGGAGTTTATGGAGTTTTTTGGAGAAGAGCAAGCCTCGCTAGTAGTAGCTCAGTCCCCGCCCAGGGCCACGACGGCGACGACGGCGACGACAACGATAGGACTATGACGATAGAGAAGACGAAGATGGTGATGAAGAGGGAGGAAGCAGATGCAGAGATGAAGCAAAAAGAAAAAAAAAGAGGTTGACGGAGTCTGCACGGTGGTCGACTGGAGTGGGAGGATTCTCTTTGCGATCTTCAGCCGCCTTGAAGGCTTCGATAAGACTCTTGCAGCGAGCCCCGATGAGTTTGAGAACCCTTTTCGATGATAATAAGAGGATGAGAGAGCTAACGGTGTGCTTGATTCCATAGTTACTTACGGCGGTGCGAGGGGCTGTCATCATCCTGGCAGGGAGGGAGGACTACCAGACGGAAGCCAGAGACTGACCACAGAGACGTCAGGGAAAAAGGAGGTTCTACTTCAAGGACGAGACCGAGAAGATGGATGCTAGGTCATTCTTGCTGCTCTGGCTAGCTATGATGCTGCTTGATGCGTTGGCTGCGCCTTGTCTACGCTCACTGAAGCTCTCGTGTGAACCCTTCTCTGGCCAAAATCTACAGCTCAAAAGGACGACACAGGCCTAGCTCGACAACGTCGTTCTAGCTTCTTGACCTTGTCTTGCCGGTGTGATACTGTCTCTTGGAGAATGGCTGGGCTCAATGGCCTATAACAACCACGTCTAGGTTCCCTGACAAGAGGACTCAATTTGAAGATGCTCCTACAGACTGATACCCCTATCCTGATAGCCGAGTATAGTAAATACTTGCTCTGGCTGGGATATGTTGCTCTCTCTAGCTTCCACTGCTTTCATTGTGGAATAACAGTGCTTGTTCTCGGATGTCGACCGAACCAACAACAGGCAGAGCTTCAACTTCTAGCTGAAGCTTGTGAAGGACATCCATGGGACGGTATGACCTGCTTCCAGGGCCAATGCCGTACACAATTCCCATATTATGCCTATATTTCTCCGTTCCCCCGAGTGTAACTACAGCTTCATCCTCGGGGTTTGTTCAATCTGCTGCTGGGAGTCTCCAACAGAGTCAGCTCTATCAGAAGACGGGGAGAATAGCACCATACGGATGTAATGGGGAGAGAGAGATAGAAAGAATAGAACCAGAAGAATACAAGAAGACATACAGATAGCCGAAGAAGAGGCATGTTTCCGGCTACTTTTGAGTAGAGCTGGGCTTGGGGATATAATATTCAATTATATAGGCTGCTCGTAGACCAAACCTCCCGATATGCAACATCACCACCACCACCACCACCACCTTAAATATCTCGACCCTGCCACAGTCTGCTTACCATCGCCTGCCTCCATCTTGCTATTCCCCATCCCCATCCCTCAAACCCTTCTGTCTTGCCTCGCTTTCCTTTGCTTGTCGCCAGCTTCGCCTATCAACCACGTCTGCCACTGGCTTCCCAAAGAGGCTAGCGTCGAGACATCCAAAAAGCGAGCATCGAAGAAGAAGAAGAAGAAGAATCTCAACTTCACCCGCTTGACGAGACGCCGACGAGCCTGAAGAGCGACGATACTCGATATTCCGGAGATTCACGGCCAGACGACCTGACAGCCACTAGCTCCCTCCCTCCCGCCCTTTGTCCCCTTTTCCCCCGGTGGTGTCTTCCGCCTGCCGAGCATCTCGCTTCGATTCTCCGTCATCTCGTCCACTGTGCCAGCAACGGCAACGCCCAGCTCGCAGCAGTCCGCCTCTGTTCAGATAGCAAACGTGGTTTGGTAGGTTTAGGTGGACGGCCTGGTGCTCCTTTTGCTTGCTTCTCTGCCGGTTTTTCTATACTGGCTGTTCGTGGTTGACATTGATGCTGACCGTGACAAGGCCGGATAGTTGTCAATATTGGGCATCCACTCAACCACCACATATCACGCCGCCATTCACCTGAACCAGAGTCGACAGAGACGAGAGACGAAAGGGACACAGGCAGATAGGATTGTAGGACCGAGTTGTCTACGTTTGCTCCCACTCTGCAGCCTGCAGGACTCAATATGGCTGCCACTCTGAGTACGTCGACGGCTCTACCACTCAAAACTAGGGGTTGGACTTGACATATTTTTATATATGCATACATGGCTGTTCTGGAACTACGCTGACGATTGATGAATCCTCGACAGGCGGGGCGTACACCTCTGCCCCTGACACACCGTCTCCTATCTTCCCTGAGCGGCTCATCCGTCCGCTGCCAAAACGGCCTCTGCGCTCTCGGCTTTCCTCAGATGCTGCAGACACCATTCTCTACCCACCCTCACAGCCAACCACACAGCTTTTCTATGGTGCGTACTCGACTACGGGAGATTCTCTCAATGATGCAAAGGTCTACGTTCAACGTAACGTGTATGGGTACGAGCATAACGCCGATGATGACGGAGATCATGACCATGATACTCACCACCACCACCACCATCACCACCATCATCATCACCACGATCACCACCACGATCATGAACATGATCATGACCATGACCACGACCACGACCATGACCACCATCACTACGAAGACGGTGCCGAGTCTGGAGAAGATGATGGTCCAGTGGCTGTTAGAAGGAGCGTAGGGCTTCAACGAGCTTCTGCACCACCCACAGTGGGGAGTGCAAAAGTAGCCTCGAATGGTGCCCAGGACGGATATGATGCATTCGAAAATACAAATAATAAAAAGAAAAGGAAAATACCTACGTCTGGTGGGCTGGGGTGTCACTCTAGCCTCTCTTCTGATATTGCCAGTCTCTCCTGCAGCGGGGGGAGCGGTGCGTCAATCTCGGTGGACGATGGTAGCGGACAGGGTTCCTACTATGGTTCCGGCAATCCTGCATCTCCCGTTGGAACTTCTGGTATGTCTGGTAAAGGACGGTATGGTCGGAATGGCCCTGGTCGCGGTGCTACCGCCAGGCAGCCCCTTGCTGCTCATTCGCCCAATACGTGGTCAACCGGGAGACGTCATGATAGCACCCTTTCTCAGGAAAACTTTGGTATTCACTTCACCCCCCGTTAACTATGGTTACTATTAGCAGGTTTCACTGGAGAAAAGCGTATTCTAACCTTTTTCTAACAGAACCAGGCAAAGATCAAGGAATAATTTCTGCCGCAATAGCCAATGCTGCCGCCGCCCTGTCGTCTAACCCTCAAGGCCAAAAGAATGTCAGTTTGCTCGACCAGACAAAACGGTCAGCTCCTGCCAAAACGCAATTCACGTTTACCTGCGAGTCGGATTCTTCACGGGGTATGGCATGGCAGTCTGCACATCCTTACTCACTTCCCGAACATCACCGATCCGTCACTCAACCTCCCTTGCCTGGCCAACGAGGCTTCTCCACCCAGGGCACTCAGACCAGTCCTAACATGGCCGCCCAGGCAAACCATCAGCAGCAACAACAGGCCCGCCAACAGCAGCAGCAACAACAGCAACAGCAGCCGCCGGGGCAGGCTCAGGCTCCTGCTCCACCGCCTCGGAAGCCTCGCAGATCAGCTCGTGCAATATATACACAAGCTGCTCGCCAGCGGCGCATTCAACAGCAGATTACCAATCTCCACCACCCGCCTGACCTCGAGAGTATCTGGATATGTGAATTTTGCGAGTATGAGAGCATCTTCGGTCATCCTCCCGAGGCTCTTATCAGACAATACGAAATAAAAGACCGGAAGGAGCGCAGACGACTAGCTGAAAAACGCCGTTTGCTTGAGAAGGCCAAGATGAAGGGCCGAAAGGGGAAGAAGGGAAGCAAGAATGCTGCAAAGCATCAGAATACGACCGCAGCCCATGGTCAGGGACATACCCAGGCTCAAGGCCAAGCTCATGGCCACGCGGATCGAGCTCCTCCTCATCCCAATGACCAGAGTATTCCCCCCGATCTTGAAGAGTATGATGAAGAGTATGAAGATGATGGACATGAAGATATACCCACCGACGCCGCTCCTCGCATCCCACCTTCAATTCCAAGGCACCATCACCCTCCCTCTCCACCAAATTCAATGCAAGATAGTGCTGGCGGCGGTGGTGGTTCTGGTGCGCAGTCAGGTAAGGCTTCTGCTTCAGCTGCCGCTGCCGGGGGAGGAGGAGGTTCAGGCCGCGCGGGCTGACTGTCAATACTTCCCGAATTTCCGCCTTGGTGTGGTTCCCCTAGTTTCCTCCTAAGCCGTCTCTTTTATGTCTCTCTCCTCTCCCTGTTAATCTTTCTGTATGTGTTCATTTTCCCCTCCCTTCTTCTTCCCAAGTTTACATCCTGATGCATCCCCTTATCCACCATATTCATATTGCACCTTCTGGCTTTTTATCATTTTATTACCTCTTGTCCAATATCAATATCACCCTTGTCCCCCTAACTCCCCTTATTTACCCCCCTCCATCAACAAATCAACAGATATGAACGTCACGTCGATATGTCTGAGTCCCTTCCCCCCATTTCCCATTTGTTTCGAATCCATTCTATCCCATCATAACGTCCCCACTCTATCCTTACCTTTACTTCATAACATACCTTCCCCTCCCGCTTTCCTTACCCCTTGCCTCGTGTTTTTGGAAGCATACTGCGTTATGCATGTAGCCTGCATGATATAGCGCTCTTGGGAGCGTTGATTCTTTGTTTCTGAGATATGATTGTCATCCTGTCTGTCGGTGGGACAGTCAGGGCGCGGTGGTTTGCTAAGAAAGGAGAAGCTTACCGGCTGTTCGGTATCAGCAACCTAGTGCCATGCCGTACGATGGTACTTTTGCTATGGCCTTGGTGAGGTAAATAGCTCGCCTCAGGCTATGCTGATGGAATCCGAGAGTTACTGTCTGGTGGCAGTTGAGTTGAGAGTTTGCGCTGCTAGTGTTCAGGCCGTGGTTTGATGGATGCCAGCAGCGTCTACCTAGATACACACACATTACATTACACGATGGAAGATGGTAAATAGAAAATATCAAAGACATACTTCTTCCATCGCCAGCTTCTTCCCCTCTAACTCGCCTTGCCCATATCCTGTCAGCCCTGAAACGCATTAAGTGGGCACGGCGCTTAGAGCAGCAGTTCTTCACTCTAGCCGCCGGTGCGGGTTTTTTACGATAAATATAGAATGAAAGTTTGAACCATGTCTATAGCAACCCAAATATACTGTCTCTTTCACCTTACTGGCCATCATGCTGTACCTGGGCGCTAAATGAAGCTGGCGTTTAACCGTCCAGCTACCCCTTAAACACCGACAAGATCGCCTCCTATCCAATCCATCTTCCTCCATTGAACGAACCTCCAACTGGCTCCAGCCCGTTTCTGTACAGGAGAACCTTGAAGTCCTCGAAGGCAGCTCCATCGCGAAACATCCGGCATGCTGTTTCATCGTCTCTGCCTTGTAGTTATTTGATTCGAGCATGAGGATTATACAACCCCCCCTGAGATACCATGCCTCGGCGGCACTCTGCTGCTATCTTTGGCCCATGGCCGTGTAGATGGAAGACCCATCGAAGAATAGGAGCGGACAGAGCACAAGGGAAGTAGATGTACATATAAAGCGTCTGCTGTCCTCGATATCAAATTCTCCTTTTCCTCCTATTCAGCATTAATCAACCAGGACATCCCAATTCACCGGTCTTTCCCCCTTCTCTTTTCCTTTCTATTTTTCTCTATTTTCTTTTCCTTGTATTCTCTCCCTCTATTCTTTCATTTATCCATTGCCTAGCCTCCATTCATTCAACCTGCTGTGTTGTCTATTTATTCCTTCACTTCATTCAATCAAAACCCACCAGGTGGTGCAGCGCACTGCTTCCTTCCTCCATATATATATTCATTACTTGCAAAAAGAGTCCTGCTTCTGTGAAGCCAATTCATACCGACTTAATATCGAACCTTTTTCCTGCCTTTATTTATTCGCTAGAAGCCCTGCAGAGAGCTGTTATAGCCAGTCTATAGCCTACGTTCTTCGTCTACCTGCAACCAACAGCTCATCGGCCAACTACACCTACACACCAACCAACCAACCAAGCCGCCGATATAAACTATCAACATGTTTGTTGCCGGACTTCTTCTCAAGGGCATCAAGAGCCGCTACTCTACCGGCTCCATCGTCGGTACGCTGTTTGAATGCTGTATCCGATTCCTGCAGTTCGTCTTTGGCATCGCTGTCATCGGCTTGTATGCACAAGACGTCGACCGGGCCAGGAAGCACGGTGACAGCCAGGACTCGCGATGGGTTCGTTTATCCTTATTCTGAGAGATGCGGTATCATATTCTAACAGTCTTGTAGATCTTTGCTACCGTCGTTGGCACACTATCTGCTATTTCTGGACTTGTCTATATCCTGATCCCCTGCGCCGTCCGACGACCTCTATCCCAAGCAACTTTCATCCACCTACCATGCTTCGTCTACGACAGCGTCCTAGTCATCCTCTGGCTGACGCAGTTCGGCATCTTCGCAAAGCTGTACATTACTGTCGACGATGACAAGGACAAGAGTCTCAAGCGCATGAAGCACTCTGCCTACGTGGACCTGGTCAACTTGTGTTTCTGGGCCATCACCTGTGCTTGGTGTGGTATTCGCTGGTGGAGAGGAAACAAGGCCGGTGGTGTCCAGAAGGAGGAGAAGGCCTTTGATGAGCATATCGAGCAGGTTTAACTGTTCTATCTACCAACCCTTCTGTTTTTGAAGAAGAATTCCTTCCAACACTCGTTTGGGGATGTGCCGGTTCTCCCCTGTATGGATGGCATGGCGTATTCCTTCTTTCATCTCCAAGGACCGCCATCTCGTTGTTGTTGCTTTTCCTTTCCTGATATTTTCCCTTCTTTTTCTTCCATGTGTTTCTTTCAGCATCTTATGGGCGCTCCAGGAGTCGGTCTATGCGTTTACATAGCATAAGCGAGAGTAAGAAGACATAAAACTTGCATAATTTTTTTTCCTTTTGATATCAAGTCCAAACCATGGGTATACAAAATAGATAAAGAGAAAAGGAAAAAAAAAGAAAAGGGGAAAAAAGGAGAAGTATGTCCACCAGCTAGATCGGAACCCGACTAATTCGAACTTCTCATTTCTCCATTCAACATGTTAGTTATCCATAAACTACCCGAACGAATCTGGTTACATCATGCTATCCCACTTTACCCTGTTGCCAGAGAGGAATGCAGATCTATCTATACATATTCCAGTGATTATGTATTTCATATCCTGTTGCCGACGAAGCCA
Source organism: Trichophyton schoenleinii (assembly GCA_018357685.1). Taxonomy (NCBI): domain Eukaryota; kingdom Fungi; phylum Ascomycota; class Eurotiomycetes; order Onygenales; family Arthrodermataceae; genus Trichophyton; species Trichophyton schoenleinii. Next base: position 1,443,064 of record WOFF01000001.1, read on the forward strand.
GAAAATGATAATACGACATTCGTATAAGTACACTTGGATCAAAAAAGGGAGGGGTGGAAGAGTTGTTGTAGTGGGTCGGAAGACGGAGGGATTTGCAATAAAAGAGCTGGATCGATCATTTTTTGGTTCGCCTGGTCGATGAACTGGCATAGCTGGGCGATGGCGCTGTTGCTGCTCTCGTAGGAGAAGGCCTATTATTACTATTATCATTACCAGTGGTAGAGTGGGTGGAGGAAGTGGACGGCGTAGGCGAGTGCTTTGATTTTGGCTTCGATTTCTTTGAAAAAGTGGAGGAAGAGGAGGTTGAAGAAGTGTTGGGAACTGGCGCTGGCCCAGGTTGGACGCTGTCGATTAGGTTGGTGAGAGAGGAAACGCGGTGACACTGCTCTTTAACCTTGACTTGCTCCTTGACGAAGCGGGAGCAGAAACCCTTTTCAACTAGGGAGGCCGTAGACGGCTGTTCAGATGGTGGTTTGTCTTCTAGGACTACAGGCGAGTTTGCAAGGTATTCCTCCAGCATCATTTTATCTCCAGCGGTAATGGTCGAGGACATCCTTATGTTGGCAGTCAAGTTACCTTCCTGGGCGGTGTATGAGCCTTTCTGTTGAGGCTGTGAGGAAGATTGCGTTGCAAACGGAGACCTGAACTGGGGTTTTCTAGATAGACTGGAAGGTGCAGGGTTATTTGGCCGCGAGGTGGGGGCTGAAGAACGGAGCTCATATCAATATCAAATCCATTTCCAGTGACAGCCGGGGTAGGGTGCTTACATTGAGCAGGGCTGTCGTCAAATGGGCCTCTAAACTTGGATGGAGGTGATTGCGGCCGAAGCTCGGTAGGACTATCGAGAGTCCTCGTCGGGAAGGGCCGGTTGATCCTTCTGGGGAGAGAACCTGGCTCCATCTCCTGTGAGCATGTGAGATTACTTGCGAATGTGGTCTTCTTTCTCCTGATTGAACCGGAGCGTGACCTGTCAGACTGCTGGTACAGACTGTCTCCTGAATAGGATGCGGTAACGTCTCTCCTGGAAGGCGAGTCAGGCAGCTGTTCGTCCGAAGGTGGCCGCGGCTTCTTCAGGATGGATGGTGGAAGAGTTGTCTTCACACTGCTGCCGGATGGGGTGAGCCTGGAGCTGTTACTCCTGCTTGGCCCCTGAAAGGACGGCGACTTGGGTAGTGAGTTGTCAACGTAAAACCCGTGAGGAATGGCCCTTGGCTTAAGGCCAGCAAGCTAGATTCGTCAAGTTAGCGTCTGCCGGTGTCCCCCGAGAACGATTGAAAAGGCGCTGTTCTCAGTTGTTTACCTCTCTTTCCTTCCTGAGCCACTCTTCGGTGGTGTACTCCCCTTCCGAGATCTGGATGAAGAGAGAGGCCAACGTGTAGCCACGGATGGTGCAGCTTATCCGTCCGTTACTCCATATCCTCCAAAAGAGGTTCTCTAGCCGTCGGCCTGCATCTTTCTCTAGGGTGGTCTTATTCGTCGTATAGACTAAAGACCGGGGTCAACAGTGACAAAAAAAAACAAAAAGGCGAGAAGCTGGGATCTCAGATGAACAAAGGACAAAGGAACAAAGGAAGAGCCTCACCTCTCCACAGCCTGGCCACATCCTCAACCTCGACATGCGAGTCATGGTTAAGCTCCGAGCGGATGCTGTGGGTGTTGAAGACGATGCCGTGGGGAAGAGCTTCCGTCATGGTCCAGCTGCCCACGAGACAACGTAGATTTGTGAGGTACGGCTCGACAACACCACCAGCATAAGGATATCACTCGCTACGGTCAAGCAAGGTACAGCCAAGAGCAGGAAGAAAAACAGGACGGCCACCGGTGGTATATAAGTCAATATCTTGGCCCTCACTTGTTCTTCCTTTGTACTTTAAGAGCTGGCTGCCTGGTATAGTATGCGGTGTGCAGGGTTAAGCTCAACGGGCGCGCATGATCAACATGGCGCGGGTTGACGGCAGCCAACGGAGCGCGAGGGGGTATTTAGCCTCTCGGTTCGCTGTTCCTAGGGATGGAGGATGGGCTAATGCAAGGAAGCTGGCGTATGAGCAGAGGAAAAGAAGCTGAGGTGAGGCGGGCGGGAGGTTGCGAGAGGGAAGACGTGGAGGACGTGGAGGAGAGCGGGCGATAAGTTATAGAAAAGAGGCGCGGATGGGGCAGGTCGGCTGCTGCAGCACGTGAAGTGTCCGGATGACCTGCGGGTCCGCGATAAGTCAAGTTGGAGAAATATGAAGCTGGAGGTGGTGATTTGTATGGTGGCGCTGGCGGTGCTTCGTGCTGGTGCTGGTGCTGGCGCTGGCGCTGGCGATGCTGGAGATATTAAAGGCGGAGGAGAGAATCTCAAGATGTCGTTAGTTGGATGTCGTTGAAGAGGTGACGTTGGAATGCCCCGATTGGGATGGGCTGGGCAGCTTCTTTTGACGACGCGGGCTCGACGTCAAAGCAACTTTGTTATCAACCACAACCTCGCAGCAATAACAACGATAACAACGATAATGACGACGACGACGACGACGACGACGACGACGACAGCAACGATGATAGACACGATGAACTATACAGCTACGGCAGGACACAGACAAGATATTTCATTACGATGAAGCAGAACTAGAAGACCAGTCGACTGGAAAAACGGCCACGGTCATGTGCCGTGCAGAAAAAGCTGGGCCTCTACGTTGACGAGCTAGCTAGAGTCTCGATATCAAGCGGCGATGTGACGGGAGAATCCATGCAACCAATGCAGGACGAGGTCAGGAAGGCCGAGCAGATCCAGGATAAGCCTGGGCAGACAGCTGCACGAAGAGAGAGACGCAGACAGGGGCAGACAGCCGAAAAGAGACTCTCTAGCCTCCAGGTTTCAGCCTGAAGCGAGTTTGTGATCGAGACTCTGCTTCCGAGTCGTCCATCAGCTGCGGATGTTTTCTTTTTCGCCTCCCCTCTCCAAGCCATAGCTGGACTGGACACCATCTCGAAGACTTGCAACCGTGGTATCTCGCCTGTTCAATGCTTGTACGATGTACAGCAGACTGCAGGTTCGCTCTTCGTATCAGCGGCTTTATCTCCATTATGATTCTAGTGTCTGCTGGACGAGGCTGGAATCCCATATACGGGATGCGTACAGACATGGTACATACGTCTCTAGGCATACACAAAATATTGAGTGAGCAAGGATATCGGCTAATGGCCTACAGTGGCATTGTTGACTCATTATTAAAAAGTAAGCAAAGCAGATCTAACTAACGGAAAACTAGCTAGCCAACCGGGGAATAGGGAACAGACGGAGGGAGCAAGGAACTCCTTCGCCCTTTTTTTAGGTGACAGTGTATCCGCCGTCAACACGCAGGTCCGCGCCGGTGACATACTTGCTAGCGTCACTCGTAAGGAAGACGACGGCACCCATAAGATCCTCTGGCACACCCATCTTGCCCTGGGGAATCAGGGAGGTCCATTTCTGGTTCAGGTCTGGGTTGTCATCAAGGATTTTTTGTGTCCTAATCACAACAGCCCCCTTGTTAGTACCATAGATAAGGATGCAATATATAACTCTCGACAAGAGTAGACTTACAATGCAGTCAGCATGTACCCCGGGCTGATACAGTTAACCCTGATGCCAGCTCCAGCCCATTCGACAGCCAGCGAAGCCGCCAGGTGCCGGATCGCCGCCTTTGCAGCGTTATATGGTGCCTGCGGCTGTGGAACATTAACAATCGAGCCGGACATGCTTCCTATCAGCACCATGCTGCCGGGAGCCTTGCGTTCCATCAGATGCTTGGCTACCTCGACGGCAAACAAGTAGGAGCCGTCAACATTGACTTTCCACAGCTTCTGGATGCGATCGTAAGGGTAACTGATCGCGTCGAAGTTCTCGGTAAAGCCAGCCGAAGTGACCAGGTGGTCTATCTTTGTGTGTTCCGAGATAATCTCGGCAATGCTGGCATTAACAGACTCGGGATCGCCCACGTCCGCATAGTGAGCTGTGATTTTTGGTAGGCTGTTGTTATGCCGTCAGCTCCGTCATATAGGCTGGGTATTTATGCGGTGATTCTACTGACCGGTCAAGGCCCGGGTTTTCCTTTTCAAACTGCTCCAGCAGCTTCTTTGCCTGAAGCTCTGCTTCCTGTTCTATACAGCTGTTAGCTAAGACCACACACGCATCAATTGTTTTTCGTTGTTTGTTGACTCAACGTACTGTTCAAGTCGACAATGGCAAGATCAGAGCCAGATGCGACCAATGCCTGGCCCATAACCAGTCCCAATCCACGCGCACCCCCAGTGATCACGGATACTCGGCCCTCGAGCGAGAATGAGGCCAGCGTCCGCTTGAAATGTCGACCTCCCCTGCCCTGCACGATAGGGGTTTGTGGCATCTCATCGTCCGGAGGGTACTCAACTCTCACGCTATCATCTGTTCGAGCCAAACCGCCCTCTGCATCGATAGCTGCCGCCGGAACCTTCTCATTATCCTTGTACAAAGCGGTAGAAGAGGATAGGTTTCTTCTGTAAGCCGCTTGCTGCACCCCGAATCGCCCTGCAGTAGCGGCAGCCGAAGGTCCTCTGATGATTGATGATGGACCGCAGGCGGCCCGAAGCAGGCTGCTCCTCGCAGATAGCCTGAACATTGTTTCTCTCTGTGTTTGTGTGTCTTTCCGCTATCGCTTTCTATGGACAGATGTAGTCGATGACTGAATCACCACTGCCGGGATCGAGATTTATGTCCTGCTTGCAGACGTCATGCAAAATTAGTAACTCAGCGGAGTTGCGCAGCTTGCATCGAGCCAAAACCGGTCGCTTACCTTGTCTTGTAACAGCTCACTACCCAGGTGGCCAATGGTCAGTCAACTTCAAACAACGACCTTGGTTGTGTTCACCAAGACGGCCGCAGCAACAGGTTGGACTGGGAAGAGAGAAGTAGGAGTAGTAGGAGTATGTGCAGAAGGAAAGAGAGGACGCAGATGGTCAGGAAATAAAATCTCTTCCCAGGCGAGCCCGAGGAGGACAAGAAATATGGGACCTCTCTTCCATTGCTGATCCACCGAAAGGTCACTTGAGCACCTGTTACTCTAGCTAAGAAGCCGCAGGATCGCAGCGGGAGGAAAGGGGTGATAAGCGATGAAAGGGAGGCAGAGCTTCGGGCGCGCCTTTTTTTAGCTGGCACCTTACGCAAGGCTTTAACTGGAGCTTTAACTGGAGCTTTAACTGGCTTTAACTAGCTTTTAACTGGCTTTAGCTGGGGTTTAACTGGAGCTCGGCCAGGGGCATCCCTTGGTAGGTGGAGTCGCTGGCGGTGGCGGTCGGGCTTCCAGAAGGGCGAGATTCGCTCTCTTTGCTTATTCTCTACTTTCTGGCCAGGGATTTTTTTTAAATGTTTTTTTTTTTTTTTTTTTATTATTTTGATTGCTGATTTCTATCGGTCTAGATCTGGTGGTTGATGATGGTATTTTGAGGTTTATATATACAGTAAGGAGAAAGGTCTTCTCTCCCCGAATCGCCGCCAAAAAGAAGAGAGAGAGAAACAGCTCGGAAGGTGTGTAAACAAACGAATAAAAGGACTCGTCATCGTATCATCCACCATGTATAACCCCTTGAAAACAAGAATGCCGCGACGTGAAAATATATTGAATACTTGGATGGGAGGGATATCGGCCTGCCCAGGGGACTGATGAGCTGCGAAGAAAAGCCATCGTGGCCGGAACGAGTCGTTGGTTTGCTATGTTTCTGTTGTCCCTGGACGATCAATAAGAAGGGGGAGGTGGAGATGCTTTTTTCGTTTCTTCTTTATATACTCCGTACGGGCGAGAAGATACCGGCCCAAAAAAATAAAAGGATGATCGGAGCCCATGGTGGGTAACTTCGTTGCGATATTTGATAATTCCAACACTAAGACGAAAGACCAGACATTGGATTTGTCTACTCTTTCTTTCTTTTCTTCTCAGTTCATCAGCAAAGATGTCAATCGATTGCTTGACCGTCTTTGATAGCCCCTGGTCAAAGGCCGAAAATCGGCCCCCCTTACGACTCAGGGGCCTCCGGCTCGGCAGCAAACTCGACCAGCGCTGTGCCAGCTTTGCAGATATCCTAAAAAAAAAATAACATTTTTGTCAGCCATCGCCTTCTAGACTCCTGCTTTCGATTGTTGTAAGGCTTACCCCCTGTTTATGCACAATCTTCTCCACCACACCCTTGATGGGACTCCTGATAACGGTTTCCATCTTCATACTCTCGATCACGACAAGAGGCTGGTCCTTCTCCACTACTGCACCTTCAACAACTTCCACGCGCAGGATCTTGCATGGCATGGGAGCTAAGACGCTGTTGGTCAACTCCTTAATACCAAGCGCCTTCTCCATCCACTTGGCTCGGGGAACCTTGAGTCTGTACTGTCGTCCGTGCTGGAAGGCAGTGATAGTATCCTCGTCACGAATTACGGTGGTATCAAGACGAGTATGGGGGAAGAAAGTGGTAAGTGCCTTGCCATCGGCCGAGAGCGTGGCAGTAACGTTGCTGAATGTCTTTTCATTGTTAATGGTCACATCATAGCTCGATGGGCCAGTCTGATAGATCTGAACCGTAGCTGGTGTGGCCTCGGGGGTATTTGGGGCCGTAGCCTCGACAAAGGTGAACTGGCGCTGCTGGTAGCCCGGGCTGAAGCCAATGCCTGCGCCAGTGTTTCCAATTGGGTTGCTGGTGCTAGTTCCCGAGATGAAAGTTGAGAGAGCTACCTGGGCCCAGAGCTCTGGCTCGACTGGTTCCTTAGCGAACAACTCCTCGCGGTGCTTCTCGATGTAGCCGGTCTCCACTTCGCCGGCAATAAAGTCGGGGCTCTTGCACACACGCTTGAGGAACTCGATGTTGGTGATTGGGCCAGCAACTTCGTACTGTTCAAGGGCCATGGAGAGGTTGCGCAGGGCCTCGGTGCGGTCTGCGCCCCGAACGATGAGTTTTGAGATCATGGGGTCGTAGTGTGAAGAGACTTCATCACCGGCAACGAAGCCGGCATCGATACGAACGTCCTCGGTAGGCTGTGGAGTGCGGACGTGGATCAGCTTACCGGAGTCCGGCACGAAGTTCTGTTCGGGGTTCTCAGCGTAGATTCGGGCTTCGATGGCATGGCCCATGGTAGCCATTTTAGCTTCTACCTCTTCCTGGGTGAGAGGGAGAGGCTTTCCCTCGGCTACAAGCAGCTGCCAGTGAACAAGATCCTGACCAGTAACCATCTCCGTGACTGGGTGCTCGACCTGTAGTCGAGTGTTCATCTCCATGAAGAAGAACTCGCCAGTGTCGTTGTCGAAAATGAACTCGACGGTGCCAGCGCCCTCGTAACCGACAGCCAAAGCGGCATCTCTCGCCTTGGCCCAGAGGTCCTTTCTTGTGGCTTCTGGCAGATGTGGTGCTGGCGACTCCTCGAGGACTTTCTGGTGACGACGCTGGACACTGCAGTCTCTCTCTCCCAGGGCAACGGAGTTTCCGTGCTGATCCGCGAACACCTGGACTTCGATATGGCGTGGAGTGGTGATGTACTTTTCAATAAGCATGGTATCGTCGCCGAAGGAGCTCTTAGCCTCAGATTTGGCGGATTTCAGCTGGTCTTGGAACTCGGCGGCGCTGCGGGCAATACGCATACCCTTTCCACCACCGCCCTTGACTGCCTTGATGAGGACAGGATATTTGATCTTCTCGGCCTCAGCGGCGAGGAAATTGATGTCTTGGTTTGTGCCGTGGTATCCGGGGACGCAGGGAACGCCAGCAGCAGTCATGATCTCCTTGGAACGACTATAGTGATGTTAACATAAGCTGCAGACAGGTACTAAAACTGCCATGAAAGCTCACCTCTTGTCTCCCATGGCGTCAATGGCCGAAGGTGGTGGTCCAATGAAGATAAGTCCGGCATCTGTACACTTCTTTGCAAAGCCAGCATTTTCACTCAACTGTGTCCTGTTAGCATCTGTCGTCGCGCTGGTGTTCAACCAAGGTCTAGTAACGTACAAATCCGTAGCCAGGATGTATTCCCTTGCATCCCTCGCGTTTGGCAATCTCGATTATTCGGTCTCCGTCCAGGTAGGCAGAGGTTTCGCCTAGGTTATAGGCAAAAGGCGAGCTCAAGGCATGCTGAGCATGGGCGTCAGGGTCTGTGTACAGGGTTGTTACGCGGATGCCATGCTGTCCAGCTGTTCTTCCCACTCGTCTGCAGCGATAAACAGGAGTTAGCAAACAAATAGCTTGACAACAGCTGGTGATTGACACCGGTGAAGCGTCTCTTACAGAGCAATCTCTCCTCTGTTGGCAATAAGGATCGAATTGAGCGAGGTGGTACCCTTGCCGGTAGCTGTCGAGGAGCTATGGCGGAGGGACGAGGCAGCAAAGAGGGCTCGCTGGGGGATGCGCGAGGCAGAGGCGCGCAGGAGAAACGACATGATGGACGACGTTGAAGCTGGTCGACTAGAAGCCCAACACCATGTCCAGTTCAATTCGATGCAGAGACGAAGATTTCAGTCTTTTCTCTCGATATCAACACATGGAAGAAAAATGAAGCCGCGCGAGTTTCCTAGTTCGGCAATTCAGGGTGGGCGCCGATGGCAAGCGGGCGGTCGGCGTGCTGTTCCGGTAATTACGTCGTATTTACAGATCGGACGCAGATACCGAGGCCACTGGATGCTCGGCTTACCTTCCTTTTCTGCTTCCACGTGACTTGTTACCAATTACGTCATACAGCAGAGAAAAAAGCTTGGAACTTTTTTTTTCTTTGCTTTTTTGATTTCTTTTATAGATTTTCAAGGCTGAAGCAATATCAGACGGCTCGGCAGGAAGATACACGCGCATTAACAGGGAGAAAAGGAGGGTCAATGGACTGCAGATAGCTTGATCGTTTGCTGAGGAAGGAGTGCATTTGGTTTGCTGGGAAATCTGACGCTCTTTCCGCACCTATCTAGTGTTTGGTCGGCCAAATAAGCATCTTAAGCAGCTGCGAGAGTGTACGGAGTAGCTACCAACTTCAATTGACCATCGCCTTTTGATACCTGGGGCCTGAGGCTGGATGATATACCTGTCTTAGACAACTGCCTTGCCATTTGGGTGTTTGAATCAGGTTGTTCAAACTGCATAACAGGACTGCTGCCTACCTGCCCACCGCACCCCAAGCCGATGCACTACAATGTCGGACTACGACGACTTCGACAATGCGTCCGATTGTCTCTGGATAGAGTTCGACGAACCTCATTTCACTGTAAGAATGCGACCATTTCCTGGTGAATTCAAAAGTTGAATGCTAAACAATTGAGTGGTAGGATGAAATGACCATGATGGTAAATCCGGATCCAGTCTACCTAGATGACAGCTCGCTTGAGGATGCGCTCGAGACTGATACGGACTGGGAATATTTTTCGGACGAATACTATGAAACTGACAAACCTGACAAGGTCCGCCGTCAGAAGAAGAAAATTGAGAACAAGAAACCAGCACAGCTTGACTCTGCTACCTTCTACGGCGTGTCGTGGTCTGCTGGCCCACCATCGAATAATGATGGACCCCTGTACCAACCTGGAGAGGGAGAGAAGGTGTCTCTCCTCAAGAACTGGCGTGAAGTCTTTCAAGAGTCAAAACCGAAGACAAAGAAGACAAGTGAAAAGCTAAAGCAAGATGGAAATATTAGAGCAACGTTCCATGACCACTTATCGACACGATTCCGTCGCAATAGTGAACATGGGGCATTAGTCAACGATGATCTCAACCTCGGCAACAACATGGAGACCGATGGACTGCCTCGTCCAGTCTCTGGTCTGAAGACGTTTTTACATGGTTCAAACAAGTGGGCTGAGAAGAAAGGCCGTGACCACCTTTCTATGAATAATAATGGGCCACAGCTCAGAAAGGGCTCTTCGGTGCGTGAAGAGGCGGAACCTAACAATAAACTTGATATAATAATGCCCCCTGCGCCAGAGAACATCGAAGAGTACAAAGATATCATTACTACCGCGCCTCCAGTTACACAGAAGCGAGGGCGGAAGAGAAAGGCAGATGTGACCGTTGAGCAGACCACTTCTGGCTTGGACTCTAGCTCAGGCTCTGGTCCCATAAGGAGCTCGAAGCGTAAGAAGGCCGGCCATACAAACGGCGTAAAAACCGCAACATCGTCTCGGCCCACACGGTCTTCAACAAGGCGGAAGTAGTTATTTTGAATTCTCGATTGTTCTTTAAGCCTTCTAATTTGCTATCCTATCGTGTACTATCTTTACATAGTCAGGCCTTCGCTGTAACCATCCCGTTATCCAAGATTATATACAACCCATCATATAAATCAGGCAAACTCCTTGTTGAACGCTCTTCCAATAACCATTCGTCTAATTTCGCTAGTACCGGCACCGATCTCGTATAGCTTGGCATCCCGGAGGAGTCGTCCAGCTGGGATCTCGTTGATATATCCGTTGCCTCCCATAAGCTGGATAGCATCGAGAGTGCACTCGGTAGCACGCTCTGCGGCGTACAGGATGGCACCGGCACAGTCTTGTGTCTTCACCTGAGTCCCGTCAGAGGAAACGGCAGACTGGTCAACTTGTCGGGCAGTGTTATAGGTGAAAGCTCGAGAAGCAGCAAGCTTGGTGTACATGTCGGCGAGCTTGCCTTGGATGAGCTGGTTGTGCGCAATTGGCATGCCGAATTGGGTACGGGTGTGAGTGTATGGAAGCACGAGGTCGAGACAAGCTTGCATGATACTGGGGAAGTTGATTAGTCTCAAAAACTCTTTGAATCATCCACCGTGCATAAGAGAAAAAGTATCTTACCCTAGTGGTCCAGCACTAAGAACAAGGCGCTCAAGGTCAAGTCCCTCCATCAGAACTCTAACACCCTTGTTGATCTGGCCTAGAACATTGGCGTGTGGGACGAAGACATCCTCGAAGATGAGTTCACCAGTGTTGGATCCACGCATGCCGAGCTTGTCGAGCTTGCGGGCACAAGAGAAACCCTTGAAGTCCTTCTCGACGACAAAGGCGGTGATACCCTTTGAGCCAGCATCAGGTTCAGTTTTGGCGTATACGACGATGAAGTCAGCGTCAGGGCCCTGAGGTTTCCTGTTAGCCACAAAATTCGATCTTTTGTAGGAGCAGTTAAAAAACCTACGTTGGTGATCCACATCTTGGTGCCATTGAGGACAAATCCACCATCAACAGCCTTGGCCTTGGTCTTCATGCTCACAACATCGGAGCCGGCAGAGTGTTCGGACATGGCCAGTGCACCAATCTTCTCTCCGGAGATGAGGCCGGGCAGGAAGCGCTCTTTCTGTTCTGGCGAGCCATTGAGGCAGAGCTGGTTGACGCAAAGCTGGGAGTGAGCAGCGTACGAAAGTCCAATGCTTCCTAGTTCATATTAGAACGTATGTTTAAACATAGTAAATTGATAATAAATCCCTACCTGAAGCACGGCTAAGTTCTTCCATCACGACGCAGTGTGCCTGATAACCCATCCCGAGACCGCCATATTTTTCCTCTGCAGTGACACCCAAGAAACTTCATATAACCGTTAGCCACCAATCATACTGTATATCGTTGGACGGTGTGGTAAGTAGCTACCCGGCTTCGCCAAACTTCTTCCACATCTCAGGAGGGAACTGGTTCTCCTGGTCGGTCCTGGCGGCGACCTCCTCTGGAATTTCACGTTCTAAAGGCCGTCAGCACTATCCTCTGTTTGCTAGCAGCCGCCCGCGTTATACGTACTGGCAAACTCCCGGACGGTATCCCGAAGCTCGTTCAGCTCATCTTCGGTCGGGGGAGTGAATCCCTGGGGGTGTTTTGTGGAAGCTGCCCGCCATGCGGCAACAGGTACGAACTGCCTCCGGGCGGCCAGGGTAGCTCTGGGGGCGGAACGGCCGAGGAAACGAGGAAGAACCGACGATGCCATGGTGGCGAATATCTTGATAGAGACAGAGATGAGAGAAAGACGCAGCAAAGACAGAGTAAAATAGCAACTCCAGCGGCGTCGCGGACGAAAGAAAAAAAGAACGAAGTTGCAAGCTGCCTCTTTCGGTGCCTCGGCTGACCTTCCCTTTCGGCGCAGCGGGCGCGGCTTGCGGCGGCAATACCGCCCGGTAACGCCAGTACCGCGCGTGGGGCTCTTTCGGCTAACTTCCCCTTCCAGCTCTATTTTTCCGGCGTCAAAAACGACCCGAAGAGGAAATCTTTTCGACGTCGTGATATCAGAAACGAAACATCCAGCGAGCGACGCAGACACGGCAAGGCTGACTATCGCGGAATTGAGACCTGGAGCAGCTGAGAATGATAGTAGGATAGGCCGTGGACGCTTCAATCTGTTGTTTACACCCTACACGTCCGTGCAATTGGAGCTTCGTTGACCGACCATGGCTCTCCGCGCCCCCTCTGCCGGGCTGCTGCACAGCATGCGATGCGCCCTCAACCAGCAGCTCCCTCGACGAGCAGCAATCACACTGAAGCCGGGCTCCAGCTACCGGGTCAGGAGCGTTGCCAGCTTCACGCACGCTCACCAGGCGTCTGCCATCTCTGTGCTGCCCACCACCGTCGATACCTCGTCCGCAGACTTCCAGGAGAATGCTAAGCAGATGGAGGAAGTGCTCAAGAAGATGAACGACTTGCATACCAAAATCGCCCAGGGAGGATCCCAGAAGGCCCGTGAGAAGCACATTGCGCGTGGGAAGATGTTGCCCAGGGACCGAGTGACCGCTCTCATCGATCCGGGCACCTCGTTCCTCGAGCTCTCCCCCCTGGCGGGCCATGAAGTCTACCCTGGTGATGATGTGCCATCTGGTGGTATTATCACTGGAATTGGCATGGTCGAGGGTGTCAACTGCATGATTGTTGCCAACGACAGCACCGTCAAGGGCGGCACCTACTACCCGATCACCGTCAAGAAGCATCTACGTGCCCAGGCCATTGCCCAGGAGAACAAGCTACCCTGCATCTACCTTGTTGACTCTGGCGGTGCCAATCTGCCTCACCAGGCCGACGTCTTCCCAGACAAGGAGCACTTTGGCCGTATCTTCTTCAACCAGGCCCGTATGAGCTCCCTCGGCATCCCCCAAATCTCCGTTGTCATGGGCCCATGTACAGCCGGCGGTGCCTACGTTCCCGCCATGAGCGACGAGTCTATCATTGTCGAGAACCAGGGAACCATCTTCCTTGCCGGACCGCCACTAGTCAAGGCAGCTACCGGTGAAATCGTCTCTGCCGAAGACCTTGGAGGCGGTAAACTACACTCCAGCATCTCCGGCGTGACAGACTACCTTGCCGTTGACGACGCCCACGCCCTCACCCTCGCTCGCCGCTCGATATCAAACCTGAACTGGCCCAAGACCACCTCCCCATTGACACCCACCTCGACTTCGACCGAACCCATCAAGGAGCCCCTGTACCCAGCCTCCGAGCTGGCCGGGATAATAGGCACCAATCTCCGCCGCCAAGTCGACGCACACGAAATCATCGCCCGTATCGTCGACGGATCTGAATTCTCCGAATTCAAGCGCGACTACGGCACCACCCTCGTCACTGGCTTCGCACGCATCTACGGCACACAGGTCGGCATCGTAGCTAACAATGGCATCCTCTTCTCTGAATCCTCGCTCAAGGGCGCACACTTCATCGAGCTGTGCACCCAACGAAACATCCCCTTGCTCTTCCTGCAGAATATCTCCGGTTTCATGGTCGGAGCCGATGCTGAAAAGGGCGGTATTGCGAAGAACGGCGCCAAGCTGGTGACTGCTGTTGCTTGTGCGGATGTTCCCAAGTTCACTGTTGTGTATGGTGCCAGTGCTGGCGCAGGTAATTACGGAATGTGGTATGTTACTTTTCCCTCCCTTTTTTTTTTTTTTTTTTTTTCATTTTCATTCCAGCTATAAAAAAAAGTGTCTGAGACACCCTTGAGATTAAAATCGTATACTAATTATGCAATTGCAGCGGCCGTGCATACTCACCCCGGTTCCTCTTCATGTGGCCTAATGCAAAGATCGGCGTCATGGGCTCTGAGCAGCTAACTAACGTCATGGCTGCGGTCGGCAAGAGTGTTGACCCCTCGCTGCGCGATCGTATCGACGCCGAGAGCGAGGCTGTCTTCTCGTCTGCTCGTCTCTGGGACGACGGTGTTATTCCTCCAGCCGACACTCGCAAGGTTCTAGGTCTATGTCTGGCTGCTTCCGTCGGCGGCCGTTCAGAGGAAGCAAAGACCAAGTTCGGTGTTTTCAGAATGTAATTTTTGTCATCCGAGCTGTCTAGTTCCTTATATTTTTTATAGCCTCCTTTATAGCCTCCTTTTATATTTCTATCTCCTTTTTATTTTTTTTGGCTGAAGATAGGAAGAGGATCCGCTGGGCAAAAAAAATAATCATGTACAATTAACTACAGTTGCTCAGAGTGCGGTTTTGAGGTTGAATTTTTGCTTGCTTGCATTCTTGCTTGCTCCATATACATAGCCCAGCATGATAAAAATCTATTCCATAGATAGTAGATATATAAGGGAAAAAAAATTTGAAAGGCATTGTAACGATTTCACATCAGGAGGGGATATCAAGTGAGACGGACAAGCTGGCAGGTAAGAAAATAAAAGAAATAAAAAAAAAGGACAAGGACAGCGCGTATAGGAACCGGTAGTCAATAAGCAGGACGGAGAGGAAAGGAAAATATATATACACAGGATGATGAAAGGAGTCCCGTACTTTTTTTTTTTTTTGCCTGTGATGGCTCGCTGGAATGAATGCTTTGCTGGAGTCAAGTCATGATTATATCGTGATAAAAAAGAAGGTCTTCTCTCTGCTCTTGTTCTCTTCCTTCTTTCTTGTTCTTCCATCTTGACAAGGAAAAAAAAAGGAGGGAGGGAGGGAGAAAGGCGCGGAGGTGGGAATAGTATCCAAGAGAGCCGGTGGAAAGGAAATATAACAAAAGGGAAACTTTTCAGAGGGAGTCGGCGGTGGTTTGTTTATAGAAACAGGTAATATGTATATCACGAAATGAAGGGGCGGTGTGTAGTGGAGCGTATTGTAGGGAGGAGGCTCAGGTTGAAAGGAGATGGTATAAGAAAAGAGTAGATCTTCAGAGATGTAAAAAAAAAGAAAAATAGTAAATAGATGAGATATCCAAAGAAAAGAAAATTGAGGAAATAAGACAACAAACCAAAGAGCAAACCAGTGATGCGGAAGGGGTATATTAAGGCGGACAAGACAAAAACAAAGGACGGACGGACGAATCACCTGTAAGGAAAAAAAATATGGCTGACAAGAGGACGATAAAAGGCAAGGCAAAAATTTGGGGGAGCAAACGCACGGAGGAGACAAACGAGGCGGGAGAGGAGAGGAGAGGAGAGAAGAGAGGAGAGAGGAGAGGCGGTGACGGTCAAAGAATCACACAATCAGTCTTCATCTTCGTCCTCCTCCGATTCCGCCGCTTGTCTGCAGCTCCGCTTGCCTCCTTCTTGCGACTCCCTCCGTAATCTCTGTCTCGGTCTTTATTGGATCGAATATCCTTCCGTATGATCTGCCGACAGAGGTCTATGAACGCTTCGTCTACGTTCGCTCGTCTTCGTGCGGAGGTCTCGTAGTATGGAGCATTCCCCCACTGTTGGGATAGAGCGAAGGCGCGCGATCGTGAAACGGCACGGTCTTCCTCGAGATCCGACTTGTTACCGACGATGACGATGGGGACCTTTTCGTCGTCTTTGATACGGATGATCTGTTCGCGGAGTTCTTGTAGTTCATTCAGGGAGGACATGCTTGTTATGGAGAAGACGAGGAGGAAGCCTTCGCCTTGTTTCATGTATAGTTCCCTAGAAACAGATGTGCCTTGTGAGTTGCTACCGTTGCAGTTGAAGTCGTCGAGCAATTGGGGGGAAGGTGGGTTTGAAGAAGGGGGGGTTGTGGTAAGGAGGGTCGCGGGTTTAGCTGGGGCTGTTTGAGGAGTGTCTGGGATAGAGTTTCATAGAGATTGAGTTACCTCATGGCGGCTATAATTCAGCTGTTAGTCTGGGGACGTCCGGGATAGTCGGGTATTGAGGTGATGAGACTTACTGAACTGTTCCGTCCCGGCTGTATCCAGTCTGCAGTCCACGAGTCAGCAATTGTTGTAGATGCCGTGAGTATCTAATTGATAGCCAGATACGTACATTTCGAGAAGACATGGCCGTCCCTATACGAAGAATATTAGCGGGTATTCAGTAGGTAGACAAAAAAAAAAAAAGGGTCAAGACTCACATCTACCGCAAGGACCTTTCTGTAGGAATCTTCGATGGTCGGATCATAGCTCTCAATCCATATATTCTGTACGAACTGAGCTGGACGAGCAGTCAGCGCAAAGAAGACACCAAACGGACCGTATAAACCGGCAGCTCTTACCGGTCAAGCAGCTCTTCCCAACACCACCTGCAAGCAACAATATGGTAAATCAGCAAACGTATTCCCCTTCCCCCTCACTCTCTCCTTATTATCTCATAGTAAATATGGTATTGCCAGAAGATTTGTAGAAGAAAAAAAAAGACCGGGACGAGAGAGGTCCTACCGGCGCCCAGCACAACGATGTGATATTCCCGCCTGACATGCCGATGACGAAAGTTAGCCATGAAGCTCGCCGGGAAGGCAGAGAGGGAGTGTTTGCGCGGAGAGTCCAGGGAAGCGCGCAGATACGGCAGAGCCATTCTGGGCCTGGGGAAAAGCAAAGAAAGGGGGCCAGGTTAAAAAAAAAAAAAAAAATAGGGAACAGCTGGAGGTGGGAGGAGGTGAAGGGGGAAGAGAAGACCAGAGAAGGGGGGAAGGGCGAGAGAAAAGGAGAAAAAGGGACCATCCATACCGTGGCTGACTCTTCGATGCCATCTGAAAGGGCAAGCTTCGAGCTGTTTTAATTAATAGGGACGAGGAAGGGAGGCAGAGGGTTTTTTTTTCCTGGAGAGGACGCGGCGTGGTGGATCGATGCTAAGTAAGAGGGCCGGGGCAAGCAGTAGCTCAGGCGCTTCGACGGACAGGGAAGAGAAATAAGAAGAAGAGGAAGAGGAGGGAGAAGTAGTAGAAGAAGAAAGAGAAGTAGTAGTAGTAGAGAGGATATCTCCGTGGCTGGTGTCTTTATTCCTGTCTCGCCCTGGGGGTCGGCGCTCGCTGGGGGAGGGGGGTGGAAGGCCGCAGGAAGGGTTCACCGTAGCACAGCCGCCGGTCACAGCAACGGCGACGGCGAGCCTGAGCAGCAGCAGCAGCAGCAGTAATAGCGGTAGCAGCAGATAGCAGATAGCAGCAGCAGCAATGCCGGACGAGGCAGAGACAGACGACCGACGCAAGAGACGGTCGAGCAGGGCCAATTTCCCTCCCCCCGAAACAGCCGGACAGTTTTGGCAGGTCGAGCGGGCAAGGGGGAGCGAGATGCCTGTCGATGGGAGGGAAAAGAAAAGAAAGGGAGCAGGCAGGAGGTGAGCCCCGGGAGGAGCAGCAGAGGACGATACGATGGTGACAGGAAGGGCGGGAGCTCAGTCGGCCGGAGCTGAGGGAGGACAGTCGCAGGGAGGCCGCTGGCGCTGGCGGTGCTGGCGGTGGTGGTGATGCTGGTGATGCTGGATAGTTAGGGATGCGCGTCTGGCGAGCTGCGGCGGCGGACGAGGATCGCGAGGGAGGACTAGGGCGTTTCAGCGGCGGGACAGCCTGTTCGGTGCCTTGTCGCAGGCTGGCTGGCTGTGTGAAGAGTATCTCGCGGCGGTCTCGCTGGCGTGTCTGCGTCGTCTGCGTCGTCTGAGGATGGAAGTTGATAATGATAATAGGAGACGGCGGAGGCTCAGGTCGAGAATTACCTAAGAAGGCTAACTGGCTGGCTGGCGGGAGCTAGCAGGACAGGCTGAGGACGGCGATGAAGAAGCAGACAATGAAGAAGAAGAAGAAGTAGATGACATTGCGAGACGAGGATGAAGAAGATGAAGACGAGACGAGACGAGGTGAGATGGAGACGGCGATGACGATGGCATCTGATATGTTTTCTTTTCTTCTCGACAGGCCCCCTATCTGCCAGTCTGTCTGTCTATCGGTCTACCTATCTATGTACAGTATCTCTCGCGGGCAATCTATCTCACGGCGATCGTCACTCAGCCCTCAACGGCTGCTCCGGCGTTTCCTCCTGCTAGCGACCAGACACGGTCGAGATCAGGCATCAACCAGCTCGCTGCTCACGGCTCGGGGGGCTCCCCTAGGGCCCCAGCAGCTACCACTACCACTGCCACTACCACCACTACCACAACCACCAGTAAGCAGCGATGCATAATAAGGGTCAGGGACTCCCTCTGCCTGCGCTCTCTAGCCTGCCCACCCGTCTTTCCATTACCCCGGCACCGGCTCCCTCCTGTGCGTCGTATTGGTGGCCGCCAGCACGCTATACAAGCCCGTCAGGCTGATCACCACCGCTAAGCTGATGGGTCCCCAGTGGACTGCTGGGCCAACCGTCCGGCGGCGTTCCCTTCGAGAGCTCGATCTAGCTAGCTGGGCCCGGGGAACCCTCGTCGTCGGGGTCGGGAGGGGGGGGGGGGGGGGGGGGTTGGTTTAGGTCAGGTCGGGGGGAGGAAGGGCCACCGGGTGAAAAAGAAAAGAAAAGGGACAAGCATGAACAGAAGAAGAAGAAGGTGATGATGATGATGATATGTACGGGGGGTCC
The DNA here is from genome assembly GCA_018357685.1 of Trichophyton schoenleinii. Taxonomy (NCBI): domain Eukaryota; kingdom Fungi; phylum Ascomycota; class Eurotiomycetes; order Onygenales; family Arthrodermataceae; genus Trichophyton; species Trichophyton schoenleinii. The sequence goes on from WOFF01000001.1 coordinate 1,461,684, forward strand.
AGTGTCAGTGTGCATAAGGAAGTAAGAAGTAAGTATATATATAAATGGACCGGGCACGAACCATGCAGACCAGATTGAGACGGGACGCACATCTGAGATATAGAGTGAGCTGCAACTGCTGCTGCTGCTTTAGCTATCGAACCAGTCAGCTCGGACAGGTCGACTCCTGTCCCGGCGCGGTGTTGTCATCTTACTGGATCAGAACTGCGTGCGTTTCGGTGGGAAAATGAAGCTGTCCAAAGTGGCGTTGTTCCAGCAGTCGATATCACGATAGACCCGACAATGATATACGGGACCGTGTACGTCAGTCAGTCAGTAACTAACTGGCCTAACTGGCGTAGTCCACAAAGCAGGTGTCGTCTGCTGGCCCGTCAAACTGCTCGGTTAGCTTGGCCGGCGCCGTCCGTGTCTGGCTGCTCAGCGCCTTAAAGACATGCGGAAACACCAGCCCGTCCACGTCTCGAGCCCACAGAAAGTCGAGATGCTCGTAGTGCGCTATCTCCGTCGCCGTCGTGTGTGCGGGCAGCTCCTCCAGCATCACGTCGATGTCCACCAGGCTGTCTGACCCGCCGTAGACCAGCACAATCGGCGTCTTGATGTTCTTCGTCGGGAACTTGGCCGGCTTGTAGAAGCGCGATTTGGCTGCGATGCTCAGCTTCGACCCGGCGTTGTCGTCGTACATCTGGAAGCTCTTGTTGCGGATGATCTGGAACCAGTGCACGACCGACTTGGTGCTCGTCGACGAGTACAGATGTACGTACGCCGCCAGTTTCTGCACAGTGCTGATGTTCTTGCCGCTCCAGTTGAACAGGAACAGCAAGGCTGTGTCGATGATGCGCACAAAGATGGGCGGATACAGGATGGCCTGCCACATGGCCGTCGAGCTAAGGATGCTCCGTCGTCCAAAGGCAAGAAACATCACGTCCGGAGACGCCTTCACCAATGCATCGACAACCCCGTTGCTCAGCCCGGCCGGAGACATGGCCGGCGCCAGGGCGATGAACAAGTTGATCCGTCGGTTCAACGTTGGGTGAATCGACAGGGTTGCAAACGCCTGCGCCGTCCCCTGAGAGAACCCAATATACGACAACGACGGCTGGCCCGTCACCGAAAGGATGTAGTCGATGCTGTCCGGGATATCGTGGAACGCAAACTGGTCGATCGAGAAGTTCCAGAAGGCGCTATAGGACGGAGACATCGTCGTCGCCTTCTTCGAGTACTTGTTGCCCCGGTTGTTCCCCAGCCAGACGTCATATCCCAGCTCCACCAGCCGGAAGGGCAGACATCTCTTCTCCTCCGTCAAACACACCCAGACCTCGCTGCTCATCAACAGCCCGTGGTGCAGATACACTACGGGCTTCCGGGGCGCCTCATGGTCCACATCGTTGCTATTCTCATAGACATGCGCCTCGCCCTTTCGCCATGGCAGTCTATGGAGGCCCAGCAGATATCCGTCTTTCGTCTGGACAACATGCTCCTCCGTCTCGTAGCCGAACAGGTCACAGAGCTCTGTAAACTCCGAGGCCTTTGCAATCTCCGCTGATATGCTCTCTTGCTTGGGACGTCTAGGCTGTGCCGCAGACAGAACATGAAACAGCCTCTTGGACTGTCGATAGCAGAGGTTTATAATGGGTTGAGCTGCACTTTGCAGTCAGCAAGGCTCCATCTCATCATCATCATCATCATCATCATAGACTAAAATAGGGGTGGGTATATCTCGGTCCAAACTCACGCAGACAGAAGGTAATAACATGGATGATCCCTTCTAAAAGCACCAGTCCCAACGAGATAAAAAGAGCAACATACTCCGTCCTAATCCACCCAGGCAGTCAGCAATCCAGTATTCTCGTTTTCTTTTACCTATCTTCGTAACTCCGTCCTGGACTCTCTCTGCCCCTGGCTTACCATAGAAGACGCCCAATGAACGGGACGCGTGCCATCGTGAACCGCAACAGCCGCAAAAACCACCCGGAAAAACAACAGGGACAGAAGAAAAACGCCCTGGTCTTAGCCCTGACAAGTCACCATCGACCTCTGTCTGCTTCTTCCTCTCTTCCTCTCTTCTTCTTCGCCTCGTCGTCTTCGCCTTTTTTATATCTTCAAACTTGCTGCTTTTCGCATGTGAAAAACAAACCTTACGTCATCGAAAGCACGGGACTTTGCTTAGTCAGATATCACGGGATCCAGCGTCTAACCCAATCAGGATGAAGCTTTTGCTATATCAAAAAAGAAACCCGCAGCGAAAACGAAGCGACGGCGAGACGACGACGACGAGGGCGAAGAAGAGACGCTGAAAATAGCTGAGCGGCTGTGTTATAGAGACGGGGGGACGAGCACACGATTGCCGCTATGCCGAGCTCGTGTAAAGACCTGCGTACGTTGGACCCGACTCACTCAGTTTGGCTTGTGGCTCGGTCATGAGCGCTTCTTCATGGCTGCACCATATGACAGACCCCTTCGCATATGATATGCCATTGGACGTTGAACGTTGAACACTGGAAAAACATCCCCCCCTTTACGGGGCAAAGGGTAATCCGCTAACACCTGCAACAGGCCAGGCACTGGCCGAATGCCTCCAGGAATCAGACTGTATCATGGTCCAGCGGAACACACCCCAGGAATGTCTGCGTTCCCCAAACCTCGAGCAATTGCCTATCAAATGTCAGCAGCTGAAGAAAGGTCTCAGCGAGTGCAAGTACGGACACCCTCCCCAACCCGTTACTTACTCCAGGCTAATCATATGCCAGACGAGGAATGGTAGACATGCGCAAACGGTTCCGCGGCAACCAGCCGTTCCATCTCGCCAAGGAGACAGACAGTGTTACCGGCGAGGTCGTCGAGAAGAAGAAACCGGTTCCCCAGCTCTATGCTGGTCGGCCCGCGTACCAGGGTGTCAAAGAAATAAGCGGCGACGAAGTGCAGATGGACCCTGAGAAGACCAGGGGTTTGTAAGAGCCGACCTTGTGATTTGCCGGGTGCCCCGTGTGGATGCTCTTCTATGCTTATTTCTGCTTCTTACACCTGCATATCTATTTTGTTTTGCTCTGAAGCATAGGGAAACTTGACGAGCATGGCGTTTTTGATTTCTTTTGGGCTATAAATGTACAATATGGAAATGTCTCTATTATCAAGAAACTAGAACTCTGCAGAAATGTATAAAACAGATTCACGACTCTTGAGGAAAATCATACCGTCACTCTCTCGTGTATAATACAAAGTAACTGGTTCAATCCATTTGCCATGAAGTACATAAAGAGCTGGAAGACCCATTCCCAATGCTGCATTTAACGATATAAGTTTTTATTTATCCCATTAGATCTTGCTTTGAATGCCCAATTCTATTGCTCCTTTTTGGAATCGCTGCTTTTCATTGGTGGTGCAGAATACAACCAAACCATCACGAAGGCGAGGAATCCCCCGATAACAGACCAGAGACCGGCAATCCACACCCATCCACCGCTGATACGCCAACTGCGGGGCCACTCGTCGTGGGCGAAATGGCGGACGGTGACTTCATGTTTCTCTTCAATGTTAGTGATGAAGGGTCGCTTGTAGTTGACGCGGAAGGAGAAGATGCCATGCTGGTCGGGAAGGGTGAAGGAGGTTCGGTATATGGCCGCGTGCTCTGTTCTGTCCACGGGTTGCAGGTTAAGACGGTGGAAGGGGGATAGCATGGTGAATTCGAGTTGGATGGCATCTTCTTCTGCGGTCCAATAGGGTATCCATTGGTCGTAGCTGTACTCTGAAAGCTCAATGGTGAATGTCTAACATTGTAACATTAGTATCAGTCATCGACATAAACTGAAAACAGAATTACGTACCACATCATTTTTGATACGGTAGATGGACGGGTTAAGCTCCTTGGGTCCGGACTCAATGTCCCCCTTCTCGTTCAAATGATGTTCAACCCGAGTAACCTTCACCACACCAGTCTCTTGGAAGGTCCAGGCAGTAAGCTGTTGGGCAAACTGCTTGTTGGCTGTCTCCACTTTCTCGCCCTTCGGCGCTTGTACCTTGGCGTTAAACCACTCGTCTTTCAAACTATCAACTGATCCAAGGACTGTGACTCTCGCCGAGTTCCTTGCCTGCATAGCAGTGGCCAGAGCAAGCTGCGAACCAGTTGGAAGCTTCTGATCGATTGACTGGTCGTCATCTCTCTTGTCATAGCTATAAGCTGTCTCGGGGGCTCGGATGATAGGAGCTAGTAAGGGGCTGTTGTTCCCCAGAGACTGCCCAGCAACATTTGGAAGAGCTAGGATACCCTCTCCGTTGAAGAAGGGCTTGGTATCAGGACGTAGCCTGTCTGGTCGTGGTAGAAGGAGAACATTATGTTTCTCCGCGGAAGAAATGGTATCATAGTTGAAGTGGTCGACAACAATTGGGGCTCTGTCTGGAGAAAGATGTATGTCGAGTTCGAGGAGAAGAGAGCTGACTCCGTTGGGCGTTGGAGCACCACCCGACAGTGCAACTAAGATGTTTCCATTGTCGTTGACAAAGTCTAGCAGTGCCTTTGGCGTCAAAGAAGGTCCCAGGCCTATATACTCGCATTAGCATGATGCCACCTGTACCCATGCCCTTGCACCCCGAGTTGTCATGCTGCACCTTTAGATTTTGGCGGGAGAAGTATGAGATGGTCGTAAGCCCTGGCTCCAAGGTGGTAGAGCGAGAGCTTCGTGTTCTTTGGAGACTCGAATGTAAGTTTGTATCCTCGACCTAGCAAGACGCATGCCTGTTAGCCATACCGCAGCCTGCAATAGACGAGAAGCAGGGTTACATCTTAATATGCAACAGAAAGACTAACTTTCTAGGTCTGCCCAGAAGGTCGAAAATAGATCTCGTTCAGTCTCGTCCTCCTGGATAACGAGCAGCCTGTTTCCGGTACTGCTCACGGCGTACACTGCTGCACTGTAGATACTCAGACATAGAAAGATAAGCAGCCACTTCATCGTGGAGCTTGGCTGGCGGTGCTGTGGTGGATCAAGAGGGGACGCGAATTGGTTGCTTTCGGAGGCAGGCAATGGCAGAAAAACAGCTTTCAACAAAGACCTTTATGCGACGATGGCCTGAGTATCATCGCGATCCCCGTATCGTTGGTTGGTAAGAGCTGCTCCAGGGCGCATTCAAATAGTTAAGTTGTGGTGCTGTTTGGTGGTCGTTAGTTAGATTCGTAGTTTAAAGAGACCAGCGTGTTAATCAGCGGCGGACGTGCCAAGACCAGGAAGAGAGCGCAGGCCAACCACAAACGGCGGAAAGCAACATCAGAAAAGCAGAACCAAGATCACGCACCGGAACAAGACACCATCTGGACACCGGCAGATAGCTCGATAGACGCCCTCGTTGAGCTGACGGCCGATTTGACGACCGAGATACACCGTTCATCCTGCCAATTGGGACATTTTCCCGCGCCCTGAACCGACTCACCTCTCTTTTCCGCCGTTCAACAAACCGTTCACCATGTCGAGACCCTTCTTCTTCTCCCAGCCATTCCGCTACATGCGATGGGCTTCCTATGAGAAACCAGCTATCTTCTATTCCATCGTTCTCGGCTCTCTCGGCCCTGTAGCGCTCTTCACTCTCCCCCCAATCAGACGGTACTTCGGCGACGTTGACCCCGCTGAAATTCCTTTCTCATATCCAGGTACGCTCTGAATTTCCTCTCCATTCAACGAGATTTATTGCTGACCTATGCCCTCATTTTCCCAATGATAGTCCCTGCTGGCCCAAGAAAGATACCTCAAGGATACGATGACGAGTAGATGCGGATGGAAAGAGGCCAAAATATAGATTCCTTTGGCGGCTTGAGTTGCGAGTTTCCCACATCATTTCAGAATCCAGTTAATCCTTTCTACTCGCATGTTTCGATATCATCTCCCCAGCACGGCCATAAGATCGAATAAAAATAACGTTGGTGGTCCTGTATTAGGCCCACGGATATCATTGAGTCGAATGGCAGTATAACCGTATGGAGGGCAAAAATACCGGTACTAGTCGCATGACAACAACCGCGCTCCTTTATACGCTATATTCTTTTTACACTACTTTTGTACATATATGTCATATTAGCGGCCATTCAATTGGTTCTTCGGTTCCATTCCTTGCTCTCCGGGCAAAATCGACATTTAAGAGGGCAACATTAAATGGTTACTCGGGTTAAATCGGACATGAGTGTAGAAGACTTTGCATATCTACGGGGTACATTACATATTCTCAATCAAAGGGTGAATGAATTAGAGCGAAGATAAGGGCTATTAAAGGGGACACTCAGATGAAAAATATTTAGTAATTAAACGCCCTCCGATGCAACTATCTAGAATAGAAGGATAATCATAACCACGCGATCTTTTATTCCTCTGCACAACGGCGGCGATGTAAAGGACCAAAAGGCTCCGGAATACGAAAATAATCTCGCCATCGAAAGGACGAGAACAGTTTATCGGAAAGAAAGCTATAAGGGGGTATGGTATGTATGTAAGCGTGTAGCCCGGCATTGTGCATTGCGAAAGGATGATGTTTGTGGCTCGGCGTGAGCGGAAACGACGGAAAGGTCCAATTATTGAAGAGTATTCACCAGACAGTATCGAACAGGTAAAGTAGCAAGTTAAACGAAAGAGTATATCAAGGAAAAGAACGGGAATCCTAATGCATCCATCGAGAACGCGCCCAACTGTACATTCAACATTGGCATGGAAGTTTGGAAGAGGTGAGTGAGACCTAAAAAGGAGAAAATTGTCGCAAGAATAGAGAGACACGATTGTGCAAAATGGTTTCAAAACAGCCTGCCCAGTTTTACGAGTAGCGTCCTTGGTGGAACTGAAACGATAGAAAAGACAACATGAATGGGAGGATGAGGAGAGAGTAAGTAGATTCAGAAGAGAAGAATAACGGCCTTGATGTGAATTCCAGTGTGGCTCTGAGTTGATTCCATGGGATATTGAAGCATCAGTGGGCTCGTTGTAATATGAAAATATCAACGCTTGTGATTTCAAATGAAATCGATCTAGTATCCATCCATGCTTAGAGTAGCATATTCCAGCGGCAGAAGTGGGCTCCATAATAGGGGAGTCCCGATATCATCATTCATTCATTCGTTCACTCATTTGTAGTCCAGATAAAACAAAACACATCCAAAATCCAGCCACTGTAGTTGAGTGGGGAATAAGATCGACTATATGGGGTTGATTATCCACATGACAAGGAGAATTGCCCGGAGATGTAATGTGAATTTAAAAAGGGTAGTCGAAGGGGTTGGTTCAAACAAATGTGGAAGAATACATGTCCTAGAAAAAAGGGGCGATATTCTGGTGCTATGCATTTAATGACGAGGGGCAGGATTCCTAGGGTGTCCTCGGTCTGGCTGACGGTCCTGGTAGGCAGATTCCACTGGATATCCGGTCTCCATTATCCTGGGGTCTGGTCCGGTTGATGGAGGGTATGGAGATGTAGACTGGCCAACAGGGGAATAATCACGGTCATTCTCATATCCTTGTCCAGAGTAGCGGGGTTGGGATATTCCCCCAGGGTAGGCGTAGGCACCCTGACTATGGATATATGATTGCTCAGCCGTTGTCACAGGTGGAGTGGACTGGGTTGAGTAGGGTGGTCCACCACTGGGGACGTAAGAGCTACCCTCTTGCGGGTATCCAGGCTGGTTACCATAGTCTTGGTAGTTTGGCTGGGGCTGATGGGCAGGGTATGATTGGGAGGGTGGGTAAGTAGAATATGATGGTTGTTGTGATTGCTGTGGACGTGAGGACGAGTATGCTACTGGTGGTCGTGGTCGGACAGAAGAGTCATAGTTTGCTGGTGACCTGTTAGGCACTGGTGGGGTACTATAAGTATCATAATAGGTACCTCTAGGCTGTCCACCTTCCTGTCTGCTGCGGACCTCGACATCCCATCGCCTAGAATCTGCTTTCAGATCTGCAATCATTTCCTGTTTCACTCACGTGGTTAGAATGGCGATTATCAGATAAAAAAAATAATAGAAGATGACCTACAGTCGTCAAATTTCGGTAAGCACGGATGAAATATCCCGGGCGTCCCTGTATATCTAGTCAGTAACTTCAGTCCTGGGTCCAGACGGAGAGAGTTGTAAAAGGATATCTCAGGAAGAAATATTAAAACAAAGAAAGGAAGAAAAGAGGGGGGAAAGAGAGAGTCCGACCTGGTGAGTTCCAGGCCTCACGAGGGCATCCCGTCCAAGGTAACGGCAAATATCTGCTTGGATGACCTCACGGCTGATACCATCTTGATCGATAAAATATTCATTGAGTCGAGTTTGAGGCTCCGGATCATCATATCTTATGGGTTGTCGCTGTGCCATTTTTTATTTCCAAGGTACAGGAACAGAGATGAAAAAGAAATAGAAACTAAAAACCCTGGTTATCACGGCTGGAAGGAGAGAGATGTAGGAGTCCTTAGTCCTGGTGGAAGAATGTACTGATATCCCAAGTTTACGTCTCTGGAAATTTGAAGCGGACCGAAGACGATGTATCTGGAAGAGGTATAATGTTTCCTGGTGCTTTTTTTTTACAAAAGGGGATCCAGGGGAGAGCAAGAGAAAAGTGGAACAACTGTGAAAAGAAACCTCTGGGAAGAGAAAAAGAAAAGTAGCAAATTGTTTAAAAAAAAAAGAGGATGAGAAAGAATCAAGTGACACAGGGAGTAAATCCTAGAGGGCTGATAGAGCTGATAGATGCATATATGTCCTTTGGGTTAGGTGAGTTCTCAGGCAGAAAGATACGAGGTTCTCAGCGTTCTTTTGGCGCCTGAAAGAGAGGACTCCTTTTGCGATCTTCTTTTTTGTTTTGCGTATGTTTCTTTTTTTTTCTTCTGTATCTTCCCTAAGAGAGAGGGAAATAGACGTGTATGTGAGAGTGTGAATGTGTAAACCTGGATGCAGGGGGAGGTGCTTCCTTGGGAACGGATCCAAATGGCGGATGTAACAGTCCTCTTTTGGGGTCCAAAATAATAATATACCCACAACAATACCAGAAGCCGTGTGCAACTGCTCCTCAAAAGGTATGGTGATGTAGTAGTATTGGAAGTAGATATGATGTCTATGGCTGAAACAGAAGTAATCCCAGATGGAGAGTGGCCGGAGGAGTCCTACGGGAAGCCTGCTGGTTCACTGTTGGAAATGTGGTATTTGAGAGCGACCGACTGAGGGTGAAACCGGGCGCAGAGACAGTCCTTTGGTCAGCAGAACAACTTGTCACCTCTTGAGATGCGGCAGAGATGCAGCACGGTGATAGAGAGCAAGCAGAGACAGACAGAGAGAGAGCGCGCGTCGCGAGAGCTGGAGCAGCAAGCTGAGGTTCAAGAGACGAAGTTGAGAAACGGCGGAAGAAAAGGAAGAAGAGGAAGAGGAAGAGGAAGAAGAAAAAGGCGAAGACGACGACGCAGCAGGAAGAGAGAGAGAGAGAAAAAAGGCGCCAGGAGGGGCAAACAGTGGGTCTGCGAGCGGCGGGCGGTGATTGGCTGGCTGCTGGATTGGGTATGTTTGCTTGGGCCGGACAGGGCGAGGAGGAGCAACAAGAGGCAGAAGAACGACGACGAGGAGGAGGAGAAGGAGAAGGACTAGGACGAGGACGAGGATGAGGGACGGCGAGACGAGATAAGCGAGGCGAAAAGGACAGAGAGCAAGGGCAGCTGGAGAGTTGGTGACGATAAAGGTCAGTGGTAACGGGTAGCTAACCACGGTTCAGCGTGTTACTAACACCGAGACAGGGCAACAGCAAACTCTACGCAGGAGCAGATCTGTCGACCAGAACAAGGGCTTGCCATCTGATAGACTTATTCCGGCTCGAGATCAACGCCTGAAGAGCCCATCTGGCCCCCTTATCCTCCCTGAAAATTTTCAGTCTCGACGGCGTCAGACATGGCTGCAAGAGAGGGCGGTACGGCGGGCTGATTGGGTGCGGTGCGGCCGCTGCTTGTTAGGCACTCATGCAGCTCTCCCTTGGGCACTCACCCAACCCTCCCACACCTCCGCTGCTGCTGATACACACCACAGACAGCCCAGGGAGCCAAAGGTTGCCCACTCACACTCAAGTCTGAAGACCCTGTCCCTTCCATGACTCCCTGCATCCAGCAGAATCTCCCTCTCAGCCGCTTCGTACGGCCCTGTCAAACAAAATAATTAAAAAAAAAAATAAAAAATAAAAATAAAAATAAAATAAAAACAACCTTCCTTATGGGGACGTTGCTCAGGTGCCATCTACCAATAACATCCAGGCTAGGTGAAACGAAACTCCCGGGCATTTCTCTCCACTCTAGCCAGCGAAACTGCAGTGTTTTTGTTTGGCTGCAGGGGAGAAGGCTGATATAATAATAATAATAATGGTGCCATCCTACTGGATTCGTCTAAACATGAAAAAGCCACAGAACAAATGCTGAGGTCATACACACTCTCTTCCCGGGAAAAGAAGCTCCATATGTCCTTTCTGATGGGTACGTGAGCCTCACGTCGCTCTTTCGGGACACTCAATAAAACCAATCAATGGAGACTCCGGAGTACGAAGTACGAGGCACAGGTATATATGTGATGTCGTTAATTATCGCGTGGCTGGTTTGGGGTTATTGGCCCAGTTGAAAATGATCTCAGAGCGTTGCAGGTGGCTGAAAATTCCTTTTTTAAACTGCGAACGAACCATCAATAAAAGAGATGGTAAGACGTTGGATCGGACCCTCCGACTCGTCAGATCTACGGAGTACATGGAACGCCTAACTGGATGATATGGGCGACTTTTCCGGGACAAAAGGATGCTGAAGAGAGGATGTCCTTCTATCCTTTCGTACGATTACGAATGGTGAGTTTAAGAAAGGCGGTGGGTGTTAACTGGCATATTCTTTCCGTGCTGTCCTGGCGAATCATAACTAGCTAATAATAATGTCAAGGAAAGGGCAAAATTATGTCCAAAATACCCCCAACTAACATTTTATATATCATGGAACTTGCACGTCTCACAGCTTCGTCTGCTGCACGTGAGCAGCCGGGACGACTTTGAAATTCAATCGTGGAAAGTGAATACGGATATCAAACCTGTTATCTGCCGTCTTTCGTTGCAGAACGATCTCCTTGGAATTCAACCCAATAAGGGTCCCAGCATCCTGATGAGTTGATCCTGAATCGGTGGGCCAAACCAGCACTTCCTCGCCCTTCTCAAGCCCAAGTGGATCTGAGTCATCGAATTCGGCGTCAATTTGAGCAAACGACTCATGCTGGAGACCGTCAAGCACTTCATTGCCGGACACAAGCATCTCTTCCATCCTTCCCTTTGCGTGTGACAGGGCTTGCCTAAATCGGGCAATCCAAGCAAATACCTTCGGGTGGCTGGCCTCTGTGATGATGCTGTCCTCCAAGGATCCCATGTCAAGAACCCAGTCCAATGGCCATATTGCTAAATAAGAAAAAATAACGCAAAAGAACGTCAGTCTCCCAATTGAATCCATGAAACCCATTACAGACATCCCACGACATGTCCGGGACAAGCGAGGAGGCGCAAGGAGCAAATGAGAGACATACCGTGTATATCTGCAAGGGTTGGCTTTTCCGTTTTGCGGAGCCAATCCCTACCATCTGCTAGTAACGTTGATTCAAGAAAGTCAAAAGCACGCTTTACTTGAACCATCGCCTCGCCCCTAAGACTGGGCATATCCTCCATCTTCCATTTCGGACCGGTAAGGAAGGTAGATCTGTCCTTCACGAATGCCGGGTCCCGTAAAGATGGCAGGTCAACTGGCATCAAGAGAACTGCATTGAGAAACAGTCCTCCATCTGTCGACCATGTTTCAAGTAAGTTCTCCAGAGCTTGCCCGTCACCGTCTGTGGCACCAAGCCTTCCGTCCGGGAACTGTTCCTCAAGCTTTTTGATAATCAAGCGAGAGTCGCAGTAAACATCCTTCCCGATGCTCAAGACGGGAATTCGTCGGTACTGGATGCCGAGAGCCTCCAGGTCCGGCCGTGGCATAATGAGTGGTTGCAACTGAATATTCTGTTAACATGCATGCTCCCTGTTACGGGTGATAGGATATCCTTATCATACACATTGTTTGTGCTGAATCCCACGAAGGGTGAGGTACCTTCACACCGGTTAATCAAAGAGCGTTCTATTTTTGGGTCTCCTTTTTGCTATTGGTAGGACATGATTTAAGTACATACCAAGAAACTCGCCTGGCATATGGCGACAGCGAGTAGTGGAATAGGACTGGCTTTAGTTCTGAAGACATGACTAGTTGATTTACAAGCTATCTGAGCTCAGAGTTGATGATTTTGTACAAACTAGCCGCTTGAAATCCTGCTTGACTTTATATCGGCTGCCTCCCAAGGGGCGCGCCCTGGCGGATTCCATCCAGGATGCCGAGGCACAATGGAATATAATTTACCCGCAATTCCGGTCGCTTATTTAGCCAATTAATTAAAAGAAAATGCCGCCAATGGACACGCGATAAATAGCCGCGCGCTCACGCACAAACGGGAGGGCATGGACAGAGGAACATCCCCTGAACCATGGACTTCACCCAAGGCTAATTCGTACGCATAATTTAATTACAGTTTTCGCGTTTTTTATGTATTTTCACAATGCTACCTCACTACTTAACGAGTAGCTATTTGCAATACAAACAAGATACCAATGCTGTGGCTTCATGGCTTGCCAAAACCGCTAGAGCCTGTGGATACAAAATTGACCATCAGAGTGACCAGCCGAAAAAAGGAGGTAGGGCCAAAGGGAAAGCAAGAAAGGCAGCCCGAGTCGCTAAGGCTTCCACTGATTCCTCCACCAAAAATTCCGCGTCCGTCAAACCACAGACATATGTCATCGCCGTTCGCGACTTTATCCCCCTTGCCGAGACTATTGTAAAATGCGAAGCACCTAGAGTCCGAATCCCGCCCGCATTTGTCTCTGCCATCGAACGAGCTATATCTGCAAGACGATCTCACCATAGCATTCTTGGAGAAAAGAAGGGCACGAATGAAGATGGGCACGGCCATTTCATCAGCGTTCTCGAACGCGTTCAAAACATTCTACGGCCTTTGTTCGTGGTTGAGAATAAAGAAGGCTTAGCCAACAAATTTGAGAAGCTTGATGTCGAGGAGCCATCAGATGAGTGTGCTCCTACCCCAGATACCATGAAACCAGAGGTTCCAGAATCCGGTTCAGAGGCAACCTATGAAGCAGAAAGGGTACAAGACATCAACGAGACGTACAGTGCTTTCTGTCTTATCATCCAAGATTACCGTGCTTTCCGTATTGCAATACAGGAGACCTGGTTAGGCTACCGGCACGGTATCTTTGATCTCGTTTCTGCATCGATAATGACCAACACTGCTCTTGAATTTGCCCGCCAGTTAGAGAAGGATGCAGCACCGTTATTTGACAAGTTTGGAGGTTCAACCATGGTCATGGAAAGAGTATTTATGGCTCAATGCCGTAATATGGGAGAAGATAAAGATTTTCGAGAACTGCCTGGTGACGACCTTAATTTTCGTGTTTGGGAGGCAGCGACAGAAATCTTCCTTCCAACTTGCATGTTCCTCCGAGGGTTTGTCCCCATGGTAAGCAAGGACAATATGCCCATTATCAAACCCGGATATTATGGCGTTTATGACCCTACTAGCGACCGAGCAAACAAAACGCCAAGGGAAAAGTTTCAAGAGGATAAGGTGATCTTTACGGAGCACGCCACTGAGTTTGCATTACTCTGTATTTGTGCTCCTGACCTTCTAGCAGAAGATGAGCTCACACGCAGCTTAGCGGAGGCGTTCCAAACCCATACAGTCACCCTTTCTCTCTCATTTGCTACTCAAGTGTACCTTGATATTCACCATATGTTGCGTGGGGACGTGCGACGTGGTCTTTCTGATTTGATGGCTACGGCCAACATGATTGATGAGTCAATCAGTGATAACTTTCAGTATCATAAATCCCTTCGTATAATGGGGTGGCCTCGGTCAAATGATACTGTCCTAGAGAAGATCCAGCAATTTATTGGTCTGTGGGTTAAAAGAGACCCTGTTGGAGAGGCCCGAAGGAGGCTCAAGCAACCTCCTAGAGAGCCCTATATGCTCTTTTCCTCGCATCCTCTCTTATGCGGGTTGATTACCTACAGCCTAAAAGCGAAATTCCAAGAAGTCAGTCTGGCCTTTGCAGACGCCTGGGGCTCCATATTATATACCTACCACCTCTATAACGCAGTGAAACAAGAAAAACTTCTCCAGAACAACTGGCCAGATATGGACATCATAATGGGAATGCAAGATAACATTTTCGTTGGAGATCAACCCCAGACCGCGGAAGATTACCTGAAACAATTTGCTCTGAGTATGGGGTGGTCAGCAACAGCATTCTCGAAAAATAGACGTCAGGGAGCGCTACCAGTTTCATCCCGAGGTCCAAGGACACTTAAGGAGCTTGCCCCAGTCGCTCAGACGTTCAAACCGAGGTTCTGTGAAGGAGCCCTGCAGAGAGACTGGACGACAGCAGACATTGAACAGATTGTATCCAAATCCAATTGGAGTTTAGATGAAGAGGCTTCGCCTTCAGATGATATACGCGTATATTCTATGTCCCGGAGCATGGCAAAGGAGCAGAAGAAAGCTACTTCTGGAGCAGTTGATGCCCCCGAGCTATTGAAACAACTCCGGAACACCTTACATACGGAATCTTTGGAGCTCAGCATACCATACCTCTCATTTCATCGAATATGCTGGTCGGTTCTTCGCAGTATTCATGAACGCTGTCGTCCAACCCTTCGGAATATGTTTGGGGGCGGCTACATGGAAAGAGAGAATCAGTTGCCTTTCGTAGTGGGATATATATTTATGGCTGCGTCAAATACCCAAAAGCTCTCGGGTCTGCTAGGGGCTAAAAAATCGGATGAAGTTACCAGCAAGTTACTCACTGAAGCAGCAGCTGCTATGGATGAGTGTATAGTGACTGTTGGCAAGCAGTGTTGTGACATGCTGGAACGACTTAATATTCGCTTCATAGATGACATGGATGATGAGGTGGAAGAGGAAGGAGATCAAGATAAAAATTAAAACATCCCAAACTGAGATTTACAACCGGGATCCAAGGCTCTGGGCTACACACAATATTCATGAAACAACAGTTGATGATAGCAGCTGAGGTCTCTTTAGTTGGACCAGTAAGTTTACTTTCGAGACAAAAATTAAACTGTGAACGGCTATTAGCCACGTTGTTTTCCTTATCTCATATTGACCTCAATAGAGAATTGAATGGTATTAATGCTTCGCGCAGGCCGGGCTTATATGTTTATCTTGCTATATAACACCCATATATACCCATCGGACTAGTTACCAGTCATATCGATAGCGGCATTAACAGAGCCTAGTATGTGCATTATCTCTTTCATTTTCCCTTCTCATTCGGCAGCGCAGTTATAACTACGCGCCTTAGCTCTCCAGTTCACCTTCCGTAGGTCATCATACCCAGGGTAATGGATCTGAAGCTCAGATCCCCGACAGCCCGATTGCCTGTACAACATATTAACAAATATAACCTAACCTGTTGTCTTGGAGAACTCACGCATATAAAGTGCACCAGCTCCCTTTGTCAGAACCAGCTGCATTTACACCATTGACTCCACCATTTCCAGAAGGGAATTGATCGGTAATTGTGACTATTAAGTAAATGAGGACTTGTCACGGCCAGAAACCTGGATAATGGCGATCAACATACCACAGCTCCCAAACGGGGTACGGTAGTACTCGCAGTGGCCGACGAAGCCTGCCCCTGAGCAAAGATACAACCCTCCATGAGATCCATCTGTAATGCGTGGATCCCCATTGCCCTGTTTATTTAGGATTTGTTGGTCATAGGGCGCAGCATAGGTAGTAATGGCAAGAGATAGAAGTGTAGTGATGCCCACGAGGAAACCCATCTTGAAAAGATTTATTAAGATGATAGGGTATTTCAAAGGGTGTCAATCAAGGTTTCTCACTAGGAGTTGAATGATTTATGAGAGATTGAGTTGGTGTTTGGGTATGTAGAGATCAAGGCACTCGAAGCCCTTTTATATCTGGCTGTGGGCAAGCGAACGGAAGGCCGTTTCGCCATTTCTGGTCCTTCAAAATCAGCTTCAGCGCATAGAGGAATGCAGATATCGCTTAATTAACTCTCCAGCCGTTTCAGCTGAAGTCCATGACCTTGTTAAATGCAGCATATATCATGCACTATGGTGTAGGTATTGATGTAGAGGAGAAGTCGCTCGCTTAAGTATCTGCAAGTACACATACCTAGTTGTTGATTAGTTAGGCCAAGTCCAGCAAGTCTCAGCTGAGAAAATCGTACCATCTGCACCATTCATCCTTGAATGGCCATGTCAAGAAGAATATATAGTACTAAGGAACTCGAGTGTAAGTTACATGGCGTGTCTGTTGTAAGATACCACAAGTAGGAAATAACTATCACAGGAAACAATCATGATTAAGGAATACTTCAGCTGGAATAGGTACTTGATAAAGATCAATTTAGTATCACTACGGACTTCATTAGCATGCTCTGCATGGTGTAATTGGCTGGTTAATAGGTAGTCAACTCTCTACTTCCCCCTAGTGCCTCACTTCCTGAATTACTCAATCGCCGAGCTACCTACTAGGTATCTAGATATGGAACTATGTAGTTGCTATGATGATTATGTTAGTTTATATTGCCGTTGGTGCTTTTATTTTTCGAAAAATCAAGTGCGCCTTCATATCAATTACTTGGTGGATGCTCCATCGAGGCGACTGATAAAGAAAACTCCATAATGTCCACAAATTCACCAGACAAGAGGGAGAAGGGGAGGAGAGAGAGGCAGGAAAAGACCACATCATCTTACTAGATAAAGGGCCAATCAACTCCAACCGTAATTGTTGGTGATAAGAGGCGCATAAATTCACAAGAATACAGCTGCAGTTTCGGGTGAATTCGGGTGACTTCAGGTACACCTTTGTACATTTAGGGGTGCAGGTAAAGGGCGAGTGAAAAAAGCAGCAGGGACGCCTTGCTAGAGAGGAATTAAAAAAAGGCCAAAAAACATACGACAGTCGGGATTCGCTGGTGGTCACCCACCCAACTACTAACCGACCGGCAAGTGGCTTAAGTACAGCTGAGCGGACGGGAAGCTCTGTTTTCCACTTCCTGTGGTCGTATGTACTAGACTCTTAGCTGAGTGTGTTGATATAGGGTAAATGCTTGTTGCGCTTTGAAAGGGTGGTATAACACTGCTAGCGAAGAGAGGGGGGGGGGGGGGGAGAGAGATAGAGAGAGAGAGGCTAGGAAACATGACCTGACCCTGTTGGAAGAACTAATTATCGATCGAATCCATCTCCTGCTGATGTGGAATCCACGGGTTCGCATCGCCAATCTTCTGGACAACCAATCCTGCACTCCCTGGATTCTTATATTTTGCTGCGGCCTGGCGCTCATAACTCACATTCCTCAACCGTTCATGTTCGTGAGGTGTGAGACGCAGATACAATTCGATACCCACGAAATGTAGGAATGTCGCTACTGAACCAGCGAGAACTGACTGGAGTTGTATACTTGCTCCAATAGAGGCTGGGTCAGGAGAGCCTGTATCAGCTCTGACAGGGGCGTAGCGCTCAACATTTCCTAACCACGGAGAAATGGTGGCATTGCACATAGGGTATGTGCTGGTATATGGTACCGAAATGTTGTAGAACTTCCACGTAAAATCAATCTGGTCACAGGGCCAACTGACGTAAAATTTGTACTCCAGAGAGCGAAATATGGGTAAAGAAATTTCGATCAGAGGCCGCATGGTTATTATGCTCCCCATATAGAACATGGCTCGTAACATCCAAGCTCGATGCTGTTCGATTTGCTTCCGGCGAATATTGATGTAAGCAATTATTATGGAAACTGTAGAAACCAGAACAAGGAGCCCATTGCTGAACCGCGAGACAGGGTCACCACCGAAGGCATGGGGAGTGATTATTATTGCACCCGCGTTCGAAATCACGAAAAGGAGCATAATAACATATCCGTTTAGGCGGTGAAATAAAGTTGCCTTGTGTCGAATTATCGGGATAAATTGGAGAATGATAAGAAGTGAACAAGGTAGGATTGCGCCTAGGTGTAGCATGATACCGATTTTATAGAGATCTTGTTGGTAGTAGTACCATTCTCCGGGGATAGAGTCTCGCCTGAACCTGTTTATGTCTAGGTATTGGAGGCGGGACAGAGTGAATCCAAACATGCCGCCGGCAAAAATGAAGAAGAGAATGAAGTTGTAAGACTTCCTGAAGCCAACAGCTCCAATGAGGCGGCGCCAAAAAGATGCGAGCTGCAATTTTGCCATGATGAATGCCTGAAAGGGAAAACGGGAACAGCGTTCAGTTGTGACCGATATGTCCTTTTGAAAGAGTCATAGAGAAAGTCGATGGCATCGGAAGGGCTTTATAGCCATTGTTATGGCAGTAATGAAACCGCATGAGGGCTGTTGTTGAAGATGGCCAAGAAGCTCGAGAATGGCGATCAACAGCATCAACATCACCTGAAAGACGTATCCTTGGATATTTCATCAAGATGGAGTATCCTTTCATTTTCTCTTATAGGGGTATAAATATGCAACTTCATTCCAGAAGTGGTCAAATATTCATCCAATATTTAGTCACCGAAGGATGAGTTGATGTGTACAAGGATGATCCAAGGCTGTGATGGTGTGGCTGATGCTGCGCCCAGAAACACTTTACCTAAAAGAGGCATTTACGGTTAATTAATCCACCATATTTAGGCATTATGCGGTTCCCTCTGGGAAGACGAGGGATGTTCAAGCGGCTGGTAGCTCGGGTAGTTGAAAAACGACTACGCACTGATTGGTTTGGCAGCATTATTATATGCATCAAGCACTCACGGATTGTGGCTCAAGAGCTCGTCTTGTTGAATTTAGACTTTCAATGAAGTTCTTATGATGGGAGGGGTGGGATCAGCTTCAGCAATAAAGGAATATTAATATTAAGCTATTTCAATCGAGTAGCGAGAGCGTAGACACGGTTGAATGTTATTTGAATATTTTAAATGAGTATCATCCTGGGATCAACTTGGTTAGCTATTTGATTGCAAGTTTCCTTAGAGCCACACGCCGAGTGGCTTCGTTCAAAAAGGAGGTTTAGGATAGCTAATCTCTCAATAGCCGAAGGTGATTAAACAATCTTAGGTAGTACCTATCACAAGTTGCCCAACTTTCTCCTTACGGCTTCCTCCCTGATGAAAGCGCAATAACCTTTGGAGCTTGCCCCTTTGAAAAAAAAAATCGGATGGCCTTTTTCCGGTCTGTTGGAATGTTTCTTTTCACGGCACGGTAAACGGAGGAGCCTTCTGACCAGGAGAAAATTTTGGAGCATTCGGGTCATGGGGAAGAGGTGGAAGCACTGATGTCGATTCGGGCGCAGCTGATTGGCCAAATGATGCCAAAACGGGATGCTGACAAATACAAAACTTTCCGCGAATCAGCATTTTTATACGGAAAGTGGATCCCGCGTTATTGCCCCACATAGGTTAATTTAAGGTTATAGCTTCCTCGGGCAACCTAAAAGGTGTGGCCATGACCTCCTCGCTGGGCCCGCAGGAGAAAAACCGGGAATAAGGCACAAACCATCCGCAAGGTAGAGGTCTAGCCGGGTATGGAATGATTACCAATGATGTTGGTCCTCCACGAGATGCGGGCGAGGATTCCGCACTCAATTCGTGACTCACCTCGGTATTCGCCCTTGAATACTTGAATACCCCTCACTTCGACTTAAATCGTGTTCCTTTCCCAGGCAATGGTTCACACCATATCATTAGTAGTCCACAGCTTCCTTGAGGCAGGAATCGCTTTCAGGTTGAAATTATGAAGCTGTCTAGCATATTCCAGAAACCACCGCCTCGCTATGTCGTGGCTAGCATTTTGTGCTCCCTCGGGGGTTTTCTGTTCGGAGTTGACACAGCAATTATTGGTCCTGTGACTGTGATGGACTCGTTTACCGGGGCTTTTGGCCATCCAAGTCCCACGCTTCATGGGCTGATTGTATCTTCGATCCTTATACCGGCCGCCATTTCCTCATTTTTAGCTGGCCGTGTTGCTGATGTTCTGGGTCGGCCCCCAGCAATTGCTATCGGGTCTGCTATCTTTGGCCTTGGCGCCGCGATTGAGGCCGCTGCCGTTCACCTCGGCATGTTTGTTGCTGGCCGAGTGGTAGCAGGTATTGGTGAGGGCCTTTACTTGGGCACATTGGTCGTGTAACTATGCACCACCCTACGCTAATAACTTGAACATTCACACTGACGCCGCTGCAGGTACATATGCGAAATCTCCCCTGCCAGGCACCGTGGAAGCCTCACTACAGGGCCCCAACTTTTAATCACTTCTGGGCTAGTGGCCGGTTTCTTTACATGCTACAGATCTGTTAAGATTGTTACTACCCTCTCCTGGCGTCTACCATTTATACTCCTGGCTTCTTACTCTGCTACCTTTGCCGTGATTTCATACGTGTTTTTACCTCCCTCTCCGAGATGGCTAGCTGCTGTTTATGGCCAAAACACAACAGCAATTGACGCAGCCTGGGATCGTTTGGGTGTTTTGCATGCCGACCGAGAAGTTATGCAGTCAAACCAGGAAGAAGAACCCAAAATAAGATCCAAGGTCAGTCCTACTGTTAAGTTCTATAGATCCAGTTCTCTTTGTTCCAGTTACATTAGAAGAAATCGGAAAATATGTATGCTAATTACTTACTTACAGACGCTTGATGTTTTTTCTCCTGAAGCTAGACCAGGCTTTCTCCTTGCTGTCTTCCTCATGGGTATGCAACAATTGAGTGGAATTGACGGTGTTCTTTACGTACGTTTTTGTTCTTTCAAACATTTTCAACTTCATCTAATATTTATATAGTACGCCCCTTTGCTATTCCAGCAAGCTGGTCTCACTTCCGCCGGCGATACCTTCCTAGCATCAGGCGTCTCGGCTATAGTCATTTGTGCAGTTACAATTCCAGCTACGATCTGGGCTGATAGCTGGAGCCGACGTCGAAATACAATATATGGCGGGCTTGGGATGGCCACAACCATGTTTGTTATTGGTGGGTTATATGCTGGAGATGCAGTACATTCCTATGGCGCCGGACGCTGGGTGGTTGTCATCTCTATCTACCTCTACACCGTCATTTTTTCTATCTCTTGGGCTGTTGCTGTGAAAATATATACTGCTGAAATCCAGCCACAGAGAACTAGAGCAAGCGCTACGAGCCTTGCTCATGGAAGCAACTGGATTACAAACTTCCTTGTTGCCCTCGTGACACCGACACTACTCGCAAATACTAGCTATGGCGCCTATTTTCTCTTTGGCAGCTGCACCTTTGCCACAGCGATAGTTTGCTGGTTCTTTATGCCCGAAACGCGCGGCCGTACGTTGGCTGAAATACAACAGGCTCTTCATGCCAGTCGCTCTAGTGGAGTTGACACTCCTGCCAAAATTCTCTGGAGAAGACTACGAAGAGCCCCTGCTATTACGGTGACGGGAAATTGAAGCAACAATTACCAGACCCAAGACTAGTATGAGAAATAATTATAAAAGCTCGAGATATCCTTTCGACAATACCTATCCTCCGAGTACCAGGATTTTGGGTAGCGGCCTCCAATGGGTGTTAGCACTTTAGATGTCAAAGTGTGCCTTAGTTTCATCATTATAGAAGCTTTCAATTTTTAGCCAGCGATTTCGGATATAGCCTGATGATAGAAAATTAATAAATAATTAGTTACCAATGCTGAAAGACCTTTAAAATGGCTAGTACTCTTCCGCTCACGGCTTGGGACTTAGATATAATCGAACCTGGGCAACCAAGAGAATGGGGAAATTTCAGTAGTGATGATGCTCCCAAAACGGACCTCCGGTCCAAGCTCCGTACCAGTTAAGAGGGCCCCTGTACCTAATAGCTTTGGTCATTCTATAATTATTGGATTGAGTTCTCATACCTGGAATATATGGAATATATAGCCAACACACTAAATTAAAATGCAGAACCCCTAGGCGTCAAGTTTGATGCCTTATCCTGAATTATTTTGATAGTTTCAACAATAATTTTTTCGCAATCTGTAACTAGTTGCACCACGAAAGTGTTGGAGCGAAGCTTATCTTAAGTGCGTTGGAGAGGCCTTGCAAGCTGAAAAAGTGTAACAAGGCTACGTGGAGGTTAAGCGAGACTTTAAAGTCAGGGATATCAATTCTATACTGGTCAACGCAGACGATGGGGATCTGGGTCCCATCCAAGGACCCTTGGTGGTTCGTTTTTTCATAATTCCATTCTAGAAGCTTGTCTGATGCAGTATGAGTCAGAGTGATGAGCTGCCGTGAGACAACGACTAGGAACATGCTGTTGTCACCACTGATACAGTGTGAGCAACTAAGTGCTGCCCCCCCCCCCCCCCCCCCCCCCGCAGACCTGCATTTCTCGATCTACATACTTTAAAAGCATGTCTGCTCTTGTATTGGTTGATTCTGCCCCAA
Organism: Trichophyton schoenleinii; assembly: GCA_018357685.1. Lineage (NCBI taxonomy): Eukaryota > Fungi > Ascomycota > Eurotiomycetes > Onygenales > Arthrodermataceae > Trichophyton > Trichophyton schoenleinii. The sequence goes on from WOFF01000001.1 coordinate 1,484,196, forward strand.
TGCCTTCCAGGAAAAGAGCCACGTCGCGGAGGCAATCACATTTTGACGAAGCCCTTCTATTAGCACCGAGTGTGGATGGTAGATTACTTCCTAGAAATGAGCTCCATCCTAATCGTCTCTCTTCGATATTTTCATTGAAACAGGCTGGTTGAGATGGGGTATTTGTGCGGTGGTAGGGTGCCTGTATATTGAGGACTGCGTCAAATATATTCTCGGTATCTGCCGATGGGTGATTGCTCTCCGGAACCCCGTGCATCCCACTAGATGGAAATATGTTAGCAGGTATTCACCTGTATCCTTCCGCAGCAATCAAGGAAAATTTAGCACAAGGCCAGTCTGACCTAGATCGTAGGGTTAAAAGGTGTGATGTAGATATACTGACCTTTCGTGAACGACAGCGGCCACAGGCAATTGGAGTATAACCTCTGGACTCAAATCCACTAGCTCTTTGAAGCTCTACATGCTCACGACTATTGGTGTCCTTGTCGTATCGAATAGTGCCGAACATCTTTTTCGATTGCCAACTTGCCTGCAGTCGGTTTGAATGTAAAGCTTGAGTAGGAAATATATATGTCAGCGAGAACTTCGCGCCCGTAATATCAGCTCAAGTACATGTGAAGCAAGAAATGCTCCGCTAGATAACTACGCCGGGCCCAAGGTCAAAACAATCCAAAACAATCCCTGCACATTTGAGCACATACGTACACGTTTCGTTCGTTTATCTCCTACACGGCGCCATCACATTGTGCCTTTGCACATGTGCACGGCTAGCTTCCATATTGGCTGATTCGTTGCGGACAAAGCCGGCTTAAGTAGTGCGTGATGATGTGACCAGGATCTCGAGCGAAATATTCTTTGAATAGCCCCTCATCCTTAGACAAGAATTCAGTAAAAGAGGCGCCCCAATGAGTGCTGCGATTCTAGATGTCGGTATGAACCATCTCGGCGGCTATCCATGACGGAGTACGGAGTAGTGTATTAAGCCTTTTGTTATTTAGAATTCATACACGGAAGGGTATTTAGGGAAGTCTCCTTAAGAGGCACTGGGGTCGAACCCAGAGACTTTGACTGCATAAGAGCATAATAATCATGATAATAATAACCCGCAGCGGCAAGGCGGAAAGTGGGCCTGTACGCTGTACCAATGGGCTGGTCAATCAGAGCTCTGTGATAACACCCGGTATAGAGAACTGTCTTTGAATACTCCACTGAGCCTCGGGCATGGTGGCATCTCCAAACACCGATATTTCACTGCATTAGTGGCCTGGTAACGTAGGGTTGCATTCACGTACTTCCGTCGAACCTTGGGAGCGAGCCGGCCTCCCACAGGACGTTGATATTCGCTATGCCTTCACCGCTCTAATCCTACCTTGCCCTGCTAGCTTCTCTTTCCCCCTTCAGGGCCGTGGGACAAAAAGGAAAAAGGGGCTCTCACACAGTGGATGACTAAAACCTGACAAATTCTCCATGTTCAAATTCATTGGTGGTTACCTTGCTTATATAATCAGATTGGCGCACAACGCCCGCCAAGCTTACGCTTAGTCATTGAGATAGCGAGGAATGCCAACATCGCGACTTACTCCGTAGTTAACTATCACCAACTACCAAGTCATCATATACCATAATACAGGCGGTGCTTATACATAGAGAATATCCTCTACAGGTGCATATATATGAAAGCATGGCACATAAATCCTGGTGGTAGGACTTGGTTTTCATCCAATATTGTATTCCTTGCATCTGGGTGCTGGCTTGCTTGTGCTTCGAGCCGTCTGTCCATTGTCAGCTTGAAGGAACCTGTCACTTGATCACTTCGCCGCCACATCCATGGCCGAGGTCATCTCCTGCTGGACGTCAAGGATCGATTTTTCCGGTACTTTCCCCTAGTGATTGCATGTCTTTCTCTCTTAGACGCCAATGTCTCCTCTCGCCCAATCCACCCTAGCGCAACAGTAGCCGCAGGGGCGGCAGGGCCTGCAAGCGTGCAGGAAACAAGGCCCATTACAAGTATCCTCGCCTAGCTTTGTTGGGTCATCCTGGCGCTCTTGATATCATGGATCAAGAGACCGACCCAGAAGAGACTCGCGAGGAATATTCCATGCCGGTTCAAACACAAATCCCTACCGACGCCGGGCAATAGAGCAGGCGATAAAAAGCTCAAGAGTTGACTTTGCTGCGTAACTATGAACATCGCCGTGGATATGGCACTGAGAACTGAGAACTCATAAACAACATCGGATGTAAGGGAGACCGCGAAGCGGGTTCCTCATCGAGTCCTCGTCCATGCTGATCTTGCTCACCCCAGTCTTGACTATCACCCAATGTGTGATTACAATCGACGCGTGTGGCTGGAATATCCAACGCCAGTGCCACAAGGCCGTATCGGCTTTTGTGATGTCGCCTCTTGGGGTGAGGAGAACTGGCCCTCCCATGAATAATACTACTGAGGGTAATATCAACTTGGTGTAAACCATGTTGGTTAGTCTTCCATCAATTGACGCGAATCTTTCGATGCCCGAGAACAAAAAATGGAGAAAATAGTAACAAGGAGTGACAACCCCTGGCCTAAAGCTAGAATCAAGGAGCCGGAAGACGGCTGGAAACCGGGCGAACGTCATCACATTGGCCCGACGGTTGACTCAATGAGTCATATGGAATAGATGACACTATTATCAGCAACAGGTTGTATACTTTGAAGCAGTTGTATTCGTTCACAGAGCTCCCAAAGTTGACTTAACTGCAGGAATTGGCTTATAGAACCATCCACGCTATCAACGGGCTTCATCGTTGCCACCCAACTCGTCCATGTTTACCAGCGGTCACGAACATGGATCTGCCGTGGTGAAAAACAACTGTTCGCTCAGCGAGAACATCTACAGGTTTGGATATGCCGAAGAAACAATCGAATTCAGCATTCATTCCTAGAGGAATAATTAGCCGTGGTTCTTGAGTCGCCGTTCCGCCCACTTACGCGTCTGCTCTCAGCGTTAGGATCCAGACTCGAGTCTGTGCGGGTCGAAATGCGGCTGATCGCCCAATCCGGTAAGTTTCGGAGACCCCACCAGGGGTATCCAGAAGACTGGGTCATTCATGATTGGCCAACACCCTCATAGAACACAGGCAATCTTGCAATACAAGCGTTTTATACATCAAATCCATGATGGTCGCTCCCCTGCGCCCCCCTCCCAGCAATAGAATATAAACAAACCAACGCGTCAATTAATTGTTGGAAAAGAAGGGGAACTCAGGGGCAGCGTAAACAAAAGCCGGTTGTACGCTCCAGAGATGCTTTTGCTTCAACCTCACTTCATTCCAGGCCAACTTGACCCCCGTGAGGAAAACTAAACCACGCCGACCTCCGACTACTCTTGTCACGTCGATAATCTCTAGGTTACTTCATGATGCCGAGTCGCGGGCTAGCAGGTCAAGATGCTAAACACGCGAACCAAGCCGATCCAGCCCAGGTTGGGGTGATTGGGGCGATGGAAGATGATGATCCGTTCAAGCATCTGCCAGAGCACGAGAAGCTCATCCTCAAGAGACAACTGGATCTTCCCGCTACCAATGTCAATTATATGGCTTTGTACCGTTACTCGACACGATATGACAAGATCGTCCTCGTCCTTGCTTCGGTGGCCGCAATCATTGGCGGTGCACTTATGCCAATGATGACTGTTTTGTTTGGTGGCCTTGCAGGCACCTTCCGCAGCTTCCTGCTGGGTGACATCTCGGACAGCAAATTCACCAGCGAGCTTGCAAGTTTTACTCTGTACTTTCTCTACCTCGCTATAGGCGAGTTTGCTATGGTTTATATGGCTACGATCGGTTTCGTGTACGCTGGCGAACACATCACAGCAAAGATCAGAGAACGCTTCTTGGCCGCCATTCTCAGACAGAATATTGCCTTTTTTGACGAGCTCGGTGCGGGTGAGATCACCACACGCATCACAGCAGATACCAATCTTATCCAGGAAGGCATATCAGAGAAAGTGGGATTGACCCTGACGGCCATCGCCACATTTGTGGCCGCACTCGTGATCAGCTTCATCAGGTACTGGAAACTCGCACTGATTATGTGTTCCACTGTTGTCGCTATCGTTGTCACCTCGGGTCTCGTGGGAACGTTCGTTGCTAAGCTCAACAAGACATACCTTGGCCATTTTGCTGAAGGCGGAACGGTTGTGGAAGAGGTCATTAGCTCGATTCGAAATTCAGTTACGTTCAATACCCAAGAGAAGTTGGCTCGACGGTACGATGGGTATCTTGTTGAAGCAGAGAAGTCCGGATTCAAGCTCAAGTCCACCACTAGCTTAATGTTTGGCTTTCTTTTTCTGTAAGTACTGCGAGTGGAACAACATCTCACCTTCCAATTGGTGGTCCCTTCACTCCCCTCAAACCCCCGGCGTTCTAACAAACTGTCTCTCTGTAGGTATATCTACCTCAATTATGGGCTGGCTTTTTGGATGGGCTCCCGCTTCCTGGTGGACGGGTCTGTTGGCCTAGCGCAGATCCTCACTATTCAAATGGCTATCATGATGGGTGCCTTTGCCCTGGGTAATATCATACCAAATGTCCAAGCCATCACCACAGCGGTTGCAGCAGCCACTAAGATTTACGCAACCATCGATCGTGTCTCTCCTCTCGATCCTCTATCGACCGAGGGCTAAAACTTGAGAAACTTCACGGAGATGTGGAGCTTAAGAATATCAGACATATATACCCGTCCCGACCCGATGTTGTTGTGATGGATGATGTAAGTTTGGTATTCCCAGCCGGCAAGTCTACGGCGCTTGTTGGAGCTTCAGGGTCTGGAAAGAGCACTATCGTCGGGCTGATTGAGCGTTTCTACAATCCTGTTGGTGGATCCCTATATATCGACGGCCATGATATCAAAGATCTAAATCTACGTTGGTTACGGCAACAAATCTCATTGGTTAGTCAAGAGCCTGCATTATTCGCTACCACGATACTTGAAAATATTAAGCACGGATTGATCGGAACACCACACGAGCATGCATCCGAAAAAGCGATTACTGAGCTGGTTGAGCGCGCTGCTCGAATAGCAAACGTAAGTAGATTGGTGCTACAATACCCTATGCTAAATATTAACCTCTTTATCTGTACCGTACACATACAATTAGAAGTTCTGACCAAGCTTATTTTCAGGCCCATGATTTCATCTCTTCCCTTCCCGAACGTTACGAAACTAACATTGGCGAACGAGGGTTACTTCTCTCAGGGGGGCAGAAACAACGTATTGCCATTGCCAGGGCCATAGTTAGCGATCCTAAGATCTTACTACTTGATGAAGCAACATCCGCACTCGACACAAAGAGTGAAGGAGTTGTACAAGCTGCACTCGACAAAGCTGCTCAGGGACGAACTACCGTGATCATTGCTCACCGACTCTCTACTATCAAGAATGCGGACAATATTGTGGTGATGTCTCACAGGCGTGTTGTCGAGCAGGGCACCCACGATGAACTCATCCAGAAGAAAGCGGCTTACTATAAATTGGTCGAGGCCCAGCGGATAGCGACGAAGCAAGAGTCTAGAAATCAAGATAATGACCACATTTTGCCTAAAATCGATTACGATTTGCCGCAAACCGAATATGCTGAGAAGCGCGACAGCATCGGCAAATTGGATGAGGGAGAAGAACCTCATGACCTTACGGCAGACAAGGCACAGTCAGAAAAATCGCGAACGGCACCTGCGAAGAAGGGGCAAGAGCAAGAAGAGGATATTGCCGACAACTATACCTTGTTTGAGCTGATACAGTTCGTCGCGGGTTTGAACAAACAAGAGTGGAAATATATGATATGTGGGGTTTTACTCGGCATCATCTGCGGTGGAGGTAATCCAACACAAGCTGTCTTCTTCTCTAAGTGCATTACAGCCCTTTCACTCCCTCTTTCAGAAAGCTCTGAAATACGGCGACAAATCAACTTCTGGTCCCTGATGTATTTGATGCTCGCATTTGTGCAGCTGTTGGCCCTCATAGCTCAGGGTATTATGTTCTCTTACTGTGCAGAGCGACTTATCCATCGAGTTCGTGACCAAGCATTCCGGCATATCCTCCGGCAAGACATTGCCTACTTTGACAAACGTTCTGCAGGTGCTCTCACTTCCTTCCTATCCACCGAGACCTCTCAATTGGCCGGGCTGTCTGGGATTACTATGATGACCATCGTCTTGATGGTCACTACCCTGGTTGCCGCCTGCACCATCGCACTGGCTGTAGGGTGGAAGCTTGGTGTGGTATGCATTTCCACCATCCCACTTCTCCTTGCTTGCGGATACTTCCGTCTGGTAATGTTGGTCCGACTCGAAAAAGAGAAGAAAAAAGTCTACGCAGATTCTGCAAGCTATGCCTGTGAGGCCACTTCAGCTATCCGAACCGTGGCTTCCCTAACCCGTGAGGACGACATCTGCAGTCACTACCACGCACAGCTTCTCTCTCAAGGCCGCAGCCTAGTGTGGTCCGTCCTTAAGTCTTCCACCCTCTATGCCGCATCTCAATCACTTCAATTCCTTTGCATGGCTCTCGGCTTTTGGTATGGAGGTACCCTGTTTGGTAGACACGAATATAGCATGTGAGTAAACTACAATCATCCACGAACAGAAGTAATATTCATTCTAATCCCTTCGACTCAGGTTCCAATTTTTCCTGTGTTACAGCTCGGTCATTTTCGGCGCGCAGTCTGCAGGGACTATCTTCAGCTACGTACCGGATTTTGCCAAAGCTCATCATGCTGCTGCTGGTGTCAAGGCTCTCTTTGAACGGACACCAGAAATTGACAGCTGGAGCGATGACGGTGAGAAGGTTCAGAGTATAGAAGGCTATATCGAGTTCAGGGACGTACACTTCCGGTACCCGTCGCGACCAAACCAGCCTGTTCTACAAGGTCTTAATCTTCAGGTCAAACCCGGACAGTACGTTGCGTTTGTTGGAGCTAGTGGATGTGGTAAATCCACTGCAATTGCGCTCTTAGAGAGATTCTATAATCCAACTCTCGGGGGTATCTACGTGGACAGCAAGGAAATCTCATCATTCAACGTTAAAAGCTACCGCTCCCATCTCGCACTTGTTGGCCAAGAGCCAACTCTATACCAAGGTACTATCCGTGAGAATATCATGCTGGGTACGGACAGAGATGACATTTCGGAAGATGAAACAGTGGCATGCTGCAAGAACGCAAATATCTACGATTTTATCATTGGTCTACCAAGCGGTTTTGATACTCTCGTTGGTAGTAAGGGCAGTATGCTATCGGGCGGCCAGAAGCAGCGCCTTGCAATTGCTAAAGCCTTACTCCGCAACCCAAAAATTCTTTTACTGGATGAGGCTACCTCTGCTCTCGATTCCGAGTCTGAAAAATTCGTACAAGCTGCTCTGGATACTGCAGCCAAAGGCCGCACAACGATAGCTGTGGCACATCGTCTCAGTACGGTGCAAAAGGCTGACATGATCTATGTCTTCAACCAAGGTCGCGTCATTGAGGCTGGAACTCATTCTGAGCTGATGCAGATGCGGTCGGCATACTTTGAACTTGTTGGCTTGCAGAACTTGGGCGCAATGTAAATTTCTTGTGACAGTCCTGGAGGAATGTCTTGTCAGATGGTTCCTCTCCTCTCCCATCTTCGTTATTTAGCCCGATGACCATTCACACGATCGTCTTGTTGTATATTGTGAATCTATATTAATTTGGTCATTTCTATCCATTAGATATCAAGACGCGCGTTGGCTACCCTTGGTCTGTTATTAGCCTGTATTATGATTTCAAAACGCCCTGCGGCAGGTAACTAATTAACTAACTAGTTTCTGCGGGTTCTCCTTTTTGCACTCTCGGAACTTTCCATTCTGGGCTATATCCGGCATCCATATATTCCCATGCGCTATAGACTGGGAACCGGGACGCTGACTGGAATAAGCCACTAGTGACAATCCCTGCCTAGTTACCGAGGGAGTTACCAGTCATGTAAGGTATGTTTGTCGCAAAATCCCTCTATTTACCCAGGACCTGGATGTCCGGATACAGTAACATCTGCCTGCGGTGTAAAAAGGGGGCATTTGCCCCTACTGGGAATGATTACCTTGCTTTTGGTAACGGTCGTCAAGCTTGTCCCGGCCAGTTCTTTGCGGCCAGTGAACTTAAGCTAATGTTGGCGTATGCTCTGGTATACTACAATCTGGAGATTATAGAATCGAGACCTCCTGACATATGGATTGATGCCAGCCTCCAATGCCAAGCTACGGGTACGCCATTTAGTCTCCGGAGTAGTGAACCTAAAAATAAACTCGTTTGATTATATAATCATAACTTAAATTAGAGATGATTATCAAGGTCTGTGATACAACCCTTAGTTAGAACCTTAAATTTATACCAGCCTCGCTGAAAGAGGTCGTACGAAACATCGTATCGTCCTTCCGAAATAATCCCAAGGCTCCGAGCAGTGATACAAAGCACGCTATATTTTGACGCCCGGTCCTTGATTCATCAAAGTTTGATAGAGCTTTTCTTAGCAACTACTGGTTGAATGACGATGTAGTTACATAAGATTACTCCATAGTGATCACGGCCCTGAATCGAACGGTTCCCTTAACCATCGCATCTGAGGAACCCGTTAGTTACGCCATGTGCCAGCTTGTGTTAGTGAAAGGAACTTACCATATGCCTCGTGAACCTTTGCAAGTGGGAATTTTTCCACCATGCAGTTGATATTCTCAAGTTTCGTGAATTCGATGGCATCTTCGGAGTCCGTGGCGTGGCCGCTGGGCCAACACTGAACAGTCAGACCTCGGCGTACCTGGTTCTCAAGTCAGTTGACTGATACTTCAAGAATTGAAAATGCGTGGTAGGTTATAGCCAATGTGGGCTTACCATGAGGCCGGTGTTAATGGTGATATCCCCAGGGACTATAAGGGTAAATCAGCAAAATTTCAAAATTTCAAGTTCAAAGCAAAGCGCATAAACTATTAAATGACTTACTGGATAGAATCAGAAGCTTTCCCAGCATTCCCAACCCCTTGAGAAGTGGTTCTACTGCACTTCTACTCGGTGCTGTCGAAACGATCATATCTGCACCTCCAATTGCTTGCAACTGCTCGCCAATATCACCTTTGCCGCCATCAATATATATGTGGGCTCCTAGCTCTTTCGCAAACTTTTCCTTATCAGAGCCTCTAGACAAGGCCACAACACGATATCCGAATTTGTTTGCATATTGAATTGCTAGATGGCCCAAGCCGCCGAGACCCTGGATAGCGACTGTCGAGCCAGGCATCAGCTTCATGTTGCGCATCGAGTTGAAAACCGTTACTCCAGCGCATAGTATGGGGGCGTATACTGCTGCATCGACATCTTCTGGAACTCGCACGCCAGCTTCAGCACGGAGCAGACAGTACTCAGCATCTATATATTCGAGTTAGCTTTATGGATCTGGAACAGTAAAGGAAAGAAGCCACATACAACCACCTCCCTTGTTGACGCCATTGATCAATTCGTTATCACACATTTGGTAATAGCCCTTCTTGCACTGCCTGCAAGTGCCTACAAGTCCAGTCAGCCTTCGTGAATGGACCTCTCTCCGACGGAAAGATATGGTGCTAACCGTCATGACCGCCATGCCATGCTCCTCCAATCCTATCACCGACTTTCCACTGTGTCACACCTTCACCAATGGCGACTACATGCCCGATAATTTCGTGTCCTGGCACCCGGGGGCTATAAGGCGAAGCTAGTTGTTAGTCCTATAATATCAAACTGATAATATATGAGCAAACTTACAGGCCGGCGCCCAGACCGTCGTTCTGTACAAATACGTCAGAATGGCATACACCACAGGCCTGCACCTTTACTAACACCTCCCCATTTCCCGGAGGCGTCATTGGCACCTCTTCGAGGACCAAAGGGGCGCCTTTTTCCTTGAAAATGGCTTGCTTGAACGTCTTGGGAATATCCATTTTTAGATGGTAGTATATCTTCAAGTATCAATTTCGGACTTCTTCAATCAATTAGAACTGTCCCAAGGTCTAAAGAAAGTGACTATTGTGAGGGGCAATACTAGATTTTATATACAACCAGCTCAAAGCCAGTTGGTTGTGTCATCTGTGGCACAGCAGGCCGGATTTACATTCCACCCCCCGCACGGAACGCGAGCTCGGGGGATATGCCTAAAGTCTGAGCTGCAACAAGTTGAGTAGTCATAAGCTGTTTTAAAGCCTATTGGTTGGCTTACTTCGATTTACTCGTTGCAGGTTGGTCGTAATATGTGAAAATCTGGGAATTATGCGTGGGGGTTCCCTGAATGCCGGGCTCATTACTATCCTTCAGGGGCAATGTTTATCAAAGAGGGCTTGCGGGTCTGCCTATATGTGAGATTTATTATTATTTTATCTTTGTAACGAAATTTTTTTTCGATTAGATATAAATACTCTGGTCCGCAAGTCCTCTTTTGACAAAAATTACCCCTGAGAGATAATATGAGGGATAGTACAAATGGGCAGCAGCATGGCTGCGGAGATAGGGATGGGGCAATGGCAAATCGAGAGTTGCATCCATCCGGCCCTAGCTCACGATTTGCCACCGTTCATACCTGTATCTAACTAGCTAGCATATAAATCAAGCTTGACAAGCGGTTTACCGAGAGAAAAGTGTTGGTACTACGCTTGATATCTACAGCGTATGGACAATGTCTACGGCAGAGTAACGATAATAGATGGAAAAAGAAAGAGCTTCGAAACGCCATTGCTCATGTAGAGTGTGTTCCCATAACCAAGCCTTCTCAATGTGGTTTTCCGAGAATCCCGGAGGTTTGACAGCTAACTATCCATCTACATGGCTCTGGTACAGAAATCATGACTGTGACCCCTTTTGTTCCATTCCAATCCAATCCAAGCTTGACGGAGTTTACGGCGATAGAAAGCCTGGGCGAGCTTAGGTGAGCTTGGCTGATAACGATAATATTCATTACATAATCAGGCTGGTAACGGGGCCATTAGCTTTGATGTGATAGGTCGGTAATAATAGTGGCAATCGTATTATATAATCAAGTTATTCCCCTTATTTTTTTTTTTTTTTTTGAGTTTCCTCCTGTGCACATTTGACAGCAATATCTCCATACCAAGAGAGATGCAGGACAGCATCCTTCAGCACAAGTCAAAGTGATGCTCCAGATCCTCAGTTATACCGTGGATATATCTATTTCTCCCAAACTTTATGTAGTTATACCCGCTAATATTCACAACTGATTAATTCCTGGGAGCATATATACAATCTTTGAGGATACCTCTAAAGATACAATGAACGGCTGTCTGTCTTGGGGGTTTGCCTGTATACGAATTTTTTGATACAATGAAGATGTGACAACAGGCCATAGCCTCAGGTGTTGTTGGAATTGGAAAGAATTGGTTCTACATGCTCGGGATGCTCGAAACGTGTACTCTGGGAGGACGTTTCGTGTACTCTTCAAGCTACCTACACTACGTACTCTAATAGCGGTACTAACACACAATGCATCTTGTATCTGGTACTATAGTTAACGGACCTACGCTTTAATACGGACACTGTGAGGCAAGGCAGTATACTGTGGCAGATATAAGAACAAAGTGTCCATTGTCTAGTTATTTTGGGAGCTGGCCGTGCCAATATCTCTGGGAGATTTAACCGATTGATAGCAGTGAACTCGGGCATATGAAGACCCTGGTTTTGTATAATACACAGTCCACCAGCTCTGGTCTGACGCCCGATAAATAGATATATACAGGACTCTTGATACCTAATATCTAAAAAGATTTATGAATTAAACGGGATAAAAGGATGGTATTCTAGCAATTACCCGGCGAATAAGAGAACCGCTAGAACCGTAAGTAGGTGCAGTACACCCTCTATATTGATATTGCAGCACAGGATTTCAGGAAACACCCGCCCGCAAAAGCAACTATCCCACATGACTGCTCCAACAGAGGGCCTCTGCCTTGTCCGTTTACTCCAAGTCTCTTACCATCGTCGCCTTTTTCTTTTTTGTTGCCCCCCAGTCTGATGCCGACACGGCAGTCAGCTGCTGAAAAAGCCGCCCGGAGTTGCTGCCGGCCCGGGCCACCTCAGATGACACATCACGTGACCGGGCCAGGGACCAACCTTCCGCGCTCAGATTTTTTTTGCTCCGAATTCTTCCATCTCTTCCCAGATCACCAACGCTCTCAACTCACCATCTACTCTCCCCCCGTCCACCCGCTCTTCTGCGTCTTGCGCATTCATCACCGTCGCAATGGCCTCCGCTTCCGCTGCTCTGGCTCAGGCCGTCCCCGAGAAGAAACCCGAGGGCGTTGCCTTGTACGCTCGTTTCGCCTTTGCCGGTGCTGTCTGCTGCTCCGTCACCCACGGTGCTTTCACTCCCGTCGATGTGTATGTTATCCAGCCCTTTGGAATCAATTGGTCGTGATTTTACTGACAGATCCATCTCTGAACAGCGTCAAGACCAGAATCCAGCTTGATCCTGCCACCTACAACCGTGGTATGATCGGTGGTTTCCGCCAGGTCATCCAGAATGAAGGTGCTGGTGCTCTTTTGACTGGTGTCGGTCCAACCTTTGCCGGTTATTTCCTTCAGGGTGCATTCAAGTTCGGTGGATATGAGTTCTTCAAGAAGCAGTCTATCGAAATGCTCGGTCTTGAGACCGCTCGCCAGAACCGTGCTCTTGTCTACTCTGCCTCTGCTGCCAGTGCCGAGTTCTTTGCCTCCATTGCCCTCTGCCCTCTCGAGGCTACCCGTATCCGTCTTGTCTCCCAGCCTACCTTTGCCAACGGTTTGATCGGTGGTTTCACAAAGATCCTCAAGAACGAGGGTATTGGTGCCTTCTACAGCGGATTCGGACCTATCCTCCTCAAGCAGTAAGTTACAGAACCCCCCTCCCCAGGGGCATGGCGCCTAAAATAGCAACAAGAAGAGACTAATGCAGAATGTATAGAATCCCCTACACCGTCACCAAGTTCGTTGCTTTCGAGAAGGTTTCTGAGACTGCTTTCTCCTTCCTCGACAAGTCTAAGCTCTCCGACGTTGCTCAGACTGGTGTTAACTTGGGATCTGGTCTTATGGCTGGTTTCGCTGCTGCCATTGTCTCCCAGCCAGCCGACACTATGCTTTCCAAGATCAACAAGACCAAGGGTCTTCCTGGTGAGGGCATCGTCTCCCGTCTCATCAAGATTGCTGGTGAGCTCGGCTTCCGTGGTGCTTTCGCTGGTCTTCCTACTCGTCTGTTCATGGTTGGTGGTCTTACTGCTGGTCAATTCGCCATCTACGGTGACATCAAGAAGGCTCTTGGTGCCACTAACGGTGTCGAGATTGCCAAGTAAACACTCCATCGCGGACATTTCAAAATTTCGCATGGTTTAGATAGGTGGTAGGAAAATGTTTTTGGTATAGAAATGAGGGTGGCTATATCTTCAGCCATTTTCATTTTTTTTTTTTTTTCGAGTTGGAGAGAGACGGGCTCCCTTTCATTTCAATCACCCTCCCTTTTCCCAAGATGCGGTGCCCTCCACATCCTCCGCAACTTTAGTGTATAATTGCATCGGGCCGGCCAAAACCAACTGTACACTCTGGCGGGCGTTATCATCTTGTTTCAATGACTGTAATAGACTGTTTCCTTGTGCTTTAGATTTCTAGGTTGTGCAGGCGGTTGCTGCATGGCTTTTCTACAATCCAGAGACATTGATGTTATGTTTCAATTTGCAGATGCTCTAATGTGTGGGTTCTAGTTGGTCGTTTGCTGTCGAGATTAATCATGTCACTATTGCTCTGCCGCTTTCTACAACTCACGTTGAATGAATCGGCATGCCACTTGAATAGCGACCTCAGCTGAAATACCCAATTTGATGCCGGGAAAATCTTACGAGCCTTTATGCAAAGCATCAAAAAATCTTGATCTTATAATAACCGAGTTGAACCTGGACCATCAACTACAGTCTATCTCCATACATTTCACATTCGGCGTTAACCAGGCGCTTGCGGAGTATGGAATCCTTCTTCAGGCTCTGCAGAGCACGACGATCACGTTTAGAAACTAAAGCATCAAAGGTGTATATCTTGGTTAGTGATTCCATGCATCCAAAATTTCCTGCCTTATTTCTAGGTCGGGGTCGTCTGATTCACTTACGAGAAGCATTCGGTGTGCAAATATATCTCTTTAACCTCTCCAGCTATTACTTTCCTCTGGGCTTCTGCCGCTACATTGCGAATATCGTGGAGCATGGAAGGCGGACCACAAACAACAATTCCAGCCGATTTTCCGGTGGCCTGCTCCGCCAGCGAAGCTACAGCATTGGACAGGCATGGCCGGCCGTGCTCATGTATAATTGAGCCCTTCTCTCCATTGAAAGACTGATCCATCCCGCTAGACGCATATTCTTTTGCCAAACTGACATTGCTCTGCAGAGGGCTGGTGATCGATGTGGTATGTATCGAGACTGAAACAATTGAGCTCGAAGGGTAACAAGAAACCAATGTCCTGATTCTTTCTTCGTACCACTGGGCCATTAGCGAAGAGCGGGCTGCATAAATAATTTTGAGTGTTTTCCCCTTAACTTGGTCGGCAGAATCCTCGGCCGCGCAGCTCCTTAAGACATCCTCCACAACTGGAAATGAGAATGAAGCTCCAGATCCACCAGTAATGATGAGAATGGAGTCAAATCTTGCCATTGACCCGGAACTTAGACCACCGTAGGGGCCTTCAAGCAAAACTCTTAAATTAAGGGAAGAAACATCTCTGGCAGAATCTGAAAGCGTTTGGGTTAGCCCCTCGTAAGGCTTGACATAGAGGGTCATTTCATTCGTCTTATTCGAGGACTCGGCTTGAGGTAACGAAGCGATTGTAAACGGATGTGTTGTTAGGCAGTGAGCCCCTAGACCGAGGAATCGAACGAAAATATGCTGTCCTGGTCTCCATGAAATCGAGCAAGTTGTTGTAACGCGGATTAAACCACAAGGAAGAACGTCAACTATCGCAAGAAAAAGTCGGTTGACGAAAAAAGTCCGGATTTGAGCAAAGAGGAGGCAGGGAAGGTAGATCACAGCCGTTGCAATAAAATAATCCCTACATAAATTGTTAGCACTAGGCAAAAGTGTCATTTTTGCTATAGATAGCCAGTGGATAAAAGATTACCATGAAGTGAGACGGAAATCACAGTGTATAAAAAGGATGACAACGTAAACAATAGCTGCAAAAAAGTGGGTGGCTTTGAAAAATTCATAAAACCGTTTCCTAAGACTTATTAGCTCTCAAATTACTGGTGTCTCACGAATCTGAACATACCGTATAATTGGCACTGAAAACCACGTCAAATAGGCTTGCACAATAATCGTGACAACTCCTGTCCAGTAATGCATGGACGTTTTCCACTTATTTTGCATATCCCCACGCTGAACATGATAAATGATGATTGGACACATGTGAACCAGCCCTAAAACGAACATAGCCCAACTTGCCCATTGATGGAAGATCTGACCAACGCGTTAGATGATCATAGTCCTTTATTTCGGGTAGGGAAATGAGCCTTGGGGGTCAAAGGCGGTTTAAGGGGTTGGAGATATACTTGAATCTTTTCGTGTGAGGTCCCTGTTAACGCCGCAATCCAATTCGCTTTAGACGCAAGAGCTCTGATTTCATAGTTAGAGAGGCCTTCACTTGTGGAGGTGAAAAATTTACTGACATGACGAAGGGAAGAAGGCCTAGAGCGATCCATCCTGATCTGATAGCAAGCGGTGGACTGCTACCAAAAACAACTTCTTTGGTGTTTGGCCAGTAGTACGGCTTTGGCCCTAAGGTTAGAACTATTATTGGATATTAGCTGGAGCGAAAGGTAATATAGTATCTGGCCAGGAGCTTACTCGAAAGGAAGAGAATTCCTGTAGAAATGACTAGCATTCTACCAACATTTGGTGACAGCCAGGCCAGGAATGGTATGCGGAACCCCCTATAAACACAATACCTCACGAAACCCCTAGGTTTTTGTAAAAACTTGTCGACGAAACTCCGGGCAGTAAATTTTCGAAATATAACTGCTAACATGAATGCAGAGATAACTGCACACATGAAGTAAACTGAGGCTCTTGCGTAAACAAGATCAGAGGTATACCTAGAGAATGATACAATATTAGTCCAAAGACACCATCCCGGGCCATAGACCGCGCTCATACCAATATACCCAGTAGCCACTTCGAAATTCACATTGTGCTGGTGTCAGTTTACATTTGTCTTTCCTTGACGAATGTAGGAGTATTGGGGTTGACATCCAAGGGAAGCCAGTAGGCTTTGGCTTGTGTGCTATATGATGCTGCATGATATTATTTTTGGCAATTTTAGACTCCGTATGTTAATTTCAGGAACAGAAGATTGCAGTCAATTTAGCCAGCGAGTATGGGTATCATATGTTGTGTTTAGAACTTTCACAGAGGGCGGTTTTAAGGCATTCATTCTCAGGGGCTCGCTGCATTGAGCGATCGGGTATATGAGATGTAATACAGCCATCTTCATTGATCATGGGCTTCATCTTGCTTTCCTGAAGCAAGTACCCTGTAGTAATACAGGCCGAAGGGAACAGAACTTCCTGTTCTCCTTGATATAACCCAAGGCGTTCCATCCAATCATGGTATCCGCAATTCAGCCCAATGCATCTCAGCGATGGGGCGGGCTCCAGTATGAAAAAGAAATCACAGGCTTAACGTTTTTGCAGCCAACTTGGTGAGCAGATTTGAGCTATGAGATGCAGCCTTAGCAAATTTTGACGGCAGGGACTCTAGACTTGGGCTGGAATGTTTACTCCGGCCGACTAGAGCTGTAACCACTTCCGGGACTTCGGGGGAGGGCCGGGTGGCTTTAATATAAGGCTGCAAAATAAGTACGCCTTGCAGGCCTCGCTCCGAATGCAACCCGGTTCAGGCCATTATTATAATCCCCAAGGTGTCTCAATAACCCAGCTGGTATCCAAACAGTGCACTGCATCTATTATATGTCTCCCGGGCGTGATGGTTGAGAGTTGATGTCTTGCAGTTTGCAGCCACACGCATGTCTGAAGGAACCATCAACAGATTACTAAGCAAGTCAGATCACGTGCCCTTCGGCCGAACTAGCGAAGCAACTTCGGCTTTTGTGGCTTCGATCAAACGTTTGCGGCTTGCTCGCGGGAGTTTCTCTGTCACTGCAGCTACAAAACCTCGAGAAGGCAGAGAGATGGGGGGTTTGCCGGGATAGTAGGACAGCGCATATGCATACCGTCATGATATATTACCATCTATCATGTTTTCAGCCGTCCTCAAGTCGAAGTCTCCTTCGATATCAAGCTCCATAGCTATCGTGTGCGATAAGCAGGCTACAGCATATCTATCGGTCTCCAATATAAATCTCCGCCGCTCCTCCCACTTACCGTCATACCAACGATCCATTCACTCACAGCAGTTCCAGCCTTTTGTCCCTCCTAGTCCCGAGTCCCTCGGGAAACCCAGCCGTGCAAAGACATACCCGCGAACTCGCAAATGGCTTCGACGACTCTTTTACACAGGTGCCTCTCTCGGCGCATTGTATATCTTGGATAACCAGTTCAATGCTTCCTGCATCACTCGTACCACTCGCACATTCGCACTTGGCCTCTTCGTTGCTCTTGACTATAAAATCAACTTCCGCCCTAACCCTCCACTAGCAAAATCTATTGCAGCTGTGCATGCTCGAAGTGCGGAGCGTCTCTCTGTACTCCTTCGTGAGAATGGAGGGTTATATTTGAAAATTGGCCAGGCAATAGCCATGCAGGCAGCCGTGCTTCCACCAGAGTTCCAGAAGATGTTCTCTCGTATGTTCGACGATGCTCCACAAAACGATTGGAAAGATGTGGAGAAGGTTATCAAAGAAGATTTTGGAAAATCAGTTGAAGAGGTATTTGGGGTTAGTTTTGACGGTGACCCGAGCCGAGGAGTCATGGAACGCACCGCCAGAGCAAGTGCCAGTGTAGCTCAGGTCCATTGGGCTAGGCTAGCAGATGGTAGAGAGGTCGCGATTAAAATACAAAAGAGGGAGATTGCGCGACAGGTGGAATGGGATCTATGGGCATTCAAGTACGCATGTGGATGACGATTACTCTTACCCAAATTGTATCTGCGATGTTGACCTAGAGGCTAACAATTACAGGGTTATCTCGTACCTCTACTCCAAGGCTTTTGACATACCATTTTATAGCCTAGTTCCATTTGTGTCAGAACGACTCTTCTTGGAAACGGATTTTGAGAATGAAGCCGATAATGCGGAGCGTATGGCAAAGCTAATTTCCAGTGAACCACGTCTCCGGGATAGAGTGTACATCCCAAAAGTGTACCGCGAACTCAGCTCAAAGCGGGTTATGACTGCTGAATGGATCGAGGGAGTGCGACTATGGGATAAAGATGCTCTGACTCGACCTTGGAGGGGAGGCTGGTACCAGGGAAGCCCAGGCTGCCATGGAGCTGCCCTCAAGGCATCAGATGGCAGAGCACCTCCTCGCCGAGCTGGCGGCCCTGCCATTATTGACAAGATAAAGCCGGACCGTGATTATTGGAAAGGGAAAAACGGCCGCGGCGGCCTGGGCTTGTCACTAAAGGAAGTCATGACAACCATGGTCGATTTGTTTTCCGCACAAATGTTCCTTTGGGGATGGCTCCACTGTGATCCACATCCTGGAAACTGGTTTGTCCGCCGACAGCCTTCTGGGAAAGCTGAACTGGTTCTCATAGATCATGGCCTTTATGTCCATATGGATCCGAAATTCAGGCATGAATATGCCCGCTTCTGGAAGTCGTTACTAACATTCGATAACGCTGCCATCTCTGAAATAGTTCAAGGTTGGGGTGTTAGAAACCCGGACATGTTCGCATCGCTTACCCTGTTACGGCCTTATGAAGGGGGCGAGCACACCACGTTCAAGCAATTAGAAGGACTGAGCAAGCGAGAGAGAGCCGAGCGTCATTATGCTGCTCAACAAGCCATGAGTCAGGCTATCCGTGATTTCCTCGGGGATGAAACGAAATGGCCTCACGAACTCATATTTATATCTCGCAACTTCCGCATTGTCCAAGGAAATAACCAATATCTAGGATCACCTGTGAATCGTATCAAAATAACGGGAACATGGGCATCCAGAGCCCTAATAGAGTCTCCATATCTTACCCTCTCGGAGAGGCTCAAAAACTACGGACGCCATATCATATTCAAGTGTGTCTTGTTCACGTCCGATATCTTCTTCTACTTCACCAAGATCAAACAGTTCCTGGGCCTTAGTGGTGGAATGGAAGATGAGATTGAAGCCCAGCTGCAGAATATGGCAAAGGATATGGGCGTGGATCTAAGCCAGCCCGTGTTCGAAGGCTAAGCGTTGGTTTTTTTTTTTTTTTTGGTTTCTTGTGTTCTTCTCTTCGCTGGCTGGAAAGAGGAACACATCCTCTACCACTTTACTACGAGGAGATCTTCCGCCATGTACAATATCAACTCTTCTCTTCTGTGTACTAAACTGCAGTGAAATAATGCATTCATTAATGCCGTCATTGGTTAGGCCTCGGCATTTCTTTAAGTGGCTTGTCGCGTCTTTCGCGTATTTAAGTTTGGGCTGGCTCGCTGTTAGCCGCGATCTTGGCATCTTTTCGATCGATCTGGAGAGGAGCTCAAAACCATCAATCTTCGTCACGAAACATTTGCTGTTTTCGATTTGAAACGGCAGATTTAACGAAACAGAGATCGATCGCTTGCAGGAACAGGCGTTCAGGGAAAATGTTCCGACTGAGATTAGGTGTCGTCTCGTTTCCGATATACTTTCAGGGCCATTCTGGGGCCGTTTGAGATGATCAAGAAACAGAATAATAGCGCTGAGACGTGCAGAGTATAAGCCACGCCTTGAACTTGCTCTGATCCCGTAGATGATGGCAACTGGCCCGGCATCTTTCCACGATGAAGACTCCCGACCCTCGTCTCGCTTCACCTACCGTCACTTCCAGCTTCTGCGGTCCTTCTCCACCCGCACCCCCCTCCGAGTCATAGCCCACATCGATCTCGATGCCTTCTATGCGCAATGTGAAATGATACGACTGAATACCCCGCGAGATCAGCCTCTAGCTGTCCAACAATGGCAGTCTCTGATCGCGGTTAACTATGCTGCCCGCCCATTTGGGGTCTCGAGAATGATCACGGCCGCAGAGGCCAGGAAGCTGTGTCCCCAGCTCCTAACGCCGCATGTAGCGACTTTCCGGGAGGGAGAGGGGGAGAACTGGGCATACAGGGAAGGAGATTATTCTGTTCAAAGGGATAAAGTCTCGTTAGACCCATACCGTGCGGAATCGAGGAAGATTCTAGCGGTTATGAAGACAACACTGCTAACTTGGGCAGAAGGAGTATACGAAGGGTGTCGCGGTCAGTTTTCTGAACCATCAGACATGGTACGGCTTGAAAAGGCGGGTATCGATGAAGTGTTTGTAGACCTCTCAGCTCTCGTGTTTGGGACGCTGTTGCACCGCTATGAGATACTCCGGCAGGCCGCTACTCTTGACGGGTCAAAAGACGGTCCCAGCACGTTTCTCCCTAGGCCTGAAACAACCGCGCTTATATGGGGAGAAGACGATGAATTAATTGATCTGGACACTGGTGAGTCTGAAGAAGACGACCCAGAGTGGGATGATATTGTCATACAGGTTGGTGCAGAAATTGTAAAATTCGTTCGAACAGCAGTGTGGGACCAGCTCAAATACACTTGTTCTGGCGGAATTGCAAGAAACAAAATGATGGCTAAACTAGGGAGCGCATGCAATAAGCCAAACCGACAGACTATTGTTCGCAATCGCGCTGTTCAGCAGTTTTTGAGCGGATACAAATTTACCAAAATCCGGTCA
Organism: Trichophyton schoenleinii; assembly: GCA_018357685.1. NCBI lineage: Eukaryota > Fungi > Ascomycota > Eurotiomycetes > Onygenales > Arthrodermataceae > Trichophyton > Trichophyton schoenleinii. The sequence continues at coordinate 1,505,096 of WOFF01000001.1, forward strand.
TTGGGAGGAAAGCTCGGGAAAAAGATTTCATCGGAATTCGAAACAGACAAAATTAGCGATCTACTAACCATCCCGCTTGATCAACTGAAGAATAAACTGGATGACGACACTGGGATGTGGCTCTATCAGATCATTCGCGGAGAGGACGACAGCGAAATTACCCCACGAACGGAAATCAAATCCATGATATCAGCCAAATCGTTCAATCCCAAGTTAACCTCTCTGGACCAAGCAGAGAAGTGGATGCGAATATTTGTTGCAGAAATCTACGGGAGATTGGTTGATGAAGGCGTCCTGGAGAATAAACGCCGTCCTAAAATGATTACGGTTCATCATTATGGCCCGAACCAGGACAAGTCTCGCCAGACGCATATACCGACTGGGGGAGCCATTGATCAGGCTATGCTCTTTGAGCTAGCAAAGAATTTACTTCAGCAGGTGGTCAGTTGGCCCTGTTCTCATTTATCCCTTACTGTTAGCGGGTTTGAAAGCGGGATCACGGGAAACAAAAGGCTGGATAGTTTCTTTATCCGTGGGGCAGGCGAGACTCCAGTCTCACAGCGCGACGGTAGCATGCCGAATAGCAGTTGCCAGCCGGAGCTCCCTGACGATAACTCGGGACACCAAAGAAAGAAGCCAAAAGTCGGTGAGGCTCATAGACAGCCTCCTTCAAAAGGGGCTGGGTTCTTCGCAAGATACAAAACCAGCGCGAAACAGACACTCCTTGAGCCTTGTCCTGAAAATACGGGGGAATCGCTAGCCAATCTTCAAACGAATCCAACTTCCTACTATTCGACCCAGGGCGTTTGTTCCCGCTGTGGAGAGGCTGTGCCAGAGTTTATGCAATCAGAACATGATGATTGGCATTTGGCCAAAGACCTAGAAAGCCAGGAGCAACAATCCCTGAATGCTGCTCGGGCGCGCGGTTCTGGGAAGACAAGGCAAACGAGGTTGGCCTTTGGCTAGCTAATACTTTGTTGTCTTTGCTAGCCGTGATGCGGTTTTCCTTCTGAATCATGCAATTAGCCAGCGCTTGTACGATATATTGCGATATGCTTCTCTTTTTCTGTTGCTTTTGGTACATAGCCCATCGCTCCATCTAGATGAGTCTAGATGTCTATTATATTACCTGCCTTCTTCTTCATAGATGTATAAGTTTTCCCATTATCTGTCGGGCGTAGCCGTTTGTCCCCTTTTCATCCTATCTTCAAGGCGCAAGGAAGGCAAGATTCTTCATAAAGCGCAACTACGTCATGCTTTGAAACTCCACACTTGGTTACATGGATGTCTTTCCCATCCTTCACTAACTAGCTAGTTATCCTTGCTCTTTACCGATGTGCACCACTTGGATACGGGGTGTGACATCATCGCTTTTTCAACTTTCAGCATCAGCAACATATGATAAGTTCCATCTTCATATACGATTATTACAGATGTTCTTGCTTGATATATTCCTTGGGGAAGCCTTTTTACTTCAGAGTCTCCTTATAGCCTTTTTTGCCATTTTCTAGGCCTCTTCTTCCATCTGCTTTGGCCTGTCACCGGTTGCCTCTGTTATAGATCTATGTGTCCGGTAGAGACTCCAATCAGCTATATTTCATCTCACTGAAGCTGCTTTTAGCCCACAATTTGCTTGAGTCGAGTTACAAGGCCCATTGCTGTGCTATCTGGATCAATACGCGGAATTTATTGGGTTCCCTGGTTCCCGCCCCGTTCCATGGCTATCAAGACACGGTTCCACGGAGATTATCCAAGGGGGCGAGATGAGTTTCTAGATACACGGCATCGACGGGGTGGATTCTCACCCCCGCCTGATGCGACTAGGGGAGAATGGCATACTAGGCGCCGGCGTCGAGGTAAAGACGAAGAGTACGAAGAAGAATTTGAGATTGAGGTCGAACGGGACAGGAATGCTGGACGCCACAGATCACCGAGACACTACAGTTGTCCTCGCGAGACCAGGAGGCCTCCTCACAGAGTTGTGGAGAGGGATGAGCTTGTGGTTCGGAGGGAAGACAGCCCTGGATGGAAGAGAAGGGAGAAGGATGACCTGATTGCAAGACGAGAGAGAGACATCGATGTTCATTTTGAGGATTCTGTCGACCCCGTTTTGCCTCGGCATCGACCGTCTCATGTATATGAAGAAGATATTTTCGAACACCAGCGACATGGTAGACATGGCATGTACCAGATCTCCTTATTGTTGGCAGGAATTCATACGATCGTTGAAATGCTAACTGCTCTATACAGGCCGCCGCACCCCTCCACATAGAGAACTGCACGTGGAAGTGGATACTGAAGACTTTGGGACAAGAAGGTAGTTATATCTTCCAATTGTTGGCTTTTTAAATTAATCAACTAGCTTATGAACTGACATTTAATAGACATAGGAAACACCACAGAGACCACGAGGATGAAAGGGTTCTTGAAGTCGATGTGGGTATCCATGAAGAATTGGACGACCGGCATTATGGAGGGCGAAAACATGACCCTTTAGTCCTGAGGCCGCGTGAGCTTGTTCCAACTCATATCCGAGAGGAGGATGAACACTATAGCCGGCACGTTGCAGAACGGCCACTAGACGAAGAGAGATATCGAGATACCTCTGAAGATTGGTGCATCATGGATGTTCCTTCTGGGACACGACGGGCCGTAGCTGACGGGCTTGGAGGCGTCAGTGAAGAAATTTCATGGCGTAAAAACAACGGTGTCCGAAGATCTAGACATCTTTCTGATAAGTATGACAGGGATGTTCATGGAACAGTTGCGAAACGGTATGTCGGTGTTAAAGAAAAGCGCGAAGAACTCTGGACAGAGATCACCAAGGATCTTGTTGTGAAGGAGGCCATCGAAGAGGCAGGGTATGATTATGAAGAGACAGCTGATTTCTTCTACGTCTTTTCGTATCTGGAATATGTAAGTCTTCATTTTCGCCCAGGTTTACCCTCAGGCCAGCAGCGTGAAGACGCCTTGAAAATCCGATGCTGATAATAACTGGCCATATTGTAGGATGACGTAGCAGAGCTGGTGAAATTCACAGAAGATTATCGCCGCCGACGCCGCGATAGGGTGTTAGAAATACAGTATGAGAGAGCAAAGGCCCATCACTTGCCTCCTCCGCTCCCCCAGTCCAGGATGCTTCTGGAACAAGAAACACCTGGACTGGCGTGTGATGATAGGCGAGTAGAAGAGACAGAGATCTTCATCGATGAGAGCCGAAGGTCACGCCGCCGCTCCCCAATACTCAGAGAGCGTGTTATTTAATATATTCGCTTTCCCGCATTGGTGACTTTGGGAGCGGAATTACCATCATTTGCTTTATTTTTGTCTGGCGGTCCATTTGGAGAGGGAGAGCGATCTAAAACAGAAAGCCAGTGTTGGTCGTTGCGGCGTTTCTTGGTCCAATATAAACCGGAATTCACGAGTGAGATATTATTTCCGACTCATGGTTGGGTATTTCATATCCTCTCTTAGACCCTCTATAGTGACCCTGCAGCAATAGAAACAACAGACTTTCCACTTACCCATGTGTAAATAAATGAAAAATTGCAATTCCTGGACTTGCCATCGTTTGCAGGTTCAAAATATTGTGTGATAGATGGCGGTTGTCCGAGTCCCAGGAGCAAAGATCCAGCCCGCCGCCTCGGAGGCTCCGGAGATCCCTCGGCCCGGCGTTTCTCGCGGCAAATCGCCTAATTTAGGTTCTAACCGTGGCCAATAGCGGGAACTTTAAATCTCAAAGACCTTTTTTTTTATTTAGCTTTCTCTTTTTTTAATTCTTATATCCTTCAAGTCTGCACAGCGGTAGATTGGAATACGCTCCTATACTGGGTCACCCGGGATATATGTATACTGGAACTAGCAGCTCTTTCAGTGAGGCCATAGAAGCGTCTGTTGATAGAGCAGAAGAACTTTGCTGCAGGGATATGGAGCTGGTGGACAGCTGTGTGTCTACATACGTTCACGAGTTATCTGCTGAAGGAGGTCGAAATATCCTAAGAAAGACTTCCTGTTAGTGCATGTTTAGTCTCACTTAGCGGAAACGCTGTTTGTGTTTGTGGCCCGACTCCTACGCTTTGGTATGTGAGACTGAAGTGACTCACTATCAAACGGCAGTGCCCAAAAAGGCATTTCCACCAATTGGCGACAGACAAAATAGCTTGTTTTTATCAAAACTCGGCGATGACCATGGTAGAGATATCTTCGCGCAGTGGGGGGGGGACCATGGTATAAGTTTTAAAGGGAGAAGGGTTCAAAACTCAAGGCTATTTAGCATCGGTCGAGAAGGGTCTATCTAGGCCATATGGCGATGTGAAGTTCCACAAATCCCACCACCTAGCAACATCTGTATAGATTCCAGGTCTAGACAAGTGATATCTTCGAGATTATAGACCTTCCCCGGAATGTACCTTAATTACTCTAACGGAATATCTTATTCACCGTATATCTAGCAACTTTAGCACTGCCTCTAAATAGTGGGCTAGTCTGTTTACTCTAGGATGTCTCCGTACTGGCGAACGCCGTTGAAACAGGTACGTGTTTGTCTAGTATGATCATATAATCAGGGGAATGCGGTGGATGTGTGTGTCTCCTCCCTTTAAAATGGTCAAACAGTGCAGTGGTTCGACCCAGGTGCCTAGCCTCTCCCTCTCCATTCATGCGAGGCCTATGAAGCACGCGAGTGGGCGTGTGAATAAGGATGGGTTTGGAAACCGGTGGGTTCCTAGTTACCATCTCTGAGGAACAATTTGTGGCGAATACAACGCTTCTAATAACGGGCCGTTATATCGTTCTTTGTGATAATGTGGAGTGGTAGTTTTGACAACACCATATATATCTATTTTACTCTCAACAATGAAATTGATATATCGAGGTCATTAAGTGACCATCCCTCGCCCGGCATATCCGTCCCTCGTAAGCGGATATGTTCCCACAAGGTGGCCCCTCGCCACGCAAAAAAAACACGAGCGGCCGCAGGACCTCAAACGTATTCTTCTAAGGGGTTCGTTTCTGCATCCCGGCCCAGCGAAAGATTAAAAGGAAGCGGCTATGTTTGGACCCGACCTTCAGTCTGGCCTCAGGAGGGGGACAGCCTGCGAATTGACCAGAAAGAAGCCCTGTAGCGACGAATAATGAGCAACAGCGAGTCTGAAACGCATTCCTTCACGCAAGCCAAGGCCAACCCGTAAAATCGTCCAATGGCGAGGGCTACCATGTCGCCAACCCGCAAATGTTTCTGTTTCATCAGTCGGATCTTATCAAGGGAGGCAGCCGGGCCAATAGACGACAGGGCGAGAGAACTCAATGCGAAAGTGTTATTCATCATCGCTGGTTCTTATGTAAGGAGGCAAAAAAAAAAAAAAAAGAGTGATGCAGAAGGGAAGAAGAAAAAAAAGCAACGAAAAAAGTTGGAAGAATCATGACGTTTACTTTTTTTCTTTTCTTTTGCTGTGTATGATCATATTCTTCTTTTGCTGAAGCGCCCCAGATGGGTGTTCCAGTAGAGTTGGAGCGGGTGGGCAAATACTTGGATTAGTGGTATCCAGCAAAGCCTGTTCCTGGTTCCTTAGCCAGCGAGTGTTAATAATGTCTTTTCTTTTTTCTTTTTTTTATTCTTTTTTTGGGTTTCTTGGGATGGCTTCTGCCGGCGCCCGCAAGGTTAAAATAAGATAGGTACGCTGGGGGATGCCTGTTGAGTAAGGCTGCTGTTGATGTATCTGCCCATATAAAATGAGCTGGCTGGGGGCGGCTGGAAAGCATGTTATACAACGAATATAATCCCAGTCCCTCACTCACGGACCGGAGTGGCTGGTGCAGAGGAAACAGTTTGCTTGTGAGCTTGACAAGCCGCTGGCCACGAGTTTTTGTGGATACGGCAGGGGGGCCCTCCCTGAGGTGGCGTCTGTTTGTTGGCAAGAAGGGAGAGACAAGAATTCATCTCCAGTCCGCGGAATGGAGAGTGGGAACAGCATACTTAGGGGGCGGATGGACTCGGGGGGAGTCTCAGCGACGGCCGAGAAGATAAGGAAGCTGGCCAGGAGATGGAGCACTGAGTGAGTGTATGTGTGTATGTGTGAGTGAGTGAGTGAGTATGTCTCTGTTGAGAGGGAAGAGATCAAATGTTGAATGCAGTGACTGTCAGATGCAGCCGTGCTTACGTATATACACGGGCTCCCGATCCACGCTCTTCTCGTCGAGGCACTCTGATGCAACACTCCTGTTCTCCCTGCAGGCGGGAAATACGATGAGATCGAGATCGGTGGGTGGGTATTATGGCGGTGCTCGGCTTGCGACCATTGAAGCTAACAGGCGTCAAACGATGACAGGGGGAAGCGGAACCCGAGCTCGTGCTGGGAGTTCGTCAGTCTCTTTGGCCGGTTCTTCTTCGTCTCTGCCTCGCTGATGGGCAAAATGTGCGGGTTGGCCTCACCCGGGTGCAGGACTCCGTAGCGCCTCTGATGCATGCTATGCATCGACCAGACGCGGGAAAAGGGATGGAGAACGACGTCCCAGGGAGGAAAAGCAAGGCCAGCACGGGCAGCTCGCAACTGGGAAATAGAATTAATATGTCTTGCTCTTGTCCAACAGGGCGAAATCAATCAATAATAGCAGCAATAAGAGGAATAATATGGGGGGGTTGTACCTTATTAGCCCTCTGCTATGTGACTATTTAATTTCGGATCTTCCATCCCTCCCATCCCCAGAAGTTCTTAAGCACCGTGCACTTCCGGATTGATTTTTATTTATTGAAAGAACCTTGCCTCAGTGTCGTATTCGGCCCAGAGAGTCGGTCTGCTTGTAGTAGTCGTAGTTGTAGTCCTCGTCGTCGTAGTTTGTAGATGTCACAGGCCTTCGGGTGAGACTCGCGACGAGCTTGCAGCGAGCCCGACGAGCCATTGAGCCAGGACAGCCGCTGCAGGGACGCCAGAGGCCGCGGACAGAGACGTCCAGCAGCAGCAGCGGCCAGCAGAAGGAGATACGAAGCCGCCGTCTGGAGGCACGAAGGGGACGAGCAGGAGGAAAAAGCACACTTGGCGGGCCAGGAACCTTCCGCAAGGCCGGCCGCTTTGCCTCCTTCTTCCAACTTCTCCGTCTCTCTTCTCTCTCTCTCTTTCTTCTGACCGTCTTGACTATCCTTTGCGTCTTCTGTCTCTGTCTTCTGTCTGTCTTCTGTCTGCCGTCGTTGTTCGTCCCTTTTGTCCTCGCCGGACCCTCGTTCAAGTCGCTCGTTGGCCTCGTCTGCCTCACCACCGCTATCACAGCCCCCGTTGGCCGCTCGCTTGCAACCAGCCCGGCCCTGGGTGACGTCCCCCCCAGTCTCTCCTCTGTGCCCGCTTGTCCGTCTCGCAGCGACTCACTCTCGTTCGGCCGTGAGAGGCGGAAGATAAACAAAAAGTCGAAGAACGGCCAGAACGCCAGCAGGAGCAAGGCCAACCTCTCGCGGCTCGCCCGTCGTCTCAGCGCGGCCTCGTCGTCAGTTATGCCCTGCGGCCTCTAGACCTCTTGGACGACCTCGCTCTCTTGCTTGCTTGCTCGCTCGCTCTCGCTTGCTCTCTCGCTCTCTCGATATCGAACAGACCAGACGGCCGTCTCCCCGGATGGACGTTGCGTAGGGTCTCAAGACCTGTCCGGCCGGCTCCCTCTCGCTCTCTTCTTTTTTTCCCTCTCCTTTTCCCTGTCTCGTGCGTCTCTCTTTGAGTCCAGCTCTCGCGGATGGTGTAAGTTGCCGTCAAGTCTGATAATAATAAATACTCCATTGTTGCTGGTTGCTGGCTGCTTGTTGCTGGCTGCTGGCTGGGAACAAGGGCTGGTGGATGCCATGCTGGCTGTGAATCTGGCTGATGCCTCCTGGTGAATCAATTATAGGAAGACTCTTGACTGCCTGCAAGCAAGTTATGAGAAGTGCATGCTCTCCCTGACTGCTGCCTTGTGTGTATCTGTGAGTCTGTCCTCATCGCCTCTGCCAATATCAACATCTACTCTACCACTATCACCACTCTACTCTCTGCATCGCCATGGTGATGAGAGGAGCCTGCGGACTCTTCCATCTTCTTCTGCCGAGCAGTCAAGGAACACACTATCTTTGACTGTTATTATCTTCTTCTTCTTCTTCTTCTTCTTCTTCTTCTTCCTCCTTTTCCTCCTCTCTGTGAACCTGAGTCTCTGTCTGCCCTCACATCTGCCCAATACCAGCCCTGATACCTCTGCCCTGAAGCATCGATTCCCCCTGCTAACAGCTTACCTGCCAGTCTGCAAGCAAGTTTGTTCTGTGAGAAACAAGAGCTCCCCCTTGTCAACCTGGTGGTCATATAAAAATGGCTCCCATCCCCCATGGCAACCTGATATCTCTGCTCTTTTCGCTCCTCATCTTGTATCCAGCTCTAGCTGCGGCCGTCGACCTCGACTACTGCGCCGATTTCAACACCGGAAGCAGCTTTAACTCTGGTAGGCATACAATATACATATACATATATATACCCCTATACGCGTCTAGGCTGACATTGCAATAGTTGTCGACGGCTTCCAGTCCATCGGGGCGTGCCAGAAGACATGCGGAGACAAGTATGCCTTTGCTGTCCTTCAGGGGAAGACGTGCTGGTGCACAAATGCTGCCCCGAAAGACACCATCCCGAACGCCAAATGCGACCAGAGCTGCCCCGGATACCCAGATGACAAGTGCGGAAACACCTCGGAGGGCCTCTTTGCCTACATCATGCTCGACAAGAAACCGTCCACGACGATTGGTAACCCGTCATCGACCACTACCTCGTCGGTTAGTAGCACTCAGTTCTCTTCATCCTTTAGCCCAACAACCGCTGCCATGGGGGGGAATCGTTCTTCGTCTCTTTCTACACTTGCACCTTCACCTTCGTCTTCTTCTTCATATTCTTCATCTTCTTCATCATATTCTTCATCTACCCTGCAATCCCAATATCCTGCACCCGAAAAGACCTCTCAGTCAACACAGATGATTTTGACACCAAGTGTACAGACCACAAGCAGGGCCAGTGTGAGCACAGAGACTCGCACGACTACACTATCGCCTACTTCAACTTCATCGTCATCATCATCATCATCTTCTTCTTCATTTTCTTCTACATCTTCATCTGTAGGGCTACGACTCCTCCCTCCCCTTGAAAGAGACGGATTTATCTTGCTTTTCTCACCTGCTTTTTGACTGCCTTTGAGAACTGTGGCTTTATCTTCGTTGTTGAATCTCTTTGAAATGACGTTGAATTTCCCCCCTGAACTAACGTTTCTTTGATACAGTCCTCTACGAAAACCTCGAAAACAACATCTTCGCCCCCATCGACGACAACTACCGAGCCTACCGCTTCGATCACCACCGTCGAAGGACGGGTTACGACCATCACCGTTCCGAACGCTCCGATCCAGACCCGCCCTCCAGCTGGCAACGACAGCCCCTCGCTATCCGGCGGTGCCATTGCTGGAATCATCATCGGCACTTTGGCCGTGTTCGCCATCTTCACGGGCATTATTCTATGGCTCTTCTGCTTCCGTCGACGCCAACAGGCTAAGATTGATGATAGCTACCGTTCGCCTTTCCACGAATCCCCAGTTCCACAGCCTATCTTTGAAAACACACTAAGCAGCCGCGTCCCGGCCATGAGAGTCGCTCCAGTTGCTAATGGGAATGGTACTACAGCAGGTAGTAGAGGTAGCACAGCTCGTCTGAGTATCCCCGCTTTCACCGACCATCGAATGAAGAAGGATGCCTTGGTTTACTCCCATGGAGGTCGTCATAGCAACGTTTCTCTGCAGGATAACCAGGATTATTCTCGACCCGTGTTGCGAGTAAGTCGGCCGTCCTCTCCCCCCCTCCCCCTACCATCCATTCCTCGGAAATCGTTTCCCTGTACTAAACCAGATGCAGTTGACGAACCCCGACCCAGATGACCGTTGATCGCATACGTTCTGCTTCCAATTCCGTCACGACCAGGATATCAATTATCCTTTTTTTTTAACGATCCAGTCACACTACAGTTCGAGCGCGTCTACCTCTTCTTCGACATGCTGCTACCTTCTAACGGCCGTCTAACCCCCCTTTGCCCATTGCCTTTCGCACCGATTCCATTCGTCGTATCTCACAGAAAAGTCCCCTCCTCAGCGTCCCTTACGATCGTCCTCGAGAGAACACCCGACCGCTCGAAATACTAAACCAAAAAAAAGCTGATACCCCCTCATATTTCACTTTTCGAGATTGTCCACCATCCTCTCCTCTTCCCGCCAGACATCTTCTTTTCCGTCTATTTCCTTTCTAAGATACCAAGATCTTTTCCTTCTTCCATCCCCTTTCACGATGCATTTACTCGAACTAGCAACAATCATTGGCGTCAAACCGGAACTGTAAATCATGGGAATCAAGGCACTACGGGGGGCTGTTTTTGCGTTATCTGCTCTGCTCCCTTCTTTCGTCTCCGCCACTCGGCTTTGTCTTTCACATACACACAAAAAGCCCTGCATGCATCCTGGCATTCACTTTTATTCCTTCGGTCCCGTCGCTCTGTACAACAACCAAATCCCGCACATGAAACCACTCGGTTCAACTACCATCGACCCAGAACAACATTTCTACAACTGAAACAACATATGACAGACAAGACAGATCGACTATCGGAATTAAGTGGATTGTGTTTTTTCTCTTCTTCTCTATCTTCACTTGTTTTCTTCTATTTTATCTTCCGTGCTCATTTTATGTGGGAGGGAGGCTCAGAAAGACCCCCGGGCTGTCTGGTGGTTCCAGCAGCAGCAGACTTATTCTCTAATGTCCCCCAGGTGTGCTACCTTTTGCGTTGTTAAATAATCCTTCGAATGAAACCAAAGACCAGAAAAATAATTTGAAAAAAACGTTAATATGTTCAATGTCGCTCTTGTTTTCGTTCTCTAGGATAGGGAGTAAGAACTTCCCCCCGAGTCTTGCCGGATAGCTTATTGATCCTGTGTGACTTGCTCAATCGTAGTGCCCTGCATTTGCCTGAAAGACACCCAAGCGAAGGATGCGTATGCATGGTAAGGATGTCTCCGTGGGTTTACCGAAGAATTGACTGTCATGCCATGTCTTTCCGCCGTCGTGGTGGTGGAGATCGGGTGGCAGGGGAGTCCTGGATGATCGACGGCTTGTCGTCACTTTTGTTCCACAGGAGGTGTGCAGCATGTCTCATCAGATGGAGCAGGCAGGATGTCGTCTGCCTATGAGCAGAGGTGCTCAATGTTTTGACGTTTCATGGCTCGACCGTGGGGGTTGTTGGTTCGAGCAGAGGCCGACGTTGATCTTGACGATTTATTTGATAGGTGAAGGCTGCTGCACCCTCAACTTTTGACCTCAGCTTTAAGATGGATGGATGATCAAGTGGGAAAAAATGGAATATTTCTTTTATTGATAAATTAGCTATGGACCGTCCAAGTGAGAGATATACTATAAAAGTAAATTCACATCTATCATTATTCGTTTCTGAAAGTGGCTGTGAAATACCAATTGCCAACCTCTCGTCTGTTTGTATATATGGTAGACTCTGACTACCGTCCAACAAACCTTTTCTCGATGGTCCGGAAGATAAAGTAGGTAAAGGCAGTAAAGACAGTGTTCAAAATAAGGCCTACATCGCCCGCTGGGTTGCCAAACATGGCAGCAATGGGTCCGATATACCAGGTTGTGTTCATTCCGGGGACAGCGCCAGTACCGTAGGACACAGCCATTGCTCCCACGGCTGCCACACCCCATGGAAGCCCGTTTTTGTTATCCCACGCCTGCAAGTCGTACCCGTCTCGCCTCCTGAACCATTGGTCCTCGATGAACACAATGACGGAGTAACCAGCGGTCAGATATCCAAGCATACTTCCAAGGTTTCCAACCAGCTCAACAATGTGGTCTTTGCCCAGCAAAGAGAGCACAGTGATGAGCACTGCGATGAGCAAACTCCAGACAAAACGTGGGATGTAGCGGAAGTGTTGACCCAGGATCTGAATTGACAGACCGGCGGAGTAGTAGTTTGCGATCAAGCCTCCGATAACGGTGAATAGCATCATGACAACCAGGAACTTGGACCACCCGACGGGGTGCGATATTTCTGCTACGATTCCCCCCAAGCCATGCAGGGCATATGATTCCTGGAAGCGGCCTTCCCCACGAACGGCAACAAGTCCAACGCAGGCCCCAACAATGGCCACAAAGGCAGACGAAGAGGAAAACCCGAGGAGGGTCAATAACATGATTTTCCAGTGAGGAAATGACTTTGGATAATGGCAGTAGTAGTCGCCGATGGCTGTAGCCCAGCCAGATGTACCGGCTGCGGTGAACGACGTGTATGACAGGAAAATAGCAGCGAAGCCTTCTCGGTGAGGATTAAACTGTATCATTTCGGGGGTCAGGTATGGTACTGTCTGTCCAAGGAGGACACAGAAAAGTATAAATGCAAGTATCCATGAGTACGCCTCGAACTTGTGGATAAGTGAGAAGCCGAAGAAAGAGATACAGAGGGACAGGGCGGAGACAATATAGATGCCGACGCTGGTTGAGATTTTGTAGTCTGCGGCGGCTGGTAACAACTGGCCGCAGACGGTGGTACTAATGACAGCGTACCCGATACCCAGGAGCAAGTTCAAGACAGAGATGAGTTTAGCGCCATAGTATCCGAACGAGTATCTGCAAGTCGCCATGGAACGCAGTCCAAGCTACATAAGGGAACATGTCAGTCTGAGCATGGAATAATAGACTAGAGGAGCATTCACCTTTGCTCCCAGTACACCGCACCATGCAACTAAGAGTGCCCCTATAACGGTACCGACAACAGTAGCAATTACCGACTCCTGTAAGGAAAGCCCCCACTGCGCTCCGAGGACACCTATCGGGAGGCCTCCGGGATTGCAAAACATACTCCACCACATGAGGAATGTGTTTCGAAGAGGTGGTGGCTGCTTGTCTTCTTCCTTTACCCGTTCAATTCCTCGAGTCTCAATGTGGAATTTTCGACCCAGCCATAGCTCGAATTGGCGAAGACTGCGCTCAATCTTGAGGGTCTTGATGGGAGGAGTCTCGCTTGAAGAATCATCAGACCGGACAGAGTCCCCATTGTGGGCTTCGGCCTTCTGGTCCATAGACCCAGGATTCTCAAGGTCAACTTGGAACCCATTGTTGTTGTTCTCCTCTTTGAGGTTGAAACTTTCCTTGATTGAGGAAAGCATTGTGTCGGAGGACAATAAAGGACAAATCTCTCCCTAGCAATTTGGCATTGAATGGGCTAGATGAGAGGGAGGTGGGCTCTTGCCAGAATGCCTGAAATCCAGGGAGAAAAGGCTCTGTTCTATATACTTCGTCTCTTCTGCGTTGGTTGTACATCACTGAAAAGGGTCCCACCGTCCCTTGCCGTCAGTTCAGCGGCGCCATCATACAAGGCAACCGTTGCCTTGCTAGAGAACAGCATATCAATGTCCAATGGGAATATCTTTTGGCATCGCCTACAGATTTACCGTTCAAATCCTGACGACAACTGCAGCACCATAGCCCATACCTTTTAAGTAAGATATACGGTCTTGAGTAACGTCGACAGCATGTTAGGAGTAGCCAGTCTGGATAGAAATTCAAGGGAGGGTATTTTGAACCAATGGCTGCATTCGAGGAATCGTCTCAAATTTAGGCTAAGAATTTAGACTCTCTGGATTCCGCATTGCAGGACGACCAGAATATCTCGTAAACGCGGCACTGAATCATAAGGAGAGAATCCAGGGCCGAGGGCCCAACATCTTGTCCTGCCATCTTAGAATTTCGTCCCTTGATGTGAGTGGGGGGTTCTGATGCTCCATCGGTAGGACCGATATTCTCGACGCAATATTGGCTCCACGCCTCACGAAGCTTGTCTGGAAGCCATGAAATCAAGTACTCCATGGGCTGCATCCAAGACCGTCCTCCAGCCGCAGCCATGCCAGGCGATGCATGCAGCAAAAAAGCAAGAGGGGAAATGGCTCGTTGACGGAACATGCCCAATAATCGAGAAAGTGAAGCGTGGTAGACGGGACCAGTGGCTGCTTCAGCCATGAACTAGTTTGGCCCTCCATGTGAGCAGTGCGAAAACTACTCCCTCCCGCCCAAAGTACAGCCGAATTTTCAGTCATTGAAGGGAGGGTACGGAGTAGCTTTTGCCCTTAAGCCATGATGCCTGGCTCTCACAAGGCATTGGTTAGTTATCTAGTGATGGAGTGAACCTACAGAGATATGCTCGAGTGATATCACATCGGTGCGACGCTGGTGGCAGAACTCGAGCGTGTTTCAGCTGGACTTCAATTCCCAGAGTATTCTACTCCGTAGATATGGCAGCATATCCCCCCATTTCACAAACTCCTCATCCCGAAAGACGTGCAAACCAAGAAGCCATTGTAGAGCTTCTCGTCCTGTTTTCATATCAAACAAACAACGAAAAGGTTGAGGTTGGAAAACCCGACATCACGTGAAATCCAAGGTAAAAATGGCTGTTTTAAGGCATCAGGAAGACCACTTACCCGATCGGGCGATATCATCCAACTGACGGGAAGACGAGAAGAAGACAGTCAAGACGGCGAGGGCAAAGATGAACACAAGGGACCAAGATGATGAGATCGGTTCGCGGCTTGTGACAGGCCAGCCACAGCATGGCTGCAGCATGGACGTTCTGACCTACAGAGGCGGATGCAGTCCATTTTCACCCTGTCCCTGATGGAGGCATCAGCATTTATATGTCTCCTCAGCAGCCAAACTTATACCTCTTATACTTAGAATTCGATCTAAGACTCCTTTTGTGGATTGTTTGATAGCTGCTTTTGTACCGTGGATCCACGGTCATAGCATCTACCAAAGCACGAGGGATATTCCAAACCATGGACATCGTCTGCATAGATACATTGTTCACCTACCAGATAACCTATCAGATACCAATTTACTCGTTGATTGGAAGTAACAGATACCATTTATGTGGGGTAAAATAGATTTGATGTTGACATCAACCTATTTGATGTCATGCTGCCTGGGTATACGGGTTCCCGAGCAGAATTCTCTTACCCCAGCCTAGAATTTGATATACTAAACCAATTCCAAAGATGTACAGACTACCCCACGGAAACCATCATTAAGCAATGTGTACATCGTACACCGTATTCCAATAGCTTTATTCCTGGGCTAGCATTTTATTCAAAAGCACTCTCTATACCGGGGACTGATTTGCGGTTAAACTGGAAATTAATCGCATGGATCGGGTTGCACAGCGAAGAAAACTGTATCACCGATTCAAGAGATAAACTCTAGACTTTCTTCCTGGGCTAGAACTTCATTGCAAGGAACAGGTGGGAATGTGATTTGCAATTTATGTGGAATCCATGCACCCATACTTTAGATCTGAGCCCCTTTTTCAGAGGACTAAAAGAAAACAAAAATGACTATTTAGTACTGTAGAAACAGCCTAGGCGGTAGCCATAGCTTATGTACCATTCTATAAGACTATCATGCGAGATCTATCAATGTGTTGATAAAATACCGAATTCATGCTTCAAGTATAGTCGCCTGTTTGTCCGTTGGACTTTCCAGTTGTCAATACCTTCATTTCTTGCCCTGTTGCGGCCTTGTATTGACCAAGTGAGAACAATTACATAGCAACGCTGTCTCAAAATTGTCGTATAACATGAGGTCAACGTGTGAATAATATCACCGGTATT
The DNA here is from genome assembly GCA_018357685.1 of Trichophyton schoenleinii. NCBI lineage: Eukaryota > Fungi > Ascomycota > Eurotiomycetes > Onygenales > Arthrodermataceae > Trichophyton > Trichophyton schoenleinii. The sequence goes on from WOFF01000001.1 coordinate 1,520,795, forward strand.
TTTGTTCGTTGCTTTTGGAACGGAAGGACAGTCTGGGGAACAGTTTCCCCTCCATTGAGATTAGAGTAGCGTTTCTGCGGCCGCTCCATGCCACGCCGCAACAACACTGGTGACTGGTGGCGCATCCCGAAAGTCACCGTGTGACGGGATTGTCGTCGTATAACTCGGAAGTTGCTCCAGCTTGCATCAGCGGCCTCGGCCGGATAAAGCTGTAGCTGGATAAACTCATTGTGATATCCAAACATATTTTTTATGTCTCAAGAGCCTTTAATAAATCACGGACTGGCGGCATTTTCTTCGCCATTCTCTCCCTCTTCCTTGTCGTCTTCCTTTTCACTTTCTTCATCTAGCTCTTCCAGCTCATCATTCAAAGGGCTGATCCGTTCGTCAAGCATATCCAAATCCTCCAACATAGTTCTCGTTGGTATCTTCCATAAACTAGTTCCGCACACACGATCTTTCGTGAGTAGGTCGTCAACGAACTGGTCCATGTAGGTCAGCAAGAAGCCTTCCTTGGTGCGTCTCTTCAGCTTCCTATAATCCGTCAAAAGCGGTTCCAGCGTCTTATATATCTCCACCGGCTCGAAAGTAAGTCGTATATAAAATGCTGCTAGCGCGCGCAGGTACTTGAAGTCCCCCGTAGCTTTTAGAATTGCTGCATCAGCTCTGTCCTGTGCATCCTCTGCACCTCCATCTGCGTCCATGCTATCCCTCCTGGTATTTTTTGCATCCTCTTCATCTGCTTCTGGATCGTGAAAATTCAAATATTCCAATATCACTTCCTTCTCTGGTGCAAGCTGTAGGAGCTTGAAAGCAAGGCAGAGGAATGGAGTTGGCTTCTGGCCCACGCCGTAAGTGCCGCCGATATAAGTTAGCTCAACCGCTCTGTCACAGAGAGTCGCCGCATTCAATCCGAAACACTGCTCTTTCCAATAGTAGGAATCTGTTATTCGATCTCGAACTGCTTTCTCGAAGAGTGTTGCTGGGTTCACGCCGCGAATCAGCGGGCCTGAATAGCCACGAGTATCAAGGAGAGCACTGGCATCTGCGCGATGATGAGACATCCTTCGGTTCGATTTCGTGCAGTTAATCGGTAAAATATGTTTCGAACGCGAGGGGAAGGTCACAAAGTGTTTCTCGGTGGAATGGATGCTGGCGGCCTGAAGAAATCGAAGCTTGGCGATATTTTATCATCGGCATCAAATTAAGGTTGGCAGGCTTTATCGATAAGCCGGTTGCCCTTCCAACCGCCATCTCAGGGCCCGTTGAGGATAACTCACAACGCTGCGACATAGGCTCCAAGGTCCCATGAGGCAACAGGTCCTTGATTTCAACTTACTTATAGCATCTAAAGCACCTCGTCCACATTCTTATTGTTTTTATTTCTATCTCTTTTCAATGACACGGCTGTATCCATGCTCCGCGCCCGCATAAACCTTTGTTTACACCATGGTATTACTTAGCTCTTCTACCGTTGGAGTCGCATTATCCTCGTCAATATTCGGCTTTTTCACCCTTATCCTTTTTTTATCCGGGTATGCCTTGCAGCAGCAATCGGTCAAGCATATACAGGTTGCATTACAGCGATCACCAGCGGCAAATCCCAAAGTCCAACCGATATATCCTTCAGAGCAGACATTGGGTGACGCTGACCTATCCTCTGGGCCAGTCGGGAACCCTGACACCAAGAGAAAGGTCCATATTTTGGGCAGACGGACAAAATTAAGCCAAGGAATAGATGAATATGTGCTGGACGGGCTCGCCGAAGAAAACGAGGAGATCGAGGAAGGAATAGTCAAGTCAAAGCACGCGTTCTTACAAATATTGACGAAACCGGTAGCCTCCGACATTTGCTCTACTATACTCCTTTTCGAGAGACTTGCATCAAACAGCTCTCAAGCCACGGAGAGAATACTTCTATATCCAAAGGCATGGGATGCTAGCTCTCCAACTAAGAGCGTCTCATCCGCTCTTGCCATCCTAAAGAAGTCAAGTACTAGGCTGAATGCTGTTGTTCAAGGTGTTGATACCTCTAATATACGACCGAAGGCATTATCCGAAACGCAGATTATGAAAAAGGCATCAGAACAGCTACTTGATTACGAGAGGGTTCTGTTCTTGCGTTCTCCTGGCCATATCGTCAACATTGATAAGTTGGACCAGATGCTTACGTCTGATATTGTGAAGACCATGCGAGTGGGGTCCTCTAGCATGATTTCACCCACCTGGGTATCAACTCATCTCTCTATAACCCAGCACCAATTACCTCCCGCGTTATTAGTGGCCGGTGAGGATCCCATTGGCACGGGTGGCAAAGCGCCGTCCAAGCCTCACATTCTAAACTCGGAAACAATGCAACAGATGAATTATGTTATGGAATCATCTGAGTCACCTGGAAGACATCCGGGTCCCGCATATGTCTACTTTGAAAGCGGCATGGTACATCGAGGCGGAAGGGCGGACATGCATTATACCGAATGGAAGAAGCAAGTCCAATCTGTCTGTGAAGGTGTTAACCTCGGCCTTTAATCTCGTATTCTTATGCATTAGAGGTGTGGGAGCTGGTTTATGATTTACTGGCCTGCTGGAAGGTCAAGTTGGAGGTGGCATATTCAGTATTTACCATGTACTCCTATGGGTTACGGAATGGGTGGAACTTGGGTGGCTTCTTGTCATGGATTTTGGAATATTTTTTTTATTGATTTTATGCAAGATATCCGAATATTTAACGTTGGCCTGTGAACATGATGATGGATATAACGAATTTAATATATATACTAGAATGAGGCTAGATGATTTTAGGGAAGGCTCACAGACAGTATTCAACGAAGCTATATTAAAAGGAGGCTGGCTGTATAGTGAAATATACACGCATTCTAATACATTGGATTCCCTCCTCTTTTAGATAAAATATCTCCCAGAAAAAGCAGCAGAATGAGAATAAATGTAAGCCTGCTGCATCGACCTCGGCAGAAACGCCATCCACCGACCAGACCTGATAGCACCCATGAATGATAAAAAGGGATATCGCAATACCTGTTGATGCCAGCCGGTGAGCAACAACAAAATTTAGATAAGAAAAATGAAAAAGGTATCAGTAAGATGGAGGAGGCTGTTTTATGCCGATGATTAAATCAGGGAAGGGAAATAGGTAGCACATGGAATATGTGTTCTAGTTAGGATTAGGATTGTAGGGTGGATATTTCATAACCAAGAAGGACTTCTGTCGTTGACCCTTCCCATCCTCGGTTTCCACCGGTAGAAATTAAGTACTCGCAGGCGTTATCCATATAAAGCTGGGAAATTGTACCTGTACGATGACCGGGTATAATGAGGAAGGGGACTGAAGATCTAGAGCTCTGCTCCTCCTTCAAGTCATACAAGCGTAGAATATCGTGAGAAGCGCTATCAGTACAAAGAATATATTAGCAATCCGCGCGAGAGATCACCAAGTATATAGGTTACCTGAAGGATGAGTAAAGCAAGGCTGAAGGAGTAACTTACCAGATAAGATGTCGCCCATTAGGCATTATTTTAACAGATGATACCGCACCACTTCCATGTGGGAATTTAAAGGTTCTCTGGGGATCCCGAAGGCCTTTGTGTAAACTATATTCCTCAACAGTACCATTTCGTCTACCGGCGTAGATATAATTGCCATCAGGAGACCAGCAAGCACTCATACACCATGGCGGACTGTTTCGCGGCGTTATACGGGCAATTGGATCCGATTGCCTACGGTCCCACACTCGAATCGTCCCATCTATAGAAGCAGACAGGAAAGTGCTATTAGAATTTCCGAGGGAGTTAATGTCACTCGCTGTGGTACTTTTCTCCATGGTTGCTGCTGAAGCCTCCATATCTTCGGCGTGTGGGAGGCCACTCATTACAGAGTCAGATATCCCATTGACTTGTGAGTCTTCTGGTTCTTGCTTAGTTGTTTGAAGTTGGCTAGTGGAGCCTGATTCGGGGATACTTTCTGTTAGCGATTCTGAATTCGAGACGATTCCATTAGGCATTGCACTTGGAGTGCTATCGTCCGCATCTTTTCGTGGCGCCTGTTGCTTTTGTTTTATCCCATTAGCCAGCGCCTGGGAGAACTCGTCGTCTTCTGCTGCAAATGCACCACCAGATGGAGCATCAGCATCACCACCACCCTCTGCATCTCCAAAAAGCGAGTCCGCCTCAAATAGAGAATCGGCAGGAGATCCAGGCTGGTCGCCAATTTGTCCATCTTTATTATTCCCTCCACCATTAACGAAACTTTGGTTGGCTGATGGAGCAGCACGGTTATTAGATGAATATGTGCCATTTGTTAGTGGCTTCTCCACGATCTCCCGTGGGACGGGGAGGCTTGATTCAGGACGGAATTCAATCGCGGAAACTTGTCCAATGCTTGGCCCAAAGGTGCGTTTCACTTTCCCGGTATCGAGATCCCACTCCAGTGCTCTCTTATCCCAGCTGCCTGACAAAAGCGATCTCTCGTCGTGGGTAAGAGATAAGACTGATACCGCAGAAGTATGCTGTTTAAGTACTGCAATTTCTTTACCCTCGTCATGACGAACTGATTGTAATCGGATGAAACCTGATTCTAAGCCCGTAAGAAGCCATAGGCCTTCTGCTTGAGCTGCAAGGGAGTACACCGGCGACATTGCAGTACCATCCATGTTCTCCCAGTAATTCACCAAAACGCCAGCCTTGACAACGCTGTCGACAAATGGATGACGCTGGGCAACAGTGAGCATGAGCTTACTGTTGATAGAATCGACCCAATTAAATCTTCTCACGTATCCATCCGAGCCACCGGTAAATACCCAGCGCATATCGGCTGTTGAAGTGACAGCATTGATGGAAGTGCTATGGGGAGCGGCTGTTGTCGGCACAATATCATACGTTGCAGCAGTTAGCGCTTCTGGACGGACCTGTGGCCGATACATAAAGGGCTGATCGGGGACTGGGTCGAGCGCAGGGGCCGTAATTATCACTTCAGGATTTTGTGCGTTCCTAGCATGGTGCTCCGAATCGACAACACTGGAATTCGAAGGGGAATTAGGCTCGGGCTCCGGTTCGGGCTCAGGCTCAACATCGACCTCCATGTCATCCATATCTTGCATGGTATCGTCCATGCCGCCATCCGAGCTGCCATCTTGAGATCCTATTAAAGCGATAGACTGTGTTAGCTCTGCGCCATCCTTGCTATCGCCGCGGGGCTTTGCGAAGTTGCCAAACTCACCGATCAAATCTCGATCATCGTCGTCATCTAAAATTGAAGGCATTGCGAATCGACTCTGGGGAGTTTATATTCGATACCGCTCTATATGACAGATTGAAGAGGGAGGAAGTAGGTTATTGATTCGGGGTGGTATCAAACTCCGGTGCGCCAAAAATTAGGTGTAGAATACAACTTGCACAGCAGGCTTCTGCGAGTAAAGAACGCATTGTCTTTAAAGAGGCTACATGCGCCCGTGCAGACAGCAAAGTAAACAGGACGTAAGAAGTCCTAGTCGTCGCATGAAGATGTCCCTGATCGCCTTCTCGAATGGCGCAAAGAGAGCCGTCGAAGAGATTAGCCGCGACTGGGCGCATTGGGCGCTTTGGAAAAACCTTAATCCGACTGTCGGGTCCACTTGATGAGATCCATTTCCATTCGACTTCAACTCGTCAACCATGAGACGAAACAAGTTGAACTGCCGTCTCTACAATGCTTTTGACCTTTAGAAGAGAATCTACTCTCTTAACTGCTACTGCACACCCTGCATATGTATATATACATATACATATCAAGTTCCTCTCTGGATCCATAGTGTGGCCAACCTGCGAATTTCTGCGTTTGATATAGGCACCTCTAGCATGTCTATTACTTGAGAAGATCGAATATGCTGGCTATGTCTCACTCTGCAACCAATCAATTAGATCATATATGCAGTATTCCGCATCTTGACTATATTACACCTGTTTTTTTACTGAAGATAAAGAAAAATGGCCCCAACTTACTCCCTTCTTACTAAGGGTTTTCTCTACATGCATCTGATAATAACGTCAAGCACTAGCGATGCTAGTGTTTGCTATCCTTACTTTCTATTCCATCCTTCTGCCCCCTTCTAGCACCTTCTTTTCAAAATCTTGCTTAAGCTGTGTTGTAGCATTGTGTCCTTCGCAATTGCCTTAGGACTAAGACAAAACATCCATAAACGCCCTTCCTCTCACTTGTTCCCTCCTATCATTATACTCTGTGCTTTGCTGTCCTCTATATACCGGCAAATTCCGCTCGCTTCACTCTTGGCTCGCTTTGTTTAGTTAATTTATATCAATCATTTCCTCTTTCCCGCTTCTCCTCTTTTTTTCCCCGTTTCCTGAACTTCCTCTATCCGACATCAACATCTCAAAACCTCATGTTGGTTCTTCAAATTACCACAGTTATTTGAGGGTTATTCTGCCATTTTCTCAAGGCTTGGACCACTATCGCTACCTATACTGAGGCAGTGATGCGAGGTCGAGCGATCCAACGCGGTAGGGGCCGCAGTCGAGGCCGAGGCCGAAGTTGGCCTACGAATTCCCACTCTCTCAGTGAGCTTCACCCAACAGTTCATATTGATAAAGAGATTAAGGAATATGTTACCAGCTCAGACCATTCTGGTACGCCTGGAACTTGGGCAGCTAACCCTGAACTACCCTCTTCTGAGGAGGTTCTGGGCCTTGACGATGAAGAAGTGATCTCACTTGGTGTCAACCAGATTTACGGGCCTTGGCCATCAAAGGATACTTATCTCAAGACTCACTACGAGCTACTTCGTGAGGATGCAGTTGCGCCGTTACGAGATGCAGTTGCATATTTTCGTCATGATCCAAGGATGTCTGACTCGTCTCAATGCTGTGTTTACGAAAAGGTAATTACCCTCCCAAATATTAATAGACAGAGCAATTTTAACGCAGCGTCTAGGTTCACATCGTTGGGGTAACTTTTGCACAAGCTGGGGTTGCCGCTAGAATCCAATTTTCGACTTTCAGAGCGGGGAAAAAAATAGTTTGGGAATACTCAAAGCGTCTAATGACAGGAAATATTGTGGCATTGTCTCCAGCAAGTGATTCCTTCCAGAACAAATGTGTTGTAGCCACAGTTGCTGCGAGGCCATTAGATGGCTTGAAGGCATCCCCGCCAGAGATTGATATATTTTTTGCGCGTCCCGAAGACTTCAAATTTGATTACCAACAGGAATGGGTTATGGTAGAAGCCCGGGTTGGGTACTTCGAAGCTTCCAGACATACTCTAAGTGCTCTACAGAAGATGTCAGACGAGAGGTAAACTATCACACCCTGTGCTGCAAATATATCACAATTCACAGTACTAACAGTAAAAAATCTAGTTTTCCACTTTCCGAGCATATCTGTGACCTTAATCCTACAATTGAGTCTCCCCAATATATAAAATATGATCCATTGGTCAAGATGTCCAGCGTGCTACCTTCCAATGATGGAGACCTTCAAAAGGTTAATACCAGCATCGGATGGCCTGCGCACCCCGATACTTTGGATTCTTCTCAGTGGAACGCGCTGCAGCAAATACTGACCAAAAAACTATCAATTGTTCAAGGCCCCCCAGGTACTGGAAAAACTCATGTCTCAGTTGTGGCGATAAAAGTAATGCTAGAAAACTTTCGCCAGGGTGATCCCCCCATAATCATCGCCGCACAGACTAACCATGCTCTGGACCAGTTGCTTCGTCACATATCAAAGTTCGAGCAAAGCTATGTTCGGCTTGGTGGAAGAAGCACAGATTCCGAAATCAGGACACGTACAGTCTTTGAATTGCGGAAAAAGAACAACTTTCCACCTGCTATCGGAGGATGCCTTGCCTCCGCTAGAAAAGAGTTACGCGACCTTACAGATCAAATTATTGAACTTCTTTCTCCATTCCGAGCAGAAAACTCACACTCCCCTCTACAACCATCGCTGTTTTTAAACTTGGGAATTATCTCGATAGCCCAACACGACTCGCTCATTAAAGGAGCAGCAGGATGGATACGAGCAGGCGATCAGACCGATCCAATGTCAGTCTGGTTGGGAGATGCCCTAACAAAATTCGAATTGGTATACAGACAAGAAAATTTTGGGTTTTCTGAAGAAGAAATTGACTTGGAGTATGAGCAGCTGAAGGAACTCGAGGCTGAACATGGCCTAGATGATGATGACTATGAGGTCCTGAAGGGTCAATTCCTTGCTATGAGGGAGCTATTCACAACTCGAGGGCCTCGCACCTATTCGGAGAAGTCCATCGAAGCTGGTTATTTGAAGTATGATGATATGTGGAAGATTCCCAGTACCGCGCGTGCTGCAACTTATTCACTCCTTCAAAAACGGGCAAAGGAAGCCATTCGTGAAAAAGTTTGTCATATTCTAAAGAAGTACAATATGGCATGCAAAAATGTAAAGATCGGGAAATGGGAAAGGGATTCCCTAATATTGCGGGATGGACGAATAGTTGGTATGACTACTACAGGCTTGAGCAAATACCGCGCTCTTGTTTCCAGCCTGCGGCCCAGAATCATTCTTATTGAAGAAGCGGCTGAGGTTCTTGAAGCTCCTGTGGCCGCAGCATGCATGGAATCCTTGCAACACCTTATCTTAGTTGGGGATCACCAACAACTTAGGGGCAGTTGTTCTATGCAGGAGCTTGAAGGTGAACCCTTCTACCTGAACATCTCAATGTTTGAGAGGCTTGTTCGAAACAAAATTCCATTCAAAAGATTGACCAGCCAGAGACGTATGGCTCCAGAAATTCGACGCATCCTCTCGCCCATTTACAACGATCTAAACGACCACCCCAGCGTCCTAGACCGCAAAGATGTGCCAGGGATGGGAGGAATCAACTCTTACTTTTTTACGCATGAGTGGACTGAATCCCCTGACAGCTTGTCATCAAGGTACAATCAGAAGGAAGCAAAGATGATTGTAGGTTTCTATGTCTACTTGCATTTGAATGGTGTGCCCTTAGAGGATATTACCATCTTGACGTTTTATAATGGGCAGCGGAAGCTCATTCTCAAAGCATTGAAAGAAAATAAGCTTTTCCAAGGCCAATATACAAAGGTGGTCACCGTCGATTCCTACCAAGGAGAAGAGAACGAAGTTGTGATTCTATCTTTGGTTCGGAGCAATGAGGCAGATAATATTGGTTTCCTTGCAAATGAGAATCGCGTTTGTGTTGCGTTATCCCGTGCCAAACGAGGATTTTATATTTTTGGGAATGCTGAATCCCTTGCTATCACTAATGGCTTGTGGTGGGAAGTGTCACAAATTATGAGGAAAACACCCAAACGACTGGGATACTTCCTTCCTCTGATGTGCAAGAAGCATGGAACCAAGACATTGATCAGTAGTATGATGCCCCATCCTTTGATAAAATCTCCAATCAAAATCATGCTAATGGCTATCTTTAGATCCTGATGAATGGTCAAAAAATGATGGGGGTTGCTCCCAGAGGTGTGGAGAGGAGTTGCAGTGTGGGCATACATGTCCTCTACTATGCCATGCGTATGAGCTCTCCCAATCTTCTTAAGTACTTGCAAATTTACTCACTGACCGCAACATAAATAGCATCCCACATTCTAAACTACAATGTCAAGTGAACTGCGATCGAATGCTGCCATGCGGTCATAAATGTATGGAACGATGCTTTCGTAGCTGCAGTTGTCCGTGTATTGCTGCCACACGGCAAGTTCTGGCAAATGTACCAAAAAACCGCTCTATTACCCCCCGGGAAGCAGATTTCCTCCCGCAACAAAGCGCTGAGGAGCGTGCTATGCTTGCCAAACGATACCAGGCCTTTGCGTCTGGTGGTGCGCAGAAAGAAGACGTTCGGCTGGCAAAAGAAGCAGAAAAACTAGCACTTCAAGAAAACTTACAGAAATTGGATAAGGAAGCTTTCACAGATTTATTTGGAGACGAAAGCTCGAGTGACCTTCTAACAACCGACAAGGAAGAAAAATTAGAAACGATATCAGACCCGAGCGGTGGTGTTAGGAGGAAGTATACCCAATTATACTCAAACTCCCTTCCTGTTATCAAAAATACCAACGGCAGGCAGTCGTCTAACTTACTTGATTAAGTTGGAATAATCACACCATCCGTGTATCATTAATACCCAGCATCTAACGAAGGCATCTCTTTGGTTGTGATGATATATCCATAGTCTTGGAGGAACGAAGGAGCATATTGTTATCATCCATTCTCTGAGGCCCTAAGGTGACAATTCTGAGTGTTTCCTCCGGTTGGATGACTAGAATAAGGCCAATCGCAAGAGAGAAAATAACATAGAGATGCTTCGACAATAAAATGAGAGAACTTAAAGGCTATCATCAGGATGGTATTAAGGGGAAAGACCTATGTATTACGGTTTAATAGTTTTGCATTATGTATAACTGCTAAAGCAAAAAAAGATACTAGTAGACCAATGCACAGTTTTTCCAACGGCGGTAGCTACTGTAGGTTGTTGAAAGAGACAAACACAAAATATTATAAGAATACGGGGGAAAAGATACAATTTCTTTTGATTGCTGAAAAAAAACGAAGGGCAACAAGAGGGATTCGCCCTAGTTGATATTCTAGGAATCATCCACCAATCTGTGCTGCTCCCAGGCTTTCTTTGCAGCTTCTAACAGCGACTCCATATTTCCACTGTTCTCACACATACTCCTGAAAATTCCTCCTTCCTGGTTTATTAGCTGCCATGGCCCATCGTACTCCTTCACCTCACCGTGATCAAGGACAAGGACTTTGTCATAGTCGATGATAGTTTGAAGACGATGTGCGATTGTCAATATGGTGTTGTTACCCCTTAATTCGCGAAGAGTATCTTGGATCTTGGAGTCGGTGGCATAATCAATTGAAGCAGTTGCTTCATCCATGAGAAGAACTTTTGGAGATTTTAGTAGCGCTCTGGCTAGGCACAGAAGTTGTCGCTGGCCCTGAGAAAGATTAGAACCAGATTCCGTGATAGCTGATTCAAGGTTTAGGAAGATGTTTTTGTTATCTTGCAAGTGTGCTGCACCGAGATCTGTATCCGTTGTGCTGCCATTTGCGGTACCAACAAGGGTGTTAGAGTCTTGAGGAGTGTTGGGTGTAGTGTCAGCTTCAAGCAGCAATTGAGTCGGCTCTGTATTTTCGGCTGCGGAGCTACTTGACGGTGGTTCTATTTCTTCAGAACCGGCAGGGCCGATTAAATGAACTTGTCGTAAAGCAGTGAAGATCTCCTCATCGGTGAACAAGCCAAAGGGATCCAGGTTAGTTCGAATCGTTCCCGTGAAAAGAGTGGGATCTTGCGGAACGATGGTGATGTTTTGTCTGAGATCACGCAAACCGATCAATCCAATATCAACATCGTCAATTAGAATCTTTCCGGTTTCAGCTTCAAGTCCTCTGAAAAGGGCCAATGCTAGGGAACTCTTCCCTGCACCGGTTCTACCGACAATACCAACTCGTTGACCGGGTTGGATTTCAAAGCTCACATTCTTCAACACTCTATCGAGATCCGGACGGTATCTGGTAGAGTAATCAACAAATTTGACAGCACCCTTGCTTGGCCATACTCCGGCCGGTTTGGTTTCAGCTATCAGAGCTGGTGCCTCTTGTTCCACCTTCATGTATTCCTCCACACGCTCAACCGAGTTCATATTCTGCTCGTTCTCAGAGTAGAGTCTGACTAACCAGAGAATGTTTTCAGAGAAAGTAATGGCATAAGTCATGGCTAGACCTGCTGCACCGGCGTCAACCTTCCTAGCGCTTAAAATAAGGAAAACAGCTGCAAAGAAAGACACAAGGGCACCGATTATGTCAATTCTGAAAGCGAGCCATCGGTTGGCTGCCCATAGGTAGATATAAGGTCTGTTGTAGGTATTGATAAGACCATGGTTGTCCAAAATGAAGCGTGCACCATCACCATAGGCTCGAATGGTAACGACTCCATTGAGTGTCTCACCGAACTGCTGATACAAAGGACTTCGTTGAATAGACTCCAAACGCTTGAGGTCACGCGAGGTGTTAATATAGAAGGCTCCAAGGGCAATGTACAGTATGGTGATGAAGACACCAGCGATTAGAAATTGTGGTGTGATAACCGAAATAAGGATAACAATCATGACAATCGCCGCGGCGCAGTGTATAACACCGATTGCTGTAACTGCGACATCTTGATCGATAGACTGGATATCCTTTGAAAAGCGATTCATAATACGGCCTAAAGGCGTGGAATCAAAGAACTTAAACTTGGCTCGCATTACGGCACGAAGTAGCCAACCGTGGACTTTCCTGGATGCATGAAGAGATCCCCAGAAGAAAATCCACTCTCTAATAAAGGTAATGATAATATAGGCAATTGTAAGCAGAAGGTACATCCAAAGATAGTACGACTCGTCGATGTCGGCATATTTCCTTCTAGCGATAGAAAGCAGAGACTCGTTCGGTGCTTGAGACATAAGAGATGTTGCGGCTGTGCGTCCAAAATTCAAGCTGGGCACATCGAAACCAGCAACTGATACACTCTGGGTATTGTTCCTGATCTCATACGCATTGGCCCATTGTCTGACCCATACGTTTGGTGCTAGAGATGCGAGCTGATGAAGGACGAAGAATATCATTGCCAACGCCCAGTAGTACCACGGACCCATCGCACGAAGGTACATGTAGATAGTGGACATTGGTACACTTCCAGTAACTTTCATTTCTTCATTAGTTGGCGGCGAGGCTGCGGTTGCTTTCTTCTTCTTCAAAGGTCTGGCGGCTCCATTCGTTGCTGCGGCGGTATTGTCTTTTGCTTGGGCAGCGACAACTTCTTCCAGATTCGAAGGCACGCGGGAAGCCAACTGTGAGGGTCCATGGGAACCAGAGCCTGCTTTGAGAATATCATCTTCAATAGCACCGGCCTCAATGAGATCCTTGGGAGATCCCTGAGCGGTAACACGGCCGTTCTTGAGTATGACGGCGTACTCAGCCTGCGGTAAGACAAGTGAGACGTTATGCGTAACCAGGATGCAGGTACGGTTCATCATGAGCGGACCAAGAATAGCGTTGTTGAAGATGTGTTTAGCAGTATGCGAGTCCACTGCGCTGAGGCAATCATCGAGGAGCAAGTGGCGAGCACTGCTATACATTGCTCTAGCGAGAGAAATTCGCTGCTTCTGGCCACCCGAGAGACTGATACCTTTCTCACCGACCAGAGTTTGGTCACCAGCATCTAGAATCTCTAGATCACGTTCCAGAGAGCATGCCTTGATCACAGCTTCGTATCGATTCTCATCGTAACTGGATGCAAAGATAATATTCTCTTTTATAGTGTTATTAACCAACCAAGCTTCCTGAGCACAGTAAGCAACGCTCTCTGTCAATGAAGTCACTGGGTCCGGACGAAGGTCAGCTCTGTCGCTGGTGGCTCCGGGTAGTGACACGGAACCCTTGATTAAGCTCATCTCTCCCAGGAGAGCCATGAGCAAGGACGTTTTTCCCGATCCAGTGGGACCGGCAATGATATTGAGCTTTCCAAGGTGGAAATTCACGTTGACGTCAATCAATCGGAAAGCTGGAGCAGTGCTGCCCAAGATGTTGTTAGAATCCATCCTGCTAGAGCCCCAGGACAGAGTAGCGTTTTCCAAACAGATCTTGGGTTCTTCCTCATCGCAGTCCTTTAGTTGTTGGTATTTTTCAGTTTCTTCTTCGGTCAAAAACTCTTCAACACGATCAATGGAAACTTTGGCTTCCAGAACGTGCGCTGCCATGTCGGCCAGTCGGTCTAGGGGCACACGAAGAAGGGAGAACATAGACAAGGCCGGGAACGCAATTGATGGGATCAACTTTTTGTTTTCAATGTGGGTGAATATATAGAAAGTGCAGAGAGTTGTGACAAGTGGTGTTCCGTAGAAAAGGGTCACAGCCCATGCCCAGAGCAAGTAGCGAGAGCGTATATACTTTAGCTCAGTTCTTCTTTTTTCGTCAATAATGCCCTCAAAGCGATGCTCCCACGCGAAGTATTTAATAATTCGAATATTCTGTAATACTTCGTTGGTAGCATGGATACGAGCATCTGTGGCTGCGAGGATTTGATACTGGACAGCTCGGAATCTGCTGGCGATGTAAACGTTCAATGGGGAGATTAAAATAGTCATTGCAACTCCAGCTAGAGAGCTGACTCCCATGACCTGGTAAAGGAAGTATACGGCCACGATAAACTGAGAGGGAACACTTGCCCATAGGAAGTGTAGGTATGCACAGATTTCGCTAACTTTGAACGAGTCAATAGCCATCAAGTTGATAATCTTGCCCAGATTGGCCTGTTTTTCACTCTCTGGCTTGCCGTCATCTTTATCCTTGCTCTTTGACTTTTTGGATCCCTTCAGTTTATCCTTGGTTTCGTCTTCTTCCTTTTGAGCACTTCCAACGAACGCACCGGCTTTACGTCTAAGAGCCTTGGCGTAAAGCTCGCCGACAATGATGGCTCTGAGCTTGACACTAAGCTCTCTTCCGAGCCATAGAGACTGACCATCGCCGACAGCCATGACAGCTCCACAAACAAAGATAAGGATGACATAAAGCCATGCAGCACTCACGGGCACGTCGTCGGGGTTTTCAACATACTCCAGGATGAACTTAAGAAGCCAAGTAGGGAGGAACGTGAAAAGTCCAGCTAGAATTGCCCAGAGACCTTGGATAAACAGATCACGGGAAAAGTATCCGAGAAGATTCCATGCCATAGTGCAAGCCTTCTTATACTGGCGGAAATTGGCCAGGACCACAGTGGCATGCCCCTCCGGCTTGAGGTTCCAGACATCTTTGATTTCCAGGGATTTCTTATATCCCATAGCAATGAAGGTATCCATCCACGAGAAACTAGCCAAGGAGAAAAGACTGGCAAACTGATCCTTAGGGGGTGTTAACCCGTCCTCATGCTGGACGAGAATTGTCTCTTCTCCCTTGCGAGTTGTCAAAGCGATCAGGAACAGTATAGTGGAGAGACTAAAATCAGTAGCAAAGAAGGGCAAAACAATGCTCGTTGGGTGGTGGATTAAAATCGAGCGGAACGGTAGGACGATGAAGAGCCACTGTAGTGAGTATAGCGACGCTGTATGGTTCCATAGTTTTGGTAGGGATGGGCATCTAGACGGTGAAGATGCAATTCGCCCAACGGCTAGAGCGAGAATATAGGTCCACGAAGCCAGCCGGGCAATGGCAGAAATCTGGAAATCGGTGGCATTGGCAACAGCTGCAATGGCGATACCGTTCGTAACCACCTGGCCAACCAAGGCGAGTATTTCGACGGTGTTGACCAGCGTCTTCCACCGCGGCTTATCAGGCTCAATCAATATATCTGCCGTACGGCTGATTACCTTATTGAGCATCAAGTCACTCTCCTCATCTCCATCGTCTCTGTAGCCCACCTCCTCGGCTCCATTGGTATGTACATCCACGATATCAGAGGGGACGCTCTTATACTGTTTTCTTCGGTACTCGGCAATCCGATAGAGCAGGGCGTGTGCAAGGACAAAGAACAGCGAGATCGCGCAGGCAGCTATCGGGAAAATAAAACCAAGATACCTATTTTCACGGAGAAGACTCGATTAGCTCTCTGTTGATATAGACAAACGCTCTCAGAATCCCAATAATTGGGCGTAAAAGAAAACGTGGAAAAAAGAAAGGAAGCGGCTCAGCAAGGATTTGCTCACTTTCTCTGAAAGCATTCTGACAGGTCATCGACGTCCCAGAGCGGGCGTCCACCGCAGTCTTCCATGGCAAGCAGACGCAAGAAGACGAGCTCTGGCTGGCCAGTCTCTCTCTCTCTCTCTGCCAGCTCTGCGCTCTGCTTTTGGGTGTATTAATGATGGCTATATTTTCAATAATAGTAACGAAGGATGCGGGTTATGTTATCAGATGGAGCATGTCAGACAAGCCGGAGCTCTCTAGCCAATGAGCGACAACACAGTACAAGGAAACCAAGACACCGCGGTCATTGCAGTCATCGGCTTGACGTCTGCCAGCAGCTGTCTGCTCTCAGGCTAGCTATCTTCTGTCAGCCTATCCGTTTTTCTGTCGGTTTGTTCGTCGTTTGGCCGGTTATGAAATTTCGCGGGTGGGTTGGAAATGGCGGGAGGCGAGGCCAGGCAGCAACCGCGGACTGAGAGCAGCGAGAAGCTGTTTCTAATATAACAACGTTGAACTAACTAGCTAATACGAACAAGCTTGCCAGGGCTGTACTTGACTGAGTCACGGAGAGACTTGTTTTTCGTAGTCGCACGGCTCCGACCAGCACCCAGGAGAGGCGTCCAAACAGCCAAATACCGCTCCCTGTGGTTGCTTCCAACACCACCAAAGGGCGACAAGCCTTCTCCACCCTCGCACTCGCATTGCATTCCTCGTTACCGAGCTTACTCGACCTTATAATAAATATTAATATACTTTACGCTTCTCCAGATGGCTACTGAGTTATCCGCGACAAGCACACTCTACAACTGGCCGTTTTGGCTGCTGCTCCAAGCTGCACGTCAAGGGCGAAAGAACAGGGGGGGTAGTTCTCGTGATGCCCTTTCCTGCGGACTCTGTTGACCGTATCCCGGCACTTTGCAGGCGGTGGGGTGCAGAAGTGGACTCGACTTTGTTCTTGATTGCTGCTTGTCGAATATATCCCCCCTTTATGGCCTCCGCCGCTTGGCCTGATCACCGCTTTGAAGGGGGAGACGGAGCTCTGTTTGATTTTTCAAGAGAGCTTCCAAAGCCAAATTCTTGTTGTTTGGGGCTCGGAGAGATGCTTCAGGTAAGGATGTACTTCGTATAGCTTCTCTTCGTTGACTCATCTCGGGCGGTTCTTCGTATATAAACATCAATCAATCATTCTCTCGCTATCCATGAGCTGTGAGAGGGTTCAGGCTTCTTCCATGCAACCATCTGCGCCCTTATCAAGCCCGCATTCTGTATGGAGCATGGAGTAAGCTGCATCTTCATCGGAGCTTCACCGCTTGATCGATCCTTTTGTTTTCGTTCCTTTCGGCCTTCTTTTCTGCTTGTTTCTTCTTCTTCTTCTTTGCTTTTTTTATATTCGTGATGACTAATAAGGACTAAAGTTATACCGAGTGGCGGGTCTCGGCTATTATATAAGCATAAAGTTAATCTCTTATCAGATCGGATTTTCAAAACTTTCTTTTTTATTATCCAATTCTATATATATATAAACAGAGCGCGCGTCCCTCAGCAGCCAGCAGGAAGCTCGTTGCTTCCGGTTCGCTTGGACGGGTTGAAGACAGCGCCGACACCGAGACCGCGCTTAGCGAATGCCTTCCAGATCTCACACTTGTTGGAACCCTGGGTGAGGTTCTTGTCAGCGTCGAGGATGGCGTCACGGGCCTGGACAAAGTTGGGGAGACATGGTTGACTGTTGGTGAGTGGGAGGTTAGCATGCACAACAGGTGATAAACAAGTAAAACGAAGCAGGGGAATACTAACAGGGCCATGCCGTCGAGAACGAGCTTCATAGCGAGGTGGCGGCCGTCAGTCGGGACACCATTCTTCAGGACTGGCCTGACCTTGGTGACATCTCCCTTGCCGTGCTTATCGATCAAGTTCCAGAGAAGCTCATAGAGCATAGAAGCCCAAATGGTACCAATGGCGTGGACGGAGGTTAAGCCATCAGCATCAACGTACATATGTGGGTTAGTGGTAAGGCTGGTGGAGTAACGGTATTTGCGGATACCGTTTGGTCGGTTGGATGCCCACTCGCCCATGGTATAGTCAGTAGCACGGGTATCTCCTGCCTTTAGGCGGATGGCGGTGGCAAAGAAGTCACTCCAGCCCTCGCCCATGCCACCAGATTCAAGGGCGGCCAAGCAGCGAGAATTCTCTGGACCTCCGGTAAGCCGGTTAGAGACTAGGTAACGCCCATGTTAGTGATATGGTCAACTTAAAATGTTATAGTTGATAGGTTGGTTGAACTTACCTCCATGAGTGTACTCATGGATGACAATGCCAGCCTCGAAGCAGCCGTCACGCTCTGGAGTAGAAGCGTTCCAGGTGTACATTCTCATGCGTCCTGGTTGACCATCAGGAGGGGTAGCAAAGTTGGCGTTGTTTACGCCAGATCCATCCTGGGAGTTAAGGATAGCAAAGTCTCCACCAACACCACCCTTGTTCCAGTTGTTAACCTGGAAATTTCCTGCCTTCTCATTGAAGCCGAGGATGTAAAGCACATCATGGTAAACATTGGTGGTATAGAATAGCTGGGTAATGGAGGCATCTCTATACGATGATGGAGGGGTCATTGCCTCACTGTATGGGTACTTGAAGATAAACAGAGGGCTCTTTGGGCGGTAGTTGTTTTCGTATTCGGGACGGCCGGTGGGGTTCTCCTGAGCAATAGCATTATTGCCCCGAGTAGTTGAGTACCAGCCCTTGCCATCAATGTGCCAGTCGGTCGACAGGGTCTTGAACCAGGGAAGGTGAATGGAGGTTCGGTTTCCCTCAGTAGGGTCATTGATACCCCAGGGACTATTGACCCAGTTAGTTTCCTATCACTTTAACGAAGACGACTCAGAGACATACTATACTTGGTATTCGGCAGCTGAAACGTAGTCCACGACAGAGTGGACTTTGTCGTTCTTGTTTGCATCAACATAGGTGAGCAGCCAGTTGTCACCAACATCAGTCTCAACCTTCCAGCTGAGAACTAGGCCACCGTCCTTCTGCAGGTAGACAAGTTGGGCCTTGGGGTCGGAAAGGGCTCCTGAGGTACCTTCAAACATGAACTTCTCCTTGCCTTCAACAGGCTTCGCCTTGACATTCTCAGGCTTAGCGGTGACAGGAAGGTTCAAAGTCTGAATTGCTCCCTGCAAAGCATTGACGGGGTCCGAGAAGTCGCGCTTGACCATTGGGTTGGCCTTGGGGATCTCTCCATCATAAAAGGAGTTACCGAAAGAAAAGACCTTTCCGTCACGTCCAATCTATACACATCCATCAGCATTTTATTCATGGAGATATTAGGAAGTGACTTATTTCACTTACGTTGACATTGAAATCGGTGTTGTCGATATCAATTCCGTGAGCAGTCTGACGGAAGTGCACATGGCCAATTCCGCTATCACCGATATAGTGATCATTGACAAGGCGGTAAGTTGCCTTTGGAAGGGTCTTCTTCAACCAGTTGGTGGCTGTAGTGACGTAGTCACCAGAGCTGACATTGTCATTGTCATCCCCAGTGCTCGAAGTAGTGAAGCTCTCGCCATCCTGCTTAGGAACGGCGTCGCTCTGGGTATATTTGGATATTTGGGGAAGGCGATATGCAGTGATATCAATGGCCCTTCGGCTTATACCAGAGCTGTGTGATTCAGTTGGGTGAGCAAGCACATTCAAGGGGAGAGCCAACAGCCCCGCAAGCAAAAGTCCATGCATGATGTCTGTTTGGGGAGGATTCTTGCCCGACTGGTGATTAATGGGTGGGGATTGGGAGGATTGAGGGAAGGCTGCTGGTTCTCTGACCTTTTCTCAAGGCTGTCTATGGCGGTTTATATAGACATACTCTCCCCTGTCAATCCGGAGGCAAGACACCAACAGCCACTGCTCAGCGGAGAAGCAAGTGCGCTGTGGAGGATAAACAGGGGAGTGAAGTATAACTGTCCATGTCTTTGCTGTTCAATAATGACCCTTCCCCAGTGCCCAGCACTGAGCGTGGGGCGAAGAAGCGAGATTCTTCCCTGCTCACCATACGGTGCTAAAGGAATCACGATGCCCCATGGTTATGTATAATACTGTCTTTGATTGCCGATTTTTGCAATCAAGCATGACATTCTGCAGACTGCCCGTTAACAAGTATTAATCACATGAGCCATGGCATAGATTATCCAGATTGAGTATCTCAGTCTCCATTGAGCTGAATTTTGCCCTTGGGCTGTCTAGTCTTTCCCTCTCTCTGGTTTCCCGTGTGCTCGGAGATGGTTTTCTCATCCAGGGGCCCCAGACGGGATCTCGAGAGCCATGGTAGTGATTCGACAAGCCAAGATGCATGAATGCTTGGTGTTTATGGGGTAAAAGTCTTGTTTGAAGGATACTTGAGCAGTCCTACTATATTCTCACAGTCCGAGAACGAGACAAGAACGTTCAGATGATGGTTTGGCTGCCCCTGTCGTCCAGCTCTGTGAATATGGCCGGGGGTGTTGTCAACCAACCAACAGGGAAAAACCCTGGCTTCGATGACCTTCGATACGAGCTCCGACACGGAGACATTTCCATGACACTTCTAGAACGAGAAAGGCCTCTTCACTCGTCTTATCTTGCAAGTAGTCGCTCTCACATCTATCAGTTCGCTTCATCCCGCCCTCTGTTGAAGTGCTGTGCGAGATGTCGTGTGCTTGAATCTCGATTTGACGCACCCCGGAATCTGCTTGCTCTCACATGCAGATGAATGTGCGAGGGCCGGCGTCTTAAAAAGAGCATCAAGACAGTGGAAATGCGAACTAATTTAGTGGCTTTCGAACCATCATCTCCGTCTCTTCCAGACTGGGCTAACAAGCACCTCTAGTCGCTGCAAGGGCAGATGGCCGAGGACATGAACCCTGCTCTGATCTTTGGACTGACATCTCAGCTCACTGCTGCTGCTGCACAGGTGGCGACAGAACTACAGTTAGTTAGCTAGCAAGCTACCAAACAGGAAAAGAGGCCGATAACTACCTCTCAGACGGCCCAAGGAGAGAATATTTGGTCGGATTTCCCGCTAGCTACCCGGAAAATTGATTTAGACTCGTTCTGGCTCGGGAGAGTGGCATGCCAGGGCAAGGGAGTCTCCGGTCGAACGGTCGCCGAATTCTATATATAAAATATATTAAATCTCCTCTGATATGATAACTCGCTCGTTAATACGTGCGTTTTATGTTTTTTTTTCTCCGCATCTTCGGACAAGGGTTGCATATGGGGATAATTGCGTGATAAGAACAGCTTCCCGCTTGTAGCCATCTCGAGAAGAAGCGAGCAAGTCGCTATCTACGGGGCGTTATATGGGGCCCTGGACCATGGAGCCGAGCTTCTTCTGCGAAAGAGACAATATAGTTAATATTACCCAGACTATAGTTCTATACCAAGCGTTCTTTGTCTTGGTCAGAAGTCATCAAATGATGGGCTTTTTAGTTTCTTAACCGACGTTGGCTGCCAGCATGGCATGGGGGAGTTGCAGGCATCGTCCCATGGGGATCACACGTTGTTTTGCACATCCCCCTCGTTTTTGTGTAGTCTAAAAATGCGACCCTGGCTAGGTTTCTCGGTCTAAGATTTATTCTTCGACATTCCAGGGACGTGGCCATTCATAGCATTCCCTTAGGAGCGCGAAGCCTTGTGGCTGCTCACTTACACTCCTTCGCCCATCTCGGTGGCGCCTAACTCGGGGCTGATGTTTATATCTTGAATCGTAGTATATAATTAGACTTGGAGGACGGCCGGTGAAAAGAGTCAGTGTCTATCCGCCGAGGTGAAGCCTTGGCGGATGCGGAGAGTGCATTCCATACCGCTGTTCCCGGTTCTTCCAGAACGTAAGTAGGCCTGGACATGGTAAACGTCTGCAGGTAAGGGTCATTCTAGACACAACTGGAGCACTGCAAGTGATCGATGTATGCCTGTCCCTGTACAAAGAGCTACATCCTCTGCACTTCTTATCTGTTGAAAGTAGCGGAGGAGATATATTTCTTGGGCTTCATGGTGCATAATCGCAGGGCGTGGTCCTCTTGAAGCGGCATCTGTTATTATACCTCTCCCCGGATCCTGCGGCGAAGGCCATTTGTCCCTGTCCCTTGGCGATATTTTTCCGGGGGAACAAGCACCATCATTGACAGCACATGGTCAGGACAGTCTCCCATCCGTTTGGCGTTCGTTAGTCTTTTTGGAAGAACTCCGCGAGAATGTAGGACACCAGGGTGCTGCGACTGTTCCTATTCACAGGATCGGGCTCTTGTCTAGGGCCTGAAATGGTATTTTTTTTTGACAATGCTGTCATGCTAACCCCATGGAGAGAGATGTGTCGGCCTGTCCACGATAGCGTGATATCAAGAGATAGACTCGTTGGCCTCAGTGAGACACAGATGTGGTTCACTTTCACCAGAACCAAACCTCATAGGCCGGCCGAGCCCTCCGGTACCTGGCTAATAGATGTGTGGTGGTGGCGGCCGCTGGTACAAACTTCCTTCGATGTATCTGGCGGTCTCGCGAGTATCCGACTGCCTGGTCTCCTGCTCCCTCGAGTTATCCTGACGATGGCTAAGCCTGTTCGTTTCTGGGGGGGTATCAGGCCTCGCCACCAACGTCGTCCCTAACCGCTCGCGGCCACGGCGAGGTCATCATCACCAGATAGCTAACCCTCAGCAAGGGGTAATGGCGTGCTGAAGGACAGTACTTGATGACATCGCCACTCCTGCTCAACGTCATCTGTCCTTGTGTTCGGCGATAGGACGGCACCACCAGCGTGTGGTTTAGGTAGTTCGTTAAAAGATCTGGCGGTCATGTGGGTCGTTCGGCCCTTCGAAGCGCCCAACGATATCACGATGTACCTTTTTCTGGCCCCGTCATTAGCTAGCTATTTTTTTTAATGAAAAAGGGCCTTGGAAGGGGGCAAGTAAAACCCTCACGCAACACATCTCTTTCAGACCAGAGCAAAAAAAAAAAGGGAGGCGAAGACGATAGACTCCTTTCCTTCACTTCTCTCATCGCCTTCTCACCTCTTCCAGCGGCTTCTCTGCTATTCAGCCTAAAAACCTCCTGGCCTTTCCTAGCCTGCCTTTACCTCCACGATTTTCTCCGCAAAAACCTTTCCAAGAAGCGCCCCATCTGTCGCTCGCGATATCAGCCATGGCCGAACGCATCCTGATGAACGAATACAAGTCTCTGGTGAAGGAGAAGTGGCTAAACATCGAAGTCAGTTGTTTTCTATCCTGTTTTTTTTCTGGGAGGTAAAGATGTAGGCGGTTGCTGATAAAATGTGTCGCGCAGCTGAACAACGATGACATATTCAACTGGGACATCGCCCTGATCGTCCTGAACCCAGACTCACTTTACCACGGCGGCTACTTTAAAGGAAAAATCACTTTCCCCAGAAACTACCCTTATTCACCTCCACGTAAGGACCTCACCTTGCTGCCTGAAACCCCCTTCCAGGCATATCACGCGAGCAAAAGGGGGGGGGACCGGCAGTAGTTATAGAGTGAACCGGAACAGGGCTGACATCTGACTTTTGTCTACTCATAGAATTCAGATTCACTCCATCTCTCTGGCATCCCAACATCTACGACAACGGCTACGTATGCATCTCCATCCTACACAAGCCCGGCGAGGACGAAATGTCCGGGGAACTCGCCTCCGAACGGTGGTCGCCAGCCCAGCGAGTCGAGTCTGTCTTGATCTCGATCATCTCCCTCCTTGACGACGCAGAAGTCAGCTCTCCTGCCAACGTCGAGGCCGGCGTGCAACTCCGCAGCAACCCAGCAGCTTACAAGAAGCGCGTCAAGGCTGAAGTCGAGCGATCGCTCAAGGACATCCCAGACGGCTACGAGATGCCTACCTCTCACGAGGCTAGCATTGCACCTCCTACAAAACCTGTCGAGCGAGATGAGGACTTTTGGGTCGATAGCGGAGACGAGGATTCCTTCGAGGAAATGTTCGGTGGTAGCGACTCCGAGTGCGAACTTGACGACCAGGACACCGGGAGTGAGCCTGAGACCGGTTCCCCGATGTGATGCGCTGCCATCAGAAGTAGGACCATTTATTTACTCCTGCCATATTTTCTTCATATTCCCCCTTCTTTTCACACATTCTTTTTTTTTTTTTTTTTTTTCATTTCCCTCCTTTCTAGTTGCCCGGTGCATCGGTTAGAGGACCATGGGCGCAACATATGGCTGTCTTAACACATTTAGCACGAGGAGTTTGTGACTGGCGTTTTCATTCTGAGATCACTAGAAGTGGGCTAGACTCTTCTTTATTCTACTTCTCTCCTGTCTATTGCAAATTAGCATTTTCCAATCAATTTACTCATTTACCTATCCCATTGTCATTCCCTATTTCCATTGTGGCTGTTCTCATATGCTCTCGATATTTCATATCCGTATTCTTAAGATAAGTACTCTCGGTCGTATTACCACCACTTTAGACGGGTTCGACTGCATATATCTATCATTGCCCTGGGTTGGATCTCGAATAACATTAATACATTGATTGTTGGAAGAGATATCTACAGGATCAGGTTAAAAGCGAAGACATAGATGCATGCATGGCTGCTACGGAGTAAACTTGACCTTCATTAGCCTGAGTCCACACTTGGCTTCATTTTCTACTATAAGGAGGTGCCTGTGGCCATAGAAAGGTGAGGACATCTCCAAAAAACCAGGAGGAATGGAAGAATAACGCTACTACTGGAGACCTGAACTTAATTTCGTCGAATTCACTCAAGGTGCACAACTCAAACTTGTTATTTTAACCTAACAACAACAAAGACTATCCCGCTATGCTCATCACTTGGGTATCTAGTTCTGTATGGTCGCAAGAATGGTAGTCAAGAATTGGATTGGCACTGCTAACCAGGGATATTGCAGCAAAAAACGCATGGCTCGAGTGTAGCAGACTGAGATGCGTGACTTCATAATTATGCAGGGACTCTTACTCTTTAATCCGAAGTGCCCCAAGGTTGTCAAGAGCAAGATGTCGCTGATACGGAGGGAGAATATAAAAATGTGGCGATCCAGATGCTAGGCCCCACTTCGGAGTGCTTAAATATTTTAAGCTTTTCAAGGCACAACCTAAAATGCGCGCGGGTTCTGATATTGAACGATGAGAATATGTACAGTAGGCTGGTTGCATATTCTAGTTAAGTAATATATGCATAACTAGTTGGCACTTGGTTTATTTAGCTGAGTTCCTTGTGATAATGCAGAGTAGATGAATCATTACTCCATACTGACCCTGCATATAGCCAGAAACGAGACATTGTTGTCTCATGGTGGACAGTCCAATTATCCACATCTGCCTGACTGTGGACTGTCCCGGCCGACATGCATTGATTGGCTACGGAGCGTTCATGGACATCAGTGACACAACGCTCGCACCCGCAGGCTCAGAAAGACCCGCGAGGCCGCCGGATCGCAGGAACAAAGCAAGAACTGACAGCTGCTGACTAATACTCTAAGCCATCGCAACTTGCCGAGGTTGCTTTCCTGATCTGGTAAATCTCGCGTATTCGTAATCGTGTTACCGCATATACTGTAATTAAAGCACCTGTCCAATAGGCGACGGTATCTCGGTATCCTAGCGTAACTTTCGGAATATGCCAGTCGCCCGGGCCGGGCTGCCGTCATGTGACCCTGTCAGGGCCCAGCCTGCGCGCGGTGGCGGCCTGCGCCTTCTGCTGGCCTGGATATATAGCGACTCCTCCGCTGCTTGTCCCCGGAGCCTTCTCTGTCCCCCCGTCGTCCCAGCACACTCGCACGCACCCGTTTGCTGTGGGAGATCCCCCAGGCCGCCGACTCGAGAGCCCACCGCTACGAATTTCCCCCCCTGTCCAAGCTCTGTTCACTGCGCAAATATGGCGTCAAACACCCGGTACTCGCAGGCCCCCCAGCGGGATTCCATGGATGCCCAAGTCTATCCCCATGCCCCTCCATCTTATCAGGATGCCGCCGGCCCTTCCGCTGGCATCTACGGAACGCAAAGAACTGAAGACGACAACATCCCAGATGACTTCAAGGTACGTCTCATTCTGGCTCTGACGAAAATATGGCTGCCTGTTGCCGTTTTGAGGCTTGCCTGGTTCGGTATAAAATGTAGCTAACCGGGACTGGATGTTATAGTATGGAGGCTCTGTGGCGGAGGCAGCCATGCCTATCCGGATGCAGTTCATTCGCAAAGTATACTCTATCCTGTAAGTCGAAACGTTCCAGCCGGCTTTCACCGCGACGTTCAAAGGGGTAATCAAGCTAACTGTGGCCTTTCCTCCCCTTCTAGCACCGTTCAACTCATCCTCACCACCGCCCTGAGCTCTGTCTCCTTTTTCAACGCGAAATACAAGTCCTGGGTCCAGTCGCACTCATGGCTTATGATCGGATCCCTCATCGGAGCCATAGTCTTCATGCTCCTCACATACTGGAAGCGCAAGAGCTACCCTACCAACCTCCTCTTCCTCAGCGGCTTCACCCTCCTTGAAGGATACGCCATCAGCGTCATTACCTCATTCTACGACTCCAAGATAGTTATGCAGGCACTCGTCATCACCATGGGACTGTTTATTGGCCTCACTCTGTTCGCCTGCCAGACCAAGTATGATTTCACCGGATGGATGCCATACCTGTTTGGTGCACTTTGGTTCTTGGTGATCTTCGGCTTTGTGGCGGCTTTCTTCCCAGTCGGCAAGACCATGGACCTGATATACGGAGCTGTTGGCGCGTTGATATTCAGCGGATACATCCTTGTTGACACGCAACTTGTCATGCGACACTATCACGTCGAAGAGGAGATTGCCGCTGCTATCTCGCTCTACCTTGACATCATCAATCTTTTTCTATCTATCCTCAGGATCCTGAACAACCAGAGCAATAACTAGGTTGTTATTCGGCTTGGCAGTGCCATTTTGATTCAAACTTGAGAAATGGCAGCAGACGGTGGGAATTTGCTCTCTGTGCTTGGCTCGCCTCTTCTCTCTTCCGAACTCTTTTTTTCATTACTCGTGGTATTTGAGAGCGACTGGTTTATTTCCTTTTATTTCTTTTCATTTTTAATATTCTTATTCTGCCTACCCCTTTAGGGTGGTAATATTACTGGGTTGTGACTGGATTTGATTGTTCTGGGGCCGTGGATAATTCAAAACGCCTCTCTCTCCTCACGGAGTTTATACCTATCAAGTGTAACGTAAAAATTGCTCTGGACAGTATTTGTATTGTTACTATTGATATTTGGAGTTTCATCCAATATACACTGATAAATCAGCCGTATGTGTCTCCCTTCCACCCTATATCCAACCTCCCTTCACTTACCAGGAAAGAAATGAAGTGGCTGGAAACATGCCACAAGGTTTAACAAAAAGTTGAAGTCATCCAGAAGGTCACCCCCGAGATAAACTCCTAAAAGAAGGTTAATAAAAAAATGCCATCAAGTAAAGAAGTGGCAAATATATACTCTATCCAGTATATGGTTGAGCTCTATGAAAACGAAAATAAAAAAAAAAAGCGTAAGGTAGCGTAGCGGCTGTTGATACAGTGTGATCAAGGCAAGAGGCGGTCTAGCCTATCAAGCGACTAGGCTGAGGTAAGAGGATGTAGCAGGTGACCAAAGGATCGGAACTGCGATAACCCCAAGGCTATTATAAGATCATATGTCCCGCTGGGGGGGGGGGGGGGTTGCGGAGGCTAGCGGGGGGAATAAAGTAGGTTGTATTGAATAAGCTGTCGGTAGGGTATGTAGGTATGCAAGTATGTAGGTGTATGGGGTGAATAAGAGAGTCTGGATGGTTCATCCCTTTATGTCTGAGGCCAAAAAGAAGGTGTTTGTGACCAGACAGACGACCATGACCACGACACCGTATACTACGAGGCCCAAACTCAGTTTGCGGAGAAGGCCTCGGCGCCATTGGCCGGTGGAGCGGGACATAAAGCGGGCATAGGATCGACCCAGAAGGCCTTGGGATGCATCGGCCGAAGGATCGAGTTCGTTGGAATGTTCGTCTGCTTCCAGCTCGTCGTCTTCTTTCATCAGACGTTGGTGGGCGGCTGACTCGGGAGAAGAGATCTTGTAGTAGAACAGTCCTGGGAGGATGAAGCTGATGCTTGTGCTTCCGGTTGCACCGACGTATGCGAGCACGGCTTCGAGGGATGAAACGGTCATTGCAACAATGTAACTGAGCACGATGATGACGGTAGTTATGATTGCAAAGCGCATATCGCTCATGCCATCGCTTGGTGGACTGGTTCGTGGGAGTAGGGGGTTTCGATTTGGCGAATGGGCGTTTGCAGGGGATTTGTTGCTGTTTGGACGCCATTTCAAGACTGCGTCTAAGGATGCTCTGCATGGGTGAATCTGCAGGGGATAGGAGAAGATGACGAGGATAACGATGGCCGCACGAGCAATCGTTGACGTTAATGATGGTGCATACATTCCGACAATGTTGCCGCCAATGGTATCGCCAAAGGAGAGATAGCCGGTTACACCTACGAGGACGTAGGTTGCTGCAGCGCTGCCGATCGACGTCACGATCACGCTAGTTGTTCTGTAATGACTGTCGTTGGCGATCTCATTAAGAATCGAGAACATCTGCATGAAAAATACGAGCATTAGTATGAAAATTTGCACAGCAGAAACAGGGTTTTTTTCCCCCAACGTACGTTTTGGTGGCAAGTATATGCAAACACAATGACTGGGAAAACGCTCAGGGCAGAAATGAGGCCCTGCCATTCAACAAAATGAATGGGGCCACGGTCAGCCATGGTGTCTCCCTTGATGAAATGGGCGACAACCAGAATGACAAGGTATCCGATCGAGATCAAGGCGACAATACTAGTATATTTCAACGAGTCTAGCCTTCGCAGAAAAGACAGAGGAATGACAATCAACCTGGAAGACCGTGTAGTTAGTATAATTTAATTCGACAAAAGCACGGAGGAGCAGCCCTTACATGAACGCAGTAACCCAAAAATGCCGGTCGTATAAGAAATCAACTCCAGAAGTGCCGCCAACGAACCCTTCGATAACGCCGGGCATCAAATCGCCAATAATGATGAGATAGCTGACACCGACGCCAAAACACTTAATCGCAATTGCCGCATCGAATATGACGGCTGCATTCGGATAGGTGATCTGGGAGAGGGCGAAGAAGGAAGATGTGCCTCTCTCCAGGTACCGCGCGCACCGTGTCTGTAAATATAACCCGAAGGCCGAAGTGAGGCCAGCCCATAGAACGACCGTTACTCCTAGAAACATTCCCATGCGAGATATGGCGTGCGGCATCGCCAGTGCTCCAGCACCGACGACTGAAGAGACATGCATATTAGCCTGTGGTTTTCTCTCTCTCTCCCCCCCCTTTTTACCATCTTTCTCCAGAAATGACGACACTCACTTGTGTTGACCAGATTGATGACGCTGCTGGTCCATCCCGCCTGTCCAACGACACCGCCATCCTTCTTGCCAGGCCACTGTCGCCTATTCACCGGGTCTTGGAGTTAGCGTCTGGACATCCATCTACTACGACAGTGACATCACCGGGGAGGCGTAAAAAAAAATACCTGCGACTTCGACCACCGACTGCACCACCGTCATCGTCCATAGCTGCGTGCGCGTGCGTCTGTCGACTGGGTCGAAGAGAACACGGTATCTGAGCCCCCTCTCTCTTCTTTTTAAAATAAATAAAATATGTTTCAGTCTAGGGAATGCGGGTTTCAACCCCAAGACATGTCGTTTTGCTTTACTCTGGGCAGCGAGCGGACCGGGGCGATTGCGGAGAAGGGGATGCGGAGGCGGACGGGACAGCGTCGAGGGCGACGGCGAGGGAGCAAGTCAGAGGAGAGCCCGGGGGTACGGAGGGCGAAGAGAGAAACGCTGCTGCGTCGACAAGAGCCGTTAGATGCGCGCGTGTAGATTTATTTATATAGCTAGCTCGCATATAAGAAGTAGCTTAAGGCGTTCGTTGCAACTTTCGGTTGTTGCGGTCAAATTGCGCTTGGAGGAAGAAGAAAAGGAATAACACATGATTAGATAAGCAGGATGTCGCCTGACTTATTTTGGTTTAATTTTAATATTTTTATATTTTTATTTTGTGCGCGATGAAGAAGATAAACTCGAGACAAACACGCCAAAGAGACGGCGATAGGAGGACGAGGAGCGGCGGAGGCGACGGCGACGGCGGCGAGCATAGGCGAGAGGGTCAGCAGGTGGTCTCGGTTGACCTGCGGGCGGATGAGTTCTGCGGGAGGCATCTCTGGCGTCCACCCCCTAATATCACCACGGCCCCCTTAGGCCTCCCAGCGGCCCTGGATCAGTCACATAACACTATCTACGGAGTAGCTAGCCGGTAAAGACGGCTGTTCGCACTAGCTCGAAGTCCTGGCCTCGACTTTGGTCTGATCCGGATTTTCAGCTCTCTCTGGCCGAAGATTAAAGGGACAGCCTGTTCGTCTGACTCGGGGCCAGCAAACCTACTCCGTACTCTGGATAAACGGCTATCGTCTATATATATGAAGCCGGTGCTGTCTCCTGTCTGCTCGCTTTGTCTAGACCCCATGTGCCAAGTACTATGGTCCCTGACAGGTACTTAAGTATAATGTCAACATCAGCTATGGGATGACGACAAGGAGAGGACCATGTCGGGATCTCTTCAGGTTTGGGCTGCCGATAAAGACAGAGATGAAACACACAGATTGCAAGATGGACCAGAGAGCCAGCAAAGCGACCTCTCGACCCGGCCATCCGACTGGTTAACTAAATGGCAATCCCACATGCGATCGATCTACTTAGGCGAGAAGATTCGTCCTTATGTGGCGCAGGACCGGGACTAAGGGAAGCTTATGCTTGAGGCTGGAGGCTTGGGCAGCCTTTAAACAAGAGCTGTAGGGGCTTTCTTTCAGGGCTTCTTCCGGGCTTAAGGGGTTGGCCTGGCCTGGAGATTGCTTGTTCAATCCCACAGAAGAGTCTCTCTGCTGTACCCCAGATTTAGCACCCCAGACATACTTACATATCTCTAAACGCTTCTCTCGCATCTCTCCAGCAACTCTACGGAGTACTACTTAGAAGATCTTCTCCCTCTCTCTCATATTATTGCACGGAGCAACTAGCCATGTCTGGTACGACTAGACCGGCGTGTCCCTGATGCGCCTCTTTCGGCCCTTGCTATCTATCTGGAACGTCCGCCCCTGAACCTTGCGAACTTAGTTAAACCACTCTGTTAGCCTGCAACGCTAAGCCAGTCGCATATTTAAAGACTTTGCTTTCGCCCATTTTCTTCAGCTCCGGTCGGACAGTGAAGTGTGAATAGCGGTAGTGACAAGTGACAGCGAGATGGCGCTCAAGACCGTCCTCTGCGTCGCCCTGTGCGGCCTCGCGGGCCTTGCTTCTGCTGCTGGCAGGCCCATTCCCAGCAATCTCATGGCCCTCTACGATCATGCAAAGGTGCCGCTGATCCCTCCCGGAAAATTAGTTAGTAATGCGACATGCTAACTGCCGTTAGAACAATGGATGTGAGAAGCCCCTGAGCAGCAACCGTTTCAAGGACGGTCATGGACAGAGTAAGTCATATTCTCCTGAGAGTCATGTCAAAGTATATATGTTGGACTTCGCTAACTTCGCCAGGCGGGTTCATGTACTGTGGTGACTATGAGGGTGTGGTCTACTTGAAAGGCCCCAAGGGCCGTCTTGGAGACATAGATGTCGACTGCGACGGCGCCAACAGATCAAAGGGACACTGTGCCAACGATCAGACCGGCCAGGGACAGACGTCGTTCAAGGACGAGGTGCAAGGCTATGGTCTCGACGACCTCGACGCCAACTTGCATGGTTATGTCGTCTTTGGCAACGAGGGCAAGAGACCCTCTTATCTCCCCTCAGACTCAGGCATTGAGCCCCTCAGCGTTATAGCAGTCGTCTGCAACAACAGACTGGTATGTACCCAGTAGCTTTTTATACCCAGATAACTACATAATCTAACATCCGAATAGTTCTATGGCATTTGGGGAGACACCAATGGCAACACAGACACCGGCGAAGTGTCCATCTCTCTCGCCCGGGCCTGTTTCCCCGAGAACAACCTGACCGGAAACAACGGCCATGAAGACCACGATGTCCTTTTTGTCGCCTTCAAGGGCGAAGAGGCCAAGCCGGGTGCAAATGGCGCTGACTGGAAGGCAGACAACTTCAATACGTTCGAGGAATCTCTCGCTCATATTGGGGATAGCTTGGTTGCTAAGATTGGCCCCAAGGCCTCCGAGTCCACAGGCGTGGCGATACCAACGCCCAGCAGCCCGCATGGTGGGCTGATTACTATCACCGTCGTGCTGGTCACTATGGTCGTTATCACAGGATGTTGATGTTGATGTTGATATGGATGTCGATGCGGATGGAGTTACTGTGTATATAGGCCGGAGTCGGAGTATCAAGAGCATCACGGATGGGTTTGGTTATTCTGGAGTAGGGTAGAAATTCAGCTTGAATGATAAAAGTGTCAACGCCTCCAATCTCTCTTATATCTTCTACTCTCCTCTATCTGTCGCTGTCTAGGCGTCTGATCTATGTCTGCCCCCTGCCGTCTCTGCGTATCTGACTAAGTGGCTGCCAAGACAGCACCTCCAACAGCGCAAAGATAACTAGCTAAACAAATACAACAGACAAGCAACCCAGCAGCTCCGAATTGAACACTTCCACCACACGCCACACCACTGTCAGATGCTAGTGGTAAGGAGGTGATACGATGCGGCTTGATGCAGCTTCCCTCCTGTGGGCGTCCCTTGTCCCCTCGGCGCTGGCAATCCTCGCAGACGAGGCCTACCATATCGACTACCACCATGCCCTCCTAGGCCAACCCGGCGCAGCCAACACCTTCTTCCACCGCTCGAGTCCCTCCTCCGTTGCATCGCTACTCTATACGCACTCGGATAAGAACATCCTAGGAGCCGTCAATCCAAAGGACGGATCAGTGGTGTGGAGGCAGAACGTCACAGAGTACTTCCCGCAGGCTGTAGGATCATCCAACGAAGCGTTCCTGCGTGCGGCGGATAACGATGATACGCTGGTGAGTGCGTTTGGTAGCGGTGTTTCGGCGTGGGATGCGATTGATGGACGGTTTAGGTGGATTCAACTGGTCACGGATGGGGTGGTTAAGGATCTCGAGTTGGTCCCGGATCGGCCTGAGGAGATCATGTATAGACATGACGTCCTGGTGCTGTCAGGAGATAAAAAGGGTGTGTTGAGACGGCTGGATATTGACTCTGGCAGTGCAGTGTGGGAATACAAGGATGAGAGGTACGTCTTCTTTTATTATACTACCCGCTGACGTGGATGTGAGGCTGACTTTATGGTCTAGCGATGATGTACCATTCCAGGTATCAGTGGCATCCAAGTCCACTGGCTACTACGTGGCATTGCAGCATGCGTCTCGATCCGGATACAAAATTAAAGTCACGACCCTAGATCTAGCCAAAGGCAAGCAGACTGGGAGCCAATATACCCTGAACTCAGAGACGGAAGTGTCTGGGCCTGAATCTATCCTTCTTGTTGGAGGAAACGCCGCTGCACCCTTTATTGCTTGGACGGACAAGGCCAATACCGTTCTCAAGGTTAACATATTAGGATCCAATACCATTGAATCCATCAAAGTAGAGAACGAGGGGGTTCGTCATGTTAAAATCCACGTATCTCCGAGCTCCAGCGGCCCAACACATTTCCTCGTGGAATACCGCTCTGACTCGGCATCATGGGCTGATGTCTACCATATCAATACAAAAACTACAAGCATCACAAAAGCCTACAGCCTTCCAAAGATCCAGGGGCACGCAGTCATCACAGCGGGTACTAGCACGGACAACGAAAGCCTCTACTTTACACGGATCACTCCAACTGAGGTCATCATCTACTCGTCTGTGTCTGACAAGGCCCAGGGGACCTGGAAGACCAGTGAGGTATTGCCAGAGAACCCTCAGCATGCCGTTTCAGAGGTTGTTGCCCTTGAATCAGGCGTTTCTGTCCGATTCGCCCAGGTCGAAGAGTCAGGAGATTGGTCCTTGGTTCTAAATGGAAAGTTACAGTGGACTAGACCAGAGTCACTCACAGAGGCAATTGCTGCTGCATGGACCGACCTGAACGATGGTGTGACCCTTGCCCGCGAGCTCGAGGTTGAAGGCCACCAGAGTGTGCCCATGGCCTATGTTCATCGTCTGATCCGACATCTCAAGGCCATTCAGCAAGGTCTCCCTGACTGGTTGATGGAAATGCCTATGAGAGTCTTGACCAGCTTCATGCCAAGTGATATCAGCGACCTGATCCAATTTGGTCTGGGACAACAGGTTATCCTAGCAACCAGGACTGGGCGAGTTGCAGCCCTTGATTCAGGCCGTCACGGAAAAGTTATGTGGAACATCAAGGCTGCTGAGAATGACCTTGACTGGGGCGTGAAAGCCATCACCACCCAGCTAGGGGTTGCAACCGTCCATGTCGACGACGGCAGCACTCTCCAGGTAAACATCACCACTGGTGAGGTTACTAGCCGGACACCCCCAACGCAAAAAGTTGCATCTATCGCATTTGTTCCAGACGGCGCCGCAGATGCTAAAGTTGGTGTTGAGGAACATGGCGTACCAACTGAATCTGCATATGTCAATGGAATCGATGCCTTCCTCGTCACTCGAAGTGGTGATAAGCGGATACTAGGCTGGAATACCAGCAAATCAAAGGCCCCAATGTGGGAGTTCACTGTCCCTGAAGGGCAGAAGATTATCCATGCTACTGCACGACCGGCTCACGACCCCGTTGCTTCGGTAGGCAAGGTCCTAGGCAATAGGTCCGTTCTTTACAAGTACCTGAACCACAATCTCGCGCTCATCACGGCAACTGGCGTGTCTAGCGTGGACTTTTACCTTCTTGATGGCGTATCCGGCCAGATCTT
This sequence comes from Trichophyton schoenleinii, assembly GCA_018357685.1. Lineage (NCBI taxonomy): Eukaryota > Fungi > Ascomycota > Eurotiomycetes > Onygenales > Arthrodermataceae > Trichophyton > Trichophyton schoenleinii. The sequence continues at coordinate 1,555,416 of WOFF01000001.1, forward strand.
GCATACCGCGAGATACACGGATGTTGATACCACTCAGCCCATCGCTTCAGTTATCTCCGAGAACTGGTTTGCCTATTCTTTCTGGGCAGACACAAGTGAACAATCTGCTGCAAAGGGATATCAGCTTATAGTATCTGAACTATATGAGTCGTCTGCTCCCAATGACCGTGGTGTTCTCGGCGACGCCGCCAACTATTCCAGCATCACCAACTTCACCATGCCGCATGTCATATCACAAGCCTACATGATCCCTGAAGCCATTTCCAACATGGCAGTCACCCAAACTCGCCAGGGAATATCCATCAGACAGCTCCTCTGCACCTTGCCAGCGTCTCGTAGCATCGTTGGAATCCCACGACCCATCCTTGATCCCCGCCGCCCCGTGGGCCGTGATCCTACTGCGCAAGAAGCTGAAGAAGGACTGATGAAATATAATCCGAACCTCGAGTTTGATCCCAAATGGCATCTCACGCATTCTCGGGACGTGATGGGCATCCAGCACATCGAATCCAGCCCGACGCTGCTTGAGAGTACGACGTTGATATTCTCGTATGGATTTGATATCTTCGGAACCCGACTTGCGCCAAGCCAGCCGTTCGATATCCTTGGAAAGGGGTTCTCGAAGATCCAGCTTCTGCTTACCGTTGTTGCGTTGATGGCCGGCGTCAGCGCCCTTGCTCCCTTGGTAAGTCAATTCACATTCACATTTTACTATGACATAATTGTATACAATTGTTCTAACAAGAGGTATTCCAGGCCCGAAGTAAACAAGTGAACCTCCAGTGGAAATCATCCTAGGTTTTGAAAAAGGCGTCTCTGGTTAGAGGAGGTAATATTTGACCAAATAATTGAAAGAAAAAAAGATTATTTAATGTTACGACAATATATAGTTACTGCGATGACTGAGAAAACAAAATGAACTACCATTCTTGCCAGCCATTTTACCACAAGACCCTTGCACAATCAAATTAATGCTCGAAGTCGATGAATGCCACTTCAACACTGGAATATATGAGTAAATGAAGAACGTATCGAAAAAAGAAGAAGAAGAAGAAAGAAATTGCTTTCATATCTGTTTGAACTGAAATGACTGACTGGCCATTGGCATCCTGTTTACAGCCTGCGAGAACTCCCCGGATAAACGAAAAAAAAAGGACAAGAGAAAATAAGCAAAAAAGAGAGGTATGTATGGTTCACGTAAAAGAAAAGTAGGAGTGACGGTAAATACGACGGGCTGGTGCTCCGTGAAAGCAAAGCTGGAGAGGTTAGAAGAAAGAGGATGGAGAGTAAGTAGAGAGAGAGAGAGAGAGAGAGAGAGAGATTGGGCATAAATAATGTTACACGGAACAGAACGAACGGGGTCATGGCAACGTTGGGTTAAGAGGAAGGGGGTATCATTATACGAGTATATATCTCTCCCTCTTCCTGCGTTGTTGAGACACCCTACCATCTGTTCTCGTTGGCTAGCTGAGCGGCCTCGTCTGAGAAAGTGCTCCAGGGCAGAGGAACGGTGGTGGGTTCCTTGTCGTATCTGGTTCCTGTGAATTCGCACTGTGATCCCAGGGCAGGGAAGCTTCCGATGCCCTTGAACTGTATTGTTTTGGAGTCGAGGAAGTCTATGGTGCCTACATCCCTGCTCCCGTCATGTATCTCGGTGTCAGCTGTGTTCCGGCCTTTCCACTTGAAGTACAGCCGCAGCGAATCCTCGTCTGCGGCGCTCTTGATCTTCTTCGCGGGCGGTTCGTCGCACTCTGCGTCCTCTTCCGAGTCGGACTCTGAATCGAGCGGTTAGCAGGTGAACAACACTACGGGTAGGTATAATCTAGGGGTAGGCATAGATGAACGCACCGGAACCGCCCTCGACCTTGCTGTGAAAGGCGTTAAGCTCGTCCTGCGTCAGGGCAAGCAGCATGGTCCCCTCGACGATGCCCAGGTTGAACGACGCGATCATGCCGCAAGGGTCCAGGTCGGAGGCTGAAATGGCCATGTCCATCGAGTCGCACTGGTCCGGCCAGTTGTCAGTGACGGCCGCACACTCCAGGGCAAACGAGCCCAGGAACTTCTGCAGCGGGTTCGCAGGCGGCCGTCCTCTGCCTCGCCCTGGCGTCCCCGTCGACCCCTTTGCACCGTTGCCGTTGCCATTGCCGTTGCCATTGCTCTTCGCGTCGGCGTCCTTCTTTGGCCGTCCGCGGGCAGACGGGCTCGCGTCCGCCCCGTCGCCGTCAGAGGCCTCCTTGCGAGGCCGTCCTCTCTTCTTCGCCGACGCAGAGGCTGTCCCGGGGGCGCTGGGCTTGGACTTGGACTGCGCTGCGATGCCGTTCTTGGGCGGCCGGCCTCTCTTCCTGGGCTGGCCGTTCGCATCCAGCACGACCGGCTTGGGCGTCACTGGGCCGCCATTCTTCGGCGGACGGCCTCGCTTTCTGGGCTGCCCGTCCGCGGCCGTCGAAGCTGCGGCCTTGGACGTCCCTGAGCCGCCGGCCTTGGGTGGTCGACCGCGTCCTCGCGCGGGTGTCGCTGCTGCGTCGTCCGCCATCGCTGGTGCTGCTGCTGCTGCTGCTGCTGCTGCTGCGCGCACAAAGTAAACTCCAGTGGGCTTGGGGTGAAGCTAGCTAGTGAGGTTGCAAGCTGGATCCAGCGCGATCTGCCGGGCGAGCTCGTGGGACAGACAGAGCACGCAGGACGGAGGATACAGGAGTAGCAGATGCTGGATAGGAAGAAAAGAGAGAGAAGAAAGACGCTGCTTCAGTTCGCGCGTTGTTTCGTCGTTATATAAAAAAAAAGGAGGAATTAAAAAAAAAAAAAAAAAAAAAAAAAAAAAAAATCTGCCTAAAATAAAGAAAATAAAATAAAAAAATCGCTTTTTTTTCTTCCCTGCGAGACAAAAAAGGCAAAAAAAATCACAAAAATCCCCTGGCCAGGATCGGATTCACAGCAGAGAATAATAAAATAACAGTAATAAATAGTGATAATAATAAGGAGGAACTGGTCATCTTCTCATCTTCGCTGGTAATAAAAAAGGAATTTATTTCGTATTTTATTTCATTTTTTATTTTTTATTATTTCATTTTTATTATTTCATTTTTTAATCTATTTAATCACATTGATTTTTTGGTCATTTTCATCCCGACCAGCAGCAAAAGAAAAGAAAACATCGGCAAATTGCTTTTTGGCTCCCCCAGACCTAACGAAGCCCCTATTCGTCTTATCTAGTCTGTAGTTGCTGGTCTATAAAGCGGGCAAAGGCTCTGGGAGTGGCGGGGAGGGAGGAGATATGTCGACCAATTCATGTATATAGTAGTATGGAAGGTATATACACGCAGACAATATAGTAGCCCAACGAAACGCTAGATGTAGGTACAAACGGGCATCCGGAAGAGCAGGCAACGGGGGTATTTATTTCTCTTTTCCGGGGGGGAGTGAATGGAGATCATTAGTAGTATTTATAGACGGATGATGGAGATGCCCGTGCAGGTGCAGATAGTATAAAAAAAGGGGGGGAGAAGACCAGCAGGCGGCTCGGCTTCACGCATGAGCGGCGACGCTGGCGGTTGGGGGCTCGTTCTCACTGCGAGACAGAGCGGCCTTCTCTAGGTCTTTGGACAGCTCGACAGTGGCGGCGTCAGAGGTCCCGCTTGACTCTTCTTGCTCCTGTTCCTGTTCCGTAGGCTGCGAGCTTTGCTTCTCGTTCAAGCTGGAGTTGACGCTGACGGGCAGCGGGAGGGTCTTCCGTCTGGTCTCGCCCTTGACGCTGCCGTAGACATCTATCTTGTCGTCGTGGATCACAACTGGGCCCTTGACAAAGTTGGCCTTTCTGGTTGCTGCATCCGCTGCGGCGCCGCCTTCTTCGCTGTCTGCCGGCTGGTTAGCGTACGGACCGACTCGCTCCATGGAGCCAACGAGGGCTCTCGCTTCGTCGTCCAGGTTCGGCATGTCGCCAAAGTCCCAGTCAAGCTTGCCTCCGTACCGCTTCGGGATGTTCTCTTCGTCCATAAACGAGGAGAGCGTCTTCTGCACCTCGGCGGCAGTGAGTATGAATATCTTGGACGTCGTGCCGGGGTCAAACCAGCGCTTTATCCAGCCCCAGACCGTGGGGAAGAAGACTGGAGCGCCAATAATCTGGTACAAGCAGTGGTAGTTAGCCAAAATAATAGACCTCGTATACCCATCGTCAGGTGAACTGAACAGACTTACAAATATTCTATCAAGGGTCTCGGGATAATGTGCAGTGGCCAAGGTGCTTGCGTCCTGCATATGACCCTTCAGATTCCAAAACTGCTTCAGGCCAACGCCGGTTATATCGACAATATTCGTGGTATTAACGATAGGCACCTCTGGGTTCGGCCGGCTCAGGCGCGAGCTCAGCGGCAGCACGAACCGGACCATGTTCTCGTACAGTGCAAAGAGACGCAGCAGACGCGCCGGCACCTTGGACGAGGTATGTGTCGCTGAGGTAGCTGTAGTAGCCGCAGACGAGGAGTAGGCCGTCATGTTCTTGCTGTTTAGATCCTTGATGGTGTAGACATAGATCGGTATGCCTCTGCGGTCTCGCCGTCCGGTCCATTGCGGATACTGTTGGCCATACACATATCATATCAGTCTCTGCCGCCGGTCCTAGAAGGTAAAACACCCGTAACTAGTAACTGACCACTTTGCGAGCTTCTTCGTACGAGTCTACGTCGAAGTTCTCGTACAGCTTATCGATCTCGTTCTCCCTCCGCCAGTCCTCCGTCGCCTGGAACTGGCCCACGGCGCCGCTAACATCGAACCTGCGAGCCCGGAGGAACCGTCTAGACAAACCGTTAGCCGCCTATCATCCTCGTTTCATTCAGCTTGATCTATTCTTCTCCCCTAGATTGCACGTACAGCAACGTCGAGTCGTCGTGGCTCGCTGCCTGGCCGTCCTGGGCCGGCGTGTATATCTTGCGCTCAACGCACTGCTGCTTAAAGGCCTCGAGAGCCTCCGCCTGCTTCTCGGACAGATGGTTCAGATGGCCGGCCAAGGGATCGGACGTGCCAGCGCTCGCCGTCGACTGGTTGGTCTCCTGCTTGTCGAGCTGCGGCGGCTGCTTGGCCGTGTTGGTCGTGTCTTCGAGGGACATGCTGGTGAAGTAGTTATAGCTCTTGGGCCTATATTATAGGGCGGGTTCGACCGGCGAGGCCAGACAGTGCAAAACAGGCTGGACAGACAGACAGACAGAAAGACAGACAGGGCCGGTCGGGTCAGGGATTCGCGATGCCGGTCATTTAAGTATTAGAAAGAGAAGAGAGAGAGAGAGGAATCTCGGAGTCGCAAGCCTGCTGGTACCGACGGCTCTTTTTTCGTCCGGAAGCCACGGCTTTTCAGCGCCTTACTTATGTAACTTAACCTCTCGGGTTGAGGCTGGGATCCACGGTTGGGTTGATCAGGCTGGTCAGGTAGCTAAGTAGCAGCTGGCGAGCGGGTGGCCGGCGGGCAGCAGAGGATGGCTCCGTCGAGAGCGAGCTATACGGCGGGAGGCAGAAGTCATCGCCAGCGTTGGTGCGCAGCCCCCGGGTTGGATGGATGCTGGCCCTGGGATCAGGGGCTATCAGCAACGCCGGCGCCACAAAGCCCGGCCAGCCGAGTAACTAGACAGGTTGGACTGTGATAGAACTATGGAGAGAGTGCATACGGAGCAGCTCGGAGAAGTATTAATACCCTGACTTCATTCTCGCTATGCAGTTGGTTAGATATATATTTTTTGATACCCCTTTTCCAAATACCGGGAGCAACTCTGCAATGGATGTATATATATATGAAAGAAAAAGACAATAACAGATCACGCTTAATCTTCGGTGATGTCACCGTATTCCCACATTCCTCGTCTCTCCTGCTTTGCTTCGTCCTCCAGCTTGCGAAGGTTGGCCAGCGTGTCGCCGCATGCGCGCTCCCACGGCTTCAGCTTGCGAGGGACCATCGCCAGACCCTCGCGCACCACCTCGGCGTTGATGCTCTGCTCCAGGTTCTGAGAGGCAGAGGCATCCAGCAGAGTGACGTACAGGACGCCATCAGCAGTGTGGTCGACGTTGGCTACCAGCTCCCGGTCAACCGTCTGGCTGGCCAGGAAGTGTATCGCGTCCTTGAGGTACTCCGGGGAGGTAGGGAACTGCAGGAAGGACATCGCAGCATCAACAGCCTGTGGCTTCAGCTTCTGCTGGGAGAACTGGGGTGCAAGCGGCCGGAGTCTCGACCATGGGACCCTCTCCGAGTTGCCGTAGTCGATATACACGACATCAGACGCCTTGGCTTCTCGGTCGTTGCGTCGGACCTTAGCACGGTACCACTCGTTATCCTCCGAGAATCGAGCGGCAACCAGCTCTCCAGCCTTGGGCGGGCCATCAAGCGGCTTGTCGTTGGCCTTGTTGATGTGGAACGCTCGGAAAGAGTCCATCAGCTCCGTGAGACCAGTGGTGCCGGCCCCGATCTGCTGCAGTTTCAGCTTGCCGTCCTCATCAACGTGCGTGAGCATCACGTCACGGTAATCTCTTCCTCGTGCGGGAGCCTCTGTGCTGGCTCCAGCGGCACCACCAGTGGCTGCCGGAGCGCCTTCATCGTCCTCTGCGTCCTGGCTGGGATCCCAGTCGCGCCAGAGACCCTTTCTGGCCTCCTTTGCCTTCTTCTCGGCTGCAAACAGTTCCATTCCATGGCCAGACTGCTCGGCAGAGTAGGCGTGGACTGTTGCAAGACCTTCCTCCACTAGCAATTTGGCAAAGTTCTCCCGGTTGACGTAGAGGGTGCCGATAAAGCCGCCAACCTTGTCGATAGTCTCAACGTCGATCTCGACGTCCCTCTGCATGCATCTACGGTTAGCAAAGTCGTGGGCCTCCTGACCAAAGGGCTCGGACTTCTCATTAGCGTTCCTTGCAGACTTGGGTGCTCGGATTCCAGAAAGGACAAAGGTGAGCTTAGCATTGTCTCGTGGTATCAGGACAGTGAAACGTGATCCAGACTTGACAAAGTCCACCACGCCAGAGACCTTCTTTTGTCTCTGAAGGACAGAACATTCCATCTTGGCCTTTTGGACGCTCTCGGAGTAATCCTGGAACTGCTTGACCTTGGGAGGCTTGGGAGACCACATGCCTTTCTCCTCCTTCTGTGCCTTTTCTTCAGCGAGCAGGAGAGCATCATAGTCAGGGGATCGGTCATCGTCGTCCCTGCGGTGACGGATGACGGACGCATAGCCGGCCTCTACCAGGCTGATGGCCACATTGGCATTGCCTACCATAACAGTACCAACCTCTCGTTCCTCAAACCCTTCAGAAGCAGGCTTCTTTCCGTTGATGGTGACTTTGACGTGCTTGCCAATCAGCTTCTTCCGGAGGAACTCTTTGGCATCTGCTCCAAAGGGTGCCTGCTTGGGGTCTGATGGCTTTGGCTGCCTAATACTGCTCAGACTTATCTTCTTCTCAACACCGGCCTTGTTTCTCAGGAATATAGTGTCCGCGTTCAGTATCCTGCTAACCACTAGATCAGTATCTGCAGCCGCAGCGGCAGCTTTGGGAGCAACGTGGCTAGTAAATAGCCCCTTGCGAGCATCCTTGGCGGACTTCTCTGCCTGTCTAAGGATAGCCATATCGGCTCCCAGCAGCGTAGAATGGTGGTCCGCACATCTTGCAAGACCAGCCTCCAGAAGGAACTTGGCAATATTTCCAACAGGGTGTAGAACGGTTCCCACAAGCTGGTTCTGGGGTGTCAGTCCGAGCAAGGTGACCTTGACCTTTCTCTGCAAAAGTCTCATTTCAACGAACATCTGTGCCTGGTCACCGTATGGCTCGCCCGGCTGCTCTGATCCGTCAGACGGGTTCACCCGCTTGGTAGCCGGGGCACGAATGCCAGCTGCCACCACCAGTGTCTGCACATGCTTCTTGGGAGAGATAAGCAGCCGAATCAGGAACCTGTCACCGCTCAGGACCTTTTCCACCACGGAATCAATTGGCGTCCCCTTCAGGCTCTCAAGCAGCTCCTGTGGATCTTTCACCTCATACGCCATGTCAATCTTATCGTCTCCCGCCCAGACACCCTTGGACTCCGACTTGGCACGAGACTCGAGCTCCCTCAGGCTGTTCAGCAGCACCGCTGCATCCTCGCTCTCGTCTCTCCTGCCAGCATCTTCTCGAACCTTGGCCCAGCCTTCGGAAACACAGAGCTCTGGCAGCTCCTTGCCATTGGCACCGGGGACCTTCACGATTCCGTACTCCCTTTTGGCGCCGGTGGGGATGGCATACAGAACCTGGAACTGTACTACCTTGCCGACGAGGAGCTCACGCAGGAATTCCCGAGATTGGAACGCAAACGGCTAGTGGGAAGCAAATATTGGATCAGCAGCCAGTCTTGAAATAGATTATATATAGAGAGAGAGAGAGAGGGAAGAGGCGTGGGCGTAGTTCTGCAGCTGTGTCCAGGTGTGTGGTTGTGGTACAGGCAGCTAACTAGCCTAATTCAACAGCAGCTTGCTGGCGAATTGACAGCACAACGAAGAGCTCACCTCGTCCCCTTCTCGCTTCAGTCTCGGGGCAGAGACGTAGGCCAGGCTCAAGATGCGTTCCTGGGCTGGATTCGAGACGTGGGTGAGCACCACTGTGTCCCCTGACAAGACGCTCTTGACTCGGGCTTCCAAAAGAGGCATTGTGGCGTGTGCGGGGGGAGAGAAGAAGAAGATAGCTGGCGAGCAGTGGCTTGTTTTTTTTCTTTATTTAAATAGGATAACAATAGGGCTAGGGGAAAAGGAGTAAAGCAGAGGATCGCTGGGTCGAGGTCGAGCTTCTAGCGGGAGTGAAGCCGGGGAGGAGATGTTGTGTCGTCGTCGGTGTAAAGTGACCACGTTTTGGTGATTTGTGTGTTTGGCCTTTTTTGTCCGGCCGCAACTTAGCTTGCTTGCTAGTTAGCCTGCAGTGCAGGGATGGCAGAGGGAAATCCGGGGTCAAGCCACATCGCCAACACGACATCAACAACAGCTCATCAGCTCAACGGCATCAGCATCGTTGTCAACAGTTATCCATGATAGATGCTTAGACTATCCTTACACTAGTTACTGTTGTTTTGTTTTAAAGATGATACCCAGTGATAGCTCCCTGAGTGATCCAAGGATATCGGAAAGGAGCCATGACACCTTATATCGGTAACAGGAATCTGATAGCTGATAGAGACGGCCTTCAGGACTCATATCGAGTCTCTATGGAATAGTATAAAGGACGGCACTGGCACAGAGCATCCGGCAGCCCTGGAGCTTCAGCCTGAGCCAAACGGGTCAATATGGAATTCGACCTCTCAGACCGGAGCCAGTTAGTTACACCGGCTACGAATGCCACTTAGCCATTTCATCTCAGCCTTGCTCATGTGCATCGCCGGCCCGTCGAATCTCTGAAGGAATCCATCCCGTGGCCGTTTCAACAGCAGCTTCAAGGGTGCTGACACTTTAATCCATCTCCGCTTCGTCCGTGCCGCTGTCACGGCCGCGGCCCCTGTCGGTCGAATAACAGGCATCGCATGACGGGATGAATGGCGTTATCAAGAAGGCTTGGTACGCGATGTCGTCAGGCTCGATGAGACCAAGGCCAGAGGAATCTTGGCTTTGTCTTGTCTTGTCTTGAGGACTTGTGATTTTGGTAAACTGCTATATATACAGCCTAATGCGAAGAGGGGGGGGTATTATTCCAATTATTAGAAATCACAACACCTCCCGTGTAAAAGAAAGAGAAAAAGAAAGAAAAGAAAAGAAAAGAAAAACAGTCAGTTATACTCCGTATGTATAGAGTAGAGAGAAGACAAAGAAAGGGAAAAGAAGAAGAAGAAAAATGAACTATAAAACAAGAATCTAGCTCAATGGTTAATTAGAAACAATGTATATGGCATTTTTCTCGTAGGCTGATCGCTAACCGCCGGATTGGACGGACGGACGGATGAATGGATAGGGGTGTGGTGGGTGAAAAGAATAAGAAGAAGTCCTCCGGTATGCTATCCAACTCGCTTATCAAACGCCTCAAAACATACCCTCCCGTCCATACACCATAAGGTATAGGAGAAAAAAAAAACAGTAACGTGATTTTTGAATGCTCGTGAGAACGTAACAATTATTGAGTACATGGGTACGTGGCATGTATATCCCCCGGCATGGTCGACGGATGAGGATGTACTTGCATCCCATCAAGAAGGGGAAAGGGGTTATACGCCATGCCCAGATAGGGCTGTTCTGGCATCGGCATCGTATCAGTAGTGATGGGCGGATGTGGAGCAGCGCCACGGAATCGCTGTAGTATGATGCTCGAGTCTGGGTCTTGTTTTGTGCCTCTGGTGTCCTCGTCTTGAGAGCTTTCCGTCTGTCCAGCAGATGGTGTAGGTGTATATGAAGCCCCGATTTGGAGGCCCTCAGGCAACAAGGATGCGATTTGTAACTCGTGGTTTTCAAGGTTACATATCCGAATAACCACCTCAATCACTTTGCGGACTTGCAGAGCCACGAGGTAGGTTTGTTCCAGCTCAAGCAATGTGCGGACACATACTATCAGACAGTGGAATTCCCTGCTGACATCCGAATGCCGTCGTTCGGTTATATCGGCGATAAGCGTTGTTGAGACTGTCGATATTATATGCAGACTTATTCCGCTCAGGGTGGTTGCGTTGCCGTAGTTCGCTCGGTAGTCTTCCATGTATCGAGTGGCATCCATGGCATGTTTGACGCATATGAGGCGGAATTGGGATGAGTAGTCGCTTCTTTCCGAGGCTTCTACGCCGAAATTCGCGAGGGGCCGATATAGTAAGATGACCGCTGCACAATACTGCATGCTACAAACCGTTAGTATGTGGATTTATCGCCCGACAGTTGCATCAGGCGGGAGAAAGGGGCCCATACTGCATGACGGAGACTGAGGGCGGTGAATTGCTTTGGTATTGCAGTGAAGGGTCAAGCCCGCTGTACCACGTCTTGAGACGGTCACCCAGCTCGTTGACCCGACTCATAGTACATTTATTTTGATTTCTGTTCAATTCAATTAGCCCCTTGTTTGAAGGCAAAACTGTGATAGTTGGCTAGCGGGCACTTACAAGGCTTCACAGATGAAGCCGACGATTTCGAGCAGGCCGCTCCATGCATCGGCTAATCGGGCTTCCCATGTTGCTATCATCCCGCTTACAGCAGCCGTCGCGGCTGGTCGAGGTACTGTGACTTCTCCGTCAAGCCGTAAACAATACTGGCGGCCAAGGTAAAGCAACCATAACCTGCATAAAAGAACGTTAGCATACTAAATTTATAACAGAAAGACGTCAATAATGCAGGGGGGTTTTACCTGTCGAATATGACGCAACCCCAAAATGCAATCGAGCGTGCCTCGATATCCATAGGGGAGAACTTGTCCGTGAAGGACGAGCAATCACGATGTAAACCCAAATCTATAGCCAATCGGCATGCAGTCCCTGAAAGCGGGTCATCAGTTAAACCATTTATCCTCTGTGTCCCCTGTCATCGGCAAGAAAACGTACCTGTCAAAACCCATCCTTTTGTGTCCTGGGAGAAAGCACAATAAATCACTGATAACAGTAGCAAACACTGGATGGTTGTGATTTGCGGGTGTTTCAACTCCTCATCCACAAGTTTCGATGCGGCAGCGAATAGAGGCGGGAGTTCATCAGATGCCGAGAGTCCGGGCGTAAGTACCATCGCACGGATCTCAGGCCTATGTGAAATGCGAGCGGCACAAGCCATGATACAGTACAAAAGCGCCTTGCTGTAAAACTTTGTCTGACCCGTTGCCATATCGCGAAGAAATGCGTCTTTGTGAAGGACTTGAAGCTCGGTGTGTTGGAACTTCCAGTAAAGGTTCAGCAGGTATTCTTGGGTTTCGGCATCGATCTCGCAAACCTCAATCTTGAGGTTAGTAGATGGGTATTCTCCCCATGACCGAACGATAGATGTTGCCACTGTGTCGGTCAGGTGTAAACTGGAGGTTGGACCGAAATATCGCAACTGTCCGTTAGAGTCATAATTTAGCTGGTATCGCCCATCGCAAAGACGTGCGATGATATTATCCGGCACCTTCTGCCGGAGCAAGGAAACCGGAGATTCCGGAGGTGAGAACTGCGCAATCCCGCGAATTGTATGGAAATTTTGAGCCTGAGCTTTGCGTAGGGCCTCGCTCTGCTTCAGAGCAGCTTCTAGGTCGTGGATGCGTTGGTGTAACTCGCGAATGTGTCTCTTTGAGGAGGGGCGTTTGCGTTCGTCCACCTCGGGGCCTGGACAGGGAATTCCAAGTTTCTTGCATTTCTTGCAGCCTCCCTCTTCAAGCAGGCACTTTATCTTCTTAGAACGGCAATTAAGACATGCCAGTGTATAGTTGGATCCAGTACCCTTTGTCGAATCTCTCCTCCCTTGAGCTATGGACGACCGTTTCGGAGGTAGAGGTAACTGAGCTACTGATTGTCGTCGCGGCGGAGTTGGAGGCTCCAGTGCAGGAGTGAGCTGGATAGGAGGGTGGACAGAGGAAAGAGAGAACGGCTGGCGGGCAGCCGAGAAATGGGAAAGCTGCTCTTCCGGCTGCTGTTGCTGTTGCGGATTATTCAGTTGGCTGAAACCTGGAGGGGCGTCATTTTGCCTCGGGAATGCCCATGCCTGTTGACGTCTCTGGAGCGCATATAGGACATCATCTCCATCCACGACAGGAGTCGGGAAGCTGGGGATTGGGACGTTGCGAGGGTCCATTACCACCGTTTTGAGGGTGATGGCATTCTTTGGAAGCTGGTTCCCTCTATATCGGGCAGTATCCGGTCCAGTTGCTCTAATAGTTATGCTGCTGACTATTGGCTGGTTAGATTAGAAGTTGCAGGAAGACTGTTCCTCACTAGATGGCACCCAAAGATTTGAATCCCAGGGCCTTCCTCTCCCCGGGGAGTAGAGTGTGTTAGGGAGAGAATCAGCCGTCCCTGTGAAGGTGTGAAATACCTGGTGGATATTGTCAGGATGCTGATCACTAAGCCTGGGCCCTTTTCTTGACGCAAGGACCGAAGAAATTAGAACAGCAAGGGTAAAATTATATATTTATTGGTATGGAAATATGTAGCAACACGTTGGATGTCTGCAAGTCATGGATGAGCACCGGCCAGAGAGAAAGTGTGTGTGTGCGGTTCCGGTTCCCTTGCTCCTTCAAAAATAGTTTATCAGCCCAAGGTATGACAAGAAAAAAAGCTCCAAAGGGATAAAAAGACAGTCCCGGCTCCCACGATTCTGGGACAGCATGGACAGCGGAGACTTCAACCTTTTATTCCAGCAACCAAGCTCTCGCATAAAAAAGCAAATGCAGAAACCGGCCTTGAGTCGCAGGAGTTATTTGCCAGTCGAACTCTGCAGCTCATGATTCATGTCCAGACCAAATCTTGGGAAGCCGATTCTTGGTCCTTGGCCGGCCTTGCTGCTCGAAACCCAAACTGGGTCCTTAAGAGACTGCCCGAGAGGGGCAGGGCAAGGAGGGAAAAAAAAGAAAAAGAAAAAGAAAAAGTGAAAAAAAGACTGTTCAAACCGCATGCGAATGCAGATATTGGATGATGTGGGACTTGAGCAAAGACCGCCTTCTCCGTGATAACGCTCTTCAATCGAGCGTGAGGTTGATGGCAAATCAAGGGATTAAGCGCGGCCTCGGGAACAAGAGAACCCCGAGGTTCATATTTTATGAGCGGAATTTATGCCATAAAGTTTCAATCATGCTTCCGCCCCCGTTTTTGTGGCGCGTTGAGGCTGGTTAGATTTGATATGCCGTGAAGGATTCGATTGGTCTCTGTTCCTCCTACATAGGCGAGCTGATTGCCATTTCGATACCCTTGTTCAACGTTAGTGTGTTATGGCTGATGATCCATGTGACGCTTGCTAAGATGCTGAACCCCGTAACTTCTCCGTTGCAAAGCAGCGTATCTGTACGGACAGGTTCGTATTCTAACTCTAGTAAAAGCAAAGAAAAAAAAAATAATATACCTCGCTCTGGACGTCTGTACAAAGTAAGTACAACGTCTTCCATGCTAGGGTGGCTGCAGAACATCAGTGCCGAATGTTCCGTTATGGTGAGTGTGTGTCAAGCTGAGAATCCTCCTCGTCTCTCGAAACAAAGTCGCCACGCTTTGACAAAAAGGCATATATTAACCAGGTACTCCGTATACTTCACCCTCGGCTGGCTGAGGGGGAAAGAGACTGTGGGGGAAAACGGCGAGTATATTGTGAGCTGTCTGATATGATATGCGGTGGCATCGGTACATGGCGTCGATCCTACTTCGGACTATTCAAGAGGCGTAACTAACTCGCCAACTCGAATCGGGCAAGGAACGGACTTAAGGTATAGCCGTCAGGAACCACCACAAGCTAAATTGACGCTGAAATGAAGCTGGAATGAAACTGATATACGTGTGGAGGTGAGCCTGAGGTTGATGGAGCGACGTTGGAATTGGCGTTGTCGTTGTCGTTGTCGTCGAGAGATAAAGTTGTCTGTCTGCACATGATCTTCCTGATTAGGTAGGTAGCTTCAAATGTCCAGATCGGGCAATTCACGACGTCCAACGACTTTCTCGCCTCGAGACTTCAAGAGTCAAACTGGCTAATTATTCGGCCACGATACGACGATGGGGGCCCAAAAGCGCCATCGCAGATCCGGATAGTCTGCAGGGCATTTATTACTCCGTACTCTAGCACAAAATTTATGCACTTATGGATGATTGACGGTTCATAGTTTGTACTCTACTCTTTATATAAGTAGTGGGTGGCTGTCATATCAACATCATTAATTTATATAGTATTAACTTCACATTTTCTTTTTTTCCCTTCCTTCTCCCCATAACTACGCCTTATAGCTATTCGCCACGTCCTCCCGATTCTAGATCGGTAGACGCACGGAGCAAGCGTTCATTGAAGTGGATGTGGTCTCTTTAAGCAGAGATACCAATGACACCTATATAGACTGGTTAGTGATGTGTTTTGACTATGCTAAGCCTTTTGAACGGTCAAACATACCGCAGGCAGGGCGGGGACCAGCGTTGCCAGTCTTCAGGGACTCCTCGTTTCCACCCTTGCCAAGGTCGTCAGTGCCTGCGTGGCAGACAATGGTACGCTAGACGCCGTGTTAGCTAGATAGAAGCCACAGAAAACGAGAGTGACATACGCCAACAACGCTGTGTTCACCGATCAGCTTGATAAGCTTGTCCTGGGTGGACCCGACCGAGTTGCCCTGACCATCGGTGGTGATGTTGCCCAAGTCGCCAACGTGGCGGACCTCGTCGGTGGGAGCTCCGTGGGTTTTGCCAAACGGGTTGACTGGCCATAGTATTAGTAGCCGCACATCACCAAAACATACTTGTAATCTCGGGTGCATAACAACTTACAGTGAGGGCCGGCGGATGTGCAGCCGTTGGTGTTGTCACCGAACTGGTGGATGTGGAAGCCACGCTGGGCGTTGGGATCGTGGCCGGTGATGTTCCATGAGATGGTGGTGGGCGCGGACTCCGACTCCTGCTCGAAGGTGACGGTGCCCTTGACGTTGGAGTCACCACGGACGACGGCAACTGCTCGGCAAATAACAACAGCGCAAAAGGCGTCAGCTCAGCAGGAACCTAAAGGTATTTATAGTCCTTCGTGTCGTCTCGCACCCCGGGTCTACCTTGGAGACAAGAAGACGGGAAGACAGGAGAGAGAGAGAGATAGAGAGAGAGACAGCGAGTGGTTGCGTCCTGCTCAAATTCTCTCACCAGGGCGACAGGGATGGAGGAAGAGGCGGGAGATGCGACGCTGCTTAGCTCACCTGCTTTGACCATTGTGGAGGTGTTGGTGTTTGTTTAGATCGTCTTGCCTTTTGGACACTTTCAAGGGCGATGTTTTGCACGGTTGGTGATGGTCGGCGGCGCTGGACGAGAGAGAGGACGAAGAAGAAGATGGGAAGGACGGAGGATTGAGGGAAAAGGCAGGAAACGGCCTTGTTTGTCTCTCCCCCCCTCGTAAGTAAGTAAGCAGAATCCGGCCGATGGTGGGGTGGACTGGATGTAAACATCCGGCCATTCATTCTCTTTCTTCGGCGGCCGGCATGAGTAACTAACGACCGCTGCTCAAGGACCTACGTGACTGCGTGACTACATGGCTGCGAAACTGCTACTGCAATTGCCTACGACGTCCATCTGCCAGCCGTCTATTCAGTCGGTTTGTTTCTTCATTTCTGCTTCAATCTTCATCTTCAATCTTCGACTTCATCGACTTCATCGACTTCAGTTTCCAGCTTTCTCCGATGACGTAATAGGCTTGCCCCTCATGCTGACTAATTCATTAACACAAATATCACGTGATTTAAAGTTTAAGTCTTTAACGCTGATTGGTTCTTTCGGATTTTCACTGCAAACTTGTTCACATTTCTATCAAGGGGTTTCATACTCATTTAGATACACATATTTGGATTTTAGAGAAGGCGTTTTCATAAATATAATCGCTGCAGTCGCATGTCAATCTGCCACCTCTGCGTAAGTACGACCGAAGGGTGGAAAAAAGAGAGAGAGAGAGAGAGAAAAAAAAAAAAGGAAAGGGACAAAGAAGATGTCAATTTAACTAGGGAGAATACCTAAGCAAGTGAGGGGCTCGCTTATGCGGAGGCCTGGATCTTCTCCTTGATGATGCCCTTGAGGGTGACGGCATCAGCAGCAAACTTGGAGATGCCTTCTCGGAGCTTCTCGACGGCCATCTGCTCCTCGTTGAAGTCGAAGCGGAAGAGGGCCTCGTTGTTCAGGTAGCTGCGCTTGGGGATGTCAAGGTTAGCGGCGCCAGCGGGGTCGAGCTTCTTCGGCACAGCGGCGTTGGAGTTGTACAGCTCCTCAAGGAGGTTGGGCTACATGTTTCATGCATGTTAGTATTCCTGACACAGTTTCGACTCAGGGCGGGCAAAGGGAAAAAAAAACATACGGAGATGGTCAGGTAGTCGCATCCAGCAAGCTCGGTGATTTCACCAGTGTTTCGGAACGAGGCACCCATGACAATGGTCTTGTAGCCGTGCTTCTTGTAGTAGTTGAAGATGCTCTGCACGCTCTTGACACCGGGGTCCTCCTCGGCAGTGTACTCTCGCTTCATGGCAGCCTTGTACCAGTCGAGGATTCGGCCGACGAAGGGAGAGATCAGGTAGGCACCGGCCTCGGCGGCAGCGATGGCCTGAACCAGAGAGAACATGAGGGTCAAGTTGCAGTTGACGCCGTGCTGGGACTGCAGGATGTGGGCGGCCTGGATACCTTCCCAGGTAGAGGCAACCTTGATCAGGATTCTGTCCTCCTTGATGCCGACGGACTCGTAGAGCTGTCATCTAGTGAGTACTTGCCCTACAATTGATCAATTAATTTAAGAGAGCTTCAACATACCTCGATGATGCGGAGGGCCTTCTTGACGGAAGCCTGGGTGTCAAAGGAGTACTGAGCATCAACCTCGGTGGAGACCTTTCCTGGAATGATGGCGAGGATCTCCTTTCCGAACTCAACGAGCAGTCTGTCCAGGGCAGCGTCGACTTGTTCATCAATGCTGGAGCCCTGCGTTATCTGTTAGCTGCTTGGTGTTTCATTTCCATCGTTCACGGGTCCAGCGGGTAGCCCTCCAGACATACATTCTGCTTGCCATAGGAGATAGCAGCATCAATCAACTTGGCGTACTCTGGCTTCTTGGAAGCAGCGAGGATAAGGGAAGGGTTGGTGGTGGCATCCTGAGGCTTGTATTTGCCGATAGCTAACAAGTTGGGAGACTCATGTTAGTCATGGATATCACGGAATCAACGTCGACAGCTTGACCTGTGCCACTTCAAGCTATACAGCTTCCAGGGGCATCACTTACTTGCAAAGTCACCTAATATCAGTTCCAACAGCTTCACGTTAGCCCATACGTCCTCTCAACAAAACCCGGATGAATGCCCCTCATCCGGCCCCTCATTGCTCATCACTCATCATCTCAACCGCTCGAGTCTTACCGGAGTCGCAAACGACAGTCTACTCTATCATCAGCCAGAGTTTCAACGGAGGCAAATTGCAGGAATTGCACGAAAGGCACCCAAACTTACCGTGCCAGCGGCCTTCAATTGATCAAGAGAGGTAGACATCTTGGTACAACGTATAGAAACGCCAACTTGTTCCGTTCAGTGTAATCGCGGGAGGCTTCGGGGTCGATTCAGCAGGTCAGTCCGGCTGTTACTGCGAAGATGGAGATGAAGAATCGTCTGGTGTCCAGGTGAGATGGAAGATGGAAGAAGGTGAACTCCTGAAGCGGGCGCCGTGGTTCATATAAACCTAACGTCGACGGAGGTGGCAAGCTCTCTTTGGCTGGTTGGCTCACTAAGCAGCTCGCAGTCTCTTCCTTTTTTCTCTCTGGGTGGGGCTTGGGCTCCCTCTCGGGCGTAACCCCGCGGAAAGCGTCTCGGTTGAGCTTCCGCCGCGCTTATTTCTTTGGGATATAAAAAGACTGCCTGCACATCAACCACTGGAACTGGAAAGGCGAGAGTTTGATAGCATCGTGGCTGAAGGGCCGAAGGGGCGACGGTCTATCAAGTCAATGGAACAGAGGGCCGTCGAGCTCTGCGATGCTGCCCTCTTTTCTCCTGCTCATCGAGTCGTCCATTTGTGACTCCGTGAGGAGCCGCATACTGCCTCCATCACGGTCAAATGACCCGAGATATCCCATCGCCGAGTATCCCGCTAATTAAAACAAAGAGCCACGTTCGAGGAAACACAGTTGGAAGGCTCAAACCTTAAACGGCCTATATGCAAGCGGTGAGGTGAGAAGCTAGAGCTTTGATTCGCTGGATTTAGTTATGCAGTCAACCGCTATTTGGAAACATTAGCATTTGATCTCCTAGCTAGCTGCATCACAGTGTATGTGCAACGGGACCTCCCAGGACCAGGCCAACAATCTGGAGAAGCGAGCCCTGGAACAAATACCGACCAGTATACCATTGGAGCAGCCCCGGGAAGATTGGAGCTAGTTAATACAAGCAAACAGTTGACTCAATCCCCACTCAACTGCTTGTTTCTTAACATAGCTTTCCATGCCATGGCCTCTTCCACCATAACTCTTACCATCTCTACAAGCCGTTCGATTGAGTTGCTACTGGTAATTCTGTCTTCAAGCGAAAAAGCCGATATTCCGAGATTTCCCTGTGCCATGGAGGCCAAGTTTGCAGAACCAATGTTCCTTTGATTCCATCAAAGTCTTGAAAGCGTTGTCTATTTCTCAAGCCGAACTAATGTCGGCCTAAATTTCCTTAACAATCCCCAGGAAATCCAATACCAATGGAGATCCCACGTTGGTCAGGCCAACAAGTTAGGCTCTCACAAGAGCTGATGAGCAATAGCGTAGAGGAACAATATCTCTCGGCGACTTTTCCTCTATATTCCCTAAACGCTATAGCAGGTCGCAAACTGGCATACGAATGAACATTAAAGTCATAGCCTCATGACCAGTAATTTGGTAAATAGTTCCATCTTGCCAGGACTGGACATTTATCGGCCGGTATGATTGTATGCGCGAACTGGTCTAGATTCCGCTAGTTCAGCTCTGGATCTCCCTTTGATAAGGTCATCCAAAGTAACGCTATCAAATGACATTTCATCTAGATTCTAAATCCGGCGGTGCTGAGAATCTGTTGTGATACAACCCATTGAAAAGTATTCCCATATATGTCTGTACCTTGCTCTCGGAAAGCCGGATAGTATAGCTAGTCATCAACGCAGCTTTACGTCATATCCATTATTTCCATGCCCAAATAGATCCAAATAGATCTCTAATAGATCTCTAATAATAGATCGATCTATCCGCACTTAAAGCAGGAGGCAGCAACAAACGGGTAGAGCGAACGCCATGGCATCTGCAACGATCCCAAGGCCTCCATCATGTCTCCTTCTACGCACGTTGATTGACCCTACAGGAAGTCTAATCTTAGAGATCTACATACCATTAAACCCCATAGATGTCAGTCTTTGAATTGATGCATCAATGTTACCACCATAGAATGGATGGTGTAGCTGGGTAGCTGTGAGATTACTTTGGACGTGGAGAGTCTGGACCATACAGCTCGAAAGTTCGGTCTGTCACCACTGAACTTTCTTCCGGCTCTTCCGATACTAGCGCGAAGATCATTTTTAAAGATATCGAGACACGGGCTGATAATCTGCAGCAAAGGGACAGGTTAATGGCTCAAAAATGTCCGAGTAAATGAAATATCGTCGAGAATCTGGACAAGGTTAAGGGCCGCGCCGTCGTCTTGGCGTTGTCAGTTGGGACCCACTTCTCTGGTTCACTGCATGGAAGCCGTATTGCAATATGAAATTGGGGTTCAAAGTATATGCAAGCTATGAGCCATAGTGCCTGGCAACGTTGTCAAAAGTCAATAGTAATAATGAGTATCTTTTATCTCATCAAGGCAAGGAATAGTTATTAGACCTTTAGCTAGTATTGTAACAGCTTCGATCCTGGAATACTGTAGTAACATACATATGCTTAGATAGCTACCTCTGTTGGTATATAGCTGAGTGGTATACAGAAGAGATTTCACAATAGATTTTGCCCACCTTCCTGTAGTTACCCAATTGGAACTTTAATAATAAACCCGCAATATTAACACTTATCATAATCGTAATCGTCTATAAGGTAAACAAAAGTGCCAACCAGCAGCTCCATGTGCACGAAGTTCTAATGGCGCTGCACACAATTCCACTCATAAACTTGCCCCGATTCGTCACCCGTATATACAACATGTGAGAGGGGAAGAACACATGTAATTCCTGCAAGAGCTGCTGCTCCATCTCCACGCGAAGTGTTTACGTGATGTAGCTGGCGAATGAGATCCAGCTCAAACACCCCATTTCTGATGCACTTGCTCCATATCTATATTTTCACAATTAGCAGCTATAATCAGCAAAATATGGAAGAAAGGGTGCGCCGAATCAGCAACTTACGTTCACCAGTCCTTTCCGATGGCCAGTGAAAAATAATTCACGCCCTAACCACTCATTGCCAACCCCTTCATAGAAAGCACAGGAGAGGACGTTATCATCCGACTGTTCGCAGACAGGTCTTTCGAGAAGAAGAGTGCCGTTTAACGTATAGAGACAAACCATATTACTACGACAAACGGCGATATTCCCGGTTACATCATTTATCCGGGCACACTAATGGGGAGAGTTAGTCAAAAGGTAGTTACCACGAGGTCAGAGGTAGAATCTTACGCTAACTGGCGGCCCAGTGGATAACTCTCGCAAAAACTCGAGTCTGTTTAGATCCCAAAGCATGACTTGACCATCCTTAGAAGCAGATAAAATAGTGCTAAATGACCTTGATACGGCAAGGACAGTGACTGGTGATCGATGACCAAACAGGGAGGCTTTTGGTAGGAGATCAACGGATCGAGATGTCGATGTGAATGACCAAACAGCTATGGTGCAATCAGTGCCAGCAGTAATCAAGGTCTGGGAATCAGCAAATGTAGCACAAGAGAGTTGGCCGATATGGACATGTTCGAAATGACCAATTAACTGTCAAGAAGGGAAGTTTAGCATTAATATTCATTTTGACCCTAGAGGAGATTGTACTGTACCTTTCTTGACTCGGCTGCATAAAAACGGACGCTTCCATCAGAGAACCCCCACTCCATATACTTATCATAGGTTGGGGGGATGTTGAGTCGAAATGCGGCTGCACAAAGGAGGCGGTCTTGCTTTACCGAGAAAGATAGAGAAGACACTCGTTCTTGAATATCTAGAAGCAGATGTCAGGTTAAAAGAAGATCGAAGAAGATATCTGAGATATATCCTTACCTAACAGAGTAAAAGGTAAACGGGTTAATGAACCTGCAGAAGTGTCCAGGCGAATGGGCTTGTTTTGGAGTTCTTCCCGCCCCGGATGATGCTTATGGAACACCTGATGAGGAGTTTGGCCAAAATTATGAATGATTCCTATGGTTGCTAATCTCTCCATGGGATCTTCAATGCTATCAAGATCTTTGGCTCCACGATAAGACAAATGGTGGAAAACGTTGACAGCTTCCAGAGCCGCTTCGCCTCGTTGTTTGGCACCAAATACCAAGTCAATCCATTGATGTAGGTTGCGGGTGACAAACGGGCTTTCAAGCGCCTCGCGGTGTTTAGCTATAAAGATCTTTGGGTCTCCTTTTGCCCACGGAGGAAGCTCCACAGAATCAATAGATTGGCCCGTGCTCTGTCGTATTCCAAAGTCATAGTTGTTGGAGTTTGAGAGGAACTCTGGCAAGTAGAAAAACTCGGGGATCAACTCTCGAACGTCGGTCATATTAAGTCGTGATGCAGAGTTCCACGCGTCAGGGATTGAGAAAAACAGGCGGTCGGCGTGATCAAACGTTCCGCCCTGCAGAAGGAGATAGGATTTTACAAAAGGTTGGAGACGTATCAGGTATGAACACACGATCATGGCAGAAGAGTAGTGAGTCCCATAGTGAAATGGCGGAGCATTTTCGTCTCCCATTTCTGCAAAAGATTGGTATCTGCTCCTGAAATCTGTCTCACGTGTTATCGTCTGACATCCCATCGGTTTCGAAAGATCACGGAAGGTTCTTGGGTTTGTAAGATCAAGCTCTTCACTGGTATAATCAGCAAGAATCCATGGAAATACAGGATATTGAGTTAGGTCATTGAAGGTTCGGCCTGCGAGCGTATTAACAAGCATCAGATAATGAAAGTTTGACATCTCGCCCTTCAGCCACTTCCGTGTTGCCGGGTGGGAAGGCATCTGGCTGAAGACGTTCACAAGCTTGGATCCAAAGAACTGTGAGTTATTCCCTTCACTGCGTAAAGTCTCAAAGCGCCATGAGTCTTCTGTTGAGCTAGTGCTGCTATGTATTTGGGGTGCCCGGGATATCAGCTCGTTATAGAGCTCGTTGCGTAGCTTGGCAGAGATAAGCGTAAACAGGTAGCTCCGCCCGTCAGAGAAGAATATTTCCAAGGCAACATCACGGAAGAGAAATTGGCGCTTCGACACACTAACAACGTCCGCCCAAATCCAGCTCCTAGACCTATGGGCGCCGTTATTGTGTTTCCGATCATCGGATTCTCTGCCAGATATCACGCGAACATAAGGATCTCTTTCCTCGGGATGCGCTTGCGACACATGGACGATCTCACAGTCAGAGCGTTGGAAAAAATTATCCATTATATAAAGGCTGATTTTTCCCAATATCAAAAGACCCTCACAAGCTTCAAGACCAATAATGCGAGAGATGTTGCAAACATATTGTACTTGATCGCCCCTTTGGAGATTTTTCATCACTTTCCGATTCTTGTCTTCATAAGGGTCGTTGCCTGTTGGTTCATCAATTAACTCAAAGCTATCCTCAGTGGCAGATTTATCTTCAGTTTCGTTATCAAGAGATTCCGTGTCAACAGAGTCGGGCACAATCGTGGGAGGTGATAGATTAATCATATCACTATTTGGCGCGGGGCGTGTGCGAATATCCAATTTGATTTCGGGAGTATCATTAGTAACTTTTCTTTTTGGTTGATAATCGCGTTTGGCAGTTGAATCGTCTGGTGTTACCCGTAAACGCATTCTGCTGCGCCCCTCTGTCTGGTCTAGGCGCCAGTTTTGCTTTGAGCGAGTTGCGAGGAAGCCGTTCTCACGTCTCAAGTTTGTGTACATCCGGGAAAAGGCTGAGGCCATGAAATTGAAATCATCCTGTTGGTCTTGCACTGCTCGCTGATGCTTTAAGCCTTCCGACACGGATATATTGGCTGTCCAATGCCCAAACGTAATACTATGTTTACGCAGGATCTCTTCGTTTATGGACTCTGTCTGGGTCCACTGCTTTAATTTGTCCTTCCTTTTCGATGCTCTTATCCGCGCCGTTTCTTGAGTTTTGGTATTCTCATCACGTACAAAGCTTTCCCAGCCTTTGCACAGAGCACCAAAGAAAAAGCAATCAAGGTCGTCACGTTGATCATCGATCCAGTGAAGAAAGCTATCATCATCCATTCCAACAAGTTTTTGGAAGCCTAGTGAAAGCCGTCTATGGAGCGATGGAGTGGCCTGACCAAGAATGGCAGAGGTTTCTGACGGTTTTTGAACCAGGGTAATTCTCCACAACCCCGCTGCAGCCACGCGAACATCTTCTTTCTCCGTCACTATTTTAGAGTATAATAGATAATATATTAGTTGGAGTTGCTCATTGGGAGACTCTTCATGGGACAAAAGGACCGTTTGCCAGTATGTGAGCTGTTGTAGGAAAGTGTGTGCGTTTTGTCCCTCGGCTGCAGAAAGTCGTAGTAGTACAGTCCGAAAGACCGTCGAACGGATGCTAGCAATCGTTTGGCTGCAAAGCCGGACGCTTTTCAACGAAGCAATATCTGGCTCTTGTAAGTATTCAAGAACAGGGCCGATAAAGTTCAACGTAGCCATTGCTCCATCAATAAACCATCCTCCATACACGGCTTCAGCCACATATGAGAGTAGTCGAGACAAATTGTTCAGCACACGGGGTTCAATAAGCACTTTCTTGTCCTTCGATATCTTTGCTTCTAAATGTGTAAGGAGGTTTTTCAGAATCCAAGACTCAAAATATATCTGGTGCTCCACAAACCCGGGAGGTATTCTGGCAAACAACTGCAGTCCTGGAAACTCTTTGCGCCCGAACAACTGATCTGTGTAGACAGCTAAAAGGATATCAAGAATATCGTTGGCCACGGGATTGCTTGGACGGGGGCTTGCTGCATCAGGCACAGGCGTCACAATTTGTTGCAATCGGGCGGGAGAGGGGGAATATTTTGATTTATTTGATGATACCAGAATGAATGATGACGATCGATGAAGCTCATTGTCGTTATCTTGAGCATCTGTCCCCTCAACTGTACTAGTGCGAACAATCGGTCTTGCCCCCTGGAGTGGTTGAATTGTAACCGAATCTCCACCAAATCGTAGTCCTTCTGAATTGGACTCTAGCTCGAAACCTGCATTGACTATATCGGAGCCAACCACAACAGGGTATAAAGCTCGCAGGAGTTCTTCGACATAATTGGATGTTACTGTAAAATCACGAAAGTTTTGAGACTTTTCATGTATATGGGCCAGGAAATCCACAACGGCTTTTAAAATGTCATGGTCTGATGATATAGGCACCGGGGTGCTAACTTCTGTCGAATAGTTAGTTTCCATGATAAGAAAAAAAGAACATAATTCCAACGCTGGGTTGGCTATAAGAATGAATAATTGGGCGGAAAAACTAACCTGATCGCAATGAACTGCTCCCTGAATCCGCCCTAGGACGAACCACGTACACACCATCGTCATCCTCTGCATGGCTGGATGGAGAACCACTCCTAGGCATCACAGATGCTTTCAAGCCAAGCTGGAGCATTCCTGTAATAACAGGCAGAACCTCTGGAAAAGACACTTTGAGCGTCTCAGGGGAAGATAGGAGCCGCTGAAGATCGGAGGTACCGGAATTTTTATCCAAGTTAATCGAGCCTGGATCCAGACCAAAGAGGATAGAGAAACATAGTGGCCACAATGGTGCTAAGTTCCACCACCTTTTGAGTCGGTGCCGCATCACCACGAACCCACCCGCCCTCTCTGCAAATTTTTTGGTATAAGCAGTACCATGAACAATAAACAGCCGAGATAAAATCATCGTGACTAATATGACTACATCGGGGTTGTCCTCTGATAGGAGGTATAATAGCCACTGTAAATGACGTGTGAGTTGTAAATTCCAACAAGAATTGCGAAATTAAAGCATACCTTATTAGTGACTGTCCTGGCAAATTTTTGGATGCTAGCCGTATCTTCGCTGTTACAAAAGACTTCGGTGAACACCCGCAAAATTTCCACACCAATTTGTTCTTTTGAAACATAGCCTGGGACGTGATCAGGGTATAAATTCCCTGGTCGTCGGGACCGTATGTCAAGGCGGGTATTCTTATTTTTGTTGGTTTTGTTGTTCACACGCTGCTTTGCTGAGTGTATGGAAAATGTAATGAAAAGTGATACAGAGCGAAGAACTTCCGCAGTCATACAAGCACCCACTAAACTTTTAAATGCTGCCACGAATAGCTTCAAAGTTGCTGTTGTGAAAATTTCCGCTTTCAGGGCTTCTATAAGTCTTTTGACCACACCTATTCATACAAAGTTAGCATGTCTTGCAATAGTAGAAGGGCCAATAGTGATAAAACATACGCATTCTAGACAGCCGCTTTGAATTGAATCTGTGGTAATGACTCTCCACGCAAAAAGTTCGGAACTGGGAATAGTATATTTCCAGCAATGGCAAATCAGCTTGCCTCCATATATCCAGGTCTATTAACAGGATCCGGTATGCCAATGGATTTATTATCAAAGATTTTTTGGGGTTCTCAAAATCATACCCTACAAACCTGAGGATTGGTAGTAGAAGTTCCATAGATGCCTCGTTGCGTTCTTGTGTAGTGCTGCACACTGGGCTCGTTTTTAAAGGAGAACTCTGCACAGGTGATGGAAACCCGAGTTTTTCCCGCAGGAGCATGGCAAGTATTCCGTATCCATTTTCTTTTTCCATGGCTTCACTATTTCTCCAGTTATCCTGTACAGCTTCAAAGAGCAGCTCTAGAGCAAGATGAAGCGATTCGCGGGTTGTTGCTGCTTCAACTAGACTGAGATGGACGCCTGCACACCCACCAATTCGCCAACTCACATCGTCTAAGGACTGTGGGACAATAACAACCGGATCCCCCGTGAGTATTGCGACTCCATGAGGTTGTGTTAGGGCCTCATTAATTGCGGGAACGGCTCCATTGATGACAATAGAATTGCCCTTGATCTTGGTGAGTTGAGTTAAATTCTTGCCAGCAGTCTTCGAGAGTGATTTCACCAATTGTGATTCATCAATATTATTGGTATCATCATCATCCATAACTGAGGTGGGTGATATATTAAGCAGGACAGAGCTCTCGGGAATCAAAATGCTGCCTTTCTGTCTGATGACGGAAACAATGTCTGACTGGTCCTCCTTGCCAGCATGGAGGCTCTCATTGCGTAAATTCAAGGTAGCAGACGCCCTGTACGTCTGGAAAGAGCCTAGACAATCCTGGAAGTTCCCATAATATCTAGGCCCAAGATGGCAAAGCACAGCAATAAGGTCATCATTGAAAGCTTCATCAAATAGGATAGCAGAGGCAAGTGACCATTTTGAGGAAGATACGCCTTTACCAACCCTAACAGCAAGGTCCCGAGGGGTTCCTAAAAATGTTTGAATCTGAGCATACTTCTGGTTCGCACGAGGTCTTGGTACAACTGGGTAATCCGCTTTGAGTTGTTCTGCAAATTCACCATTTACGAAAAGAAGTGCACGCGATAAAGACAGCGTTTTGGGTCGTTTATGCACAATGCAAATATGGTACCATTGGCCAGGCAGGAATTTTGTGGCCTTGAAACGTACACTGGGTCTCATACCCTTAATTGAGGTTTGCAAAATAAGGTTATGAGTATCCTTCTCGAGGTAGACTAAAACGAAGCATGTCTGTGTAGCATCATAGGCACCAAACAGGGTAGTGTGGGTGTCTGGTTCAAATTTGTCAACTCGTGCCCAGATGGTTAGAGTATAACCACTAGAGGTAATAGAGGGAAATGGTCTCCCCAGAGTTGGTAATTCGATCGAGCTATATCCATGGGATGAAAGGTCAAAGTGCACACAAGGAGGGCTTTTTGAAGATTTCAATGCATCTAATAGGAACCTGGAAACCTGGGGTACCTTTTGGGCCTTTTGGTAGAGTTGTATAGCATCCTGCAGGGAGTTAACGCCATGCTGGCATAAAATTGTGGCCAGTTTCAGGTATGCTTCTAACTCATCCTTTGATCTTTCAGGTACTGTTACAAGGGTTAAGAGCGGAGAGAGAATTCCTGTGGAATGGAGAGCTAGACAATTCCGTTGGGACAATGAAGCAAGACGAGTAAGACATAGTGGAACCGAGAGCCGAAGAATTGGATAGGTCTCTTGTTCAGCCGTTTGTGCCAGCCATAATCGCAATAATGGCCCGAAAAATTCTGGGTTTTCTACAACCTCTCCAGTTCCCAGAGTGCGGTTAACCAGTTCGGAGAGCGGAAGCAAGGTGTTTGACTCAGCATCCTCTGCCTTCTTCCTGACAGTTGAGAAGAATTGTGACATGGTTTCATTTCCCAGGCCAGCTGCCAACAGGCCACCATAAAGGAGTTCGACATCCTGGGTGTTACTCAGTTTAACAGCCAGGCCTGAGAGTACGCGTTCATACGCGATGATGCCAGCCGCATTATCCCGTTTGCCGAAATATCGTTTGTTACCCGGATCGTCCTTCAAGCTTTCCGCAACAATGCATAGGGAATCTTTAACAATTGACAGAAGTAGCTTCCCGTCTGCATCCCCTATCGTGTCCGGTTTGTATAGATCTGCCAAATGTTCCAAGAGGCCTAAGACATTCTCGAACCCTCTGAGCTGACGAAACAGGCTCTTTGCCTCTTGAGGCTGGTGGTCGTCGATAAGTGTATGGTGTATGAGAAGGAGATGTTCGGTGGCTCCGGATGCTTCTTCAATCGACCCTGTAGGGTTATGGCAGCAGCTAGCTAACCCGTCAATTGCGGGCTGGAGTTTTGGGGTCAGTCTTTCTACCGAGATGGCGGATGACGATACTCTCGAGCGAGGTTGCGCGCCGCTCATCTTGGGCGAATATGCAGTGTATAAGGTCTGCAGTTACCAGCTATCAGTCTCATCGCGTGATGCAGCCGGGCATACTTGGTCGTGACAGGTAGACGTCTCTAGTGGTAGTTATCAGCGAGAAACTTCGGTCATGGGCTATTTCTCTCTGCCGTTAACGGTGACTGAAACGTGTAAACTCAATGGATGGACAAGGTGGCATCTCTCCAGTGGAGTACTCTGCAGCCCATCAATGAAGGTGTGAATGCACCCTCGAAGCTGGTTCAAGATGTCTTTCCTCGACTTACTCCCGCGCGGCGAAACGCGTCACGTGATCGGGCCAGGGCCTGGACCTTATCAAAGGCGTTGATTCTTGTTCCTGCCTCTACAAGCCAAGGTAGAAAGAAACATAAATGATGATGATAACTACTGACCACAGAAAAGGCATCGCGATGAATATTATTGAAGGTCGTTCTATATGCGCTGTTCAAATCATACCTGGAACATCACCTCAGGAACATGAAACAATCCCCTTTTTTCAGCTCCCATCGTGATCCTCACTTTCGCTAGGTAGGGCTTAATATGACAGTGCAGCTACCTGTCGCCATACGGAGTACCCGTGCTCACCATCCTTTCCTGGATAAAATTCCAAGCAAGCGATCTGGTTGATATTCCACCTCTCTGCTGGCCTCAATATGAGAGTAGGGCAGTTTCCCAGTGTTTGTCCCCAGTTCACCTAGTGGGGCTTCATCGGACTCTTCAGAGCGACCTCGCACAAAGCTGTCACAAAAAATTTGGCCCTGTCGGTTCCCCAGCCGATCAAAAGACTGGCGGGATTAATAACCAGAAGCTCAGCCACACTAGTTTCGGGCCGCCGGGAGTAACTATCGCATCATCTCGCTCGAAGTAACAAAATGAGCGCGGCTGAAAGGCATGCGAAGTTGATTCCAATAATATCTGGGTATTGCCGGAAAATACCCCCTCAAATGGAGTATCTTTGCCGTTTTTGAGGCTACTTCATCATCTTGGTTTGCTCCTCCACAAGTCCGGAAGCTGCCATTCTGGAGAAAGGGAGAGTTTCTTTGTAGCATGCCGTAGTATTTAGAATCAATTTAGAATCAATTATTACTCCGTATATCGAGGGTATTAATACTCCTTGAGCGTCGATTATTGTCCACAGGCAATAATGGAAGCGATGACGTATTTCGAAGCCAAGGGTTCTAGCCTGTAGGGCTTGAACCTTCGGAAATACCAAACGTGAGAGAATCAACGCTGCTGCAACATCAATAGCATCGTCATGGCAACGTGAGGAAAAGGAGGGTATATTAATATGGCTTGGAAATGAGCCACCGATGATGAGAGGAAGTCACAGTGTCCCATCTTCGACCTGGCTGTCCATGGAAGGCCAGTTCTAGGTGAGCCGTAATTGCCTATCTGATAGGACAAGAAGAGCCTTGATGGTGCCTTCTCACTATCTGGCGGCAGCTGGCTGGTTATTGTGCTGCTTTGGACGGTCATCCTGGTGATTCATCCAAGCTAGTATGTCAATAGCTACGCGCCAGACGGTGGCGGTTTCAGCCATTTTCAGTTTTCACCAATTCTGATCAGCGCTTGGCCTGAGATATGTCTTGTAGAGTCAGTCACTCCGCCATCTCTTCCAAGTCAAAGTCAACAGAGGCGACGGGGCGTTCCGTCACAAGGGAGCACACGAGCATGGATTATCTCCACTGTTGGTTGCCGTGTCAAAGGTTTCGCTGGGAGCCCTGTTTGGTCTGCTGCTAGGCGCTAATTGCTGATTCCCCCGACGATCCCTGCGGAGCTAACTAGTTAGCGAGCGAAGCTGGAGCTGCTGGAGCTGTCCCCGGATATGACAACTCGAGGCTTACAGATGTTGGACAAGGCCGCCTTCCTCCCCTCTGGCTGTCCCTGTAGCTAGTAACCCCCCTGTAAAAGCGCCCCGTCACGAGCACTGCGCCCATCGCCGTCCCATCACGAGCTTCTCCTTGCGGCGTCGCTTCTTCTTGGAGGTCAAAGTACGAAGAAACGTGACCCTGGCTAAACCTTACATAAGCTCGGCTCCACTCCACTAAAGAGCAAGACATGTGACGTGATCTCGATGAGTCAGCGCGAGGATCTTACATCATCCGCTCCGACCTCCGGGACCTTCGTCTGCCTGCACCGCCAACCTCCAACCTCCTACCTCCTCCTCTCCCCCATCATCGTCTCTTCTTAACTCTTCTTCTCTGCTGCTTCTTCTCTGTCACTCATCGTCATCATCACCAGAACCCTTACAGCACACCGTCCATCTCTAGTCTGCCTGCGTTTCCATCTCTCGAGCTTCCCATCCTTACCTCCTGTCCTTGACTCGCCCTCGTCGTCACCATGAAGGGCCTCCTCAGCCTCTCGGTGTTGCCTGTGCTGGCATACGCCTCCCCCATGATCGTTGACTCCATCCATCAGAATGCTGCTCCCATCCTCTCCTCTACAAACGCCAAAGATATCCCGGATTCATACATCGTCGTGTTCAAGAAGGGTGTCACTTCCACCTCGGCTCTAGCTCACCAGAGCTGGGTCCAGGACATTCACACCTCCGTCGAGTCCAAGCGTATGAAGAAACGCAACCAGTTCACCTTCAAGAACGAAGCCTTCGATGGCTTGAAGCACACATTTGACTTTGCTGGCGGCTTCCTCGGCTACTCTGGCCACTTCGATGAAGAAGTCATCGAGCAAGTCCGCAGACATCCTGACGTCAGTTCCACCGCAAGGCTGAGAGAGCTCTCAAAGAGCTGCCAGCCACCCCCAGATTCTTCTTTGCTCCTTTTTTGCTTTTTTCACCTCCAGCATGCTGACCGGTTATACAGGTTGAATACATTGAGCGGGACTCTGAAGTCCACACCCTCAAGGCTACCACTGAGAACGGTGCTCCCTGGGGTCTAGCTCGTATCTCTCACCGTAAGAAGCTCAACTTCGGCACATTTAACAAGTACATCTACGCTTCCCACGGTGGTGAGGGTGTCGATGCCTACGTCATTGACACCGGTACCAACATCGAGCACGTCGACTTTGAAGGTCGTGCTAACTGGGGAAAGACTATTCCCCAGGGTGACGATGACATTGATGGCAACGGCCACGGAACTCACTGCTCCGGTACTATTGCTGGCAAGAAGTATGGTGTTGCGAAGAAGGCCAATGTCTACGCTGTCAAGGTCTTGAGAACCAGTGGCTCTGGTACCATGTCTGATGTCGTCAAGGGTGTCCAATGGGCCGCCGAAAGCCACTTGAAGGCAGTTGGCGAGGCCAAGAAGGGCAACCGAAAGGGTTTCAAGGGAAGTGTCGCTAACATGAGCTTGGGAGGCGGCAAATCTGTCACTCTGGACCGTGTTGTTGACCAGGCTGTTGCTGTTGGCATGCACTTTGCCGTTGCTGCCGGTAACGATAATGCTGATGCTTGCAACTACTCTCCTGCTGGCTCTCAGAACTCCATCACCGTCGGCGCCTCGACTCTTGCTGATAAGCGTGCTTACTTCTCCAACTTCGGTAAATGTACCGACATCTTTGCTCCTGGCTTGAACATCCAGTCCACCTGGATCGGAAGCAAGCATGCCGTCAACACCATCTCCGGAACTTCCATGGCCTCTCCCCACATCTGCGGTCTTTTGGCCTACTTCATCTCCCTCCAGCCCGCCTCCGACTCCGCCTTTGCCGTTGCTGAGATTACTCCAGCTGAAATGAAGGCCAACATGATCTCTATCGCCTCCAAGAACCTCCTCAGTGACATCCCAGCTGACACCCCCAACGTAAGCACCCCCTCCCCACCCTAATTATCATCCCGCTTGAGCAATTTACTAACAACACTGCTTATAGCTCCTCGCCTGGAACGGTGGTGGCTCTGACAACTACAAGGAAATCATTGGAGGTGCTATGGAGAACGACACTACGGAGTCCTCCTCTACCCTCACCGAGAAGCTCGAGAAGTTGGCTGAAGAGGGCCTCACTGCTATCTACAATGAGCTCAAGGACGCCGTCGTCGCATAAGATGTATAATATAGGACGTACCCTATACTAATACGCCGCATCCGATATGTTACACTCAACAACATATCGGGGCCAGATGCTCGCACTATTCGTCCCACCACCTGGAACTGATCAAGGTGCGAACATACGAATTTGACTAATGGCACGTTGGTTATTCCAACCTTGGCGCAGATGTTGTTTTTGGTTACATGTTCCATGGGTGTGATATTACTTTGTACTGTTTGTTTTCTATCTGCTTTCCTCTCGTACCTCACTCTAGGCTCTATCCACAGGTTGTGATTTAGAGACGCATCTCGTCTTCACGCACGGTTTTGTATGGTTTGTCTATTATTACTTGCACTGCATGATGCCATTCACTTTTTCAGGGCTTTTGTTCAGGTTTAGTTACCGTGAGCCGTTCTCAGGACCTATATCTCGGCGCGCGTAGATAGTTATTCTTATCGAATACTTCCATATGCCGGTCCCAAAGAGGGTGAAGTGTAAATAAAGCCGTTAGACAATGCATCTATACGTCTCCGCATATCTATACCCAAGAATTTGTTTAAAGTGGCACGCGACTCAGGTTCGATGACGAGGCGGAACTCAGGGGCATAAACGCCGCACAAGTTTTGCACCTGATAATAATCTGTCTGAAATGCTGTCAATCCTTTCAATAACGTACGTGTAATATTTTATCAGGGTGTGTGGCACTGCAACAACCAGTTCTATAACTTCAGTCATACATAGACCTCGTGCATCTCTTGTTTCTCTTTCATGTTTAGTATTATCATTGGCCTGGCACGCGACCGAATTACCAGCCAGTGACACAGGCCCGCCCGGTCTACATTGCATGCCGACTTTCCCTGCTGCTGTAAGTGCCAGAATTACGCAAGCCAGCATTGCCTCCAGACCTGCCCTTCCTATTATTGCTGGACTGATCAGACTCCTCCGAAATATGAGCCTCATATCCATTATCATGAACATCATTACCACCATTCTCTTCTTCCTCTTCCTCCTCTTCCTCATCCGTACTCGTGCCATTATTCGGGCTATCTTTCCCATCATCAAGTATGCTAGGCCGTTTCTTTCTTTCAAAGTCTTGAGCGTGCGCCGTGGCTAACATGGTGCCTACCCGAGCCAATGTTCCGCTGGGAGGAGTACCTCCTTCTCGTTGCGAATAGCGCCGGCGCCTAAGTGAGCTCGTGGATTCATCTCCACCATCACCGCTCTCAAGATCCGGCATTTGTGTGGCAGCACCGCTCGACACAGCGGTTCCACCTGTCGGTATGCGTCCGAGGGCATGTGGAGGCGACGCTTTTGACTCCCGGCCCTTGTATGAGGTAGATGCCGCGGGTATCGAAGACATTGCTTCTTCATCGGATACGGTCATTGATATGTCATACGGAAGTGGGACATCCCTTGAAGCTCGGAACCTGCCGACGTTCGTGCAATGTTCGTTCTCAACACGGAAAATAGTCCACATTCCACGACGACACACTTCAGAGAGCGCAACGGCAAAGCTCAGAACGGCTGAATGCTGTATGTCATGTATGAATATGGCGTATAGGATCCAATTGAAGCGTAGTATAGGGTCGATTATCATTGCGGCATAGTACACCCATCGGCGTCGGAAACCAAGGAAATCGCGTAGATATGGGTTCTTGGAGTAGGGATTGCACAAACTCCAATCCATGGCTAAATCCCAGACCGATGCATATATGGCGTTGAGGCAGGCAAAAGTGATAAATATACCACGCAAGGTGGTTGACTTGTCGATACGGTATAAACTGAGAGTTAGGTAGTAGAGTATAGAGAAAGAATATTTCCCAAAGTTGACGAGATGGGGAAACGCATTGCGAGTGTCATAATAACGGCGAAGGCACTGGAATCCACGCCATATTGACGGGATTGTAGTCACGAAGCCAAATATGCGGGAGTGTGAAGAATTGCACATGGGCGGGTTGTCCCATTTATTTGCGTACAAACAAAAGAAGAGTGCAATGTTCTAAGAATATTCCGTTAGTTGGACTGTGCTTTTTTATTATAAGAGAAAATGATCTACTTACTCCCATGGCATAGGTCTGGGAACAGTACATGTCGCCTAGGAAAAAGTCTCTAAATTCCACCGGGTAAAGGCCTGCAAGAAGCAACCGCCACTGTAGCATTGTTAGCCGTGGACTGTAAAGTGAGAAAATAGAGAACTTACATGCGAGTATGCCCACCAAAGCCTGCTTCGGTAGTAAAGAATTCGCGCGGGTAGAAATAACGTAACGACGGTTAAGCCAATTAAGACCACGGGCCAATATATATAGAATGAATTTATCCAGCGGAAGTTTAGCCACATGCATAGCCCCAAGAGAAGGCTAAACAGGCATGGTAGCTAAATAACTACCGTTAGCAAGGTAGTCAGAAATGAAGCACGACCACTAGGATAGCCTACCTCTGAAAGCTGGCGCCAGTCCAAAACGTGGCGGGTGTCATATTCAAAAACGAAAATATAGTTGATTTTGGATAGAGTCCAAACCCTACAGTCTAGACAAAAGAGAAAGAAATGAACAAGAATAAGGAAGTATCCGCCGTATATCTAGAGAAAATAAATGTTAGAAGAGTCGCTCATTGTAGTAGGGGTATCTGTTGTCCGTACCTGGAGAAGATAACTGGTTTCTGTCTTGACGTCTATTTCATCGCTGAACAAGTGATCAATTGCATAGGCAAGGCCCTGCGCACCAAATACAAGTCCCCCAGCTAGCAGAAGCCCATTTCGAAACGAGTTCGGGGAGTAATCTGTCGGAATTCCTGCCTTGCCCCGCAGTTTATGAGTGGCAGCTTTGCGGTTCCCTCTTTCAAAATAACGGGCGTACAAATCTTCAACTGCAACTAAGTGGTTCTCAACGATGTCACTTTGAACAAACCATGCCTTATTGACTTTTTCAGTCATATACCTCCCAGTGGGGCGGGCGTATGCAACCTTGTCATACTTTTTATTCATCTTTCGAAATGCCTTTCTGTTTAAATCAGCATATGATTTAAGCAGTTCTAAGCCACGATAGAATTCTAAAAGGGCAAGTTTTAGTTTCCTCTTTGCAGAGGTATAAGGTACGCTTTGGTATTCTTTGCGAGTGACAAAATCTCTCTGCTCGTCCGGCATTGCCCGTGGTACTGGGCCGCTAGGTGTTGCTAATTGTGCCATTGCCTTGGTTGTCTTCCCGATATGGGAGCCTCTACCACGGGCCAAAGGTCTAGTCCAGGTGGCAGAGGTCTGGCCAGCAGGGCCTTTAATGCCGTTCGTGGCCTCTTCAGGTTCAGATTTTGATTGATTTTTCTTCAACCTGATTTCTTCAAGCCGTAAGTCCCGCATGACATGTAGTTGATCCCTGAGTAATTGCAACCTCTTAGTCGATTCATCCTCTTTTAACTTATAAAAGGTTTCGATTTTTGACAGCTCTTTGTCCATGAAAGCGAAAAACTCCGCCTCCTTAGTTTTAAGTTCTGCAAGGGCTTGCTCTCGCGCGGGTGCCTGGGCTTTAGAATTCTCATATTCTGGGCTGGATGAGAACATTCGGTGGATAAATGAAGGCCTTGGGCCCGGGGTGCCAATTGTAGGTCGCCGATCTCTTATTTGCTTGCGCAATGATCCACGCCCCGGCTGTGTATTTTGTCCAGGCCGTGGGTTCTTTTGCTTGTTTGTATAGGGTGCCAGAAGCCCCTCGTTGTGTAGAGTAGATGATTCATTCCGGGGCGTAAAATAGTTGTCATCAGGATCAATTGCAGGATCAGGGAGCTGAAGTGAGGAAGGAACCAAAGAGGGAGAAACTGTGTGGCTCGGTCTCGGTGGTACAATGCTCCCATATCCTTCAGTCTGGTCGAACCGAGATGCCGGAGTTCGAAGTGGTGACCGTTCCGGTGCGGCCTGATTTGCCCAATTACCTGCATGACCCTGCGTTACACTGCCGAGTCCAGGTATTTCATTAGGCGTCAACGGGAATTGGATCGAGTCACGGCGTGTAGCGCTAATTTGGCTGAACCTCCGCCGTCCGGGGGTCCATGACGCCTGTTCAACATGTCGGAGAGCTCTTGCGATGGCTTTGACCTTCTTCTTCCCACCCTATAGATCATTCCAACTCTACAGGTCAGCTCAGGGATCTGCATTGTGTGGCATTGCTTGGCCTTCCAACTTGCCTTGTAGTTCAAATACTTCGCCCGCCATTCAGGAACCAGTTCCCGTTCAAGGTCCCTACAAATGGGTGGTGGTCAGCTTACTCCTCCCGTCGAAAGTAACCAGCAGCCAAATTATCACATCCCTCCTTGGTGTGGGACTGACTTTGCAAACTTCATTCTCTAGTGTGTGCTTGTGTAAATTCATCGCCAACTGCTGCTGAAGAGACTGTAAAATGAACAATTCTTGCAAGAAATCACTGTCGCGAAATGCTCCAGGTCTGCCTCGGCGGTGTCTTTTGATATATAAGTCTTGCCATCTTTGCGCCTCGACCACAAAAGTACGAAACCGGCTTCGGCAAGGACCCACGTGTCTGCTGACTCAGCAGAGGTAAAAAGAAGCAATTTCAGCCTCTTTTCGACGTCGTCGTTTCTTTTTTGCTCTCGCTCGCTGTGACAGCAAGTCGACGAACAGCGAAACAGATGCCAGAAGAGAGATATGAAAAGAGCGACGAGCTGAAGAAAAGGAATGATGTTGTGACGGCGGCCAAAACACAGGCGGGATGGATGCGGATAACTTGACTCTGTGGCTGCTGTTTGGCCGGCGGGAAGGATGCGGGAGCAAGCAGGCGAAAACCCCCTAGCTGGGATGATTGGTCCTACCAACAAACGCCTTGTCCTCCCTGTGCGGAAGAGGAGAAAGCGCACATTGTGGCTCGCGGGATGCCCTGGGAGGGACGAAGGGAAACAAACCTTGCGCTGTTGTTGATGCTGAAAGGATCTCGTGGAATCATCCTCTGCAGCCAGCAATTGGACGGACACTTGTTTGCCACGAAAAGAGCCCCCGTCTCTTGTTCCTGGACCACTGTGTTCCGTACAACGACAGCTGTCTATTTGCCAGAAGCTCATGGGTCGTGTGACTGCTCACGCTCCAATCAAAAGCCCAGGACCCTCTAACCTGCAGCGAACACCGTCCTTGCAGCCACCACGCGAAGAGCTTTTATTTCTTCTCGAAATGTGTAACTAACTCACTAGTTGACAGCGATAGTTATCGTGCAAAAGGCCTGATTTCGATGCCGGCATCCCGAGGTCACCAACATCCGCCATACTTGTTACACAACTGACGACCTTCTGTAATTATCGACTTGTTAACGCTTTTAGTTAAATACGAGGTGCCACTTTCTTGTCACATCTCTGCTATGTATCTCGGTACTCTGTACAACGCGACGGTTAACTATTCAGCAGTGCCATTTATTAGCCTTGGCAGTTAGTTTGTTGATATCAAATTCGCATCCGGCGGAACACGATCATGAGGTGGAAGTCAAACGAACCAGGTCTGTCTTTACTTGCAACTTCTTGTCTGCAAATCAACGTAAGCAGCACGTCAAAAAACTATACAATATGAATAGACTATCGATGGGGATTTAAATCCCGACAAACGGATATCTCTGCGCGTATCTAAATTCGGCCAGAAGATTGTATACAGAGAAAAGCGGACGTCAAACAGGGCCATGAATACTCAAACTGACAGATCGATGGCATATCTCTCATAATCAAAATGCTCCAATGTCTGAATTGTTTCGGTCCAGTCATTAGCCATCTCTCCCGGTTGCCATTCATCTCCTGTCTGGAAGACTCCAGCCCCAGTAGCGAGGCCACCTTTTTGCTGGTCTAGATACTCAGCAAGCAGATCCGGGCAAGGCACCCAAACAACTCTCATTCCAGCCCGTCTAGCGGCCTCGACTCCAACCAAACTATCCTCGAAGACCAAACATTCGCCGGGTAATATGACCTTCTCATCGAAACTCACTGCCGAATTCAGTGCCTGTAGCGCAACTAAGTATATGTCAGGAGCTGGCTTTTCCCGGCCCTTCGGTATCCGTGAATCATCCCCCAAAATTCGCTGTTCAGGTGGGAAGAGATCCATCAATCGCTTAGTTTCTGGCCTTGAGGTTTTGACTTCATAGCTTCGTCGTTTCGCACCAGTTGCTAATGCCAGCTTTATTCTATGACCCGATGCAGCACTATGCGCACGACTAAGGTTATATACAAGCTGCTCTGCTCCCGGCATTGGCATACAAGTTGAGAAATGTAGTCGCATTTGATTAGCCGATTCAAGAGCCCATTGCTCGTGAGATATGGGCAGTTTGGCCCAGTCGTGAAACAAGTCACTATTTGTTGAACCGGGGACACCCATTAGCTTGGCTCGAATTGATCTAGTAAGAGGTGGTCTTCCGTGTTTTTCGAGGAGTTGATTTATAGACGAGGTTATTTTGTCC
Organism: Trichophyton schoenleinii; assembly: GCA_018357685.1. NCBI lineage: Eukaryota > Fungi > Ascomycota > Eurotiomycetes > Onygenales > Arthrodermataceae > Trichophyton > Trichophyton schoenleinii. Next base: position 1,594,514 of record WOFF01000001.1, read on the forward strand.
TCCGAATTAATCAGTAGTCCGTCCATATCAAATATGCAAGCCCGTATTGAGGGGCGGGGGCATCCCATGGTAGCTATAACAGTCTTCTGCGGGCAGACCCTATATCAAGGTTACCTAAAGTAGTGTAGACGATGGTGTGCAAAAGATTTCGAGAACAGACTTAAACGCAGAAGCAAGCCTTCGCTAAAGGCCTAGTTGTTCGGATGCCACCCGCTTGGTATACGAAATTGCTGAATTGCTTGGGTAGAGTAGTGAAGGGTGAGAAGTGTTAGGGTTAGGTTAGGGAGCAATTATTCTAAGAAAGACCATTAAGGTGAGATAAAACGAGATATACGGCGTAATATATAAGGTAGGGTGGGATGCGCCTAGGATACGCAGATGAAACAGAATAATCATCTGGATTTACGGTTGTGTGGCTAGACAGCGGATACGATGGCATTAGTTATTGCACAGGGTTATATCCAAACTATATTACTTAGTGCTCTGTCGGACTTCCAATTCTATAAAACTATGTAGTAGTGAAATCTCTATTATTAGTAGGACGTAAAGTTGCCGCTGAAAAATACCCTTGTTCATCACTCAGCTCGATACTGCAAAACGTCCTCAAACCAATCCAGGACCACTTGATTCGCCAAAACACTTGCACCAACAGAACAATGTTCGCCAGCTCCGTCGGCGGTTTTGAATTCGTGATAAGTAGCAAGTTTGCTACCAATCTTGTCGGCAAGCACCCTTGCCTGGCCAGGGAAAAATTGATCGTTTTGTGCATCACCCACGAAAACCGGCGCAGTAATGTTCCGTGCAAAGCCATCTAGATTGTATTTTTGGGTCTGTGAGAGCCATTCGAAGGGCGATTCCGTATTAAATGACCACAAGCCTTGCTGAACAGCCCATTTAGTGAACGTTTCGGTTGACGGTTCTGCTAGGCCCTCAGCCAAGATGGAATCAAAAAGTTTTGCGTTCTCAGGCCCAGATTTGAACAGCTCCTTCAACTTTGGTGGGAAAGGTTTCAGATTGGATTCGCCGAAGTCATAAATGCCATCCAATGCAAGAACAGCAGCGATACGGTGCTCAACCGCTGCAGCGCGAGGTGCTAGAAAACCGCCGAATGAAAGGCCCATGAGGCCAATAGCATCGGCTCGGACTTCAGGGCGGGTGATGGCATAGTCGACCACGGGAGTAACAACCTTCTCCCACTGAGGGATGAAACCGAGCTTCTGTTCTCGGCGAACAGTGGGCTGGCTGGGCCCTTCGTAAGTAATAACGTTGATCCCTCGGTCAAGGGCTGCCTTGCCTAGAACATGATACATTTCCTCTTGTGCGCCATCGAAGCCATTTCCCATTATGATTGCCGGCCGTGGACCAGGCAAGCCACAACGGAAAAATATAATTGGTATTGTGAAGTTCGAGTGGAGGTCATCGTCATCACCCTTGGCATGCAGAGTTACTCTCTGCCCTGGGACGGGGAGTAAGGAAATTGCTGCATTGAATGCTTCCAGGTGCTTATCCCAAAGAGAATAAACTCGGGGGTCGGTCCAGTTTCCCCGTAGAAAGAAATCCGCAGAGCGATAATAGGTTGCTGCCTTGAAGAAGGTATTGCGAGCGGAGATTGGATGGTCGGTAATGTTTATGGCTTTGGCCTGCTGATGAACACGAGTGGCAAGTTTATTGAATGCAGTGTAATAACTTTCGAAGTCTCCGGGTTTGATTTCCCTGGCTGCAATGAGAACTTCATTGACGTCGGAGCCTTCATATGGCACAAGAGATAGATCACGCAGCAATTCGTAGTGAAATGACTTGTCCGAGCTAAGTTGAATTGCTGATATGGATGTGTTATCTCTCCTCTCAATGCGCACTGGTGAAGCCTATCCCGAAAAGTGTTAGAAACTAGGAGCAATAGATACCTCACTCCCTCAAGGTGCTTACCGTACAAAGGCTAACCACACCAATTAGGGACCCAAGGTGCGACAACTTCATTACTGCAAGGGGATATAGTTGGGTATATAGTGTTCCAGTTGTTCTGTTTACCTGGGTTATGTATTTTCGAGAAATGGTACACATCCAGAGAAGTTGACCTCGATTTTACAGACATCTTGAACGAGATATGCGTCATGGCTTCGGTGTCCTGAATTGGAATCAGTCGCGAGATGGCTATAGCCCGGTAACGAAAGACAAGTGTAGTTCAGCCCTGGCTCCATTATATAACCTCAATAGAAGGCAGGATGCAGGCAGGATCCAGCAGCAGGATGGATGGGCGCAGTAAGTAGTTGCGTCCCAAAGAAGTAAGCGTCGCGAGGTTCAATGTCTTTGCGTTTTATTATATAAGCCAACCTTAACTTTATTATGGAAAATATTAAACTCCGTAATGATCTAACCTATTCCGGTTAGACTTGCGGCAGAGCCGCGGAGAGATTAGTAATCGATCCTTCACGCTCGTTTAACCAAAAGCGGAACGAAGGACCGCCATTTGTTGAGATGCGCAGGCAGATGCATTCAGCATGACGGAGGTACCCCCAATAATCTCGTTTATAAACGAGCAGCAGCGGCAGCAGCAGGCCTCTGGGCGCCGGAAGGGAGTGAAGCAGTTTCACAGAAAATCCCGAGTCGGTTGCCAAAGATGCCGGACAAAGAGAATCAAGGTGAGTGCAGCAGCATATATAATGGCTGCCAGGGTCAATTGTCCCTGGAGGTGCAGGGTACATTACAATCAGTTACTAATGGCAAGAAAGTGTGATGAAACAAAGCCGGTATGCCGCAACTGCGAGCGTGTTGAGGAACCTTGTGTCTATGATCGCCTTCCTAAAGATGAATCTATGGAAGCGGGTGAGCCCGCAGAAACGAAAGACCGGCGGATTCTGGAGCTCAAATTGATGCATCTTTATATCACTGAAACTGGGCCGACAATTGCGTTCGACCCTGAGACGTCCTATGAGGTCTTTGTCGATGCTCTCCCACGCATGGCCTTCCAGTCGGATGGACTGCTGTACAGCATCTATGCTGTCACCAGCCTTCACCAAGCAAGAAAACTACCGTCCGCTGCCTCTGAATCCTCTATGCTGGAGCATCACCACCGTTATCTACAGCTTGCATTCAAGCACCATCATAAAGAGCTTATTTCCTTTTCAAAGGAGAAGGCCGATGTGATTATGCTTACTACTCACCTTATGCGTCTTGTAGCCTTCGTGATGCTCTCAGAACGGATCCTGGAACCTTATGCGCCTCCCATAGAGTGGCTTCGCATAACCAGCAGCAATGCGAAGTTCTTTCAAACCGCCATGGAAGCTATTGGGGATGATCCCTCCACCTGCACAGCCAAGCTAATCAGATCAACCCCACTAACACTAGACGAGGATAATGCCCAGCACGAGTTTCCTGATCCTCGACCAAGCTTTGAACATATCTTGACCGCTCGAAGCAAGGATCCGGATGACAACGATGACCCGGTTTTCTGGGATGATGGTGTCAGAGTTGCGTACGAGGGGGCAATGGGATATCTCGGCAGTATATTCCGGATACTGCACAACTACAATGGACCCCCCGGACCGATAAGACGGCGAATTGTCGTTTTCCCCTTTATCGTGGATCCTCGCTTCATCGATCTTGTAGCAGAGGGTCGTCCTCGGGCCCTTGTTATCCTGGCTCACTTTTTTGCGCTGATTGTGTTCTTGGATACCTATTGGTTTGTCGGCAACACTGGAGCCCGGGAAGTCCGGGCAATAGCTGCGCATCTTCCACCCTTCTGGCAAGGTCTAATGGGGTTCCCCCTTTATATCGTCGAGAATGGGTTCACTTGCAAACGATAAACAAGGAGAATGCTCTCTTATCGTTCTATATCCAGTTGAGTATCTCGCTTTTCAGGATATGGGCTGAGCCGTGCGATGATTACTCGGGATACAACACCCTGGATCAGTATATAGAACATACCTTTTGAGTACATATATAGATTGTTTAAAGGTGGCGACTTTGTAAATAAATATGACACTTGATTTAAACTCAACTCATAAAGCTTAACTAACTAGTGAGTTAACTAACTACTAACGACTACAAGCTTGGATAGTTTTGATTCTGAAAATAAACACTTTCAACTCCTCATTCCTAGCGCTACCTGGATATTTTGATGTCTTAAACGTCAATTCATACTCGCAGCAATTCATTAAAGCAATTAAATATGCCTGCTATCCCCAAAGAAAGCGACTTCCCGTCGTCTGTATCCGTCACCATCACCCCACCAGACTCACCGCGATCAGCAAATGTCCTCATCCTCCTACATGGACTAGGTGATACGCCTGCACCTTTCACTAGCTTTGCATCGGCTCTCCATCTACCCGAGACAAGCTGTATAGTCGTCCAGGCCCCTGTTCCACTGCCGTTCGACCTTCCCGGCTTTCACTGGGGTGACGACATTGTTTTCGAAGCGGACTCATTAGATCAAGACCCTGGCTTTACCAGGGCTACCCGCATGATAGCCGCAGATATCATACGGTCAACGTTGATAGACAAGCTCGGGTACAAGGCTCGCGAGATATTACTTTTCGGGTTCGCACAGGGTGCGAGCGTTGCGCTGAGCGCAGCGTTGGAATTCCACCTGTCAGAAACTGGCCAGGGAGAGCTTGGTGGTACCGTTGCAATTGGCGGAGTGTTGCCTCTTTCAGCTATCAAGGAAAGAGGGAGTAGGCAAAATAAATCGCCTAGTCCAGTGCTAGTGTTGGGTGGTCATGGTACGCAGAGCGCTGTGACAGATGTAGGCGTTCGTCGAACGAAGGAGGAGTTTGAATACGTGGACGTGGTCCGCTGGAGAAGCAAGAAGGAGGATACCATGCCTCGAAATAGGGACGAAATGATGCCCATCATGCAGTTCTTTGCTCGACGGTTACGTAGCACTAGCGGAGTGCCTGAAGGAAGCGTGGAGCTTACTTAGACATGAGAGGGTAATATCTATTAAAAACAAATCCATGCAGTAAAGGGGGTATAATTACAGAAGAACAAAACCCTTTTTTATCTATAATACATCTGATAAGGCATTTCTGACCCTCTTTATACTTTCTTTAACTTCCGTTTCTGTAGGCGGCATCGCTGGTCTGTTTCCGTCACGTATTACTATCCTCATAGAATCTTCCGTATGTCTCAACGCTTTTCGGCCTTCTTCACGGATATCTGTTTCCCAGGTCTTGCGGGCTGAGTCCCATTTTTTCTGTTGTCTCCAAACTGAGTAAATTAAACCCACGGCAGCAAAGGTTCCAGCCTCGCTGAGGGAAGTAGTAGTAGTGGAGATATATGTCAGAGCGGATAGTGCTGAAGTCAGCCCGGTAGTTGACAAGCTGAACATGACTAGGCTCTGTGCGAGCGAATGCAGTGGCATGATAGTGGATGTTGTGAGCTTGTTTCGGCTTTCCGTTATTTGTGTCTTCCATGGAGTGAACACAGGGGTATTGCGTGGAGATTCGGGTGATGCATCTTCCGTAGTCGGAGTGCATCTTTCTCTACCCACAGAAGAATCCTCTTCCAACAATCGGGCTTGCTGGAATCGTCCGCCAATCCATAGAGCCTCCTTCTCAGCTTGAGTAAGCCACTGTTTTTGCAACAGGCTGGAACATATCATAGGAACATCATCAACTCTCCAGAACAATTTCCACCACACTAAACTTTGCCAGCTCTTGCATCTGAAAGCTTCGTCTAACGAAGTCCGAAGCTCCTCGTGAGCTCTTTCCGCCCATCCCGAGATCATGGCATTCAATGATTCCCGTACCTCCTCGGGCACAGAACTCGCTTGCACGTCGGCTAATGTTTTCTTTTCGTGCTGCTTGATTTTTGTATCTGCCTCATTCAACACGGAATCGAGCAGATGCCGGATGTCAGGGGACACAGCTTGATCCGTGGGAGCCGCGGCAAGCCAGTCGATAATTGGTTGAATTCTGCTTCCGTCCCATCCTTCCTGGTAAGCCGTTGCATTTTGGGCTGACTCGCGGAACTTGTCCAACGCCACTTCAGCACGGTCAATATCAATAAATGAAATGTCTCCATTGTTGTTCTCTGGAGCCTTGTTCAACTGTGCCTGGAATACTGCCTTTACTGGGCCAAATTCACTTGTATCTGTCTTCCCAGTTAACTTGGCAAACGTGAACAGCCCATCGATCCCGTCACCGCATATTATTGATCGATGTACTGGGTATTGGATATGTGTGGCAGGGCCCCCGTTTGTGGATGGAATGGATATTGTTGCGATCTGTAGAGAGTTTGTAATTGGCTCTTTTAACGAGGTGATATTTGTACCTAAGGGTGACATTAGGATTTCCAGGTTTGCTTTCCGAAGCAGGTTGGATGGTATCGAGACTGTCGGCAGAAAGCTGTTTCCTGACGATACTTCATACTTATCTCCGTATCTATATGAAACCATTGCTGAGAATTAGCCCCTTCCTATGCCTAGCAGATAAACAAAGTACTGACCTTATAAGAAAACTGCCAGAGTCGTTGTTAGCACGAGAGTCAAGATAACCTTCCCATGCTTCTTTCGGACCCAGCGGGTCAGCAAGTAGTAGCCGTACAAGCCTTGCAGAAGTCTGAGTACCGCCCAAGCCGAACACTACAACAGTATCATTTAGTTAATGTAAAGAAGGGCAGATACAAAAGCCGATGGGACATCCTCACGCACCTGCAATCCTTATCAATGGGTTCTCCGTCTCAATGCCTCTTTGCGCCAATTCTAATCTGCTCAAATCCACATGGTTCCCAGACGTATTTTTAAGCTCCTCCAAAGCTTTATATAGTTCCTGGAACCTCTCAGGAATATTTTTTGTAGCACTGACAATCGATGAACCTGGAAGAGTCGAGGCGGAGCGCTTGATCGTTGATCTGGGCGTGGAAGCTGGTCCACTGGAGGAGAGTTGGCGTATCTGCGAGCATGACGGGCAAAAGAATAGTCGCCTGGCTAGAAGTGGCGTCCTCTGGATGAGGGAGACATGGTATTTCCCAGGCATTGGGGTTGATGCGCAGGTGAGTTGCGGTTTGTCAGTTATGTCTTTCTCGATATCTTCTCGCAGAGTTGTTGATGCAGCAAAAACAAGCTTGTGTTTGTCCGATACAGGGACGGTAAAATATCAATGTGACTAAGCTCTTTTATGCACCAAAATTAAACATCTTGGCAGCCAGTCTGTAATAAATTAGGTAAATACGCTGTATAGAAAATACAGGCATCCTCGGCGTCAGGGTCTATAAAGCACAAAAAGGGAGAAAGGGAGTGAAATGGTAGCTATAGATGAAATAACTACCACACAATGGTGACTGATAGTTTACATCCATATAGGATGGGGCCCTAAATCTTACTATACCCCTATCACCGACAACTTGTTTGCGAAAAGAATGGGCCACCCGATTCCAGTACAGCTAAGCCTTGTAGTTATCAGAGCAAAAGAAACATCAAATCAAACCAGCCGTTTATTCCTCATTGTAAGCAAATATTATTATTGATATTTTCTCTCTTCCTTCTTCTTCCCATTTCCTCCCCAGTATACAATACGTTCAGGATCAGGAAAGTGATTGACGGCAGACACCAGGAGGCCAGGCCGGTTAAGGGAAACGGAATTTATCAATTCCTTTTTGTTCGTGAAAAACTTATTCAAGATTCATACAGGATATGCAGCTTTTGCATTTCTCCTGGTGGAATTAAGGTCTTGGTATCATCACCGGGGATTCATTCAATCAATTCAAAAAACAGTTAAAATAAAAGAGCAAAAGGGTTCAGATTTGTCGAGTTCTGGGCAGGGGATACGTTAAGCCTGGGAGTCATAATGATGGGATGGATGTCAAGGGACGGGCGGATGAGATAACAATGGGGCATCAAGATGACGGTTCTCGCTTTCGGGGTCGACCAGATCCAGATGACCTAGGTGAAAGATATTAGCCTGGCGGACAAGAGCTGAAAGGAAAACAAAGCAGTGCAACTTACATGCTAATCCTTCGGGCTACGTTTGTCAGATGCGTGTCGTTAGCAGCCTCTTGAGCAGCACGTTCCAGCGCCTGTCGTCGATCCTCTTCGGCACGCTTAGTGACCTCTTCATGGGTCGGCGGTAGTCGTTCGTTCTGCAAATCGACTTTTCGAGCGTCCTCAAAGTTGTGAATAGCTTGCTTAATACCTTCAGCGCCAAGCATGAGCGTTCCTGCTGGCAAACGTCCGCCAGTAGCAGTTTTAAGCTCAGTAACCCGTTCGGACTCTTCTCGGAGAACCTGGAATACACGGGATAGACGACCGATAGCAAGGATCTTGTTTTTGATAGCACGTCGTTTGAACTCGGTACTTTCGGGGTCATTTGATGGAAGAGTCGGCGAGGGTGGAGCTTCAGATGCTGACAAGGGAGTCTCTTCCTCGAGTTCTTCCTTGGAGCAAGTGTTGAGAATGGCAATGAGCATATCTGTGATTTTCTCTCCAACGAACGGTAGTGACCAGGTAAAGACGTCCATGAAGTTGGGGAGCCAGTAAGGATGTGGTGAGCAGTTAAACTGGCGGATATTCATGACGTTGTTCTCATACTTGAGGACCGCAGCCTTGTTATTGTAGACGTCAAGATAGTTGGGCGCACTGAAGATGGTCATAACACTTGGGAATCCGGTCGTTCGGGTTTTGCGGTACATTCTGTATCCGGCATCTTGAGCCTCGTGGGCTCGAATGATGGATAGAAGGTTGTTCTTCTCTAGGAATGCGCAAGCCGCATGATAGGAGAAGAAATATGAACATCCTCGGACATTGTTGTGGATGAAGTGTTCACCCGTTTTCTCTTGACCAAAGTCTTCCAGAGGGTCGGCCCAAAGAATATCGCACATCAGCCCGTAGGTTGGTGGCTCCCGGAAACGGTCAATCTATAGTAACTGTGAGCATTCGTGTATAGAAATTAGTGTATGAAACACCTACTGTTTTCAAATCCTCCAATGTATGTAGCTCAGGGCTCAAGCCACCGTGGATACAGAGGAACTGTTTGTTCATAATTGCAGCCAGAGGCAAGGCGCAGAATGAATCGGTGCAGGCATCGTAGACTCTCTCGGAGTACTTGTGTTTGCACTCTAGTTTGAAGGTAAAGTAATCTGTGAGATGGCGACATTCGTGATTTCCACGTAGCAGCCAAAGACTGTTGGGGTACCAAATCTTTAGAGTCCATAGATACAGAACACACTATGGGAATTATCAGTAAAGGCCTCTCGTACTGTTACACCCATCATTTCACTAACCTCAATACTGAAATAGCCTCGGTCAACGTAGTCTCCAAGGAAGAGATATCGTGTCTCCGAAGGGTCTCCTCCCACCTCGAACAATTTCATCAAATCATAGTATTGTCCGTGAACATCACCACACACTGTAATGGGAGCATCCATCTCGAGCAAGTTCGGCTCTGATCTGAGGATTGACGCTCCAGTATTGATGATCCATAGTGCCTGCTCCTCCGTGAGACGACCTTCACGGAAGAAATGCTGCTTGAGGAACTTCAGGTCTGGCTTGGTGGGATCTTCGCTGGACCAAAACTGTTCGTTGGTAGGTGTGTTGAAAGCCGGGGCTTGCACCTCTGTGATTGAACCGTCAGCCAAATGCGCAATGCAATATACTCTCTAAATGTCTCTGTGCATGTAGAAATGGAGGAGAGAGGGGGGGCTTGTCAACGAACCCTTGCAGACACGCTCCTGTGTGGATACCTGGGTGCCATCTTCCATAGTATGGAGGGTGAAGTCAATCTCAGGGACGGGCTTCTTCTCCGTGACCGCTTGCACCAGTTTCCCTTCCATGCTTGCTGCTTGTTTGGCGGGTTGAATGGTGGCGCAGCCCGAGTTCTCAGTGGCCTGGGAGGGGTACGGTACGATATGCCTGTCAATCTCAACCGTGACACGGGGTTAGCGAGGGGGCGCAGCTCTTCGATGGGCTTCTCGGCGATATTAGAGCTGGAGCATATGCGGTCGAGAGCGTGAAGAGTCGTAGCTAATGTCCGCAGCCAGGTTGGGGTCGTCGCGTGTTCGATGATAGTTAGTAGGGCTGACGACGAAAGTAGAGATAGACGGCGAGCGTGGGTGGCTTTTCGATTTCAGATAGTTGGGCACTAGTGAAGACCAGGGTCGCTTGGCTAGGGGGCAGCGAGGCGTCCGATCGAGCGAGCTGGTCGTTGATGTGCAAAGCTGCAGGCCGTGATGTAGATATCCAGGAGCAGTCGCTGGTTGTCTCTCGAAAGTTTTGACGTTGGAAGAGTTGCTCGCTAGTTAAGGTGGATGCGGCTTTCGCGGCTCTCTTATTTGCTGCAACTTCCATCTCCCGCCCGCATTCACGAGCAACCACGACAGCACCACCACCACCACCACCACCACCGTCAACGTCAACGTCATCGCAGTCAGGGTCGAGAACCGGATTGTAAGCGATAGAAAATAAAAGGGCTAAGCAAGATGTTTGATTCAGAGAGTGAGTGGTAGTGCGGTTTCAAGCCTTGTGGACGCTGCTAACGGCAGACTAGGACCTCATCCCATACTGGCGCAGATTCCGCTGACGGTCTCGCCGTTCATTTCTCTGCCTACGGCCACTACTCTGCCATATACATACAAGTCGATTCCTTCATCTCTCCCACCGTCTGTCACGGTCGACGCCAGTGGCTCAGAGAAACCAAAGTATGTTGTTTCGTCCAGTGGCCATGCCGCTCACCCGGCCGATATCCTCGCAACATGCCAGGCGCTGGCGGACCACATGAAAAAGAGACAGTCAGAGGGAGAGGCCGCAATCAAGGAGTGGGAAGAGTTTATCAAGCAACGGGACTTAGCCGAAAAGCGTCGAGTTGCTCCCGGATGGCTGGACCGTCAGGAGAAACTTCTGCAGCCAACCCATGCGTTTGGACATGGAAATGCTTCCGCCGAAGCACATCAGAGTCTTCTTGACCGCCCAGTTGCTGATCAGACGAATAAAGATACTTCTCCGGCGATGGAACCGAGAAGCGAGGGTGTTGAACTCGACCGTGCATTCGGCGGAATGGGACTGAAATGATCATATCTCTACGGCAACAACGAGATGCATAATTATCAACATTTTCCAGGTGTTAACCAGGTTATCGAACGGATCTCACATAGTGGAGGTGTAGCTCCATCCCATCAAATGAGCTCTTCTTCGCTCAAAAGCCAGATGGCCTGGTTTGCGACGAGAACCGCCACTTTAACCCCATCAGTCTCTCTCTCAAATATGTGCTTAACGGAACCTCAGGGAAACTCTGGGTTATCAACTTATTCATCAACTTCGCCTTGGTTTTCAGCAACTACCCATATTCTGCCATTCCAACTTCCGGTGTCAATAGTACTTGGTATTCGTGAAGTCGATGGTTGTCTTCCCAACAACTTTGCCCTGTGAAGTGGTTTCAAACTTCAACACACCGTCCTGAGCTCCAAATATGACCTTCACTGAGAATTCAGCTTGATATGAAAGCAGTCCGTCGATTAATTTTTTCTCAAAAAGGTTGAAATCAATGTCTGTGATGTCCACGCTGATTATACCGACCTTTTTGATACCTACATAACAAGTGGTGTCAGAGGTGCTAAGTGAAGTGGGAAATATTAATACATACTTGTGTGTTCAACCCGTTCAGGTGCTTCGTTTGAATCGCTTGAAAAGAGCATGGATTTGATTATCATTGAACTCCCAGAATAATATACCTGAGTGTAATCAACGGTGTACGTATGGTTCTCGGTATATTTTTCTCCCTAATTCCCTTGTTAGCCTATCTTGTCCAGGCATCTTCCACCTTGTCAGCATGGTGACCTACTTTGGAAATCATCCATTTCATGATCCCTCCCACCATCTTTTTCCCTGTGAATTCATCGATGTGGGCATTTTTCTCACGGTCGATACCTTGGCGGAATGGTATACTCCATTCAAATCCATAGTGGCGACGGCATCTTTTTGTTGTTACTTGAAGACCCCAGAGCCCTCGAAGTGTGGCTCCCTTCACTATGGCAGTTTGTCTGCGGCATAGAAGTTAATTAGCCTGTTCTTGGTTGAGTGGGAGTGTTCTGCTTACGGATTATCTGGGACAGTGATTGTGATGCCAAAGAAAGCCTCCTCCATTTTCTCCCGGAGATACTCAGAATCGCCAAACCCGCCAACAAGGATTATTCGCTTGTTCACGTTAGCTCAAAAGCAGACAGCAGGGGAGATCGACATTAAATGACTTCCATACATTAATTATACCGCTTTCTGCGTCCTCGGCGTCATCTATTTGCTTACGAACAAGACCGATGACCTGATCCACGACTGGGTCAAATAGCTGCCGAATATCATTGCTAAACCGGTAGTTAGTTTATGCTATCGTTTATATCTGGAGTACTTTCGTACCTTGAAAGCAGGACAAGGCGTTCTTCATCGTCAAAATATTCAGACTTCACCTTACTGGCCCTTATATTGAGTGGCAGCTCGTAAATTTTGTCTTCTTCTATGTTAAACCCGAAGTCCTTCTTGACTATTTCGAATTTCCTCATGAATTCGCTTCCTGGGCCTTTCTTTTTAGCAGGAAGCATATCAAAAGCTTTCCCAAAGCGTCGAGACATAAGTCTGTACAGATTTCTGTCTACCGCCGTCGACCCGCATTTGCCGCCTACCTTTGGGATGAGCAACCAATTTGACCGCTATGATAATGGTATCCAGTACTCACCAATTCCCGTGCAAAGTTCTTCAAAAGACAAAATGGGGTCAACTTTGTTGATCAAATAGGTGGTAATATCCTTTTTGGGCTGTGAGATAATACCCCATATCAACGACGAAGGTTCACGTACCACTGTACCACCGCCGCAATCACATACCAAAACTCCATCACCGGGCTTGATGTGAAAGTTAGTCAACGTTCAATCGTACATATGCCTGTGACCAACCTTGAAGGAAGCTCCGAGGCCATCTGTGGCTGTTTTGTTCAAAGCTGCAATGGCTGCAGCCTCCGGTTCCGTGACCATGAATATTTGGTCATTAGGCCGTTCTATGTTGCAGGTAAAGCCTGCACGTTGGGCGGCAGTTTTTGTTTGCGCTTTTGCTTGGTCCGACCAAATCGCGGGCACTGTGAACCAATATTCAATCGGAGTGATTCCAAGCACTTCCTTCGTGATCTGTTTTTCAATCATCTTTAATACATGGGTTCGGACCTCTTTAAGGAAGTCTGCTACAACGCTCACTGCGGATTTTCCACAAGGGAGTTGCAAAATTCCTGTTTTCGAAGCTCCTTCGAGGGTTGGGTCATCAAACTCTCCGAGTGCAATGTTCCGGTCCAATAGCAGCTTTGTCCAAGAGTAAGCGGTCATGCCAGGTTCAACTTGAAACCCCCATCGAATGGTTCTGTTTAGTGGATTATCGATGGGATAGGCAATACGTGAAGGCGCCTTGAAGACTGTTTCAGAGTCTCTTGACGGACCAGGCCACGTTCCAATGACGATGACATCTTTGATATCACTGCCTGTTGTACTCACGTAACTGGCTCCTTGGGATATGTCAGCTCATTTTTCCAATCAATGACGGCTTCTTTACCTGTAAACGTGGTTCCATAATCAATTCCAACTATAATCTTATGGCCCAATATTGCTTTATTGAACTTCCTGGGGGTTCTGGGTGCCATTTTCCTGGCTCTTCTTTCTGCAAATTTGCAGAGTTGCTACCTGCATGGGCGTCTTGATAAGAATAACAGAAGAAACGAACGAGTTTGTATCCCGGACTTCAATTCCACTTAGCTAACTATTTGGGTTTCTTTGTCCCTCTAGGAGTATGGTCTAGCTCGTGAAAATTTTCAATGGAACTTCCCGCTACTTATCTAAGACTTCCTAATCTAAGCCGGGACTTACTTCGGTTGCTATCAGTTTTCTTCACCCTTTCAGGATTTGTAGGTCGTTGGCTCCAGTATGACCTGCGATATGGAGACGTCTATACGTGAAAGTCCTAGTTACCACGCTGCGGACGTTGAGATGGCAGAACCACATAGCGTATGCTCATTTATTCCCCTTTTTTCTTACATACTAGTTATACAGTTGTTAACATCTTTACAGTGCACCAAATGCAGCCGCAGCTCTGAATCAGAACACCAGTCGAGCCCAAACATTGGTTCAATGGCAGAGCCAGTGTCCAGGTATTTGGAGGATGTTAGTTCCCTAGACTGACCCTTGTTTATCTCATTCTAATGTTATGACATCCAAAGGAATCGGAACCTGCTGTCGAGGCCGTCGACGCCAGCGAAATGGATATGATAGAATCCATGATATCCCAGCTTCTACAACTTAGCTCTCAGTTTGAAGGCCGACTGAATAAACATGACCAAGAGGTTGGAAACCGTCAAGTGACGATCGAAGATCTCAAGCGCCAGATCAAGGATCGTGATGAAAAAATAGGTCAGCTCAACCTTTCTTTAGAGAACTGTACATCGTCTCTATCTACTTCACTGAGGATATCAAATCGAATGACACCCCACAATTGAGTAACTGACAGTAAAATAGCTTCACTTACTCAGGACTTAGCTACTATGCAATGTCAGCAGGAACAACTACTGAATGACCTCCGTATCGCTCAAGAAGCTAATCTTCGCTCGATAAAGGCTACTTCATGGGATCCAAAAGAGGATAGAGAGATTCGTAACGAGTTCTCTAGACTTGAAGAAAGACTAAGGGCATGGGTGAGAAAATATGTGGTCCGAGATATCAGCTGCCTGAGGCCCCTTGCGGACTTTGAGAAGGATGCAATACTTGGTCGCCTCAAAGGCAGCATTGCGCGATCAACATTCAGCTCCTTGATGAAGGGAATGACTCCACGTCTGAAAAAACGATTCCCTTTTCTTATCGGCCACGCGATGCTCGCCGCATCCATTTTTGACCCAATGTTCTCTAACCCCTTTTTTGCGATTCGATATTTTAACACATATTCCAAGCCTGTTTCTTCTTCCGCGATGTTTGGCCTATACCGGACAATGGGAAATGGTAGCTATACCCTCACCCTCACGTATTATGCCCAGAGTGACTGATCTATCCACAGCTTCCCCTTCCGAAGCACACATATGGCGCTCCCAGCTGCTGCGCTTTTTAACAAAACCTAAGCCAGGTTCACATGAATCATCATTGGCATCGCCACGAATCATCGAAAACTACAGTACCAGAAAGGCTAAACTATTCCTTGAAGGGCCCATAGGTCTGCTTCTAGAGGCACCTAAACCTGGGGCAATTCAAGATGAATGTCTGGATGATCTATGTCACATCTTTGCCCATGCAATGCAGTTATCCTTATCATTATGGTGCCAGAGGACTCAAATGGCCTGTAACTCCGTGTTCGCCGGCAACACAAGGGTTTATCTCCATACAGATCCTTCGATGATTGCGCATCGCCTCCATCGGCTCGACGAGGGTGAGGACAAATTAGATGGCAAAGAGATTTTACTTATCATTCAGCCAGCAGTAGTTGCGTTTGGGAATGAGGATGGGGAAAATTACGACAAGCAAAAGATTTGGTCACCTGCAGTCGTTCTTGTCAATGAAAAATAGGGCTAGTTTATTGTCATAACTAGCTATTTGAATAGTTAACAGTCCCAGCTTTTATTCCCTTTAGTTAGCTATGAGATCCTATGAGGTGCTTTACATAAAATTAAGGGCCCGAATTATCTTCTCTTCTCCTTCATCGATTCGTAGCCTGCATTTTACTAGTAACGATGGGATGACGTTGAAACAAAGTTTGATCTTAGTTATCATTTTTACTTTCGCTCCACCAAGCTCCCCTCAACGCCGCCTCGCACGCCTCCGTTAGTTACCCTCCAAAACAAACAAAAGGCACAGTCTGAGCTGGCCATTGAAGCAATCTAGCTGCCGATACTGACGCTTCAACTGATTAACATAATGGAAGTCCTCCATGAAGCCCCAAATACCGCTTCGTTCGTACCTCTTGCGGAGCATCAATCGCGAACTCCTGCCTCGTTCTACTCTGGACCGCCCATTTTACACCACTTCAGCGAGAGATGCAAGGTGGTTATTCTCGAGCGTGACTTGTTAGCTTGCCCTGCTCTGAGCAGTCTGCGGTCAACTAAGACAGAGGGCTCTTCAAATGGCACAACACAGGGAGAACGCGGTGCCACTGCAGATGCAGCAGACGATGGGGCAGCAGAGGATAGTAAAGAGCTATCTCTACCCGGTGTCAGTGTCTGGGTTACTTCTGAGTATGTTTCCCGCTGTCCCACTGAATATTTAGATTTTCACGGCAGTATACGCTCTCTCGTGCGTGGAATATTATACTGACTTCTAATAGAAAGCTACTGTTGTTTTCTACGGAGACCTCCAGTGGTGTCGCAATCCCGTACCCGATAATATCTCTACATGCGATCCAACGGCTTCCCCTGCCGAATTCTTCCGATAATGATACTGTGCAGGGCCTTTACATGCAGTTGGCTACCACGGGTGGAGGAGACGAAAATATGGATGAGGATGTAGACGAAGATAGCATTTCGCTCACCATCATTCCTGTGTCGATCCCTGCTACGCAATCTACCGACCAGGAAACTTCAGCCGAAGAGGAAGATAAAAAGACCCAGTCTCAAATCGAGGCTCTCTTTGAAGCTGTATCTGCCTGTTCCAATCTCCACCCCGACCCTGTCGAGCAGGACGACGAAGATAGATACGAAGATGCGGATGAAGGTGAGGAATTCCATCAACAGCTCCAAGGTAGTGCCTTGTTCCAAAATGGTCTGATTTTCCCTGGAAACAACGCAGGTGGCCTGCCTCCAGCCCTACCTGGAAGTGGCGGCTGGATTACCGCAGAGAACGCCCACGAGTATTTTGATGAAGATGGAAACTGGAAGGGTGGAGAGGAGGCTCCCTTGGGTGCAGGAGCGGGCACCGTAAGGCCGCGTGAAGATGACGACGAAGGAATGAATGAGGCCAATGCCTCAAACAACGAGAATGGAACGGCTGGGGATGAAACGAAGTGGCGAAGGACCGAGTGATTCGCTGTTGCCCTACCTCTTATTGTCAAGTTCGATCTCTACCTTGTGTGATCATACCCTACTCAATACAGCCGGAGCCAGCCTAATATCGTAACTTCCCCAAGGCAAAAATATCACAAATCAACAAAACCATAACTCCTCAGGGAGTTTCCAATGTCCCGATTATACCCTTAGATCCACTACCATTATTCACACTTGACTGGGTTGATGATTCCAAATATAGAGTGCAATTACTGCAGCTAATTATGAAGGAAGCATAAATGTTTTACGGGATAAGTCTCCCTCTATGTGATCAGTATCGTGCTACTTCTATAGGTTTTTGATTCCCAGGATGTTTCCGCAGCGGATACCTCTGATTTCGAATTTATAATGCTTCACGAACGCCCGATCTATCCCGCTAATTTCCCCTTCTAATAAGTCTACTGACATTTAAGTTGATCTGAATCGAATGCTACTTTTGGAGAACCCTATGCTCTATACATGACCAGCTTACTGGGCTTCATGTTCATTGCGAATCTGCCCTCTAAGAATATCTCCATCAAAAATCCATCTCCAAACCTCCTTTGATCACCCCCATCGAGTCATCCGGTTCGTGGTGGTGAAATCGACCGGCGATACCCTTCCACCTCTTTCGGGCACTCTGACCGGTAATGCAGGGGTTGATGGCCGAACAAGACCCGGGATTCGAACAACACAGGGCGGCGGAGCTGGTAATGGATGGTCCAGCGATAAGGAGCCGTTCACCGAAGATCTGCGAGGCTCGCTACTCGCACCCTATTCTCTCTTAGCCGGGGGATATAATTCACATATTATCACCGCAACCACTAACTTTCGTTTCTGTTGGTGTAACTTTGGGACGTTCACCCCCAACATTGGATGGTCTTTGGACAGGTGTTGATCCTGACAAGGTGAAATTACTGAGCGGTATCATGGAGCCTGTACGGATATCAGAAGTTATGCTGCTAGTATAACAGTTTCAAACCTACCACTCTCTCTACTGTCTCTGGTTTTGCGCCTTGGAGTCATAATGGATTTGATCCCATAATATACCCACACACAGAACACAAAGATGAAGAGAACTAGTGCCACTAAGGCTAAGGTCAAAAGCACAAACTGGTATTCAGGTGAGTCGATCATGATGGAAAACTCAGGTAGAATGAATGATCAAATCAGAACTATTATCCAGGTCAAGTACGCTGCAGAGAATATTAGTACTAGGGGTATGCTGCTATTTATGAATCTGCAGTATAAGACGATATGACCTATAGTCCTGTAATATTCAAAATTTGTTTGGCTATAATATTGGACACAAACAAACGTAAAGCAATAGACCGTAGTTTAAAAAAGCTAAGTAGGAATACATACTTGTTTAGATATTCATACCGGTTTTAATGTATACGCTGTTGTAGCAAACAATACGGCGACGAAACCCCTATGTTTGGCCAGAAATACCTAAAAAATCAAGGACAAAAACTTGAATTTCTACCACAGCCCAAATGGGCAAACTAAACATGTCTCTACTCTGATATCACTGTAGGACTAACGAGTCTAGAGGAAATGGCTGTAGGTGTAAAGTCGTATAGCAAGCAGACAGTCAACAGGATGGTATAAGCCGGGGGGTCAACGAAAACAAAACGGCTCAACATTTAAAGAGGAGGAATATGTGCAATTTCAGTTCTCAACCTTGGCCCAACGGGCTTCCCCAAGAGATCTAACAAGTTATCGATGATAGCCTTGGACATGACGTCCAGGGCTCCCGGTTGAAGCAGGGTCATCAAGATGGTGGAGGTCTTGCATCCTTTCTCAACGGCGATTCCGTCAAGACGATCCCTGAGCCATAGTATTGCCTGTGGGGCCCCTGTGACAGCTAAGGTGGTATGTACAGATAACAGGTCCCGTTTATAGTCGATAGTCGCACCACCTGAGCAATACTTTCCCACCAGCGCATCAGTATCTGATATTGGACTGATCTCGTCATTTACCGATTTGAGAATGAGAATAGGAATGTCTGGTACTCCTTGCGGCAGGGCGTTGTGGTCTAAAATCGCCTTCACTCTGGGATCAGCAAATAAACCAGACTCCTTTCCTCCCTTAAAGTAACGGAATATATCTTCCATTCTAAAGTCTAAAGAGACTGCCCCCGAGCACTTTTTACCAGCACTCATGAATTTGTCCCGTAGATGAGGCACAAGGTAGGACTCTAGAATAGGTTGCATATCGGTATATTCATTTGAAAGCCCAATAACACCAGAGACGATTATCCCGGCGTCAAACCCTTTGTTGAGACTATGTAAGGCCGTCGTTATGCTTGGAACAACGCCGCCTAGCGCTGCCCCGACAATATTCAGCTCTGGGGCATATGTGGGGTGCAAATCTGCAGCAAAAGCGCTCGCAACGCTCCCTCCAGATGTACCCCATAAGCCTACCGCTGCATCGGGGTCCACTCCTGTAAACCCAGAAGAAGCAAGAGTAGCTCTAATCCCATCTAGAGTTGCATAACCTGAACGCCAGTAAGCCAAGAAGGCAGCTACAGGCCCTTCATAGTCCGGGATGGTGACAACCCACCCATTCTCAAGGGCTGCAGTTATGAGAAACAGCTCGGTTTGTATGATGATGGTTCCAAAAAGGCCACCTGGGTCTGAATGGAGCTGAAGGGCATACGAAGGTGCACAGTTGATGAATGCTGCGTCTTCGACAACTTGGTAGGATATGACTTTTGACATGTTTGCATTGTGAGGAATAAGGATGGTCGAAACGGTGGCTGTTGGTTGTCCAAAAGTATCGGATGAACGATAAAGGACCTGGTAGGTTGCGGCTAGGTCGATCGGAGCAGACCGGAATAAAGAAATAGGAAAAGGAGGTCTTCGATGTCTCAAAACCGTTCCCGGCTCGGTTTCTTCATATCCTGGGGGAGGCTGGTAAAAGGGGTCTTCGGAGGGAGGAATAGGAGCATCCTGAGCTAGGGGAAGGACGAAAGTCTCGACAGGTTTTCCATAGGAGATAGGGCCAAGCAAGAAAAGAAACAGCGTTGTTACGAGTTGAGTGAGAAACATTATTGTTTCTACACTTACTTAGGGTTTTTATGAGGCTGAAAAGAATGGCAGCTGATGAGTCACGGCAAAGCGTTATAGGGTATCTCAAGAGGCAAGAAGAAAAGCATTCATATCCCAAGGACCATGAATGACTGCTAGGTAGTGAGAGTGGCAGAGTCTATGCAGAAGAAATGGTCATCCATTCCATCTATTGGGTATATACAGAAGCTCCATGGGAGCGCCTCCCGCCTCCACGCTGAGGGAAGGCGTGAAAAACATGTTTCCCTTCCTTTCTACTTGGGCGGAAAGAAAGCGGCACTGAAGAGGCAAGGACTAGACTCGTAGTCACAACTAGTCAATAGTATTAAGCCTATGGACTCGATATACTTAGACATGGATGAGATCACTCTGTGCAGTCTGATCTGGTTCTAGAAAGTGTAAGAAAAATGATATGATGTTATGCACGTCAGCGCTTAAATGAACGCCAACCAATCAAATTCGCTGAACTGCCGACTTCACCCGGGGCATTTTCGCGCTTAGTCATGCGGCTAATCTCGCTTGGGTATAAAAGCGAAACTTCAAAAAACTCCCCAAACGACGTCGCAAGGATCGGGAAGACTTGATATCCCAAGAAGTCGAGAACAAATGTATAACTTCGCTTCAATTTCAGCCTATCTGGGCCAAAATTAGTACATGTTGTCCTCTGCATCTTTATATCCCCCTTCTCCCCGCCGTTCGCGTAGGATCTGCTGGACCGCGCGGTCGCTCTCGCCGCACACAATTGACGTCTCCCTATGTTCAATTCTGTCAATGCATGCTTCTTCTTTATCAAGCCATGCCTGGGCTTTCAGAATAAACTTGTCTGAAAACCTTTTGAGCACTTTATACCAAGTAATGCCCCCATGCCCTTCATCCTCGTCGTCACCAAGCATCCTATCCAGCCTTGTTTGAGTCGGATGCACGATATCATCTCTAAGTCTCCCAGAGGTAGGATGGAAGTACTTAGAAATATCATTTGAAGTCGTGGTAATTATGTTGTCTAGGGAGTGGCGACTATCGCCGGGTGGTGGTTGGTGTACCGGTTCCGCCGTGTCCCTTTCTTGCTGCTGAGGCGCTTGCCCACTCTGTATATAATGTAATAGGAATATACCTTCATTATCGTTGTCATCGTCCTCCTCCTCCCCCTCGCCCTGGAAGTCCTCATCGTCTCCTAGTCCAAATTCCTCCAGTTCATAATGCCCCCCGTGTGCCTCCACATCTATACCACGATATCCGTTGTGTCGGTTAAGGCTCTGTTCTGCGTCTCTGTGTCTGCTCCTTGTTGCTATTGGCCACCCTCCCCGTCGACACCTTGCAAATAACGCTCTCCCTCTCATCATCGCCGCGAGAATATACTTCCAGCCAATGATTACAGCTAGCAAGATGTATATTGCTACTGCTAGAAGGGGGATGAAGTCAGCCATGAAGATAGCATAGGTAAGATACTCTTCCTGCTCTGTGTGTGACTGAGGATCACGCCGCCCCAGCACTGTGCCAGCTCGTAGTGGCGTCGATACACGTCGAAAAAGCCCAGAGAAATTAATGCCGTCCATGCTGCCGTGGGTAATTCTGTCTGAGAGGAGAAATCGATGACGATGCTGTGATGCTGCTGCCGCCGAGCTGTCTCGAAGGTTGTGTGATGGCGCTGCAGGAAGTTGCCGGCCAAGGCGAGGCCCCCAACAGTGAAGGAAGCGCCTCCCAGCACCTCGCCGGCGCAGGAGAGCAGCCCGGCAATCGCAGCTTCAGCGTGGGCGAGCCCGTAGACCCTGACAGAAAGACGCAGAGTGATCTCGCCGCCGCCTCATGGCCGCTCTTGCAGAGTTGATGATTCCATCGTGAACCACGGATTGCATCTTCTGTGCGTCATCTATTAGAATGCTGCAGAAGGAAAGATACCTCTGAGCTGTCAGAAGCCCTGCACCTCGACCAGGGCATTATCGGCTTTATCTCTGCCAAAAGGGGTCATTTGGGGCTGGAAAAAACGGCTACGGAATCCGTCTTTGAAGCAGCTTTCATTTGGTGGTGGTTTTGACCCCTTTTAAGCCCGTTCAGGGGCTGTTTATGGGCATTGATACCCAGAGTCTGAAGCTCGCCGTCAACAACGGCCATGTACTCCTCGCTTCAGTGGCATCAACAACTTCTATTTTACCACTTCCTCAACCATGGAACCCTCACATCGTGACGGCATGATTCTGCCAGACGTGGCAATGAAATTGGTCCATATAAATCCCCTTCTCGACTGAAATCCTCCTTCTCTTCTTTTCATCTCAACCATCTTCTCCAAAGCAAGCAAATCCACCGAAGACACCGCCAAAAGAGTCCTTCTTCACCTCGTTTCTTGCAAACACCACTGTCTTCGGCCCTTCCTCTGTCCTACCAAAGGACATATTTATATATATTTATATATATTAAAAAAAAAAAACACGAGCAGGGTTAGCACCTCCTCCACCTTACCGTCCTATCATCCCTTTATCCATAACTAACCACCCCTTAGCAGCAACCGAAATGCCTGCCCAAAACAACAACAACGTTGCCGGCAGCACCAGCGCCGGCAACAACGCCAACACCACCAACGCCGGCACCAACGCCGGCAACACCAACAACAACGCCGGTAACAACAATACCGGCAACAACAACACTGCCGGCACTGACGCCGGCAACAACAACAACGCCGGCGACAACACTGCCGGCGACAACACTGCCGGCAACGACAACGCCGGCAACGACAATGCCGGCAACAGCAATGCCGGCAACAACGGCAACTCGAACGGCGTCGACAACGCCGACAACGGCTGGGGCAACGCCCGCCGTTTCATCCTCACCCTGTCGCGAATCGACAGGGTGATAATCTACGACACCCGCACCAGAGGCATCACCCAAACGCCTCTGAGTGCCTACCGCCGACTCCGCCCCCGCAACGTCACAACGCCGTTGCGGGACAACAACAAGGTGTCCAAGCGGAGACGAGGAGGAAGAGGAGGAGCAGCATGACTGTCTCTTCTTCTCTTCGCTCTTTCTCGTGCGCAACTCGCGCACATCAAACAAACAAACAAAAAAAAAAAAAAAAAAAAAAAAAAAAAAAAAAAAAAAAAAAAAAAAAAAAAAAAAAAAAAAAAAACGTGAAAATTGAAAAAACAAAAAAAAATCTGCTTTCAATGTTGTTGCTTGTACGTATGTATGCATGTATGTATGTTTGCCTGTCGCCTGTCCTGTTAACCATCATGTATCAAAAAAAAAAAAAAAAAAAAAAATTTGCTTAGTTAGTTAATGTATGTTTTTGCTGCGTTCAACTTCTATCTCCACTCCATCGTCTCCTTGTAGTCATCGTAGTTGTAGCTCATCGTAGTCATTGTAAGATGTAGTAGCCTTGTGCTGTAGTAGTAGTTGTAATAGTAGTAGTATATTGTAGTATGTCCTTATCTACGAGTGTAATAGTAATGTAGTCTGACCGGTGCATTAAGATACTTATTCCACTTACTATACACCTTCTTTAACATAGTTACATACGTAGGAAGGCTTTATACATCAACGTTGTAGTGTGTAGTGTGGTTGGTAGAGTCTCTAAGTGCCAAAAAAAGGGGCTCTGATATTCGCCCCCTAGAGTGATGACATGCCAAGACACTTCCTACAAGGGATGAGAATACTTGAAAAGAAAAGCCCATTTATTGAAGCATGAGTGAACAGAGTACTAAACAGTGTGTATGAGTCTACTAAAGAACGATTTTCTGCATATCCAGACTCCCAAGGAAGAACGCCTAGTTAGAACACGATAGCAACATATTCGACAGCCAGAATACATCGTGAGAACAATCAAGAATCGTAAACGAGAGAGACAAAGGGGAAGGAAAGACGACGACATTTGGCCTACGGCCATTCAAGTTTTTTGACAACAAGGGGGTATAAAGAAAAGAAAGAGGAAAACGAGAAAGGAGGCTCAGCAGGGCCACAAACGCGCGTGGAAAAGTGATAAGATGGCAGCCGTATAATATAGGACATTAGATCATCTCCGCAAGTCAAGTACACTGTTGCTTTTATCCATCCATCTCCACGTCTTCTCGTTGAGCTGGCATGGGGATAGGAACTTTGCGGTCCAAGTTATCTTCGAAAGGAGGAGGTTGTGGCATGTTTTCTGTGTTGGTATTATTATTAGTGTTGTTGTTATTGCTGCTGCTGCTTGCAGATGGCCTCGGCCGTCGTAGTGTATCACACCAGTTTTCGGCGCTGACGAGGGTATCGTTTACGACGTTGCTGACCTGGCCCATCATATCAAGGCCTTCTTCAGCCAGCACAAGAACACGGAAGGCCCTCGTTCTCATTTCGGATTCAGGAGCAGAGCCATCTGCCGGTACGTTGGAGTTGAACGCGATACGGAACCGCTGTGGTAGAGATGTGAGGTGTCTTCGGACGAGGTTGCGGGCGTTCTCGGGTAGAGCTCCACCGGCGTACTTGGACACGACGTCGACCACCATCTTCAACGTCTGCAGGACATCTCCCTTGACCTGCTGGATTTGCTGGGAGAGTATTGCAGGGCTTTGCTGCTGGCTGCCTTCTTCGCTTGCCCTGTTTTCCGTATTAAGCTGGTTAGAAGTGTCCCATTCCCTGAGTGCTTCCTTGAGACTGCCCACAGACGCCCCGATCCGCCTATTTGCCCACTGCAGCCAGGTGAGACAATAGGTCAGGCTTCTGAGGGATTCTTCGCTCATTGCTACTCCGAGACCCGAAGTGGATATCATGAGCCTGTTTTGCCAGGAATATTGGGTCTGAGACTGCTGCTGGGGTTGCTGCTGATTACCCTTGTACAGCTCGTCGTATTTCGGGGAAGAAGCGTTATCATAAGGTGGCAGGGGTTCAGACGAAAGAGTTGATGACCGCCTTGAATGACTGGTTCGGAGGTCGTGCATGCCTTTCTCGATATCTGCAGTTTCTGCAGACTGGTTGTTATTGCTATTAGAACTGGAGTTGGCGTTGGATTTATTGTTGACGCTCTCCCTACGCTGAAGCGCCCAGCGGAGGCCGCCTTCAACTCCGGTCCGCCTGCCAACTGAACCCACGGTGTTCAGAACTTGGGGGCCAATGTTCCGCTCAATGAACTCGGCACCGTATCTGAACTTGGGAGAGTATGTTTTGGATGATGTATAGACCGACATGGAGCTGTTGATTGCGGACGATAGCAACGGGTGTGATGTGATGAGGGATAATAACGGCTCCGGCTCTGTTGTTTCCGGCGCTTGAGAGGTAGAGTTATTAGGAGGCCTCGAAGGAGCAGGAGTATGCGTATATTCTAGTTGATCATAGTATCGGTTAGACGAAGATTTAGAAACAAATAATAATAATAAAAAAAAGAGGAACAGTTGGTTAACACGGGATGATTGTCGTACCTGAGCGTAGCCCTTCTAGAGCCTGAGCGGCCTCAATATCGTCCATGGAGATGACACTGGTACCGCGTCTCGAGCGCGTGTCACTGCCAACGCTGTCTACCTCCATGTCATTGGAGTTTGCCTGCTCTGCGCTGGGAGGATGGTATTGGGGGGGAGGAGAGTCAGTCATGGCCTGCGACTGCTGCTGGTGTTGTGGCGTGTAGCCCGGCAGGGCCAACGGGGTATTCTGCGACTCGAGCTGCTGGACGGCAGCCTGGCCTCCTCCATTACTGGGCGGGAAGGCCTGTAGCATTGTCATGTTGCCGCAGAGACGAAGAGGACCAAAAGAGCAGCTATCTCATGTCCCAACAGCGCTCGACAGCCGCCAGTTCAACTGCTCCCGTCGCCGTCGCTCTGCCGTTTTGCGGATTGCACGTGAAAGACGACGGGTAGTTTTGTCTTGGCGACGGGGGAATCTAGTTAGTTAATATTGTTAAACACAAGGAACGGACTCTCGACGGCGATGGCGTGTTGCTCTGGTTTGAATCGGGCGAGCAGATGTAGAAGAAGAAGAAGACGATGGGAGAGGGAGGAAGAAGGTCACTCGTTCTAGCTTGCCGGGGGAGTTTCAAGGGTTGGGAACCTGCGTGTGATAAAAGAGAAGAAAAAAGAAGCTCAGCCTCGAGGCGGGTATCCACAACCTAGCCAGTAGTTTAGTTGGGTTGAGTTAGTTCGCTGGCCCATCATACCTACTTGCTACTTAGTTATACACAGCCCAGGGCCATCCACAGCCAGCAATTCAGCGAGCGGGAGCCTTCGCTACTGGCTGGCTGGCTGGACGGACAGACAGAGAGACAAACAGAGAGACAAACAGACAAACAGCAGCCGATCTCGCGCTTTTCGCTCGCCTTTGAAACGACGCAAAAAACAGCCAAAAAGGAAAAAGCGACGCTCGTGACATGTGACTGTTTGGGGGCTTGCGAGCATGTGATTCTGGCTTAGTCATGGCAGGCTGTGATGCTATTGGCTGGACGGAGAAGCGCCCTGTTTCCCTATTTGGAAGGTACAAAGTCACGACTTGCCAAGACTTTTTGATTTGGATGTTTATCTAATCAGATAACGATAAGGCGATAAGCCCGCGGCCGAAGGGGAAGAAGCGCCGGCGGATGGCGACGGCGACGGCGGCGATAAAGGAGGGGAGGCAGGGTGGAACGACGCCCGGCATCTCGCCATGTTTTGCTTGCTCGATCATGTCATTATTATAGACGCCTCTGCCGATGCCAGATGCCAGAGTTGATCCGTCACATATCCTCGTATTGAGACGAGACGAGCTCAGGCAAAAACACGTGGTTCGTCCTTTACGTAAAACCGAACGGGGGGAGAGAGACAAGGAGGGCAAAGCAAGGCATTTTGTACAAGTACTTACATATACAGAAACAGATGGACAATGCTAACTAATCCATGTCTAGAGATGGAGTTGGAATGTCAGAACAGTGCATCGGATTCTAGAAAAACTTAATCTAACATATGATGCAGTGGTTCGTAGGGTATCCATCTTGATCAGAATCGATCATGCCGTCTCATCAGACCGCAAGCATGGATAAACCCAGCAACACCTTTGCCTCAGATAGCCATATGGTATGAATAATCGTACATGGTACAACTCCAAGGAACTCTGTAACCTAGCAGGAACAAGGTAAACAGTCGAAAATCCCCAACAAACCAAAAAGAAATTCAAGGTTTAGCTCATCACGGCCAACCTGTAGCGTTTCGAGCGGGGACTGGTGGGTTTCACATGAAGAGCCAAAAATATAGTACTCAAAGTACTTATACTCTCCAACACTTCTATCCTGGTCTATCAAAATCAACACAGTAATCACCAGAGACTCGCTTGCTAAAGTGTATGTTGCGTTTGCAGTTCGCTCGCTCGCAGAAAAAT
Source organism: Trichophyton schoenleinii (assembly GCA_018357685.1). Taxonomy (NCBI): domain Eukaryota; kingdom Fungi; phylum Ascomycota; class Eurotiomycetes; order Onygenales; family Arthrodermataceae; genus Trichophyton; species Trichophyton schoenleinii. The sequence goes on from WOFF01000001.1 coordinate 1,621,833, forward strand.
AAAATGTACAAGGGTATCTTGCTCTAGAAGCCAAAATAAAAAGAAAAAAAAGGGGGGAAAGAGAAGAATAGGGGGAAAACTGGGGTATCCGAAATCCAAAATCATACAACTGAATACCAGTCATCATCGCTATCATTATCGAGGATTTCTTGTTCCTCGAGGGACCTCAGGAGCAACAGCTCTTCCTCTGTCTCTGCTTTACGGCGTTCGGTCTCGATTTTCTTCATCATTGACTTGCTCATCGTCAATCGATGGTAGATAGGTGCTTTGACGCTGTACCAGTGGCCGTTCGCTCTGGCCTTTATGTCGCAAAGAAACTTGAACGCAGCGTACCATGTAAACCAGGAATCTGGTGAGCACTGGTACGCACATGAAGCCAGCAGGTTCTTCCATTCATAAGTGGACTCCTTCCAGACAATAGCAAGAGGATGGTCGATATCAGGGGGCGTAATGGTCATCAAGGACTCAGCTGCAAACGTAACTTTCGCTGCATAGGACAGCTTATCAGATACTCTGCGATAGGTTTCAAAGGCCGCCTCAACCTGTCCCCGGAGCTTTTTGATAGCATCCAATAATTTAGCACACCCAGCATTCCTCTCTTGAATTGCGCGGTCCCAAGTTTGCTTCCAGATTGCTATGAGATCTTCATCAACCTTGGGTATATTAGTCGAAGGGCAGTCATCGTTGAGGCGAGAGTAAATCCTCTCCTTCACCATCTCAACAACTTCGAACCTCAAACAGTCAAGGATATTGTCCAGCTTCCATGTAATAGAATCTCTATCCGGCTCAGGTGTCTTGTCGATTTTGTAAGCTGGATTTTGCAGGGTTAGTGGGCCCAAGCTTTCACGGTATTTTTGCCTGTTTTCCGCTGGATACTCGTACCCGGATTTTCGTATATCTGCAAGGTGGCTAAGCAAACCTGAGAAATGTATTGCAAGAGGTGAACCAATGCCACCCCGATGGTAGCAATACCGCTCATGCTCGTTGGTGCACAGGCCAAGAGGATTTTGCGACATATTGAACATGAATGAATATTCCATGAAACGGTCGAATGGCATGTCGCCGACACGTCGAGATACCTTCACAAGGCCGTATTCCTCGGGTTCCGGGATTTCTGGCATGGGATAGTTAACGAAGGGTTTAACAATCTCCTGGTCCCAGCAAACCCAAACTTCATCACCATCATAATCACCGCCGGAAAGCAGGGAAGCAAGAGGAACCTCGCCTTTGGTGGGGAAGATAGCCACGTTCTTCAGGTATCTTAGTGCAGGATGAAACACAGCTCGACATTTCTGTATATCACTAGGCAAATGAGCAGGAGCTCGAGCAACCAGCACATCGATACCATCTAAATCCGTGGTACCGTCTTCCCAACTATCGCCAAGATCAAGATGAATCTGGCCTTCTTCAAGCACGCCATAGGGATCAGGTATACAATATACGTAGGTCGACTTTGGGATTTTTATTTTGAGGGCTTCAAGCTTTTGGACAAAGACACCCAGAGAATTCTCCTTAAATAGTCTTCGTACGAATGCAAGGTTTGAGGGTAAAAACCCGGCATCAAGAAGGTTGTTGAGTTGTACAGTGAGACTAGGAGGAAAGGTACTCTCATTCAAGGCCGGAATTTGAGAGGATGCATCTCCTCCATTTTGCCTGACCCAGGCTCGGCAGGCTGCAGAATCTCCGTTTTGGACAAGTAAAAATTCGCTGTAAAATTTATCTGCTTCCTCCGGGATGAGAGAGAGTATGTACTCCTTGTTGGTACCTCTGTCTTGCAATACCATCAAAAACTGCGTGTTCAAATGCACCGGTTGGGGAGGCTGAGAGTATGAGGAGACATCAAAAGTCAACTGGTGCTTGTCGAACATCAAACTAGTATCGCAGGGGGGAGGCTGCACTTTCAGCTGGGACGCATTGATGACCAGCCAATATCCTCTCTCGGTTTCAAAATGTCGAAGTCCCTTCACATGGATGTCCTGGTCATCTTTGGCAACAACCCATATTCCCTTAGCTCCGGCAATTCTGCCTTGGAAACAGGTTGGAACCTTGGATAGATATAGGGAATCTGCAATTGCTCTTCCCAACGAGCGGGACATCATGGAACATCCGTCACTCATTTTTTCTTGCCTCGGATCATCATCGTAAATGAATTCCTCCGGCCGAAGAGTAATGGTCGCTGTGGTTCTCGAGAGTCCTAGGCGGATTCTGGTGAACAGTTTAGAGTATTCCTGATGGGTGTTCCTGTCATAGTGAATGTGCCAATCAACCAGCTGCGCAACCGTCATAGGGGTGTGGTTCTCCGAAGTCTCATCCATTGGCGCAATCCCTGGAAGGGTCCCAAGAAAATCCTCGCCGTCTACCGCAAATAGGAACGCTTTGCGTCCAGTGCCGCTGAAGGAATTCGTCTTCGACTTAGATTTAAGGTCCTCCAGATAGAATGCACGCCATCTACGGCCAAGTAGGTAGTGATACTCATTCGAAAGCCATTTGCCTAACGCTTTCCCAAAGATTTCTGCATCACGTCCACTTTTACTTGGATGCTTTGAAGGAAGTAATATCTCCAGAAACCTGTCAGCACCGTATCTTCGAGCAAATCTGTGGCTCTTTTCAAGCTTCAGCGGATTCAGAACTAAGACCAATCTCTCATCTTTCCACTCAAGCTGGCCACTGAAGACTACCATGGTCTGTTTTTCGGGATCCATGTAGCTTTCGGTTGCTACCCTCCACACACACAACTTTGACCTTTCAATCTTGTTCTTGTATGGCCCACGAGACAAGATTTGACGAAGAGTGTCAAAAGATGGGTCTTCGGTAAGCACATCTTCCGAGAGTATAGTCTCAGGCGTGATATCACATGCCCGTGCCAAACGTTCGATTTCATATCGAAGCCTTAGAGGAATGTCTTTAAACCATGCAAGCCGTTTGGAGAAAGGGCCCTTAATCACCAGATCAGAAAGCATGGGAATGAGCTTTCCTTCATCTAATGGCGTGAGAGTGGGAGACATACGCATCACCGGGTAGACTGGCGACCTAAACGTGGCGCTTGCAAAGGAGGTCAAGGGGGTGGTAACACGAGAATTTGGCACAGTGGATACAATCGTTGAAGAAAAGCTTCGACCTGGGCTGGTAGAATCGTTGAAGGAAAGGCTCTTCGAATTCGACAGCCCAGGGTGCATGGTGCGGCTAGGGCTTTTTTTCACCATCATCCCATCGTTTATTTTGGACTGCAACGCATCAATTTGAGGAGATGTCGTAAACGGTACAGATACTTTCGTGGGTGCGCTGGCAACAATTCCATAATCTCCAAGTTTTAGCTGCTTGCGCTTCTTAGAGGGAGTCTGGATTCTCACCATCAATATCAGTCAAAGCTTCCACAGCAAAATCAAAATCAAATCCATCAAACTTATCGAAATCGGAGAGCGCATAGGTATCAGAACCATAGCCACCGTCGCAAGCATCGGATGACGAACATGTGTCAAAATCAAAAATTGGGGATGAAGGCGCGGTGGAAAATACCTCAGGGTTGTTTTTATTCTTCCGTTTAGCTGACATACGGCCGCTTGTTTCTGGCGTGCATTTATCAGGGGTATCGGTGGTCGAAGTGGCCGCGGAACTGTTCACTCGCACGGGAGAGTTGCTTTCAGCTAAGCTGTTCTTCTTTATCCAAGTCGCATCATGGAGTACTTTAGACCAATATCCATACACCCTGGCTCTTTCTTCCTCAGAACGCAGTCTCAAACGCTGATCAAACCCACGACGAAGTGCAGTAGATGAGAGCGGATTAGCAAAATAACTTTGGAAGGATCTCCCGGATATCTGGCGGTTAGGGAACTGTTTTCTATCCCACTGGAATAAGTCCCTTAGGGGCTCGTGGAGACAATCGTGCCAGTACAGGTAGGCGATGTAGTTGACGCATTTCTGTTCAGCGGAGCAGCTTTGGGAGGAGCCTTGGGATTGTACCCTAGGCAAATCGAGGTCAAAGCCAATGTTTATGTCTTCAATTATCCGCTCGAGACCTTTTCCAGATTTTTTTTCGTTGCTTGTTCATTGTGGTATCTGAGCGCGCCGTTAAGCCGGGTGGTGCACATGTAACTAACTAGCTACTGAACATTAGCAATGTCAGGGGAAAGAAGATTATATTTCAAATGTCAAAGAGGAGGCAGACAGGATACAATATATACCTACCAACGTCCGGCTGAGTTGGAAATTATGACCCCGCCATGCAAGTACTCAGCCGTTGCGATGAGGCCGTTGGTATCCAACTTAGTTACTGCTGCGCGAGAGGAGGAGATGCTGCAAAACAAACGCTCAAGGTGACGCGAACAACGTAGATAACGAGCAGCGCAAATATTAAACGAGCGATAGAAGTAGCATTGGCACGTTTTGACAGGTCCGCAAGGCTGTGAGCAGCGTGAACCGTGTCAAGTGTGCGGTGGTGAGGTTTGGGAATCCCCTGTCGCAAGTTTGGTTGTGGTTAAAGACTTGGAATGAAGCGGCTGCAGGGGAGAGGGGGCGAGCATCGCCAGCAGCACTAACTAAGCAACTAAAAAAAAAAAAATAACCAAAGAGTTAGCGAGTCACCAACCAGCCATCTTCCTTCATTTCCTGCACATTTGATGTCTGCATGTATATACGCCAATCACCGCAGTGGGAAAATGCGGGATTGAGGTTTTTGTTTCTTTTGTTGTCGAGAAATCAGTTAACTAAGTAACGAGTTAGTGAACCCTGTCGGCCGTGCATAAACGAGTCGGGCCTGAGGAAGCGAGGCGACGAGACGAGATGCCGCTAGAATAACAAGCTACAGAGTATATATAGATAAATTTGAGAGAGAGATGGCTTTCATTATCTTATATATACTCCATACATATTCACTCAAAAGTAGAAGAAAGTCATGAACTGTATTTTATTCATGAGAAAAAAACATCAACGCTAGGTCGTAAACATGGTGTCTAGAATAGCCAGGATACGAATGTCCTGTAGAACCAGCCGGCATCACCCTGCTTCTCTCTCCTGACAGCCTCCTGGGCCAGGAACTCAGCCTCCTCGCGATCGATCTCATCCTTTCCACTCCAGAGATCGGCCTCTGCAGCCTTCACGCCAGAGGTCTTGGTGTAGAACTTGTATCCGAATAGAAGGATAAGATAGATGGGGATACCGAGGTAAGAGGTGATGAAGTTTTTATAGTCGAAGTTACCGTACGTCTTGGGGTTGTGAACAAAGACGTTGAAGCTCTTGGTGAGGCCGATGAGAATACAGAAGGCGAGAGCACCATAAGAGCCAGGGACGCCCAACGGTGCCTTGAAAGCAAGGGATGTCTCTGGAACGTTCTGGGCCTTGCGGGCGCGCACGAAGTAGATGTGCGTTACCAGGATGGAGATCCAGGAGAGAAGACCGAACATGGTAACCATATTCACAAAGTAGCCAAACACAACCTTGGAGTCGTCCGAGACGTTCAGGTATGCGAGCAAGGCAAACATGGTGGAAAGTGCGAGGGCGTAGATAGGGACACCGCCGCGGTTGGTTCTGGCAAGGATAGCGGGGGCTTTGCCTTCACGAGCCAGACCATAGATGGTTCGGGTTGCAATGTAGAGATCGGAGTTGGCGGCAGAGAAGACGAAGACTAGGATACAGGCGTTGAAGATGGATGGAAGAACCTTGATTCCGGCGATCTGGATAGCCACAACGAATGGAGAAGCACTGGCGCTGTTGGAAGCCTTGTTTGCAAAGAGGAGATCTGGGTGGTTGTATGGCACGACCATTCCGAGGAAGAGAATGCTAAGGCAGTAGAAGAAGAGAATTCGGTAGAAGGTAAGCTTGATAGCACGGGGAATCGTCTTTCGGGGGTTCTGAGCTTCGCCGACAGTTACACCAACAAGCTCAGTTCCGAGATAAGCGAAGGTAGCTTGAACCATAGTCGACCAGAAAGCAAGGAATCGACCGGATGAGCCTTGCGTAATGTATGAGTTAAACGCTCCTGGATCCCTCCAGTATCTGAACCCTTTCCTGTCATGATCGGGACCACCTCCGAGGGCAAGAATAAGAGTCAGGAGCATGATTCCAAGGATGATGATGACCTTGAACGAGGAGAGCCAGAACTCGAACTCGCCGAAGAATTTGATGCCGAAGTAGTTGATCGCGACAATGACGATCAGGAAAACAGTGATCCATACTCCTGGGTTCACTTTATCTCGCTTAACCCAGTACTGTATAACCAGTGCTGCAGCAGTTAACTGATTCGGCGTGATGATAATATACTTGCAGTAATAACTATTATCACAACATGTTAGCAAAGGCAATCTACTTTGAGGAGCAAAAGAAGAACAAAAGCGCATTCATGGAGTAACTAACCTGTAACCCAGGGCAAAACCAAGAGCAGGGTCGCAAAATCTGACGGCATATCCGGTAAATCCACTGGCAAGGGGTAACCATGCGGCCATCTCACCAAGCGCACTCATAACAATCCAGACGATGAAACCGACAATGAGATAAGAAATAAAAACGGAACCGGGCTGAAGGTTATCACATTAGCGCTTTGCAGTGGAAACTCATGGCTGAACGCGGAAATTCAACTTACACCAGCTTTTGCCAAAGCAGCTCCAGTACCAATAATCAAACCAGTTCCAATTGCACCACCAATAGCTATTAGCAGCAGTTAGCGATATCGTCCAAGCTGCAAGCTGGATCTATCATCATGGCTTACCAATCATAGTAATGTGCCGGGATTTCAGTCCACGGTGCAAACTGGTGTTTGGATCGGTCTCATACTGTATCTCGCCGGTCTGATCTGAAAACTCCTCCTTCGTCTGCATCGTCTCACTGAGAGGGCCATCTTTCTGTTCCCAGGTCGCCATCGTGGGCGGTTGGCAAAAGCCGGAGACGTTTGGACTAGCTCGACACGCCGGACAAGGACTCTCTAGACACTCTTTAAATACGGTGCCGCGTGGGAGAGCTTCAACACCGTCAGTCTTGAGGCGGAAGAGGGCAAGGTCGGAGGGAGAATGCAGCAGTCTGCGACTTGGTGGGCGCAAAGGATAGTATTTATATCAGCCCCAAAAACACACACCATAGCCTACTGTGCAAAAACGCGAGGAAAAAGTAAAAAAAATTGCAAAAAAAGTGGGCAAAGGCCCTATTGACTCCCGTTTAACCATTCTGGGGTTGCAGAGAGGGAGAGATTCCGACTTAACGCCATCTCCATATCTGGGTCGAGTACTCCGTCAAGCGTCCCGAAAAAGCGTGGTCATCCCGTATATGGTTTGGGCGTATGTGGTATTAGTACCCTTGGATCCTATTGGTGCGGTGCCGGGAAGAAGCCGGTGGTGAGCTGCGTAGACATGGCGAGTTACTCCATGATGAGACTCCCGCAAACCACCCAACCTATCAAACGGGGGCTTCTCTGATGCAAGCGTTCGGGACAGCCATATAATTTATCGCTATTATGCACCAAAAGTATGAAATTTCATGGAGATTGCAGGCTAACGTGAGTTAAGATCCCTGTCGTCCGGGGTTGTAATTTCAGCGGCATGGGGCCCCTGTCTGGAGTCTGACAGTGACAGCCACTTGGGCGCTGGAACAAATGCATCCAAGCCGAGATTTGGAGAGCCCTCTCGCTCTCTCTCGTTCCCTTCCCATGTACGGAGTACTCCGTTGGGACATAGTAATATTTGTTATCCCATCACGCGGCGTATTAGGGTTCTCCGTCTCTCGTGAGTGCATTGACGGCGCCGAATCGAAGGCTTGGTTACGCCCCAGGCCAAAATTAACCATAATGGAGGCGGGGGGCGACTCCGACTCAGGGTCAAAGGGTGCAAAGCTTGAAGACGGGCGAGCGCGCCTTGCTTAGGGTTTCACGGACGGAAGAGAAAAAGGAAAGCTTCCAGAAGTTGTTAGATTAACTAAACAAGCGTATCCTCCCATATGCACAGTAGCGTAGGACACAATGTGGACATGGTGAATACGAGCCCGACGTTCGTTGTTTCGTTGACGTTGGTCGTTCGAGGCAGAAGAAGAAAAAGTGGCTTTTTTGAGAGCGGGTCATGTGACAGGAGTGTTGACCCCCCCTTGCGGATCTACACCAGCCTGGCAACGTCAAATCGACATCATCATCGTCATCACCACCAGCATCGAGAGATAGAGCGCGAAGGATATGCCGAAAGATAAGAGATACCAGAAGACAAGCATTACTGGAACCACTCCGTGGCCGCCGTCAAGCTCTGCTTCCGTGGAGTGAGACAGAAGCCTGTATGGAGTACGGCCAACTTCCTCCTGTCGGAGAGCACTACCGAGGGCCATTAATCCCAACCTCTCTCCACCCGATGCTGCTTGCAAGTGGTTTTATCTCCTATCCAGGTCCCTGTTGATGCGCAAAGCAAATCGAATCTTACGTTTAGCTAACATAGAATCAACCCGTCTAGGGCCCTGTATGGAGAAACTGCAACCAGTGACGTCTGGTTGGGAATAGTATACAGAGAAAGATTTTCTTTTCCAAATAATTCTCCGCATGGATGCAGTATCCGAACCAGTTAGCTAGTGCTGCAAGGTCACAGTATCTTCCTTACTTGGGAGAGAATGGACGTTTTAGTTGCAGGATTGCAGGCTCTGTTATCATCTCGAATCTCCACCGACAAAATAGCCCTTCTAACCCTTGTGGAAGAGAACCGCATTTTCGTCCTGAACTGTGATGAGTCCGACTGAACGCCGCGAGTTACCGCCATGGGGCCAGGATAGACGATGCTTCTTGACTGGTTGCTATCGTCGGCCCTTGGGAAGTCTCTCCGAAAAGTGCTGTATTTCCGTCTCCTGACAAGGCCTCTGTTTGCATCCCTACACCCCAAGTGTTGCCTAGATGCTTGGTTGCTTGGGTGTCAGGGGGGAGCACACCTTGTTGTCCTTGGCAATCTCATCGTTTATCAGCGACTGATGGACCATCTTGTTATCAAAGCTGAGAGCGAAGAGCCTGATGAATGCAATTTCGAAGGAGCCATGCTAGTCCAGCGAGTGATGCCCGAAACGCTGAGCTTTGTCTCCAGACTGACATCATGGATCCCTTTGGTGTCAATATAAGGGCGCAAGCTTCCTCCAGTCACAGTGTAGCCTCGAAACTCCATCCCATATTTTTACGCCAGCTATTCCGTACATGACAATCGAATGGGTACATGCTGGGTGGCGGCGACCAGCATCTTTGCATCACTAGGCATGCACGCTTTCCCACGCTACACTGTTTGCTTGACAGAAATAACAAATTATTATTATTATTTCGACTTGCTCTGCCGTGTGGTGCGGGACACTGCATACGTATTATTGCCACGGCCCACTGAAAACAGGCTTGTGAGACTGTGGGGTTCAGCCTCGGCCAGCGCAAAAGAGGGTTGCGTTGCCTTCGTGTTGGCTGTCAGAAAGATATATTTATATCAGCACCAAGGCCGCCCAATCTTATATACGGGAGCACAGATATAAACTACCTACGAAAGCCTCGCAGAGCTGGTCGCATGCGAAAGCTCCCTGCCCCGCAAGTCAGATATAGGCTGCTCGCCCCAGCATTTGCGAGTTGAGATCCCTTCGTATCTCTGTCCGCCTCCTCCACGCTTCGCCCCGTGCCAAGCTCATCTCGCTCCGCTGACCACCACAGAAGCAATCGCCAAGAGCCGAAGCTAGTTACGCTGCCTGGCGGCCAAACAAAATGCGCTCCGTCGCCCAGAAGAACCTCCACATCACCAGAAAAATGAATGATAGTTGATAATGCTGGCAAGCTTTGGCGGCCACTTTCGCATAGTGGCCGGCAGGGTTATACTCTTGGCCACCCAGGTCCCCTTGGGATTCTGGGGAATTCGAGGGGGTTGCGCGATTTTGACGGGCTCGAGCCCAGAGTGCTGAGCACGCCCATGGCCTATCAGGCAGGGATAGACAGAAGAGCAGTCACCTTCGCAATAATATGCTAACAATAGCACCCATGGCAGCTGTTAGGTTTCTCCGCGTTTACTGTTCCTCAGTGCTGGAAACACCGTTGACAGGATCATCACAGCCATCACGTGTGAAGCTCGCTCGCCCCGTGAAAGGCGACCCCGACGAAATTGCAACCCTGACATCCTCCACGCCACCATCAGCCCCTTCCATAGCTCCGTTAGCTTAAGGACAGCTCTTCTGGTGCTACTAATTCAGGCTAGTTACAGATAATTTACCCCAGAAGCTTCTAGAGTTTTGTCTTTTTATCTGGAAGAACACCTTATTCCGCTGAGTACGCAAATTTTACGCATTGATCGACCGGTCTATGGCGTAGGGCGTGATGCTTAGCATCGACATACTTCTCCGGTGGTTCCGTTATTTACTCCTTGCAAATATGTTGGCTTTGAAGGCTCCAGATCGAATGTGGAGGAAATCTCCCCCCGGAGCTAGAATTTATTTATATGCCCGATAAATGCCCGACTCGTGGGATTGGGGACATACGCCGGATCTTACTTCCTTCGTTATTATGACATCCCAGCGCCCAGAAAAATAGAGAGTTAACTTGCTAACTAGTCAATGCAGAGTAATTAGCCAAGCTCGTTTAACGAGTGTCCATGGCCTGCTTGTGCTTGGCTCACCTAACAGGATTCCTCATCTGCGATACCTGGAGGAACGAACTTTCTAAGACTTTGTTTCTTGACATCTTGGCCATCCAGTTTTTTTTTTCTTTTGAGATGAAAGATATTGGTGAAAGGAGAGAGAGAATTGGATATATTGGTTTGAATCACGTATTTATTGCTTCATTAACTGGTCCATCGTAAGTAGGTGGCGGTATCATCCATCTATCATCGATATTAATTCCCGATACAATGCTACTATTAACCCTAAGCATGAAAGAAAAGAAAGACAAAGGAGAATCTTCAAGAGAACTGGAGAGAAACCAATTATTGCATTTACGGTGTTCCTGGACAAATAGAAACGGGTATCTTTGAGCAGCTTTCACAGCATAGAGAAGGATAGCCAATGAAGTAACAGCGATAAGTAGGCGTAGAAAGGGGGGTAACAGTGGAAGCTGCTGGAAGTCGAACGGTGGCGTATATATAATGATATGTCTGCCCGGACATAATATTTACGGCGTGGCGTGATTCGGATTCTCCGGGTATATCTTTTTTTCAGCCATGTCCATTCTGTTGTCCATTCGGTACGCTAGCCGGGGTATCAGAATATGAAAGTGGGAATCCGTCAGCGCTGCCTCCCGATGAGCTTTTGGCAAACCCCTCACGAGCCAGCATAGTGTTCATAACCGCGCAGTTGTACGCTGCTTCGCCTGGTGGTATCACAACAAGAATGTACGTATTGTCTGTGAACAAGCCGAGGAACACGTTAAACTGTGGGGTCTTTGTGTGCATGACCAGGAAACTTGCTGACGCAGGGGTGGTATGCGTATTCCTAGCAGCACAATGTTTGAAGGCCTTCATGATGTTCGATAGCCGTTCGTGGCGGTCGTAGATAGGGTTCAACTTGCCCACCTCAGACGTGACAGAGGTGATGGTCAGAAAGGTCGATCTTTCAAACAGAACCACCTCTTCTGCGTCGATTTTTGCTGCAAAGGCATGCAAAAACCTTTCTATCACGGAGAGATTAGGGATAAGTTTATGTACGATCCCGGCCCAAGCTTTGTACAGCGACTGGTCCCAAATACTGCTGCCAAAGGTATCAATGGAAAAGGAGCCAGATCGGGCACGAATCAAGGCTGATCGTTCCTCACATATCCGCCTTCGATGTTCAGCCTGGATTAAATCGAGCTTATGTATGAGACAGAAGACGTAGGCGTTCGGACTGAATTCTTGGAGGGCACCGATGATAGCACTGTAGGTGTCGAGGTCTCGCTCGACTTCACGGGATTCGATATCAAAAACATATACCAGCACGGCGACATCAGAGAATATATTCTCTCGCTGGGATGCGAGATATGTTTCCATGAATGCGTCTTGTCTAGGAGTTCGGACGTATGTCAGCAGCTAACCACGGTCACCCGGGAGGGGAATGCCGCAACGTAACCTACCCTCCGCAATCCCATAGATTCAAGGTTAGGTTACCGATAAACTTGACATGGCTATGTTCGACGTCAATTGTGGCTCCCAGCCGCCGCACATCCTTTGCGACATAGTTGCTAAATATTATCGACCGCATGGAGGACTTCCCCGAGCCGCTTTTGCCCATGAGCAGGACCTTCCGCTTCTTCTTCTTCATGTCCATTGTGGGTAGCGAGTATCGAAACTTCAACAAGTCAGTCGGTTCAAGCGATAGATGCTGTGTAAAGGCGAACGAGCTAGGTGCCGATGGAACTACTCGTCGGTGGGAGAAGAACGGGGGATCTGGGGAACGAAGGATGGCATTTTGTGTGAGGAAACTCGCAAACTGACGTAGTGACGCACGGAAGGTTTGGCATTGCCTGGTTGGGATTAGCGCGTCAGCCACTCTGCTAACACAACAAGCCGAGTTGCCTGCGGACTACTTAGGATAGACAACATCCCTATTAATGGGTTTATCCTTTATTATCCTCTCGCATTCATTACAATATTCCCAGTTTACCATAGATGTACCTGCATTAACTTCCTCTAGTTATCCTTGGTCGGATTAATGGAATAACTAACTAACGTACTGGAGCGGGAACCCCTATTTATCTCTTACTGAAGAGACTATTCATTATCTACCATGTGCTTGAAATGAATTTAGGGGACATCGAAAGGTGAAAGGATACTGATGAGCCTTTCGCGTCGTCTCGAAGATCGAATGTCTAGCAATTACCAGCTTTGATGACAACGTTCCAGTTGTCGCTATCAAACTCCTGACCTCTCAGCGAAGATACCTCGGGATTAGTAACGCACACATTTACAATATCCTGAGCATATTCTGCGATCTGCTTGCAAGGAACAGAGACCGAATGCAAGTTCTGCCATGCACAAATTCAGTAAGTATTGGTAGTAAGCTGGGGTTATACAACTTACATCGTTACAAAGGTAGATGCCCGCCTTCCAGGAGCAGCTCACACGGGTACATGTCCGTGGCGGGGCTTTACATTTTCCTTTGAGCCCGTTAAGATATTTTATGCCATCCCGGATTGTTCTGAGTGTAGCACCTCCGCCCTGTGGGTGACAGTTAAGCGAGACCTGGATTTTATCCCTCGTTAACAACCATACGCAGCTCAATTTGCCAACCGTTTTGACGCCCTGGGTCACTATAAATCACCTTAGAACGGGTCTGGAGCTTATGTTTAGGGCCATCCTTTGGGACGTCCACTGGCTTTAGTGTTGACCCGGTGAGATCTTTGACTTGGGAGTAGATCTCCTGGACAGTGCCTTCAAGGGTCACGTCCTTCCCGTTTACCTCAACAGGGCCAATATACGTCAGTGGTCCAGTTGGATAAGGAAGAGTGTCGGCGAGCGGGCTTGCATAGACCTGTTGTCATTTTAGGTGTACTTTAGCTCTCAGCTAGTTACCCGGTCGCGGGACTAATAAATTACCTTGGTGGCGCCGATGCCGAAAGCCACAACGGTAGCGAAAATCGAAGTAGTACTGAACTTCATTTTGCTTATCAATAACAAGCGATGCCAACACAAGCCCAAGAAACAGCTGGTAAAGTTCAAGGTGCGATTAGTTGGTTTGCGAGCAAGAGAAGAAAGAGAAGTTAAGGAGGGTGGATTGAATGGGTAGCTTTTATAGCTTTTTCATCGCGGCCTGCAAGTGACTACCCGGATGCAGAACACAGTCGTTCCACAGCCACTCCCGGTCACTCACACGTCGCGACACCGCCGACATTCACGACTCAGCTGCTTCTCGTTGCTGTACCTGAATTTCCTTTTCTTGAGCCGCTAATGTGGGGCGCACAGGTGCCAAGCTCCGGAAGAGGACTAGCTCCCGAACGCGGCAGCCGCGCCGTGCGCCAAGCTGAGTTTGTAAGCGCGACGCTTCTTTGTCGCTCGCTTGCGATGGCAATATTAAGGGTAACAGCTTCGCACCGTTCGCGGATTCAAGAGGCAGAAACGCAGGTTATATTACTACCTATAATATATTCCCTATTTGCATTGTATATCCCCTAATAGGAGGCAGGCCGGGGTGGCAGGAATGGCCGAAACTATTGAAACCTATGTACAGTGTACCTACATCAGTATGTTGATTCACTTTAATGGCAAGATTGCAGGGAAGAAATCCCATAGTGAATAAACTCCGCCATGGTTTTCTTTAGCTTCCATATTATATTTAATCACATAGCTTTGGGTAATAGGTATGGCCATTCATAGAATGTATGGGCCCAATGTCCCTCTATCTCCGGCAATGGCATATACCCTGCAAGGTAGGAGGAGTATTGGGCAATAAAGTGGGTTCATGATATACTTTCTGCCCAACCACGTACATTCGGATATCTTCTCCGGTATGTTACGTCCAAGGTATAAGATGAACGCCTCTGTAATTGTGTTTAATATGCGAGGAATAAGGACGGCATAGTAACTTGATATTCCCTTCTAGCGACCAAGCGAATATGTAAATCGAGGGTATAGAAAGGTCAAAGATGGTCCACAAATTAACCGCCACTAAATCGAGTAACTTTTGCCTCTCCTATATCCTTGTTTCTCTCCGTAGAACGGCCCATGTAATAGTTCCCCAGCATGCCCAAGGTAGTAGTCAGCCGAAGTATAAACGCGGACTACTTGCCTGCCGCAGGCCTTGAAGCGCATGAACGTGAGTATGGAAGTATTGGTATGCATCCATAATCTCGTAATTGGGTTTTTGTCCCAATATCATAGAAGGGTATAAAACAAGCCCAAGCAAGGAACCTGACAGAATCGCTTGACAAGAGCGGAAGCAATCCGCAACACGAGGGCGCGAAAAAGTGCACGTACTCGAATAGTCGCATTAGCGACGTGATATCGAAGCCGCCACGCTTCTTTTGGCGGTATTACTTCCATGGGGTGCCCGATCGCCCGAATCCTCTGGTAACAACATTGCTGTCTAATATCGACATTCTGTCATAGCGTATATAATGGAGGAATGGAGAGGGCAGATAATTAGTAGTACCACGTGCGATATTTACTCTACCGTAATCTACCCATAAATATCAGCTTCCAAGGTGTGCTGTTCAACAGCAATATCATTAAGGAGGGCTGTGCTCTGTGGCGGCCTATTGATTAGCGCAAAGGATGACAATGTAACTGGTTAATATATTGTATAGCCCGGGGTTGAGGAGGGGTGATCCCTTGGGCCAGAGACTCTCCGTTAAAAAAAAACAAAAGCACTAGTAGATTGTTAGTAGCACAGACGAAGATCCGGCTATGTTAATTAGCTGAGAGCGGCTTGGGTTCGCTGCCCGCTGTCATCTGGCACCAGTACCATGACTGCTTCAACCAGCAACCCGTGGGAGACAGCAAATTAAAGTTGATAGTCGCCGTTTGGAATCGTGACGTTGGCGTAGGGTGCTGCAGCCTGGTGCAGCTGTATGTACGCTCTCTCGTGTGCGGGTAAGCTAGTTGTGGCCTGCATCAGCCAGGGATTGAATTGAACGAGCAAAAAGGATTGTGCGTATAGTAGTTAGTATTCCCGTATAATGAGAGAGTACCTCCGCTAGGCGTGGACGAGAAGCTGGAAAGGAAAAGGAAAAGAGAGAAAAAAAAAGCCTGTAATCCCGGTTCACTGCCCGGCGGGGGAGAAAAACATCGAGAATAATCGTCCCTGCCTG
Source organism: Trichophyton schoenleinii (assembly GCA_018357685.1). NCBI lineage: Eukaryota > Fungi > Ascomycota > Eurotiomycetes > Onygenales > Arthrodermataceae > Trichophyton > Trichophyton schoenleinii. The sequence continues at coordinate 1,637,512 of WOFF01000001.1, forward strand.
CGTATATTATTATCCGTATGTATGCATGGTCCCCGTGCATCGTCCCCTTGGCCCGGGAAGCTGCAGTGGTCGAGTAGCCTTTTGTTTGTCGCTTGATGCGAGGAGCTCGAGGGCACAGGACGGCCAACAAACAGGCTGTCCCGCTTGGCGACGGGCAAGATAGAAAGAAGGGCGTACTATGTGATAGCCATCGACCGGGGGGGTGTAATCGGTGCCTCTTTTCATCGCACACACGCAGCTCTTGTAGAGACCAGGACTTGGGGGCTTTCCCCCATCCGCCTGTGCCTGTGCCTGTAGGCTCCCAACGGTGTCCGCGTGAAGCCCATTCGTAAGCCCTGCTGGAGCAGGCTGATTTGTCACTGCAGCGAGCGTCCTCCTCGAGTCAGCCCTGGTGAATGGGCGTCTTATCGACTGGCCAGCCCGGCAGTTGGCTGGATGCTGCGTGGTTCGTCTGTTAGTTGACTACCTAGTTAGCTGGTTGGTTGGTTAGCTGGGGGGGTCGAGATGGCCGCAGGAGAAGGGGAAGCTCTCACCACCCGCCACGCCCGCCGTGAAGGACTGCCTCTCGCAGCCTGTAACCAGCTCGTAGACGCCCTCGACCGTCCCTCGAAACAGCCCAGAGAAGAGCCAGCGAGGCCTCGCCCGGCGCTGCTGCTCGCGACCAAAACGGCCGTCTCACGCTTCTTAACTAATAACTGAGCCCAAGACTGGAGAAGAAGCAAAAAAAAAAAAAAAAAAAGCCTCCACCCGAAAAGAGCGAAAAAAAAGCCGCCCACCTGTTTTCGTTTTCGTCCTTCGTCCTTCTTCTCCTGCAGCCAAACAACCGACATCTCACTCTCTCACTCTCACTCTCTCTCTCTCTCTCTCTCTCTCTCTCTCTCTCTCTTCCTCTCCCTCGCCTCGTAAAGAAGAAGAAGAAGAAGACGAAGAAGACGAAGAAACTGAAGAAGACGCAGATACTCTTCTTCGTCTCTCCCTTTTCTTCTTTTCTCCCTCTCTTCTCTCCGTCCTTCCGTCTCTCCGTCTCCCCGTCAAGTCCCCTTCGACTCTATCCTTAACCACGCTCTCTTTTTCCGCTGCCAGGATCTTCTCTGTTTTGGTTATATTATTCTTTTCTTGCTATTAACTGGGGGGTTTTTCATCGTCGGGGGTTCCTTTTTAATTCACTGTTTTTACTGCTGTTGCTGCTGCTGCTGCTGCTGCTGCTTGCTTCATTTCTTTGGCCGCTTGGTTGCTGGGAAAACTCCCCCATCCATCTACAACAACGCACTCGGGATAGAAGAACGAAACGGCCTGCTCCCTCCCATCCACTGCTGAGCTCGCTTGCATCTGCTCGCCCTAATCGACCGTAATCGTCTCCCGTCGCCGTCGTTGCCGTCGATCAATCCGGACAAGCATCGAATATGGCGTCCATCCAGTCTCCCACCCCAAAACTTGACCGATACATCATCATCCACGTCGCTACAACCTGCGATGAACATGGCGTCTACGTTACAAAGGACTCTGCCGAAGTCATTGAGCTTGGATGGATACTCCTGGACACCAAGAACTGTGAAGAGGTAGGCCGCTGTGGCTTCACCCTGCCCGTCTCAAAGTGGCCAGCTTGCTGACCACGTATATCAATTACCTCCAGATCCATCGTGAGAGTGTCCTGGTAAAGCCAGTCAACACTCCCATTACGCCTCTTTGCAGTACGTCTTCCTCCAATTCCGTTGATCTTGTATTTTTGTTCCTCTTTGTTTTAATATATATATATATATATATTTTACTCGCCGGACCTGGCGTGGAGACTATTTCTTTGCTAACCTGGCAAATCAATTACAGCGAGCTTGACTACTCTTACTTGGGAACACGTCCGGTCCGCAGGTACCTTCCGCGATGCCATCAATCGTTTCGACACCTTTGCCCAGGAGAATCTCCTGTCGAAGAATCTCGAGTTCGCTTTTGTGACGCTGGATTCATGGGACATGCGTGTGCAGCTGCCTAGGGAAGCCCGTGATAAAGCTGTCGTGCTACCCCCGTATCTGCAGCATTCCCGCACCTTCGACCTTCGCACCGAGTACCAACGATGGCAGCAGCACCATCCGGAGTCTCTCCCGTTCGGTCCCAGCGACCTGGCCAACATCTGTGCCGCCCTCGAGGTCGAGCCAGTCCAATCCTCTGCCCCCATTAAGCACAACCTGCCCTTCCACCTGCAGGCTCTTGCCCCAGCGTCTCCTCGCCGTGCAATGGAGGAAGTAATCACACTTGCCAGGGTGCTCCGTGGCCTGATCCGCAAGTCTCAGCCTCCCCACGAACACCCGGAAATTATGACCCGCCCTATGGACGCCAGAGCGGACGTTCGTGCGTTCTTGGCAGAGCGTAGTAAGGTTTTGCATATGAGTGGCTTGCCTCATGATACTACACAGTCTGAACTCGAGAGCTGGTACACTCAGTTTGGCGGACGGCCTATCGCCTTCTGGACCTTGAGGACCCCAGACCAGCATAAGCCCACCGGCACCGGCTTTGCAGTCTTCTCCTCGCATGAAGAGGTAAGTTCTGTGGTTACAACCTTATTCCAATAATAGTAATCCGACCATTGGCTCATGTACACATATAGGCAGCTGAAAGTCTTTGCATGAACGGCCGTGCTTTGAACGACAAGGCAATTGAAGTCTCCCCTTCCTCGAGCCGTGTCCTCGACCGTGCTGCGGAGATTTTGGCTCCGTTCCCACCTAGCAAGAATCGTCCTCGTCCTGGCGATTGGACCTGCCCATCCTGTGGTTTCTCCAATTTCCAGCGTCGTACTGCATGCTTCCGCTGTTCGTACCCAGCTGTTGGCTCTGGCCCAGACCCAATGCCATATGCTTACCCTTATGGACCACCTAACATGATGCCACCACCACACCACATGGGTCATCACGGCGGTCACGGCGGCCATGGCGGCCATGGAGGTCACGGAGGTCACGGTGGCCATGGTATGGGCCACCACTCAAGAGGAATGGGAGGCAATGGCGGTGTTGTTCCATTCCGTGCTGGAGACTGGAAATGCGGGTCTGATGGCTGTGGCTACCACAACTTTGCGAAGAACATCAACTGTCTTCGCTGCGGTGGACCACGTTCAGGTGCTGCAGTTGTTGCTGACTCTGCATTCCCAGCTCCCATGGATCCACAGTCTGGTTTCGGCATGGGAGGTCCTCCTTCTATGGCAAACACTCCTGGAGCTGGACCTTTTGCTTCCAGCGGTGGTAATTTCGGCGGCTTTGGCCAACAGTTTGGTGGTCCACCCAGCACATACTCCCTTCCATCCGGTATTGCCAATGCTCCAGGACCCTACCCGCCACCCATGGGCCAAATGAACCATGGCGGTTATGGCTCTACTAGCGCCTCTCAGTCTGTTGCCTCCTTCGGCAACCCTGCAACCCAGGCTGCATTCACGGCTGCCGACCATACCCCTCAGCCCGTTGGTACTTCCAATGGCGGCGGATTCTACAGTGGTGACGGGGCATCTGATCCCTTTGCCTTCCTTTCAACTGGCCTTGGAGGCCTGACCGTCGGAGATGAACCCCATGGACGCAGAAACGGCGCATCTGCCAACAAGTCCCCCGCGTAAACCCGGAAATGAATCCGCCTTCGCTGGACTGTTGTGGATAGCCTGACTACACCACTCCAATCCTATACAACACTGAATTTCTTTATACAGGCCTAAGACCCCAAGATTGTCCCATTAGAACTCCTTCTCAGTCTATTCTCTGAAGGAGTTGGCCCTTATTTCTTCGTTTCTTTCTTTCCCGTTTCTTATATGTGCAGTCTCTCCCAAACCCATTGCATTGTTTTTGTTGCAGTCCCATTTTAGTGACGGCCTCGGTCTCCTACCATTTTATCTTCATCCCAGCCGAAGATTCTTTCACCACTCGCAACATCTTCCGGTCAATTACAAGAAGTTAACCGCTTCAACCTGGGCCAGGAAGCCACCATACCACCAAATTTCGACTGGCCTTATTCTCCCAGTCGCCTTTTTACGGAATAATATAAAAAAGCAGTTCAATAGACCGGTCCCAAACAACACTCGATGCGCGAACATGGATCTGATTCTTCCTGGGTTTTATTCTTTCTTTTTTGGTCTCTTGGAGCGGGGGTGTGGGATGTTGGACGGATGCTTCTGCTTTTCTTATGGCATTTTGAGCGAAAGAGAATATACCAAAGCACACTCTTCTTTTGGACACAACTACAATCAAAATCACCGAAAACGATACAAAAAAAAAAAAAAATTACACCAGCGAAGCAAAATCAAAGGCAAAAGAGCGGCATCCAAAACATCGGAAGGAAATTGGAAACGGGTTACAGAAAGACGGGTATTTTGTTCCTCTCCTTGACACAAAAATCTTTTTTTTTTTTTTTCCAGTGGGAGGAGATTGGTTATCTTGTTAATTCTTTTATTTTCTATCTTACTTCTCCTTCGTGATTTTTTCTTTACCTCGAAAAGAATTTGACTGAGTCTTGGGAAACGGGGGAAGGTCGGAATACAGCGGACGGGAAGAGAAAACGAGCAAAGCGGGAGAGTCGGGAGTATTTTACCTTATACATGGCATGCGGCGTGTCTGTTCTGTTCCCTTCATGCCAGGAAAATGTTTTCTTCTCTTCTTATTCCTCCTTTTCTACATTTGATCGCTACTTTTTTTCTTTGCCCTTCCGGCCCACCTACCTACCATATATCACTGCCCCCTTGCTATTCCATTGTTACCCCTACCTTTTTCTCTTTTCTTGGCCTGTACCCTTTTCTCTCGCCCATCACCATATATTTTTGTTCAGTCCCCTTTAATACGTTACTGTTACTGTGTTGATTCCATCTCTCAAGCTTTGGAGGGTTGCCCCATGAACGGACAATGCAAGGGTAGTTTTGGTTGCAGGATGGAGTGTTTTCCTTTGGCCATCAGTTGGAAATGGGTTGTCTTTTATCATTGGAGTGCGGCTTGGAGGAATTTCCTTTTCGTCTGTTTTATTTTCTTTTCTCCTTTGCCTCTTTTCCTTTTAATCGAATTTCTATATCCGACCTTCTACTATCTATCTCTTCTCTGAAATTGCCTTCTGTTTTACTAGTGTAAGCCTGCCGTTATAACTTCTCCATTGTAGTTAATTCTACCTTGTCCCAGAAGTTTCATATATACCTCCTTGCAACGTCTCCATTCATGTATATGCTACGAATGTACTTGTTACACATATTACCTGGGTTTGCATCTATTCTCCATTTAAATGTCAAAATATTAGATCATAAGTGATATATCATTCAACATAAAAAAAGAAACTGTATAGGTGGGCTAACGTAAACAGAGAAATCGAGATAATCAAATTTGAATATCAATTACTCTGTATCATCACCCGCAGCAGTACTGGCCACACTTTCTGACCTTCGAGCTGATGATCGTCTCTTTTCCGTCTCCGTCTCCTCACCTTCATCTTCCTCCTCAATGCGGCTGATATTGCTTGTTGCCACTGAACTGGCCCTGCTTGCCTGTGACATTGTAGTCAATTCGTTTTCATCTTCTTCCTCAATTGGCTCATCCTTGACACGGACCCTCTCTCGTCTTCCAGGCCGAGCAGACATAGTGCTGGAATCCATATCTGAAGGCTTGATAATACCAGCAAGCAACTTGAGGATAGAGTTCTTTGCTTTCACAAGTGCATTTCGGCTTGACGCATCACTAGCGACACCAGCTGAAATAGCTTGATCTAGAAGGTCTTTAACCTGGAGAGGGAGCTCATCGTCATCTTCTTGGAACTGCGAAGTCATATTGTCAGTCCTGATGCTGGACCTCAAACTTTCTCTTTCATCTGGAGCTCCCTCAGGAACACGGGAACTGGCTCTTGATGAGGGCATTGGAGCAGGAGTGGGCAAGTGTAGCTTGCTTAACATCGAAAGCAAGTATTTCCTTTCCTCTCGTGGTGCAGTTGCGAAGCCCCCAACACCTAGAACTCGTTGTAGGATATCCTTGGCGAGAGCTAAGTGAAGGCTCTCGCTCGGCCGGAGTGTCGAATTGTTCGACAGGCTCGCTGGGGCCAATGGATCTCCTCCACCACCGAGGCCGATAATGCGACGATCGTCGGTCCACTCGGTCAACATTCCAACGACACCCGACATGAGTACCTTCGTCTCTTTTTCACCGACACTTCCATCTATTTCACCATCACTATCCTCCTCTGCTTCGAGTGCATAAAAATCATCCACAGCTGCGAGGACGGTGCGGACTGCCGGAACTGCAATCTTTCGCATATTCTGGGCATTTGCGATATGCGAATGGCAGTAGACAGGGAAGAAATAGGTTAAAGCTTGCCTGAGAGTGAGGTTGTCTCTCGTCCTTGGGTTGAAGAATGCAAGGACAAGAGCTTGCAGGAGGGTTGCAACGGAATTATCATTAAACTCCTTGATGGAAGGAGGAATTGATGGGTTAGAAGGGGAGAGAGCATTCGTGAGGAGCATCTTGCTCAACGCAATGACGGCTGCACTTTGAGCATGAGGTAGGTTTGATGTCTTCAACGCTTTTGCGAAGGCCTTCAATAATGGTTTTTGGAATGGCGGAGGAGTTACGGTGTTGGGATCATTTGCGGAAGCAACTGGCACAAGCAACGAATTATGAGTCGTGACTATATCAGAGAGAATCCTAAGTGCCATTTCTTGGAGCGATTCGTGACCCTTGGTATAGCAATGTATAAACAATCCCAGGTTTTCCTCTGCTAGGGACTACTCAAATGTTAGATTACGATACAGACAAGCAGCGAGGGGTATAATTTACGTACCTTGTCTAACAGACAGCATAACCCTAAGCATTCAAGTCCTCTTTCACGAATAGGGGCTTCGTGACTTCGAACGGCAGGCACAACTAGGTTATTCAACATCGTCACAAGGTGCACGTTGTCTTGAAGATTTCCCTCCACATTTTGAAGCATGCACTGTGCAATGTAGAGGCACTTCATGTTAACCACAATTTCCTTGAGAACTTTAGCCTTGGCCTCTTCCTTGTTAAAAGGCACCTCGCTATCTTCATCTTCATCATCACCTCGTCCCGCACCACTTTTGCGTTTATCCTTTTGGGCCGGCTGGTTACTGTCTTCGCTAATTTCCGATTTAGCCGACACAAAACTGTCTTCCGAAACAATCGTGTCGTGGACTTCGGCAACAGCTTCAAGGACTACACTGCAGAATTCGCCTTCTCCAGCAGCATTGGGACTGCAAACGCAACGTAGGACCTCAACTGTAAGTTTTGTAATCTCTTCAGGGAGGTTCGGAACAGCTAATGTTTCTCGAAGGAGAGAAAACATTTTCCTTCGCCCAACCTCGTCACTGTAATCCAATGTGAGGCAGATATAGAGCAACTGTTCAACTATGAATTCGTATTCCATGGTCTGCTCTTCTCCTCCCTCTGCCTCCTCGGGATTGTTTAATCGTGTAAGAAGCACATTCGCGTACTTGTGCAGATAAAATGCCATAGCTGTGACTTCGGGAATTTTTTCATCAGCTAGGTCCTCGAGTTTCCCGTTGCCCTCCTGTCTGCAGAAAGAATTGAAACTTCGGGCCATGAATGCAGATTCAGCCGTCAAGGTCTCCCAGAATTGTTGATCAAAGGTAACCGAATCACGGTAATCAGGTCTTCCTTCCCAGAAGTTCTTCATGGCTTCATGAGCTATTCCATTGTCTACCCCTGAATTCACCACATCAATGCGCTCCAAAAGCTCAGTAAGAGCGGCAATTGTGGGGGATGAAGACTTCTCTCCGTCTTCCTCTTCTTCTGCCCTATACGAACTTGCGCAGTCTTCAATCCAACGGTCATAGAATAGCCGTCCAGCCGCCTTTCTGACACTATCATCACGATCACGCATACCCCAGCGCAGTAACTTCTCTCGCATAGAGAGAGACAGGTGACGGAAATCACCAAGCGTGGGCAGCAGCCTAGTATACAGGGCTCGTCTAGTTGGGCCGTCAACATCTCGAGCCCTTTCAAGGAGGAAAGGCAAGGTTGATGGAGTGAGCGGAAGGTTTAGCAGAAGTGTACGCCGTACTTCCGCGCTGGTATCATTTTGAAGCACATCAAGAAGTTTTTCCAACAGAGCTGAGGGGCTGTCTCCATTGTTTCCTTCCTCATCCTCCTCGTCATTCCCTGCCAGTCTGCCAAGTCCCATAACTGCTTGTACACGAACAGCAGGCTCTTTATCTCTGATCCTTTTGACAAGTCCCTGACGGATCAAGTTATATAGCTCATCATCAATAGAATCTAATGAATTCACTATATGCGAGATAATCTGGGTCGTCCGGTATCTAACCGTCTTGTCCTTTGCGGCAAGTAGCGGGATGAGTGTGGACACAATTGTGAATGTAAGCCGCGAAGAGGGGGTCTCCGGTAATCCGCGTGTCTCATCAGAATCATCGTCCGAATAAATCTCAAGGTCTGGGCAATCCAGTCAATTCCCTTGTTCAATTTGTACAATTCACCGAACATATTTATATGCTTACCTTTATCAGTGGCAGCTTTCAAGAATGTTCCAAGAAACTTGATAACCCTGTCAGCCGCTCCTTCGGCTTTCTTTACTGGGACTACTCGAATCAAACATCGGCAAATCTCAATGTTTAGCTCCTTTTCTGGAAGCCCGCCGCCGGCTAAGTCGGGAATTTCGCTGAGGCGGGAGCCTTTTTTCCCGTCCACTTTAGCTACCCGGAGTCCACAGCAAACCTCCTGAATTTTTCTCAGCTTAATAGCAAGTTTCCTATGCCCTGTGATCGCGCGTTGCGCATCCGCAAATATTTCGACGACATTTGACCGAAGAGACGCAGAGGTTGTGGGTAAGGCCGGCTCCTCTGGGATATAAACAGTGGGTGCGCCTGTTGGTGGTACAGATGACTTGCGTGTGGACGCAGCTGACGAGGGGCGAGTAGAGGAGGAGCGTCCAGGCATTGTTAATTACGCCTATTGCGCGGAGGTATATAATCTAGTGTCGATGAGAGCCCGGGATTGGAGGTTAACCCTGTTGTCGTATTGAGAGTGCGCAACTTGATGGTCTATTTCGAGATTGTGGACGACGGCGAGGGGCAGACGTGCACTGCGCGGGGGAAGGTGTTGGGGCAAGTCACACCTCGGTGGTAGTTATAGTAAAGTAGAGCCTAAGTGAGCTCCGGCGGATGTCGGCGTCAGTATCGATATTTCGGTAAAACCATGTTGCTTCCTGCTCGCTTCCTGTCTTTTTGGTTGTCAGTTTTTCCTCTTCGGGATGAAGTAAACAAACACGCGATAAGATAAGCGCGGTGACGCTAGCCTCCTTTTGGGATGTACATCCGACTGCCGCGGTGTTGCCCAATATGGAAACACAAGCCTCCCTCTTAGCTTTTGTATCGAAGGTGAACTTGAGCCTCAAATTAATCCTCCGGTTTTATTTACATTACATTAATATTTTGTCTATGTAAACATTGATATTTCGTTGTCTATGTGCTTTACGAACTAATCACGCCATAACTGTATAGTGACTTCTGACTAATCAGAACTAGACTACGGTTCTCCTCCGCCTTTAACTCCCGAAGATGAGGGTGGCCGCTCGGCTTTTCTCTCTCTCAATTGACAACCTCTTCTACCATTAATATCATATTTATATATCACATAGCCATCATGTTTAGAAAGGGGGCCCGGACGTTCACCTCTACAGCCCTGAGGGCTGCCGAGACCGCCGCTCAGATGGAAGCAAGGAACACCTATGGAATCGGGGTCTCCAAGGCGCAGGGTGTGGTGAAGGGCCTGACCGGAGGTAAGTGAATGGAATCGTGTGCCTTTTTGGATTCTTTTTGCACCCAGAACTAATGAATATGGGCCTCAGCGATCGGAAATACCCCATTAATCCGCCTCAATCGCCTCTCCGAACAAACCGGCTGTAACGTCCTGGGAAAAGCCGAGTTTCAAAACCCCGGCGGAAGCGTCAAGGACAGGGCTGCATTGTTCGTCGTCAAGGACGCCGAAGAGCGAGGACTACTTAAGCCAGGCGGCACTGTTGTTGAAGGAACGGCAGGAAATACCGGAATCGGCCTGGCCCATGTCTGTCGATCGAGGGGGTACAAGCTAGTCATCTACATGCCAAACACCCAGTCCCAAGGCAAAATCGACCTGTTAAGACTTCTGGGCGCAGAAGTCTACCCTGTGCCTGCTGTCGCATTTGACAACCCAGAGAACTACAACCACCAGGCCCGAAGACACGCTGAATCCCTTGAAAACGCCGTCTGGACCAACCAGTTCGACAATATAGCTAACCGGAGAGCCCACATTGAAACTACCGGTCCTGAAATCTGGGCGCAGACGGAGGGGAAAGTCGATGCCTTTACTTGCGCTACCGGCACCGGTGGTACTCTGGCAGGAGTTACCAGGTACCTGAAGACTGTTAGTGACGGCAAGGTGAAGTCCTTCCTCGCCGACCCTCCGGGAAGTGTGCTATACAGCTACATTACAAGTGGAGGCACTCTCATAGAGCGTACTGGTAGCAGTATCACGGAAGGCATTGGTCAGGGCCGTGTAACAGACAACTTGCAGCCTGATATTGATCTGGTTGACGGAGCCCTCAACATCAGTGACGAGAAGAGTATTGAGATGGTATACCGCTGTCTTGATGAAGAAGGCTTGTACTTGGGTGCCAGCTCGGCTCTTAATGTTGTTGCTGCAAAGGAGGTTGCGGAGAAGCTCGGAAAGGGACATACTGTCGTCACGATGCTGTGTGATGGCGCCTATCGATATGCGGACCGATTGTTCTCTGATAAGTGGCTGAAGAGCAAGAATCTTCGGGGCGCTATACCCCGACATTTGGAAAAATATATAGTGCTGCCGTGATTTGATATATTACACAATCATGATAATGTACTTGATAGCGGCGTTAAGCAATATAGACCATCATTATGTACTATTGAATGAAAAGGGATAATGGGCAGCCGCATGGTCCCGGGTATGAGCTTGACATCAACATTAAACGGAGCTAAGTCATAAAAACCACCAACGCTGTCTTTTGGAGAAACCACTCGTTAGAAAAGAAAAGAGAGTTCGCTTGCTCAACAAGCACAAAGGAAAGAAAATTTTAACGCCGACCACTTTAGACAATGTTGACATTCCAGGATGCACCGTAGCCGTTGTATGTTACGCCGCGAATATTCCACTGCGAGAACTCTGGTTGTGTGTTTCCTGCTGCATCAGTGGCGCGACTGTATATTGTTTTGTCTTCCCCTCTTCCAGCCTTGACTCTGGCTTTCCATAAAGTCCAGGTCCATTTGGATTGTGGCTTGTCGTCTTGAAGTTCGGCATCAACCCAGCTCTCTCCGCCGTCCGTCGAGACTTCAACCCGAACAACCGGCCCCTGGCTACCAGTGGGGACAGCGTATCCTTTAACCTCGATACAGCTGTCGGAGGATAATTTGACGGTTTCTCCATCATCTGGGCAGGCGACAACTGAGTTCACGGGCATTTCTTGGATTGACGGGACGGTACTCCAGTATTTCTCTGCAATTTCCCAGGTAGTAGCCTCTGGAGGGAGGACTTTGTAATCGTGCTGCTGGTAGAAATTTGGAGATTCATCTGCTTGTACCGTGATTCGATCGAGCCATTTCACCCATCTTGCGCCGGCAACTCCTGGTACGACTACTCGGACGGGGAATCCATACTCTGGTAGCAGCGTCTCATCGTTCATCTAGAGAACAGTCAGTCAAGAGAGCCATCTGGGGCTAACAATGGGAGATGATTCATACATCGAGGGCCAAAATAACTTCTTCGCTCATCTTCATGGCTCGCCACAACTCGATGCTCACACCGTAATAGTCGTCATCCTCACAGGGAGCTTGGAAGCAGGCAAAAGCGACATGCAATAAGCTGTTTTCCGGGTCCTTATCCTTGAGTTGTGCTCTCATCAAAACGTCTCTGAGTCGCGGGCCCTTCCACTTGCAGTTCATGACAGCTCCATCGGTCCAGTCAACGCCGTGTACTTCTTTCAGCTTTGTTCGCATAGTATGGCGCCTGTTTCCTGCGCATTGCATTGCACAAACGACTTCATGTTGTTCAAAATCATTTCGGAGTTGCGATACAGAGAGTGTGAACGGCTTGTCGACTTCGCCATCGACAGTGATGAAATGCCTTGCCCCGTCTAGCTGTGGAATGACACTGTGGTTTCTATGGTAGGCTCCTTTCGTCGTTAAGAAGCTGATGTGGATTTGACTAGCGGTTAGCTGCCTGATCTCCGGAGAATAAAGTCGCCAATCATATACCCTGTTGTACGGGGGGGAAATACGAGCGACAAGCGCTGGGCAGGGGTTTTGCATGGTATAGAAAACACCGCCAGCAGCAGAAGTATATCAAAGCAATAGTGCATACCTAGACACAAGTTCTTTGACCGGCGGCTCTCGGTTTATGATCTCAGTCAGCCCTAGCGGTGCGGATTGCGAAGACTGGTTATCCCGACAAGCAGTCAGCAGGTAGCACAGGGACGACGGCTATCATCAAATGGCTGGCAGCGTACCTTATCCATGGCCAGATATGCCCTGATGCGGTTCACGATAAAGGCGAACGGCCCTCTGGCGAAGAGGTCCCTGATGAAGCTCAACAGGGACCTGAACGCTGTCCTCAAACCCGGTTGCAACATGATGGTCAGTCTCTTCACAGGACACCCGAGCTTGCTCGCACCTTTCTCACCACCGTCCACAGAGCTCAGGGCGGACCCGGGCTATCCATATATATATTTTCTTTAGTTACCTTGGGTGCTGCCGGATGATCAGACCGTGTAACTATCTAGACCAGCCAAGGGATTTTCCCGGTCTATAAGAGCTAGATATTACTAAATTTTCGACGGCCCTGCTTTCCACCCTCCTGGACTTGCTGACGCTGTTGGGTTTGGTTTTGCCCCCTAAGGCATGGGCGCATGGATGATCAGCGGAACGGTGGAAAAGGGACAGAATGAGGCTATCTTAAGGATAGAATGCTGTCCGGGCTCGACTTCTGGTCTTCCTTTTTTTTCTCTTTGGCCTGGAAAATAAAGAGCAGCTTGCGATCTCTGCTGGCATCCCGTAATGCTCCGTGTTATCGGCAGGCCAGCACTCTAGACTCCGCACTGGAATCTCGCAAGGTGAAGCGGAAGCTGCGGAGGCCCCAGAAGTGAGCGCAACCGAAGCTCCATCGCAGAGTGGGAATAATCGGCTCCTCGCGAATTGCACAGCGTTTCCTTAGCACACGGAGATCCTGTGTTTGTCTGCTTGGGGACTGGCGATGCGCCACTGGCTCGACGATGGCTATCTGAACTGGCCTAGTGTGACGTATGTTTGCGTCAACAGCATCGCCAAGGGTCCAGAATACATCCCTGCCGGCCGATAGCGATGGGGGTGGCTCGCTTTCTTTGTACGGAGTCGTCCCTTGTTGCAAGAAAGTTGCCGCAAGACGAGTGCATGGCCTGTTTGGCTGCTGGCCCTGATTTGTCCCGGCGTCGCTTGCAAGGTTGAGAGATGCTGAAGTGTGGGTGTGGAAGTTGTCCGTGGACTAAATGTATATAAGTACTCATTATGTCTAGCATTAGTATAAGTATATAGTTGTACAGCTGTAACACCCATCTTTTGGTTACATATATCTAGATCTTCTCTGCCTGTGCCGGTGTCAAGTCGACTGGCCCTTCGGTCCCGCTGCATAAGTACGTGTGTGTAGGGTCTGCGAGACGAGAAGCTGTTGGGGGGGTGAGTGTCCACCTCTAGCCAGTCCTCAATGAAATAGTATCAGAGTTCAGCCAGCCCGAGTTGACCGCGGATCGACCTGTCCATCGTTTTGTGTTTCTGTGAACCGGACGCCATGCGGAGCCTGGCTGAAGCTCGGCACGAACATGGTCCTTGGGAGCTGGAAGCAGCCCAGAGCGTCGTCTCTCAAGCAGCTTGGGAGACCAAAAACACAGCAGCAAACTCCCATATGCATGCCAAGGGCCAGGACCAATCCCATCTATCCAAGGAGCCTAGACCCCATCCGTGCAAAATAAACGCCAAGTACTCCATAATACGCCGGTAGTTGTATGTTGTAATAGTCCGCCAAATAGCACCCGCACAAACCTCTATAAATCGTACAGTTTTTCAATCAACATCAAGTGGTGGAAAGGAGAAGGGAGTCTGTCAAAAAAAAAGGGAGACTCGGCCGGGTCTTTTTTTTTACCCCTTTTTCAGGCGGTTTTCGTCTTGAGACATCAACGGCCCGAGAGGATCGTCTCCCGTGTGAAGAAAAGAAAGGAGGTGAGGCCGGATTAATCGGAAGGTTGTCGCATGTACGCGTCGATGGCCGCACTGAACGCCGCGAATCCAGCACATCCCAGGAGAGCCGCCTGAGGACCTGCTTTGGCGCCGAGTATTCCACCAGTGATGCATCCGGCGGCAATACCGTTAGTAAGGTCGTTTTTAGCCCGGAGGCCTTCGATGCAGCATTCTGTTCCACTGAACAGAGCACCGACAACCATAAAGTTCTTCGCGCTGCTGTACGATCGAGATCCCATGTCCTTGAAACCCCGTCGTAGCTGCTCGCGCACGGGCAGAGAGGAAATTTGTTGTCCCTGAGGGGTGAGAGGTGTGTCGTATGACATCTATCAAGGTGAAAGACCTCAAGGTAAGCCATTGAGCCGAGGATGTCGGGAAGAGAAAAAGAAGGGATAGAAAACATACGCTGCTCATGAACAAGCCGAAGGCACCTCCCAGTGCAAATCCCATTCCTCCCGCCATTACCGTTTTAACTGGACATGACTCCATTGCGCTGGTCATCTACCTCCCGAAGAAACAACATATCATCAGCCTTTCCGTCTGAACCCGTGCGCAACGGTCGTCACCATCAGGGTAACTCACCATCTTAACCATGGCCTGCTCCTGTTCGTTTAGTCCCGTCGTTGACGGAGGCAACCCCGCACCGGTGAAGCCTGGGGATATCCCCGAACCGCTTGCGCCTGGCAAACTCATCGTGTATAGCTATATCTCGACCTTGGGGTTTGGGTCGGTGGGTTTCTGTTGCCGGGCTAAGCTGTGCTGCTTGTTGGAGTTGACCTCCCCGCGAAACCAAGAGCACCAGAAGGACAAAGTATTACAGCAAAGCAAATTAACAAATAGGACAATATTCACAATATTCAGAAGTTGGATAAAAGCATCAAAGCATTAAAGAGCATCAGCGGCTCTCAGCTTCAGAGCTTGCGATATCAAAATCCTCGTGAAAAAAAATTATTTTTGAACGGAAAAACAACTCAGCCGCTGCTGACATAAGGCAGTTCGGCATGCTATAACTGTGTCATGTGCACTAACATTGGTTACTAATAAGGTAATTTCCCTCTTGAGTTAAGCGCCAAAGAAAAATTCAGCTTAGTCACCAGAATACGCAATAATACGTCACATGCAAGACAACAGCCAATAGAAAGTAGAGCTGGGATGGATATTTGTATATGTAATTTCAGGCTTTCTGCTTCTTCTACTCCGTACTTAAAGACGGATAAAAATGAAATGCTTCAGAGGATCACAACTACAAGATGGCCAAAAAATATCACCTTTATTAATGATGCAGAACACTCCTCCCCTTTCTGTGGGATAAAAGCCTCTTGTTACATCCACCAAGTTACCCATTCTGCACCCCTTAAGCCAGCCCGTTTTGAAAAGGGGTAAAGGCTGGAGATTAGGGAGCCCCTGCCTGCTGGTAGCAAGAGGGCTGGATAGTTCTCTACATGTTAGCAGCACTCTGTCACCTCTCGGCTTAACCAGGATTACAGACATAACTCTAACCGAAAGGCTTTACGTGGCACATCTAGATGGGAAAGATAGGTAGGTAGCATCCGTATTTCGGCAATCGACTTTTGCAAGGTGACATCCTTTCAACCTAGTGTTGAAACCCCTCATCCCCCTCGAGGCCACCACTAGCGATAGCTAGTCAGGATGAAATTGTTCAATGTTCCGTATTGCACTATGTGTACACGATGACCCCGTGCTTGCCACCTCCACTTCAACCCACTCCCCCTAAGTGCTGCTTCCTCTGGCCTTGTTCTAGCCGCTCTGGCAGGATTTCCAATTTGCGTATATTTCATCCAGTGACTCCGCCTTAATACCAAGGGTGACCTGGACATCCAAGCCTAGCTTTCTCGCTTTATGATTGCGCCCCGTAGGATGCCTCCTTGGTCTATACCCCATTTTTATTAGCTATGTTCGAGATACTACTACTATCAGGATTGATACTCAGTTACCCTCTCATGCCCGAAGTGGCTGCGCGCTGTCAATATTAACTGCAGGCAGTCACTCCACCCGCTGTTCACTTGCCGTATGCCCTGACGAGCCCCTGACACGGCTATCAGAAAGACCGGATACAGAATACCCTGGCTTGTCTG
The DNA here is from genome assembly GCA_018357685.1 of Trichophyton schoenleinii. NCBI lineage: Eukaryota > Fungi > Ascomycota > Eurotiomycetes > Onygenales > Arthrodermataceae > Trichophyton > Trichophyton schoenleinii. The sequence goes on from WOFF01000001.1 coordinate 1,653,868, forward strand.
AGTTCACAGAGATCCAGGGCAGCTCTTATGCTAATATCGAAATTAAATGGCAGTGTCCGGCATGCGGTTATCGGAGTGTTTCTCATCTGCATATTCCATCCGGAATATCGTTATATCAACTGTTTGTTGATCAAAGATTGTAAATGTAAAAACAGGCGAAGTTAGGATGCCTATACTTTATCAGTCATGAACCTGATGCTCTGTCCAGCCGAGAAAAGGAGAGTCGAATTCGTGCATCCAAATATCTAGAATAGGTAATAGAATATTGGGAAGTGGACGGAACAGAGTGGGCTATGCAAGAAGTACATGTCTTTACTTTAATCAGTTGCAACTGCATTGACCGAAGGGCCCATCATGCCATTATGGATGGGCTGCTCCATATTTATTGGGTAGTCATATTTATTGAATAGTAGAGTCGTTAAGAATATTAATTTAAAGGACCTCCAAATCAATAACAAGGTAATAATCGATATACAAGAGAATAGCGAGAAGCAAAAGGACTCAAAACCCGGCCAATTGGCTGAAGAATGAAGAAGTCAGAGTAAGTAAAAGGAACAGTTTGTCGGTACGATCAAGATAAACGCCAACATATCAGGTCCATAAGTTCGTGTATAAATTTCCAGACATGGCAGGCTTCTCCTGTTGATGCGGAATAAATAGAGAATGCGTCCCCATATTCGATCTTTTTTTTATATATAATGATTCAATCATGGTCGTCATGTCGTGGAGTTTTTTTTTCTTTTCTTTTCTTTTTTTTTTTTTTTCTTTGGTGGTAAGGGAGCTGTAGATGAAATAAGGGATATATATCATGATTGTGAGAGAGATATATCTAGTCGTCTTTGGATCCTTTCTTTACATTGTCTGAATGGGACGGCGAGAGGCTTCGTTCCCACTCAGCCATCAAGGTAGAGGCTGTGCGTGTCAGGTTGGAAGGGGTCGATTTGGTTATGGCAGGCCATGGGATGCCGCCTGGATGCTCGGGGTTGCTGAAAGTCTCAACATCCAGATCTTTGTAGTCCATCACGCTAATTCACAAGCAAGCGTTAGCTGCGGGTGGATAGAAGGATGGGGGGAGGGCGCTGTATATATGCTGACCTTGCACTGGTCCGTGGGCTGCTAGCATTTGTCGAGGGGGACTGGTCTCTTTTGGATGGGAATGTCGAGCTGCTCGAGGATGGGGTGTGTGTCTTCGGCTGAGGACTATCCCAGATATCCCAGTTGTCGTCGATGTCCAGCAAACTCGTCTGATTGCTTGGATTAGTTGGCTTGCTGCGATTCCGATTGGCAGCCTTGCTTGACTGTGTTTTATTTGGAGCGGTGACGCCGAATTCCTCCCAGAAGTCGGTTTCTGAAGCCGTTGCACGTTTATTTTGCTTGGCGGCGGTAGTGGGCTTAATAGATGCTGATCTGCCAGTTCTCGAAGGAGCTGCTGCTGATGAATGTGGTTTGGAGTTTACTGTCCCCGCAGCTGATCTGTTGATAAGATGGTCCTGACGCTGATAAGCCTGCGATGTGCGAGACTGGGTTGCATTGATACCCTCCTCTCCTACTGTAGCCTGGCGGATATCTTCCAGGAATGTCCACAGTCCGTCTTTAAAATCGGTGGCCATCTGCTTCCCTGTCCGCATGAGTGCCTCTGTAGTTGGGTCCTGCGGTATTGGCGGGAGAGACCTTCGCCACAGTCCTTTATCCTGTACTGATTTCTGTTTCGCGGGGGACAAGATGAGCGGCTTACTGCCGTTCGATTCTCTATCGACGGAAGGGAGGGTCGCGGATCGGGGGTAGCCAGAAGGTCGTGCGCTTCTTGAATCGGCTGACTGGGGGGAGAACGGAGAGCAGTTGTTGTAGTCGTCTCTTGCAGAGAGAAGAGACAGAGTCCGAGTATGCCTGGAGCCTTCGAACACCGTTCTTGCTCTGGACAGCTGGCCCGGAGCCGGCGAGTGCGATATTGACTGCCTGGAGCTGTGTCGTCGGTCCAGATCTCGGCTCCGTCTCTTCAACCCGGGTGCATCACTGTCGACCGGCGACTGAGTAGCTCCCATCCCCGCCCCTGTGTTAACCGGACTTCCTTCCACGGGTGTCTGCTGCCTCAACGGCTTCATTGCTTCGGCCCGGTAGACGGCCTGGGTGACCTTCCGGCCCTTTTCATTCTGCTCCCACCGTTTCTTCAGGGTGGCGAGCTCCAGCTCGGCCCTGTGCAGCTCCTCCTTGAGCTCCAGCACCTTGCGTTCCTGGGCAGCGAGGGCCGTCAGGAACCCGTACCCTTCATCTGGCGGCTCAGTCAGCGCAGAAACCGAGGGCGAAGTTCGATGGGAGGCCGGCATGGCAGGTGATGATTCTGAGTGCGTGTGTTTCGCTGTGGGCGAATCTTTCGCTGAGCGAGGCGCCTGTAGCACCAGCTCAGGCGGGATATTGATGGGGAAATTGAGCGTGAGCCTCTTTGCATGTCGAGCAGCTCCATTTGGCCTAGGAGGAAGCGATGCTCGCTGTCGCTGCCGCGGGCTGTCGAAGCATGGCTGCTGCGAGGACTGTGAGAGTTCTGGCTCTTCCATGGTTCCACGGTGGGCACACTGGAGTAACGTTCTGAGGGATCTTAGAGGTCGGCGCAGGAGACGATGATGAGATGCCAGCCGGCAGAGGAAGCCATCGCCCTTCAACGCTGTCCTGTCTCGTCCCTTTTTTTTTCTCTCTCTCGGTCTGTTGTTCTCTTCCTGCAGCCGTTGTCTGTCCGTCCGGCCGTCCTGCTGGCGTCTCGATGTCTCGCCTCTGCCGTGGGTGGAGTTTTGGTTGCAAGGAAAAAAGAACTTCAGGGGGAGATTACGACGTGCAGTTTAGACGTGGCACGTGATTAAGTACCTCGCCGCCTGTTTTGCGCCTGGAGATACTTTGCGCCTTTGTTTACTTGCTTCCCGTCGACTAGTTTAGCTGTGTTAGTTCGAGGGAGCGGGAGCGGGCCTGGCCTGTAGCTATAGATGCCTGGGCAGGGGAGGAGTGAGTGTGTTTGTTTGCTCAACGAACCTGGCGGGAGCTCCCCCCGTTGCGGGACGAAAGGGCGTGGGAGGAGGAGAGAAAACCTGCGGCCTCTTCTTGCTCGCTGGCTCTTCTGCGCAGAGGACAACAACCATGGCATACTCAGGCGCCGACGAGCCTGCGAGCGGCTACCTCGACGACTCGACCAGCCAGATCGAACTGCTTCTCGGTAGCGAGGATGACGGCAGAGCGTTTCCTCGCCTAAAGGAACACGGGAGACGGCGAGCCTGGACTGTCCAGCGCTGCTACCGCTGCCTAGAGAACCTTCTTCGCGACCTGATACTCCACCAGCGACGGCGGTTTCGTTGCCGTCACACATTCTGGCTGGTGCTCAAGATTCTCGCCTTCTTGGTAGGCGGATTCGTGCTCGTCTCGGCGGTGCAGGCCATAGTTCACCCGTCCTACCAGCGGCCCCCTGAACACTACGCACAGCTGCAGAGACGGATCCTCGCCTCGTCAGAGCCCGGACGCGCAAATCAGAGGAACGAGAAGATATTCATCGCTGCAAACATCATCCGGGAAGACTTGATACGCGGGGCCTGGGGTGCGTCGCTGCTGGAACTCGTCGGCTTGCTGGGGGAGGAAAATGTGTTTGTCAGTGTATACGAAAATGACAGCGGGAAGGCAACTAGCGAGGCGCTTCTAGAGCTCCAGGATAAGCTTCCATGTTCGTGTTCTCTCTCCTTCTCTGGATTGCTTCTCGCGACTCGAACAAGAGAATTAACCTTAAAACGCACCAAGGTAACTCGTCGGTTGTTGCCGGAGACCATCTTCGCCTGTCTGACCTGCCCACGACCACGGCGCCTGGCGGCAAGCAACGTATCAAACGGATAGCGTACCTGGCGGAGGTTCGGAATCGAGCGCTTAGGCCTCTCGATGCGTCCTACACCCCTACATCAGCCGAGTCGGAGAAAGGCTTCCGCCACGCCACGGAGAAATTCGACCGCGTGCTGTTCCTGAACGATGTATATTTTTCGGCTACAGACGCGGTGCAGCTGCTATTCTCGACGAACGCCGAAAGGACTGGCCATGCGGACTACCGCGCCGCCTGTGCAATCGACTTTACCGCTAATGTGATGTTCTATGACACTTTTGTCGTAAGGGACAATGAAGGTTACGGCATGGGCCTTATGTTCTTTCCATGGTTCCCAGTGGCAGGAAAGAGTGAAAGCCGACAGGATGTCCTCGCTGAGAAAGACGCAGTTCGAGTCAGAAGTTGCTGGGGAGGGATGGCCTCCTTCGATGCCCAGGTCTTTCAAAAATTCTCTGGAAACCATTCAGAGCTCGCTCTCACCTTTCGCCACGAACCAGAGCCATTTTGGGAGGCAGCTGAATGTTGCCTCATCTTCGCAGACATGGAGTCTACCTCTCTCGAATCAAACGGTGCTGGAGTCTATGTCAATCCTTACATCCGGGTTGCATATACGGAGAACACCTGGGCATGGCTGGGTTTCTTCCGCAGATATGAACGGATATTTGCCAACCTCCAATGGATTGTGAGTAAAATTGGCTACCCTGAATATAATCCTCGCCGACTACACAATCCTGGTCAAATGGTCAAGGAGAAAGTATGGGTGCAGGGCGACGACGAGAATCAGTTCGGCTCGTTTCAAATGCTGGAACGAAAGGCAGCAGCGGGGGGTTTCTGCGGCCAAAGGCGAATGTTTGTCATGAGAGATGACATCAACGACGCCAACAAGAAAGGAGAAAAAAATTGGGAGAAGATACCCGTTCCGTCTTATTAGACCCGGAATATTAAATTAACTGCATTCATAATCCTTAAATACTAATCACTCGAGGCAGTAAGTCAAATTATTTACCTCGCCCTTTACATAGTTACGACTCCCTAATAGTAAGTAATGAAAAATATGTTTACTCTTTCTCCTCCGATACTTTAGCTGGTACAGTGACTGTGGACGGTGAGCTATCACTCTACTATATCTCCTTGACTCAATACTGATAGTTCGCTTATATATAGGAATCAATCGCTACCAATGTTAGATATTGAACCAGTAATCTAGAATTGGGGTATGATTTACCTTCGAATTGGAAGGGTCTTAGTTGACATACAAAGGACCCCCTGTTTCTTTAAGAACAGCACTTTGTGCATGCTTCCCTAATCATATTTGTTTTCCAGGACATACCATCAACTAGTCTCGTGAACGGCTTCGGGGCGCAATATCTATCTTCAAAAGCATGATCATGATACCTGCACATTTACTATACCTACAATGGAGTAAAGTTGCTAGAACAGCTCCTTATTTCACCACATGGTGAAAACCAGCCTGCTTCTCGTACATGTAGGGAATGTTCTACGGCAAGTCACATCGAATTTATGTGTTCATTTACATTTTCGAATATCAACAATGGATCATAATTAAAATCGTTGTTCAATGACACAGTTTCAAAGTGGTTATTAACATCGGCATTCTCACTTCACGACACTATGATTCCCCCCGTATACCATGGACAAGAACCCCCTTGCGATAATTATCTAGCAATCATCCGGGTTAACATACTCCTCGGCAATTTTGAAGCGTTGGGCCCTGCTGCGTCTGTACGGCTGCAAAGTGACGACCATATTCCGGTTGGGAGAAGTCGTGTTTCTTCTCTCGGCGGTCCAAGCAAGTTTTTCGCCAGTTTCGGACTCTAGGGCAACAACATAGGAATTTGCTCCGTCAACCTCAATTCGGAATAAGGATGGAGTCGAGGCAGCTTGTGCGATTGTTCGAGGTCGGTATTCGGGATAGCGGAAGTATCTATCTCCCTCCCTGGCACGGATACTGTAATAGGTCCAGTTGTTGATATCGGGAGCCACTTCATAACGGGTCCAATAGCGACAGGGACTGCCTGGACCGAACTCGATGCCCTTTGTGGTACCGTTGAGTGTGACGTTCAGTCCATTGGACATGCTTGTGAAGACGGTATAATAGTAAGAGGCTTCAGCGCTTGCCACGAAGGCGCAGATAGCTGTAATGAAGGGTACAGTTTTCATGTTGTTGCTGAGATTTTTAGTAAGTGATTTCTGGAGAGAGAAAAAGAGGATTGTCCGGGCGAATGTTCTGAAATTTTTGGTAGAGCTGAAGCTGGGGAGATTCAATGTGCCTTCTTATGAAAAGTTGCCTGCAACATTAGGTCAACTATTCTACGCAGGGTATTCTCGTCAGGTTTGCGATTCAGAAGAATCACCGTGCCGCGTTTATCCAGAGTAAGAGCTCGTATCTCTTCCTGTCAGCATTTAGGATGAGTGGGTATCGGGTATCGAAGCAATCTCGTTTTTGCTTTCGCCAGCTGATATCGGGGTTGGCAATGACCGAGACAAACAGGGCAAGTTACCTCTATTCAGGGGGTATGCTATTTCGGCCATCTAACGGCTAGTGATGGGTTGTTTATGCATGTCAGATTAATGCCAGAACCTGCGACTGACCGCTCCACAATAAGATGGGAGGAATTCCGTGCTTTCATCCGAGGCGTGGGACGTGCTCCCGACTTTGATGATCCGGGGAAGATGCCGAAGCCATGCAAGTAAGCCCGTATCAACTAGGAACCAACCTAATTCTTCGGCCGAAGTGACTTGCAACTCGGAGAACATACCATGCAATAAAAATGCACAACTATTAACATGGAATACCTGGTTTAGCACATCATTATTATTTTTACATTTTTATAATTTTTTAAACCAATGTTGGTACCTTGTTACGAGTTCGGCCGCAAAAGTCCAAACATACTATGAAGCAATCCGGATAGCATGGGTTGCATTGCCGTTGAAGACATTGTAACAGTATCATCAAATACCCTCGCCGCCACCGCAGTAAGATTTTAGTCTTGTTTCATTCTTGTGAAAGGATCGAAACCATGAATACCCACTGAAAGGCGTACTTTATCATTTACACAATGCGGCCTATATCTTATACCGGGTACATGGAGTAACTAGCCGTTGTTACCCCGACGGATAATGCTGGTGCTGGTGCTCAGGTTTGGTCAGAATCATCTCATAGTTATTGCTGAGCACAGGGCTCCACAAAATATAAGCGCAATCACACTTCTCAGTCTCGGAAGCATCAAGGGCTTGTGCCGGCAAAGAGGATATAGAGGCCATTTCCTCTTTAAACTCCTTGTTCTCCTGTTTTATATCATTGCCTTTCTCTCTACGAAGTATACACCTCTACTCTATCAATTTTACAGGTACCCTTGATTTACCTATACTTCCTCTCTGTGTTCGCGATAATGCAGCTCCTTTCTGTACTTTCGTTGGGCCTTTTAGTATCTGGTGGAAGTGCTCAGCTCTATGTCGACTCGAGATCCTCGACTTCAAACACGACTTCCCTTCATCAAAACTATGAATATATCCTACGGTATGAATACAGAATGGTTCCCTTGACTGCGGACTTCACCGTTCTCGATGACTATAACCACGATATCCTCACCATCGGGAACAACTCAAACGGGGAGATTATTGAGGTCAAACCCAACGACGGTCGTAGTCAATGGCACATGACGCGACTGGCGAGCTACACGCATGTTGTACGCGACAAATACAGCAACAAATATATACACTTTCCGACACTGAAGGATGGTGCTATTGTCACTCTTAGCTCTGACGCCGCAACGTTATTCGAAGCCGTGATAGGTCCCAACGTTATCTACAAACTCAACGCAACCGATGCCAACCCTAGAGACGGTCCATTGTTTTGGACGGTGGAACCACTCAGTGCAACGGACCAACGCCCTGTTCTCAAGCTACGTAAGCCGGCATTTGGGAGAGCCCGCCAGGATTTTGTCATGAAGAAGACTCCACAGCAAGTCAGCAATTAACTAGTACTCAACACACACAACTTTCGCTGGACGTGCGGGAACGTGGATCATTCTACCTACTGGGTTGCATAGCCTTCACCTTGTCTTAGTTCCTTGATCTTCGATAGTTAACAGGACTTTTCTTTCAATGCCCATGTCCAACAAACTACATACTTTTCCCTATCATGTCACATATGTTTTCGATGCAATAGCACCTTGAGAGTAATATTTTATTTCCTCTTCCAGGTCCCTCGCCAAGACTTATTGCACTCTTTTGCCCCTTTTGAGGCTGGAATAAGGTGATGACTAATGAAGTTATCCACAAAAATAGAATATGGCCCTTGCTCCTCCGGATATCCCGGCAAATCTTAACCTTATTTTCACCACCTGCCATGAACAAAGTCGACATGGCTCCCTAGTCGCAAATGCAGGGAGCAGGAAACTTCATGTGATTACTCCGTACATTGAGATTTTTTCTACATGAACAACGAATCTTTGGATAAAGTCCAATATTATCATGGGATTTCTTTCTATAATCCATAAATCATAGAGGTACAGTTGAAATATGGAGGGCATCCCACACGCTGCTCGTTGCCTGAGTGCAACCCCACCTCCAATCTCCACTACTCTTAAGATATGGTGTTTGATTCCTCAAATCGTTGCTCGGTTCCTAATTGCTCTTTTTTGGAGGTTTGATGAAGGTGAAATCCTGTCGCTTGCCGTTTGTGTTTTCTCGAAGTTTGATCACGTGGCGGTCTGGTTGCTCGGTACTGTGACGTTCCACAGTGAAAAACAGGCCTGGTCCTTCGTGGCGTACGTAGAATTTATATTGGGCATTGTCATATACCGTTGGGTCAATGACAGTTGCCGCTGTTTCGCTTACAGTGACAAGTGACCCAAGTTTTGGATTCGGGGCATGAATGTATCTGTTGCTGTTGCTCTCGCGAATTATGTAGTTGAAGTCAAAAATTTGCTCGAAATGCCATCGCGTGGTGGAGTTTGGTTGAACTTCAAGTAATCCGTCACTGCCAACACCAAGACCGAGAATATGACCATTGAAGTCGTCATAAACAGTGAAGGAAGTGTTCAAAGGCTGTTCGATGAAGTAGGTAACGATAACTGCTGTGGCGGGCCTATAGGCAAGGAGGAAGAGTAAAACGGCAGAGATTAAAATCATTGTGAAATAGATAGTTGAAGTCGAATCCAAATTTTATAGATTGCCTCTAAACAGTATTGCGGTGCTTGATGGGAAAGGTACGACGGGATATATGGAGTCAGAAACGAGAGGAGGGCGCCAGGTCTATAACTAAAGAGGCCTCTACGGTATATTTCCACTTAACAAAATTACAAAGCGGGTAAGTCGGGTATTAGCTTATGCCACCCCTTAGATAACCGTCTCGAGGTCATCCGATATACGATCACCCCTGTGGTGTAAGATGTCAGCAACGTCAAAGGCATATCATCTTATTGCAGATTTCGGTATAGATGAATATCAGTTTCTGTAGTCTGGCTCGGGTAGAAGAGGGAATATTATTATCACTATGTATATCTTGAGAAATATTGGGCTAAAATCTTACTTGCAGCGCCACGGGGACCAGTCGGTAGAAGGTACCATGCAACTCTTCCGAAATTATGCAAATTTTTACTTTCAGCTTGCTTAAACTCTATATCATCAACTACCAAGAAATACCGTACGGGAGAGACAAAGCACACGCGGAGTCTCTACGTATTTTGCAACTGGAATGTAAGCATGTTTACCTATTTCGGATGTATAAGTGGAGGGGGATGGCTCTGGAAAGAATGTCTCATATCTATATTAAATCCTTGTAAGCAGGGGCGAAATAAGAAACTCAAATCCTTTCCACAGTCGTATCGGTACTCGATTAGTTGGTCATGGTTGGTGGTTAGAGAGACTCACACGGAGCAAGTTCAGGAGAGTATGGATATATACGGGAATTTGGATAGAGCCACAAATTGTCGTCTCGTAGACGTACAACTTGGCTATAAATGCACCTTCTCCTCACTTATCGGTATACTTTCAGCAATAGTTTGCATTATCCCAAGTTAACAATCTCGCACCAGCCAAAATGCAATTTTTATCATTGGCTATTGTCACTCTCTATGCATTTGCAGCTAGCGTTTCGGCGCAGTCCCCAAAGCTGTACACTCTCATCACCAGCAAACAATATGGATTGAACCTCACACACAATTCCGACACCGGTGCCGTCGAATTTGAGAGAGGCAGCTTCTATAGGCATTGGACCGATCATCCAGTAACTCAAGGAGCTCACAACTGGCACTGTTTCCGAGGAAGACAAAAATACGAACTGGATATCATTTACTGGGTCCGCTTCCAAAATTATGTAGCTGGCCAATCTGCAACGTCACCCCGAACATATGGCTACCCCCCTTCGCTATTCGACATTGAAACCGACGGAGATGTCAGCTATCTAATCTCCCTTGAGTCTCAAAATCCAGGGGAAAGACTTGCCTGGACTATCGAACGGAACAATGCGACGGGAAATGGCGAGTTAAAATTACAACCCTATAAGAGGCTGCCTAGCCAGCAGTTCATCATAACTCAAGAGCCAGGAGATGACGAGTTTCCGCCCAGAATACAATAGTGGTGAGATATGCATTATGCACGGCGATGGTATCAAAAATGCATTGGACAACCCCCGGCAATTTTCCCAAGATATTCCAAATTATACGCCCAGAGGTTGAATAGGGAGTGTTCCGGCTCGTCTTTATACTGTGATTTGCATTTCAATTCCATCGTGTGTATCCAGCTATCAGCTATCATGTCATATAATTAAATTCATCCGGGTACAATGAAAGAAGTATGCAAACTTATTCCTGTCTAGTTCGAGACCTGTTTCGTAAGTGAGTATTCACGACATGTGCCTGTCACTTTGTGGTGGCTTCCTACAGATTTATTAGTCCCTCTGGCTGATCACACGGTCCGGGTTATTACCATGCAATATACCGCCAGCTGCTCGTTTAGACACTACTCAGCGGCCTGATAGGTCGAGGCGAGTCGCTTTCTCTATGCCTTTAAGCAAATCAAATCAGTGGTACCTGATGTAGTTTGGGTTTAGGTTGGTTACCATGACGACCAAGATGGCGGTGTTTCATCGTTTTCGGGCCTTCGGCTATGAGGTCATAAGTAATACACAGTTGATAAAATGGCGCGCTAGCGAGCGTTGGGCAGAAAAGCTTAGCGGAGTAGTTAATCTCGTCTCTAGCCCAAGGCAGCTCTCTATTTTGATTGTTGATGCCCAAGGTGATGGTGTTTATGTCGAATGTGATTCTTGGTCAGACAACTAAACTAAGTACGCCCTGCCGCATATGTACTGCACAGAGATTTTATTTATACATAGATCTTCAAGCTCTAAAATCTCAGGGAGCCCACAACTGACACTGTTTCTGAGCGAGGCAACTATATGGTACAAGATTCTGACGGATCAGTGAGACATCAGGTGGTCTCAAAAACAATCGACAGAGAAAAGGGACCGGGAAATTAAAAAGTAAACGATCGGAGGCCTAAAGATCTTCCAGGGAAATTGGTACTTAGGAATCAGTGCAGAATGTAGACCAGAAAAAAGAGTCCAGGAAAAGGGGTAAGGGCCAAAAGGCTACCGAAACTCTAACGAGGGAAGTAAATTGAAGAAAGGAGCGACGGATTCCAGTTCCAGCAGGAGGTCTTGAAGCGCGCTTATGAATGGTACGAATGATGCTTCCAATAATCAATAGCGAGGGAAAGAAGAACAAAACTCCAGAGGTAGCCGCCGGTATATGACTCGAACAAGTCTCAACAGATCACAAGCAATGCAACACGAACATGATCCAAACGGTAAACACAAAAGATCGGGTAATGTACAGTTTATGTACACAAATGCTGAAGGTCGGCAGCCTGTGACATTTGGGGCAAAGCAAAGGCTAGTGTCGCAAGGTATTATATTATTATACTGCGGGCCATCTGTTTCGGAGTCCGTCAGTCCAACGGGTATATAGAACATCAGCAAGCTGTTTAGTATGCTCCATTCCAATCGGGTGTTGGCCGGCCATGGTGCTTCCAGAATTCCAGTTCTGTTCTGATTGAACCTGAGCGGACTGTCTTCGTCTGTGGCTTTTTAGATGTGGGTTGTTCTGAGCAAGTACCAACTTTGGCTTTTGTGGCGTTTCTGGAGCTGGCTTCGGAAGTATGGCTGATAGTTTGGGATCACTAAACTAGTTAGCAAGGCTTTTGTGTATCTATGGGTTGCACAAGGGCTACTTACGCTTGTAGTTTCTCAAGGGAGGACTTAACAATGTGATATAGTCCTTCGGGGTCGATCATTTCAAGATCACTGAAAGCTTCTGCCAGTCGCGATATTGCCTCTCGCTTCTCTTGGTCGCTGGTATTTGCCAACACTTCCTGGCAGGTAAGCCCAATGCCAGAGTTATACATTCTCCGGCCTAAGATTGCTTCTTTGCTGTTGGGTTCGGTGAATAACGTTTTAGGCATAGCGTTCTCATTCATTCCCGGAACAAATCCGGAATTGCCGTCAAGAGAGTTTTGCCTATCGGAGACTCGACGGAATTGTCTCACAGTTGAAGGTGAATTCCCAAACGTCATGTCCAAACCTAGAGGTTGCTTGACGCTACTTGATCGGCGTCTAGTGGAGCGCTTTGACGGTGTTCTAGCTACCGTACCACGGGTGCGACGAACGGTTGAGTTTGCGACAGGCTTTGGACCAGAAAATTCGCTTTCCAAGGATAGATTGTGCATGGAATCTGACGGCTCATAAGCGTCTTCTGGGTTGGAAAGTGAAGGTTGATTCTTTATATGCTGGTTCTTTGACGGGGCAGGAGTTCCGGGTTTTATCGTGTCGAACACCCAAGCATCATCATCGGTATTCTTATTTGTAATTGTATCCCTGCACTGATATTAGCAACTCGAATATAATAACCAAGGGGGACAGTTCCATACATTGGTTCCGCGTAGTATTTTATATTAGCCGCAAGGCCCTTTGTAGCTTCCCATTCTTGTCGTCGTTGTATAAGTTCTTGGAGAGCCTCGGTCTTTCCAGCGCTACGAATAAACTTATGTTTGAGGAGTTCCTTCGCAGTAGGACGCTTATCAGGGTCTTTCTCAAGGCACTGAGCAATGAAATCTTTGAGTTGCCAACTGTAGGCTGCACCTTCTAGTCGTGGAGCTGACGCCTTTGGTATCAAAAACAACACCTTCATCGGATGCGTACTGGCGTGCGGTGGCTCGCCATTTATCATTTCCATTGTCGTAATACCAAGAGACCAGATATCAGCTTTGAAATCGTATCCAGCTTGCTGAATAACTTCCGGTGCCATCCAAAATGGGGTTCCGACGAAGGTGTTGCGTTGCGATTTGATGTTGGTAAGTTGGGCAGCAACGCCAAAGTCTGCCAGCTTTACCTTCCCGGTATGTGACAGAAGAACATTTGCTGCTTTTATGTCGCGATGAATCTTGCCCTCTTGATGGAGGTAGTCTAAGCCGAGAAGCAGTTCACGGCAAATGATCGCGATGTGTGCCTCGTTAAACACGCCTGGTTTGAGCTGCATCCGCGTTAGGAGGACATAACTTCCGTAATGCGTAAGAGTAAACATATCCTCACCAGATCGAGACAAGAGCCTCCTCCCAAGTATTCCATCACAATCCATAACTTGTATCCTCGGAGAAAACTGGTCTTGTACTGCGTGACATAAGGACTGGCGCAGGTCGACAGAACCGTAATCTCCTGTTGAATTTCTTGTATATCATCGTCGCTGGACTCGAGATCAATCTAGACCGAGTAAACACCAGTCAGTCACGGTCTTGTCAATTCAGTAATTCCAGTTCATAACATACGTGTTTGATGGCAACAATCTCGCCTGTAGCTCTGTCAATTGCCTTGTAAACAGTTCCAAAGCTCCCACCTAGCAGTAGTCAATGTCATTAGCTGAATTCAAGACGTGATCAGTGGTAACCTGTGCAGGTATGCATACTTCCAAGCTCCTCCAGCATCTGGTATTTCGCTGCCATCCCACTTTCGTCCGCCATTGCTGTGAGAAGGCGGCTCTCTCCGCCCCCTTTTTTTTGTTGTCGTTGTCTCAAAGGATAGAGGAAAGCCCGGCGCGCAAACCCTCAAGATAGGGAACGCCGTTATAGAGCGAGTGATGTCGACGACTCAGTCACTCGAGAGCTGCAGCTCGACACGCCCTTGATAAAGATGATGAAATGCTAATTTTTCTGCATATCTTCCTCAAGGTCATCAACATGTTGTTGTCTATGGCAACAGCCGCAACTTTAAACAGAAATGCAGAGTTTTGGGATAGTTTTCACGTGACGTTGACGTAATTTTCTTTTTTTTTTTTTTTTACTTAATTTATGTTTATTTCTACCATGCAAGGGACAGAACCGAGAGGCAAGGGTGTTGCTAGTGATACGAGACGCTTGTGCAGGGAGATGACGGTGTCTATAGTTTGGTAGCGAGCCATGAGACCGCCGGCTATATATATTTATATGGGTTCATTATCCCGTTCTATTAGGGCAATGTTAGTCGAAATACTACAGCCAGCGGGGCGCAAGAGGAGTGACTTACCGGGTCGTAGAGCTTCTTGAGCTGTTGCATTAATTTTACCATCGAGTCATTCTTACTATAGCCAATATACTCCTTCTTTGCTATCCCAAGACCGTGTTCCGCGCTAATACTGCCATTGCGCTTCGCTATCCATTCATACACCCAGGGTTCGATCGCCTTCTCGACTTCCTTGCTATATTGGCGTACAGCAACATTCAGATGAAGATTGGAATCACCCATGTGTCCGTAGCCAACAACTTCATGAACCGGGAAGCTGTCATCATTTCCAATGAGACCGGCCTTTGAGAGACGGTCTCGCGTGTCATCGACAAGCTGGTACAACTCCGCTAGTGGTATCGACACGTCGTACTTGTACGTGCCACCAAGATGACTGAGCGACTCTGTGACACCTTCTCTCCAGCGCCATAGAGATTGCGCTTGGGACTCATCCTGGGCCAACACACCATCTGCGACAATACTCTCTCCCATGACATGCTCCAAGAATGCCTCGAGTTTTGCATTGTCATGTTCGCCATTTGAACCACTTGTCTCGACTAAGCAGTAAAAGGGATATGAACCTTCAAGTGGGTGTTTTAAACCCGTAACCTGACGGACGATTTTTTGACTTTGTCCGTCCATCAGCTCAAAGGCAGAAAGGATTTCCGATAGCTGGCCCTTGGCTTCCAGAAAGGCCTTGCGAACATGTTCAAAGCTTTCTAGCCCAAAGAAAGCGACATTTGTTGCCTTTGGTCGTTGAGGACATATTATCGAAACTCCAGTTATGATCCCTATTGTCCCTTCGCCGCCAATGAACAGTTGTTTTAGGTCGTATCCAGTGTTATTCTTTCTTAGCAGGGACATATCCTCCATTATAGTCCCATCAGGTAATACCGCCTCAATTCCAAGGACATTTCCATGTAAACTTCCATATCGGAGTAAACGTAGCCCTCCAGCGTTCGTTGCAACGTTGCCGCCAATTTGACATGAACCCTTCGCACCTAGATCAAGAGGAAATATGTGCTTTCTCTCCGCCAGGTAGTTATCAGCAACCTCCAGAATTACTCCAGCATCTACAGCCAAAACTCCCGAATTCTCGTCAAAAGATCGAATATTGTTCATGCGAGAGAGGTTCACCACAATCTCATCGAAAACAGGGACCGATCCTCCCACCAGGCCTGTATTTCCGCCCTGAGGCACGACGGCGAGCTTCTGCGAATTACAGTATTGAAGTATCTTGCTCACTTCTCCTGTAGTCTTTGGTCTGAGTACTAGTTTTGTGTGCCCTCTGTACTTTTTCATCCAGTCACGGTTGAAGGGTTCGATATCGTCCGTTGCATCGGTCGTTACTCCATCCACAACAGCCGAACCTTCTCCCAGAAGCTCCTTGAAATACTGAACATGTTCTCCGGTCAATTGGGCAAAATTCGGGTTTCGTTTCAGGTTTGGGTATGCATCGGTCGTATATTTTGTTGCTTTCGACGTTGGCGCATTGGCTGTCTCAGGAAGACGCCGGCTTGTAGAAGAAGAGAAATGGGCGATCGCAGGACGAAGGGCAGGGTAATTTGCGAATGTGATTCGGGCTCCCGTCTCCCCAGCGCGACGGAGAGCGTATGACAGCCTCCTTGAACACAACATCACCGAAGGCTTCTGTAATATGCGAAGGCCGGAAATTCCTGGCTTGACGGTGACCGGTGTTTGTGTTGTATTGAAGTTGTTGGGATCAAAGAAGCAAAAATGCCGACCTCGGAATTAAATCCCGTGATCGGGCTTGGGCGCTGCGGGAGGGAGTTAGAGCCTCAAAACTAGCGGCTTTTGGTCTTTTGACTTGTATTTCTAGTATCTTTTATCTATCAACAGGCAGTCTCAAGATCGAGGAAACAACTACTAGATAAATTGTACGCTGGATACAGGCTGATCATGTACCACGCCGCTTCTTGTTCCCTACCTTTGGCCTTCTCCATTATGACATACTCAGATCCTAGTGGATTAATAGCAGAGGAACTGTTCCAGGCTAAAGCTTGGGTATTGGAATGCCCTGCAGCCGGAGGTATTCAATTGTTGCAACTTCACTCGCTACACCGTAGGTATGAGGTAGAGTGCATATATAGGGCAACCTGGAAATAACCGCCAGTCCATCTTTGGATTTACTATTTAATTTCAAAGACACAATACGAACCACTTTGCGGCAGTAGTGGTAGCTAGCCTTTGGCGCCTAGCCATCTAGCGGCATTTCAGTGCGTGCTATCGCTGGTATCCTTGGGCTCCGGGCTTGGTGCATTGTTAGCTCAACCATCTACAATATAGCAACACGGAGAATTTCATAGCCCTTCAATCAAAATGGTTGTTTTAGGCCTCCATTTCAGCTCTATGATATAGCTGAAACTGTACCCTTTAGCCTTTCAAGCTAGCAACATACTCAAGTCCCCTTTTCCTTGCAATCTCTTTGACATATTCTGCACCCTTTTCACCAAATATATCTACTCCCCAGAAGAGGGGTTGACTGGCTCGGGCATTACGGTCAAGCGCATTTATTTCTTCCATCGCGGATTGGGATAATTCAAAGTCTATATGCCAGATTGTTAGAGGTCATCCTGAGTGTATCACATCAGTAGAAAGGGCCGCAAAGCCAACCAACTGACCCTTGAAGTTGTCGATTATTCGTTCAGGAGTAACACTTTTGGGCAGCACCGCGGTGCCACGTTGGACATGCCATGCGATGAGGACTCGAGCAGAGCTGACTCCATTTGCCTCTGCGATCTTTTGAATCTTTTCATCATCCATTGCTCTGCAAACTATTTAGTCTTTACTGATGAAATCCCTGGGACGTGTGATATCGTACCTAGGCATGTTGTGAAGATTGTTTCCTAGGGGACTATATGCTTCCAACAGGATGTTCTTTTCGGAGAGGTATTTCTTTAGATCATCCTGTTGAAAGTATGGGTGCGCCTCTACCTGGTTCACAGCTGGAGGAATTTCGGCGCTGTCATTCCCGTTAGACTGGTATAAGAGAACAGGACACGAGAAGATTGTGCTGTTTCGCAGACTCACTATGAAAGTAGGTCCTCGATCCTCTCCTTGCTAAAGTTGCTAACTCCAATGCTCCTGACTTTGCCCTTCTTAACTAGGGATTCCATTGCCCTCCACGTATCTTTGATGGTAACTTTATTGTCCAGGAGAAGCTGACCCGTTTCGGTATCCTTTGGAAATGCTGCTTCCCCGGGAACAAAAGCCACCGGCCAGTGCATTAAATAAAGATCTAAATAATCAACTCCAAGGTCCTTAAGAGTCTTATCACAGGCAGGCTCAACAAATTCGGGCCGGTGGTGGGTATTCCATAGTTTAGAAGTCAAGAAAACTTCTCCTCGAGGAACTCCAGAATTCTTTAAGCCCAGGCCAACTTCTGTTTCATTTTTATAGGCAAATGCGCCATCGATATGCCGGTATCCTGCCTTGAGCGCTACCTCGACCGCTTTCTCAACTTCGTGCGGTTTAGATTGCTGCCAATAATAGTTGTGTTAGCACCTTCCAATGAAATCAATACAATTCGGTTGTTTCGGATGCATATACTAACCCATGTTCCCAAGCCCACTGCAGGTATCTTATACCCGGAGTTGAGAGTGAAGGTAACTTTGCTTGCCATCTCCTATTGTGTCTTCTATAGAATCCCTTGTTCGGAGAATTTGTGTATTCAACCAGAGGATCTGAGATTGAGCGGCAGATGTGCCTGTTTTTATAGACGACATTCTATTCCGAAACCCCTCACTTGCCTTAGGAGAAACTGCCATAAAATTAGTTACCCCACACTTGCATGCATTTGCATACCCTGAGCGTGAAGAAGCATGCCATAGTTTACCGAAGCCAATTAGGTTGGTTTTATCCATGGAGTTGGTGCAACTTTTGTCGTTGAGTAATCCGTCCATGCATGTACTTGTTCGTTTATTAATTCTTCCGCCTGCATCCCCACTTGGCCGGCTCATTAAATACCTTTGCCCACTGCTTACCTTGTCAGCTCATAATCAGCCAGTAAGGACAGGTTCTATGGGCCAACAAGATGTTGAACCTCTGGAAATCGAGGAAGTGGGCATTCTACTGCCGCTTAGCTCGATATCATACGCAGTATTATCATCACTGGCATATACATTGCCCGTATATAGTTGCCACCGGGTTTTGAATACGGCTAAATCGAATGCCATCATCTGAAGCCGAAATTACCACCCGTCATTCAAAAAGAAAAGAGTGCCGGGGAGAGGTTAATTAGCTTGTTAGTTAGTGTCAACATGTGCTACTTGCTATAATTAGTTCTCTATTATTTTTTGCCAAAGGGAAACTAGGCACTCACATCGCAAATCTGCTTCTGCCTGTTGATCTATTTTTACTGTTAATCATGATAACTTTGTCTGTATCCAGAGCCGAGGAGCTAACACCGGTCAATGGCACTCAAATACTGGCAGCAAAGCTTCCATTGCCGGAAAAGAATTAATTCGCATGAATGTGAAGTTTTCAACACTATCCTTGTCAGAGACCGATATTATGGCGATGGAATTGGTCTCCAGTCGAATAGGCAGATAGTTGTTGCATGGGAAGAAGAGCGGTGGTGTAAATAAATAGGCCGCCCAAGCCGCGCGCTTAGCTTGGCGCGCGGATTGCTTGGGCGGCGGAGCTCCAAGGCACCCGCAACTCACGTCAACCCGTAACTCATCTATCTGTCTGCTGTGAAAGCTCGATCAGCAACGCACCAACCTACCACCCCGCCATACAAGCCACGATAGCCTACTTGCCTGTTTGTATCCGTCTAATACTGACTCTTGATCTTGAGTAGTGGGCCAATTTAAAAGTTCAGCATGGCTTCAGGATACGACAGAGCTCTTTCAGGTAGGTAGAGCACCCTCCAGCTTCAATCTCCAGCTCGCTAACAAATGTCCTACAGTCTTTAGGTATTGCTTCTCTAGTTACTCTAGCGAATCTCTTCATCTCTAACCTGTCACTATAGTCCCGATGGACACGTCTTTCAAGTAGAGTATGCCTTGGAGGCCGTCAAGCGAGGTAAACAATGCTCTCTCCGCCTATAGCTCTGCAGGTTGGGTTCTGCTAAACTAACACCGAGTAGGCACTTGCGCTGTTGGAGTGAAAGGCGAGGGCATTGTGGTGCTTGGCTGCGAGAAGCGCTCGGCGATGAAGCTACAAGATACACGAATTACGCCCTCGAAAATCGGTCTCATCGACAACCACGTTTGCCTTGCCTTTGCTGGTCTCAACGCCGATGCTAGAATATTGGTCGACAAAGCTAGAGTGGAGGCTCAATCACACCGACTCACGGTTGAAGACCCAGTGACGATTGAGTATATTACAAAATATGTTGCTGGTGTCCAACAACGATACACACAGAGTGGTGGTGTCCGTCCTTTTGGAATCAGTACACTGATTGTTGGCTTCGATAACGGCGACAAGACACCCCGGCTCTACCAGACAGAACCCTCCGGCATATACTCTGCATGGTATGTTGAACTCGGTGCGAGGAAAAATATTGGATGGTGGGCAATGAGCTAATGCTCCAATTTAGGAAAGCGAACGCCATCGGCCGATCTAGCAAGACCGTCAGGGAGTTCCTTGAGCGAAATCACAAGGACGGTATGGACCGGGAGGCTACAATTCAGCTTACTATTAAATCTCTGCTCGAGGTTGTGCAGACGGGTGCGAAGAATATCGAGATTGCCATCATGGCCCCCGGAAAGCCAATGGAGCTTCTCCCTAACGACGAGATTGAGGCCCATGTTAAGAGCATAGAAGCTGAGAAGCAGGAAGAGGCGGCCAAGAAGAAGACTGGCAGGACTCCTGGCACGGGTACTGCCACCCTATTGCCCAGACAGTCTGGTGAAGGCTCCTCTAGCTGAAGCGTGGCAGCTGGCTATGGCGTTGAGGAATAAACGAACATGAAGACGAATACAATTTTATTAAAAGAAAAAAAGATTTATCTTCTTCTATTACGGCCTGCTCTTATATGGTATAAGTTATTGTATCTATCCCTTTTGAAGAGGAGACCATTCTTCGTGTACTTCGTAAAACATCACACGGGTGCTCTATCCAAGTCTATTTGGAGCATCCTTTACATCAAATATCGACCGCTCTGCCTCTGCCCTTACTCTCTCGTCCTTCAGCATTCTCGAGTCCTTTCGGGGGTCCTCTCCCTCTACCTTCACAGCTGGCTTAGGCGTAAGGGCGTCTATAACGAAATGGTTATCGCAATGTGGACAGTACTCGTCACTAGATCCAGCAAAATGTCAGATAGGCAAATCCCAGCAGGTTAAAAAGCGACAGTAACGCACCTCTCTTCAAACTCATTGGCATCCTTTCTAAAACACTTCTTACACTTCTTGCAAGCAAGAGTCTACTACCGTCGTTAGGAATACCTGACCCTCCTTCACGTTTGGTATCTTCAGCTCACCATCTCTGTCGAGGGAAGTAGCTGGTGGTTTTCCTGCTCCCTATGACAGTCCGCGCAGTCGAACCATTTACGGCCTAGCAATATAAGTATGGCACTTCCCAAGGTATCAGTCTATCCGGGCGAGCTTACAGCATGGCGATCGAACCGCGACTTGGGCGTTGAGGACGTGTTTGCTGTGTGAAGCGTGCGGGTTAGAGGAGGCCATTTCGTACACAAGCGAGCAGCAACATCGAGTATGAGACATACCACATCTTGACAACACAGGATGATCCCAGAGAAACAGGCCGTCGTGCACTGGAAACCTGTAAAAATGGCAGACAAGTGGTTATCCCACCAACTTGACCGGGTTCGAGGTGGGCTGTCAAAAGTTCATCCAGCGACTCCTGGAGATTCTGATATTTCCTACCATCCGATGCCCGCCAAGAGGACCGCAGATGAAGAATTAAGACTGAAATAGTTCACAGGCTACAGACAAAGGAATGCCATGAAATATTCCAGCTTACTTCTATTTCTATATCACGCTCCCAGACTCGATAACTACATGCCCGATCAGAGATTTTATCTACAGCCGTAACAAGCTACCTGTAAACGTGTAGAGAACCAGTCCACGATGGTGACGGCAGCTCAACTCCTCCTATGCCGGCGACTCCATCTTGACTCCCTCTACTATCGACTATTGAAATATTCGTAAAGGCCGCCGGAGCCAGCTGCTTCCGTCTGGCGCCATCAAGGAAAAAAAAGCGCCCAGAAACACCGAAAGAGCCCCTATTTAAATACACCTGGGTCGCCAGGAACAAAAATCTTCTTTATCGGCCTGGGCCAACGAGATCAGGATAATTTGAACATATCCCTGGGCTCAAGATGACAGCCTCACCTGTGGAGAAGAAGTATGACTTTGGCGGACCGTAAGTTTCTCCCCCAGCTGGATATATTCAGGTTCGCTGACAATCATACCTGCAGACCAGGTGCGGCAGCCATAACATTTGGCCTTCCGCTGCTGCTGCTCTTCTTCGCCTTTGGGTGCAACGATGTGACTGGCTGTCCGGTGCCGTCACTGCTGTACCCGAAGACATTTACCTGGGAGCAGTTCAAGCTGGAGAGCGGATGGCCGGCCGGTGGCGTCTGGGACTTTTTCAGCTGGAATGTTACCGCCGTCGTGCTGGGATACTATCTGGTCAGCTTGGTCCTGTGGAAATTTCTACCTGCGCAGGAAATCAAGGGAACGAAGCTCGTTCACCATGGGAAAGCATTAGATTACCGCTTCAACGGTGAGTGATTGTTTTTGAACTGTGCACGGAGACCAGGGCTGACGGAGCATCTTGTAGCATTTTCATCGAGTATTGTGCATTTGGCTGTCTGTGCCGTTGGAACATACTTCCAGGGCGCCAATTTCTTCGTCTGGACGTATATCACAGACAATTATGTGCAGCTGCTCACGGCCAACATTGTGATAGCCTATGCAATCTCTGTCTATGTCTATCTCAAGAGCTTCAGTGTGGATACCAAGTATCCTAACAAAGACCTCCGGGAGCTCGCTATCCGTGGGAATACAGACAATACTATCTATGACTTTTATATCGGCCGCGAGTTGAATCCCCGAGTCACTCTTCCGCTTTTTGGTGAAGTGGATCTCAAGACCTGGCTAGAGCTGCGTCCAGGCCTTACCGGCTGGGTCTTGCTGGACCTCGCATTTGTCGCAAAGCAATATCGTACTTATGGCCGGTTGTCGGATAGCATCGTGTTTACTGCCTTCGTGCAGACGTACTATGCTCTTGACGGCCAACACAAGGAATCGGCCATCTTGACTATGATGGACACTACCACCGACGGACTTGGATTTATGCTTACGTTTGGTGATATTGTTTGGGTTCCTTTCCTGTATTCAACTCAGTGCCGCTATCTCTCCGTATATCCGGTACACCTTGGTTGGGCGGGCGTCGCAATTGTCAGCGCCGTGTTTGCTCTGGGCTTGTACATCTTCCGGGCCTCAAACACCCAGAAGAACGTCTTCCGCACACGCCCAGATGATCCAAGCGTGGCTGGGCTGTCTTATATCCAAACAAAGCGAGGAACCAAGCTGTTGACATCTGGATGGTGGGGTATATCCCGCCATATCAACTATTTTGGCGACTGGTTGCAGGCTTCTCCCTTCAGCTGGCCTACGGGTTTAGCCGGTTACATGATCTTGCCAGCCGGGAGTGCTGCTGCTGCCGCTCAGACATTCACCATGTTGGATGGCAGGGTGGTAGTTCAGGGGGAAGCGAAGGGCTGGGGTATTGTTTTTACGTACTTTTACGTGCTTTACTTTGCCATCCTGCTGATGCATCGTGAACGACGAGACGACGGGGCCTGCTTTAAGAAGTATGGCGAGGACTGGAATAGGTACAAGGCCATTGTTAAATGGAGGATTCTACCCTGGGCTTACTAGATGGACGGCGGTGGAAGCAGGTTTAGACATGGAGTAATACGGCGAGTTAGAGACCGGGTTATATAGATGATGCATGTAACATAATACACATTTTCAATGAGTATACCCCCTGTATTCATAGACAATGTGTAGCTATCAATAGATCTATGAATTACCTTCCAACATTTCTAAGCCTCATCGATGCTCTATATACGTCTCTTTAGAGCATCTTTCTCATCCTAGTCCTCGATATCTGGTATGATCACACTCGCAGCCCTGTTCTCCTTGACCCTGTAGCCGTTGGTGCACCCTGATATTCATGCATACAACGACCAGCACGACGGATAAGAACAAACTCAAGCTTTGGCCCCTTACAAGCCACTGCTATCCAACACTATCTAAACCTCTTTTATACATAAATATAGTAAATATGTTGGATATCAATAAACCTAGTAGCTGCTGCTACAATCCCCCCCCAGGAGCATCGCCCAAGCTATGCGTGGCAATAGACCCTTTGCTTGGACACGGTGCGTGGCATCTGCGCGGCCGGCAGGGATCTGTGTGGGGGCGGCCGTGGCGCGTGGCAGTAGTGCCTGGCCCGCCTGGTGACGTCGTCCTCCTCGTCTCCGCTGCTAAACCTCAAAAAGATAATATTATTTACCAAACATCGACCTTCTCGACCTTCGACCTCGCGCTGCTGCTTTGCTGCTAACTCCCGCCTCCTCCGCTGCCTGCGCTGCTGAGATGAGAACGCCCGTCTACGACTCTCACTGCCTGGTTCGATCGTTCAGAAAAAGCAAAGACGGAGGCACCTCGCCATAGGGTGTGTCCAACTGCAAGACTCCCTCTCCCTCTCGCAGCTGGAGGACCCCCGGATGAGCCACCACCGCACCACACCACCTCCCCTGGCCAACGTACCGACATACCTCTCGAAGCCTTTATTCTCCCGATCCTGGGATGTTTAGTTCCGACTGCGCCGCCTGCTGCTCTACTTAACCGCCCGTCTCGCCCTTGCTGGTCGGTGTATGGATGCTACTACTTTGGTCGAGTCGCTGAGACAGTCTTGGACGGCTGCCTTGGAACGGTGGTGATTCTATTCGACCTACGCAGCTTGCGGCTACCACCAGTTGTTTAACTATGAGTGCAAATGATGAAGATGGAACGGACCAGCAGTCTATCGTCAGTCGCAAAATCCCTGTTCTATTATATGTTGAGAAGCTGTGGATACTAACTAGCATGACTTCCACATGTTCAGAAGCCGGTTTCGTCGCTGCTATCACACTTCGAGAACCTCTCTCATACCAAACGTGAAGCTCAGGATGGACCGGGATCATTCCTAAAAACACCGCCAGTGGCAGATAATGTTACGACAGGCCGAGTTTCCTTGGATCTACCTCGATCAAACACATCATGGGGTGGCTCCCAGCGGCCGAGTCAGGGCGTCTTGCGGCCCCAACAGACTGGAGACTCCCCTACCCGAAGACTCCAGCCACGCCCGCTATCTATGAACCTACAATCCTCGCCTCCTGGACGGCCTATATACACTACGGAGTCGTCTCGAGCTCCGCCGCAACCAAACTTCTCGTACAGCCAGAGCCTCCCGCATACCCAGAGCCGCCCACCCCACGCATTTTATGCGCCTAATGGTCATGCGACATCAAATGAGCCCTCCAGCAGCCCTCCGTCATCCTCTCGCACCTCTACACGCCCGACAACACCGCTCGACAGCCCGTCACACTCCGTGTCCATAGACATCAGGCGTACTACTCCAGTGAGCCAGCGTACTGGGCATACCGGGAAGAGCACTTCGGTCCCACCTCCCGTAAATAGAGCAGAGAAGCCCAAGATTCCTCTTCGGAAGCCAGGTATCTCACCCGGCTATGATGCTCCAAGCTCGAATACCCTTGCTCCGCTGCCATCATCCCAGCGTACGTCGATAGATGATAGAATATCACCGTTTAGTACCCCTCCTAGCAGCCCAGAGAAAATACCTGGAACGCCAAAATTCAACGGAGTCCCTGAGCCATTGAGTCTGGGTGATGGGCATGTCACAAGTCGAATACAACAATCGCAACCAGCTCCGCGGCCTTCCCCGGGACCAATTTCCAGGGAAGGGCCTCCAGTGTCAAGGCTAACGAAGGGTAACTTGATCAGTGGCACAGTTCCAAATGCAATATCACCTCGTCTACCTCCAGGCGTAGGCGCAAAGTCTGCAGCTGCTATCCCTATCACACAACCACTGAATCGACAAAATGACGACGATGATCAAGCCATCCGGCAGATTGCACAGGTGCGACGCCCTTCTCCTGCGCCACCGCGTAAGTTGGACACATCAAGGGCTGCATTCGGGCTGCATAGGGAAGATGTGCCCAGTCCACAACGAGTAGTGTCTGCAGTGGAACCTCAGGCCCCAAACCCATACAAGCTTCCCCCTAGGTCAATGAGCATTAAACATTCCAAGCCGACACCTCCACCTCCTCCACCTCCTCGAAGAGAAACAAGTAATCTCTCTGTCAAGTCGAATCAAAGTACAAACCGCCCTCCGCCCCCTCCCGCAAACCCTCCAACTCGCTATCGACCACCGGCAGCTGCAACTACCAATGATAATGATGCAATCAAGTCTCTGGAACAGCTAACACGCCGCCCGGAGCCTGTTATTGTCACTGATACAGACATCCATCCGGATGCTACCCATACAAACCGTCGTCCTCCTTTTTTCAGGTCTGGAGCGGCAGATGTGTATACTAAGTATGATACTCGGGTATTTGATGTATGCGGACAATATGCCTGTACAACAGGTTTCTATACTAGGGTTTGGGACCTTGTTACCGGAGAGATGGTCATGAGTTTGAACCACGGTGAGACAGTGAAAGGCTCCGCAATTGCATTCAAACCAGGCAGAACTGTTGATGAAGAAGGTGCAATAATATGGATTGGTACCACCGCTGGTGAACTACTTGAGGTTGACGTCAGGACTCAGGCGATTCTTAACACCAGGCCAGCTCACTCTCGTCGTGAAATTATCCGGATATACAGATACCGAAAAGAACTCTGGTCTCTGGATGATGAGGGAAAACTTCTAGTATGGACCCCAGATGAGTCAGGCGCCCCGAATCTTCAATACAGTTACAACCACCCGTATGACCGCATGGTAAAGGGACATACATTTTCAATGGTTGTCGGAGACACCATCTGGTACGCAACTGGCAAGGAAGTGCGGCTCTACAAACCCCATGCACAGGATACCGCCTTTCAGGTGCTCACGTCACCTCTGGGTAAACACCATTCAAGTGAAGTGACCTGCGGGACAATGACCACAACCAACGGCGGTATGGTATACCTTGGGCATGCCGATGGCAAAGTGACTATATACAGTTCAAAAGACTATGCTTATCTTGGAACTGTCACCGTCAGTATGTACAAGATTAGTTCCCTAGCCATGGTCGGCGACTATCTATGGGCAAGCTACAAGACCGGTATGATCTACGTATACGATACATCAACGAACCCGTGGACGGTCAAAAAGGATTGGAGCGCTCATAACCATGGGGTTTGCGGGATAACACTTGACCTGAGCTCAGTGTGGACCGTTAACAAGCTCCAAGTTATATCACTTGGCGTTGACAACTATCTTCGTATTTGGGATGCCATGCTTGAGGAAGACTGGCTTGGTATGTTAATCCTTTTTTTTTTTTTTTTTTTTTTTTTTTTTTTTTTTTTTTTTTTTTTCATAACTCGTTCTTATACATGTACTAATTGCTCCCTGCTACAGAGGCCAGAATGCAAAGTAGAGACGTTGAATATTGCCAATTCAGTGAAATCTCAGCCGCAATTGTCACCTGGAATGCTGGTGCAACTGTTCCTGGCAAGTTACCAAATAGCAATTTCATCCGAGACGCTATTCACCCTGAAAACTCTCCGGACATATTGGTATTCGGCTTCCAAGAGCTTGTCGACCTTGAAGATAAGAAGATCACTGCAAGTTAGTAAACCCTACACTTTCACTTACAACTTGAGCACCCACTAACGGCATTTTTAGAGAGTTTCTTGAAAGGAAAAAAGAAAGACGCCGACAAGGAGAGGATGAGTAGGCAATACCGTGTCTGGAAGGATTATCTTGCATTGTGCATCCGTGAGCATATGCCGATTAATGAGTCCTATGTCTTGCTCCACACTGCAAGCTTGATTGGACTGTTTACCTGTGTATTCGTAAGGCAAGAAACGCGCGAAAGGATCACAAACGTAAGCGCAGCGGAAGTCAAACGAGGAATGGGCGGTCTTCATGGAAATAAGGTATATACTCTCCTCGCATCGTGTCTTCTGACTGGCCATACTAATAGGTTATCGTTAGGGCGCACTCATTCTCAGATTCCTCCTGGATGATAGTTCTTTGTGCTTCGTCAACTGCCATTTAGCGGCTGGTCAAAGCCAGACAGCTCACAGAAATAATGACATCGCAGCCATCATGGAAAGCGAAGCACTTCCGCGAGAACCCAGTCACTCCGCTCGAATTGACCGCTACACCGGTGGTGGAGACGGATCGATGATTCTCGACCATGAAATATGCATATTAAACGGAGATCTCAACTACCGCATTGACTCGATTCCTCGAAACACAGTGATTGAAGCCGTTAAAGCCAATAATCTTCCAAAGCTGCTTGATCGAGACCAACTTTTGGCCTCGAAGCGCAAGAATCCTGGGTTCCGGCTTCGCACATTCAATGAAGCACCCATAACTTTTGCGCCAACATATAAATACGATGTTGGCACTGATGATTACGATTCAAGCGAGAAAAAGCGAGCACCGGCATGGTGTGATCGGCTTCTATATCGTGGTTTCGGTCGCATCAAGCAATTGGAGTATAGACGGCATGAAGTTCGTGTATCCGACCACAGACCAGTCAGCGGCACTTTCAAGATAAGAGTCAAGTCCATAATTCCAAAGAAGCGAACGGCAACATGGGAAAATTGCCAGGAAGAATTTCTCACTGAGAAGCAACGCCTGGCTACTGAAGCTAGGTATGTATCCTCCCCACCTCTGTTTACCGTGATGGCTGTTTCACATCATTTACTAACCCCTTGCCAAATAGTGTGTCATATCTTGTCCGCTTTCTAGGACTGAGCCCACGAGAAGCCTATGCCCTAATAACATCGCCACCCGGGGCATGACTATAGCCCTTCATTGCTGCGTCTCTGTTTTTACTCGCTCTTTCCTCTTGCGCTGAGGAATAGCCTTCATTCCTTTACGCCCGCGCTCTTACGAATTTATGATACCACATAGAAGAAGTCATGACGAGTGATGCCTGTATTCTTATCAACCCCATAGTCGCATTTAATTGAGCATCATTTTTCTGTTTCCTTGAGCTTTGTTCCTTAATCTTGTAAATAGCCGCAGTTGAGCTTTACCATTGTGCTAGGTTCAGGAGGATGCGATTCAATCAAACAATGCATCTCTGATGCAATTCTTTCCGGTTCATGGACGGGCTTCGGCATATGCACCACTATGCCCAGGCGTACATGGCAGCAGGCCATTGCTATCCGCCTTTCCCAGCAAACAAGTGTCTTCTGCGTTTGTTTTCTTTTCCTTCTCCATATCTGGATACAACTTACAATTCAAGTAGTAACTAATGTCACTCTCACCGTCGAACTCCTCCGTAGTAAATCCGCTACCCAAATACCCCCATCGATTCCCGCTCCAATATTCAATATCATAGTCCTCAAACTTGGGCTCGCGCATAACATCGAAGAAGGCAAGCCGACTACCCGGCCACATCACGATGTTCCCATCTTTTCTCCCCTGTTTGAACCAACTGCTGCACGGATCCGCCCAGGCCGTACGTCTCAGGTAGAGTTTAGCATGTTCATGAAACGCAGCGGCCGCGCTCTCCTTGGGGCTTAGGCGGCGAATATGCTCTTTGCGCATCTTCTTGATAACAGCTAAGAAATAATTGGAGTATAAGGTGAGCAGGGGAAGCACAGAGCCCTGTGCCAGGGGCCCGTACGGGCCGGTATATGTGAAGTAATTCGGGACATTGGGAACACTGACAGCTACATAAGCGTCTGGCTCTTTTGCCCAACGTGTAGCTAAATCTTTCTTATCAAGGCCGATGATGGGGAATCGAGGACGGAATGAAGTGTCGAATCCTGTAGCGCAGATGATGACATCTACTTCTACCTCTTTGCCGTCGGGGTCTAGAAACCCTTTTTCGGTAATTTGCTTGATGGCTTCGGTATAGCAGGTTGTCTTCTCGCCCACAAGAGCTTCGAGATATCCATTTCCTGGAGTGGCGCGTCGACAACCTACGTTGAAGTTAGTGGGTATTATCGTATCTTTAAGTCGTTGGTTATCTCCGAGCTTCGACGTCATCTCCTTATAGGAGAACTATCAATACCAGATATCCGTTAGTGATGTGACTGCATTGGTAACTAATTAGGAAGTGAACCCACCTCGTTTGCGTCATCAGACTCTTTGCTATTTCTTAGAACAAATCGAAATCTAGTATTTAGTTCATCTTCGACCATTTTTCTGTATGTTCTGTATTTTTCAGGGTCGTCCCTCCATAGTTTCTTTTGTTCTTCATCATCTGGTCTCAAATTAGCAGTAGTTCACTGACCGATAAAAAATACACGATGACTCACAAGAAAAATTTGTTCCCCCTTCTCCAGCGTATTTAGGTCCGAATCCAGCAGTGATCCAAGTAGGGGTTCTCACCCAGGTATACAGTCTGTCAGCGTCATTGTATACGGCTGCCACCGCTTGTACCCCTGAGCTTCCAGAACCGATAACAGCAACACGTTTCGCCCTTAGGTCATATCCTTCGTCATACCGTGCAGTATGAAATAGTTTGCCTTTGAAGGACATGAGCCCGGGTATGTCTGGCCATTTCCAAGCACTTTGTCTAGGCATAAGCATCCAAAGTAGAATACTTACTTTAGGAGATAAGTCGTAAAAAAAGAGTGCTATGCTCACTTCAAGATTCCCGTCCCTGTCAAGAATAAGTCGCACTCTTCGACCCAGGTATTGACAATAGTGTCAGCTGTGTCCCTTTCCTGGAGGGTAATCAGCCACTTCGACTTGTCTTCGTCCCATTCAGCTCGAATGACAGCAGTTCGTAATCGTATATACTTCATCATCCCCTCTTCCTCAACTATTCCTTTGAAGTATTCCCAGATCTCCTTTGACGGGGAGTAATACTTTGTCCAGTTGGGATTTGGTCTCCAGGGGAATTGATAGCTTGCACTCGGCACATCACAGGCACAGCCTGGGTATCTATTCTCCAGCCACGTACCGCCCACATCATGGTTCTTTTCATAGCATATGAATTCTACCCCAGAGTCACCCTCCTCTCCAAATTCCTTCACGGCATGGTGTAGAAAATCGATTCCTGCTGGTCCGCAGCCGGCCATGATGATCTTGAACGACTCCTTTCCTGGAAATGGCTCATTGATCATATGTTCGGAGACACGATAGCCGCTTGACGAGACATAATCCCATTCTTCAGAGACCATCGGACGAGTTATAGATGCCGGGTGGGGGATATCTGGGTTGTTGCTCCCCAGGCCTCGAACGTGCGGTTGAGCCTCCATGGCGCTGGACTGTCACTCCGCCGCCAGTATCTAGTTACCAAGTGAAGAGTCTCTTCCGGAGTATCTAGCCTAGGACAAGTGAGAAAGAAGAGCCACCATGCCCAGACAGCACCCCAGACATGGCGAGAAAAGCCACGCTGGCCGGGTATTTCCTGCAGCCTCCTTGCACGGCAGATGGGAAGGTGGTCAAGGGGGGGGAATGGGAATTGTGCGTGGTGGGAAAGCCGCCGAGGGTCCTCAACAGGAGACCTTGCGCTGCCTCTCACATCAACACCGGCAAGGTGGCCGAGCGGTCTAAGGCGCCAGATTAAGGCTAACCTTAATCAGTAATAATCAGCGGTGATCACCACCCAAGATATTCTGGTCCTCCTTGAGGGCGTGGGTTCGAATCCCACCCTTGTCACTTTTCTTTTTTTCCTTTTTTTTTTTTGTCAACTTCCCACGCTTCCTCACCACAGTGGCTTTTGTTTTTTTTTTTTTGATACCCCTAATAGACCTTGTCATGGAGGAGAGGAGAAGAAAGAGATGTTGACCGGCACAGATCATACAGGCTCAGAGGAGCTGGCAATAAAATCTACGAGGATACGGCGTTTTCTCACCCTTCTCGCGCTTAAGACGACGGCCAAGTTCTTCAAGCGCGATGGCTACTGCATCCCTATATCAAGACACAAGATCGTCAAGACAGGCGCATGGGTTCATTTAACGGAGGCAGCGACCATGAAGTTCGTTGCTGAGAACACTTCTATTCCAGTCCCCAAGGTCCACTGTGCGTTCGTCCACAAGGGTCGAGCATATATCGTGATGGAAAGGATTCGGGGTGCCAGCCTAGCATCAACTTTCAATAAATGCTCCGAGGAGTCTCGTGAAAAGATATTTGCCCAGTTGAAGGATATGCTACTGGAATTACGGACACTAAAGCCTCCTCCTGGAACAGGTGTGCACAGCTTTGCAGGGGGCTCCTTGTATGACTCTCGAATAGCGCGCTGCCAACCACGATTTGGACCTTTCAAAACCATCCAGGACTTCCATCTTTGGCTCAGGGATGGCTTCGAACTGCCTGAAGATCGGCCAAAGCAGATAGAGCCTGATGAATGGGAAGATCTCAAGTATATGGTGGAGATGCAAGATGGTCCCTGGCCAGAGCCCGTTTTCACCCACGGAGACTTAAATCCATCAAATATCCTCGTTCGGGGAGGAAAGGTGGTCAGCATCATCGACTGGGAGTTCGCTGGATGGTACCCATCTTACTGGGAATACACGGCTGCATACCAAGTTATGTACACTAAGACACAGTGGCAGGGCTTAATAGGTAACTTCCTGGACCCCTATACTGAACTGGTGAAGGCGGAGAAGACCCGGCAAAGATGGTGGGGAGAAATATAATATATATGGATACCCAGAAGAAAAATATACTGCTCTGTTATACCACGAGATACCTACCTAAGGGAGGTTGTGCAGTCGTCCCGACGGAATTTGCTTGCCATACTTGAGACAGGCTACCCCTCACCACCGTTACCAATAAACATGCTTAATAAATAGAATCAATCCTGACTTTCCAGGCCCTATGGTAGCTTCTCCTTGTTTTCCAGCATATCCCATGTAGGCTTGGGATGCTCAAGCTTGTCGAGAGAGTCATATCGGCCTCCAGCGGTCTTGTCCGCAACATAACTTCTCGCTTTAGCTTCAATCTTCTCCCAGTCGAGTATGGATGTCCCAACCGCCTTGCCATCACTCTCTATTGCAGCCAGGGCTTTTTTAACCCAAGTACGGCACCTCCAGCTTTCGTCATTCTGGACAATAGGGACTTCCCGGAAGATCTTGACTAGCCTATCTTCATCCTCTATCTTCCCAATAAGGAGGCGTGCAAGCAAGCTGACGGTGTTTTTTACATTACGCAGTTCAACCTCTTCGTATTCCCATAACTTAAACGGATTGTTCTTGACGTGATAGCGGCTTCCAGGCACCTCGTCGGCATCCTCGACTTTGGGCCCGACCAAAAAGGCCCAGTGGTATCTGTAATATATATATGAGTTAATGTTTCACAATGCCAGATTTTACACTCACTTGCGTTCTGCATTGTTGGTAACTCCGCTAGGATACAGCGCGATGTAGAGTCGTTTCTTTTGGGAAACCATATTGGTTATTCCTCAGAGTGGTTTGAAATGCCTGGGTCTTGTATGGGTGTGGTTCTTATTGTTAAAGTAGCCCGCGTTTTTGGCCTTAGGATGCTGGTAGTAACAGTTAAATACTGCCTGTTTGAAGTTTGCCGTTGTCAAATTGCAGTCGTGGCGGTAAATTCTATCAACTTCGAACCTTTTTGAATACAATATTCATCTCCCAGTAACTATGCATTCAAATATAAATTCAAAGCCATACAAATGGGGACTATGGGCATGTCTAGAGTCAAGCGGGGAAGGATAGGATGTTATGTGATGTAATGTGATTGGAGTCAGGTACGGGCTATTTTACATGCAGCTAGCATATTCTAAGCGCTTATATTTAGTAGGAGTTATAACTATCACTTTCGAGTCTCTTGTGCTGTTTGCTACCAGCTCTTTGTCTGAAATATGTTCGGTCCAAACTCCCAACGCAGCCTTCTATCCAAGGATCTACCTGTTATCTACGCTCCGGGCTACAGAGTGGGCTGGGGTTGTGTTTCTCCTTCCAGTCATGCCTTTTCTCCTTGGATCGTAGCCACAACATTCCGGGTATGCTTACTGGTGCGGAATTCCAGGTACCATATTCCCTGCCACATTCCTGTAGCCAGTCGCCCGTTCGTAATTGGAATTGTGACAGATGCCCCGATCAGAGAGGATTTGACGTGAGCCTGAAGTGGAAGAGTACAGGCGGTTAGCTCTCTCATTGCAAATCACTCCAGTATATTGGAAACTCTCCCTACCGGCATGTCATCTGCTCCCTCTGCGCTGTGGCGGTACAAAGATCCCTTGTGGTCTTCGGGTGCGATTCTATCCAAAGCATCACTCATATCCTCTCGCACGTCTGAGTCACAGTTCTCGTTCAGGCTCAGGGCACAACTTGTGTGCTGGACAAAGAGGTGAAGGATGCCGGTCTTGTATGAAGAAATCTCGGGGATCTGAGATACTATATGGTCTGTGACAAGATATGATCCTCGCGAGCGGCTGGGGAGAGTGATCCTTTTCTGGAACCAAGACATGGTGGGTATTTCAGGTGTGCAGACAGCTGAGCACGGCGGGAGCTGTGGTTGAGGAGGCGCGGGCGGCTGAGAGGACGAGGAGAGCAGCTGGTAGACGAAGTAAGGAACGGCGATGAAGAGGTCTGGGAAGAAAGCGAGGATGAAGATGAGGATGAGGAAGATGTGAAGCCACGAAGCTCGATTTGATGTGGTTTGCGACCACGACGTCATGAATGCGGGGCGGCGGCTAGCTAAACTACCAGTTATAAATAACCAAATAACGATGACTACATAAAAATAGAATCGACGAGGGGTCAGTCTTAAGGAGCGTTATATATATGCGATCAATAGGAGAGAATAGTTGGTTATCAGCATCGAAGAGAAGAGGGCGGCGATGATGCTTATTTTTTTTTGGTGCTACAGCATTAACTACAGAAAGAAGCTTCAAGTCTACTACTAGTTATGGCTCTCCTTCCATCAGCTCACTCGAGCCGTTGATTCCTGTCCACTTCGGCTTACCGTCGGGGATATCAATTACTCGCTGCGAGTAGAACATATGCGACCTAGGGTGGCCGGAGTTAGCATCCAGCTAGCATCACGATACCCTTCAATCCG
The DNA here is from genome assembly GCA_018357685.1 of Trichophyton schoenleinii. Taxonomy (NCBI): domain Eukaryota; kingdom Fungi; phylum Ascomycota; class Eurotiomycetes; order Onygenales; family Arthrodermataceae; genus Trichophyton; species Trichophyton schoenleinii. Next base: position 1,688,475 of record WOFF01000001.1, read on the forward strand.
CAATCAGTTGGGATCATACTTGGGATAGAAGATTTCCTTTAGCTTCTGACGGTCTGGCCCGGTGTCATGTTTGATCAGCTCCGGGTAAAGAAGCAGGACATGTCTCCCTTCGTCCATGATCAAGGAATGGCAGTTCGAACAGGAGATCTTGCACGGGAGGCTATGCACTGGTTCCATGGTAGAGCTGTTATAGAAATACAGCGAATCATGACCGCGCACGAACTGGACATCGTCCTTGTGGAAGATGGCCGCCCATTGAAAGGGCGCTCCTTGAGCAATTGTTAGAAACGCAGCGACTAACGGCAGATCACAGGCTTTAGTAGCTGAGTATGCTAACCGTGTAATGTCTGGCAGCCATTACAGTGGCAAAATTTGGAGTCCAACGGCTCTCTTCGACTTATTTCATATTCAACTCGCTGGCATTGACAGCGTGCTCTCCACTGCACTTCGCCAAACGGTCCGTTCTCTGGTCTGCGCCCGTATGGAGGCTTTGCCATCCACTTGTCTTCCGATGAGTACGGCATGATACCGGGTACTCGAAAGGGCCATAACATTGTGTGTCTCTTTTTGCTAAGTTGATACGTAGTATCGTCTCTGAAGGGCCGGATTGTTTACTTCTCTTCTTCTATATCGAGAGGAATGGTATGACGTCATGACAAGTAACCACTTTTTTCCAGCTACCCGGCTGTGGATAGCTCTCCAGTCTTCCCGTCACCTTGCATCTTGACAGGGCGTTGCAGAAAGGACAGCTTGTTTCTCGTCTTGTCTTCTTCGACTCCTTGCGGTGATCGTGCCGTGGATGTCGCAAAAGCGAACAAAAGTCGCAAAAGAGCTTGGGATGTTTGGCGTTGGTGTGATTATATAAGCGGGCCTCGGCCTGCTGCAAAAGAGCCGACGAATTGCCGAGAGCTAGCTAGCACCTTCGCTGGAGACAAACAACAAACAGCAACATTATATCTAGAACATACCCAGGCACCTATACTCAGCATTTTACTGATATATTCCATAGTTTATCTCTATATATAACAAACTTGCTACTTAGGTAGCGGGAAATATACCTCCAGCCATGTCGTTCGCCTCGAGTCCCCCAGAATCCCCCTTTTACACCCTTTCCTATCCAGAACAAGGGATACTATTAGCAACTATAAATCGTCCCAGGCATATGAACTCCATCCCATTTCAGGGCCACTGGGACTTTGAGAAACTTTGGACTTGGTTTGAAAATGAGGGTTCCATGCAAGTTGCTATCATCACCGGGGCAGGTGACAAGGCATTCTGTGCCGGACAAGACCTCAAAGAAGTTGAACAAAATGCACTGAACCCGCCCCCAGAGCCTTATTTGACCGGCCATCCCAGATCAGGATTTGCAGGTATTAGCCAGAGAAGAGGGAAAAAGCCTATCATTGCTGCAGTTAACGGGTTTGCTTTCGGCGGCGGCTTTGAGATTTGCTTAAATTGGTATGTTTAGCTGCGCAACACCGTACCAATAGCCGATCTATACTAATTGTTAATCAGTGACATGGTTGTTGCATCGCCAAAGGCTCGGTTCTCTCTACCTGAAGCAAAGCGTGGCATCTATGCTGCTGCTGGTGGATTAGCACGTTTGATGCGTATTGTTGGGCTGCAGGTTGCATCTGAAATTGCCTTGACAGGTCGAGTAATTTCTCCCGAGGAAGGAAAAGCATGGCAGTTCGTGAATCGTATATCCAAGACCCATGACTCGTTGATCGAAGAGGCATTGGAGCTTGCTAGAGAGATTTCTCAACTTAGCCCTGATGCTATTATCGTCACCAAAGCTGGGCTTAGAGAAGCTTGGGAAACAGGAAACGTGGAGGTTGCTGTTAGAAACATCAGGGCTCAATATGACAGAAAGCTTTATGACGGCGAGAATCTGGCTGAGGGTAAGACAGGATGCTTCCCTACATCTCCATTTGTTCTTTCCTTTGCTAACTGGGGTTCTTTCCAGGCCTTGCTGCATTCCGAGAAAAGAGAAAGCCTCACTGGGTTAAATCGCAGCTATAACCGTATTGACTGTCCTCTATGCCAGCAACTAGCTTCATATTAAGGATCATATTGAATCATGGCAACTTATGCTTGTGTCTACACTTCACATCCTGGGGTATCAATGGGTTGAGGTTGCTCTAACCTTTGTATTCACAAGAATAATCTAAACGAAACCAATACATTGGTGAGATATACATAATGAATACAGAAACTTAATTTGTAAAATAGTAATATGAAATGGTCACACTATGAATTAACCTATCGTTGCTCGAAGCCAGATGGGGTAATACGTTGTGTTTCGTTGATCTCAGCGGCATCCCCGGTAGCCTCAAGTGGATATGAGGTTCTTGGCTGAGCCTCAAGGACTGCACGGTGGTGTTCGTTTGCCTATATAATTATACGTCAGTTAAACGTGGTTAAATAGACATAGCCTTGAATATACGGTCACTCACGAAGGGAAGGCCGCAGTATTCGCAAGGGCAGATCTGGGGTTTGTCGGTGTTGATGAAAATCCTGGGATGACCGAGTGGGCCACCACCGCCGTCACACGATACGACTCTCTCCTTCGTCCATCGTACGGGCTGTTTGTGGATTAGATCAATGGCGGCATAAGGTTGAGGCTGCATGTTTTATCACTGATTAGTCCACAATTCACCAAACAACTCATAGAGTACCCAATTGACACAGGATCTCCTAATTATTCCGTCTACAACCCAGAAAAGGCCCATATTCAATTGACTGACCTGGAAATCGATGATTGTCTGCTCGAATCGTGGACCAGCCATGGCCTTGGACCGCTCTTGCTGGCTCTTCGCCCAAGTAGTGGCTCGGTTTGGGGCTTGCATGGAAAGCTGTTTCTGCGCCTGCTCAACTGTCTCTTGCATTGATGCAGGCTCTCTGGCATTGGTCTCGGATATGCTCGTAACCGGCTTCGGGGGGTTTGGGTTGTTCGTGGGAATAGTGTTTTCGCTCAAACGAGGGACTGTCGAGGTGTATGTGGCTCGCTGAACGTAACGGGACGACTGCGCCGCGAAAAGGCACAGCCGTGATCGTGTAGACGACAACATTCTGGCGGTCCGGATGCGTTAAGTTGTCCTCGCAGTTGTTGGAGATGGGCGGATTTGATTTGTTTCGATATGAGAGGTCGGTGGTTTGGCTGTTGCCGCTTTAACAAGTTAAGCGCGCAAGCGACGGCGCTTGGCGGAATATTAAAATTTATTTATCGCGCTTCGGTATCAAGATCTCAAATAAATACTTAGAAACGGCGAAGAGAAAGAAAGGGCACTGCTTCAAGAAATAATAATTATACGCTTTAATAGTGTTCAAGGGTTCTTTAGGAATATCCAATTGATATATCCGCACTAGGTGACTGTCACTAACTATAGAATCTGCAACCATGTCGCAACCAAAGGGCATGTCCTCGAGGCTGCTCACAATGAAGGTCCGTACTGTTCTATAACTTCTTACAGAATTGATTCTAACGTTCTAAACCAGTTTATGCAACGAGCAGCCGCTTCCGGAGCTAGCAATAACTCAACCCCTGCTCAATCACCCTCGGGATCTCCCTCAGGCCGCAAGCGCGCGGAAGATACATCTTCCCCAAGCTCAAAGCGACGAAAACTTGTTGAAGATTCGCCCTCCGAACCTTCCATAGCACTGTCGAACAGCTCTGATATAGAAGCAATATCAGCTGCAATTCAAGCCGAGGATAGTAAAAGGTCAGCGGCTATAGCACGACAAGCTGCGGATGCGGGAGAAACCCAATGGGTGTTAGAATACCCTCCTGGAGCTTTAAAGCCCGCAGCACCCCGAAATTCAATAGGCAAAATAAAAGACGAAGAAAATGATATCATTGAAACTACCTATACGGGGAGGAAAAGCTATGGAGGTTTCAAGAAGAAACGCCAAACAGAGGTGAGTAACCCGAATATATTATTGCCTTAGTCAAAATGTGGAGTTAGCTCACACATAATTCCTTAGACTCCTGAACCGTCAGAAACGCCTAAAAAAGACTCAAATGCTGGAAGTAGTGCAAAGAAAGTCAATCTTAGTCGTGCCGTTAAGATGGGCCGAATATCATCGGGGGGCATCAGCGGGAATGCATCAAATAAAGGGAAGAATTGGAAGAATCGGCAATAAGCTTCTTCCTTTTCCCTTAAGAAATATACGAAATTTTCTGACCAACTGGATCAATTTTGAGCGTGCTTTCAGTGTTGGTAGCATCGTGGATTGTTTGGCATCATAAACGTTCTTCTATTTTTAATGATACCCAGTTGTTACTACTGCCACAAACTGCGCTATGTATTACATATGACCGAGAGATTATATAGACCGTTCTGTTTCCATTACAGCTTTGCCTTGTCGCTCCGCTGCTTCTCTTCCCACCTTGCCTTCTCCCTATAATTTCTGGCCAGGTTCCATGCAGCTACTCCAACTCCCAACGGAGGAACCAGTAGTAACACCCATGCCCACCACCGCGGGCTTGTGGAACTGATATGAGCAATTGCTCGTCGAACCTCGACTTCCAACTCCGACTTGTCTCCATCATTCCAGACAATAACACCTCTTGCATTCTCGGTCCCTCTGAACTCTGCCCTCTCAACTTTTCCCTGTACGTCTCCTTGGCTCCTTACGCGATTCTCTGCATCTTCAGCACTAAGATGAGAATCCCTGGCACGCAGCCTCTGCATCTGAACAGCTGGGTCTTTGACTCCAACAACAATAACAGTCCCGCAAAGAGCATCCAAACCACTCTCGAAGAGAAGAGGAACGTCCAAAACGACAGCCCAATGTCCATGTATGTAGTACCAAAGCAAGGCTCGATACATCTCCCATCTCACAGCAGGATGCACAATTCCATTAAGGACTGATCGGTCCTTTTTTCGCTCTGGAGAGTCGCCAAATACTCGTCTGCCAAGGACTGGTCTGTTTAACGGCCGCCCTTTACCGGGTTGTTCCTCGGGGAGTAGCAGATCAGGAGTTGTAGGTCCGAAGTAGTCGACTATAGCACGATATCCGGCAGTCCCAGGCTCGACAACTTTTCGGGCCAGCACATCTGCGTCGATTATGGGGATGTTGTAGGGAGGAGAGGAGAGGAGAGATGAGACTGTCGATTTGCCGGTGGCTATCGAGCCGGTTAAGCCGATGAGAAGCATGCTGCGTGTCCGAGTTCACTGGGTATCAGTCTAAGGCGGCGATTTAAGAGTAAGGCCCATAGAGCCAGATATAGCAGAGTGTATGGTAGCTGGCGTTGTTATTGCATTATACAAAGCGTACCTAGTGTTGTTGGTGGTTGCGGAACCAGGAACGACGTCACCAAGAAATAAATGCCTCTTCAGCCTCGGCTTAGCGTAACTCGCTGCCTTGCTTGATTTATGCCAATAACACCGAAGTAAAGAAATAATAACCAAACACGACAAGTAGAATATATATTGGGTTATACTCGGCTGGCATGATTGGAAATTAAGGAGATACGAGGACGATAGGCTTCACTAATAGTTTCGATATATTTAATTTACTCAACCCTTGATTTCTCCCGATTTGAACCATCCCATAACAAAACGCAGAAGCCATCAATACCAGCAATTGGGGGGTAAAAAGACACGAAACAAGCGCATGAGTGGCCCAGACTAGAGATCTACCAGCAAATGGAACTAAATAAACAAAGAAATAACAAAATTATTCCTGGTCGCCTGGAGCGAATTCATCCATCCCGATGTCTTGTCCATTCGCTGTGTCTTCTCCACCTGCCAATACTTTGCTCTTTGGATGGACTCCATTGCTAGCCTGGTGGCCAGGAGTAACAGCCACAACATTATCGTTCTCGTCAACAAACTCAAAGTTATACCGAGATAATAGATGAGGGATTGCTGAAAGCTGGGGCCCATAACGTGCAGTGTTGTCGTATAATTCGAAGAGGGGTACCGCAAGCAGTTTCATATTCTTGGGGACCGAGAGAACCTCTATAGAGAATGTCAGTGTTATGGTCCTGTTTCAAACCCTGGAATTCATGCGCTCAAATTGAGGTGTAACGTACTCTTTTTGGGAAGCTGGAGAAAATATAACTTTTTACACTCTTTTGGTCGAGTAACATGCCCCGGTAGGAAGGGGTACATAAATGTCTCGAAGTTTGGCCGCCACCATTGTGCCAGAGTGTCACCGACTTCCCAATCTTCATTGACGCCTTCGCCAGTGAATTGTGACCCAACCGGCGCAAGTCTTTCATTTAACCTCGCCTTGAACCCTTCGATCTCGTCATCTGAATGTTGTAGATAGTCGCCGGGTCTATTATGAAAAAATTATCAGCAGGCTCAATCGCAGGATGCCAGGACTCGGATTATATGCTTACAATTTGAAGAAAGCATTTGCAATTTGTAGCATGAGAACATGTGGATGATTATGTTCGTGACATACTAGTACACCCTCACAAGTACGGCGCATTCCATACTGCTCGTAGTGCTCTTCTAAACGCTTTAGGCGCGCGAGTACCGAGGGGTCCTCCTCAGGTTGTGTCTCCTTGGTGCCGAATGTGTAGTTTGATAGAGGATATAGTCTGATGGTCTTTGGTTGGTTCGCGGAGAATGATTCGGGTATGATAGGCCTGAAGTAAGCATACGTCAGTAAATATCAGAAATGGCATGGCCCGCGCAGATACTGCATTTGACCCTTAAAATGCTACCTAAGTGGGCGGTAGCTTCCAGTAAGACAACTTACGGTCGTGAGCTCTGCAACGATATCGGGGACACGGCGGACATGTTGGTTAATATATCGCGGACAATCGCGCTTCCCACGTCCTATCAGTCACTCTATATACCCGTTGATTCTTTAGAGGATGCACCAATTTGTTCTCTTGATGTTTGCAGCCCTGAGCTTTCGGTCGTGCCTTTTTATGCTTGCTACTTATCAGTTGGTAGGCCAACGGGTCCAAGCTCTACTTAGTCAGGTGACTGATACACGGATATTAGATTATCCACAACCGATTATGTAATAAAGTTTATCTGACACGTGATGGCCTCTCCGCCTCTCAAATTAGAGTTTACGGCTCCCAACCCTATCTTCACTGTCACTTCAACAACTTCAATAATATAACCGGTGAAGCTTCGAAGTGACAACTCGCAATTCACAGCTACAATTAAGTATATAAGGACATAACGTAGCATGTGGAATACTGCTTTTAGAGGCCTCTATCTTCGTCAATATCAAGTACCGCAAGCTTAGCACAAACCACCATTATCCTCTCGCGCACACTACTTCCCTAGCCGCAGAGAGTCCTGATAAGCGGGATATCGACGAGTTCTATCATTATCGACAGCAACTACTGCAATACACAACCATGAAAGTGTGGCCTATCGATCCTTTAGCTCCTCGAAATTTGAGGCTAGAGGTGTCAGGAAAGTTACAACTTTATATAGCTGATATTATATATTGCACGAGATGATGTGTCCTCTATGAAAGGAGAGCGCTTCTCTCTCCGAATACACAGAGAAGACATATAGCTGTCCCTTTCTAGAAGAGGAGTTGACTATCCGAAATTCCCGAGCCTCCACTGGAAGATGTTCATTGGATGCGTCGGGACAGGCGAGGGATACAAAAGATTGCCCGATTTGTGATTGCATACGCACAGCAGCAAGCTCCATCAACTCTAGAAGAGACTACACTGGGCTATTTCCAGCTCAGCAAGGTACTTTTATGAAGGAGTACTGGAAATGAGTGTGGAGAAAAGTTTCGTCAAACTGCAGGGCCAAAAAGGGAAGACCCCCTAATTGGTTCCGATTACCTACCTGGAGTCTTACCAGCTTCAGGAGTGCTCCCGAGCACCCATACTAATTCCGCTTAGCCTCCGCTGTTGTGTTAGGGAAGCATGGATTCAGCCTGCTGTTCGCCGTGCCCTTTCGATAGCGTTCGCCACACAAGATACCAGCGGAGTAAATGCTAACCAAGGTATTTACTGCAATTGCAAAGAGTAACTCTCTCCTTGCAACCGGCCTTCCTATTACCCATGATCGGAGGGAAATTCGATCCATTACGACAACGGCACACCAGCTACTACAGCAGCTTAAGCTTATTGATGCAGGTGTTTCTGCAGTTGACTAGATATAAGGAGTTGGAGTCGGCGAAAGCGATGTATCGTATAACTATCTAGATAGTTATGCTAGAGAAAGTACGGAGTAGCTCATCTTCATAAGAAATTCAGAGGCTTATAATCTTAGTTACCTAAGCACCTATTGGGCAGCATAGCCTTTTCTCGTTGACATAAAGAAAAAGAAAAAGAAAGACTCAGGCACCTTTAGTAGGAAAGGGCCAAGCCTTCTTCGCCATCTCCGGTGACATCTCTTCGCTCATGGTCTTGATGTAAGCATCCAAAAGATACTCGTTCATCTTGTTTGTTGCCTCCCACCTCTCGATTGGGACCCAGCCGTTGTCATCGGTACGAAGCTCGCCTTTGATAATATCCAATAAATAACGGTTATCCTCATAGCGTTGGACTTGCTCGTTATGCTTTTTTAAGTCTTCCTGAGTAAATTCAAACGGACAGCTGCCCGAAAATCCAAGGAGATTCCAGTCTTGGAAAATCCGAATAAGAGAGTTTCGTAGTCGAACTAAGAATCCTGTTGAGGGAAGTTCGCAACAAACAAAAGGTTCCCATAGCCGTCGATCCAGTTTCATTGCATTATATACAGGTATATTGTACCCAAGGCAGTACATTTCATAGTACTTCGATTGAGTAGCTAGAGCGTGCTCTTCCTTAGCAGTCTCTTTCTCCTCAGGGTCTAGGTCGTCGAAATTATCTGGTAATTTGGGTATCGCCGTTCCCGGGCAGTAACTCTTTGGTGGCCGAAGGAACTGGGGAAACTGAACCTGCGCAAATAGCGGGCATGCTTCAATTGACTGCCAATCAATCACGCCTTTAATTATAGTCGGATCATCAGGAGAAATATATATATTCCCCAAATGGAGGTCGTTATGCCAGATGACCGAATCTGAACATTTAAGTACCTCTAGGTCCTTTGATATGTAGGGAAGTACCTGCATCGCCTTTTGTAATAGATCAGAATACTCGTCGACAGACTGGTGAGTATCAAACCGATTAAGAAGGGATTGAATTCTGTCCCTCTCCGTAGCAATTAGGGCTAGTTCTTTCTGCGGTATAGATAGCGCAAAATCCGAAATCGTATCCCCTTAGCAATATTAGATAACAGAACATTCATCGGGTTAGAAGCATAGAATTAGACTTACATGGCCCAACAATAGATTGGGATACTTCTGTAGGCTTAATATGACACAACAGTTGACTGTTCGACGGGCCAATGCAGAACAATCCATCTGGGTCCAAATCCGAGGGGAGTGGATATCGATGGTATCCGGGTGGTAGGGAATCTCGTAGGAATAATCTGCCGTACGCTGGTAATTTCAAGCTCCTAAATTCTTTTTCCATTTTCACAATTTGGTTAATTATCTCGTAACGTTGCAACGAATTCATTGACTCCCATTTCTCTGCAAGAGCAACTCCACAGATCTTTTCCATAATGATATATTCTGCTCCCACTGGGTTTGATGAGTCTGAGTCCCAGGCATATACTTCGGGTACTTGAATTGATATGTGAGATCGCACTATTCGCCAGAATATAAGTATATCAAAACGAATAGTATCGGTGGAAAGCTTACAAAACTTCAACGTTGCTACCTCGGAGGCTGTTGTTAACAATGGAGCTCCAGCATTGGGACAGGGGATCTTCGCTATTACTTCGTTCCCATCGTCCATCGTAAGAAGAAAGGCCTTGTTAGAATTTCCCTCGATCTTCACAACCTGCACACATTTCGTTTTAGGCCCAAATATAGCAGCAGCACGGGAGCATAGCTTGTCAATGCTAAATTCCACGAAACGCTGATCAAGTTGATGTTTCTCATTGATCAACCACCGTCCAGAGGTATATCTGAATAGATCGTCCCGGGCGTGCGTATTCAACTCTGTTATTTTGTCAGGCTATAGTTCAATCCGAAAAGAAAATCTGATAGAGGACTGCACGAACTGGTATCATGTACCGTGTGTTCATCCCTAGGCGCTGTTGAGTTCATGAAACCTCGAGAACCACGGGTCAATCCGCTACGAATAGGGAGATGAAATAGCGAGCGGAAACGGGATAGCTTCCACATTATTTGATTATTAAATCCGGACACCGTTCGGTCTGTACTGTTGCTGCCGATTTGGTTCGCGATATATTGCATAAATTTGGAATTGTCAATTATCAAGGCATGGAAAAAGTGTATTTGTGACAAAAGTGTCCTGCAACATAACTACAGATCAATGCAAATGGGTAAAATAAAAAGAAAGGCCACAGGCTTCCTTAGGTTGCGTTGAACTCCTCATCACCGTCAGGTGCTAAGTTGATTGTTTCGCTGTTCAAAATTTGGCCGCTATCCTAGGTTTGACTTGATTCGTTGATAATCATCGTCTGGCCCCTTGATCAGCAGCTAACTAGTAAAGACTCCATACCTCGTATACTAGCACCAATAACTTCGTACCTCCACTATTCACAACTGCCAACCATTAGATATAACCTAAACCAACTGTCATTGCTGAATAGAGTGGTACATATCTTTTATAGTTAAAAAGATTGAACAGGGGGAAAAATAGAGAAAGCGCAATCTGAACAAACGTATCAATTACCACTCTACTACACAATGCATCTCGAACACGGAAGCCGTCTATCTAAAGCATCCATACCACACCCTCCATGGCGCCACCTGTTGAAAGATATGCCCAGATCAAAAACCGCCTCCGTAAGTATACATACAAACATACCCCAGTCACGTCAAGTGATTACCTATCCAAGCAGAAAAGAAAAGTCTAATTTCAAATGTAGAATAGATTGTATATACCCTATCTATTGGACTTGGGAGGTTCATTCGTTGTCTTTGCTCGGTTCTTAGAGTTTTGGGTCAAAGTCTTCGAATTCAGACAGATCGACGACCGGGGCCGTTGCAGGGCTTACGCTGAGACGAGCCTTGAATTCAGGGACGTTGGTGATGTATATTGGTTTACGGCTGGATGTCTTGTCTGCGTTGTTGGAGGTGCCGTTGGCGGTTGGGGTTGAATCTTCCTTTGACTTGGATTCATTGTCACTGTTGGTTACAGTCTTGATGCCGGCTTGCGCAAGTAAAGCTGGCAAGGCACCCTTTGCGGGCTCTAGGAGCTTCGTGGCTTCGTCTTCGGCCATCTTTAGCACGGAAGTAAGGTGATTGTGCACGGTGGAGATGATGCCATCCAGGTTGTTGCTGGAGATAGTGATATCCTTGAAAGCCTCATTGAACTTCTCGGTATCGACAAGTGCTCCGGCAGAACCGAGGAATTGCTCAATCTTAGCAAGGACAGCGCTCTTTTGCTCTGTGGAAGCGACGAGGCTTGCGCTTGCTTGGGCCTTCATGTGAACGGACAGCTTAGCACGGGTAGGCGAGTTGGGGTCGATGTACTGGCGGTAAAATGCAATGATGTCATCCTTGGTCATATTCTCCAACACGGCAGCATCGATCTCATGCTGTGTGAAATCGAAATATTCAGAACCGATATGAGACCAGAATCTACTGGTTTCGGAACTAAGGTTCTTCAGCTTTTCCAACCGTTTGTTGATTATGCTTCGTCTGTGACCCTCGAATTCTTCATCAGACATGGAGGTAAGGGCCTCCCCGAAGCCTTCAAGGAAGGAGTCGATACGAGATTCAAGATATTGGTTGTCTCTCTCACTTTGGATGATGACACGGTAGCCCAGAGTGGTAGATGAATAACGAGCACCACTCCAGACAACATATCCAAGCTGTTCCTTGGTGCGTAGCTGATCAAATGCTGGCTCATTAGTCATTTGGCCAAACAGCAAGCACTTAGCACGTAGTTGTGGATCAGTTAAAGCTCCAACGAAGAGATAATACTCAATGCAGTGGTTGATGTTGGCAGGATCCTTGAGGGTCTCCTCGTAGATGTAATTGCTACCAGGAGGAATGATCATGTTTCTGCGTACGTGCCACTGAGACTGTGGAAGGACTCTGGGCTTGAGGGTTGATTCAATGAGGTCAGTAAGCTTCAAGGCATCTTCCTTGTACAAGTTACCGTGAGCAAGAACTTCAATGTGTGTTTGGCGAAGCAACTGTGGGTAAAAGGCCGCAACATCCTCAAGTTGGATATGTTCCAGCTCAGGGGCCAGTTGTTCGTTGATCCAAGCTTTCTCTGCAGTCAAGTATCTCGTGAAACTTCCAACCTGGTAGTATGGTAGTTGGTAGTCCGCGTTCTTATACCCACGAGCCATACGCTCCTTGACAATCCGGAATCGGTCCGGTTTGATCTCAAGGTCACGCATGATGGTAAGGACCTTCTCAAGTAAGACTGCCATCTTATCATTGTAGCCAACGATTGCTACCTCCAAGCCGAAAACGCTTGGAGACAAGTCATAATCCAGGCCAGCGAGCTCTGCATCATACGAGTACTCTGTCAGGGCGTCCCTGACTAAGCTGCAGTATAGCTTGGCCATCACATTATTTCCAGGGGTCGCGTACACGAGAGGGGTTCGTAGAGTGATTTCCAGCGCTGCCTTGGGGACCCAGAAAGTGTCATCCTTCTTGAACCATGTTCTGACCTGATCATCTCTTCGAATCAGGCTTGGTCGTTTGGCAGGTTCGTCAACTTCTTTCTTCTCAACATCTAGCCTGGTTGGAACAAATTCGTTCTTATGGGGCATGTGCAGTTCTGGAGTTCTGCCGGTAGATGTCTCCAGGGAACGGCGAATCTCAGATAGGAGGTCCTCTGGGACTTTTTCCACCTTGTATTCGGTGCCATACCACTTCTCTTTCTTGTTCCACCCTCCGGGGAAGTGCTGAGATACGATCTCGATATTGAAGTTGTCTGCCCTAAGGTACGAGAGGCCCTTTGTGATGAGTTCTGGCTCGAATTTGCGCAGCAAGCTCGAACCGCTCAGGAGCCATTCGCGAGGGTATGGTTTCTGCATGACGCTACTAAGGCTGCTGGTGAATTTGCTGGCAGGAGATTTCTGTTTGAACTTGAAGTCTACTTCAGAAAGGTTCTTCATCTCGTCGAAGATCCACTGCTCAGGTGCTCGTTCCTTGATCAGGGAAATGTACTGGAATATGATCTTAATAACCTCCTGGTAATGCTGTAGCCCATCTTCTGTCAGACGAATGGAAATGTTGAACAGAGATGATCCAGGGCAGAGGGGAGTAGCGCCAGCAGAGAGTTCAGTAGCCCACCCCTTAGATTTGATATAGGCTAGGATACTGCCGGGGCCTTCGTGCCCGATCAAGTGGCTGATATACCGGCTAGGCTGGGACTCATACAGATCTTCCTCATCAGGGTAAGGGAAATAAATATCCAGGGTCCTGCTGTCCATCACCGGCTTGGCAAAGACCATCTTAAGCAGGTTGTCCTTTTCGAACACTTCAGTATCATCCCATCGATTCTGTGGGAGGTCCTTGTTCTTGACATCCGCAAACAACTCTGCAACCCATGCCTCCAATTCATCCAACGGCTCTCTGCCTAGAACAACCAGCTTCATCCGGTTTGCAGAATAGTGCTTATCATGGAACTTCATGAATTCATTCCTGACGTCTAGGCCGCGTGCCTGGGGGTCATCACGCAGAGTCTTCAGGTTTCCTGTTGAAAAATGGCTGTAAGGGTGCTTTGGGTTGGCGAGAGACTTATTTAGCTGTAGCATACGCCACGGGTCACTCTGCAGATTCTTCTTGTTTTCTGAATCGACAGCTTGAAGCTCACGGTCTAGAGTGGAAGGGAGGAAAAGAGGGGCAATAAAGAATTGGGCAAATCGGTCAAGAGCACCGTATAGCGGTGGAGTCAGATCGCTTATCGATGAGCTGGCACTATTTGGAGCGCCCTCGACGGTGAGATGGGACATTTTATTTGCCAGGATGCCTCCAGGGGTAGGGGCCTGAGATGGCGGTGCAGACGGCACAGCAGACGGCGTGGCAGAGGGGGCCTTAGAACGCGGGTGGGAGGTAGCAGCAATCTCAAAGAAGTAGTTTGTCTCTGTAGCAGCTGTGTATGCGTTTGAGTGGCCGGAATGGGCGGCCAGATACTGATTATAGTCATTCTCTTTTGGGTACTATTTTACGTGACCTCTGTTAGCAATGGTAGCATGTATCAAGGCATGCAAAAAGCGGGGGCACACCTTTTCGGTTCCCATGAAGAGCAGATGCTCGACAGCATGAGCCATTCCAGGCATGTCATCGTCATCAGAGAAGTTCCCTACGTTGACGTTGACAGAGGCACTGGCCTTGTCTGTATCCGGGTCATGGACAAGCAGGGCCTCGAGCTGGTTAGGCAACCTAATGACTCGATACGTGCGGTTGTCAACCGACGGTTTCTCCAGGCTATCAGCCAAACGTTCAACCTGCGCCATTACGGTCGAGCTTGACTTGTCCCCCGGTGACTTTGAATATTGGGAAGTGGCTGTTGCCGTGGTAGTATAGAGCGAGGCACCTCGCTGCAGGAATGCCAACGATGAACGAGGGAAACGAGCCGGGGGCTGACCGAGGAGCAGCGGCGGCGGTGGTATAGGGAGGACAACAGGCCGACTACTGGAGGAACGGACGAGAGCAGCAGGACCAGCAGTAGATAAGGGAGGCCTGCGTGAAGCTGAGATGTAAAGCCGTCTTGTGAGGAACCTTGGAGGCATACAGCAAGCACAGCAAGCCAACAGTGCTGCCAGCCCAGTTAACTAGCTCGTTGGTTAGTGACGCAGCAAGGCAGACGTGTCTATCTCTGCCAGGGCACACGACAAACAGGACAGACAGACAGGCTTACCTCGTCGGACTGCGGGATTGGTGAATGGGAGAGCGCGGCAAGACGAGGGAGTCGGAGGTTGGACTTTGGATGCTTGACACTGTGTTCCGTTGCATGTGATTACCTAAGCTAGATTAGGTAGGTAACTTAGCCGGCCCCGGGGGGATTTTCCCACACCGGATTAAGCGCGACTGGAGACGGGACCGGGAGTAACGCCGATATAACCTCGCCTCGTCCTCAGGATGCATGATGTCGGCTACTATGTTCTGTGAGTTTGCACTTTGCTAGGCTTCTGGCTGTCAGAGACCGACTCTAGATAGGCTCGAGCATGTCATGCACCATTTCGTCCCTTACATTGTCGCCTGGCAGCCACTGAGCCGCGTCTCCGTGGTTGTGAGATGTTAGTGGCCAAGTTAAAATTAGCATGCAGCACGGAGTACTCCGTATGAAATGGCCAATTCCCTTATTGAAGTTGTTCCTTTTTCAATATAAGAGGGTTAATAAAGAGGGAATTCAGCCGGCCCTCGGTAAGAAGGTCGCAGAACCAGAGGGCTACATTATCGCACCTGTTTGATACCCCTGAAAAAAAAAAAAAAAAGCCACGTATTGTGACTGGAGAACGCTTTAGCCCTGTTCATCTTCTCCAAATGGGCGGATGAGGATGATGTCATTGCTCGTGCAAATAATACCAATCCGGCCTTGGGGTACCTGTGTGGTGCAAAGATCTAGCCCGTGATGAGAAGATAGCCGGCAACTGGAAGAGAAAAGCCTGGGCGAATTCACATTTCGAAATTTCTTCTAAAGTTCCTGTTGAGGGACATGAATAGAGTGGCATTGGGTTTGCATTCGGTGTTAGCGGATTGAAGGTTTACTGTAACCTACACCCTCTGGCTATGCAACAATTATGTACAGCTTGAAACCACCTATATACAATCCGATAGGTCATTCCTTTCTTCAAATGTTCGTTATCCATCCCCCTCCTCTCGGATATATTACCACGGTTGATAGTCATCGCCAGCCAAAAATTTGACTCCGATTTGGTATGCCTTGTGCCTTGTTAAAACGCAACAATCTTCGATAGGACGGGCACTACAGAAATGACCTCAAGAAGCGTACCATGCTATCATTTTGGAGTGAATGTGAATTTTTGACTTGGTAACCGCTTGTATGGCCGTAATTTTAAGAATACCCGAGAGTCTGTTGAATTTTTCTCAACGGCCCACGCCAGAGTTGGTTGCCCAGCGTCTATAGACTGGACGTCGATCACGTATGAATGGGACTCGGCTTTTCTAATCTCAAAGACTCTTGCTTCGTCCAAACACCGGGCAGTATCTCCATCACGGCCTAAGTCATGACTATAGCAGCGAATTTTCCATATCATGATTTTCTCTACGGTCTCAGACTCAGGTCATCAAGTGGATCTCCGTACTACTGTACTACGGAAGCAAACAGCAATACCGATCCACGGCGAGTTCTGAGTCTATACCGGAATAAGCCGGCTCTGGATTTTGCATTTCTCCCGAAGGCATTCGGAAGAAAGTAGAAGTTGTGGATGGCTGAGGGTGCGGTGAAGCGGTTATCGGTTATATGGGATCTAGGGGGTGAAGACGAGCATATATTGAAAAGTGTGGTATATAGCTCATGATGCTTAGAAGACATCACCTCAATAGCCAGTGGTTTCAGATCCTAGGGTATTGAGTGAATAATTATGTGCTTCGGTGGGATTTTACATATGAGCTAACCGCGTTCAAAAGGGAGCCATCAGAGTAAACAATGTTGGAATAACCTGTAGTCCAGAGGCAGTAACAAGTCAGCGCGGCCGAATACAGAGGTACGAATGCAGCGGACACCAATCGGCGCAGTGCCAGTGACCGTCTGCTGAATCAAAGCTGCGATGAGCACATGGGTATAAATCAAGCAAGATGGCAACCAGAGTCCAGATCATGACTTTTGGTGGATGGATGGTGTCCTTATGTGGACTTCGTATCCAGTTATTTGCCTCGCAGTTCATATTACGGACCAGCTGCGATAGTATCGAGACACACAAAAACCGTTCACAGGATATAAAAGTGATATTGGCCTTCACATTAGTAGGTGGTTGGTGGAAGTAAATAAAAAAAAAAAAAGAAGTAAAAAAATATAGCTCCTAGCCAGGATCGAACTGACGTCGTCGGAATCAAAATCCGATGTGCTACCACTACACCATAGAAGCGAGCCTTTAGCGAGAAATTCTGCCTCGGTTGTTTATAACCCCATACTTTATCTAGCACGAAAAAGGGGCTACACAGTACACCGTAGTAGACAAAGAGTAAATAGATGAACAATATAAACAGTATACGAATCAAATAATTTCATTAGTAGAGCTAATCCAGTACGCTCACGTTCGCTCACGCTCCTACAGCTAAATTAAATAGTATAACGGAAAGACTCCGACCCCTCGATGACAAGCTCTCCCCTGTCAGCCTTCCTGTTCGATCTCCAGAAGTGCCAGCTCATTGCCGCTGCAGTCAAGAGAAGAACAAGCTGCGACCTATACCGTTCAAGCAAGTGTCAGTGCAGTTCACTGGATAAAAGCTAAGAGAGGTCAAATGATCAACTTACGTGATTGCAGCCCAGATACCTGGTATATACGCCGGTGCATCCTGGGATCTAAATACCAGACTGCCCGCGATGCCACCGATACCTCCAAAGCCAACGAGTGTAGCGCTGGCCAGGGCTCTGGTCCACTGGCCACGGATATTATTGGCCTGATAAGCCATGGCAGAAGGTATGTTTGCATTCGCTCCGGCCGTGGCCAGGAACACCCCGGTGTAGCGGAGGGCGTTGCCTTTGCCGAATCCCACCATGGGCAGTCCGATGAGGGTGATGAGTGCGTTGACTGCGATGACGGGGGCGCGGATACGGTGTTTATCCGCAACGTAGGCAGAGGTGTACATTACTATGGCGGCGAAAGCGTAGGGAGGAGCAATCAGACACAGGGACTCGCCAACGCCAAAACCTAGTCCGTCCGCTAGGATGATGGGTAGGAAGTAGGCTATGGCGTAGGTGACGGTGGTAGAGCAGCTGGAAGTAAGGCATGTTAGAAACATGGAGGGACTCAAAGATGGGTAAGCGTTGGGTAGAACGTACAAGAAGATCATGGCGAACCCCCATATTTTGAGGTCGAGGGCTGGACGGAGGAATCTGCCTAGGGTAAAGGGCTCGACGTGCACGTCTCCTCTGTCACGGTTGACTCGTCTCACGACGAAGGCGAGTTCCTTTTCGTTTAGAAAGCCCCATGCCCCGGAGGCTCGGTCCGGGAAGTCTATGAGGAAGATGTAGCTGAGGAAGGCCACGAGGATGGATATCTGTACATGTTAGTGTGTGACATTAGAGAAGATAGGAAGTATAGTGGGCTTACCACTCCCTCTATGATGAAGATCCATCTCCAGCCACGGATGCCCTGGAGACCTTCCATATGGCTGAGACCGAATGCAAGGATGCTGGTGAGAGAACCGGCGACTACACCGATGATGTAGAAGACCGAGTACCGCTTCTGGACCTCATCTATAGCATTGTTAACTGGTGTAATTTACTCAAGGTATAATCTCACGATGGTACTTACGTCGGCAGTACCACGTAGACAGGAGGTATACTGTTCCCGGGAAGAATCCAGCTTCGAGGAAACCTAGCAGTGCTCGCAGACCAGCCATCTGCTTCCAGTCCTTGACAAAGCCAAACCCCTGTCCGACCGTACCATGTTAGAATGACGTTCGAGCAGACCAGTGGAGTCAGGGGATACGTACTATCAGAATGATACCCCATGTAAAGACGATGATGGAAATGAATATTCTGGGACCAATTTTCCTGATGACTATGGTTGCTATGGGCTGAGCAATGATGTATGTGACGAAGAACAAAAGGACAATAATTGACTAGTAGTGACGTTAGAAGGTGGTTGTACATTGTCAGGGGTCAGACAGGCAGGGCAACTAACGTATCTAAATCCTATCTTTAGACCCAGATCTTTGGTCATTCTATATACATTGTCAGTATGGACTATAAAAATAGCATCAGGTAAGTAGGCAGGTAGTACACACCCAGCAATGGCAGCAACAGAGGTGTTCGTCCTGTCCATCAAGCTGATGAGGTATCCCACACCACAAATGACAACCAGCCGCGCATCAATGCGGTGGATGATCTTGCGCTGCTCCTGGCGCGAGAACTCTTCATCCTCATCGACGTCAGCTGGAGTAACATGCTTCAAATCATCGACATGATCCGCGGCGCTCTTCGAGGCCTTTTCTTCATCAGTCCGCATGATCAATACCAATATCAAATATCAACTGGCAAGAATGGTCCAAATCCCAGCAAATTTCCAACAGAATTCCAGGATAAGCAGGGGGTTTATATTTGGATGCAAACGTCTGAAAGAAAGAAAGGAGAGAGAGAGAGAGAGAGAGAGAGCAAGAAAAAAAGAAACACGGCTGGAGGGATCGGCGAACCGCCCAGGTATTTATCTCTCTTTGCCGCCCCTGATAACGAACTCTCTGCATATACTTAACTAGTTCGAAGTTCCATCTGTATCAGCACACAAAGCGCGACTTGTTCAACGTTCTCGAAAGGGAGCCGGAATTACCCCCGCACTCGCTCGCACGACAGACAGCACTCATAGCTGATTCTCGCGGTCCAGGTCCCGGTCCAGGTCCAGGTCCAGGATCGATGGCTCATCTTGTCTACGTTAAGCTGGAGGAGCTGGAGCTGGGCGCAGAACGGGCCAATGGGCCGGGTCGGTTGAAAGCAAAAGGGTTGATGCCATGCGCGCAGAACCAGGCAAGTTCCATCTTGGCCGTGTCAGGGAGGAAGCTAGATCCTAATGAATAGCCGGAGAGTGTCTCCTTGGGCCTCGGTCGGCGGGCAGACAGCCATCGATTTTATCAGTGTCGACGGGAGAAGACCAGAGGATGGCGAGAGATGGAAGTTCGCCGCAGTGAGGGGTCCAAGGGGAGAGGGAGATGCGTTGATGTCTTGGGATCATGCTGGTTCGTTGGTTACCCCGGATTCTGGGGTTGCTTTTGGGGGCCCGGAGACGGGATGGATGCCAATGTTGGATGGCGGTGGAGCGTTCGTATTGCTCGGTCAAGTCCGTGGCTGGTCGATGCCTGCTGAAGGGACCAGTCGACGGGCCTGAAGTTGGTCTTTGCCGCGACAGAGAGTTGAGTTGGCTGGCGAGCTGTTCGTGAGATGCTCGGGCTATGCGATGAAGTCCAAGAGCCGGCGGAGATGAAGATAAGAATGAGATGCGCCGGCGAGAAGGAAAGGAAAAGCGGCGAGAAGTTGGTCGCGTGCCGCAGTGGGCCAATCAGAGGGCCGCAACGCCGACCGACCGAATTGCCATCGACTTACTTATATATATATTAAAGCTACAAGAGGAAGAAGATTCTACGGAGCAAAGATAGAGCGATGGAATGGTATATGAATGGCATTCATTCGTAAGTAGAGGACGTAGCCGACTGCAGGCCCAAGTCTAGGTGCAGCCGAGCATAAGTAAGCAGACATTAAGTAAGGTGGAGCAAAGGAAAATAGCATAGGGCGCAGGGCTGTGTGACTCTTAAACCGCAGAGTCGGCAGCAGCATCGAGGACAGCGTTCTTCTCATCAGCAGAGGTGGTCGCGACATGGCCCATCTCAGCGGCGAAGGTGGTGTGAGGCTTCCACTTGGAGGACTTGATGGGAGTGGTCTCCTCCATCATCTTGTCGACCTGCTCGAGGGTAAGGCCCTTGGTCTCGGGGATGAGGAAGAAGGCGTAGAGGAAACAGCCTACGCAGAGCGAGCCCCAGATGAAGAACACCTTGGCACCAAGGTTGGCCTTGTCAGTGCCGACCAAGAAGGGAGTGATGACAGATATGATCTGTAAGTCTGCGTTAGCATCGAACATTATTGTTGACTTAAAAAAAAGGGGAGGAAACAAGGGGACATACGCAGTTCCAGAGCCAGTTGGAGGCGGTGGAGAGACCGACACCTCGAGAACGGATGGGCAGCGGGTAGATTTCGCCGATGACGACCCAGGCGCCGGGGCCCCAGGTCGAGGCGAAGAAGAAGATGTACAGACAGATCAAGGCAATCATGCCCTGGACGGCCTTGCGGTTCTCGCCGTCGGTGACGCCCACGATGGCGACGATAAACTCACACGTGAACATGCCGACGGCACCCCAGATAAGCAGTGCCCGACGACCGAAGCGCTCGATGGTCCAGAACGAGACGGGGGTCGAGCAGACGTTGACCAAGGTGGTGACCAGGCCGATCAGGAAAGGGTTGTCGATGGTGCCCAGGTCCTGGAAGAAAGTGGTGCCAAAGTAGAAGATGAAGTTGATACCCGTGAACTGCTGGAACATCTGCAGGGCGGTTCCGAGGATGATACGGCGGATGTTGCTGGCCGGGTTGAAGAGGCTGCCGCTGAAGCAGTGCATCCAGGAGGCCCAGTAGCCCGAGGGGACGGCCTGCATCTCGTACTCATGGTTGGCGACGATCTCAGCGAGCTCTTCGCGGATGTAGTCTGAGTCGCGGTCCTGGCCACGCAGGCGAGCCAGCACGCTCTGCGCATCCTCGAGCTTGCCCCTTTTGACGAAGTAACGGGGGGACTCGGGCAGGAGGAAGAGCCCGCCGGCCAGGATGAGGGCCCAGAGCATCTGCAGGGCGATGGGGATGCGGTAGGAACCCGAGTCCTGGCGGGACTGGGTGCCGTAGTCGACGCAGGAGGCGAGCAGGAGGCCGACGGTGATGCAGAACTGGTATCCGGAGACGATGGCGCCTCTGACCTTGCGGGGGGCAATCTCGGACATGTACAGCACGATGATGGCAGAGACGAAGCCGACGCCGATGCCAGCGATCAGACGGCCGGCGACGAGCAGGTTGAGGCCCGCAGAGGCCGTCTGGAGGACGACGCCGACGATGAAGATGCCGCAGCCGGCGATGATGGTGGTGCGACGGCCGATGATGTCTGCGAGGTCGCCCGCAACGATGGAGCCGAAGAAGGTGCCTGCAGACAGGATCGAGGTGATCAGGGACTTCTGCCACGAGGGCAGGGAGAACTTGTCTTCGTTCGGCGGAGGGAAGTCGGACTTTTTGAGGCCGGTGAAGAGGGTGATGAAGTACTCCATGCCCATGACGCCGTTGATGTAGCCCGAGTCGAAGCCGAAGAAGATGCCTCCAAAGGCCGCGAAGGCGCACATGAAGTAGGCCTTCATCGTCACCGGCGCCTCGACGCGCGAGACGTCCGTCGTGCCCGCCATGTTGCAGAGATACAGATGTTGCTGTTGCTGTAGATTAGATGTTTGAGATGTTGCTGTTCCGGATGTCCTTGGGCGTTGTAGATGTAGCTGGTGAAAACCTGGTGAAAATCCTGGAGACGAGCCTGGAGATGAAACCTGGAGATGAACCTGGAGAGCTCTCTCTTCTTCTTCTCTTTGCTTCTTCTGCTTCTTCTGCTTCTTCTTCTCTTTATCAGTCGTTGCTTTTTCCTCGTACAACCACTGCTGGCGGCCAGGAGACAGAGCAGAGAGTAAAGGGACGAAAGAGAAGGACGCAGGCAGGCAAGACGCCGTCCTTTAATATAACCAACGATCTTTGCCTCTCTGCCCTTATTCCCTTGCTTGCTCGAATAAAAGAATGCTAATGCAACCGTAATTAAGAAGCAAAAGAAGCAAAGAGAGGAAAAAAGCCGGAGCAAAAGAGCTAAGGCCTTCGCTGCCTGTCTTTGCCCCTGCGGGCTCTCCAGTGCTTTTGCCTGTGCTCCGTAGTAAATCTCTTCATGGCTCGCTCATTGCTTCTTCTTCTTCTTCTTCTTCTTTTTCTTTCTCTTCTGATTCTGGCTGGTTCTCCTGCCTATCCCTCTACCGTCCTTCTCTCGTCTTCTCTCTGCGTCTTCCCTTTCTGCTTCTCTGCTTCTCCCTGCATCTTGTCTGCTCCTCATGGTGAAATCTCTTCCTCCAGGTCTTCCATGTCCACCAACCCCTGTCTAATCACCGAGACGGCATCCTCCAGCCCAGCCAGCCTAGCAAGCAGCCAGCAGGCCGTCCAACCAACCAGCCTGCAGTCTCTGTCGGCGGCAAAAGACCAGAAATGACCACCCAGAGGGGAGGGCCCTCCCTGGCTCCTCTGCCTCAATGTCACCCTGCCACCTGGAACCGGCCGAGCGTCGAACCGTGGATCGCAGTCAGAAGCAAGACGCAGCGTAAAGGTAACTAGTTAACTCTCAGCAAGCTGCATAGTTAAGTGACTTTAGGTGACTCCGGTGGACCTCGCGTGGCCGGGAGTTTTTTTGGTTTCTGTGGAGATGCGCTGGCCAGTCAAGATGGGAAGACGCCGCGATGGACAGGAGACGGGGAGGACGAGAGGGCAGACAAGACGGACAAGACTGACCAAGAGGACCAGAGGACGAGGACGGTGGCGATGGTCGCGTGTCGAGACAGGCTCATTTCCGGCAGGACATTCAAAGCTGCTCTTGAGATGAGATGGTGAAGTCAAGGCCAGGTCTTAGCAGCGATCCTGAGGCCGCAATCCTTAGTCTTCCTAGTACGAGCCGGCTTGCAAGGCCACAAAGCTTGTCTCCAGCGCCAGCTCCTGTCGGGGTTACATCTCGCCTGCTTGTCTGCTTGTCTGCTTGTCTGCTTGTCTGCTTGTCTCTGCTGCCTTTGCTCTACAGCTGCTACGACTGCTAACGGCCACCCCGGACTCGTTGCTTTTTCTCTTCCTTCACATCAGGCTTGTCGTGGACTCTGGTCCTGACTGGCTGGCGCGGGCTTTGTTTCAGGCGCATGGCATGGTCACTCGGGCAGCCTGCATCGTCTCTTGCATGGGGCGCTACGCTGGGCCATTCGACATTGACCATTGACCATTGACTATTGGACACTGGACGCATGCAGGAAAGACAAGAACAAAGTTATATGTAGGTAATAATAATAGCGACTAAGTAGACTGAAGTAGAGCAAGAAGAAGGTAGACTGTGCTATGAACTGCTCTCCGACCCGGCCTCGACTCGCTCCTCGATCCACTTGAACACATCGGCGCGGTGGTCGACCAGCATCTCGTTCAGCGTGTGTGCCGCCGTCGACTTGACCAGCCGCCCGTACCGCTTGTACTGCTTCTGCTTGTTCTCCTGGCCCTCCCATACCATGTGCCGGTGGGACACAAAGACCAGGGAGTTCTATCTCCTGTTAAACCCTATGCTCTTTCTGTTTCTTTGTAGACGGGAAAGACAGAAACTGACACTCACCTCTTTGTACCACTTGGAGAGCCAGGTGATGGTGGTGCTGGCGACGGCGCGGACGGGGTTCTCGGCCACAAAGCATATCACGCCACTGACCATTGTGTGGACTCGCTCTAGTTACCAATTAGCGGGATGCCATTTTTAAAGCAAAGTGAGGAGATAAGTAGGACGGACCCTTGTTGATGAGAAGGTTGGCCAGTCCGAGAAAGGCATCGCCCACCCCCATGAAGAAGATGCGGCTGGTGTCGTTGGTCCTGCGGTTGTTAGTCAGGCTCTGCCTGCTGCAAGTAATGATGGATAAGAAACCAAGAATTAATACAAGTGGGATAGACGCACTCGATGTAGTTCTCCCATAGGTACTCGGCAAGCTGCTCGGAGAAGAGGGCCCGGTTCGGGCTCTCCCGCTCGTAGCTCCGTGAATTTTGCTACATTTAATAATCAGTTAGTCTAGTTAGTGGTTAATTTAGTTGCTATAGTGTGGTATCACTTACGTCGGCTTCTGAGATGTGCTTCGGGATGTTGACGTCGATAACGCCCACATTATGCTCGACCGCCCAGGAGATGTAATCCTTGACATTATCAGCCTTGTTTGTTCCCCCTGTTAGCCATTCCTGCTTTTGGACTTGCTTGTGACAGGTCTGTGGGCCAGTCAACATACCAGCCAGGTGTTGTGGGCTTCAAGCACGTTGGTCACCGGGTGCGGGATGCCCATCAGCTCGGGCCTGTTGTAGTTACACCTGTCAGCATGCATGCATACACACCATCACCATCACCATCACCATCACGATCGCCAACACCATCGCCCAACGCTAGTGACAGCAGTAACAGTGGGTAGTAGAACTTACGGGTCGTGGAAGATAACAAGCAGAGTGTCCACCTTGTCGTAGTTCTGGCTGTGTAACCACCACCATCGCCAGTTAGTTAGGTCGTCGCTTATTGCCGAGATTTCAAAAGGCAATATTGTATACGTGAGTTGCCGAAGACAAGAGACCTACCTCGCCAGCACCTGGTTCTCAAACGACTTAGAGATCGTGTCCCGGTAGATGTACAGGCTCGTCAGCTTGTGCTCCTCATACAGCTGCTTTGCCTGGTACTGCCGGATGATATCTGTTTTCCCCCAACTCCAATTAGCATTCTTCCCTCGTCTTCTGTTATCACCATACATACCATGTACACGGTTGCCGGAAAAGTTCGGCGACGAGGCTAAAGCGGTTAAGGTAAGCGTCCATACATCGTCTGCTTTGCTTGCTAGTTTGCTCTCTTTGCTCACCCTTCGGATACATGCACTTCCAATACCGCGAGTGCCTCATCGCCACCTCTCTCACCGTCTCAACGGCCGGCCGCGACGCTGACGGCGCAATCAGCCGGTCGGGCGGCTCGCCCATCAATGTCCGCGTAACCGCTAGCGCCGACTTGGAGATCGATCGGAAGTTATACCCTCCCTCAAGACACACCACTACCTTCCCGTTGGCAAGGTTCATCAACATGCGCGTCATGTGTGAGTAGCAGGGGGGTGTCACGAAACAGCCTCCCAGCTCGTCGCCCGCCGCCGCATCGAAGCCGGCGGATACTACATGACACCAGGCTGTTAGACGTGGAACACACAAAAAAAAACACTATATGTATATTATCCGATGATAGTGGTAACGGCAACTTACTGATGACGAGGTCGGGATCAAACTCGTAGCCGATTGGCATGACAACTTCCTGGAAGGCGTAGAGATAGTCGCCGTCTCCCATACCTTGTGTCGGCCATGGAATATTGACGTTCCTATAACGGGTAAGCATAAAAGATCATATCACGACACGATAGTTGTTTCGACGTACTTCCCTAGACCGAGACCTTCACCGCAGTAGTCCCAGTTGCCCTCGTCGCCGCCGGGATAGAAGCTGCCGTCCCGATAGACATGGATAGAGATGTACAGTACGTTCGGGTCATTGTAGAACATCCTCTGCACGCCATTGCCTGGTACCGTTAGACCCATACATGCATCACACTATATCATACTGATAAACCGCACATACCGTGATGGACGTCCCTGCAGCCATAATTAGTCTATATCAAGCACCATGTTCAACAATCGCCTTCACTTACCAGTCCAGTATCATGATCTTGCGACACTTGTCCCCAAGAACATGCTGACATGCCCTCGCAGCCACAGAGACATTATTAAATAGACAGAATCCCATCGTCTTATTGCTCTCGGCATGGTGGCCGGGCGGGCGAATCACCGCAATAGCGTTCTTGACTCGCTCCTCCGCCACAGCCTTGCACGTCTCAATTGCACCGCCGCACGAGAGCAGCGCAGACGTAAACGTCAACGAATTAAAATAGATAGAGTCCCGCGTATGTTCAAGCTCAAGCAGTTCATCCTCCGACATATCTACCCCAATTAATTAGCCAGGAGCACAAGCCAAACCCATTCACCATCATCAGTCAACCCTTTCACTCACCCTTCGTGCTTTTCACAAACTCATAATGCTCCTTGGTATGCACCAACATGATCTCTGCCTCCGTTGCATCTCTCGCCTCAATCCTCTTCAGCGGCTGAGGCACCAATGGCCCCTGAAACTCCCCTCCATCAGCAATCAGTCCTGCCCTACCCAGCTCTCGATAGATATAATACACGCGCCTGGGATCTTCCGGATGCACATCCAGCGTAGGCTTCACCTCACAATGGTACCGCATGCGATTATCATAGCAATACCCCGTCGGAAGCTGGGCGCGGTGCAGCGCCCTACTGCGCCCTTCATGGTGATCTGCAGACCAATCTGAGTCCTCTGCCTCTTCGTCTGCGATGGCGGTATCGGGTTCGGCCTTGACATGGTGTCCTGCCGCCACAGTGGGCCGGGGTGTGCCGGTGGTAGGATCGTTGTTGGGAGTCGAGATGCCTGCCTGGTGGTCTTCAATCTCCTTCAGCAGCTTCCCAGGACTATGCACTTTTTGATGGAAAGTCGCTAGTAGGGACTGGGTATGCTCCTTTGATCCATTGGGGACTTGTATTTGTGCTTCAGGCGTGAGTGATGCCTCTTCTGCAGACGGAGGAGACGGACGACCGCCGCCGATGGGGATGGTGGAAGTTGATGTGGGAGCTGGGCCTGGTGCGGATGCTGGTACGCGAGCTTCGCCCATCACCACGTCTTCGTCCCCGTCCATGATGCTTGGTACGTATAAGATCGCTAAGAAATGATTGAAATGAAAAAAAAGGAAGTCGACAGTCAGAGCTCGATGGTCATAGTACGAGCTAGAGATGGTATCATGCAGGAAAAGACGAGGCCGCGGAAGCTATTCAATTCTTCTGGTTCTTTTCTTCCCCCCGCGGGTGTGACAAGGCAAAAATCAAAGCTCGAAATGAGAACCAAATGCGCTAGCTCAACTCCCCATTAATGTAAATGTTTGAGATCTCAGCTGTTAAGAAGAAAAGTGAACAGTAATTGACTGGCTATTAGGCAAAAGGTCCAGAGGCCAGGAAGGCGCCTTTGGGTATCAGCACACCAATGCGGCCAGGGCAGTGTGTAGAGAAGGTATAGATGCACGGCAAAGACGTCAGCGGCGCCAGATGCACATAGAGCGAGAGCTAGCTATTTGTGCCCTGTAGCCACCCGAGCTGCCAATTCCAGGGTATAAGATGCAGACAGCCTGCAGCGAAGAAGAAGACGCAGTGCAAGACGCAGCAGCCAGCGGATGAAGATCGAGCAAGTCAAGCAACTTGATGAAGCTTTGAGGGCGTAACTTTTTGGCCTTAAGAAATAGAGGATCACGTGGTATAAATAGTTAGCTGTTCACGTGATAGACCTTGCTCGCGTTCTGCAGGGGAAGATTTTAGAGACGGCTTTAAGACGATTAAGGGGGAGCTTAAGGGTAGAATGAGAGCAGTTTGGGAGCAGAGATATACGTCAGTTTGATGACAAGGGATTGAAGTTGAAGATTAAGAGGTTCAAGCATACAGCGAAGCTGGAGACAAGCCTTGAAACAGTCGGACCAGACCACTACAGGTAAGTTTTATCAGGACAGGCTACTGAGATAGTGGCATTGATATCATATTTATCCATTCTTATGAATATTTCAGCCCATCACAGGCAAAGAGAATTACATTCTTTTTTTATTTACTTTTCTGGGGTAAGGTGGTATCCACTTTTGTTCGTTTATATTGATTGGGATATAGGAAGAGAGAAATGGGAAACTGGTGGTGGACCTAACTAGAGCATGCTCCGTTGTTCCGGACTTCCCGTTAATTGCTATTTGCTGCCAGAGTCGACCTTGGCGATGTAGGCTGTGGGAGACAAGGGTTAGCTTATGTCCTGAATTTTTAAGGCAGACAAGACATTGAAGAGGAGAAGCTTACAGATGAGGTCAACGACACGGCGGGAGTAGCCCCATTCGTTGTCGTACCAGGAGACGAGCTTGATGAAGTTCTCGTTGAGGGCGATACCGGCACCGGCATCGAAGATGGAGGAGTTGGTGTTGCCGTTCATGTCAGTGGAGACAACGGCGTCCTCGGTGTATCCGAGAATACCTATACCATCATGTCAGACAAGTTATACTTTCATCGAGGAGAGAGAAAACATACCCTTGAGCTCGCCCTCGGAAGCGGCCTTCATGACCTTCTTGATCTCGTCGTAGGTGACTGGCTTCTCGGTGCGGCAGGTCAAGTCGACAACGGAGACGTTGGATGTGGGCACACGCATGGACATACCAGTGAGCTTTCCGTTGAGCTCTGGGATGACCTTTCCGACGGCCTTGGCGGCACCGGTGCTGCTGGGAATGATGTTCTGGGCAGCGGTACGGCCACCACGCCAGTCCTTGCCGGAGGGACCGTCGACGGTCTTCTGAGTGGCAGTGTAGGAGTGGACAGTGGTCATCAAACCTTCCTTGAGACCCCAGTTCTTGTGGACGACCTTGGCGAGGGGGGCAAGGCAGTTGGTGGTGCAGGAAGCGTTGGAGAGGACCTGGATGTCGGCAGTGTACTTCTCCTCGTTGACACCCATGACGAACATGGGGGCATCAGCAGAGGGAGCAGAGATGATGACCTTCTTGGCACCTCCCTTCAAGTGAGCGCTGGCCTTCTCGGTGGTGGTGAAGACACCGGTGGACTCGACGATGTACTCGGCTCCAGTCTCGGACCACTTGATGTTGGCTGGGTCACGCTCGGCGTAGAACTTGATGTGCTTGCCGCCAACGACGAGGCCACTCTCATCGTGCGAGATATCATCCTTGAATTGGCCGTGTTGAGAGTCATATTTCAACATGTATTCCTGGTCGATCGATGTTAGCACGTCGACCACATCAATGCATCGATGCATCCCAGACAGAGATATAACATACGGCGTATTTGGTCTCAATGAAGGGGTCGTTGACAGCAACAACCTGGATGTCTGGGTTCTCGTAGCTATGGGACCGTGGTCAGCTACAATTGTCTTTCTCTCACGGCGTCCACCCCCTCATCCCACTTTTCAAGGCTCAACTCACGCATTGCGGAAGACAATTCTGCCAATACGACCGAAGCCGTTGATTCCGACCTGGGACTCCTGTTAACCTGACGAACTGCAGTGCGAAAGAGGCCCCTTTTCTGCTATTATATGTACCTTGACAACCATGATGGCGGGATGATTCTGTATAGCGGGGTAGCAGTTAGTATCCCACCACAACCACAAAACAGGTCCATCCCGGCGTGGACGGAGGCCATCGGCTTACCTAGATAAGACTTGAGACGAGCTCGTAGACGAGAAGATGGAGGACTCCTGAGATGGTGGTAGTGAAGCAGAGAAGAAGTAGAAGAAGAGGAAGAGAGAAAGAAAGAGATGGAGGGGAGGCGGGCGAGGGGCAGGCAATAAATAACGCGCTCTCGGCCTCCGCCCCGACTTGCTTTCAATCTCTTGCTTGCAACTGACGCAACAGAAACTTAACCCTGGCAGCCCTACCCAGCTCTCGCTCAACCACAGTTTTCAAAGTACTACTAGGTACGGAGTACAGGCCTACGGGGGTACCGTTCTACGGAGTTGGTTTGGTGCCCGCGGGCTCTCCTGACACGCCGGAGAACAACCGCCCGCAGACATCTCCATCTATTTTCGGCCGCTGAGACATGGATGGCGGGTTGATCATATGGAGACGGGGTCAGTCGGACAGCTTCCTTTCCACTCCCACGTCTTCCTTTCCTCCCTGGCGAAAAAAAAAAACTCCCGAGATGTCCCGCTACAGGAGGTCGGGCGGGTAGTCGTGGACAACGCTTAGTCTTTCAGTTACCCACCCGGCTGGCGCCTTTCCCTCTGCTTCGATGGAATTCTACCGCTGCAGCTCTCAGTTTCCCGGCTTGCTGTGCTCGCCAATTGACCGGTTTCAATTCGTCTCCTGCGTCCAGAAGAACTTCATCTCAGCTATCAAATGTTCATTCCTTCATCTTATTTTCCTTCAAGGTTTGCGGTTTCGGCGGCAAAAAACACTCTGCTGCATTGGGCAAGTTTGTCCGGCCGGTCTAACATTGATCCGCAAAAAGAGCCGGACAGCCGAGTGGGAAACCATGGAGATACAGAAGATACAGGAGGTACAATAATGATACAGTGATGATGGATTAGATGTATATATTGGATGTTACTGTGGCTCATTGGTCTGGCTGAAGGGAATCTCTTCAAAAGCTCGACTTGGACAAGCTTTAATGGCGTTAGCGTGTTTGCGGAGTAGACCATACTGGACATGATCACGCTTGGTCACAAGCCGGTAGTTCCTCCCTGGGAATGGCGGCTCAGCATCTGGCCCTACTTTGGGGCAGAGTAGTATTTTATGACTATCACACTCGAACAGATTATAGTGAACTATTAGCCTTAGCGATCGGATCCCCTCAGGCCCAAAAGCCCATTGAACAAACTTGTCAAAGCCATCAATCTCGCGTCGATCAGAAGGTTCTTCGTCACAAATCCTCTCTATGTCTTGTAGTTCCTCGAAAGATTCATGGGGTATAGTGAAACCTTGAATAAGCAACACTTTCAGATTGCCCATAGTAGCCAGCGGAGAAAGAGCTGGTATCTAACAACATTGACCCATTAGTATTTTCCCATGGCATTGAATTAAAATCAAAACATACCAGATACTCCAACTCATAGCTGACTCCGAGCAGCTCCAAATCTAGATGCTTCAAAGCCAACCTCTCGGGTTCTATCTCTTTGTGCTGCGGCATTGGAGCGCCTTCTATGTCTCTGGAGTAGAAAACAAACGACTTGAGTGTCTTCCGGTGCCGAAGGAGGGATTCCCAGAGTCGCTCAGGATGAGATACCCATTCTACCGCAATAAATATGTTTTCGAGCGGTTCACAGTTCTCGATAAAATTCGCTAGATCCAAAACTCCAGGTAAAGATCTCGGATATGTTTGCACCTCCAACGTCCGCAGATGAAAACGGCGGTCCTTAGAATTAAGTATGGGTAATAAATTCTCCCAGAAAAGGCAGGATCTTAAAGACAGGGTGTGCAGTACATCGGGATTCAAATCCTTGAGTAAGTTAACGCGGCGGTCGTCGAATAAATATCCTTCGAGGACGAGATGCTGTATATTCGGAAACCGGGGCTGATGATTGTGACATGGCTTTACCAGCGCCTCCGTGAAGTGCTGGTCATCGACATCATATTCTTTGCCCAAGGAGTGCCAATATATGCAGCTGATTTCAAGATAATCCAGTTGACCACAGTTGAGGTTCACGCAGTCCCGGATATTCTTTACTCCAGTTTTCCCTTCAGTAGAAAGCTCTTCGTCCACATTAAGTATTGTCAGACGTTTTAACCTTGTAAATGATCGAAAGTGTTGTAAATCGTAAGATGCACGGGTCGAAAAGCAGAGCTGCTCTATACAAGGCTGCCTAGTAGGAAGATATCCTCCCTCTCCCATGATCTCAGGCGGGATAATGTCTTGTCGGGCCCAGCTTCCATAGCACATTCCTATGTCAGCTCACAATTCCGTTAGATGGAACAGACATTTCTCACCTAAAACTCTTCAAAAATCCCTCCCTGCATCTTATTAAGATGAACAGTATTCTCCGTCTATCTTCAAGGCTGAATAAATCAGGATAAAGCTCAGGGTCGCCCTCAGGATCTATCCACCGCTCCTTATCTGCTTGCTCGGCACTACTGAGACCTTGGTAAGGGCGCCAGTTGCCAAGTGAATCAATGTTACTTTCATTGCCATCCAAGTCCATACAATATCCGCCGGGGAAGATTTCGTAGCGGAAACAGTCATCAAAATCGAAAGCATCCGACGCAGTTCGGGAATCCGGGCATAAAACTTGAATGCCCTTGGTATACTGGAGTACCCCCGCTCGCTGGTGAGCTTTGATTATGCCATAATCATTCCTACAGTCTGAAATAAAGATATTTCGGTATAGAAACGGATTCGTGACCGTGTTCCAAAAACGTGACGCTTCGGACAAGCTTTTCAGATCAGCCCGATCGTCGATGTGTGATAAGACCGCCCGAAGGATATCTAGTGGGTAATTCTCCAACATGTTGCTCCCATAGAGCAGTAACGTACGAAATAAAGGAAAACAAAATGAAGTTTGATGATGGCTCTTGAACACGTTGAATATATGAATATTATTATTATTATTCAGGGGCGGTCGGAAAATAGTATGACTAAGCAAAGATAACACTCGCTCAGATAAGATACAAGCAGAAAGACGTTATCTGAACCGTTT
Organism: Trichophyton schoenleinii; assembly: GCA_018357685.1. Lineage (NCBI taxonomy): Eukaryota > Fungi > Ascomycota > Eurotiomycetes > Onygenales > Arthrodermataceae > Trichophyton > Trichophyton schoenleinii. Next base: position 1,721,204 of record WOFF01000001.1, read on the forward strand.
CTATCAAAATATATTCTGCTAAGTCTATGGGATGCTTGTTTTAGTTATCAACGCAACGCCGAGGGCAGGACGCTTAGCCGATAAAAATGGAAAGAGGACAACCAAGCAAACAAAAAAAAAAATGAACACAAAAAAGAAAGAGTAAAAGAATTCATAATACCGGCAAGAAAGGAAGAAGAAAACAGCTTTGCCTCATAATGTCACATATTCCCAATCCCATTCATCCACCAGGTCCGGCTCCAAGACAAGAAGAAGTTTTGAAAGAAAATATTCCGCCTCAGCGTCTTTTTACTTTACTCCTCCTTAGCACCGCCTCTCCAGTTCTTCTCAGCAGATTCAACGCTGGCCTTGTCGGTCTTGACAGGGGGCTGGCCCATGCCCGTCAGTCCGCCGGCAGCCTTCCATGGTCTCTCAAGATCACCCTTGGCAGGAACGTTGAACAAGTGGACCTTGACGATGTTGCTCTCCAGGGCGCTCTTGATGGGGATGATGGACTGCATGAGCAATGGGTTGGTGTATTTGAAGTATAGGTGCATGACGGCCATCATGCCGACGCCCATGAGCTGAGACTTGAGGGCGGCGCGAAGCTGTTGCTTATCGTACTCCTGGACGGTGGTGACGACGGGACGGGGTTCGTCTTGGGAGCCCATGGCTGGGGGCTCAACGTACTTGAGGGTTTTAAGGTCTGTATTTTTGGGTTAGTTGGGTGACGATTACACATGAAATGGATATTGGCTAGGCGTACCTTTCTTCTGGACAATGACGGTGTAGATGTAGTAGTAGAGTGCTGCAATGGCAATGTTGGAGGCAATGTACATGGTGCGGACGCCGAGGAGGACATCTGGGTTATCGAAGGGGATCTTCTTCGACACCTGCATCATGACCAGGATGATGGCGAGGTTGGTTCTATAGCCGAGCTGTTAGCATGTCGTCCTCAACTCTTCCGGCCTCTCCAGGGCTATCTCCAGGTGCGCACGCGGGCTCCTTGCTGTCTCAGATGGTCAAAATTGAGGGTCCGGGGAGCTCTTACATCTGGGGGCTAAGCATCGAGAAAGCCATGGTGAACAGAGATACAACCAAAAGACTGCAGACGGCAGGTCAAGACAAGACAGAGAATAAAAACGGCGAATGATAGTAAAGCGACGGCACTGCGATCCCAAGGCTGCGAAATTTATCCTGCTTCCTCCTTGCTAAACGAGAAAAAAAAAAAGGGCTGCTGAAAAGTTTCCCATGCGGCCACCAAAGCTATAAGTCACGTGATATATTACATAATCTGATATCAACTCCTCGCCAGAACCTCAAGAACGAGCGGACGAAGAAGCGCACAGAAGAGGGCGAAGATGGAGGCCGAGATGGAGACGGGGAGGGCAGAGATGCTCGAAGCGAAGATGCATCGCCGTCTGGAGCGAGGCCCCCGTGCAAGAGAGAGTAGCACCAAAGCCGTCTTCCCTGGCAAGAGTGACTACCAGCACTCTATATCTGATGTTGGACACACTCGCAAGATGGCCTCCTCTACCTAACTACTAACTACCAGCACTAACACAGGCTGCTGCTGAGCATCTCGACAGCGACTACTGACCACCACTAACTCCAAGCAGCGACAGGCTCCCTGCCCCTACGCCCTGCTACCCGCGCTGTCACCGACCTGCCACCGCCGCCACTGCCTCCCTCCTTCACTCTGCGCTGCCCGTCGTCGCCTTCACTCCCGCTTGCTTCGCCCTTGCGACAACCGCCCGTCCGAAAGCGGTCTAGCGCCCCTTCTCTCTGCAAGCAAGGAAGGAAAGAAAAAAAAAAAAAAAAAAAAAAAAGGGCCCACGCTATGACCAACATCGACCGACCGTCCACTGAGGAAGATAAACTTACCTTACTTAACATCTTTATCCCTCCAAAACCCTCCAACTTTACCTGCCAGGCAGCAGAAGAAATACACGCGAAACGCACCACGCTTTGCTCGCATCCTCCCCCACTCATACAAAAACACACCAGCTTCCGACGCGCCATAGCACCGCTCGCATCGCCTTTTCCTGTTTTCACACGACGATAAAGACAAGGATACAACCATGCCAGGAGGCAAAGGAAAGTCCGTGGGAGGTGGAAAGGCCGCGCCCAAAGATGCCAACGGCAAAGGACCACGATCGCACAGTGCAAAGGCCGGACTGCAGGTTCGTTGCTCCTCCCACCCCTAGCGAAGGATAGCTGAGTCGGCTATCTCTTTCATGTCTTTTATCTCCGTCTCGGGGGGTGAATGACACGTGTTTGTTGGTCGTGTATGCACACAAGACCACAACGCGCATCGCAGTCGGTTATCTACCGGTTGATGCGGCGATATGTGCTGACCGGTGCGTTTGTTATGTAGTTCCCCTGCGGTCGTGTCAAGAGATTCCTAAAAAACAACACGCGCAACAAGATGCGCGTCGGAGCAAAGGGTATGTTATGATTTGCTTTCCCCTCCCCTTCCCCTTCCCTTCCCTATCCCACGACGGACTCCGAATGCTAATACGCCCTTTGCAGCCGCCGTCTATACCACAGCAGTGCTCGAGTACCTGACCGCCGAAGTCCTGGAGCTCGCAGGCAACGCCGCCAAGGACCTGAAAGTCAAGCGTATCACGCCGCGACATCTCCAGCTCGCCATCCGCGGTGACGAAGAACTCGACACTCTCATTCGCGCTACCATAGCCTACGGAGGTGTCCTGCCACACATCAACAGAGCCTTGATCACCAACGCCGACAAGAAGAAACACAGCTAGAACACCTTCTCCCAGTCCAAACTCCCCATCTTCCATATCCATACCCCATACCCGTCAAACTGTCTTCGAACTGTGACAAACCACTTGTCTCTTTTTTTTTCTTTACTTCTTTTTTCTCTCTTCTTCTCTTAACGCGGCGTTCTGCTTGTTTCAACCGGTCCACTCCGAAATATCCATACCTCAACTCACCTCTTTCCCGTGCTAACCAGGGCTTAAACCTCCCCCCTTTGCTTCCTCGTGTGTTGCTATTATATAAATTACGCGTTGCACGCGCTGGTCTTAACTTTGACGTGGGCTTCAATTTTTATCTCTCTATACAATACAGCAACGTATACGCTATGCTTACGCCAGAAAAGAAAGAAAAACAAAAAAAAAAACAAGAACAAGAACAAGAAAAACAAAAGAGACTCCGTCTCTCTGACCCTTGCTTGCTTACCTGCTTTCCACTTTTCATGTCGTGTTTGTACGCTGAACGGGATGGAAGAAAGTCAGTAGATTCCCAGGTAACCGAATGAAAACTACTGCTGCTCTCCCAGGTCGAAAATTCATATATACCCCACACAGCACAGCCAAGGGCAGTCAGCCAGCCAGCCTAGAGTCAAAGTCAGCCAACTTCGTTCTATGTTTTTGCGTCTTGATTTATATCCTCTTCGTCCCTTTTTTTTTATTTTTTTCCTTTTCTGCTCTTTCTATTGCTTCGCTTTCCTTCTGTCATGTTATATTAGGGCGCTGTTTAATAGTGGGTGGTAGATGGGCATGCAGTGGGAGGCTCCGGCTTATAAGGAACAGTTTCTATCTTGTAATCGAACCAAAACTGCTTGATTTAAAAAAATGGATGGCTTGTATGATTTTTCTTTATTCTGCTGTATGACTATGCTGCTATTTGACTTCGTACTTGGTCGTTTCTCTGTATTTCTCGCGTCTGTGGAGCCAAGCAAGAATAACAACCTCGTATTCGTCTGGAGCAAGTATGATGCAACATAGTAAAGTATAGAGTAGTAAAGGGTTGATTGAGTGACATGCTTATCTATGACAGTTGGTATCGACTTCAGCAAACAACCACGAAGCATCAATATAGTAGCAGGTAGCATAGTGAATAACATCAACATTGTCACGTACCACATCAGCAACCACAACTTCGACAGCAGTATCAAGTAACAACATCATCAACAACAACATCATCAACAACAACATCATCAACAACAACATCATCAACAACAACATCAACAACAACAACATCATCAACAACAACATCACATCGACAACATCGTCAACAGCATCAAGTAGCTATCTACATCACTATGACCAACCAACGTCTCCTCAGATTGGAACATGCTAGCTGTCTGGTCGCGTGGACACTACAACTGTAAGCATATCTATTCCAGAAATCTCATCACAGGAAACCCAACATCTTCACCATCGTCAACTCAAACGAGATATGTAAAAAGGCAGAGCATGAGGATTTGTCACTGTCCGAAGACTCGAAACCAACGTGTAGAAAGTGAATCAAGTTGTCACTGCTGCGAAGGAAGGAAATGGGTTGTAAGTGCTTTGTATGTGTTTTGTGTGTGGGAGGGAAATGGATGCTCAGTGTGGAAGTCATATGTATGTGTATGCAACGCGTACCGCGCATCCACTTCCATAGGCTCAGATCTGGTGAGAAGGCACTTTTTGTAGCAAAAAGACTCACAACAAGTCCCTGAAAGCCGAAGCAGTGGGAACTGTGCGTGTCTGTTTTGCTTGTTTTTTGCTCTGTTTGTGTATCATCATAGCCATGTGTTCCTTGCAATGTAGAACATGTGTTTGTGTGTGGTGTGTGGAAGGGAAGCGAGAAAACACCCTAAGCTGCTCGAGAGAAGCTGGGAAATAGACTCGTGGTGTAAGAGAAGAGAGAAGAAAAGGGGGAAGAAGAAGTGCAAGCTATCTGTATAGCGCGCTGTTGGTGGCGAGAAGAGCAAGAAGGGAGAAGAAGAAGAAGAAGAAAAAGGGGCTTGTTTGGTGCAAGCCAGCCTGGGAAGCAAAGCGAGTGTCGTGAGAGGAAGTCGAAAGATCGACCAGGCTGGTTGGCTGGCTGTCAAGAGCGAGCGTGAAGGAAAGGAAGGAAAGGAAAGAGAAAGAAAAGAAGAAGAAGGAGAAGAAGGAAAGGAAGAAGGAAGGCCTTTTTATATCTTTCCTGGAAGGCGCCAAAGTTAAGCGAGGTTTCAACTACGCGCTCTGATTTGCCAGTGGTGCTTGCCTTATTTGGCAGTCGCGAGGGCCCAGCCTCCCTCTTTTTGGCAGTGACGACCTTGTGATGACGACAGGCGGCAAAGGAAGAGGACAGAAAAGGAAGGAGCCGGGCAGGACAGCAGAAGACAGCAAGTAAAGACAGCGAGGTCAGAGTCATTGATAGACAGTCAAGTATTAATTGCTTGATTTGATTGAGATTGGATATAGAACGAGGTATCAACAGCAGCAATTTATGTCATTTTAAGTCCTTGCTTTCCTCCACAGCCACCATTTTTTTGAGAGCGCGCTCTTAACTTCAGTAAGCACAACGCCAGAGTAGTAGATCAAGAACCAGAAGAAGGAGAGTATGAAATAAGAGACAGAAACATAGAAAGAGAAATAGGAGACAGCTTTAAGACTGTCTCTCCTTTTTTTTAGTGTTTGGCTATCACAAGTAGGTATGTTTCTAGGATAGTAAGTAGTAGCAAAGGGGGGAATGCAAGAATTGGTGGGTATTCAAAGTAGTAGTAGATGAAGAGACAGCGAACTCATATGTAGGACTTGGGGGGTGGGTATTGATAGTTTTGTTTGTTATCATAAACACGAGCAAGGGAGTAGTGATAAGGATACGCTTTGGTCTAGTCTTCTTCTTCTTTTCTCTTGCAACTTTCTAACGATAGATGGAACGGCAGAAAGAGGCGGGCGTAGGTAACTAGGCGCGTTGATAGAGAGCGTTCAATTAGGTCTCTATCACTCATCGCTGGTTCCGAGCACTGCGTCTCTGCATGATCTGTGGGCTGCCGTGGGTATGTCCTGTGCTGCTGTCTCCTCCTTGGCTCTGGCTCTGGCTCTGGCTCTGCTTCCGACTGTGGTTCTGGCTGGGATTGCTACTATCTTCAACCAGAGTGTTAGCAGGACTCGTTGCCTCGCTGCTAGTGAACGTCTCTGTGACCCGGTTACGGTCCAGATCCTGTCCGACGCCGCTACCTAGATTGTTATTATCATTGTTGTTGTTGTTGTTGTTGCTGCTGTTGCTGCTGTTGCTGCTGTTCATGTTCATAGTGGTAGAACCAACATCGCCGAGGCCACTTAGGCCATGGCTGGACGCGCCGTCGAACTGATCAAACGTGTCGAAGAAGTTCGGGGTTGGCTGCGACGGGTCGACGGACGGGTCGGCTGCCAGAGTGTCAAAATCGAACAAGTCATCTGTTTGGTTGCTGTCAGCCGTAGCAGTTATATTGTTATTGCTATTGTTATTATTATTATTGCTGTTATCACTCTTCCCTCCTGCAGTGGTAGCTGCGGCAGCGCTGTTGGGATCTGCCTGGTTTTGGCCATCCTTGGAAGAGTTGTTCTCCACGCCAGGGATGTCAGAGAAGTAGTCGCCGCTATTGAAGATGTTGTCCAGGTCAAGCGGCGGAGGCGGTATCTGCGTGTTGTCTATCCCTGCAATGGAGCCCGTAGGACTAAGCGGCTGTAGCATGTTCGTCAGGTGCTGCACTGATCTAGCCTGCTCGGCCTGCATCTTCACCAGGTTGTCCAGCTCAGAGCGTGTGCTGGCGAGCTGAGCTGAGTAGTTGGACGGCATCTGAGGGGCGTTGGGCGCAATCAGGGCATTGTTCTGCGGTTGGCCACCTGTGGGATGGGCAGCATTGTTCTCATTTGAGATCAAGCGGAGCATGTCGGCGCGCTGGGCAGGAGTAAGGGGTGAGTTGCCGCCAGACGTTTCAAGGGAGGACAGCACAGTAGGGAAGTCGGAAGGGTTGGTCGAGAAGCTGCTGCGTGCATTGGAGTTCTGGATAAGCGACATGATGTCTCGTTGCGGGAGGTGACCGGGAGTGCCCTGGTGCTTGGGATGAGGGTGGGTAAGGTTCTGATTCTGCGCCTGTGGCTGTGGTTGTGGTGTCTGTCGCGGCGGCTGACCTTGGCGCTGTAATTGCGGTTGCTGCTGAGCTGGAGCAGTGTTGGTCACCGGGCTGGTAGGGTCGAACAGCTCTTCTACCTCTGAGACAGGCTGGACACTGGCCTTGTGAGGGCCAGAGCTGCTGCGTTGATGACCAACATACCCACTGTTGGCCGGGGGATTGGGGGACAGGGTGCTGTGCCTTTGGCCATCGCGAGTGGGTGGCGCTCCAAGGAGAAGTCTTTGCTTCTTAAACGGCGGCTGGTTGGGAGTGAGCTCCGATTCATAAGTATCTGCCAGCTCATCAACGTCGACAATGTTGCCTGACAGACCCTGGTGGTCTTGGGATATAGCTCCAGCAAATGAATTAGCTAGTCCCTGAGCACCTTCGTGGCCCTGTAGACTCCTGTTGTACACAGTAGCTAGAAAAGTAAGAATAGCATTGATCGAGTTTTCATGACGGGTATGTTGCTCCTGGAAATTCGCGGCCTGCTCGTATAGCTGTTCATGATCCCTTCGTAGCTTCTGGATTGTAGTTGAGATAACATGCTGCTGATGCCGGATAGCTTGCAGCTCACGGTAGACATCCGTCAGCTGATCTCCATGTAACATCCCTTCTCCCGACCCGAGAGCAAGCTGGCCTCTGAACCGTGATTTGTCTTCTCGGCCTCCAGCACCGCTTGGACCTCCGCCGCCTTCTTCTCCAAATTCTTCACCTTCGGCATCATCCACGTCGGGCTCCAGCTTGACACGGCCGCCCTTAGAGCCTCCTCTGCCTTGGCCGGATACATTTTTCGGCTTTTGGATCAGCCACAGGAGGTCGGGTTGTCCGCGTTTGAAGTAAGGGTTCGAATATTCACTGGGGCTCTTATTCTTCCTCTCGCTGGCTCTCATAGAGTTGTCTGATAGCCCAACCTTCTTGTGGAAGCCATACATGTTCAATTGCCGTACAAATGAGGCATAGTTGTTGTGCTTGAAGAGTTCGGGTATCAGCGACTTCGCAAACTCATCCTCATCCAGGACAATAAACGAGTTCCCATCCTCAGACCATTGAATTAGATCTGCGTTTTTCGAGTCGTCAAGGAAGCTATAGTTCACTAGTTAGTATGAAAAGATCCGGTTAAAAATAAACGTTATAGAGACATACCTGGTCAGCTTCTGAATGAAAGGAGGAATATGTTTTCGCTTGGCCAGCGATTCCTTCTTGACTCTAAGAGCTCTCTGTCTCATCTCTTCTTCAGTCTCGCCAGTCCCCGAATTGCTAACATCATTCATGCTCAGCGAGTTTTGATCCATCATCGGTACTAAGTTTTGTTCCCCCATCCTAGTCCGACTGATTATCTGGTTGTTTCCGGGTCGTCTGGTAAGTTGGTTTGACATTAGTCCAGTCCCATCATCGCCAGCCGTAAAGGCAGCGCTGTTCGGGTTTGGCTGATTTACACCGGAAGTTGCCGCGTTGGGCGCCCATTGCTGTAGAAATTGCTCGTTCGAAAGCTGCGATGGAATTGGGAAGTTTGGTAATGAAGCCATCTGTTGATGCGCTAATGGTGTTGCTCCTGGTGCAGGCCTCTTGCGAGAGAGACTCTGTGATGACATGACGTCGGAGATACCGGTATTTTAGATAGCAATAGACACCCCCCAGCTTTGAGCTAGTTGTGTACTTGGCTTATGGGAAAGATTGACCGGGGGTGTGGGGGAGGGCTCGGGAGGTAGGTAAAACGAAGATGCGTCGGTATCGGGATAATAGATATTGCAAATTGATATGTTATCGCTAATATGATGAAAAAAAGTAGATATGTAAGACGGATGTGGTAGATTACGCTGTCCTGGGCGTAGTTGTTGGATGCGACGGAAACTCGGCGGGGAGCGTCAGACTCGACCGTTCAACTCGACAGATCACCTCGAGTACTCGAAAATTGCCATCAATAAGTCTGCGCCCTCGATTTTTTGATGCAGGATATCGGCCTGAAAACTTTTAATCCTCCTTGTCCTATCTCTTCGACACGCATGCAGGCGTTAAAGCCTTCTGACACACCGCCTGCAGGCAGCTGCAAACGAGGGGGGAAATGCCACAGGGTGGTCGAACGAGGTGAGATGCGTAGGGCTGACGGTACAGAAGCGTCGACGGGAAAAGATCGATTGCGCTGGTGCTGCAAAGGGCGAGTTGATCTGTTGACATGCGCTGGAGATACAAGTCAGCTTTCGTCTTTCTCCCGCAGAACTGATATTACGTTAGATAGGCAAATTCGCGTCTGGAAGGCTTGGCAAAATGGCATATTTTCATTGGTTCGGAACAAGCCTCGGAAGCTGAGTCAGCAAACTTTAGTTGCACGTCCGAGAAAGGGGGAAAAAAAGAGCTGAAAAAATGCTGGAGTGAAGCAGCAGAAGCAGCAGAATGAGTGGAAGATACAGGGTGGCAGAGGAAGTGGATGAGGATATTTAATAGATGCAAAGGAAGACAGGCTGTCAATAAGAGGTGCTGCTCGCTTCTTTCATCAGGGAAATAGTGGTGGTTAGTAGAGCTGGTTCAGGATATTAAGCTATACAGCTACTTTTTTTTTTCTGAGATAGGCATATCTGATTTCCAGCTAACATTTTGGGTGGAATAGGTTGACGGCGTAGGAAAGACAAGTCAGTCATGGATAAGCTCTATACAAAGCATTGTTTAGTAGTGCTCTATTCCGCCAGAGAAGCATCCTAACAAGAGATCTGAGCAGACCCTTGGTATCCTCTCTCCATACCAGAGTCATGAAATAACATTGTTATCAAATCTAGCGGTCTGTCAAAGGGTATTGTATGCCAAACTCCTTCTGCTTTATCCCGCAAAAGACCTTCAGGACTCGTTTCAAGACGTGTCTCAAGGAATGTCTCAACCTCTCTTCTGTTTCATGCTAGCGGGACAGCAAAACTTATCTACCTCCTTTACTTCCTTCATCAACTTGCGACGCGCATGGTATACCTCTTGGACTGGCTAGAAAAATTCGATCAAGTACACGAGACCATTTTTCTCATACGCTAAACTAAGGCCTGTGCTATATTTTGAACGGTATTGGCCCACTGCCCGAAGGGAATTTGCCTAGGCATGATCCCTGGCCCTTCGGATGTATCCGCGAATCCGGTGGATGGGCCAGCTGTCCTGAAGAATAAATACACTTCCACTTTGTAGCATGTTTCTCCACGGATATTCCCTACAGCAGGCTGTCAATGTCTTACTGTTAAGGTTAAGGGTATGGGTTGTTTTTCAGACGGCGAAACGGGTAACCCGTCTCGCCACGGCATTCTGGTCAGCACGGTAGACATCATGGCCCAGTATAATTCTTCCAATACCTCTAGAGCTAGTTTAATCGATTCTCACACTCAGCAGAATGAGGCACACATTAATAAATATCGCTGAAGGGTGGTTAAAGGGAGACACCAGCGAATATGATGATAAGGTTGAGCTAAGCGGCGAACTAAGCGCCGCTTGTGGATCAAAACCGGCCTAAAAAACGGGATATCCATTCACTTCCCGTGTTCAACGGTTCTTCTAGAAAGATGGTCAAGTTCTTCCACTTCGAAAGGAGAAAGCAGATCCGCAAAATACCCCTTTATGTATTCTGTTTTTACTCTGTAACATTTATTTTCATTTGACCTCGGCGTCAACAATTGATACTCAGTTAGCTCACATTGGGAAACGCGCGGGTCACGTGAAGTAGTTAGCCGCTTTGTTAATTCCGAGAAAGATTTCTTTGCAACCTCGTCTGATATAAATCCTCATCAATTACTCCATAGGCACGCCTATTAAACCCTCATTAATGGGCTGACTTAGGCCCCTCACAGGCTTCTAGGCCGTGGCATTATTCAAGAAATTATTCTATGCTAGAGTTTCGTTGATTGCTTCGCCGTTGCGGCTCGCTTCATGGTCCAGGCCAGGCTGCTCACTTGCACTACCACTCTTGCCTGATATTTTATACCTGGGCTTGCGCTTCGAGATGCTTAGCATAATTCTAACTACATTGTCAGATACCGACAGTATGATACCCCAGTTGAAGGACATGCAATTGATTTTATTGCAAAAGAAATACCGTACAGCAGTTCCAACAATGCGAATGGTTCGGTCGTAAGGAGGTAAATGGCTTTATGGTACGTGCTACACCATGATGAAACGATGTCCCGGCGCCCCCCATGTCGAATATTCCCATATCCATGGAAGAAAAGAAGGCCCCCCACTCACCTACGTGGCCACATGGATGAACTCCATCCACTAGAGCCAAATCAAACCGGGGCTGCTGGTTCAGCAGATTATGCAGGTTATGGCCCTTTCGATGATCTGCGTCTTCAAGGCTGCATCAAATTTACGCACGGCGATCTTCCACCGCGTCATATTTGGTGTCTCAACGCCTGCATTACATGTATAGTTGGCTGGAAGTCAGCGACCTGGTTATTGAGAGCAATCAATCACCCGAGACTTCTCCGGGAAAGGCTGATCTGTCAAAATACCCTGTTAAATTCATTGGACCTTTCCCCCGGAAGCTTGAGGAAGAATGAATGAGTTCATTGGCAGATTTCTTGTTATTCCAGGGAGTAAAGTCTCTACTTCGTGAGCTTACTCTCCACAAGTATCGGTCGAGACAATTAAACGATAAATCTTGCACCTTGGATACATTCTCCATTCTTCTCGCTCCATTTGCCATTTGTAAAAACTGAGTCAAAGCTGGAGCTCCTCGTTAGCCTCATTTTATGAGCCCGATCTAGCGATGCGTACCTGAATTTATTGATCATTCTCACATGCATATCACATTGGGACACAGACGTGGGATGTTTCGGGGCAAGCTAGATTAATCACCAATCAAATACCGAGGTAGACGACGTATAAACGCTGTATAGCACTGAATCATCATTTATTGAAGTGAGTTGATAACTTACTTTATATATTAAATATCCCTACCTTCAAGCTTACTGCTTACCTAGATAGCTTCTCTGTAAAATTCCAGTATAGCGGACTGAACATCTAACACTCTGTCAGTTCTAGCTACATTTAAATTGTCATGGCAACCACGTCTTCCTTCCTTTTGAGATCACGTAATTTTTTTGGTAATATGGTAGGTCAACCACTCCTTTTGTTTTGGTCGTACTACGTCGAAATTGTTCGGGGGGAAGCAAAACAAAAATCATGCGAGGTCGGGATTGCATGGCCCAGCTACCCGGGTAGTCTATCGATAGGCGTCCATGAACGCCGTGTTTTTTCTCAGACGCTGTGCGACACACATAAGCACATGATGCGAACGGTGCTCTGGTCACTAACCAGTCTGGTACGCAAGGTTGTGGCGTATATCCAAGATCCAGCAAGGTCGAGATGGAATAGAACGGTGTTCTCCCCTGGTAAATTTCCCAAACATTGAGTTGCACCGCAGAGCTATGGACGGGGATGGTCGAGGAGACGGGTGATGTCCGCGGTATTAAGTCATGGCAGAAAGGAGCGTGTTCATATATATATAACTATGAAGCACCCTCCTGCTTGTCTCCAGGCTCATGCATTAAACTATTGCACGATCGTACGCATGGACCGAGCCTTGAGGGTGATCGTCATGTTTTGAGAGGACTATTAGCACTATTAGTACCTGGAGCTCTCTGGTGACTAGTTTCTTTTTGGATGTATGGTGCACACTGTTTAAAGAGAGCAGACGCAGCATGGTGTTGAGCAGAGCGACTGGATGTTACAGACGCGGGAGCTATTTAAGGAAGACATTAGGCGCCTATACTCTGTCCTGGTATGCAGCTTCAAGCTTCGAAAGGTCCAATATCAGGTTTTGATAGCAGAGAGGCCTGTCCTTGGACTGCAGCTTAAAAAGGTGTATGCATACTCCGTATATAGGGAATGAAAGGAGAGAGAAAGATAAATGACAAGTGGTAGTTAGCATCCAGTGCCACTGGGGCGACCATCTTGGAACTGGTCACATTCACCACCAGGGCCCGACACGGACATGGTCAAGTGGCCGTGGCAGGCGTTGCAGACGGGCTTAAACGAATGAAACAAGCGAACAGGCTTTGCTTGCCATGAGGGAGGGAAAAGGATTAACAGAGGAGGCGAGCTTCAAATCGTCTTTCTCCCTTTTTCCTTTGCCTTCTGCTCTTCCAGCTATCCAGTCGGCTGCATCGAACTATCGATATACGCCAACTAACGTTTGAACCCGCCCTTCAGGGATCTGTTGTTGGTCGACAACATAATTTTGGGTTGAGGCCCGTCTCTGGCATGGTTTCTTTTTCTGTCTTTTTGGGTTGTCTCTGTGGATGGATTTGGTGTACGGAGTAGTTGAGCAGCGCTCCGTTCCTCCTGTCGGGGAACTAAGGAAAAAAAAAAGTAGGGAGAAAAGGGGCAAAGAAGAGACAGAAGAGTCAGATACGGAGACATCAAGAATTCCAGAATACGGTGGCATAGCCACCCCTGGACGAGTCTCAAACAGCGTCTGGCCCTGAATCATCTCGGCTGAGCGTTTGGATAGTTATACGGGCAGAGCGGTGCTGGCTCCAGCTGGCCGTAAAGGGGGCGATACCGCGGGGAGAGAGGCTGTAATATTCATAATTAGCACGTCTGCCTTCATCGCTGAGGTCGACTCACCATCTTTTCTCTGCCTGTCGCCCTCCCATCGCCGTCGTCTGTCCTGCTGTGTCTGTGTGGTTTTTGGTGGGCAAGTGGGTGGTTGTTAGTCTGCCGTAACCGTATTACCACCACCACCACCTTTTTTTTTACTGCCGTCGTGACCGCCCTGGGACCTCGTCGTCTTTTTTTTTCTTCCTCTTCTTCTCTTCCTGCACCAACTCTTCCACCTCGACTTCACTTCTCACTTCCTCCTCCTCCTCCTCCTCGTCCTCCTCCTTCACCACCTGCATCTTCTGCCAGAACACCGCTGCAGCTTGCTGTCGTGCTCGATATCTCTCCTTCTTGAGTCCGTCTCTTCCGCCAGCGAGGCTCGTCGCTTTTCGCTCGTCGAACCTGGAGGCGTGAGTCCTGACCCTTCCTGACGGCCCTGCGCCCTCGTAAACCAGGCAGCCTCAGCCAGCTCGATCGGCCGGTTGTGCTTTATCCATCCTACTGAGCAGCCTCGCGTCCTGATTATAGAGACGCATTTCTCGGTATTTTGGCCAGCTGCCTAACTCGCTATTTGGCCGTGTTGACCTGGTTTTTAGTCAAGGGAGAAAGACGAGGAGAAAGTCGCCATTTTCCTACCACCGAACGCCTCCCATCCCTCTCGCACACGTCGACTGAGTCCCATACGGAGTGGAGAAGAAGATATCGTCCAAGAAGATCAGACAGACAAATCTGCTGTACAACTTGCTATCTTTTCGCTTCCGGCCAGGAACTGCTGCTGCCTCTTTAATTTTTTTTTTTCTTATCCCGGAAACAAAAATACAAGTGCGCATGCAGACGACTCAACTGTCTGGCTAGCTTATGCTTGCTCTCTGCCTCTACTTCGTTGTCTTGACGACCTTGACGTTTTCGACGAACTGATGACCTCCGCCACCCGCTTGCTATACTTTTAGACAGACCTCGTTGCCCTGCGCGTCGGCCTGTTTTCGTTTTCATTAACACCCCTGCCTGACCTGCAGCTTAGTCTCTTTATTCCACAAGGTCTAGCCAGATCTTGCAGCTGTCCAATACATCTGTCCCATCTCTTATCATCCTCCCCATCTCCTGAAACAACACCCACTGCCCATCATGAGTGGTTACCAGGACATGTACAACTCGTCCGCCTCTCGATCTCCTGGCTCCCACCGTCACCCACCACAGCAGCTTCGCCGCCAACCCTCTCGCCAGTTTGACGCCTACGGTCCCATGTCTTCCACTCTGTATGAGGAGCCCCCGCTTGGCCGTTACGATACAAATCCGTTGGATAGATTGAATGCCACTATGCCGAGTGGCTCGTATCCATACGATATATCCGGCTCTCAGACGTGGAATGCAAACAGTGTTGGCCTGGGCGGGCTGGGAGTTAACTCCGCCACCGCTACCTCGAGGATGAGAAATGTTCGTTCACGCACCGCTCTTCCTACGGTAAGTGTATTTTCGTGACATGGGTAGTGAGGTAATGGTTATATCATTCTAACCTATAAACAGACCTGGTTGGATCAGCAGAACAGCCTCCCAAATTCGTTCTCTTTGGCTCCTGGTCAGCACCAGCCATCTCCTCAGATCCGTGCGGAGAACCCTCACGATGCGGAAGATGAACTCATCCCAACCGCTATTGTTATTAAGAACATCCCCTTTGCTGTGAAGAAGGAGCAGTTGATACAGCTGATGACTGAAATGAATCTACCGTTGCCATATGCCTTCAACTATCATTTCGATAATGGCGTGTTCCGGGGCCTTGCTTTTGCAAACTTCACCTCTGCAGAGGAGACGGCTACCGTTATTGAATTGCTAAACCATTTCGAGCTTCAGGGAAGAAAATTGAGAGTTGAGTATAAGAAAATGCTCCCCGCGCAGGAACGTGAGAGGATCGAGAGAGAGAAGCGTGAGCGTAGAGGCCAGCTCGAAGAACAGCATAGGCCCATGGCTACCTCTCAGTTGCAACATCAGACTTCCATGTCTTCGTTGGCGTCACACCTACCAACCACTTCTCCCTCGCCTGTCTCCCAGCGCGCAGGTAAACTAGGTATGTCTGCTTCATAAAGTGTCTTCTTCAAAATCCTTGTTATATTTGTCACAAGCACTAACATCCGCTTCTAGAGGTTGATATGAACGACGCACAGACGTTGCAATACTACTCGCAGCTGCTCCTGTTCAAACAGGACCTGAGCAAAGAAGCTCTCATTTTCGGCACAAACTTAACCCCCGCCCAGCGCCGGATAGTGCATACTATCTCCCATAATATGGGTCTTGCCCACACGTCCCGTGGAACTGGAGACCAGCGTCAGGTGCATGTCTACCGCGCTGGCCCCGGTGCCAATGTCAGCCCTCCTGTCCCGGCTATGCCAGCAACAGTCACTTCTGATGCTGCTCGCCGCGGTCTCTCCCGTGCGGCTACCATTGACTTTGGAGAATCTCGCCATGAACAGCAGGCTTATGGAAGTAGCATGCGCCAGTCTTCGTTCTTGAACGTCTTAGACTCTCCAGGCCCAGGGGGCTACGCAAACGCGCAGAACCTTCGTGCTGCTAAGTCGTTTGCGGACCTGCGTTCTTTTACTCCATCCCCTGTTCCATCTTCGGCTAGCTTCCCTGCTGCCTTGCAAACTAACGGTGCTCGATTCCAGCAGCAGCAGCAGCAGCAACAGGCGTATGATGCTGGGACTAGCGGAGCCTCTAACACTCCCACACTCACTCCCACTCCGTCTGGTTCATCTCTTGGCATTCAGCGTGTCGACGACAGTCTTCTTGTCAACAGTCTAGGTGGCCTATCACTTGGTACCTCGGTCACTGGACCCTCCGGTTCTCCTCGCCGTACACGTGGTATATGGGATGCTTCCGACCTTCCCACAACTACAGCGGGATCAAACAACGGTTCCGGATCCAGTGCTGGTGCTATCGGATCTAACCGCTCCATTGGACTTGGATTTGATTCTGGAAACCAAAACCAGGAACGTGTCCCAGTGAGACAGCCTAGAGGCCCTGCTCCGGAGAGAGGTCCAGGATTCCGTCGCCAGAATAGCCACCAGCAACGTGGCAGCGATGAGCTAAGGAGCAATCCCGGCGTGGAAATCATTGTTGAGTAGGAGAACCAACAAATAAAAAATCAATAGAAGATTCTGGACCCAGTCGATCGATAACTCTGTATGCCCATACTGAACGAATCCATGACCCTTATACCACGATGACACGAAGAAAAAGACATAAGCGATACAAAGAGTTAAAGCCCATGAGATATAATTTAATATACAATTTCAATTCAATTCAAAAAAACAAAAAAAAACACGTACCTGACGACGCCATGCCGAAAGGAAAGATCCACGACAAACCCCCTTCATATATCAGACAGCAGTTAAGTTCAGGGGAAGAGATGACAACAACAAATGACAACAGCCCTTCAACCCCAACAAAATGCAAACGCCAGCGTCCCCTTTACGATTCGATGATGGATGACGAAATGACTTTACCACCCCCCAGAAATTCAGAGGATGAAAAGAAAGAAAAAAACAAATAACCAGCCAAGATCCCCACAGCCGCAGAAAAGGAACAAAACGAGCTGCAACCCCAGTTTTTACCCGTCGCCGCCATACCGGAAGTCCCCAAAAGTTTTTGACGATTCTATTTGCTGACTTGTTCTGCTTGCGTTTCATTGTTTGTTTCATAATGGTTTAAGACATGGTTAGATTCTGATAATCTACAGTCGCTGCCGTCATCACTTGCCGCAAATGATGCCTGGACCGACCCCGGGGCAACCCAATCCGACCCAAACTCAATGGATACCAATGCTTACAGGTTTCTTTTTTGTTGAACACCGTCTTCAATTCCAACGACTGGATGGCTGGAAATTGGAAAGCGTTGAAGATGATGGGATGAATAATATACCTTTTTTGCGTTTGATCGTTTATTTTCGTTTTGATACTGCCTCTTACCCTCGTGTTGAGCCAGGCGCTTGTCATTTTTTTGCATTGAAGTCCATTTTTTTTTGCGTGCCCGTGAGTATGAAGTGAGGAAGAGAAGGGAAGCGAGGTTCAATTTCGAATCCAAGTTCGAATGATGAACTTGAAAAGGGGAAAGTTATCGTTGAACAGAGAAACTATCAACGTGCCATGGCGATCGCATTCCCCTATCTGTTGTCTTGCCATTTGCCCCGTTTTTGCCATGATTTACTGCCAACTACACTGCAACGCAGCAACTCTATGCTACTTACCGTTCTACCGAAAGACGGAGATTAGCTTGCTGCTTGTTTCCCTTCATCCCCCTACCCCCTTGCTTTAAGGTTGCTCTCCTCCCTTGCGTTCTTTCCGCTGCTGTTCTTGTTTCGAGGACCTATATCCGTAAGGTCTGGCCAATCGAGGTTGTTGTTTTTCTCCGTTCCTCAAAGTCGGCTACTTTAATGATTTTTTATACACGTCTTTCTTCTGCCTCTTCTTTCCTCTTCCTTTTCGTTTTCAATTTTTTTTTTTTCCGTTTCCTTTTTTCCCCTTTCTCCATTTCTTTTCTTAAAAAAAAAATCATAAACTATTTCCCGATTTTCTGTTTCGTCTCATCTCTCTACTCCCGCCCCCCATTATCTTATCTGGCTTTCTGTCCCGGCCCTAATGGTTTGGCTTAGTTTGTGGTATCCGAAGGATTGATTGTTCTTCGCCGTCCTGTTTTCTTTTCTTTTATCAAACGGGGGGGAAAAGGTATATTATGTGATAGTTCTTTTCCTATCAAGTTTCTTTTTTTATTTTCAACTCCTGTCTTTTGTCTTGCATTTGCATATCAAAGTCTGTGTTCTTATCTACGTTTTTTGTTTGCTTTTTGTCTCGTCTGGTTTGTGATCGAACCCGTGTTTAATATTGCTGGGGGCCACTCTTCTCCCCCTTCCCGACCTGGTTTTTGAAATGGTGTATAATTTACTCATTTTGATCTATCATCTACATCTTACTCTATTGTCCTTACCTCTGTCTACTAGGAAGGAGAAGTACAAATCAGTATGCTTTTCCCCCTGCCAATTGTAAATGCAGTATCAAAACACCTCAATAGTGTTGGTTGCTATATTCAATTAATATCCTTACTCATACAATCCAGTCATGAGCGGCTATTCCCAGCCTTCTTAGCATCTCTTCGATCCCATTCTCTATCGTGCCCCGTTTCAAGCTTTCTCTTCCTTTCACGCTCCCTCTTTCTCCCGCCGGCACCAGTAATCTCTTTCTCCTTCTGCCGCGGATCAATAACAACCAAATCATCATTCTCCTGGTGTTTCTGTTTCCAACTTAGGTCCTTTCCAAGGGTATCTTTGCCAAATTGAAGCGTGTGCATCATCCAACCTGTATCATCATCGTCGTCTTCTGCCCCAGTCCTTTCTGACTCAGGGACGTCCCATGATCGACATGATAGACACCCAGCAACAAAGTGTAGATCACAAACCTGTTCTTCCTCCTCGTCCTGGTCATTAGGTCGTTTATCTGTATCCTTCTTCTCAGGTTTAGAGCTAGCATCATGGCTTCGTTTTGGTTTGGACGACTTAGATGCTGACTCTGCGTTTTCAAGTTTGGCTTTGAAAGCATTGAACATATCCAGCGCTATTGCATCTTGTGATGAGCTTCCTGCCGCCGTCCTCTTTCTAGCACCACGGACTGATGTTTCTGGTATCAATGATTCTAGAGCTGATTTCTTCCTGGCTGGCTCCACAGGTGCGGCAGCCGTACTTCGTTTCATAGACGCTTTGAGTGCAGCAATTTCAGCATTGGTTTTGGAGAGCAATGATTGACGAGGCGGTGGTGATTCTGACTCTGAACCGGAAGAAGATGCAGGGCGAGACGGTGATTCAGGGTCCGGTATTGGAAGTTGTGTATTTGGATCTGGCTCCCGCGGCGGTGCCTTTGGTACCTCTTTCTTTTTCCTAGCAGGAAGCTCTGTAAGTGCTCGTGCTGGCTCTGGTTTATGCATGTCCCTGTCTTCCCTCTCCCCTTGCGATTGTTTCTTCGCTACTGAAGCAGCCTCTTCCTCCTCCCTGACAAGCCGGGTATTGAACTTCGGCTTCGTCGGTACGATAGCCTCTCCATCCTCTTCATCACCTGCAAAGCTCAAGAGCGCCTTTCCCACCTTGGCTTTCTTCTTCTTCTTCCCCTTCACAGGCGCTTCTTCGGAGGCCTTGTCTGCAACAGCAATGCGCTCCCTCCGCTTCAGCTGCCCTTCGAATGGACCTAGCTGATCCACCTCACACCCAGTAATCTTCACAGCATACATTGGCCGGTCAGAGCCTTCCACCAGCTCTGCTTCCGCAATGCTAGCAACCTTGTATATGCTCTCTCCTTCCACCCTGCCAAACATGGTACAGCTATTTTTCAAATCTCTCTCCACGTTCGCCAGCGTGATGAAGAATTGGCTTCCGTAGGTACCATCTTCGCTCTTTGCCAGACCTACCAGGCCGCGCCTGTTAAACCGCAGCCGGCTGTGGAATTCATCTTTAAACACGACCTTTTCGCCATCACGAGGATCGTACTCGAACTCCGGGTATTCGTAAATGGAGGAACCTCCTGAGCCGGAGCCAGTAGGATCACCGCCCTGGATAATGAAGTTGGGTACCACGCGGTGGAAAGTTGTGTTCTCGTAGTATCCGTCCAGGCAGTGCTGGAGGAAGTTCTTGCACGCGAGCGGTGTCTGTCGCGCAAACAGGGAGATGTGGATGGGCCCGACGGTGGTATGGAGGGTCGCGGAGGCTGTTGGAGGAGGCTCGGTATCGTAATGAGCAGACATGTTTGATTCTCAGGGCTGTCCTTGAGCTCTCGTTGCGCGGGCGATATTGAGAGATGTGGCTGTTCTCTGGAGGTTTGGCCGGGGGAGCTCGAAAGTCACTTCCGCTGCGTTTGCTTGTCCTTGGCTATCCAGCTCAGCACGATGACGGCTGGCTGCTATTTAGCAGATTCTCATGAGTATATATACGATATCAATGCTGATTCCTTTCTTATCCATGGCATCTAGCTGGCCATAGACCCGTCTATCACGCTCAAAATAAATAATTCCATGGAAAATATGTTCTTCCGCTGGGATGGCCTTCATCACCTTGGCTACGGGAGTCGAATCTATATAAAAGGCTTGTATATAAAGAGGCCTGAGGGTAACATTTATGTATATTATTTCATTTATACGGTTAATGGCTATAGTAGCATCAATTGAGTGCAAATGTTTTTAGTGGAAATGCCGAATCATAGCAGTAGGTTAGCAGCGTCAACTACTTGTATGAACGTGAATCATCAGAGCATATCAGTTCGTAAGTATATCGTTTTCCATATCATGTTCATTCTCAAACAGACCCTTGTTTCATTTCATCGATACCGTTCACACGCTTACTCTTGCGTGTAATGGTGAACCCGCCAGCGAAGAAGACAAGGGCCTGCACACCGAGGATTACTGAAAGGGTAACCAAGGCACCGATAACGCCAGCCACTGGCCTGGAGATACCACTGTCACTGCTGGACGAGGTAGAAGGACCAGATGGGCTGCCGGAGGAGGGAGCACCGGAGCAGCCTTCACTTGCACTACCGCAGGCTTGACACCACTGATCCTGAGAAGTGATGGCAATCTCCTTCATGTGCGAGACAAAGTCAGACCAAGGAAGTAGAGTCTTCTCCTGGCCGAAGAGAGGATAGACCGTCGGCTCTGTCTCAGGCGAACCAGGGATGGTAGTTCCGTTGTGGAAAAGGAATCGGACGCTAATATCTGATTCAGCCGGGAAGGAGTCGACAGAAGTGCTGGCGTTGGTGACGAGTTCAAAGGCCATGGTGGATGCGTAGTCGGGTATGCCGTTAAAGTCATTATCGGCAGCAGGAAGCTTTGTCAAGCCGAAGAACGAAAGGAAAGTAGCGTAGGCCCCGAACTGGACGTTGACCTTTGGCTTGGTCTTGTGCGATTTGATCGTATCCATGAAGGAGTTGAGTACTTCGCCGGCCAAGAGAGCTCCACTGACAGCACGAATGGGCTCTGAGGCATTGTAGGCCAGGCCGAATTCATGGATATTAGCCAGGGACTGCAGCTGGGTGTGAACTTCGCTGGACAAAGATGGGAATGAATCTGATGAATTGTGGATGGAGGCAACGTTAAGCAGGTCGTAGATGGTATATGCATTCTTGAAGTTGACCTTGTCCGCAACAAGAGTGTCCTTCACCAAGGGAGCAACGTCCCTGTAGAAGCCCTCCGTTGACTTTAGCAGGTCCTTGTACTCCCTGGAAGCGAAATAGTCGTTGCTGCTGATCTTAGCATTCTTGCATGCACTGGCGCTCTGCAGCCAGGCAATGTTCTCGCTGTTGGAGCCAGACTTGACCTGCTCGATGGCAACGAGCTGGTATCCGTCCATGGGGGCCTCGACGACGGTGCCATTGCGCAGAGTCGTCTTTTCTTCCTTGCCGGCCGGCGGGTAGAGGCCCTGGAAGAAGGCGAGGGCCGACTTCTGGAGGACCTCGTCCTGGGGAGCGGAGGCCGTGATCTCGCCTGGAGAGATGATGTTTGGGCTGATGCCTAGCACCTGCGAGGAAGACAAGGAAGATATGTATCGGTCACGGTAGTATCTGCCCGACGAGTAGACCTGGCTGTATCCCAGGTCAGTCAGGACGGTGGGAGGAGTCGACTTGGACGTCCGGTCTCCATGGCGGGAGAAGATATAGGCTCCCAGCACCGTCTCTGCTGCAGCAGCCTGGGCCAGCAGCGAGACAGCAGCCAACAGTGACGCCGAGTTCAGCATCTTGTGTGTTCCTTGCTATTCCTCTTATCAATTGAGGTATTCCTCGGTGCTTTTCCTGAGGATCTTTGGAGACTGGCAAAGGGGCCCACGGCAGTAGTTATATATCCGTGTAACTTGGTAGCAAGCCAGCCGGCCCAGTCCCTCCCTCCGGGCTATCGGCAGTCAGCATCGAGGGGTCCAAGTGGGGGATGAACTGGCCATATTCCTAGTTCAATGTTTGTCCTTCTTTGTTTTCTCCAGAGCAAATGCAGGCCGGCTTTTATGGCTATATAACTGGGGCCCCGTTGGCTTGTGGATGGGCTGAACCGTGGAATCCTCTCTCAAACTGCGGGCTGCCGTTGGCCGATTATCTCGTATCCAGCCAGTGAGACAAAGCCATGAGCAGAAGAAGCATTCGCCTTGGACGCCTTTAGCTATCATTCGTGGCCTGGTTCACGCATGAGAACAAGCATCTGAGCCTGCGTCTTTCCGTCCTTCCCGGCCTCCCTGCCAGCCCATAGTTGGACCCTGATATTGGCCGGGACGCTTCGACTGGAGGTCAGCCGGAGTAGTTATCAGACACGATTAATCCCACCCGACGATATGGCCATAAGTAATTGCAACGCCTTCTCGGCTTGTCCAGCGCCATAGCCAACTCGTCACTCGTCCTTGGATGTGCCTGGATGGCCGCCAGCCAGCTCGTAACCGGATGCGCCCTTCAGCAAGGGTTTTGGTTCTTACAGCCGAGGACACTTTCCCCCCGCAAAAGTCGAAAATGCTTGACATCGATGTTTTCTTTTTTCTCACAGTCTTGTTGATCGATAACGATTCGTGATATTAGGACTGGAAGCTGGGGCTGTTGTGACTGCCGTGGCTGCAGAGACCCGAGTTGAACGACTTCGGCATCTACATCTGGCTTGATCCAGCCTCTGCAAGACGAAATGTCCGAGAAGAAAGCGAGTCTCCTCCATGGAGAGCTCGAGGTTGAACATGGACAGGCCCCGAGACGTGCTGGCTGGCGCACCCTGGCTCTGCGGCTTGCTCAGCTCCTCTGCTTGACCGGGGCACTGTATGCCTGCATCTTATATGGCCGTGCTAAGCAGGGAAACGGAAACATCGACATAGACAAGCTGATGCGAGAGTCTCCGTTGATAGGTAAGTCGGGCTGCGTGTTCAAATAATATCACTTGCATGGCACATCCAGCTAACCGGCTGAGCAGATACGCACGATGACTTTCCAGAGCTCATTCGCGCAATGTACGGGAATGACATCTACCAGAAGAACTTCACCGTAGAGGACCGTTTGCCCCTGCATGTAGACTTTCCCAGGCTGCGAAAGGGCCGTGTGGGTGGTCAGTTCTGGAGCGTCTATGTCGATTGGTAGGATATCTCCTGCGTTGCTGTACGATATATTTATATATCAATGGATAAGCATGGCTAACATAGTCAACAGCCCGGAAGAATCAGACAAGTACGATGATTCAGTCTACTCAAAGAGCGTGCATGATACGTTTCAGCAGATCGACCTGGTCCAGAGGCTCATCCAACGATACCCAGACACCCTCGTCGGCGCCCTGACGGCAGCAGACGTGAAGATGAACTTTGCACGGCAGCCTGGCAAGATCTCCAGTCTGATGGGCATCGAGGGCCTTCATCAGATCGGAAACAGTGCCAGTATCCTGCGAGCATACTACAATCTCGGAGTCCGATATGCTACGCTCACTCACTTCTGCCACAACAAGTACGCCGATAGCGAGCATCCTGCAAAGCCTCTCCATGGCGGCTTGTCAGATGCCGGCAGGGACCTGGTGCGTGAGATGAACCGCATAGGCATGATGGTTGATATCTCGCATACAAGTGCAGATACGCAGCGAGATGCACTGAAGACCTCCCGTGCACCCGTTATATTTTCTCATTCCAACGCCTTTACTGTCTGCAAACATACAAGAAACGCACCGGATGATGTACTGAAGATGCTCAAGGCGAACGGAGGTGTTATAATGGTTACTTTCATGCCGGGCTATGTCAATCTATCCGGCAATGCTACTCTGTCTGACGTTGCTGACCACATTCAATATATCGGCAACTTGATCGGATATAAACATGTTGGAATTGGCTCTGACTTCGACGGCATGGGCAGCGTTCCCACAGGGCTTGAGGATGTCTCTCACTACCCAGATTTGATCCAGGAGCTGGCTAACCGTGGCATTGGTGCCGAGGATCTCAAGGATGTGATGGGCCGTAATATCCTGAGGGTCTTGAGTGAAGTCGAAGCCGTTGCTGCAAAGATGTCCAAGTGTACCAAACCTCTTCAGGATTATATCCAGCCACGGTAGTCATTCCTATTTCATATTTTATATGTACAATTAGGGTATGGTTAGTCGCACACGTATCTTCTTTTCATAAAATCGACACAGATCAGAAATCAAAAGACTGGTCGTCTATTCATTCATTGATATATCTTTATCTCCCATTAGCTCGCAGCCAGAGCGTATTACTCCAATCATCCCGCCCGTCTGTATAACCTCACTTCCACCTCCTGATAGCCTCCATTCGACGTCCGCCAGTCCTTCTATCCAGGAAACCCTTACTTGTGCAGGGACCTCTAGGCTCTGAAGTTCCGTCGATAGTGCAGAGATTATATCGGCCAGTGCCAGCCCTTTGTTAGCCTTAAGGGTTTGTACAGTATTCAAACACGAAGTCACGTCTGACGTTGACAGTAAAGTCTCGAGGATAATTTTGATATCGGCTGGGTGGGGTGCAGCGATACATGTGTATATCGTCTCTTCGGTTATTATCTCTCTTTCTTGCTGCTGTTCATTACCGTCACCCTTTTTCGAGGGCAGAGGCATGCCTATGTTTGGCTTGTTAGCGATCTACGCACTAAGAGAGTACCCAAATGATACTTACTGCTTGCGTGGCAGGCTTGAAGAACGTTCAGAGCTCGTCTCATATCTCCCTTGCTCAACTTAACCAGGCTGTCAACGGCATCTGGCTGTATCTGCACTTCCTCCTTTTCTATCACGGTATCAACTAGCCTTCTGATATCCTTTTCCTTCAACGGACTAAATCGAAACCGCGTGCATCGAGACAGGAGTGCGGGCGAAAGCTTGTGTGTGTAGTTTGCAATGATACAAAATCGGGTGTTGGCGGTGTATTTTTCCATAATTCGACGTAGTGCCATCTGGGCCGCAGAGGTCATCGCATCGGCCTCGTCAAGGATAATTAACTTGAATGCTCCCAACCCAGAGCCGGACGAGGGCGCCGTTGAAAATATTTGTTTCGTGCCTATAGTTATGACTGTTAGTGATTCTGTCTTGTTTCTACAATTGCATAATAGGGACGTACTGGCAAAGGTCTTGATTTGCTCTCTTACTACATCAATTCCTCTGTCGTCACTTGCGTTGAGTTCCAGGACCATCTGCCGCATATTTTTTGATCCATATATCCGCCGCGCCAGCGCGAGGATTGTAGATGTCTTTCCGGTTCCTGGAGGGCCATAGAGCAGGAGATGAGGAAGTCTCTACGCAAAATATTTTAGTAGGAGTTCCATATATTGGGTATTCCGCTTCGTTCTCACATTTGAGTCGACAAATCTGTTTATCGTGGCAATAATATCTTGGTGTCCAGAGACATCGTCGAGTGTATCTGGGCGGTATTTCTCAACCCTATTTTTCCAAATCAGCATTACATCATAACTGCTGAGAAACTCTTAGACATGAAGAACACCTACCAGGGAAGATTATCTCCCGCTTCGACTGGTAAATCAGCAACAATTCTCTTTCCCTTCACATCTGTAGGGTCTGCAGTAAACGCGGCCGTGTCCCGGGCAGGCGGGGCATCAACGTCCATATCATCCTCGTAGTCAGACATGTTGGTGTGTATTCACAATCTCCGGATATTCTAAAGGCAGATGACAATATATTGATCCTAGAGAGCTACTCTTTTAATAGTGCACAGCCTAAGAGGAACAATTGGCCTCTATCAACTGCTTTTTGATAGCTTCATCTTACTTTTTGACGCGCGCTCGCGGCGCGTTTAAAGCTGTCGGAATCGGAGGAACAAAACTCCGCACTTCCGCGGCTGCCCCCAGCGAAGGTGTCGTCCCGCCATAATCAACAAGCTCGGCCTTGGAGACCTGATATCATATGGATAGACGGTACGCAATCCGCAACAGGACACAGGAGTAGTTCTCAACCCGACCTATTTCTACGTTTACTGTGCTACGCTCCTGTCATAATGCCGGTATGTCGACAGACAACCTTCCTGCCAGATTACCTTGATACCTAACTCGCAAACTAGGCCTACCACTCTATCTTCCTCGATGAAGCGAATGTGCAGACCATAGGTATGCCATCCAGATGGACAAGCGCGGTTATCTCGAAGGAGTAGATTGCCCGAGAAAAGAATATTTGCTTACTCGAATTAACAGGGAACTTCCCTATTCTTCCCCTCCGCACCCGCACACGAGGACCAGCATATACACTACCTCTACTTCCCCCAGGATCATCCGACCTTGATATCGACCCTGACAGTGAATCATACGACTGCCTCGATGAAGTTCTCTCGCTATACCGTGCAAATACATTCTTCCGTAATTTCGAAATCAAAGGCCCCGCGGACCGCATGATGATATATGGTATATTATTTGTGAGCGAGTGTCTGGGAAAAGTTAAGCCGAACATGTCTTCAAGAGAAGCAGAGAAGGTACGGTGATAATTCAGAGGCGTGTGTACGGCCAATTACCGCTGACACTTGCTAGGCACTTATCAACGCTTCCCTCGACCACTTTGCCATACCAGGTGACGCCGCGTTCCCCCTTAACCAGGCGTTTGAGCCTCCAAAGGATCGCCAGGATGCAGAGGCTTTAAGACAGTATGTTGTGTCTCCGCCCGGATTGATTGGAAGTGTACTATGATTGGGAATTAACACTATGAATAACAGATATATATCCCAAGTGCGACAAGAACTTGCAATTCGACTTCACACCAGATTATACCCTGGGGGTGAAGGGCCATCCAAAGTAAGTTAAAGCACCCCTCCAGTAGACGATCTATGCTAATACAGGTGATTGGTAGTGGTGGCTAAGCTTTTCGAAACGGAAGTTCATGGGGAAGTCCCTGTAAATACTCTTCGTGGATTACTTTGTGCTTACTCCTGTTTATGATATGGACTAATGCCACACGAGCCGAGAGCCGGAACCTTCTGAGATAGATCTATCGGCTAAGTGTACCTATTTTACCTGAGCATACAAGAAATGAATGAATCCTTATTACACAGGTCGCACAACTTTGGTTTAATGTCTCCGCGCCGGCATTGTCCGTTCCAACACTTTCTAGAGACTGATATCTAACTTATCTACATTTCTAACCTATCCCGACCAGTCAACTGCACCTTTTGAAACTCTCTTGATCCTTTAATCCTACACATTTTTGTTTGATGCGACTGATGCATGGGGATAAGACAGCCTTTCTTAAAGCCGGAGTGCCCGGACTTAAGAGAGCTGTTTTGATTACGTCATACAAGTAAACTCCAGGCTTCAGTCTGTCAAAGTCGAAAGGCAGAAAGGAAAATTGATTAGCGAACCTCTCGATCCTTCAGGGGACCATAGATGAAATCTAGGAACGGGGTTATCGGAATCCTCCCTTCCACCATCTCAATGCC
Organism: Trichophyton schoenleinii; assembly: GCA_018357685.1. NCBI lineage: Eukaryota > Fungi > Ascomycota > Eurotiomycetes > Onygenales > Arthrodermataceae > Trichophyton > Trichophyton schoenleinii. Next base: position 1,749,034 of record WOFF01000001.1, read on the forward strand.
TGACAGGAAATGGCTTTGGCTAGCGATACCAATAACATAAATATGACCCCAATTAATCTGCCCGAGTCAATTTTTAGCAGTCAATTCTATCTTCAGTCAAAACACTTGGACAACTTTAAGACTTCATCAAGATACCTAATTTGCGGCTAATACTCAATCAACTGCTTCGAAGAAACTACTACCATCGCATTTCCAACATGTCTTACCTAAAGAAGGTCGCTATTGTCGGGGTGAGTAATGGGCAACTAATAGTCGGGAATACATGTACATATGCTAATTGAACTTCCAGGCCACCGGAACAATTGGACAAAGTATTGTTCGGGAGATCCTCAAGGCTCAAAAACATGAAGTGACTGCTATTACGCGAAGTGCCAGCAATACAGTGATGCCAGAAGGGGTCAATGTTGCCAAGGTCGATTACGACAATCAATCTACGCTAGTATCTGCACTTCGGGGACAAGATGTCCTTATCATTACTATGGCTGCTTCTGCACCAAAGGATACACAAATCAAACTGGTTGAGGCGGCTGCAGAAGCTGATGTTCCATACATCATCCCGAATGGTTGGGGACTGGATGCAACTAATCCGGTGTCTGATGACGTTTTTCTTGGGCCTCCTCAGCGTGCGGTCTATAAGCGTATAGAGGAGCTCGGTAAAAGCGCCTGGATCAACTTTGTGTCTGGTTTCTGGTATCAGTTCAGCTTGGTTGGGGGCCCAAACGCATTCGGATTCGATATTGATAACCGCTCTGTGACATTTTATGACGACGGCACGGCTCGCATCAACACCTCAACCTGGGATCAAACGGGACGGGCAGTTGCAAATTTCCTTTCTCTCAAGGAAAGGCCAGAGAATGGCGAGGATGAGCGTCAGACCATTTCTGGCTTCAAGAACAGGAACGTTTTCTTCTCGTCCTTCCTAGTCAGCCAGAAGGATATGTTCCAGTCCATTCTGCGAGCAACTGGAACTAAAGAGGAGGACTGGAAAATCACCCATGAGCCATCGGAGCAACGTTATAAAAGTGCAGTGGAATCGTTCCGCCAGGGTAATCGGGATGGCTTTGTGAGGGCCATGTTCACAAGAATGTTTTACCCAGAAGGGTCAGGAAATAGCGCTGGCGCATTTGAGGCTACGAATAACCTTCAAAATGACTTGCTCGACTTGCCAGATGAAGATATCGATGAGTTGACAAAGGCTGCTATTGAAAACCCTGAACAGTTCCGAAGGAATTACTCTTAAATAGCAGATTGGAAGTTGATTAGCACGGCACTCCTCTTAGTTACCTAATGTGAATTAAATAACAATAACCCCGTATATGAAATTTTATCCTACGTTCTTATGTAATAGATGGTGGACATCAAGTCTTTTCATTCTTCACCACTCGGCAAATATCAGGAATAACCTCAGGTATTTTTCTTGTCGCCGGAGGCCTGCCGTGACCATACTTAGGCTGGCGGTTAGACAGATCTTCGGTTTCTATATTCATGCAGTGATGGGGCGGCGTAACTTTAGACTTCTGGCCTCCTGGAGCAGAGTGGAGCCTGCCGGACCCATGTGCCCCGGGCCCGGGTCAACTCTAAGTTACGTGAGGGTTTGGATTGACACTCGCTTTTTTTCGGGCGCTAACTGCATGAATTGGCTATAAGGAGAGGGTTGTAGCTTGGACGCACCCGAGGCGCAAACCCTGTGAACTTAACACATTTCATTTCTGGCATCTTCGGCATCTGTATCTCAAAGAAGGGGCTGAAAAGTGACCTCTCCTCGTTTTCCTTTCGTCCCTTTCCCCATCCGAATGCTGTTGGCAGCAAAGCCCGCCGGCGTTTTGAGGTTTTCTCTTGGAAACAAGTCGATACATTTGCAAGTCCGGGGATATCTTCGAGGGATGAGTATGCATATATTGTCACCCATCAATGCCTCCTTTCGCCAACTCTTTATTATCAATACTAGGCACCAAAGCATTCGAAGGCATTTTTACATACACGTCTGGCAGATATGTGTTCAATGAATCTCTCAGGAAGAAGGAGCGCTATGTCAGGTTTGACATCGATGCTTTCAAAAAACTCGCTGCGGGACATATAAACCATGGGAAAGTGGCAGATATTACAAAACTGGCAGAAGGGGGCTTCAACCGCGTGTTCCTCCTGACTATGGAGGATGGTTTCCAAGCAATTGCGAAAATGCCATACCAGACTGCGCTCCCAAAATATTATGCAACTGCAAGTGAGGCAGCGACCATGGAGCTATTGAGGACAATGAATATACCTGTTCCAAACGTGCTTGGATACTCTGCCTCCAGCGATAACCCTGCTGGAGTTGAGTATATAATCATGGAGAGAGCTCAGGGAACCCAAGTAAAAGAACAATGGGATTCTATGACAAAACGACAAAGGCATAAACTGGCCTCCAGTTTTGTGGAAATTGAAAAGACTTTATTCTCTCTACCATTCAGCTCAATTGGGAGTGTCTATTTCAAATCAGATATACCAGCTGAGCTTCAAGCGCCGTTACATGATGTACCCCCCCTTAGCCAAAGTGGTGGACAAAACATTCCCGACAAGTTCTGTATTGGCCCACTTGCTGATTACATGTTCTGGTATGGTAAACGTGCAGGGCTAGATATATCAAGGGGACCATGTATGTGCTGCCTTCACTGAATGTATCAAAATGGCAACTGACTCTTCGACAGGGAACAGCTCTACTGCCTATCTCCGATCAATCGCGGACAAGGAAATCGAGTGGACACAACAATACGGAAGGACACTTGAGCTTCAGTTCCCCCACAATGGCGTGCTGACTGGTAAGCAAAATCCAGACAGATACGTTGACCTTTTGCGTAAATACCTGGCATTAGTCCCATATCTTCTCCCAAGAGAAGGCTCTGAACTAAACACTCCAACTCTCCGGCATCCCGGTTAGTGAATCTCTTATTCTAGTGCTTTTTTCTTTTTAATTTCCAAAATGCTTACATACCCACAGACCTTAACCCAAACAACATATTCGTTGACCCTGAAACGTGTGAGATAACTTGTTTAATTGACTGGCAACATACCACGATCGAACCACGCCTCCTTGTTGCTGGCTATCCCCGAGCCTTTGAGAACCCCGACACCGATGAACCGCTCGATTTAGAAGAGCCAACTCTACCGCCTGAGTATGACAGCTTAGAGAGCGATGAGAAAGCCGAAGCGGATGAACTGTATCGTCGTATGCTGATGACCCATTACTACCGTATATATACGGGTGTGTTCAACAAGCCCCATCTCAACGCCTTAAGAGATCCCCTGTTGAACCCAAGGAAACACCTGGTAGACAGGGCAGGACGCCAGTGGAGTGGAAATACAATTACCTTGAAAGGTGCTCTGGTCCGGATGGTTGATTACTGGGATCAACTCCCAGAAACAAAGGGAATTGAATGCCCTGTAAAGTTCGACATACCAGATCTCGATGAATTTCTAAAGCAGGAAGAGATGTGGCTCTGCTTCAACGCTGTCGTGAACCATTGGCGGGATGAACTGTCTATCAGTGAAGATGGCTGGGTTAGTAACGAGAACTATGAAGCTGCAATGAAGGGAGTCCAGCGACTCAAGCAGGATATGCTCAACAAAGCAGAAGGCGACGAAGAGGACATCATCCTGATCAACAAGGGATGGCCGTTTGATGATCATGAGGAGATTAGCTGATATGCCATCTGTACTTAAACATTAAAGTGTCGTGTAATGGTATCCTCCAAAAGACGGGATATATACTCCGTGGTCTAGCACTAATTTGTAGACTTAACGACACGATGAATGGGTTAAAGTACTTTCTCTTCCCCTAGCTTGGAGCTGCAGTATAAAGCTCTGATGCAACGGAACATGTTGCATCATATCAGGTTGCTTTGCAGACACGACTGGAGGAAATCAAGCAAAATCTGTGAATCATCTGGTTCACCGTCAATCGCCACCGATGGCCGTTCAAAATAAGCAGAATAGAATCCAGCATATTCCCAGTCTATGATTGTCCTTGAACGACTTTTGTATAGCACGATACGGAGGGATCACAAGTTCGTGAAATTCGGCATCAAATGTAGCTAGCTAACGTATTATCAGAGCTTGGTTCAGAGGAGAGAAATTTCGGGCAGCTGGAGCTTTCAATGCGTCACGTGTGTCTTCGGAGTCGGTAAAACTAGTTAAGCTTAAACGGAGCTTAAACGGGGCCGCTGGTGACCAACCTATAGATGACATTTCTTCTAGAGAAAATTTGCGACGACAGCTTGGAGTTCTAAGGCTTGATAACCCCCCGATACTTCTGGGCTCCCGGAAGGGTGTGGTGAAAATTGGAGCGCGGGAGCATTGCCAAGGTGGGAATAATAGTTATCAGCATCAGTAACTCGAATGCCATCTGCGTTTTAAGTCGCCTGTCATTTGGTAGGTGATGGGATTTCAGGTACTGTACGGAGTACGGAGTACATATATCTAAATAATGGATATGATGGCTTATTACGTAACTAACTAGTCATTACTAACTAATGCTACACGTGACGTGATTTTCGTTACTTGAAGCGCGAAGACTTCGACAGCCCCTTTTCCCACCCTGTCATTCTGGGAGTGAAAGCTGCTAACTTGCTACGGCTAATCAGGTGTGCAGGCCCTTGCCAGAACAATTGGCCGGCTCCACGCCAATGTACTGTGTGGGGTGGCCAATGATTTCTGGCCTTGTACTTACTTACTCCGTGCTGTACGGAGTACGGGTCTTGGGACGAGAGAAAACTCAAAATGGCCCCTTATCAACCGCTGCTCAGGCTGTCCACACATTCTGCAGCCTCTTTCTGAGGTTGTTTATCGAACCTCTGTCCTCCACCAGTTACCATATGGAGCATGCATCCAATTCAAGGGCACCTGTTTGGAACAACTAAACAATTGTTCTGGATACCAGACCAACATTTCTCAACGAAGGGGCAAGCATGAGGATCATTAACCACCTAATGCCAGGGATTACATTTATAGGGATCCTTCTGTGTTATGCTTCGCTTGGACGGTTACCACATCAATAATATCTTCAGAGAATGCATGTTCATGTTTTAAGGCCCGTGATTGGGGTTAACTCTCTTGGGCGGATGGGCCTCTTTACTTGTGGGGAGCATGGCTCCAATCCAGGTGAGAGGATGCCTTGCCATGAAGAGCTCGGCCTGATCCCCTAATTAGTCATGGCGAAGCCCCACGGACATCTGATAACAAGACGCAGGGGGAGCTATTTAAGCTGCGGATCTCCCGTGTCTATATGATAGTGTCCAGGGACATCCCATATTAGCAGCTGAGGAACAAATTCAGCTACTATGCTGCTCTCTGCAAGTTCACACCGGTTCATGTTGAACAATATGAAAACTGTGAACTGATAAGGAATACCACTATGGAGTACCCCGTATACCTACTGCAACCTAAGAGCTATAAAGATATGTTTCAAGATCGGAGACTGATGCTAGCCACGCCTTAACATGACATCTTAAACTACTAAACCTTGATGGGCTGAGGAGTTTTGAGATAGTTCGGCTAGCTTACCGCCATCCAACGGCATGGGGGTTTCCAGACACAACGTACTATATTTCCCCTGGAGATTTTGAATAAATATGGGGCAATAAACCATCACCGCTCCAGTTGTTAACTCGTTCTCCGGCCGGCTTACCTTCTTGAGAAAAATGGCCGAATGTGGTCGTGATAAATTCGAGCAAACATATGGCTCGACTCAGCGTCGTTCCTATTTTCCAATTGCCTCGGTAAAAGCTCGTTACTATTATCACGAGAGATACCGCGAAATACGGAATTCACCATTTTGATCGACACGATGGTTATGACCTTTAGTGAGAGCTTGGTGCATCGTCACTTACTAGAAACCTAGGGTTCCTCCAAATGTCCGTTAGGCGCATAGAATGACTGTGTCCCTTTTCACTTCCTATCCAGTCATGCAGAGCAATTCAGGCCGTCATTGTTGATTATCATGTTTTGATGCTGTGATGGCCATGTCCGAATGATGCTACATAATTCCGGGTCCATGCCCACGGATATCCGAAAGTTAACTGAATGTCTCCAGCAACATCCTATAAAACCTCATTATATATTATATTACCCCGGTGGATAATCATACCTTGCGGAACACTGCTTTGACAGTCTCATGCTCACCACGTTCCAAGTCCGTCCTACACGGACATGGTAATGTCAAAAAGATATATAAAGTGACATCAACCCGCGGTCCTGATACCTCTATAGCCAGAGCAGCCAGTCCCTCCAAACGCCCTCTTCAGTTCCAACTCTCCGTTTCTCTGCTCCCATATCACTAATTTCTCCTTTTCTTTTTCTCATACCATACAAGATGAAGTTCCTCACTGCTCTCTCCGCCATTGGGGCGTTGGTAGCCACCGCTACGGCGGCTGCTGTTCCAAATACGCCAGCAAAGCAGCCCATGATTGACGTTCAGCTTTCGGCTACCGGAAACACCATGATTAAAGCCACCATCACCAACAAAGGAGACAAGGCTTTGAACTTGCTGCAGTTCAATACCATTCTCGACAAGAATCCAACCCGCAAGGTCAGGGTCTACCAGAACGGTGAGTTGGCTCTTATTCCGGTATACAACTTCCCTGTATATTGACCCTGTGGAATAGGCACCGAGGTCAAGTTCACCGGCATGCTTCCCCGGTACAAAATGTCTAGTCTTTCCCCTGAATATTTCACCTCCCTTGGCCCAAAAGCCAGCGTTGAAAGCACCTTTGACATCGCTCGTACCCATGATTTGACCCGCGGTGGAAAGATCACCGTCATGGCCTCTGGAACCATTCGTACTGCCGAGGGACATGGAGCAAATGCAACCACCATCACCGGATATGCCAAATACGAGTCCAACAAGCTTGAATTGGATGTTGACGCAAAGAAGGCATCTTCTGTTGGACAAGCCATGGGAAAGGTCAAGAAATCTCGCGGAACTATCGATAAGCGTACCAACATTGACACCTCCAGCTGCACCCAGGGCCAACTTGAAGCTCTGGAGGGCGCCCTTTACAACTCTGCTGCCCTCGCTCAAGCCGCTGCCGAAGCTGCCCCTTCCAACCTCAACACTGTCGCAGAGTTCTTCAAGTCTACTAGCAGCAGCACTGTTAACACCATCGTCTCCCGTCTCCAATCTGTTGCCAGTGAATCCGCCTATGTTGACTATGGAAGCACTACCTACTATTGCTCTGATTCCATGAATGGCTGCTCTCCTGGTGTTCTTGCTTATACTCTTCCCGACCAGAATCTCATTTTCAACTGCCCAATCTACTACTCCGACCTGCCTGCCCTTGCCCAGTCTTGCTACGAGCAGGATCAGGCCACTACCACTCTCCACGAGATGACACATAACTCTGCCGTTGTTAGCCCCTTCTGTGATGACTTCGGTTATGGTTATGAGGATGCTACTTCTCTTTCTGCTGCCCAGGCAATCCAGAACGCTGATTCCTATGCCCTTTTTGCTAATGGTAAGTTTATCCATTACCTTCACAATATTGCAAGACTTCAACTGACCATCTTTAGCTATCTACCTCGGTTGTTAGAAGGAATGTTTAATGAAGTGCAGATAAAATGAGATGGCTTGTTAGAGTCATGACTAGAGATTGTCCCTGTTACGTATATAGAAAATATTTTGTTATAATAATATGCTTTACTTACATTTATTACTATACTGCCCTCTGTAACCCCCACGTTTCTTCACCAAATGGCTATGGCCGAGAAGTAGGGCTGAGACGCAGAAGCAGAAGGTTATTATTTGCAAATAGAGCAAATGCAAATATCGTTCTATGGTAAAAAAAAAAATAATAATAATAAAAACAATATCAAAAACATACGACAGTCGGGATTCGCTGGTGGTCACCCAGCCAACTACTAACCGACCGGCAAGTGGCTTAAGTACAGCTGAGCGGACGGGAAGCTCTGTTTTCCACTTCCTGTGGTCGTATGTACTAGACTCTTAGCTGAGTGTATTGATATAGTCATGTTAAGAGTTACTCAAAACACATCGTAGGGATTCCAGAATCATAATATCCCATAATGTTCTCATAAATTCAGAACCACATATTGGTATGACACAGGCATTTCGCTGATTGGGAATAACGTGCACGTATATACAACAAATAATCGTTAACTAAAACTGAAGCATCCGAACATAAGTAATAATGGAACGCCTAGGAATAAAATGCTTGCTTGACCAACAATACGGGAATCACATCACAATGCAATCTTTATTCCTGTCTCTTTCTCTATAGTAATCGTCACGATGGGGTAATGATGAGGTCGACAGCGAGGCAGGGTATTGCCGTCTCCTGCCAGACATGTGTGGGCCTGGACCATACCCTGACATTCGATTATATTGAGAATTTGGCCCCATGGGACTGTGATAGGGCTGATGCTGTTGCTGCTGAGGGTGCAAAGGCCCATTAGGTGGTGGTATATATGCCGGTTCTTGAGCAGCTTGCTCATAGGTCGGGGGAGGGGCATTAGGGTCATTGACAGGATTACTTTGATTAGGGGCAGGTGGAACCATTGGAGGGAAGCCTTGCGTTCTTGATGGAGGTGGACGGTGAGTAGTAGGTGTGCGGGGGAGGGGGGTCAAAGTTGATGGAAGGGCAGAATTAGGCCGTGAGAAGCTAGCGGACCGGGTGTTCCGGACTTGATGCTGAGACTGACCCCGGGGAGATGCGGCTTCAGAGTTTACTCTGAGGTTGTTCTGTGACCTGCGTGGAGGCTGTGGAGGTCCTTGCTCGTTTCGCCGGTTTTGCTCATCTTCATACTGTAACGAAAGTGCAAAGGCATAATCTGCATCTGTTTGTTCGGTAGTACCCGTATTGCCCCTCGAAGATGGCTCTTCGGCGCATGGCGGAGGCTGGCTAGGTGCAGAGCTGCTATGCCCTACGGGGCGGAAGTCGCCGGAGTATAGCTCTGAGTTGGTGCCATTCACATCCACCAGACTCTCCCAGACAATTTCTGCATGGCTGGCATACCCAGCATCGGTAACCAGTGTGAATAGCTGGTTAGAGTGTGGGTGTTTAAAGAGTGTTGCAAAATGGTCGTTCCTGAATAACACACATATGCTACCCGCTGGTATGGATCTCTCCAGGTGCTGGAGGCCAAAGGGGCTCAATTGGGTAGGGTGGTCTACCGTCACGAATCGTTGGATGGTATCTATATCCTCAAATAGTCGTTGTTCGTCTGGAGCTAACGACCCGGTATTTATAGCTCTAGATTCTAGATCTTCTCTTTTGAAATGAAGCAGCTGAATATCGTCGTGATATTCGGCAACACGAAGCATTGCTTCGTGAGTTGGTGAAGATGGCGCCGCAGTCCAGCCATGGACTAGCGGGAGGTTAAATGTACTATATAGTTCAATATCTCGCGTCTTGAGAAAAGTTCCAGGTGTAGGAGGATGTAGTATCTATGAAAGTGAGTTAGAGAACTAAAAGGCTGGATCGACTTAGGAACATACCGGAGTTAATCGTGGATTTACGTTCATTCCAGTGTGCAACATTGTGAGAAACACGCTCAAGGCTTCAATATCAGGCAATTCATTATTTCCGTCTGGTGAACTGATGAGTTCATCAAACAGGGCCTGGATGAGCAATCCTAGAGATATCCTTTCTCTAGAATGCAGCGCCCTGATAAGCGGCGTTTGCGCATTAATCGGAGACCTTAACACAAGGCCGTTGACTAACGCAAGGAGTGGACATGGCCCATTTTCATTTTGCACCAGAATTGGCGACTGGCGTAACTCAGTGGTTCCATCTGTCCAATTAACAACGCGAATATCATATATTTCAGACTTATGGCTTGAGTGTTGGGATGACGGCGCAGGGGATGCGGGTTTAGGACTCAGGGCTGGTTCAACTATGTCCGGAACTAGAGATGGGCCTGTTGGATTTGTCACAACGGGCTCTAGATGTGCATTTGGTTGAGCGGCCACTCCTTTGCCTCTATCTGCTTTCTCATCGCTAGATTCGCTAGGAGTATGCACCACTGTGTGCTTTTCTGGTTCCGAGTGGTCATGGGAGTCTAAGTCGATCAGGTCCCCTGGTTCCATTGGCGATGTAACTGCATTGTTCGCGCGCACTCTAGCTTCAGCAGGGACGGCTTGACTATCATGTGCACCAGCAGTAGTATTACGGGCGGGGGAATCCAGGGTCAAGTTGCCCATATCGTCGCAGATCTGGTTATCATTATGAGAACGTTGGAGGGGAATAGAATCATTCTGGTTATCGAGAGGATTCTCTGCAGCATTTGGCGCTGTGTTCAAATCTTCTATATTTGCGGTCAGTAAACGTTGTCTAATAGGTGAAGTTAGAAGACACTCACGGTCGCGGCTCAGTTTTGCTTTTAGAAATGGGTTATTTGACTGTAGCTGTATGCCAGGTGTTGGTATCTCACCCAGTGTCTGGCTGTTTAGAGAGCTGGAATCCGCCCGCCCCGTTACTTGAGCAGAAAATGACTGTGTAGGTGGATTGTATCTTCGCAGATCGTTATTTACGCTGTCGGCCCAAATGTCTGCGGAGTTTTCGAGTCCATCGGCAGGAGGAATATGAGGCGAGGCGGCATGCTCCGGCTCAGGCACAGAGGAGCTCGATGTTCCCACTACGGTCTTGTTTTGGCTGTGGTCAACTGTCTGTGGCGGTGGGGTTTGCGACAACTCCGCGGTCGCATGTGCATCGTTATGCGATTCCCTCACGTCAGGAGAGGACTGTGTGTTAGGTTCCTGCGACATATCCCTATATCCCGCAACATGACCTGCCTCAGGCTCAGCGCGAGTTGAAACCATGGTTGCCAACGGATGTATATATGTAGTAGATAGGGCGAAAGGGAAAGTTCCCTTCTACCGGCGAAAAGCGAAAGTAATAATGGTCGCGTTAGGCTTAAAATTCGGTCGCATCATAACATTGATTGCGGCTTTATATCCTTTGATGGCGCAGGATTGTGAGAAAATGCCCCATCCCTCTTTCATATGGAGGTTTTGGCGGCAGCCTGGACGAGGCGCAGGTCTCCACCCAGTGACACCGCGAACAGGAGCAAACAGTCGCGGAGGCAAACACAGTAGTTCAGTTCGTGAGGCTGTGCTCGGAGATTCGTTTCGCGCGCCCGTCGTCGTAGAGCTGTTGATAGCCGGCAGAGAGGCGAGTTAGCCGTTAATTAGTTGCTTCGCACTCTCTTCTGCGGTGTTAGTAAAAAGAAGAAACGAGGACGGAAGTTGAAAGAAAGTTTAATAAGCGCCGGATGACGTAAGTGCGGCATCCGGGTAAATAAAGTTCCGGCACGTGGTATTTTTGAGGTCAAGCTTTTTTCTCTTTTAGGTAATTTTGACGGTCGACTTGTCAGCGCTTCTTGGGATCAACGCGGGGATCGAAGAGCAGTTTGTAGGTGGGAAGTAGATCAAGATGCATTCATCCATACCACCAAATGTTTATGTGGCGCTTAAGCTGCCATCGGATGTCACGAAGATTATACAGACAGTACCTAACTCGTACGGTAAATCCCATCTCGCGAGTCCTCGAGTGATGATAGCTAATGGTAGCGGTAGGAACATATCTCTTGGGAAGTACGGGTCTTTTCCATGCAACCAAATAATTGGAAGACCATTTTATGCTACTTTTGAGATTGCAGACAAACCAGATGATGACGGTCATGTCTTGCATATTGTGCCCGCAGCCGAGCTTCATACCGAGGCGCTGCTTGCAGATGGTGAGGGTGAAGGCGAGGCTGAAGCCGGGACAAGCACTCCATCTGTGCCATTTCCTCAAGAGGATAACAGGCACATCATTGATAACAAGAGCACACAGCAGCTTACAATGGAGCAGATTGAGGAGCTAAAACAGTCTTCTACGGATGCTGGGAGAGAGATCATTTCAAAACTGCTTGAGTCACATTCCGCACTTGACCAGAAAACGCAGTTCTCACGTGCCAAATATATGCTTAGGAAACGAAAGAAGTACCTTCATCGATTTACTGTGGAGCCAATGGATGTAGGGGTGCTCACTGAATGGATGCTTGAGCAGAAAGATCCGGGGCGGATTTTGGAATTACGGGATGAAACTATAGGTCTAATCGGAGCTTGGGCTAATGTACATTATGGCGGCAGCGGGGAGCCTGATGGCGTGGCAAAGGTGAATGGGGTGGTAAATCGGGTACAGGGACGATGGCTGATAGTGGACGATACCGGTGGCCTGGTCGTTGCTGCCATGGCAGAAAGGGCAGGCATTCTATATCCCCCCGAAGTGCTCTCTGGAGAGGGACTCGGCAGTCTTACAAAACAGGGAGCAAGACCTATACCGTCTGGGGAGGAGGAGAAGACGCCAGCGGTGGAAGCAATGCCAGCGTCTCACACAACCTTAACGGTAATTCACCACAATTTACAGCCGAACTTGAGCATGCTCAAATACTTCTCGCACGATATCAATGAGCCCTCGGAAACCCACCCACTGTCTTCCCACCTGAAGACCTTATCATGGTTGCAGCTTCTCCATCCATCTGAGGACGCAATTTATGAAATGGAGCCACCGGAAGTTAGCGAGGAGGAATTGGCGAGCTGGAAACCTTCCAAACGATCAATGCATTTCAAAAAGAAACGGCGCTGGGCAAGAGTGCGTAATACGGTTGACGAAACCAGAGCAGGCGGATTTGACGGGCTTATCGTTGCAACTCTAATGGAACCTGCATCTATACTCAAACACACGGTCCCTTTGCTGGCTGGGTCGGCACAGGTCGTGGTGTACTCGCCATACATTGAGCCACTGGTACAGCTAGCCGATCTCTACTCAACTGCACGCAGGACCGCGTACATCACCTATAAGCGAGAGGTGGCAGAAGGGGCTGCAGAAGATAGGGAGGAGGACTTCCCCGTTGACCCAACGCTGCTACTAGCGCCCACGTTACACACATCTCGAGTTAGGACGTGGCAAGTGCTCCCCGGTCGAACACACCCTCTCATGACTGGCCGGGGTGGAGCGGAAGGATATGTTTTCCACGCAGTTAGGGTATTGCCCGCAATAGGGAAGGTTGAAGCCCGAGGTGTTCAAGCGAAGAAGCGACGAACAGAGATTTCATGAAAAAAAAAAAAGGGATCAGTCTATTATTGGACTCTGCCCCTGGCATGGTACGATGCACTGAGTTAAATGGGGTACTCTACCAAGCTACCCTGGTGGTGCCGGGCGGTCTGGACAATCAATGCAGACTCCCTCTAATAATAATATAAATGTGAGATAGATAAGGATACGAAGGATGCGGAATGGAGCACCCAGGGCACTGGGTTTGCACGTTTTTTAACCACTCACTAGGGGGTGCCACTTTCGTGCTACTGCCGGTGCTAATGCAGACGTTGGATGCAAGGGGAGAGAGTCAGGCATGGCGATGGTTGTGATAAAAACATATGGAGGGGTGTTTCACCAACGAGACCGGACCTGCACCCGCATACCTCAATCAGATTCACAAATTGACCAGCAGACCCTTGTCCAGCACGTTTTTCCCTACTGCCTTAGTGCGGCGTTGAGACGGGGGGCCCTCTCGTTCCCCCAGTATATAGCGTGGATGGGGGAGTGGAAGGATGGAGAGTTGATACGTGCACACCACTATGTATAACAATGGGGTTTTAACGAGTCCACCGTGTTTCACCAATTGCATAACAAGGATGGCTCACAGAAATGAAGTCTGGTACTCCGGAACCATGGAGCAGCAAATTGCCAATATATTGCCAACACTATGAGCAACTACCAAGAGATGAGCAAGTTTCTACCTGCTGCCATTTGCAATGATGGCCTGCTACACGTGAAGTCTGATTAAAGCTTTAACTATGCCCTTGGCTGTCATGTAGACGAGAGACTGGTGTGTGTGATGTGAAGAAAAAAAGAAGATGAGTCTCCCCCCCTAGCTATAAACTAACGAGTAAGGCTTGTGAACAAGGACCCTTACTTTTGCCTTTTGGCCAATACTCTGTATACTTGGTGACGTTTGCTATCGACAGCTAACTGGCCGCCATAGCTGCCGCATCGCCGCTGCATCGCCAAGAGGTAGATGCATGTACATCCCCATACACCGGGCTACTGCGAGGTACATCACAGGTACCTTGGCCTATGGACGACACGTGCGGCTGCTGTGGTCGAAGATTTGCTCCCTTCTCCCCGGCCGGCCGTCGCCTCCAACCTTCGCTGCAAGCCAACACCGAGCGTAAAAAATGGGCCAAACTAGAGACTCGCAAAACGACCAAGAAACGCCCAAATTAGAAGCTCAATGAGGGCAGATGTGCGCGATATGCGCCGTGCCTCGAATCAGAAGCTGGTTCCGCATGGCCCAGCGACGAGCATGGCCCGAAGCATCCCCGGCGTGGGTTTGAACCAGAGTCGGATGGGATGGCTGTTGCACGACAGGCTTGCCCCCCTGGACGACCCCCTGATACGCCACGTCCCATAATCGGGGGATTTTTTTGGTCGAGAGAGGAGACACTACCAGCAAAGACCAGTTCTATATATACACTACACTCTCTGTACGGGGTTCATCGAGCACGCATTACCGGCACGCTGGCTTGACTCCCTTAACTTTACGAGAAGATACGCATCTACTTTTTATACACCGTACTTCAGCATACTCCACTCAGAAAAATAACAAGAATGACTAGGCCATCTTCCCTGTTGGGACAAAACAAAGAGAGAGCGCGAGAAAAGTCAAGACGTCTAGCCCGGAGTCTCGATGCCGAAAGGCGCTGCTGCCAGGGCAAGCGAGAAGAGCGATGGGCTATTTATGATTGTCGATACTCCGTACTCCGTACTGTTGTTATTATTTATTGTTATAATTTATGGCGGCAGGCGAGTTAGCCGCAGGGCCAATAGGCAGCCCCTTGCCAGCCTCCCCGAGTCTGCCACAGCCGTCGATCCAAGCTTTTGCCTCTTCGCCGGCAAAGCCTTCTTTGCTTCTTCCTCCTCCCCTTCTGCCCCTTCTGGCTTGCGCTCACCACTGGGAATGGGCCCAAGGTCAGAAGATATGGCCCCCTGCCGCCCAATCACCGGCTCGCTGACGGAAATTTCAAGCGTCTCCCGCAATCCACCTCGAGGCGTCCCTCCACCCAAGGCAAAATGGAGAGTCGACATGGGTGCGTCTTGCGCCCCGGCAGGCAGGCTAAGAACTCGAGGGAAAAAAGGCCTTACTTGGGCCCATTAAGCTCCCCCGATTGCACGGGCATGGCATCCTGTCCGTCATTGGGCGTGGTATTCGCTCTTTTTGCTTTTTTTGCCCGTCTTTGCTCTTTCGCTCTTCTTCTTCTTCTCTTGTTTTTTTTTTACCTTTTTCTTGTGCTTGAGCTCGAAGCCCTTGGCTTGCTGCTGGTGTCGGTTGCGATGCAGATATGGGAAAACCGTCATCAGAAGACCCAGAGCCCCAGGGACCAACGCCTTTTTAATCAGCGAATATATACTCTGATGCTGTCCCGCTGCCTCCTGAACATCCCTCCCCCCGTTTCCTCTCTGATGGTCGTTGCTCCGCCTGCTCGTCGATGGTGAAGTCTTCCTCACTCACACACACACTCTCTCTCTGTGTGCGTCCCTTCTACTGAGACAACTGCCAGCCCATGAGATGAGACCGGGGCCTACAGCAACAGCAGCACCACCACACCCTCCACAAGCAACAGGATCACTCTGCCCATCATGATTATAGTCACGGTCAAAGAGAGCGTGCGTAGCAGCTGGGGCATGTTCAGCGCAGTCGAGCGTCGCAACATCTTCCTATACATTCTAGGTATCATCTTCTACAAGTTCGGCCTCGAGGCCTTCAATGGCTCTATCCTCGCCCTCGCTACCAACCGGTACGACTACGATGCCTATCTGAAGCATAGGCCGGCCAAGACCTTCGAGCGAGTCGGTCTTCTCAGTGGCCTCAACCAGGCCTGCCAGTGCGTGGGTTCGATCATCATCGCACCCTTGGTCCGTCGGGCTCCAGCTAGGCTTGTCCTGGTTGTCTCTGTTGTCCTGTTCGGCCTGTTCACCGCCATCCTCATGGTCGTGGACGCTGCCACCGGCGGAACCATCATGCCACCAGAGTTCCGCGGCGACCACCCAGCCATGGATTTCCACTACTATGGAAGCTACAACACCGACGGCATTATACCCATATACTGTGTCACCGGTATTGTCTACGGGATGGTCGAGCTGATCCGCCGTATCATCCCTCGCGATATCGTCGGCGGAAACATCCAAAAGCTCCGTCGACTCGACGCCATGGTCCACGTCTTCTACGAGATCTCTGGCACAGTCAGCGCATTCTGCACTGCTCTGGCCCTCATCCCCAACCTGGGGAACAACTACTCATTCATCATCACCCCTGTGTTCTTCGCCATGGCCGGTGCAACCTGGTTCTTTATCAAACAGGCAGACACCTTCCAGCCTCCTCCTCCACCGCTCATGGGCAAGCGACCTACCTACATCAAGGCAGTGTTTGTCTCCTTCTACCTCTTCGGCGAATCCATCTGGACCGGATGCAAGCTCCTCCTCACCAACCGACGCTTCATCTGGCTTATCCCCGGTTACTCCATTGCCTTCTACGGTCACCGCTATCTTGAAAACGGCCTTGCTCCCGCCGTCGCTCGCCGTTATCTCGGCCACTCTGCCTGGGCCAACATCATCGTTGGTGGCTCTAACCTGGGTGAATTGTTCGGCGCTCTCTTTGTCTTCCTCTTCACTAACTTGGTCACCACTCCGATTCCCTGGGTTCGTCTCGATGCCATCATGTTGCTCGGAGTTTGGTACCTCTCTTTCTGGAAGCCTCCACAAGACCAGGTCGTCTACGCCTGGATCATCGCCGCGACCTTCCTCCCCATCTCCTTCGGCTGGGCTGCTGGAGATGTCTCTCTTGCAGCCTACATCCAGGCCGCACTTGCTCGCCACGAATCCAAAGCTCAAAACGTTTCCGCCCTCGGTGCCGTCATGGCTTGCCTTTACACCACCTACATCGTTACATATGCCATTTCATCGCCGCTGCTGGGTCAGTACATCGACTCGGTTTACATCAGTACCGGTGGTCGTGACGGAGGAAACATCCACTCTGCAATTCACAACGTTGCGGGTGTGCAGTACAGCGTAATGGCTGTCATAATATTCGCCAGTACCTTCATTCCACAAGGAGCCTGGCGCGTCAACCCCAAGATGCTGTTCAACCAGAACCTCGACGCCGATCTGGAGGTTACTGAAATTGGAGATGGCATCGACCTGAAGAAGAAGAGCCACGAGCGAGAAACTTCACTCAGCACAAACCCACGAGATAGAGAGTCATGGTGATTTCAGACTCCCACCCTCGTCGCTTATCAATTCTTTCTCTTCTTCTTCTATACTATATACCCCTTTTTAAACCTTAACTTTTTTTTTATCTGGTTTCCTTTCTCTCTGATCTAACTCATGTGTCGCTCGGTTACTTTGCGTGGTGTTCTGGTAGGATTTCTCTTTCAAATAAGTACACACAGCTTTTCCATATATGTTGATGCGAATAAACACCCTCTCCCATACCCTTTCTTCCCCGTCCTCGTCTCTATCTCTCTTACTCTTCTACTTCCTCCCCCTACTATATCGCAACAACCCCCCCATAAGTCTCGCGTTATCTTCTGGCTTGATAATGATGCATATGCAAGTTTTTATGTCTACACCTATACAACTAATTAACAAGCAAGACCTGCAGTGTCTTGGAATACTCAAATATCGCGTTCCAGCCCAACCTCCCCCAACCCATTTTTTCACCATTACTGTCAGACGATGCCTTTTTCCTTATCCTTCCATTCTCTTAATCCCATTTGACGTGACCGGGCTTGATGCCAACCTGATAAAAACCACCTCAGCCGTGCTTTCAATATTTCCTTATCCTACTCTTTTACCACCTTCTCCGTTCCATGTCGCTCTGTTTGTGTACCAGTAAAGGATGGAGTTGAGCGATAAATGGTGAAGAAAGAAACATACCTCGCGAAGAAGCTAGTCGTTTAGTTAGTTAGCTGGTTAATATAAAAATCAACTTGACTTGTTAATATCAACATCCTCCTTCGTCTATATATATACTTTGTAGGTAGTATCCGCAGCCGATCTATATATAGCTCAGATTAGTCATTTAATGCTTATTCAGCAACCTTAGATCCAGAGATCGACGAGAGTCACGTGGCTTGACCTGCTGCCAAGACAGCGAATCAGCGATGAAAGGGCGCCAAAGCGACTCGATAAGTTCTGGAAAAGGGAAGTAAACAAGCGTAGAATAGATAGATGATAACGATGGCTATCGAGACAGACTACGTCTATTTATCTATGCAGGAATAAACTTCGTCGAATGTCATATGCCTATACCGATATAGAGCAGGAGTCGGCGGTGGCGGCATATCGTATTGTGAGGATTAAGTTACCCACTTGTTCCTGTATATATATGGACATGGGGCAGATTGGCCTTTTTGTCCCATGGTCCTGTGGTCCATGTTCCAACATATAACTACATAGGCAGTTTACTTTCTGCTATTCCAGGTACCCTTTGACGCCGTTTGTTCAAGATGTTCTCCTTTCCAGCCCAACTTGAGTCTGACCAGCAGACGCGGAACTGGTACCAGGACCTCCTTGACCACCCAGAATGCCAGGGCGACCCTGTAAGTGATACATTCAATTACTGAAATTTGAATGATTTCTCAGGCTAACCGAGACGTGCAGATAAAAGTGCAACAGGCATACGAGTCCTACAGACAAGCGAGCCTGGCAAGGTCTCTTGCATCCATGACACTCGCAGATGGCAAGGCAAAGGTCACACCCAGCCCTGCCCTTGTTCAGTATCTTTCGCATGCTGCACTTACCAGCGGGCCTGAGGAGATTGAGAAGCATTATAGAGATGAGAGTGTCAACTGTATGGTGATTTGGGCTCGACCTAGCCGAAAGATCCTCGACCTCCTGCTTGGATTACAGAACAGGCTTAAAGATGTAGTTGGAACTGGTAAGTGGTACTTCTTGCGAGTTATTATGCATAGCCGTAGTCAGCTAAATTGAAAATGTGAATACACTGGCAGATATGTGGTTTCCAGAGTCTTCTCGGCTGCATTTATCGGTCGTTGAGATCTCGCATCGCCATCCAATGGCGCACCTGCGGTCCGTGTTGGACCAAATTGGAAGACCGTTAGTCCAGGAAATGCTGGACCTCCCAGCTTCCCATGCTGCGTCTCATTCAAGGGTTGCTCGTCTCGGAAGACCGATGCTCCTGTTTGACGCCGTTGGAGTAGCCATCTCGTTCGTTCCAGTCGGGACTGACGCCTACACCTACCACCATTTAAGGAGAGACCTCCACAACATGGCCATTAGCAATGGAGTCAAGACCGACACATGCTATACTGCCTGCATGGGACATATCACGCTTGGTCGCTTTGTATCCACGAAGCATTTCGATTCAGACGACGAGAAAGCGGCTCAGGAGCGGCTTAGAGTCTGGATGGCTACAATCCAAGATATAAATGAAGAACTAAGGCAAAGCCATGGGGCAGAAGACTGGGAATGGACAGTCGGTGAGGAGAAGGGACTGGAACTCCAGATGGGAATGCTCAAATTCGGACGAGATACAGAAGCAGCTGAGATAACTGGGCGGAGTTTTGGTGAAGCCACCGCATCGACGACGGCTAGTTAGCTAGCCCCGAGAGCAAATAAGGGAATATCTACCCCGAAGACCTGTAGCCACGCATTTAAACCTCGGCCTCCGCCCTAAATTTGACCTTATGCACCAGAATAGCGAACACGGGAGAGCCAGGCGGCTTGCATAGCTAGGGGTAGCCGCAAGGCTGTGCCTCTCGTAACCCCAACCACCACCGCAAAACTATTTACAGCTGAGCTGCTGCCTTTTTATCCGCCGATGATGGAGAATCGGCTTGCTGTCTCGTTTATTCCTGTTTAATATCGATAAAATTGTTGCGGCATGGACAAGATTGACTGGCGAAATTATCCTGTCGGCCTGCCCTCGTATTCTCCAGCCCTCGATGACGGGCGGCTCTGTCAGAAAGAACTAACATCGGCACCGACTTCCTGGCGATCAGAGAAATACCCAGCTGCCTCCAGAGTGCTCGTCCTTGACCATGATCGTGGAGTAGGTATGTTGTCAACAATATCTAGTTCCTGTGTTTATTTATCACCGTTCGACCGAGCGTTGGTTCGCCTGCGGGAGTTCCCGAAAGCTTGATTTTCAGCGGCTGATCAAATTTTGCTCTTCACCAAAGGGAAGAAACAACTCTGCGACGACGAGTCTCTGCATAAGTTGCTGGTAAGCTGTCCTGCGAATCGCACTGTTGATTGGCCAAAACATCCATATATCGACTGCATAGTGATTTCCATTGCAGGTCGGACCGCAGCCGCAAATACGATTCATGTAAGTAACTGTCTGTGGCCCATCGTGGTTAGCTACACCAGACTGACGGTTGCGCTTCTCTCCAGACTCCTTGAATCGACGCCCCACGAGAAGGTACTACATCGAATACATACGAATGCTGCGGCTGTTAGCGTGATCAAAGCCAATGCGCTCGCCGACGAGAAGACGGAAGCTCATGTCGAGGATGAGGTCGCGGACGAGCTGAACATTTCGCTCGACTCTCTACTGAAAGTGCTGGCTCGATATGACTTCCCTCCGTCTGCCTGCTCGCATATACGCGGACAGGAACAGATTTTTGGATCGAGAATCGGTCGAGATGACAAGAAGAATAAAGTAACTGCTTTTGGTAGGTATATATATTTCTTTTAGAGATCGTTTGGATATTGGCTATGAGCCGGTACTGACAGTGACCCGACTCTGGATAGATTTCTGGTATGCGATACGAGCGAGAGCCTATATTCGCGCCGTCGATAAAGAGGCAGACTTGAAGATGACAATAGTGACACACTACGACGTCAAATCGCAGTCGAGCGTCATATTGCTGAAACACCGCTCGTTCAACGATCTCCCTAAAGCTCTAAAGGATGAACTTCACGATAAGTTGGTGGATTTTATACTCAATCCCAGTACGGCGGCTCTCGCAGGAAATCCGTTTGCTCTCCATCTACTCCATTTCAATAGCACCATCCAATACTACCGACGGGCTGCCCGAGATCCCAGGGATTCCGTGAGAAAAGAAGAGATCAAAGCCCATGGAGGGAGTTCCGGCCTAGGGGAAATCAATATACAGCGACTACACCTGACGCTTACCAGTCTCGACCAGGACAAACTGCAGTTAAATTTCATCCTAGGAGTCCTCGCCCGTTTGCGGAAACAACACGACCAGTTCTACAGGATGGTTAAGGGTACTCCCGACGTGGATAGCCGTGACTGGCTCTATACCCGTGTTGAGGAAGAGTATGATCGATTCGAGAACCAGATTACATATTTTAAGACTTCCATAGAGGATGTGGCGGCACGGGCTCAAAGACTCTTGGATCTGGTACGTTACTTCCTTTGGTCACAAATATATCAAGAACTAGGCTGACTCGAGACGACAACTAGCTCTTCAATTTGAGTACTCGGCACAGTACACATTTCAGTTCTCGCATGGCCGAGGAAGCAATGAAGGAGAGCGCATCGATGAGCACCATTGCAATCATGACCATGGTTTTTCTTCCAGGGACATTTGTTGCCGTAAGCTTTACTGCATGCGAAACTTATCAAGACACACCAGCTAACGGTGGGATATAGGGCTTTCTAGGGACTAATCTTGTTAGTGGCCCGAATCAATCTGATGGCCCCTCGACAAAAACCGGCAATTCTACGACCATTACGATATCATCCCAATGGTGGATATTCCCAGCTGCAACTATTCCACTGACTTTACTGACGTTTCTGCTATGGTATTTGTGGAAAGTATATGCCGAAAGGATGGTCAATAAACGCATCTTAAAGGATAAACGTATGCAAGGCGAAGTTTGATTTATTATAATACCCTATACATTGTTTTGATATTTCTTAGGAGTTGGCTATGAATATGTCACGAATATTCCCCAAATTATTATATCTTTGTCCTTCTCGCAACTTGATTAAACCCAGTATATGGTTATCCTTCTTCAGAGATGGGTGTGGTCCTTCACTTCAGATGAGCCCAAGCAGGTTCCTTCTCGACAAATTCTTTCCAGGTTGTCGGGGCCTCATCGAGAAGCTATCATAGTAAAGTTAGCATCCTGTCATAAAGCCAGCTTTTATGAATGAGCTGCAACTTACGTCAAGACTCTCCTTCAGGCTTGCACCGCCATAATACCCAAACATATACAAAAGTTTCATATTCTGAAGCAGCTCCTCCCTTGCTTTCTCAGACATATTGCCTATGGCAAGGATCCCCTTGAAATCCTCGTCTGGAATATGGACAGCAGCGCCGCCCTGGCCATCCTGCGTCTTGACAGCTTGAAACTCAGCGATAATGCGGTCTGGAGTATAGTAATCGGTTGCTCCATATATCTGCTTCCCGAGCACTTTCTCCCGGTTGAGCAAGATAGCTTTGACGAATTTTCCGGTATCCCGATAAGAGTCGAAAAGGGGGATGGGGGTATTATTTGGAACTGGGTTGCTAAAGTTGTATACCCCTGATATGTTGTTTAGAGAGCCAGCTGGGATATTGGACATGTAGTATCCAGGAAGGAAGAACGTGGCTGGCACATCAATGCTGCGAATATATTCCTCCACAGCAGCCTTTGAGTCAAAGTGAGAGACCCCTGTGAGCTTTCCGCCAGACACTTATATGGTTTGTTAGCTTGACGTTTCTTTGGTTTGAGATGAGACAGAGACAGTCATACCCTTCGTCACATTAATCAAGCTACTCCAAATCAAATGCTGGACATTATCCTCCTAAACATTTCATGTTACGTCAGTATGACGGGTACAGTTTCATGATGGGATCGACTATGAGACACGCACTTTAGCGGCATCAGCGATATTCTTGCCCTGCTGAATCTCTGTCTCGGCGCTTCCTGTCTCCCAGAAATTGGTGACGGCAAATATAGCATAGGCGCCCTTGAATGCTTCAATGAGAGATTCTTTACTGTTGAGATCCGCCTATATACTGTCAGTCCGATAAAGTAGTAATTGGACGTTTGTTAACTGTGAAACAAACCTTGATACATTCAACCCCACGTTTGGCGAGAGCCTGGGCAGCTGGCTTCGACGGATCTCTAGTAATTGCACGGATCGAGAACTGAGCCGCAGCCTTCTCATCGCCGAGAATAGAGTTGATGACCGAACCGCCCTGCTTTCCTGTAGCCCCAAGCACGACGAGGAGTTTCTTGTCTGCCATATTTGTCTGGTATGATGGAATGAGGCTAAAAATCCTTGAAGGCCGTAGTTAACGGTGTGATAACGGCGTATTTATATAGATTAGATGGAAGAATGTTTGGAAGAGGGGAGCTCGATGTTAAATGCTGTGTCGCCAGTGATGTCATTTAAGCGATCGAGTCCGAGCAGTAGCATCTATGAGGTTCTTATATAGACATTTTTCCTGCTGCATCCAGAACAACGTCGAATACAAGAGATGCATCATTTCTAATCTGATCTCTGGTCTCCCCTCAAGCTCGCTCTTCACGAAAAGGCCGAATGTGGCGAGGACATGCTTTGGTAATGCTTAGGTGGCTGATAGCTGGTAGTTTGTAATCCTCTGGGAACATCGACCAAGTTTTACCTTGCTGGGTAGTCAATTTCAAGGAGTTTCGGAGTAAAGCAAGCACCGACGGCGACGATATAACTATTAGGTTGCTGGGGAGGGCCAGAGAAGCGTCCGGGAGTGGTTACACTGCTGGTTGTTGCGTCGTCGTTAATGGTAAAAACAGGCATCCCGACATTGGCTATAGGTAGGGAATGTTGATTATGATATTATTACTTATGTACTCAGTGGCTGGCATGCCTAGATATGGCATGGGTTATGCATACCAGCCAACTAGTCTATCATTGCGGTTGAAAGCCTGCCTGGTCTTCGATGTCGAGAATATATTTCGGACGAATAATTTGTGCGTCTGGTACGACAGGAGGCGTGGAGTAGTTATACGGAGTTACATCGCGTTCAGGGTTTGAGATCTCAATATCACAGATAATTGAAACACCGATGCCTTTGACCGAACGGGCTATCTTGTCCGCCAACCTGTTTCTTCGCAGCCATCGAGTGGAAAGCTCGACAAGCCGTCAAAATCAGTACAAATACTGACCTCTTCTCTGACAATCCATAATCATCATCGCTTTTATGCTTCAAGCATATTTTATGATTATGCACATCTTATGCACTGTCAGATTACATCATCGCTATCTCACGTGATGCACACTCAATGGATGGAGTTGGAGCCCTCCAGAGCTTGGCTGAATTTTGCATTATTTTGTCTCTTTCCATGGCAAGACGAAGAACAAAAGAGACAAATATAATAATACGAAGCGAACCAAAGAAAAAGGGCGGGTCACAGCGAACGCATCGAATGGCGATGCAGGAAGCGGAGGTCAGGGACCCCTCGGGGCGACGACGAGGTTTCATGATGGCGGTTCTCTCTCGGGCGGCCCCTTGGACGGTGCTTGCGTGGTGCGACCCCAGAGCCAGCGCTGCAGCAGCTGTCTTGCTCGAGAACATGAGGGCATCCCTGCATTCCTTGAAATGGGCGGCCAATCAGCGTGCGTGTGGACCAGTGCGACCGACCTCCTGAGCATCGCTCGGCCAGGATCCACCGTCCAGTCCACACTTGACGGGATTTGCAGGTTCGATTCGATGCGCAAAGACTTGTGGCCATGCAAGCACCGCGCAGCTAACATGTTTCGGGTTAGCGCCGTACAACTCTTGATATGCTTAGATCCCAGTAAGATTGATTTCTCTGGACGACCGTCGCAGCGCTAACTGGGCCTAGAGGTGCCCAGAGCACTCTCTATCTTCAGGATTTGGACAGACGGCATTATTACTTGCTACCGTCTGCTGGTTCGAATGCTGCCGCTCTCTCTCTCGTCCCCGTGAAGTCGTGTGCCTTTGTTGACTTGGACTCTTGAGGTGGAGAATGCCAAAGAATCGATGGAGTCCTCCGTACTCCGTTCTTTTCGCGGAATATAAAACAACCTCGCCATGTGGTTCTCGTATGATACGCAAGAATAAAATGAAAAAGGGAAGGGATGCGCCTCTTCAACGTACTTAGACGGCTACCGGGGGATTTGTGATGGAAGCCTGATGTTTGGTGGAAATAATAAGCGTCAACACAACAAAAGCAAGCCTGACGTGAAAGGCGGATCGAGCTCCCTACCTATCACGTGACATGCAACCGGCCCACTGGATTATTTTATTTTTTCCCATCAAAAAAGGCACATGGATGGAGGCAGCCAGAGGCAGGCAAGCCAGGAAAGTCACTCCTACTGGCGGCGCCTAGGGCCAAGGGACACCAAGCCACAGCGACGACTAGTGGCTCCCCCACAGCACCCAGCACGAAGAATGCTGCTGAGGGTTGACGACGGACAGGCGACGACGACAGCCTGCTGTCTCCTGTGATTCGCTGTCCCCTGCTATCCCGTCACCCTGGGCGGGCGCATCTCCTGGCCCTCCCCGTCGAGCCCTTCAACTCGACGGCCAAATCAGCTTGCTGGCGCTGGCGATGCAAAAGAAAAAAAATAAAAAATAAAAAAAAAGATCTGGAGAGGGATCTACCACGTGACCAACGCTGCTGCGCGCGAATGAAGAAGGAACGAATAAAGGTGGTCGTTGCCTAAAACAGCGCAAAGCCCGCTAACCTAAGCTAAAACTCTTTTACTAACCTGAAGCTAACTCGGGCATCCTCGAGTTTTCCAGTCCTTCAACCTCCCTCCACCCTTCCTCGACGCTGCAACAAGAACATCGACAGCGACGACGACGTTGTGATCGCTGAAGATAGGATCCACCGCAGCGGCAGAGACGAGCTCACGGCCTGGAGAATCAGTTATCCCAGGCTCCGTTTCGGGATTCGCCTCTTTTTCTTTTCTTTTCTTTTCTTTTCGCAGCCTCAAATAACGAAAACGGGGGGGAACAAGAGAATCGAAACCAGACTTGTTACTTGCGCTGCATCGACGCGCATTTTCTCTCATCTTCATTCTGCTTAATTTATCTCTAGCCGCATAGTTGCTCTCTCATCTTTGGCTGCTTCGCCTTTTTCTTCTTTTTTTTTTTTTTAATCCTCTTTCTCGTCGCTCCTTTATCCACCTTTATCAACTTCCCGCTTCACCGCAAGAGAACTGCGTTCCGAGGAGGAGTTGGATATCGCTCTCGTTTTTCTTCCCGGTCTACCTGGCTCATCGACTTTATCTCTGTCGTTTCCCCCCTTTCCCGCCTTGTCCGGACGGAAATTGGACTTCTTGCATCCCTGTAATGCAAGGTTGACTGCCTGATCTTGAAGCTCCATTCATCACTGTGCAGCTCCTCTATCGCCCTCCGCCAGGTGCTTGTCTCACCGCGCGATCTCCTGCCCCGGGATTTCGTGATTCCAAAGAGGTTCACCTCTTAGTCACGGCTCTTCCAAGGTGTTTCCGTTCATCATATCTCTCCATTCGCCTTTCCCGCAATTCTCTGGCGCGTTGGCCGTTTTTCCCTCTTGCGTCCACCAAAACCGGGAAGTCACGTGTTGAACTCTATTTTTCTAGATTACATAAATATTGATGCAGTCACGTGCCTATGGCTTCTCGATTCCCGCCGCGGGACCGCTCACCACCGCCATCTAGATACGGCGACAGGGGCCCGCCGCCGTCTCATGGACCATCACATATACCATCGGGCCCCAGGGGGAATGATGATGTCAATTCTACACCACTAGGTCGAGACCCCCCTCGTGGTCCTAAGGCCCTCATAGATTCGTCCAGGGGTGGCCATTTCCTTCCATCCGGCCCAAGGGGAAGAGGATTCCCTGGCCGGAACGACTTCAGAGATCGAGATAGGGACAGGATCGACCCGCGGGACCTGAGGGATGGCCCGCCTCCCCGAAGAGGCGATGGAGACCGTGACTGGCCTCGTAGAGATCGCGGGTTTGATTCACGAGACAGTCACGGTCGGATGGGGTTCGGTCGAGGACGATCGAGGTCCCCTCCTATGAGAGACTTTAGAGACTCAAGAGATAGCGGACCCAGAGAACTGGATATACCACGTCTACGCAGAAATTCAAGAGATGGACCAATTTCACTTAACACGCCACTTTCAGATCTTCCTCCCCTGAGAGGAGGTTCGATGCGAGGCCGTGGGCGTGGAGACCGAGATCGAGGACGAGGGAGAGGTATGCCGCTGGAAGACAGAGATCTATTTAGAGGGCGGAGCCGGTCTCGCGATGGCTGGCGAGACGTCCGCATGGATCGAGACAGGGACCGTAATCGTGACCCGCGAGATCGGGATAGGGATAGAGATCGAATGCTCGATCGAGAACTTGACAGGAGAGAACGCTTCGATCGTCGGGATCGCGATGATGATAGGTGGTCGCAGCGCGACGACAGAGACCGGTTTGAGCGGGCGGAACCTTGGAAAAAAGATCGACCACCAGCTCGTATCGATACCAAGGCTTCTGGTTCTCATCCTGCCAACCCGTCATCTGCTGTATCACAGACCCCAACCCTGGTGTCTCTCGGCGCGCCCGCGGTTGGCACTGAAGACGAGGTTACTGCTGCTTCTGCTGCTGCTGGGCCCCGAAAAGCTGGTAGTACATCTTCTACCCCCAGAGAGTCAAGACGGCCCTCAGAAAAGACAGAGCATGTCACCCCTATACGTACACCGACACACGTCCAGTCAACGCCGGCACAACCCGAACAACCTTCTGAACGGCCTACACCACAGTTTTCTCCTTCTCCTGCTGCCCCAGAAGTGCCTGCCTTTGGTTCCCTCTCTTCTGCTGGCTCGGCTGCTGCTCTGACGGAAACCGCTACCGCTACCCCTGAACCGTCAAGAAAACTATCACAGTCAGATACCCCCAGAGAACGCCCTGATTTATTCCCTTCTACCCCTATCAAACCTCCAACTGCCCCTAGGGCCGATAGAGTGGATGCACAACAACGCCCCGACCGGAGTAAAACTGAAGTGCCCCTTCGATCCAGTCGTCCACCGTCAGCCTCCCCGGTAGTCCAACCGAGCTACATGATTGACCATAGCCACCCCGTCCCCGCACTTGACCGAGGCATCGCTCATGAGCTAGCGCCTCAATCAATCAAGGCCAAGGATGCTCATGCTTCCTCTAATGAACAGGAGCCCGACCTCTTTCCCTCGTTACTTGGCCCATCTGGCTCCAGTAATGCCGCTACCCCGTCGTCTACCCGCGCTTCATCTCTACCGACACAACCTCAACCACAGCCACAAAAATCCCCACCACCTCATTCAACCTCGCTTTCTCCAAACTCCCAGCATGCATCTATACCTACTGGGCCAAGAGCGCAACAACAGCGCTCCAATGGCCAAAGGCCCGGAGCCAAAAGTAGTAATCAATGGGTCAGGCCAGGGTATGTGAATAGAAGAATGTCAGCCACTAACTCACCGTCAAGTAAGAGAGACCTTTGGGATGAGGGGAACAAAAGACTGGCGCTTGAAAGCCCGTTCGTGCCCGAGGGTCCTCTTAGTAGCAGTGGCCATGGGGAGGAGGAAGCTCAGCCATCTATTACCCCTGTTAATGGAGAGGAGAGTGACAAGAAGGAGAAGGAGAAGGAGAAGGCAAGCCCTGAGCCTGCAAGAGAGCACCCTGAAGAAAATGAAACTCGCCCATCAGAGGAGGAAATAGAGGGACAATCTCGTGATTCCGATAATGACACAAAGATGCTTGATGCACCGGAGGCTGGGGAAATCAAAGAGACCGAAGTGACTCAGGAAGAACCAGAGCAGCATATTCCAATGCTCTTCGATGAACCGAGTGACCAGCAATCTGACGAGGATGATGCGCTAGATGAAGAAGACTTCAATCAATCCGAGCAACGTTTCGAGAAAGAAATGCTGGCCCTAAAATCAGAAATTCCGCTGCCTCCGCTGCAGGATCCAGTTGTTGTCGATCTCCTCATGAAGATTCAGATGCTTGGGATGATAGCTGATGGCGCTGCATCAGCAAATCTTGATCAGCCAGGAGCTGCCGTGGAGGTCGAAAGTCCTGATAAGCCGGTTGCTATCATTCCGTTATCAGGTAAAGAAGCTGAAGAGGTCGAGCTTGCAGAAGAAGTGAGACCTATTGAGAATGCTGCTGGGACGCCTGTGACAATACCTATCATCGAAGCGAAGGCGATTGAATCATTGCCATTCCTACCGTCTGGTCCACCTACCCCCTTCTCGGATATGGAAACATTACAGGAAAATTATAAACTCCATGAGCGTATAAAGGATTCGCTGTTGGAAGATATCATCAAACAACGAAGTGAAGTTGCTAAACAGCATGCCGTCTTGCGTGAGCAGTACTCGCGGTACTACAAAGCCTGGAGACTGAAAGTACGTGACATGGATAAAAAGAAAGAGCAGGCGAGGAAAGCTGAGTCGGAATTATCATCAACCCCTCCGCCCTCCGCCGCCGCTGCGGCAGCTCTCCCTGTGATCGAAGGAAGACGGGGATATAAACTGAACAGTGAGCTTGACTTCCAACTTGCTCTGAAGGCGTCCGCAATCACGGCACAAGAGGAATCCGAGCGTCGTCGAGATCAAGAGGCCACCGTTCACCCTGACATGACTCGTGAAGCCCGTATCCCAGACATGCTAGACGAGTACCAGAAGAAAGCAAGTCTCTACCAAGACACTAACCAAATGGTCGATCCCGCGGATGCCTTTACTGTTTTTGCCTTCCATCCCCCGCCCAATGACTTTACGCCTGAAGAACACAAAGCCTTCACTGAAGCCTTCATGGCCCATCCGAAGAAATGGGGCAAAATTGCTGAACTACTTCCAGGCCGTACTTTCCAGCAGTGTGTGATGCATTATTACTCTACCAAAGAAGAGATCAAGTACAAGGCCAAGCTTAATAAGAAGTGGACGCGCAAGGGACGTGCAAGAAAAACTGCAAGAGCCCCAAGATCAAATGCTCTCATGGCAGATTTGGGAATTCGACCTGCTTATGATGCCGATGATGCTGAGACACCTGTTGTTACTGATACGGGTAGGCCCAGACGTGCAGCCGCACCTACGTTTGGCGAGTCAAATGCCGACACCGAAAGTAACACCCCCACACCGGCGTCTGGGAAGCGCGGAGGCGCAAAGGACTCCGGCGATCAGCCTGCTGAGAGAGCCTCGGGAAGACGAGCTGGTCGTGGTGGCGGTGGCGGCCGTGGTGGTCGAAGAGGGAGGGGAGGTGGTCAGCAGGCTGCTTCGAGAGCGGAACCTGCACCATCTACGACTGCAGCTGCTGCGGCGTGTGCGAATACCTTACCTGCAGTCACTCACCTGCCGAAACCTGAGGCAGATGCCGTGGAATCATTGGTTGATGCGATGTTGAAAGCCAAGGAGGAGATCGAGAAGCCAGTGGAAGAGGCCGTGGTGCGTACCAAATCGAGTAGAAGTTCTCGAAATAAGGAGCAGCAACAACAACAGCAACAACAACACCAGCCGGCACAACAACAACAGATGCAGCCAGTAAGTCAGCCAGGCCTAGAGGCCCCTGAGCCAAGTTCAAAGGGAGGCTCAGGCGATGGTGGGTACGGCTCACTGCAGCCTACCAGCTATTGGTCTGTACCTGAAGTCAAGGATTTCCCGGACTTGGTGGCGCATTTTGGCAAGGATTTCGACGCTATTTCTCAATTCATGAAAACAAAGACACCAACGATGGTATGCATTTACTAATTGAATTCTTTAATAGAACTGGATTGATGCTGACAACTTTTTCTAGGTGAAAAACTACTTTCAGCGCCGTGTTGACGGTGGGAAGACAGAGCTAGAAGAAGTTGCATTGATAGCCGAAGCCAAGAAACTGCGAGGCGAGCCCACCGGACCCCTACCGACCCCGAGTGTTAGTTCAAAGCGACGATATGAGGCTACCCCATCATCAATAACGCCACGAACTTTGGCGCCCAATATGGAACATGCTGAGATGATGGACAGAACGCTAGCGCCTAAGGCCAAGCCATCTGTTATCAATATGGCACCTGCACCGGCTGTGATACAACCACGTCAAGGTATGGAGAAAGACCGGTCACAACCAAAACTATACCCCCTTGTTCAGGCTCCTGCAAGTCAGCCCAACCTCGCTGCCACCAGTGACGAGCTCCACCAACGCTCTGTCAGCACCTCACAGTTGCCTCAGTCCCATCGAAATCAACAAGGGCCAAGAATGGGTTATTTCACTGATGAGCGAAGGGAGAGCCGTCCTCCTGTTCACATTGCTGCTCACATGTCAGAGCAGGACGTGAAGCCAATACCGTCTTCATTGACGAGCCAAGTAACCCCGGGAATGCCATTGCAAACTCTTCCGCGACAGAACCCAAACGTTGTGCCCCAAATTCAAGACCTTGGAGACATTCCACGCTACGGCCCGCTGTCGCAGCCACCTACATTCCCACAAGGGCCTTATCTGCAGCCGCCGGGTGGTGCACGCAACACCTCAACGACGCCGCAGTCACATTCTCGTCGCTCAAGCCGTACAATTCCTTCTGCCGTCACATCTCCTGTTCAAAGGCATATTAAACTCGATACTGATCCAAGTGGAATACCAGCCATGGAAAGACCGGCGCCAATAGGCCCTCCAGCGTACCTAACTCCTGGTCATCCTGTATCCGTAGGCCGACAAGGCCCTACTCTTACCCCACCTACAGACCATGGTCGACCGAGAATAGCTGCCGCACCAGTTGCACCAGCCGCGCCAGAGCCTCAACGTCAGGTGCCTGCGAAACGTTCCAATATCATGAGCATTCTCAATGACGAACCAGAAGAGCCTCAGCCAAGGAAAAAGTTTGCAAGCGAACAGTCAGCACCCCCAGTTGCTATTGGACCCCCCTCTCCATCACGGCCTGTTTACCAGGGACGTCATTCCTCGTCAGGCCAGCCGGGTCATTCCGAGGATCAGCATCATTATCAAAGGCAGCAACAATATTATTCTGGTCCATCTCAGCCTCAGCATCACCAACAACAGCAGCAATCTCAAGTACAATCTGGATCTAGTGGGCAATATGCGGAACCTCCGCCCACCTCGACGAGAGGCTCTACTACGGATTGGATGGCGAGGTTTGATCCTCGCGAGCAACAACAATCACATTCGAGCTCTTCTACTCCATCGATTTCCAGGCTACCTAGCTATAGTCATGGGTTCTCTGGTTCTGGGCCTCATACACCTCATTCTGTATCAGGCCTTCAACATATGTCTGACCAGTCTCAAGCTGCCTCCCAACCACGCCAGTCATTTTCACATCAGCCATTGCAGCAGCCGCCAGTGCAGGGGTTGCAGGACCGGAGCCAGCAACCACAACAACCACACCTGGGTCCCGCAGGGCGAGAGTCCCCAGGTCCTCGCCATATCCAAGCCCACCCGCACACGCGGTCGCCCGTTCAACGGCACAACGCCCCATACCCTAGCAAAGTCTCGCAGCAACGTTCTACTTCGCCCTTACCATCTGGTTCCGGTAACATGAACCCGCATGTGAGCCAGATGTCCGGTTACAATCCGCCTGGAGTCAGCCACCATAAAGCTTCTCAGAGCCAACATCAGCCAGGTCCTCCGCATTTACTGTCTCAATCCCACCAGCATGGGATGCATGGAAGTAATGGGTCACAGTATGGTCCACATGTTCAGCAGCTGTCGTCATCGACCTCACGCCACGCACCTCCGCCATCCGTCATGCAGCAAGAACAACAGGCGCACCAACATCAGCATCTTCAGCACCAGCACCAGCACCAGCATCAACGCTCGCACCAGCCTCAGCCACACCCACATCACCAGCACCATCAGCATCAACCCTCCCTCTCGCTAAGTCAACGTAGCAATTCTCCTTTTGGCCACAGCCCACATATGACTCCTCAACAAGTCTCTCATACCCAAGGGATCCCTCGTGCCGGGGGCCCCTTGTCATCTTCCAATGGGCCTAGTCACCCTAGCATGAATATGGGAAGATCATACACTCCTCCATCAAACCTGGGCCAGCATCACCCACAAAACGGCTCCAACAGCGGGCTACCCTACGCAAACACACCATCTCACCCTCTCCACCAATCCGGCCAGGGAAATAACCTTCACCAACAACATATACGACCACGTCATGGATCTGGCGGGCCCCCGCCCTCCGGACCGGGTCATCATAATATCTACCCGCAAGAACCCAGACAATAACCATACTGGATAACGGTTTTAATCCTATCGACTTTTTTCGACTTTTCTTTTTCTTGGCCACCTTCGGCCTTGTGTATTATCATGATATGTGTGGATGCCCTGACGTCTCAGCTTGAAAATGGATACTGCATAAATAATCATGTCTCCTTGTCTTGCCATCGGGGTCTATTAAATTCAGTCTTCCAAGTCTTATAACTTTCTTTTAACCTCTTTCCCGTTTATTACTTGACTTATCCTGCATTGCACGACTTCTTATTCTTTTTTGTTTTGTTATTATTAGCCATTCTTATTCATACGGACGTTGGCTGGTTCTCTGTTTCGGGATTTTTTTCCTTTCACTTGTATGCATATATTTTTTTTCTACATGGTGGGATGAGATAAGATGGGTTGATTGACTAAATGGGGCACTGAAGCATGGACATGGGTTTGATTCGTACGTTCACATATCATTAATAGTCGATAAAGATCTGTATATCTGTGCCTCTATCAACGTTTGAAAATTATATAGATAGTCGTTAATAGGATTGACCGCATTGTCTGGTATATGCTCATCGTGTATAAAATCCAGAAACATGATAAGACAGGCCCAACAAGAGCTTTGCCCTGGTTATGTGTCAACAAAATAAGTGGGAACGGTAGCATCCAAGCAAATAGGCTTAATTAGCAGCTACACCCGGCGCCTTTTCTTCCCAGGCTCGCCGTCCTTCTGGGCAATCAAATTCATGGACCTGCGCAAGAGTCTTTAACCAGTGCTCATCATAAGTAGACAACTCGTCAGGGGGTATGTCGAAGTACGACGGGTTAATCGCCAGATGCTTGATACACCGGCAGTATCCCCAGTTGCCGGAATATTTCCAGGGATCCCCATCTAGCCTCATGAAGGGAAAATAGATGATATCGGAAGATAAATCGACCCACACGTCTTTTTTGCCAGCCTCTCTGATGTTAACAGCAAAAATTGTAAATCCATAGCTTAGCGTTAAATGCAGTGTCGTGAATCACAACATACATGAGCCATTGCTGGGACAGGACATTGTTGTGGTGCTCTCGTGAATGTCATGGATGTAAGGTCTCGGATTGTGTGAAGGGTCGATCTCCTCGGTAGAACCGGTAACCCAAGCAGCACGAGTGAACATTCCAATTATCTTGTGCATTTTTTTTAGCAGTTATATCTATTTTAACATAGTCTTCGATAACTCGTTGCTTCGAAGCGGTAGCATAGAATGCCTCTTTCCAGATCATAAACTGCAGTTCTGGTGGAAGTTTGCCGAATGAGGTTGGCATGACGGGACTTGGGTTTTATATCGGAGGGAATGCCCATCTTTTCATAGTTATTGGGGATTGATGTAGATATTGGCAGTTTTGTTCCTACCGGATCATTTCTACTCTATTTGCCAGCTCAAATTGTAAACAATGGCATTATCGAGCGGGCATACTTGGCATGGAAATATATACGAAGACGCGACCCTTTGGTTGAAAGCCTAATTAAGCGACAAGCGAAATAGCCGCGAGTGTCTAACTCTATTACGCATGAGCAAAGCGTTCATTAGTCAGCTATTTTTTCCTTTTTCCCTTTTTTTCCTTTTTTTTTTTTTTTTTTTTTTTTTTTTTGGTGGGATGTGATGTCGTAAAAGCGAAACAAGAGAGAGAGTTGCCGTGGCAGAGACGGTGACAGTGAGAAGGAGGAGAAGGAGAGGAATTAGAGCTTTTCATTAGCTAAAAGTTGTCCTCGGACCGCGATTACGATTGACACCTTGCTGGCAAGTGCTGTGCGGTCGAAAAAGGCCATGAAGTGACTACCAACATCCCACCATGACGTCCGAAAATGTTGCGCCTGAGGGCGCCAAAGCAGCTGTGCTGGTACCGTCGGAGGCCATTCCCGAAGATGCAAAGCAGGTTAAGGGGCTCGAATTTGATCAGTATGCCGATAGAGACATTACTGCCGCAGAACTGGTCGAGAATATGGCCGCAATGGGCTTCCAGGCCAGTGCTGTTGCTGAAGCAGCTCGTGTCATAAACGACATGGTAACAGCATACCTACCCTACATATAAACTAAGATATATGCTTACAGAGTATGTAGAGAGCCTGGCGCGACCCAGAAACTGGTGATAAGACCACAATCTTCCTCGGGTACACCTCCAACCTGGTATCCTCCGGTCTCCGGGAAACAATCCGCTATTTGGTTCAACATAAGCATGTCTCTGCTATTGTTACAACTGCCGGTGGTGTAGAGGAGGACTTTATTAAATGTCTTGCTCCCACTTATTTGGGCAGCTTCTCTTCCCCAGGAGCCGGTCTTCGTTCCAAGGGCCTTAATCGTATCGGCAACCTTGTCGTTCCCAACAGCAACTACTGCGCCTTTGAGGACTGGGTAGTTCCTATTCTCGATACTCTCGTTGCCGAACAGGAAGCGTCGAAGTCGACAGAAACACCTATTCATTGGACACCAAGCAAAATCATTGCTCGCCTAGGCAAAGAAATCAACGATCCTTCATCTATATACTACTGGGCCTGGAAGAACTCTATACCCGTCTTCTGCCCTGCGCTGACAGACGGGAGCCTCGGTGACATGATGTATTTCCATACTTTCCGTTCCTCTCCTGACCAGCTACGAGTTGATATTGTCGAAGACGTGCGTGCCATCAACACCTTGAGTGTTCGCGCCAAGAGGGCTGGCATGATCATCCTCGGCGGTGGAGTGGTCAAGCACCATATTGCTAATGCATGCCTGATGCGCAATGGTGCTGAGAGCGCAGTTTATATTAACACCGGCCAGGAGTTTGACGGCAGTGATGCGGGAGCTCGACCTGACGAAGCTGTTAGCTGGGGCAAAATCAAAGCTAATGCAGACAGCATAAAGGTCTATGCTGAAGCAACCGTTGTGTTTCCACTTATCGTGGCTGCTACATTTGCTTCACAGAAGAAGCAGGCTTGAAATAGCCTTGTGAATATATTCAGAGTCATCGGGTTCAAGACTCTCTTCAGCGTCCCATGCATCCAGTGTGCAGGATGTGTTAGTATCTATCAGCAGAGGGACGTGTAGGAGTATACTACAAGCCCGCGCACCGAATATGCGCCTGGGGTATCGTTCAGTTTAAGGGATCTACATCCATCTAGACCATAGACGAAACAACTAGACCGACGGTGCTCATGATTTACTAATCTATGAAGCCCGTTTCTTTCCAAAGATATGTGACAGCAGCCTTTAAGCTTCCAGTCCGGATATGGCCAACTCTTTGTAATTGGGATACTTCTCCGCTATGGAAATTACGGACTCGAGACCATCACTCTTCAATATCTAATACCGTTGATCTGTCGTATATCGTGGAAAGTATACATCCCGCCTTATATGTGGCCCTCATTTGGTATGTCACCCGTCTGGAAAATGGGCTCACATTCCTGATGAGAGTGTTGAAGTCAAAATACAGACAGCCCGGTTGACTTCATGAAGTGCTTATCCTTCATTAACTTGCGGGTTGACATATTGGACCAATTCTATGATAACTGCCTGATGCACTTGATAGATCTATAACTAACTCCATCCACTATTAGACACAGGACAGTACAGGGGAATCCTAGCCAACTGGTAGTTCAATGACTGGCTTCAGAACCTAGCCAAAATCGAACAGAGCCTGTAGCTTGTGATTCGGATTTACTAGCGACGAGATACAAGGAATGATATAGCGATCTATTTGGCGACAAGTTAACTGCTTGTTTAAGCGGCCTCTGAGTGTTATTTGACGAGCTAACAGCTTGAATGACGACTTATACAGGTGTTCAGGGGTTCAATTATTTAACTAGTAGCTATGAAATTCCACACATTACTGTTGCCTGTTTTCATTCCTTGAGCATCTCCTTTGCCCGCTCCAGTTTCGTCAAACAGAATATAGGCCTCCAGCATGCGAGGTCTCAACTTCACCTACGAGTCCTTTTTGCGATTTTGTCCCTATTTTAACCCGGGCCTCCTCATCGCGCACCAAGACCGGCAACCTCAACCCCCTTATCCATAAAGTCTTGACCCACTACAGTGGTTCGACTATCTATGGGGTTGGCGGGCACTCCGTCTTGATATCCATATCCGAAGATCTGGCCCTCAAGGTTTCCTCTAGAGCAGGCGGAGAGCATATCCGTCATGAGCAGTCCGTCTTCAAGCTGCTACAGGCTGAGCTCTGTCCGTACATCGCTCATTCTTACTTCTCCGCACCAGACATCATCTTTATGGAGCTTGTAACTAAAGAACGGCACACTTTACGACCGCAAGGGGGCAGCAAGACAAACCGCGTTCTATCATGAAGTGGATGCAACAGCTCTGCGAGGCAGCGGTGGCTTTCGAGAACTAATGGATACGCCCCCGGAGGCATCAACCCTCGGAACATCCTATTTGACGACCAGGATAACGTTCGACTAGTTGATTTCGATCATGCACTCAAGATCGGGGAGAAAGTAGAAGCGGGTGAAGAGCCGTATGTGCGTCGCTGCGGGGCCCACTATGGAATTGCAGGGCCTTATACAGAACAGTTTGCCTTGGGATCTGTGCTGTGGTACCTGAGTCGGGGCAAGGAATTGTATTCCGACATGGACGGGGCAGAGTAAGTCAAAAGGTTGAGCCGGCATATTTTTCCCGAAGTGGACTCCGAAGATCCCATAGATGCGATCATTAGTGACTGCTGGCAGGCGAAGTTTGACTCTACGGCTGCGTTGGCGAGACGGGTTCGTCAAGTCGCTTTTGAAAAGAGCATTGAAGGAAAGACGCAAGAGTGTCAGCAGCACTACGATTCTCCCCGATCTGCCTTAGATAAGAGTACAGAGTGACGAGCTTAACCGTTAGAATCGTTGCTTGTTAGTAGATAAAATATTATGATGTTGATCATTAGTTAGTGTTTCATCGTGTGTTTTCCTTTTGATCAGGTCAGAGTCGCATGACATGGCGTTGTTCCAGACCCAGGAACGCAAACTCCC
Organism: Trichophyton schoenleinii; assembly: GCA_018357685.1. NCBI lineage: Eukaryota > Fungi > Ascomycota > Eurotiomycetes > Onygenales > Arthrodermataceae > Trichophyton > Trichophyton schoenleinii. The sequence continues at coordinate 1,787,197 of WOFF01000001.1, forward strand.
AGCAGATCCATCTATTTGAGTTCGACGTCAACAGGCAGCCTAGATATGCCGAGCTGTGACAAAGAGCTGAAGCTAAGCGCCGGGATGGGGGTGTGCACATGGTGGTGGTGGTGATGATTGCGCCCACAGAGCAACATCAGTCATAGCTGTGCCGCCCTCTAGGCAGCAGCGTCGCTGCCTGCTGCCCGTCCCTTGCCAGCAAGCAAGAATCATCACTTTGTAACCAGTCATCTCGACTAAACTTCGTATCCTGGACGGATGCTGGGGCGGTGGATCGGGTTCCACTCTGGAGGTCAAGTCACCGGCTTCAAGGGTGCTTTCTTCGGCCAGAACTCGCAGCCAATCCAGCCAATATGCAAGAACCCAGCACCATCACGAGTTTACTGTAGCCTAGACAGAATAAAACCTGGAGTCAGCGAGCAGTCATGAACGCGGGCGGTGGCTGTAGGGTATCGAACTAAGTATACGGACCAGCTGGGCAGACAGGCAGATCGGGTCGGCAGGAAGAGCCACCACCGGAGCCAGCGTGTCTCCAGCCAGCGATCTCCAGCGTCTCCGCCATCCATGTCTCGCCGGCCGCCGTCTGTCCTGGCCGTGTCTTCCTGGCCCCGTCCTGGCCCCGTCCTGGCTTCTCTTCCTCTCTCTTCCTCTCTCTCTAGCGCTGCTGGTTGCCTTGTCTTTGCCCTGCTCTGCGGCCGGCGACGCTGATTGGTCCGCGAGCGCAAGGCGGTTAAACCCTCTTTTGGGGCTAGCGGGCCCCCCGGTTCGGCTTAGTCACGAAACCTTCCCGCTAACTAGGCTCGACTAGTTAAACGGTGAGCCCCAGGAAGGCCAGCATCATCGACCTTCCGTCACCGTCCATCCTCGCTCCTCACCTTCATCCTCATCCTCGCCCAACGACCAGCTTCTTCGCCAGCAGCGCCCTCGACGTCTTCTCTTCTCACTCTGCACACCTCCAAACTATTTGTTGTATCCATCGTCTGCCGTCCTAGGAGGCGCCTCTGTGTCTATTCACTGCTCCCCAGCTAGTTAGTCTTATCTCCGCATCATAGCTGTCAGTCATAGCTGTCTCACCGTGCTCTGCTGCCTCTCACCGGCTAACCACGTCTGCTCTCACAGCTGCCTGGCTAGATACAGCATTCTTGCGGCTCTGTTGATGTGTTGTGTGCCTCGTCTTGTATCCATCTGCAAGCCAGAAGAGCCCATCTTGCACGCACAGAGTACAGCCTAGCCCCCCAGCCTACGCACAGCCATTCTCCCCATTCACGGCACAGCCTTTCAGCTCATAAGAGCCAATGGAGGTTGCCGTGGAAGCTCAACGAGCCTCTCTCAGTCAACCGGCCCCTCCCTATACCTCTTCTTCTCAGACTCATGCCTCGGTCGAGCCAGAGCCGCAGGCTGAGTCCCCAGATCGCCACCAGGACCAGCAGAGCCACGACCAACCGCTACAGAATGGTATTATGCCCACGGTAGCAGGTGTCCCTCCACCATCATCTACTACACACACCTCTGCTACAGAGACAGAATCCTCGGATCCTGATCGACCGGTCGTAGAGACCCTTGCACCAGTCACCTCTGAGACAACCGAGCAGTCAGTCAACACTCAGGTTGTCGAAGTCATCGAAACTCCTTCAACAGATGCTCCCGTTGTGAATGGAGAGCCAGACACGATGGAAACCGATACCGCTGTAAATGGCGGTCAGGCTCCCGTGGATGGCCAGATTCAGCCCCAAAACGAGAACACACCGGTCAACGGCACGACCGAACAACAAGATCAGTCACAACCTCGAGAGAATGAGGAACCATCAGAGGACTCCTCGCCTTCTACCGCTTCTGACGGGTCGACAGACTCCAGTGAGTCAACCGAGCGAACGGGAGAAGACTACGACGAGGAGGACGAGAACGATGAGCCGGCCTACTGGGCCGAGTACAAGGAGGATACCTCCGTGGCAGAGGGAGACGAGCTCAAGGAGATCGAAAGTGGGGATGCCGATCACAGTGCTCATGAGTGTAAGCCTCACAGGAAACTACTGCTCGGCAGCGCAGCCACTTAACTAACCCTTCTTCTCGATAGACGATTACATCGAAAAATCCTTCTACCATGAACTAGATGATCCAGAATACAAGCCGATAGAGAAAGCCCGTATAACGTGGAAGATAACCGGAGTCCGGGGTACCAAGGAAAAGCCTAACAGAGCTACCATCATTCGGTCTCCACCGGCCTACATCGGCGGATACTACTGGACCCTAAAGTTCTTCCCTCGTGGAAACAGTGTGGGATCACTCAGTGTTTATCTCGAGTGTTCCCCAACACCACCAGTGCAGGACAAGGTAGTTCTCGAGACCGAATTCAAGGTCCTCAAGGGTCCTCCTGATGCGGTTTTGAGCGACCTGACCCCCGACCAAGAATTCAAGCTGGCTGCCACTGTCGCTCCACCCAAGTCCACACAATCCGAAGAATCTTCCAGAAAAAGTCAGGAAAAGGACCAAGAAGAGCTTCCAGAGGCAGACAGCGAGGAAAAGACAGAGAGTGAATCGTCTTCCAAGCCGAAATCGGACTTCCGTATCTCGGCTCAAATCGGAGTCGTTCTCTACAATCCAGAGGAACCACGAACAGGCTGGACTCAATCCTCCTGCCACCAATTCAACTCCCACAACTTCGACTGGGGTTGGACACACTTCCATGGGCCAGGCCCATGGAACACCATCCATCTCCGCCAACATGGCCAGCGTCAGGCCCTCCTCCGTAACGATACTCTGTGTTTTGATGCATACATCCGCCTCTTCGATGATCCCACAAAATCTCTGTGGTGGCATTCTAGCGACTCGGAGCCCATTTGGGACTCTTACTCCCTTGTTGGACTCAGGCCTATGGGTGATGTGTCGGTGAACTACTGCCAGCACACAGCAGGCTTAGTGCCATGGCTTCTCCTAACTCCGTTTAGAGAACTAGTCAAGAGTATCGATGTTATGAAGCATATCAACGATATAGCTGCCCGCCCAAAACCGGTGTGTGAGGCACTACAGGTTATCGTACATGAGATGACCGCGGAGAACATTGCCTCTGTACGCACAGAAGGAGTACGAAGGGCACTAAGATACCTGCTTGAGGCCTCTGGAGATGTAGTTGAATTCTGGGAGCGCCTTCGACGAAGCCTACAGATCGAACTTGCTGGCACTGATGCTATTGAGAAGCTGGCCTCCATCTTTGATAGTCCCCACGATGACTCGAAGATGTCGGACGAGTCATTAAATATGCTTCCTCGTGATTTCAACAGCCGCATTCGTATCACCTCCGAGAATACTGAGAGCATCCAGTCTGGTGTCACAGAATACTTAAAGGCTCGAGATGGCAAATGGTCGCTCCCTCCTGTCCTCCAGATCGAACTCTCCCGTCAGAAATTCGATAAGAAGGCTCGTCAATGGAAATTCCTTGTCAACCGTGTACACCGTAACGAGGAACTTGATCTCTCTAGCTTTGTCGACTCTGAAGTCCAGGGTAAATACACATTGTTCAGCTTTGTTGCGCACAAGGGCCATCGGACATCACGATGGTATTACCCACTCGTTCGGCCTGCTGGCCAAGGAACGCATTGGCTCGCCTTCAAAGGTGAAGACCCTTACCGAATCGAGTGTTTGACTGCCAAAGCTGCCACAGAAAGTTATGAAGGCTTGGATATTGCAGAGGTTGGCAACGGAGAGCCCATTAACGCCGAGATCGCAGTCGCATTTATCTACATCCGCAATGATCTGCAGGACCAATACTTGACTCCCAAGCTTGAGTCCTGGGCCCCTTCGCCTGCATGGCACCGTTATATGCAGGGCCTCTCCCCTGACAAATCAGCCGTTGAGCCAGAGCAGCAAATCCCAGTTGTCTTCTATGGTATAAACGGCGTATCGAAAGATGCACGGAATCCGGCGGCGGCATATGATGTTATTGACCATCTAACTTCGGAAAAGGACACGATAACAATGACAGTTCCTGTTTCAATGAATGTCGGTGAATTGAGAGCCAAGCTTGCAGCCCAACTATCAACAGATGAAAGCCCAGTTTCCAACGAGAGAATACGTATGTGGACTATTGGGGCACCACATGAGGTCCGTTTGTTCAATTTCAGCATGGAGCCCCTAGTTTCTATGGGCTTTCAGCTTTCGAGCCTTGGTTGGAATGCTTTGCGCATATGGGTTCAAATCTTGAACGAGGGTAAGTACCAACTAAAATTGAATGTTGTGCAAGATATACCATAACTAACTTTAACTTCTTCTCTAGAAGATGTAAAATACTTCGCTATCCCCGAATTTGTTCCTCCACCACCTGTTCCCAATGAAACAGAGATGAAGGAGGATTTGCCGGCTCCCCCCTCACTTCCCCTCGTTGAAAACGAGGAGCAACCTCAGCCAGCTCAAGAGGTCCAACCGTCCAGCCAAGATGGAGATGTCGAAATGAATGATGCTAGCCCCGAGGAAGCACCTAGCCAACCTAATCAGAACCAGGATGAACCTGAACAGCATTCAGAACATATTCCTAGTGCACCAGAACCGCCAGAACATGAGATGTCGGATAATGTTCCTGAGCAACCTGAGACGAATGGTATTGAACCCACCTCCGTTCCCGAAGCTCAGACCGATGAACAAGCTGCAAACGAAGCTATCATTGCCTCAATAATAGCACAAGATCTCGCACTCCTAGACCAGTCGCAGGAGATGGACACAAGTGGCAGCTTTACCGAAGCAAACGGAATTCCACCCCCTCCACCTATGCTGGACGAAGAAGTTCCAGGTTCCCCAAGAAATGAGGTCGAAGAAAGCAGGGAAGCCCAAGAACATCACTCTGGCTCTGAAGACTCGCAGATGGAAGGTTCACCGATTGTTGAATCTCAAAACGACGCTCCTGAGGAAACAAATGCTCAAACAAGCCACGAGGAAGTCCAGAGAGCGGAGCCCGTAATTCTTGAGCCCCCGGTCACAAAATCAGACCTTATTCTGCCATGCGACCAAGTGTACTACTTCGTTCAGGAATTCGACGCTGACAAACAGACCGTGGAAACCGTCGGTGCTTTCTTCGCGAGATCGTCTTGCAATGTTCGCGAGCAGGTTCGAAAGACCCTGGGTCTATCTGAAGATCAGGGATATAACTTTTGGTCCCGTCGTAAGGCCGTGGCTTCGGTTCACAGCGTCTCGTCAAGTCACAAGTTCAGAGATCTGATGAACGACGTCGGATGTATCATTTTTGGGAAAACCATCCCAAAGCGCCGGTAAGCAACGAGAATGGATCATGAGCTGAGTAGTAGGTACTAACAAGTTATCTAAATAGACAAACTGAACTTGTGGAGGAAGGCTCTTTCCTTTCCCCAGACCGTCTTCTAGAATATCTCTGGGCCGTTGATCGCCAACACCCAAATAAATCCTTCACTGGTAAAAAGACAATAGAAGCCATTCTAAATGGTGAATACTATTCCGGTGACCTCTGCAAAGGTTACTACCACGGCAGCGGAACTCACATCTCCGAAGCCGGTGACACCTACACCGGTGACTTCGTCCAAGGCCGTCGCCAGGGTACAGGTATGATCGAGCACAGCTCCGGTGACACGTACACCGGCGATTGGTTCGAAGACCAACCACACGGCCAAGGGACGTGGGTCGAACACAAGACCGGCAACAAATATGTTGGCGGCTACCGTAACGGTAAACGCCACGGCAAGGGCGTCAGTTACTGGGAAGTAGCTGACGAGGAGATGAACCTTTGCCAAATCTGCTATACCGAAGAACAGGACTCGCTGTTCTATACCTGCGGACACGTGTGTGCCTGCGGAACATGCGCGAGACAAGTCGAGATTTGTCCCGTCTGCCGAGAGAAAGTCATCAGCGTCGTGAAGATTTTCAGATGTTAAGCATGATATCTATTCGCATATCATATACCATAAACCAAATACACCAATACAACATCCTACCACCCATACATGGACTGAGAATTAAAAACCACCTTCTCCCTCTTTTTCCAACTCACCCCTATATCAACCTCATTGCAAAATCTCTCCCTAGATCAAATAGTCTCTTTACATGGCGTCCTGTCTTTTACCTGAGCCAATTCCAGCAAATTTACTCCCCTTTTGCTTTCTTTTTTTCTACCTTTAATCATGACTTGAACGCTTGGTGTGGTGTTAACCACCACGATTCCCTCCCATTTTTTCTCCCCGAGTTTAGGCTGTGTTGATCTTTTCCCATTATCTTAACCCAAGTGCTGCTTTTACCCGTTCCACTCATCTCTACCTGAACTCTTCTATCTTCTTCAAATGTATTCAGACCAAAGTGTTCATACCTTCTGGTGCCATGTTGCTTTGCGGCTTCTCCCGGCGTAAATTGTTCATTTAGCCCCCTGACGATGAGGAAATATTAGTTTGAAATCCGTTCTTTCATTTAACTAGCTATGCTACACTGATACTAATTCGGGCCCGAAATAGACGTTTATCTTTCCGAAATCAAAAACGTCCATACTTGTTTATCATTCGTTAGATGAGTTTTGCTTGGAGATCTAGAAGTGCTAGAATATCCCGGCCGTGGTAGCTGAACTTTGTACCAATTATAAGATAAAATGATGGGTGTATAAGAAGGTATGTCAAGTATATCTGTCCATCAGAGCCTTGAATAAGGGATCCTGCAGAAGCTCAGCCGCGGTTGGGCGCTTCTCTGGTTCGAAGCAGAATCCCTGGCGGAACAATGACGAAACAACTTCAAGCTCGGCTTGATCAATGTCGGGGCGTAAACGTTTTATTTGGGTTTCGATGGCGGTTTGAGGATTTGGTTTTGTATCCTGATCATACCAATGGTCCTTATATTCCCAGAAAAGATGTCCTTCCACTCAGCGGGAAGTGGACCAAGGCTTTCAACCATACTTGGAATGATATCACCCGCAAAAATTATTTCTGATAATGGGAAATCCCAAATAGAATTCCGAGAGTACACACAGGTAACTCCACGTGTCGCAGGCTGTGCTGCGTGGCGGTTAGGGGGGCCATCCTATTCGACTATCACAGCCTCGATACTCAACGACTCCATGTCTACGCCGCGTCAAGACAGACCCCAGAACTGGAGCTCCTTATTGAAGCTATTGTTTCCAGACTGCCATCCTATTGTTAGCTCTGCTCGGTAATAAAGCTAGACGTGCTGCTCAGTCCTCAGTCGGGGACTACGGAAAACCTCTGGTAACTGGCCAAAAATGGGTGCTTTGACGTGGTTATCTCCTGAAAGTTTAATTTCGGCCAGGTATCAATAAATTTAAGAGAAGATAAAATGCCGTTTAGGTGTAAGACCAACCCAATTGATAAAACAGAAGTGTAATGTTACGTTAAGAGTTGGCTGGCCAATGGATCTCCTTAGGTACAAGTTCAGTTATGACCTCCTCCAGGCGTTCACCAATGGTATAGTGTGTGTCGTCCCACTCCTGGAGCTCCGAGTGAGGCAGCTTTTCAGCCATATATCTGGTCAATCGAATGGGCGAGTTTGTGTCCTGTGTGCCATGCCATATCCGGATTTTGTCGTAAGTAACGTCTTCAAAGCGAAACCCCCAGTCCTGGGAGAGGAGTTGTGCTTCATGCACAAATCCACGAGATCCCTGCGCAAACCCCTCAAAGGCAATACGCAAGAGAGCCTCTCGCCCTTCCTGCGTGGGCGTCTTGTCGTCTTCCTTTTTTGTGCTCTCGATCCAATTATCGAGCCAGCGTGTGACGTAGCTTGTACCTGACACCCATCGTAAAGAACCAACGAGCATGTTTGTCATCCCGGTAAATGCCCAGGGAACGTTGTTAGCTGCCACGCCCATCATCCTGGACACAAGAGGTACGTCCTGGGTGCCAGCTATCCATGGACCAGCCCCTGCAAGAACACCAACTGCAGAAAGGGACTCGTGAGGTAAGGCGTGGGCACAGGCTACGGCATAGGGTCCTCCGCCCGAACCGCCCAGAATGGCGAAGCGGGATATCTTAAGGTGGCGAGTGAGGTCCTGGATATCGTTTGGCCAGTCTATGATGCGACGATGGGGCTGGAAAGTAGATATCCCAAAGCCAGGGCGGTCCGGTGAGATGACTCGGATTCCATGGCGTTTGGCGATTGAGTCTGTCAGAAAGGCTTCCAGCCGCGAAGAGGGCCATCCGTGGAAATAGAGTAGGGGATAGCCTGATGGACAGCCGTATTCAGTGTACCCTAGCGCCCGGCCATCACGGAGAGAGGCTGTCTTGTCTGGGAATGAGGCCAGACTGGGGGGTATAGATGTTGGCGTTGCGGTTGACAGGGAGAGTCTTGGACAAGGGGCCCTCATCTTAGAGTAAACAGAGTAATTTATATATATTTATTGAGGATGGGAATGATAGAGAAGCAGAACGAATCTGTCCGTCCATCACGGCTGTTTATATATCCCATCTTCCTGTCTTCTCTGGCCTGGTGACTGACTGCGGTCGTCGGAACTGGCTTTGATATCAGGTCCTGCGCTTAATATTACGAGCCGCCATATACATCCCAAAACGGACGGTGCCTTGCTCTGATTGGCCAGACAGGCCCTCCCCCCAGCGCCGCTAAGCGAGCTCCCGCAGGGCTTGGCGGAACTCGCAGGATTCGAGGCGTTTGATGGGAGTTTGCGGGCGATGACGCTGGACGAAGAAAAGCCGGATGGGATGTTGATGTTGACGGGGAGAGAGACGAGCTACTCTGGGAATACGGAGTAGACGCTGTCTTAAAATTAAGAAACCCTGGAGCAGCTGTGATGCTGCAGATGGCTAGGGCTCCTCTTTACAGCCCAACGGCCAGCCCAACAGCCGACGTCAACATCAACACCACCCACGGAGTACTTCCTACAGGCAAAATGAAGGGATGCGATGATCAATTTCTCGTCTCTTCTTCGTGTTTCTATACGGAGTACCCGTACGCTGTACTACGTACTTATGCCGAGGAGAACTGACATCTACGATGACTTTGTTTCAAGCTTTTCATTTCTTCTTCGTGTGCAACATCAGTCTCCGGGCTAACAACTATCGATGCAAACCAGGACTTTGGCCTCCTCTGTCAGGTCACAGCAAGCCTCGATATTCCTTGATCGGTGTGCATCCTGCAGTCCAACACCAAGCTGGGCCGGTTTTGAGAAATACACAGGCAAACGAGAGCTTCTGGTGCTAGATCTTCACATGAGCCGAGGGCAGATATCATAAGCTCTACCTAGCGTCCAATGGAGTAGAAGATGCACAGGGGTTTGATGGCTGCAACAGCCACTTAATACGAACTTCCCACATGCAGGAGATGAGAATGCCGTACGGAGATGAACCACTATTTGGGCATTAAGTTCGCCATCGCTGCTAGCAGACGGCACAAAATGCAGATTTTCCCTTCCCCAGGTTTGCTGGTTTGCGGGGGACCGGCGGAGCAGAGGAAGCCGGGGATTGATGGAGTCTATAAAAGGGAGTTCCCTGGACTGCTGGCGATACCAGACCACATATACCCACCGCTGTCCATCTTCAAGTCACAGTCTATATCTCATCCTCCACAAGATATAACGAAGCCACAAAACACAAAATGAAGCTCTCATCCATCTTCTCGGCCGTTGTTGCCGCGCTTGCTACCACCGTCGTCGCCTCTCCCATTGCAAAGCGTGACGGAGCTGCTGTCGTCAACTCTGTCAATACCATCTCCCAGCAGATCACTGACCTCGACAATGTCGTCAAGTCCTATACCGGCGGCTTCATCACCCCTATCAAGATCCAGGTCAAGACTAGCAAGTTGACCTCGGGCCTCAAGAATGCCATCAAGACCGTCCAGGAGTCCGCCAAGTTCAACGACCAGGAGTCCCAGGCCGTAGCCACCGCATTCGTCCAGCTCAAGCCAAAGATCGATGCCGTGCTTGCCTCCCTCATTAGCAAGCAACCAATCTTCAAGAAGGGCATCCTCGGCGTCCCACTCGACTGGCTGGTGAGAATCAACCTCCAGCAGCAAAAGGACCTTTCGGCCAAGCTGGGAGACGAGACTGTGCTCAAGCTGAACGAGCAGTTTGCCAAGTTGGCTCCCTTGATCAATAATGCCATTGCCGAGGCCTTTGCTAAGGCGATTGCTGCTTTCTCTTGAGTGATAGGAGTAAGATGGATGATCGATGTACAGGATGAAATGAGACCGTTATGTCGTGCCAATGCATAATGTATATACCAAACTCTCCCTTGTATAAGGGCCGTCATGATAAAAATGACAGGTAAATAATGGCATCTGTCTATATCAGCCAACTGAGGTCCTGTTGCAGTAGAGAAATAACCTTCCGCATGGAACAACGGATGACCCATCGCTGGGGCGCCGAGAACCACGTAGTCCATCCAACAGTCAGCTCGTTCGTCTTGAGAGCCTGGTCTGTGCATTTATATGTGCCTCAGTTATTAGACGGGATCAATATGTAGCTCAATTCAGCGACTAATATTGTCTGTTATTACTTTCGTTAACATCATCACCGCCATACAGGACTTCACATACCCCTCCAATGGGTATGTCCATCACTGCATCAGTCCCCTCATTCCACACCTGGTCCCACGGTATTCTCTTCTGCGAGCCCATGATCTGTGCCGTCGCCGCATCAGGGTTCATCTTCGCTGAACCTCCCGGTCGACGCCTCCCTTTGCTATCTATCACAGCAATGTTCGCCGCGTCATCAACTAGATTCTCAATGCTGTTCATTGGCAGTGTTAGGTAGCCCGTGTTATACGCTGCTAGGGCAACATATATGTAGATAATGGTCATCACTAGGAAAGACGGTATTGCTAGAGACCACCATCGGTTGGGGTAGTAATGTATACCCAGATTATGTAGAAATGGAGATGGTAAGAAGGACCATAGCAAATACATTACTATATAATATCTCATTAGGAATTGCTCTCGATGACTGGAAAGAAGCTCTCGACTTACAGAATGCAAGGGACGATGCCAGATACAGGACGAACCCATAGTACTCATACGTAGGCACTTTTGGACTCGCTCGAGGCACGGTCGTCGCATTGCGCGCGGACTTGGCCACCGCAGCTTCGGTATCATTGGGCGTTTCGACATCAGAGCTATCGGGTGTCGTAGGACGTGACGTCGTTGCCGAGAAGGACGGGCGAAGTAGAGAAGTCAACGACGGCGAAGGAGGGAGAGGAGTAGGCGGTCGGTTATAAAACGGTGGCGCAAATGCATGAGGTAGAGACACCGTGGATCGTATGTACGGCCGGTCAATGGCGAAGTTGTCTTCTTCCTGGGAGCTTTCTGCTCCCTCGCCTTCATCTTCTCCTTCGTCTTCGTCCTCCGACCCAGACGCTTGCGGTGAATATTGAGAGAGAAATTCTGCTTCTTCCGTGCCCCTGACTTCATCGTCCTCTTCTCCATTGATCACCACATCATCCTTATCAATAGCGTCTCCTCTGTCTTCGTCGTCTCCTTCTGGCTGAGGCTCTTCCTCGTCGATATAGTTGAGAGACTCGACATCAGGGCTGAGTGGAGGGAACGGCTGGCTGGACTCGACCGACCGCACGCTCTTTGGGCTCAGGGGACACTCATCGGCGCTCCCATTCATCGCACCTGGCATCAGCGGGTCCGAACTTCGTCGCTTTCAGCTTCTGCTTCGTCTGCTTCGGCGCCTTGATCTTTTTTTTTGCTTCTCCAGATTCAAGTGAAGTTACATCATATGGAGGCTCAAGTCATGCTCTTACATTACAATACAAGAATTAATGGGACAAAAGCATAAATAACCAGGTACATACGGTAATATTACATCTCAAATGGGTTAGTCATATATTGATGAGTCTCTACCAATTTTCGCGACGTTAGATGAACTTCGACAAGGCAACCAGCTTTTTGATATCATCTTTATTAAATATAGAACTGGCCTCTCGGATATTGTAAAGGTATTAGCGAGATGGATCCTTCACAGCCTACAACGCCGAGTAAAACTGCCGGTGCTCCTGACCCAAAACCACTTACTCCAGAGCAAATCCAGCGTATAGTAGGCATGACCTTTGATCCGGTTACAAAAATGAAAGACAAGGCATCAAGCAGCTAAAGGCGATTTTCAGGAATTAAACCGCTTGAAAGCAAAGGCTCTTCGTGAACAGAGAGAGGCCGAAGCACGAAACCGCGGCACTGGTAGCTCTGTTGTAGCTGGACGGAAGAGGCCCATATCATCAGTACTCTCGCCATCCAAAACGCCAGCCAACCTTCGAGATGGACGAAATAACCCGTCCACGACAGGTGAACGGCCGCTGGATACTATACGGCCTGTACGGGCGTTCGCCAAATATGTAGAGTACGACTTTAGCAAGATGACAGATACCAAGGGTGGATTCTTGACCGCAGAAGATGACCCTCACAACAAGGCTCTTTACTCCAAGGATCACGATGGAAAGCCGGCTCATATGACCCAACGAGACTGGGAGCGGTATCAGCAACTACAGGCTGCTCGGAAAGATCCTCATGGGCCCTTTGCTCCAGGGGCTACAGTACAGGACTCTGGGAAGCAAAAGAAGTGTCGAGAATGCGGTACCGTGGACATAGACTGGAAATGGGACGAGGTCTTCAAATGTTCTATTTGCAGTGTTTGCAAGGAGAAGTTCCCTGAGAAGTACAGTTTACTCACAAAGACAGAAGCAAAGGAAGACTATCTCCTCACTGATCGTGAGTTCAAGGCCCAACACGCCTTCTTCTTCTCTTAAACCTAGCTAACATTTACGCGCAGCCGAACTCAAGGATGAAGAACTGCTCCCTCACCTAGAGCGGCCGAACCCGCATAAGTCAACATGGAACAACATGATGCTCTTCCTCCGGTTCCAGGTAGAAGAGTACGCCTTTTCGGCGAAAAAATGGGGGTCCCCGGAAGGCCTTGATGCCGAGTTCGAACGGCGAGAAGCCGACAAAAAGAAACGAAAAGAAGCACAGTTCAGGACCAAGCTGAAAGAACTGAAGAAACGCACCCAGTTCGAGGCGCATCGCAGGAACAGGGAGGGCGGCGGCGGTTCGTTTGGCGATACCCTTGGTGGCCGCCAGAGACACGTCCATCAATGGGGGAGGCCAGTAGACAACGCCGAGACGGGCATGAGCGTCAAGACCTGCGTCGACTGCGGCATGGAGGTAGAAGAGATAGTATTCTAATACGTACCTTGCCTTTTTGCTCCTCACGATCTTGTTCCTCTCTGGCTTCAGGCGGTTGTCACCATGTTATTGTTTGTATATAATGGGCGGGATTATTCATGTTAGCATCCCAGGAATGCCAGATCGCGGCTTGGCAGGCTAAAAAGTGAGCTTCGAACAACAAGCAGCGATCCTTTTTTTTTTTTTTATTTTTATTCATTCAACCTTCGGCATCGAACAGCAAACCGGTGGCGACAACGCCGCAGATTCACCTCGTCTGGACGTTGCTATACTTGCATCTCACCTCTGAGGCCTTGCCGGGGGCGGTTGGTTTATTCTTAGCCAGCACTTGACCTCTCCTTTTTTTTCCGCCAGCCGAAAGGCCGTTGACGGCTTACCCTGCCAAGCGTGTCCTCGCAATAGTAATAGACCTGTCTACCCTTGACTCTGGCTGGTCTGCCGATATATCTTAGTCCGTTCGTCCTGGTATTTTGATGGCCTGGCAGCCACAGTCTGCCATGGCCGGAAATGGTGGAATGGGTGGTGGGAGTATGGATGCGAGTAACGGTGGAGGCCAGCCTCAGGGCACGGAATACACGTTACAGGGTCAGTTTTGCATGTTTGCTGGAAGAGGACGCTTCATTTATTGGCGGCTGATCGCTCTATAAAGAGTTGAGCTTTGATTTGTGCTAATAATGATTCGGTTTACAGGTGTGATGCGCTTCCTACAGACCGAGTGGCATCGACATGAGCGTGACCGAAACGCCTGGGAAATCGAGCGCGCTGAGATGAAGTCGAGGATTGGGAGACTGGAAGGCGATGCTCGGACGAGTAAAAGGATGCATGAGTCCCTGGGGAAACATGTCCGGATCCTCGAGGTCGCGTTGAAGAAAGAGAGGGAGAAATCGAGCAAGCTGGCTGCAGGGGAGAAGATCGAACCCAGTGTCGACCCCAAGGAAGTTGCTAAGAAGAGTCTCAAGGCTCTGGAAAAAAGTATGGAACTTGATGCTTCCCCAGTCGTTGTTTGATTGCTTTTCTAATGCACGTTTACATATAGAACAACCGAAGCCGTCGTCCGGTCTTGATAATTACGCTGACGATGAGGAGTCCAATAGCCCTGACGCCCAACACGAAAATGAACGGGACAAATCTAGGCTGTACCTTGGAAAATGCACACAAGAAGTTGCTTACCATGTCATCCCCGGATCTCATCCACCTCCGGAAATAAACGAACAGGACCTGTTGAATCATGACTACCAACAACATCATATGCAACGACAACAACCGTTGGACAGTAGTTATATTCAGGAGCACCAACGGCAGCAGCAGCAATCTGTGCCACAGCAAAAGCAACAATTAGTCCCGGCACAGCCTCAATTGAATCATGTGAGCATGGTTCGAGAACCAGAGGGCTCCCAAATGATGATGCCAACGTATAACGAAAACGGTGCGCAGGGTTCGGCTCAACGGGAGTTCCTTGATAGGAGACCCCAGGAGCCGCAACGAGCAAATGAAACCACGCAGGAGGAGCGCAACGCCAACTATGAATTCCCGTCCAAAACCGAAGAACCCTCACAAACTGAGAGCAAGTCTCCAGAAACATTTTCAGGAAAGGAAGATTTTGGGAAGCCACCAACGACTGATGATATTATCGTTGACGAAGCCGATGGTTGGAATTTCGATGAAGCTCCCTCGACCGAGCCCACCCCGGCTCCGGTCACTCGCCGCCCCGACACAGATGCTTTTCCCAGCGCGAACTTCATCCCCCCCAAGTCTCCCACCCGTGGACGTGGATCCAGGAGAAAGAGCTCTGGCGGGAGAAGACGAAGTGACGGCAACCCTGATGTCCGTGAACTTTCTGGATCTGCCGGTCCAAAGGCAGATACAACTAACTTCAAAGTACGGTTTGCTTTACGCGGACACTTGGATGTAGTTCGATCCGTGATATTTACTGGCGGTGGAAGCCCCTCCGAGCCTGAAATCTGCACCTGTGGTGACGATGGAACTGTCAAGCGATGGATAATACCCGCAACATACGGCGTCTTCGGCTCCAATGTTGCAGCTCCAGGGTCAGATCTTGATGTTACGAGCTATTTTACTCACCGTGGGCATAACGGCTCTGTCACTGCACTTGCCGCCTGTCCACCGTCCCAAAACTTCTCCAGCGGTGGTCGTGCTACTGGCGATGGCTGGGTGTTCTCTGGCGGGCAAGATGGGTGTGTTAAGGTCTGGGAGCGAGGCAGAGTCGACCCCAAGGCTACCTTAGACGGCCATAAAGATGCCGTCTGGACTGTTTGTGTTCTCCCAGGCACGTCAAAGTCAGTATTCGGTGATCAATGCAACGCCAATGGAGGCCCCGATCGTGTACTCCTTGCTTCTGGAGCTGCTGACGGCAGGATATTGATATGGGCCATAAGTGCGCCGCCCCAGCTCTCTTCACCCCAGACCAGCTCTAGAAGAAGCGCCGGTGGGAGCAGGCGTGCAAACTCTATTTCCTCGGGTTCCAATTTCCCTACTTCTCCTCAACCCAGCACTGCCAGTTCGACTACATTCAACTACACACTGGTCCATCAGATTGTGAGAAACGATATTGCCCCCACCTGTATCAGCCCATTGTCGTTGGCGGGAGTCAACTTTGTTGTTTCCTACGCAGATGCTTCTATTCTAGTCTATGATACCCGGACGGGAGAGGAAATTGTGGGCATGGCAAGCCTTGAGACATATGACGGCACTCGAGCCACTGGTGTCAATGCTGTTGTTGCTAGCACCATTGGTTTCGATGGTACAGCTAACCTGGACCCCAACCGAGCCATTTCGGAAGAAGAATCCGTTGTCCATGGTGCTACGGGCACAAGTGGTGGTGTCGAGGGTGTTGTCATCAGTGGTTACGAAGACCGTTATATCAGATTTTTCGACGCTAACAGCGGTAAGATAATAATTTCCCCTAATTCCCTCATTTACACAACATTTCTAATTTGAATAGGTCAATGCACATACACAATGCTAGCACATCCAGCAGCAATTTCCTCTCTTTCCCAGTCACCAGATGGACGAGAGCTTGTTTCTGCTGGACATGACGCAAGTTTACGATTTTGGTCCCTAGAGAAACGAAGTTGCACGCAAGAAATCACGAGCCATAGACTAATGCGAGGCGAGGGTGTTTGTTCGGTCGTCTGGAGTCAAGACGGAAGATGGGTTGCTAGCGGTGGTGGTGACGGCGTTGTCAAGGTATTTTCAAGATAAGTATCAATACCGCCGCCACGAAGTGAAGATTACTCCGAACGAAAACATTAGGTCCCTCGCCCTCAACCATGATATACATCTGTCTTTCATCTACCTTCTATCCCTATAATGAGACTCCGGACTTCTTTGAGTGAGCATATTCGACTTGGGTTTCTCCTTTGCAATCGTGCGAAGGTAGTCTTCTTGTTCTAATGATACCCCTTCATTTGCTCACAACTCTTCTTTACTATTATTATTATAAGATATGGGCGTTTGTATCCATCCATGCGCTGAATCTCTTCTTGAGCCATGTTTATCCCACGGCTTGGAGGGTACGATTGTCGCCTCCCCTTTTCTCCTTTAAGACACGCACGTACTTAATGCTTTTCCTTTCAATGCTTTTTTTTTTTTTTTTTTTTACTTTTTGACCTTTTCTTCATTTCCCTCCCCATAACACATCACCTTTAACGCTTTTCATTTTTCTTCTCTGCTGTGATGTATACTATCAAACCCCTAAGTTTCATCCCAATGTCTTCTTGATGCATCAATTTAGTTCTTTGACGAATATATACAATTTACGATTTCTTGGTATAGACATTCTATTGTATATAATTAGGAACAGCAACGCTCTAATTATCCGGTACTATCACTAAACTGCTGACAATAGGTCTACTTCAAGTAGTCCTTCAACCCAGCTTTGAAAATGGAGATCATAGTTGGGGCATGATCTGGGTTCGGTATCTTGTCTTGTATAAATACCCTAATATCCTCCCAGAAATTATCGGCATCATACAAGTTGGCGAAATCCGAGCGCAGGGATTGATCGCCCTGCGGCAACTCTCCTTCTTTTGGATCAGGGTCCTTCATTTCCGTATCCTCCTGTATGCCCAATTCAACAGGAGGTTTAGCCACCTTCGTTATGGCAGCAGCAGTCTTCAACTCTTCCTCGGGGATAACAGACGCTCCTCCTAGAACCATAACACTAAACTCTGCTGGGTTTTTCCCATTGACTATGTCTGATTCATCTGCCAAGATATCGGCAACAGATGTTCCTTGAACAGGTTTGCGTTTCCACAATAGCTTTATCTTGTCTAATGGCACCCTTTGGTCGGGATCGGTCGCATTGCTCGGTCGTATTCTCTGGTGGACAGCATCCTTAAGTTCCTGAACTGTGGCAGTAGCAAGAGCTACATTTGGAAGCTTGATATCTAGCACAGGGTTCCGGGCGGACTTTAAATGGACGGTTATTCCCTTAGATGAGCCTGGCGGTGCTGCCGTCTTGACTTTCTTAGGCATAGGCGGGTGAGGAGGATCAGTTAAGCGTGGGAGGATGATCTACAGGTCGGCATACTGTCAGTATGTTCTAGCCTTTTCGCCAAATGAAATATATATAGGCTCTTACCGGGAAACGAGGGGCGAATGTTCGAGGGTCATAGACGGTATCAGCTGGGACTCTGACTGGTTTTGAGTCCAGATAAGCCAGAAAACTCTTTGTAAATGATATCTCCGCCATTTTGACAGCTTTATCTCCTGCTTTTAATGCTTTAATCTCTCTGGGGGGCCGTCTATCAAAGCTGGATGTCCACCAAAGTCCGCTGTCTGTAGATTCGTGTTTGGTCGTTGCTTCTGCTTAGTAAGACTGATAAGCTGTAGCTATCACGTGATATGATAAACTCTAAAAATTATTTTTTTTCCTTATCGGCAAAATTTCGCTGGAAGAAAAAAGAAGCAACGCCAGGAATATTTATATATCGACAACCAACAGCACGGCCAATTGCGCCTTGATTTTGGGGAATTGACGCAAGATGGGTGTCGGGCGTCGCATTGGGAAGAAGCAGGGTCCCCCGCAACCGCTTGAAGAGTTCACCATAAAAAGTGGTAAAAAGGCGGTTAAGAAGCGGAAAGCAGACAAGGCGGACAGCGCTCCTAAGGGAGTCAAGCGACGAAGAGGTGTTGATGATGATGGCGATGGCGACGAAGAGCGGCCAAAGAGCGCAAAGACCAACGGCGCAAAAGCTGGGAAGAAAGACTTTGTGAAGCAGAAGAATACCAAGGCGCCTATCAGCGAGGGTGCACGCACCAAGGATGGGAAGCAAAAGGTAGCAAAGCCCGTGGAGGTTTCTGAACCGGAAGACTCTGAGGAGGATATGGATGATGAAATGCTTGATGATGAGTTTGGTGACCTAGATGGGGTTAGTGACGGGTCCGCAGACGATATGGGTGCGTTGGATCAGGAAGATTCAGATCTTGAGAGCCATTCAGCGTTCGATTCAGATGAGGAACGACCCAGAGAGAAGATGTTCTCAGACGATGAGGATCTTTCAGATGCGGAAGAGATTCTCACTGCCGCCAATATAGAGGGATTGTCCAAGAAATTGGACATGCAGAAGGAAGAGGAGGCTGCACAGGCAGAGCTTGAGCTGAAAGAGGCTGCTATGCAAACGAATATTGCAGGTGATGCACCAGATGTATTTGCGGAGCATGAAAATCTCACAGCTGGACTGGCTCCAAACCTGCAACTGCTTCGAACCCGCATCACAGATACAATTCGTATTCTTGGTGATTTAAGCACCCTTGGTCAGTCAGGAAAATCGCGCGCAGACTACACCGACCTCCTCCTAAACGACATATGTGTATACTACGGATACACTCCTTACCTTGCAGAGAAATTGTTTTCCCTGTTCACTCCTATGGAAGCATTCTCTTTCTTTGAGGCTAACGAGTCTCCCCGCCCAATTGTTATTCGAACAAACACACTACGTACCAACCGACGGTCACTAGCTCAGGCATTGATTAACCGAGGTGTTGTTCTAGAGCCTGTTGGAAAGTGGTCAAAAGTTGGTCTTCAGGTATTCGAGTCCCCAGTTCCTCTGGGTGCTACTCCAGAATACCTTGCTGGACACTACATTCTGCAAGCCGCCTCATCTTTCCTCCCCGTCATGGCGCTTGCTCCACAGCCCCATGAGCGTATCCTCGATATGGCAGCTGCTCCCGGTGGTAAGACAACATACGCTTCTGCGTTGATGCGAAACACTGGCAGCATTCTTGCCAACGATGCCAGTAAAACTCGTGCAAAGGGACTTATTGGTAATATTCACCGCTTGGGGTGCAAAAACACTATTGTCTCAAACATGGATGCTCGAACAGCTTTCCCCAAAGCTATTGGAGGCTTTGATCGAGTGCTGCTCGATGCCCCCTGCTCAGGAACCGGTGTTATCTCCAAGGATCCAAAGGTGAAAACGTCCAAGACAGAGCGCGATTTTTTGGCGCTACCGCACATGCAGAAGCAGCTACTGCTTGCTGCCATCGACTCTACCAACCATGCCTCGAAAACGGGCGGGTATATAGTCTACTCAACATGTAGCGTCACGGTTGAAGAGAACGAGGGCGTCGTACAGTACGCTCTCAGGAAACGGCCAAACGTGAAGATCGTCGACACCGGCCTCGGAAACTTTGGAACTCCGGGCTTCAAGAGCTACATGAATAAAAAGTTTGACGACAGGATGCCGCTGACTCGACGATACTATCCCCACCGTGAAAATGTTGACGGCTTTTTCGTCTGCAAACTGAAAAAGACCGGCCCCAGCCCTGCGGAGACGACCCAAAAGGCTCCAGGAACCTCCGAAGGTAGCGGTGGCGAAGAGATTATTGATAGGACCCCAATTACCCCAGAGACTGGGGATACCGATGCGGATGGCTTTGGCCCCTTCAACGAGGACGAGGACGAGCAGTACATATCTCGCGCTCAGAGAAACAAGCTCCGCCGCCAGGGCGTCAATCCCAAGGCGGCGATCAACAAGAAGAGCGGCCAGGATAGCGAGAATCACAAGCAAAAGAAGCAAAAAGGGGCAAAGGAGAAGAAGGATATATCTGCTTAGTCATCCGTAATATAACGTATTCGGAATACCAGTGTAATTTTTCAACCTTTATTTCCAGTTTTATATTTTTTTTATTTTTTACGAAAAAAACATCTTTTCAACGAGCGACGAAAGCGACGACGACGAAGAAACATCTTCTGCATCACCGACAAACGCCGTCTGCGTCCTCAAGTCCCAGCTGCTCGTTGTTCTTTTCGTTGGTGTTTCCGGTCGGCTACGTGTTTTCTTCTATCCTCTTCGTCGACGTTCAGCGCTTTCGCCCCATAACGAGTCGTCATCATCCCTGAGAGAAGGGGAAAACGCCCAGGTGGCCTTGCAAAGTCCATATACCAAGCCGAATAATCATATCGGTGCCACAGAACTGCGATAGAACTTCGAATAAAGCCTCCTAGACCTCGATAGGGAAGTTCTGATAAGTCATTCACGATGTCGGACCAAAAGAAGAATGACAACTACATCCCCATGGACAAGATGGACTCGGAGTCCTCCAGCAGCTACAAGCCGCAGCCACCACCACCACAACCGCGACACTCGGCCGTCTCTTCAGCAGCAAACAATGCTACTCTCGCTATTATCAGCTACTGTGCTTCCTCTATTCTAATGACTGTGACGAATAAATATGTTTTATCAGGTGTTGATTTCAACCTCAACTTTTTCCTTCTCTGTATTCAGGTATGTCGAGCAACCGCCTCTGTCGGTGACCAGTGAAACCTCTTATCTAACCATCTCTTCTTTCTAGTCTATTATTTGTATCATTGCAGTGCAGTCTTGCAAGACCTTGGGATTTATCAACTTCCGAGATTTCAGCTCAGATGAAGCTAAAAAGTGTATGTCCTTTGTATTGTCAACTCTCCTGCCATCCACTCCCCCAACTAACACAGTTTTTTCGCAGGGTTCCCAATTTCCCTCCTCCTTATCGGCATGATTTACACCGGTTCCAAAGCCCTCAAGTTCCTTTCAATCCCTGTTTACACCATTTTCAAGAACCTTACCATCATCCTTATCGCCTACGGTGAGGTATTGTGGTTTGGAGGCTCCGTTAGCGGTCTCACCCTCTTCTCCTTCGGTCTCATGGTCCTTAGCTCCGTTGTTGCTGCGTGGGCTGATATCACCCATGCCGTCAGCACTTCTGCTGGTACTGGCGCTGTTTCCACTCTCAACTCCGGCTATCTCTGGATGTTGATCAACTGTGCTTGTACTGCTTCGTATGTCCTCGGAATGCGAAAGAGAATCAAGTTGACCAACTTCAAGGATTTCGACAGTAAGTCAAGTTCCTAGTCCCCATACATTTACGCAATTCTCTAATTCTATTTTCTCTTAATAGCTATGTTCTACAACAACCTTCTCTCCATTCCCATCCTCATGGTCAGCTCTCTCCTCGTTGAGGACTGGTCCAGCGCCAATGTAGCCAAGAACTTTCCTGTCGATACCCGTAACAGACTCTACGTCGCCATGCTCTTCTCCGGATTGTCTACTGTTTTCATCTCCTACGCCTCCGCATGGTGCGTTCGTGTTACCACCTCCACTACTTACTCCATGGTTGGAGCCTTGAACAAGCTTCCAATTGCCCTGTCCGGTCTCATGTTCTTTGGCGACCCAGTCACCTTCCCCAGCGTCTCTGCCATTGCTATCGGATTTATCAGCGGTATCGTCTATGCCCTCGCCAAAATCAAGCAAAACGCCAAACCAAAGACTGGAATCCTCCCAACTTCGAACCCACCTGTCAGTGCCAGTGCCCAGAGCATGAGAGACGGATTCAAGTCGTGAGCAATTTTAGCTGGTCTTTAAAAATGCCCACTCTGTCTTGATTCCTGTATCTCTTGCTTGGCATCGGCTTCGGCATAACGACTTTTTAACGCAATCGATGGGCCTATCTATTTCTTTGTTTTTTGGTGATACTAGGTGATGCTTTCCACCCAGCTCACCCAAGAAGAATGAATCCCCAGACTGCGCAAACGACTATCCATTGAGTAACGTGATTTTCTGCGTCGACTTCTTACTACTCCACCAGTGGTTGACGAACAACTAAGCCGCATCCCGCAACACATAGACCTTGTTTTTTTTTCGTTTTGGCTGGTTGGTTTTCCGAGGGTAATTTATCATTCCTTCTTGAATTGTCCCTTTTTAATATGCGGCCGATTTCCTCTGCCACTTGTTTTTTTCTTTCATCCAGATCATACGCTAGAGGCATCAGGTTACCTTTGGCACTTTTCTTCTTTTGATATCCCCGATTCTTTTATACTACAGAGAGACCTGGGTATTTGTAGTATGCTGTATTTATTTTTGCCCCCTTTTACTCTTAAATATTTCTTACTTCTGTTCTAGCATTCTTTTTATTTCTTTGACCTATGTAAACCAGTTTAATTCATAGAAAAGTGTCTCCCAATATATGTTTACCGGTAAATGACAGCACCATCCGTCGTATTTCCATGACCGTCACAAGGCAGTATATAAATAGGCTGAGACAATAGGACAGGCTCAGCCTCTCGGTGAAACCTGGCCTGATCCATGGTTACCCGCCTATCGCAGTCTTCGTCAAAATCCATGGGGATCCAGACTCTTTTGGCCAAATAACTAACTAGTCAGCCAGCTACCTGGTAGTTTAGCTAATTAATTAAATTAGTTAGTTAGATTAAGTAGATTTTAAGATTTTCTCTGCCAATCAATCGATTATCAACATTTACCTATCACCAATATACTGATATTAACGTCCCAAATAATTGAGTATTGAAGCCACTGCACGAATATACTGCTACGGTCTCTTACTAGGGATTAATTGATTCCTTCGGCAAGATGGGCAAGAATAGAAAACCGGCCGCGAAACAGAGCAACAAGAAGATGAAATCCTTTACAAAGCTGTCAACGTCAACGAAAAAGACCCAAAATGCCAAACAGCAGCAGCAAAGGCAAAATCAACCGCAAATCCCGTTCAGACCGTCAGATAGGGTGCTCTTAATTGGCGAAGGTATTCCTATTATACCTGTCCATATTACAGACAAAAGCTAATACTTCGAGCTAGGAGATTTTTCATTTGCATTATCCCTTGCAACTCACCACAAATGCCGAAAAAGGCTGATGGCGACATGTTATGACAGTGAAGCCAAGCTGTTAGAGAAATACCCAGATGCCAAAAGGCATATCGAACAGCTTGAAGCTTTCTCGTCCCAATCACAGGAGTCTAAGGCCGGCGTAAAACGTAAGAGGGATGAAGAAGTTGATTCAGACCAGTCAGATGAAGAGACGGATCAGAAACCGCAGGACCACGTCAAACCCGGCCCTGGAGAGAGCGGCTCATCCC
The DNA here is from genome assembly GCA_018357685.1 of Trichophyton schoenleinii. Classification (NCBI taxonomy): domain Eukaryota; kingdom Fungi; phylum Ascomycota; class Eurotiomycetes; order Onygenales; family Arthrodermataceae; genus Trichophyton; species Trichophyton schoenleinii. The sequence goes on from WOFF01000001.1 coordinate 1,810,714, forward strand.
AGGCAGCGAAATCGTCTGTATCATCTCCAAAAGTTGTCTTTTCAATTGATGCCCGAAAGCTAGGTGCCACTGGTGGAGGAGGGAAGTTGATACGGAGCGGCTTTCCCGCTCCAAGTCCAAAGGCACATTACTCGAGCCGGTCTAAGAAGGGCGGCAATGACCATACCGGCGAACCAGGAGGGCCATGGGATATTATTTGTTTCAATTTCCCACATGTTGGCGGCCTGAGTACGGACGTGAACAGACAAGTTCGATCAAACCAGGAACTGCTAGTTGGGTTCTTCAAAGCATGTGTGCCCCTTCTTTCAGTCCCAAATCCAACGGATGACTGGTCTGATTTTGAGGATGAGGATGAATATACAGATGAGGAGGAGAGCGGTGATCCCCTTTCTGACGCTGGTGAACTGCGACGCAAGCCTAGGAAGGAGCCAGGCCATATTATTGTGACTCTATTTGAGGGTGAGCCCTATACGCTATGGAATATCAGAGATCTTGCCCGACACGCGGGCCTACGAGTCGTGACTAGCTTCAAATTTCCGTGGGCAAGTTATCCTGGCTACTCCCATGCGCGGACAATAGGGGCTATCGAAGGGAAAGACGGTGGGAGAGGTGGATGGAAAGGAGAAGAACGGGAGGCAAGAAGTTATGTATTTGAAAGAAAAGGGTTCGAGGGTCAAGGTACTGGCCCTGGGAAGCTCAAGAGAAAGAGAAAAGGATCTGGAAGTGAAAGTGACTGATACTACCAATTGCTGTGATCTTGGATCGAGGATAAGAATACAAGTCGGTGAATTGGTCATTAAATCATTAATACGCTGCATTGAACCATCCGACTAAACCTAGTAAACAAAACAAAAAAGAAGGAGTACCGGGAGAAATAGGCAGTTACCACTACAGCAGTCGATGTTCACTGCTATCAACCTATGAAATAAACACTTTCTTCAACTCTGACACATCAAACACCTCTGAAGTAATTGGGTCTTTGACTTTGCCGGTGCTAACACCTGATCTGCTCGACATATAGCATAAGCTCTCCCTGCCATATAGTCGGCCGTTTGGTAGGACAACTGGGTCATTGTCCACAGAGCTCTTCGTATGGTGAGCATAAGGCATAGGCCGGGCAAGCTCGTTGAGCTCAGTGGAGCATATGGGACATATAGAGGACCCCGAGGAGTAGGTTGCACTTGAGGCAGATGTAGTATATTCTGAATGACATGCGGGTGTCTTTAGCGCCGAAATGCCTGCGGAGAGGGCAATCTGCAGCAATGGGTGAGATGTAAGAGAGAGAAGATCGTGGTGGGTTTTAATGAAGAGGTTGGATAGCGTTTGCCATCGCTCAGAGGAATAAATAGCCTAGACAGGTGGTTTATCAGTTTGCAATGGACGACTAATAAGCGTTGGGATATCATCATACCTTGTACGGCTCGGCATCGGTATTAGGGGGGAAGACCATCAGCCCGGCAGCACGGAGTATATCTGATTTGTATGTCTCACTGTGTGGTGTAAGGTATTTTTTGGCATGCTGCCTTGCTTCTGTTCTCTCACCTGCACGTAACATTTCAATATACTGTTGCATCCGTAATTCAAATTCCAGCTTATTCTGTTTGGAGTTGTTAACAATCGCTTTCCAAACACAACGATAAAGAGGTGAAAGAAACATACGTGTAACTTCTTCAAGGCAACTTTGTTCTCTCCGCACCACTGTAGGGCTTCTTTCGTCTCTCCTCTCCGAAGACTCTCTGCTATCCGCTGGCACTGCGCAAAGACATGTACATCCACCAAATCTTCAAGGCCTTCCTCATGTGCAAGCTGCTTGGCACTCTCAAGGTACCCTGAACGGAGCATATGGTCTACCAGCAACCTGTTCAGCCTTGTCTTTGACCATTTGTCATACTTGACATCTACCAAGCTCTGTATGCCGAAGAGGTCCTCAAGGTGTTCAATCCTTTTCCTGGACTGGGAGAGAATGCTCCTCTCCTCCTCTTGTAGTGTCTCCATCTTCCGCTTCAGTCCTTGCATCCGAGTTATCATCGTGTCCAAAGAGGCGAGTGCTTGGGTAGGATCTTGGTTCCCAGAGAGCGAGGCATTTGCTGATTCTTTCAAGGCGGGAATGACATATTCCTTCTCTCTCTCCACGATGCGCTGAACGGTTTTGAAGTTCCGGCGAGCTAGCTCATGTGGAAGCCGTAGGAGAGGTTGATCCTTCAAAATGACCAGTTAGTAGGGACTCCTTTCATATATTCTTCGTCTTTGGGAAAGCTGGGGTGTACCAGAATCAGGTGGCTCTCCGCGTTGAGCTTTGTCGGCGCAAGTTCCGCTGCCATGATGACGACAAGTCCAAAATTTTTCTATTCGCAGTGCCTCTTTTTATATGTCAATAAACTGAAAGTATTAATATAAGAGTAATGTGGGTGTTGAAGTGGTCGTGTGAGAATGGATGCGTGAGGTTGGTTGATGAGGTTGAAGTCGACGTTGTGATGTCAGCGAGATCGACGTCAACACGGAAAAGCCACAACCACAGCCGAGATCACCGACAGCTACCAACGCCTACTTCTACCCCCTACTAACCAGCAGATTTTCTGGAATACTGCTTCGTTTTCTGCATGAAATTTATTTTTTTTTGGCCTGTCAACTATGAGACAAAGGACAAGAGTGCCGGTATTAAAATTCGAAAGCCGTATATTCAGCCAAACTATCCAGGCAAGCGAAGCTAACTATTGAAAGAAGCAGAACGAAATAAAAACAACCATGTACTCCAGCAAACATGAATAAATAGCCCAATTTTGGATCAGTCCCATACTCCAACGGTATAAAAAGGGATATGATACAAAAGAAAAAGGTAAGGTAACTGATGCCTGCTGGGCAAATCCAATCCCTTAATCGCTGTCACTGGCATCCTCGGCCTGCTTGGATTTTCGCTTTTCCTTCTTCTCTTTCTTCTCTTGCTTCTTCTTTTCCTTTGCCTCCTTTTTCTCCTTCTTTAGGCGCTTTCGTTCTTCTCGTTCTTCTGCGGTCTCTCCATCCTTTCTCTTTCTCTTCTTGTCGGCATCATCCATCTCCTCATCCTCCTTCTCGGGGGATGAAGCAGCGGGAGCAGCCGGGGTAGCCGTTGCGGGTGTAGTAGCACTAGGTGCTGGAGCGGCATTCGGTGTACCAGCAGCTTGAGCATCATAATCCTTATACTCTGCCTGCCACTTGGCTGGGGTGGAGGCATTAGTGCGGCCATATTTCTAGACAGGAGTTAGCAAGAGATATAAGAGGTAAAAAGAACTTGTCAGGCTAACTTACGTCAAGCTTCCCGTCAGCCTTGAGCTTCTTCTTCTCAAGGGCAACTGGGCCCATACCCCATCGTCTGGGGTAAAGATCACGCTCCATGATGCAACGCTTGACCTTGGCAACTACTCCGTGATCACAAGTTGAAAGTTCAACGGTGGACATCTGAGCAATACCGATGGCAATGGCCTCACCCTTGGTGGTCATGAGTACCACCTCCTCATATATCTCAATCCCAGCCTCTATAGATAGCATTTAGCAATTTGCCAATATTAAAAAGGTATTGATTATGGAACTTACCAAATCGCAAGAGACCCGGAATCATCAGCTTAGCTCCGTAGCAGACGGCGTTGACTGCGCTATCCTTCACAACGATTCGCTTATATGAGGTCAACAAGCTCTCCAACGGCCGAATGACCTTCCTGAGGTACGATTCATCACGGTGGTTGTCCATCATCCACTGGGCGTCCAAAACATCATGTAGAGTCACCATGCCATCCTTCTCGTCCATGGCTCCACTGCGAACACGGCGCAGTTCTTGCATATGAGCTCCAACTCCCAAAAGCAAACCAAGATGCACGCAAAGAGTTCTGATATAGGTACCAGCCTCGCAACTGACCCAGAATACGCCCAAGTGTCGGTCATTATCGAATTCATATAGCTTGCTCTCGTAAATCGTTCGGATACGAAGCTGACGTTTGACAGCAGATATCAGTGGTGGCCGCTGGAACAAAGCTCCAGACAGCGTCTCAAGGGCACGAGCAAATTGCGCCTCGCCGCCGGGAATCTTGTCATGTAGCCTAATAACACAAACGTACTCCTTTCCGGCTCCCTGCTGCGACTTCACTAGGCGAGTGGCACGGTCAATGCACACAATCAAGCACCCAGTGACCTTTGGGTCTAGAGTTCCACTGTGTCCAGTCTTTTCCACTCTATTGAGAACGAAAAATAGCTAGTTAGCTACCTAGCAATTCAACTTTAGTAGCGAGAAGAAAATGGTTGTGCGAACCTGAGCATCCTCTTCATCCATGCGACGACCTCATGACTCGATGGGTTCGACGGTTTATCCAAGTTGATCACACCGGAGCTGATATAGGACTTCAAGTCACGCTTGAGAGGAGTGCAGCCGTTAGGGATTGGGGTGAAGTGACTTGTCCGCACAAGTACTATTGAAATTTAACGGCCGCACAGATTAGCAAGTGATCTTTTTCACGTATTTCCCCCACCACGTAAATTGCACATTAAACACATACATTTATCATAATTCTTCAGTAGTAGCGGCCATTCTGAGGTGGGAATTGGAGGAGCAACAGCTTCAGGCTTGATGCTGTAGTCGGCGACATCGCCCTTGCCAGTTGTAGCGGCCATCGTAAAAAAAAATCTAGCTCTTCACTGCAGGGCAAAACACTCGAAAGCCACAAGATTCAATTGGCACTTGCAAACCCAATACCGCGCGCGACGACAACACTCTTTCAGGTGCTATCAATTGGGTCGCAAGGTGTAAAATATTTGAAGGCTTTCTTTTTTTTTCCTGTCTGGAATTTTTGTTCGCGTCAAAATTTGCTGTGGGCAAAAAAGTTGATCCGCCCACAATACTTAAAATCTATTGGATGTATAGACGCAAATAGCCGCGCGCCAACTTATCATTGAACATCTTTAAGCGACTTCGAGTTTACGTAATCACATAAATTTGACATTAAGCTGCTTCATAAAAATTCAAGTAGTATAGGTAACCTTGTATCCTCCTCACTGTTAACGCCGATTACTCGATTGCATGTTTCCTTACTCCGTAGAAAGATTCAGGCAGTTCAGCCAGTACCCAGCTTCCTGCCGGCTCCTCTGCCTTTCCATGACCCTCCTCCCATGCCCGAAAACCAGCTTCCGGTGGATTGACCGGTACTTCTTGAGTCGGAGCTATTGCCATCGCCGGCGCGATGCTTGCGGTAGCCACCATGTGCTCTGACGTAGTTGCCGCTGGATCCAAATAGATTTTGGATGAAGCGGGGTGTCTGGATGTAGTTGGTGCCTCCCCCAAAATCTGGATAGATACGGGTTAGGAACTCGTAAAGATGGGCTGCCAGTATACCACAGGCTTGAGTTATTGCGGCGTGCTGTCCAGATAGGACAAGAGTAGCAATTAAGCTGGCGAAGGGGAGGTATTCTGCGGGAATCTGGAAAAAGATGAAAGCCATCTTCTTCCCTGCGTTATCTTGAGATAGGGTGGTGAGAAAGGCGAGAGATAGGGCTATTCGGGTTAGCTAAATAACTGAAGAACATGAATAGGCTTCCCAAGTAGGGGAACAGATAGATGAGTACGAGTTGTGGGTAGGTGTCATCGTACCTCCAAGGAAGACGAAGGACTGCAAGTACAAGCCCGCGGTTAACTGCACATGCGTCAGCTCTAAGAACTAGAAGATAGTAGGATAGAGAGGATATTGATATGAAGGGTATTCTAAAACTAGATACAAGGCAGTCGAAAGACAACAAGTAATACATGAATGTAGGGCAGCAGCACAACCAGTGTAATATAGTCATCGACACTGGTCAAGTCATGCCACAATCCCACCATGCCTACACCGCATGCATACCCTGAAGGATTGATATTATGCGAATGATGGGTATGCACGAAGTGCAGGGGTAATCTCCCTCGAATTCAGGAACCGCTGCAGCTAGAAGAGGCTGGGCGGGCAGATTTAAGAGGTGTTTTGCAAAGAAGGAAGACAGAACAGGGTAAAAGGCCATGCTTGTAACCCTCGCGCGAGGCAAGGAATGAATGACCACTCACCAGGATGAAAATAGCTACGAATATCACATAGGTAACAAAGTCACCTGGTCCAGAGAAACGAGGCGAATTGACCTCAATATCGCTGGCGTATTGAAATACTGCGCGTCTGTTAGTAAAATCTGCTCATGATATAGCAAGGTATTCATTGTCATTTCGTGGACCCGTACAGAAGTAAAGGTCCAGGAAGAAACCAATGCCTCCTCCAGTCAGGAAAAACGGCGTCACAAGTCTCCATAGCTGTGGCGGGATCTGAAGTATCCTTGGTAAAAGGAAGACAACATGCATGCCATTCAAAAATCCCCCATGAACCAGGACTGACTGGACAAACGTAGCTGCCGTCAGCGTTCTTTAACAGAGCTGGGTCAGTATCTTGCAAACACTATCCCTTGCTCAGATATAAAAGCTCACCTGCTGACTGGCGGTGCTGCCCAGAATTTGTCCATCTTCACTAAACCACCAAACTGCTTTTGCTACAAAAGTGTTTGGTGTTTGTGTGTATTTCTGAGTTGGAGTTGGAGGGTGAAAGAAAAGCTTTCGTGGTCTTTCTTTTTTATATGTGGCTTTTTGGAAGCAAGACAAAAAACTTTTCCAGCCCAAACTCTAATTTAGTACTATGGACTTATATTATTCCGTATCCGTGTTCACGTGATGTAAGTCATTAGGTAAGCAGTCTATACACAGGGTACACAGGAATAGTAGAGTGGCTATTATGTATATTGTCCAGGAAGATAATACGGCGAGTTATTGCTAAGGTCAAGTCAGTCATAACTGTTAATATTTTCCTTCCAGTAGCCATCTCATGCCTTTGACGGTATCCTCCACAAATGTCCTGCTCATTTCAAGTTCCGGAAAATTGGTCCAAAAGTAGTGTCCGAGACCCTTATACACGTCAATTTTTGTCTTCACCCCGGCCTCCTCCCTTAGAACTCGTTCATATATCAGAGCTTCGTCTCTCAGAGGATCCAGCCCACAAACTTGAAAGTACGCTGGTGGGAGATCACGGTGGCCGCGTTCCCCTTGACCATAGAGGAAAGGCACAAACAAAGGATTAGACATATCACCACTCATTCCCGCAATGCTGTACACCTTTGCTAAAAGGCTCAAAGGCAGAAGGCTGAGTATGAACCTTGGGACAGAAGCAAGTGGAGTGAACAATCCCAGCGACACGTTGAGAATGGGATCATTGCAAGGTGTCACAAGGGGGTGGGAGAGGAATTCCGCTTGATATTGAACGGGGATATGAGAAGGTGGCAGGAAACACATAATGGCAGGGACACAGAGGTATTGGCCAGTTAAAGGTGGAGATAGTTGTTCGTCTCGTGCAATATGTGCAAGAACTGCGGCTATGTTCCCGCCTGCTGACCCGCCTCCAACTATAAACCCCCTTGAAGGGTCGGCACCGAGCGCCGAGGCATTCCTAGCACACCATTGAAGAGCATCCCAAGAGTCATTGATCCAGGTCGGGAATGGATACTCTGGAGCAAGCCTGTATTCCACGTTAACACAAACAGCACCCAGATCCCGAGAGAAGAGTCGACAGTTAACTTCTTCATCTGTCAAATCTCCCATACCCCAGCCACCCTCGTGGAACATGACGATTAATGGGCTTCCATCCTCTTTCTTAGCTACTGGTTTGTATATTCTGATTGTGATTTCTGAGCCATCACGGACGGGTATCTTCTGGTCCTCTTCGGCGACTTCATCAATCGGCCCAGGAAGGTATCGAAGCCCCCACTTTTCTCTCAATATAGTGGCCCTGTGTTCCCTGGCTGCCGTATGATCCTTACGGCCATAGTAAGGGTCTGATGGCCTCGGAGGTCGCACTGCTGGGCCATTTTCCAGGATAGTAGCCATAGCGGGATCCATAACCGCTAGGGCAACGAGCTCTTCTCTTGTACGTGGTGCCATAGTGACGGCGTGGGCGAGGCTGAGTATACGATAAAGAAATAAGTTGTTGTTTTCAGCTCGCAAGTTTCTCTTTCCACGCATTTTCTTTAAAATCGCACGGCACGTGTTTCTAGCGGCCGGGCGAGGCTCAATAGATGGAACTCACGCACTTCAGGATTAGGTATTCAGGGAGAACGACGCCATGTACCAATCATTGCCTGTATATATTAACCAGCACACGGTCAGGATACAATGCCTTGGTCGGGTTCAACAGACACAGTCTTGATGGTTCCTTTAGCAGCCAGTCCCCCATCCTTGTCCTCTACCCAGATATCCCAGCTGCCAGTTGATCCGTTAGACTTGCGCGCAGCACATACCTTCATCTCATGCTCAACTAGAAGGGGCGCTAGATTTCGGTACTCAATACTTGATACAGCCTGTCCTAATGTAGCTGCGTGTTTCTGGAATGTGCTGAGCATGATCGTGAGCGTCAGAGGTCCATGGACAAGAAGGTCCTTGTATCCTTCAACATTACGTGCATAGTCTCGATCAAGGTGGATGGCATGGGCATTGAATGTAAGGGCAGAATATCTGAATAAAAGTGATTTGGAAGGTATGATGGCCTGGGAGAATTCGGCTGTAGCAGGAACTGGGCCATCGTATGTTAGTACAATATCAAAATTGTGGATGTCAGCAGTTATTACTTTTCATTATCCTTCGTGGAGGCGTATCCGTCCCAGATTTCACAGCATCGATTTCCTTTGACGTCCTGTCTCTCATAAAGACAAGGTTACGCCTTTCAATTACCATACTGGCTCCTTGTTCCTCCTCGGATTGAGTCCAGACTCTATTCCGAACAGCATCATCACTCTCATGCTCATCCACAGTGGCCACTCGCCTTTCAATTCCAACAAAAATCTTTTCCTCGCCTTCCTTGCCTTTTATATTCACCTCGCGTATTCCTTCGACACAGACCGCTCGCTGCCCATTAAGCAACGGACCACCATCGCCGAAAAACCGGACCGATCCACCAGCCCACATTCGGCGATTGTATGGCTGGCCGGGAGAGTGTAATTCATCACAGCCGTCTGGAAGGAGTTCAGACGAAGGGACTTGAGGTGGGAAATATATTAGATGGTGGCCGCGAGGCATGGGGACCGGTCTGGTTATGGAAGGGAGACGCCATTGGGGCTCAGAAGAGGCTGATGAGCCTGGTGTTGACACATTAAGGCTATCGAGGGACAGGCTCAGCAGATGCGATGGCTGCGGCGAGAGATAGTCATATATCAGAGACAGCCGGCGCCGTACCAGCTCAGCTTCAATGTTTGATAGAGCCGGAGCTGTAGCCAAAGCGCGCCTTTGCAAAAAGCTTGTAAGCCGTGGACCAAGGCATACCCGGGCCAATTGGACCATATCTACCTCGCGTGTTCCGTAGAAGCGCACATCCGTGGCGGTCACTTGTGTCTGCTGTGGTATCTGGTGAATTGCGGTGGTGTAACGAGTTGGTTGGATGTTTATGTTACGGGTTGGAGCAAGTTTTGATGTTTGCGGCTTGCCAAATAACAACTTAAAAAAGGTTCACCAGAAGTTCGCCGATCTCGGATAACAAACTACAACTCTGCAATTTGACTCAATATTTAGACCGCCAGCATGTGCGCAAGTACAGATATTGAATAACTAAGAATTCAAGAGAAGGAGGCGAAGAGAGGCAGATAATCTTCAAAATATTAAAATAGTACCTTCATTTCTATATAAAGCGTTCGCTATGATGCCCTCCATGACTCCGGGCTTGGGTGCCGATACTTTACTCCAGCCCATCATTGCATTTCTTGGACCTCTAGGCTCCTTTTCACATCAAGTGAGTATATATAATAATACAGCTACTGTGCCTCGCTTTGGGCTTATCCGTGTTTCAATAGGCTGCTATAGAATGTTTTGGTTCCAGCAATAACACCCTTAAAGCAGAGGTTTCTTTCAATGATGCCTTCTCAGCCGTCCAGTCCCAAGAGGCCGACTATGCCATTATACCACTAGAAAACTCTTCAAATGGGGCTGTTGTCCAGACTCTCGACTTGCTAGCAGACCGTGAAAATCTATACCCCGATATTATTGTGTCTGGAGAATATTACCTCAGTGTCCACCACTGTCTTTTGATGAAAAACGTACTAGGTTCGTCCAGGCAGGGCCATGTCCAGCATTTATAGAATATCTAACTAACAAGTTACAATATAGATGGACACGGAAACACTTCTGAGCCTAACCCGGAGGTGTCCAAATTCTACTCCCACCCGCAAGTTTGGGGGCAATGTACCAAGTTTCTTTCTGCGTACGGTGGAGTAGAGAAGCAAGATGCCTCTTCAACCTCCAAGGCTGCTGAGATAGTCAGCAAGGACAACGATCCCAAAAGTGCAGCTATTGGAAGTGAACTTGCAGGCAGTATCAATGGTCTACAGGTTGTCAAGGCCAACATCGAAGACGACCCTTCCAACGCAACCAGATTCCTTATCCTGCAGAACCTCAAATCAAACCGTACCCAAGCAGTAAAGCCGCCCCAGAAGGCACAATCTTGTTCGGATCCAGGTTCAAAATGCAAGTCACTGATCACTTTTATGGTTGATCATACGTCTCCGGGTGCCTTGGCGGACGCATTACATGTGTTCAAAAAATACGGTCTCAATCTGACCAGTATCAATTCTCGCCCAGGAGGTGTAAAAGCGTGGCAGTACGTTTTTCTGGTAGAGTGTCAGAGGGTATATGGTGTGCACGATGACCATGTTGTGGAAAAAGTCATAGATGAGCTGCGGGATATTACGCAGACCTGCAGAAACTTAGGGAGTTGGGAAGATCAACTTATGGAATAGTAAAAAGCTAGGATAAATTTTTGGGAACATGGCATTTATGGAGGGATCTAAATAAGCAGTTATATGATCCAATTTACGCATTACATCTAAAAATAAGGAGCGAGGTGATGACACACCTATAGACTTATAGTGAATAACCACGGCCCAGAATGAATCGCAGGTAACGAGCGTATATTTTTATGGATGGAAGAAAAACATTAGCATATGGCCCTGGATGAGCCTACACTTGAGTTTAACAACGTAGTTTGAGAAAGAACTAAGTCATCAAACTTCAAAGCACAGACTTTCATGTTCCAAATCATAGAGCGAGGCAGGGCGCAAGAAGAAGACAGCAGAAAAAGCACACAATTTAAATCATTTAGTAGGAAGCAAGGAGGAGAAGGTTTCCACCGAGAAGTGCTATCCCAGCTCAAGTCCGAATCTGAAAAGGTAGCGAGCAGATTCGAAAAAAGAAAAAAGGCATCGATCTTATCCGGTCTTCAACTATGAAGTGGGTTTTGACGAAGCGAAGAAGATACGCTGGAATAACGTCCGTCAAACAGTCTACCCTCGTAGCATATTTGTATCTGATATGGCCACTTTAATTTGAAGTGGCCATGTTGCGAAGCTTGGATGGTCCTTGAGGGAATGTTAGTGATACTATGTAGAGAGCAATTCGAGAGAACGTTATAAAACATACCTTTAAGAAGCTTCGAGCTGGCGAGGTAATTTGGGGCACAGATCTGAACGGCTGATGCGTTTGTATTGCCCTTGACGCGGTTGACGTGGTTCAAAGGGCTAGTCGTCAGAACACTCCCCGACGGGATTTCCGGGCGGTCGTCCTCGCAACCCGCGAGGTTGCCATATTGTCAATCTAGTTGCAATAATTAGCATATCGGTATACAATGCAAAAGTCATCGAGCAGTACATACCATCGTAGAATTCATCATCGTCTTCTTCAACATCGGCTAATTGTTCGAAATTAACCTTGTAACGGAGCATTGCTCCAATACCACCGAAGCCCTTGACGAACTGGTTACCCTCGCCAGACTTGTCAGAAACAAACTCCAGAGTGGCACCGAAATCCTTGTAGTTCTCAGCTAGCCATTCAAGGAGCGATCCCTGATCAACGATTTCCATTTCCTGTCCAGTTTCCTTGTCCATGAACTGCTCTCTGTTGGCCTCCTGGGCCTTGGTGGTGTGGAGTACGATGTCGGATCCACTGGAAGGCCTGAGAACCCAACGAGTGATGTCCAAATTCTCGAAAACGATAAGAGTCTCAGCGGCTCCGAGCTCGAGTGCTTTCAGGGTATCCTCAACACCGTAGCAAACACGTCCACTGTCCTGGCTGATTTCCTCAAAGTACTTGCCAATAAGCTTCTTCTCCTGAATAAACTTGACGTTGCCCAGAGTCTCAGAGGAAAGTTCGATAGCCTGGTTGAATCCGTTTTCACCACCGTATGACACGTCAACGACCTTGATGACCTTGGACTGGAGACGGTTGTCGAAGAGATCGGACTGGTTAAGGTCGTTCTTGAAATCGGCAGAACCAGCAAGAATCAAACCGGCAACGTTGACCTTATCAGCAGTAATGAAGTTCTGGACAGCAAGTTCGGCAACCTTACGGACGTAATTGTGACGCTTTTCCTCACGAAGACGGGCAAAACGCAGAGCAGACTGACCACCACGGCCGTGCTTCTTGGGCAAGTCGACGCTGAATTTGTGCACGACGTCTCTGGTATTTCCGGATAGAGTGCCGAAAAGTGCACCATTTCCGTCCATGATAATGAAGCCGAATTTCTGGTCGGACTCGAGAAGTTCGCTGAGGGCTTCGGTGTGGAACTTGTTGTCACAGAGATAAAGGGAGGTATTGATAGGCTTGAACGGCTCAAAGTCAATGTTGATTTTACGCTCCTTTCCTTCGGAAGTAATAATTTCACCGCAGTAGACCACAAGTCCATTTGGAGGAACCCTGGTGTACAGCTTCAGACGTTGCTGGGTGGACGTAATGGCAGACAGAACGGAGAGACGGTTAACTCGGGATTTGATGTTAGACGCAGTTCCCTAGGATACTTGTTAAAATAATAGTTCTTTATATATCTGCCTCTGCATCGGGATATAGGTAACATACGAATTCTTCAGCCAACATCTTCGCTGCTCTCGAGATCTGATCCTTTGGAGCTGTAGAGCAGAGTTAGCGGGGCACACAACCAGCTGGGCAGCATCGTCCAACTTACGGATAATCAACGAAATCATTGAAGTTCCATTTCCACGCGCGGCCTCCAGGCGCTTAATCAACTTCTTAACCTTCCATATCTCAATGTTCTTCTCCGCCTCGCCTGCTCCTTGCGGCGCGCTCATGTTGGATAGATGGCTCTCTCAGCTCAGCCCAAGACGCAGCCAAATTGTTCGGTTTGGACCTGATCGGTGAGCCTGACTGCCCACGCAGGCCGGTAAGAGTCGATAACCGTTAAACCAACGCTCTACGCCGTATTAGACGTATCTGACTGTTTCACTGGCCGACTCAGCGTGTCGAAGATGTGGTTTTTCTCATTAACCATCAGCGAACTCGACGATTGATTGTGGGGTGTGAAAAAAAAGTCAGGTCTAATGATTATGTAATCAATGAAAAGTTGGGCATTGAAGTTTCCAGGTTGATATATCATCATCGACAAAATACAGAGTGCGAGTAACTACGCCGGAGACGAAGGGGAGGGTGCAGGAGTGAAGATACCGGTAGCTTGGATGTTACGATGGACACAGGCTGCATTCACTCGCGCTCCGGTGGCCCGTCTACGATTCCCAAGGTGGTTTTGAGGTTGTTCCTGTTCAGCAGGATGCTCGAAGAGGAGGGCTATGGGATGTTGAAAGCAGGCCACTACTGCTCCATCAACATCGATGACGTATATTCTTCCTACCGGGTACTAGGTAAGCTAGGATACGGCTCGACGTCAACCGTCTGGCTGGCTCGGAACATTCGCTACGGCGGCTATCATGTATTGTTGAAAATATTCGCGCGCGGAACCACGACCGGACCTGCGAGAGGGAAGTCCGAACGTACAAGGGGATTGAGAGAGTGAACCAGCCCCATCATGGGCGTAGGCACGTCAGAAGAGCTGTGGAGATGTTTCCGATTGAGCGGAACGGGGGAAAGGAGCACGAATTCCTTGTTCAAGTGCCACTGTGGGATAGCTAGAAGGACCTTCTCGATAGACATGTTAGCAGCCGGTTCTCCGTAGGGCTGCTGGAGGTTGATCTACAACATCTTCTTTTGGCTTTTGGCTTTTGGCCATCTTCACACGGAGAGTAAGCAGGCTAGTCCACGCAGGTAGTAGATTCCGCAGAGACTTGCAGATAAATATATCTTCCAACAAGTCATAGTTAGATATCAGAGAGGATAATAGGCTGCTTGTAATTGGTAACGACGGAATCTTCGAGCCATTTATTCAGGAAGAAATGGTAAATGGTAACACCAACTCCACGGGAAATATACGTCAATGGCGCTCGCTCCGGTGTACAAGAGCAGGTTGTTTGGCCTGCCGAACGACTGGGGCATGCTGGTGTTAGGTGACGTTGGCGAAAAGGTGAACGGGGACGTTAAGCGAGATCACTATGCACAGCCACAGGTGCGCAGATCGCCCGAGGTTCTCGTCCAGGCACCAGGGGGCTTCCCAGCAGGTATAGTATGGAATGTTGGAGCTCCTCTTTTGAACTCTGAATATTAATAATGGACACGGCTGGCAAGAGAGCCACAGATCTGGGACGTTATTGAGGGTAGCCACTTGTTCTATGGGACAGACCCCAGTCCGGAGAAGGCCTATTATACAATTCGAGCCCACCGCGCAGAGAGAATCGGGCTGCCAGGCCCACCGCCGTTGGATCTGCCTCAAAAAGGCATCCGAAGGAAAAAAAAAATTCATTTATTTTTCTGAAGATGGTAAGCCCAACGTTGAGCTTCTGCCGTGTCCGAGGCTAGTAGAGGCGAGAGGCGAATGGGTAGCAGATTGTCGGATTCCCAAGGACAACAGTCTTGGGAAGGCTGAAGTGATTCTCGCGGGAGAAACAAAGAGATATTCCTTGACTTTTTTGTCCGATGCTAACGTCGTGTGCAGATGACTGCAAGACAGCCAAGGAACTTCTCGATGATCTGGGAGATTCCCCAATTGACACTCACTACAGCATGGCAGTTTGATGCTGTATACCGATGTGTTGTTATCAAGCAGAAGGCTTCAGAACAACGGCAAAGTTATTTCTGCCTGGCCCCGGGTTGATGATCTGCTTTGGAAAGGCAGCCCCCTTGGTCCTAACGTGGACATCGGCGTATCTCCAGAGGTAGTAAATGAGCTTTGAGGAGACTTTCCGCTGTAGCTGCTGGTATCCGAGCGATGCCATGATATCGTCTAACCTCTCTTCGGTCAGGTATCTTGAATTCAACACACAGGCAGCCGGTAGAACTAGGAACAGCGCTGGCAGAACGTCGTCCTTGACATCCGATATGAGAAACTCGACCGTCCGGCGTAGCATCTCGCCTCTGCCCGTGGGATCGGGGACGTAATTGAGTACCAGGGACAAGCTGATAATGTGAAACCTGTCCCCGTCGGTAGTTGGCGATGGCCGTTCCATGAAATCTTGCTGCAGAATTCCCGCCTCTTGCGAATGGAGATCGATCCTCGTAACGTCCAGCGCCTTCACCATCGAGCAGGCATTCCTGCTACTCAACGCACCCACTTCTAGAACTCGCAGTTTGCATGTGTCGTTCTCTGGATGTCTCTGGATGCCGCCGCTGAGTAGCTTGGGCTTGAGCCATTGCAGCAGGACATGGCTGGAATCACCTCCGCGCTCCTTGGACTGGCCCTTCTTGCTGGCGATCTGGTAGCTCTTCAGCCCGCCCTTCGCCGCTATCTCGCCGTCCAGCTGCCGCACCAGCTCCTCGTTGCCTTCTGCTGCTGCCCTTGCGCGCGCCTTGTGTAGCTGGTGGTGGCTCCGAATGAGGTCTCGGGTTGCCCTGGCTGACAGCGACGCAGCCGGCTTCTTGACTGTCGGCGGCCGTCCCTGCGCCAGCGACTTTTTCCTCTTCATCTCCGCCCTCCTCGACCTCTGCCTTTCCTCTTTCTCTTATTCTCTTTATTCTATGTCTTCTACTGTAAATCATCGGCGTAGTTCTCTATTATTTGCCGTAGGTTTTCTTCTTCTTCCTCTTGCGAGCCTGTCTTAGTCAGCATCACGTGCCCCACGAACTCAACTAAGCGAGAAAATCGACGAAAAGCAAAAAAGGCCAGGCGAAAATCGACGAATTTCGCGTCTTCGAAGCAGCGAAAAGAACACCCACCAGCGACAACGAACTTCGCCGTGAATCGACAGCCATGGCTCCCAAGGATACCAAGAAAGGTGCGTATTCCTGCCCTGCGATGCCGTCGATGCCGCGGTGCCGGCGACGAGGCGGCGCCCGACGAGCCCCAATATCCGCCGATATATGAAATCTATCTATTATGGGAAAAGGCTGCGGTGCGAATTGTGCGTTTGGGAGACGAATGCTAACTCGAGGTGATATACAGCCACCAAGGCCAGCTCCAAGGCTGGTGCTGCCTCCAAGGCCGTCCTCAAGGGGGTAAGCTACGTCCAGCAACGAAACGAAAGACGAGAACTATTTGGTAGTGGTGGGAGAGGGAGAAGAATTGAAGATTAACAGCGACGGTCGTCCGACAGGTTCACTCGCACAAAGTCCGCAAGGTCAGAACATCAGCGACCTTCCACCGACCAAAGACTCTGCAGCTGTCTCGATCGCCCAAGTACCCCCGAAAGTCGATTCCCCATGTCCCCCGTATGGACCACCACCAGGTGATTGTGCACCCGCTCAACACCGAGTCTGCCATGAAGAAGATTGAGGAGAACAACACGCTGGTCTTCATTGCCGACGTCAAGGCCAACAAGCGCCAGATCAAGCTTGCCCTCAAGAAGCTCTACGGCATAGATACCGTCAAGCTCAACACTCTCATCCGGTGTGTTCAACCTCTGCTCTCTGATATTTTGTAGACTATAGGGTGATGGATGCTAACAGAGCGCAGACCGGACGGCTCGAAGAAGGTCTTTGCCCGACTAACGCCAGACATTGATGCGCTCGACATTGCAGCCACCAAGCTCGGAATTGTTTAATGGGTGAAAAAAGGGAGACGGGGTTTGCTGTTTTCTTTAAACATTTTTTTTTTTATGTGACCTACCAAAGATATCAACCGGCTGTTGCAACACACACAACAACGCCCAACAACAAGCAGAAGAAGAAACAAATGCTACAAAGATATCAATCATGACGATCAACTCACCCGGTCGAGGTTCGCCCGCGGGACCTTGCTAGCCATGTTAATTAAAAGAAATAAACACGCAAAGCCACATCTACTCCGTAGCAAGCGGGCAGCAATTCAAGTCAGGTTCAACTCTCGTTCAAGAGCCAAAGCCAAGTCGAGTCAAGCCAGTCCATGGATGCGACCCCAGCGCTTGTCTGCTCCTTTGCTCCGGCCCCTGACTCGCCTCTGTTGCCTGCACCTTGCGGCCTGACTGGGCGCCCTCGCCGCCCTGTCTTCGAGTCTTCCATGGCTCGTCTCTGCCCGAACTACGCTGGCAGTGGCCCCCCCCCTGGTGGGCAGGCATTGGGCCTGCGGGCCCCGTAATCGTACAGTAGCCTGCGGTAGATCGACTCAGCCAGAGCCCGCGCGAGTTGCGGTGAATCCCGCCAGTCGCACGCCGGCGCCGCCGTCGCCAGCAAATAAAAAGCAGCAGCGAGACCCTCAGCGCCTGGGAGAAACAGGGAGAAGCAGTTCCTCTCGCCGTGTATGGAGTGCTGGGTCTTAATTTAATACGGAGTATATTTTTTTTTTACTGATTATTATTTTAAATTGAATGCTCCGTCCAGGCAGGCGGCGCGAGATCCGGCGGTGGCCAACCAGCGAGCCGTCTTTTGGCGTGCGTGTTTCAGCTGCCAGCAAGGACTTGACTTGCTAGCGAACTTCCTCGATATACTAAGAACTGCTTTTCTCCCCTCCCTCTCCCGCCGACTTCACCATCGCATCTCCATCTCATCGACAGCGACAGCGACATCACAGCGACAGCGACAGCCATCTACTGCGATTATCGACTCTACTTCGACTACTTCAACTCTACTTCTATCAACTCTACGGAGTACAGTACTTCTTTCACCGCGTTGCGCATGCGACGAGCCCATCACCACCCGCTTCATCACCACCACCACCACCATCTATCGCGTGAACCAGACGCTCTCGACGCGTCAAGAGACTGATTATCACCGTCTGCGGCTTCGTCTTCACCGTCGCTGCCGTTTTCACGATGGCTTCGACGCGCCATCCGCCGCCGCTACGCATATACCAGGACCCTCCAGGCGCCTCACAAGCGCCGGCATCACAACCAGCATCATCAACTATATCATCGCAGCCATCATCATCATCATCATCACAGCCAGGCGCAAGGCCCAAGTCGCAGCGTAAACAGCTGCAGCCGTCGCCGATGCCGCTGCAGCCCCTGGGGAACTCGGCCAGGAACAACCGCGACCTCGTCCTGAACCCGCCATCGCTGGACCCCTTCTGCTCCCACAGCAGCACGTCCCCTATCAAGCATCAGCGTCGCACGAGCGCCCACCTCGCACACAACAGCAACAAGCTGGAATACCTCCCCATCTCGGCTCCAAAGCCTGCCAGGTTTCCCACAGACTCGCCCGCGAAGAAGCCGCTTTCTCAGGAGCACCACCAGGCTCGGCGTCCCTTGCCGCCGCCCTCTTCACGCCTGCCGCTCTTCACCACGTTCCCCAGTGTGCCTCCCAAGCCCTCTGGATCGTCGTCTTCTGCTTCTCCTACTGCTACTACTTCTGCCGGCAGGACGGCCTTCCACCATCAGGACAACTACTCTTCTTCCTCTTCTTCTTCTTCCTCCTCTCTGGGCCCTCCACCACCTCGCTCATCCTCTCACTCTCACTCCCGTTCTGCGTCTGCTTCATCCGCCTCTGCATCTGCTTCGGCTGCTACAGGGATGCATGCTCCAGCCAAACGGAGACTCACTGTTGGCAGCAGTGACATGGTGCCTGCTGCAAAGAAGCTCAGGCGTGAGGAGCTCGAGCAGCCGCCCCCTGTGACCCCCCGGCTGCCAGAACCCCATGAGATGCCCCCCGTCGAGGATGACGGCTCCAAACCACCCTACAGCTACGCCATTCTCATAGGAATGGCCATCCTACGCGCTACTAACCGCCGTCTTACCTTGTCCCAGATCTACAAGTGGATATCAGACAACTTTGCCTTCTACCGTGCCGGAGACTTTGGATGGCAGAACAGCATCCGCCATAACCTCAGTCTTCACAAGGCATTTATCAAGCAAGAACGGCCCAAAGACGACCCCGGAAAGGGCCACTACTGGATCATTGAGCCTGGAATGGAGGGCCAGTTCCTCAAGGACAAACCCTTCCGCAAGGCACCCATCATGTCTACCATTCCAGCTTCCCAGCCTCAGTCGGCGGCGGCAGCTGCGGCGGCGCCTTTGAGCACGCCAAAACAGCCAGACTTACCCCCTCCATCCAGCAATACGGGTCTTTCTACTATCAATTATTTACCATCCACAACAGCGGAGTCACAGGACGTGGCCCCAGCGTCAAATCTCCAAGATCTCTCGTCTGATGCCACTCTCCCTGCCTCCGACCCAGCTCTTCAGGAAGATGACGTTAGTGATGAGCAGCCGGCCCCATCTCTAGCCCAAATAGAGCAGCATTTCTCTTCGCCGTTACAGGCAATGCGCTCGTCTCCACCAGTTGCCCCACGCATATTCCACCGTCAGGCTACCCCTCCAACTCCCTCCCGGCCTACCTCGTCCTCGGCCGGTGTCTCACGTTCAAAGAGGCGCAGTAGTAAGCCCTCCAACATGAATGACAGTGGTTATTACTCCTCCCTCGAGTCTTCAGCCATGAGGCCCCGTGTTGCTCCTGGTCATATTTTAACATCAGAGCTAGATATCGAACCTCCGCGTATCAAACGGGGCCGTGCTGAAGAGGAGATCGCTCGTATTCGGTCTTCCTCTCATGATATCAGCCCTATGCGGCTCAGCACCCTCCGAGACTCAGCACAGGCCGCCATCGGCTCATCACCCCTAAGGAATGAATACATTTCCATCCACGCTGCCCCCTTGACCCCGGCTATCAAGTTTAAGAAGCCGGTCAAGCCACCAGCGTTCCTCTCCCCCAACACTAACCTCCAAAACCATCGCCGGAAGATCCAGCAGATGGTCAACTCCCCAATCAAGCGTCTTGGACTGGGTGAAGAGCTCCAGCAGCCATGGAGCCCAGCATTCAACATCCATGACGAAGTATATACCCCCAATGACAATCTCCGTCTACCATTTGATCCATTCTCAGACCAATTCCTGGCCAGCGTTGGCACTCCCCCTTTCTGTTCCCCTGAGAAACGCTCCGTCAAGAGTGACGGCCTCGGAGCAGGTGTTCTCGCTGACATCACTGCCCTGAGCGCCAACACCCGCCTTAAGACACCTATCGACAAGTCCAAGGCCTACAGGTTCCAGGAGTCTCCTTGCAAACGCCTGGACCAGAGTCGCTACAACGACGCTGCTAACGATGAGCTGTTCTCATTCAATCTCTTCAGCGAAGACGGTGCAGGCGACGTCGATGGCGTAGATCTTTTGCAAGGTTTCGAGAAAATTGGTCAGCCAAAGGAAGAACGGTCTCCCAAACAGTTCCTTGGTAAGACCTCACGTTCAAGCCATGGCCCTAAAGGCGGTATTCGATTTTGAACGCCCCATACTTCTTTCTATTACATCATGATTGGTCTTCCGTTCTTGGACCACATGGACAATTGCCTTTATCAACCTCATCTTACACCGGATTATAACTATTGTCAGAATGATCATATCCCATTCTCACTTGGACCACCATTTGGGTCATTATTACCCTTGGTTTCGCATGTTGGGTCCTTTTGCTCATCCTCTTAACACCATACATATACATCAACCTCCCTTCTCCTGCATCCGCTTACTCCCCATCCCGACCTCCCCCTCGATTTCTTGCTCTACTATTGTCATTACTTGAGCTCCTTCATCTCACTCCAGTCGTGCCTATCTGCTCTGACTGGCCAGAATATGTGGTTAAATTGTTGGTACATGCTTTTTTTACCCTGTCATCTTTTACTTGGTCATGTTTTTGGTATCTTTCGGGCGGTCAAATCAGGGGCAGTAGGGGACTTTGTGGGTTGGCTTCCCTTTTTTTTTTTTTTTCCCTAAACAAAACTCTTTGCATTGCTTTTGGGGCTTTTATCCTCTCCATTCCTTTTATCCTATATCACCTCTCCCTTTTACTTCCCCCACTTTACCTGTTGCTTCTCTATTTCTTAGCATGGAGTTTGTTGTTATTTGCAAGGTGCTTTAACGGACAGGATGGGATACGGACACGGACACGGACAGGGAACGGGAACAGGGCGGAATTTTGCAATGACCCTAATGTGCTGATGTTTATGGATCATGGCTAACGAGTTTTAATTCCTGTTTCTCTGTCTATGTTGTTTTTACTTTGGTGTTTGATGGCCTTTTGCAGTCAAGATGCCGCTTGAACAAAATATCACTTATTTTTACCATTTTATATCCAAACCCCAAGCTCTTCCACTCCTCCTTGACGATGGTGGAAAACCGTATTAATGTTATATTCATGTATAGCATATTCTGGATTTGGTGGGTATCTATACAGTATTCATCGCTCAAAGCGACTCTAAGAAACACGAATATCGAAAATCCAATGGCAAGAGATGAGCACTCAAACCAGCAGTACAAAGCCCAAGCTGAAACACACATAGACTGAATAAAAAGAACTCCATCATAGCTTGAAGACCAAATAATGGGACGCCGCTTCCAGACCACCGAAATAAATAAATAAAAAAAAATGAATAATGCCGTCACACGCATAGACAAGAGACAAGACAGACACATGTCTCCACACCCGTCTGTCTATCTGCCTGTCCATCTGCGGTGTACCACGTCCAAGTCCAAATCCAAGTCCCAATCAGAACCTCAAAATAAAGAGGTTCGTCTCAATCACTACTACTGCAACCGCGACACCCGCAGCTCACGCACTGTATTCCCTGGTCTTCTTTCAGCTGCGCCTTCGGAACACGACATATACAAGTAGCGTTGAAATTAGTTTCCTTGGTCTGAATGCATCGTAGACAACACAGCTATACAACGTCAGCTTTATCCCTTCAAACTCTTCGTCAAAACACCAGTGCGTAAACGTACCTTTTCATAGCCCTGTTTCTTCCATTTAGCTATCAGATTGGCGTCCGCGTAGCCGTTCTTGAGTAGCCAGTCATACAGCTTTTTTGATATCGCTTCTTTCTCATAGTATAAGTCGTATATATATCGGGACCCTATCACGTACGTACCGAGAACAGTCAGCCTTTTTGCACCAGTTGACGCAGGTGTAGGTAGACCTGGGGAAAGTGCATGGATATAGGGAACTTACGCTGGTGGCTGATTTGGAATATGGGCCATAATACCTCGTGTCTCTTCTTGCCTTCGTGAGAGGCGTTTTCGGCATCTTTCATCTTATTGCTGAATTCAAGGAGGGTATCTTCGATATCGTCGAAGCCATCTGGGGGGGCCTTGCGGGTTCTTGCGCTGCGGATCGGCGGCATGTTGGAGCCCTTGCTGAGTTATGCTTTCAAGGTAATCGGAGCCGTGAGATAAAGGTATCGAGAGAATGCAAAACGAGGCTAGATGAACGCCAACAACAGCTTGTCGTGGATATTATATCAAATCTTCAAATATTGGTCGCTGTTCTGCTTATCGCGGACGGAAACTTTGTTTTTTTAAGCTTGATATATTACGTAATATGTTTTTCTGCCGGTGCTCGCCGCCTTGGGGATTTTGTCTTTTCAAAAGGGCTTTTCTGCTTATCAAAAAGTACGTCGAGTTCAACGAACAAATTGATCTTCTACAACAGCTACATCAATTGTCCTTGTTTATTCCAGGCGGATAACATTCCATTTGCCTCTTTCGATATCCTAGGAAATCAGAGCCCAATACCCCCGAAAACATGGAGCAGCAAGTCCAAATCGATCCTTCCAAGCTCTCTCCAGCGGACAAACAAGACCTGCAACAAATCCTCAGCAACGAACAGCAGAAAATACAAGTCCATCAAAGTAATTATCACCTCTATCCATCGCCCCGTGTCTCTCATCTCCGCATACACTAGCAGAGACGTATATTTGCAAGTTCAAATCATAGCTAATAAGTGTTCTTCCTCGCTCTAGCCGTCCACCATCTTACCAACGTATGCTGGACAAAATGCATTCAGGGAAAAATCGGCCGCAATACACTGGAGAAGAATGAGCTTTCGTGCGCACAGAATTGCGTCAACCGATGGATGGACGCCAACCTTGCTGTCATAAGCCACCTGGAATCTCTGAGAGGAAGCCAATAGACGAGAATTTCGAATCATAACGGGGATTTTGAGGTTAGATGACGAGTACGGAACGAGCTTATTGGCTACGGAGATGCTGCATAGTTTTGCTACTGTTGAGGACGTACCTAGTTCTTGTTTGAGTTAGAATGGCTCTCGACATGCCGGCTGGGATGGACGGTTTGGTTTCCTTGCTTCCTACCCTTGTAGGGATTAAGCAGGTTAAGCCCTTGTATTATATGTATATCGCTAATTCAAATGAAATGAAGATGCATACGAAGCAATTATTTGACTCTTTGTAAAATGAAAGAATATTTGGCCTGAATTGGAGATGAAATCGGTACGTCTATGTATGAGATAACTCCCGTTTCTCTGGTTGGCATTGAACTGGTGACGATGGAAAAAAGATATGTATCATGGAAGCATTGAGTAGAGCTTTCCGTAGAAAGAGTATATTTTCTATGTAGATGTCTCCATTGCGGAGGTATTTTGTATATGGCTGATGTTGCAGCATAGGCAGAAATTGAATGCCTTGGTCTATTGTTGTCCTAAGGCCAAAGCTGGGCCCAAGGTAAATGGAAAGAAAATCATCGCTGAAATAACAACAAAAAAAAAAAAAAAAAAAAAAACAGTGTTTAACCCTTGTTAGTTCGCAGCTAGCGCCTTGACAGGTTATGCAGATGTAGAATTTGCAAGTCTAGCTCCATTGTTGGAATGGGGCATAGCCACTTCTCATATCCTTAATATCTTCGGGAGAAACAACGGAAGAGTCAAAGAAGAAATTGTTAGATAATGGAAGGGGTATCAAAAAAGAAGATGAAAGAAAACAAAAAAATGAAACTGGCCAATATTTTTTTTAAAGGCATATGAAATATCGCTTGAGATGATGCAGATGGCCTATTCGGTAAAGGCCAGATTATTCGAGGAAAGTGAAGAGATTGGTGTGAAGGATATTGATGGCTCGGTCGGCATCTCGTTCTTCTATCACGCAGGATATGTTGATTTCGCTAGCGCCTAATTAAGGTGGAAGTTAGCATCGAAGATCTATATTATCACCAGCAGAACATGTGGCCATACCTTGAGAAATCATTTCGATATTCACGTTGTGTTCCCCTAGTACGGAGAACATGCGACCAGCTACGCCAACCATATTTTTCATCTGCTGTCCGACAAGACTCAAAATGGCCATCTCAGGAATAATGTCTACCGTTCCATATCTTCGCAGGTCCTGGATTGCCCCACGAAGGTCTTCGTCTATGATTTGGTATTCATCGCGGCCAACACCGTTGAGAAGAGGTAATTCCGAATGTAGAGCCAGGGAAACATGTACCTCACTGGTCGAGATAAGGTCGATAGATAGTCTCCACTTGTCAAGGACAGAAAATATCCCGGCAAAGAATCCGTGTGAGAGGGATCGTTTATTAGAGTGAATATTGATAACCAAAATTTTATGTTTTGCTGTAACGGCAGTTGGTCGTTTGGGACCTTCGCTGTGTGCCCAGAAGTGAGGGCCTCGTGTGCGGAAGAACTTGGGATCATGACCGGGCGTGGTTCGCTCTAGTTCTGAGCGTGAGTCGGGGAATATTATGGTGCCACTGCCCTTCGGCTTCATGACGTTTTTGATTCTGATAGGTATTTTGGCCCGGATGACCTGCTCCATGGTGAACGGGTGGATAACTTCCGAACCATAGAAGGTCAGCTCGGCCGCCTCTGCTGGGGTAATGGCAGAGAGTAGCCGTGCCGTGGGAACCTTTCTAGGGTCAGCAGTGAAGATGCCATCCACTTCCTTCCAGACCTGTAATTCCTGGGCATTCAATCCAACAGCTACCAATGCAGCACATAGATCAGTATATCCACGCCCAATCTTGTCCAAGAGGCCTCCTGGGACGAGACCGAAGTAGCCAGTGAGCACAGGTACTTTGCCAGGGTAGGCGTTTACTCTTTCGGCAAAGAGCTTGGCTAGACGGTCGTAGAACTCCTGATCCAGCACTTGAACGCCGGCAGCAAAGTCTATGGCATCAGACAAGTCAATGTAGGCAGCACCAACTCCCCGATCGTTCAGCAATGCAGCCATGAGCCGGCAGCTTAGCTTCTCGCCGGCACTTATGACCATGTCCACGCATCTGCTACTAACTTCTCCAAGTGTTTGAGCAGCTTCTAGTATTTTCAACACCCGTTGGCATTCTGCGTCAAATTCGGAGACCAATTGGGATCTTAGGTCAGTAGAGTGAATTAGATCGTTTGCGACGCTTATGTGTTCCGATAGTACTATATCGACGAGGGTTTTGTATTGTGAGGACTGCGGGTTCTCTGCTTCTCGTGCTGCCCGTAGGAGCCTGCATTGAATTGGCATATTAGCATCTTGTTCCTGGAGTCACACCACCTCTCTCCTAATACGTTTTGCGTTTGACTCACCGATTAGTGGTCCCGTCTGCCTTTGAAGAACTGCTTCGAGCAGAGCATACAACAGCAACATGGTTTGTAAGGGTGCTCGGTCTAAGTGAAACAATCACAGTTAGCAATGATGTTGTATTTCTGGGTGAGCATATCCTACGAGAAAAAGGGTATGACATACTGGATGACCTGCTCAACGATCTGGTGGGCGAATTTGCCCACGCTTGTACCTCCGAACTTTTGAACAACCCAGTCCGACGGAGGAGTGCGCGGGACTCCGTTCGCCATGACAGCCGTCTGGCTGTTCACCACATGTCCATTACCATTCATGGCGGTGTTGTGAAATATAACGAATGGCTCGCAACGGAAGCAAAGCTCGTGGGGGGGGGGATTGCTAGGATTCCCCCGCCGGTCTCTCGTCTCGTATGACTGCTCGGGTTTTAGTTCCAGGACAGCAATGGCAAAGGCAGCAAAATGAACGACGGTAAAGAGCGTGGCAGGGAGGAAGAAGATATCACAATCCAAGCGCTATCATCCTTCTTGCCCCCCAAAGAAAAAGCCGCGGATGTTCAACTTTTTTTTCGTCCTTCGCTCTTTCCTCCGCTTATCTCTTTTTTTTTGCGCTGACTCAATAACATTTAAACTTTGGGAAATTTGCAGTTCGGGACTTACGTAAGGAAATAACCTTTTTCGCTTGCAAAAATCGCGTTTCTGCGGCAGAACTAACCGCTTTGGGTTTTTCCGGGCTCCGACTGCGGAATGTTTCGCCGATCCAGATCACGCAATATTTGGCGCTAACCTCGGTCTGGACTAGCGCGGATGCAGCGACGATAAGCAACTTGGGGAAGTTTGTCTTGTTTGTCTTGTTTGTTTGGTTTGCTTAGAGCAACTTCCTCTTTGGGGAAGGCAGGGGGTGGGCGAGGGAGAGGAAGGCAATTTCAACGACAAAGCATGATATACAATACTCTACGATAAAAGGAGCAACAACCTGGGAGGTGCAGGGCAGAGATGGAGATTATATGTTGCAGCGGGCGCAGTGCTTGCTTGCGTACGACCCTGGCCGAACTAACGCCCCTGTCGAGGAGAATGCAACGAGGATATTCTGACACGGAAGCATGAACCGCTGGACGTCCTTACTTACTTTACTCTGGGTGATCCCTGAGCGCTGTCTGGCCCGTGGTATCGATGGCAATATGGACTGGAGGCCACGCGAGATCCCATGGCAGGCCATGGAGCAAAGGCAGTAGACTCTTATGTCGGGTCCCAGGGCGCTTTACCAACATTTCTTATCGATACCCATCCCTGCGCAACGCTTGCTTACTTGGGATAACCGGGACGGACCGTGGAAAGCCGTGACGTTGGGCAAAGGCGGCTTCAGCATAGCAATCATTTGCTCTCTCAGTCCTGCCAGCGGATACGAAGCTGCGTCTATTAACGATCGCTGACCCTGGCCGTGTTTATCACTCAAGAAGCGAATACTCCTTGAGTGAGATTTCCCAATTCATTATTAGACATTAACTATGATCTGTTGATCCTCTAGCTTCCCTGGTGACAGAACTTTGAATCCACCGTGCAAGGATTAAGACCCCGCAGGACGACGCATAATCTCGATGATCCGGACGCAACGCCAGGTGCTAATTTCAGTATACCTGGAGCTGTGGATAAAAAATGACCGAAAGCCCCTTGAGATAAAAGGCTATCGGTAATGGATTTCCCCCGCAAACTCGCCCGGAATGCATCCGGAAAGGCTATTGAAAGGCAGGCAATCTGCTTCACTCGCCCATATATCTGCTCAACAACCCGTCAGGGTCTGTCGGTCGGCTGGAAGTCTTTTGTTGCGCTGAGTTAAATAATATTCTTATGCAATATAATCTGGTAGGCGGGAAAGATAAGCACGAATGAACAAGCCATGCTCTCTCTCCTCGGGTTTTTTTCATATTTTAGTTAATATTTAATCCCTACAGCACCTAGCTTCCAGCAATCATGAAATCTGTAACCATGACATGATTACTTATTCGTCACTACTTGATATCAAATGCAGTAACTATCATGGTGATCTTAATAATGGGTAGGGGTTTTAAGGTCACAACGCTTGTACATGTTCTCGATATCTAGGGTTCTCAAAAGTCAAAACGCTAGAGGGCATAACCTAGGGTGAAGACATAAAGACGCTGGCCTTCGTTTACTTATTTACAATTGATATCGGCTGCTCCTTGGAGGTTTTCTTAGCCAATATGGCGCATGGTTTTTTAACTGGACATTTAACTCGGTCGTTAACTGTACCTTGGCGCGCAATAAGAGTGGATAACTAGTTGCCAAAATCAACACCAGCTAACCTAGGTATGGTCATAAACTTGGCTGCAAGCATTCAATATTTGGACAAACATATCACCACAGCAGTCAATATCTTGCTTGAACGTCGATATCTAGTTACTAGACTTAATGACTAGGTTTATTGATTCCCATATATAACTTCAACACAATGGACAGCGCGGAGCCGTTGTCGTGTCCATTCTGTGATTTCACTGACACGGATGCGGACTTCTTGACTCAACATGTAGAATTCTGTCACCCCGAAAACGGTGCTTCATCTGTCCTAGAAACAGAGGAAGACACAAATATTGGATATTCCAGGAAACCAGAGTGGTGGCATGGTGACACGCCACTTTACACTGATGAAGATGCGGGGACAGATATCAAATATATTGACTGCCCAACTGGCTGCGGCGAGGCAGTGACCGAAGATCAACTTATGAGCCACCTAGACTTACACCTTGCAGAGGGTCTAGCTCTGGAAGAAATCAAAGGCTTTGATACCAAAGGCACAGACATGAAGTTATCCGGAGACATCGACGAAGATGAAGTACTATCTCCCACACTGAGCAAGGTGCTGGGGAAACAAGATGGGAAACGGCAGAGAGATGCACCAGTCAACGCAAAGGCTACAAAGCAAAAGAAGAAAACGAGAAAAGCGGGCCAACTCGGGGTATGGTGTTCATATTGTTTTGGCGTCAACGCGCGTTGCTGTTGTTCGCACCTGGACTCCCCTGCTAATGCGCAAATTTGATATCTAGATTACGGAGCTAGGGCCATATGCTCGAGAACCAAGAATGCCTTCGTGGTTGCGCAGGTTGCTTGAAGATGGACCTGTTATTACTAGGGAGAACAAGATTTTCCCGGACGGCACAATACGCAAAGTTGAGATCGTCTCGAATGAAACTTCCGGTCTTATCCCATTTATTGCTCGTCTTTGCCAACAAGATTCCTCGGTAGACCAAGCCTACCTCTGCAGTTCCAATGTTCGGCATATCTTCAAAATGCCAAAAGAAGGCGGATTCTGTGGATATCGTAATATTCAGATGCTCGTATCTTATATTCAGGATAGCAATTCAACGGGCTGTGAACATTTTCCTGGAAGGACCCCCTCGATATTAAAACTACAGGATATGATTGAACAAGCGTGGGATAATGGTTTCAATACCCATGGGCGGACAGAGACTGGGGGAATAAAGGGCACGCGAAAATATATAGGAACACCAGAGGTACGATTATACACTACAAATTATGGAGGCATAGGCCATACTAATTACAAAATTGCGTGGAATAGGCTGCGGCATTGTTCCAGAGTTTGGAGATACCGTACGTACAGCCTTGACACACTTGGGCCTTGTAGATGTATAGCTCACACTGCGCAGGTGCCACCCGAAAGTCTGTACTGAGACGCAAGATGACAAGGCCTTTGAGTTGCTCTACTCAATAGTGGCGGAATATTTCCTCAGCCACAAGATATCTGGTTCTGGGAAGCATATTGTTCAGACAGATCTCCCTCCAATATACTTACAGCATGAGGGTATGCCATCCCAGTCTTCCAAAGGAAGTTCTTGGTTAATTTAGAGCCTCATTAACTGACACATGAAACAACCAGGTCATTCCATAACAATTATTGGATTCGAAGTTCGACAAGATGGCAGCGTTAACCTGCTTGTTTTTGACCCAATGTTCAGAACGTCACCTGCAACTTCAAAGCTGATTGGAACACAGTTCCACACTTCAAAACCCGAATATTATTTGAAAGCTTTTCGAAGGACTAGCAGATATTTGCGACAATTCGACACATTCGAACTGCTGATGTATGTTCCTAGGCTTCCCTTTAAATAATGGGTATTAACAAGGTCGTTTCTAGGCTCGAACCGTCAACATTGAAATCAACATCTGAGGTTGAATAGTGACAGATTTTCAGCCGAACTTTTGATAGAGTGCTATTAGATATTTGGTATATTTTTTTGATAAATATAAATGGCAGGGCTTATGACATTGTAGTTTGGTCGTCTTTATCTTGGTGTTGATACGCGAAATTGCGGGCAGTCGCCGTCTTCACGTGACAGGATTTTGCGCCGGGGGTTTTGGGGAAATTTTTGTATCAATCCACCACAGAGAGCACATTGAATGACACAATTTAGACATCTACCTGGCTATTGATCAACCTTCGACCGGAGGGGTGTGTTGCATAAGGAACACCTGAAAATACCTAGTCTCAAGGAGCAATGAGAACCTCACCAAATATAATCATTACTGGAACCCCCGGAGTGGGGAAGACTGTTCACTGTGAGCAGCTGGCGCAAGAAACAGAACTGAAGCACTTATCGATAAATCAAGTCGCAAAAGAACGGGGATGCTACGATGGTTTTGATGAAAAGCTCAAAAGTCATATTGTTGACGAGGATAAGGTATTCAATATCTGTCTACTTGCTCGCAAATAGATACTAATCTGATCAACCAACTTAGCTGCTTGACGAAATCGAGGCCGACGTATTACAAGGCGGGTATCTTATTGACTGGCATGCTTGCGACCTATTTCCAAAATCATGGATTGATCTTGTAGTGGTGTTACGGTGCCCGTCAACTGCCATACACTACGATAGATTGGCAGCAAGGTAAGCTTGAAATAGTCAGCATCCTGAGTTGGTAGCACTATTATTCCTGAGCCAACTCCTGAGGAAAAATGGTAACTAACATATCTACTCTTGTTCTATATAGATCGTATTCAGAGGAGAAGCTCCAAGAAAACCTTGACGCCGAGATTTTTGGAGTATTACTCGAGGAAGCCAGAGAAGCTTATGACGAGGAGATTGTGGTTGAACTCGAAAGCGAGACAGACGATGCGATTGAGAGCAATTGCCAGCGTATAAAATCGTGGATAAATTCCTGGAAGCAATCGCATGCTACAGGGTCAGATTGATTGGCTCGAGGTCGCACTCGTTTCGCAACCTAGCAACTTCAAGCCCCAGCGGTTGAAGATTTCCGAAAGGTTAACTAAAGCTGCTGCTGCTTTTTCTGTTCTTCGATCCACGCCTTGAGCTTCATCAGCGCCTTATATCGATGGGATATCGTGTTCTTCAAGGTGTGTTCAATCAGCATACCGGCCCGTCATGAGTAAAAGGAGATCAGACGACAGAAAGTGCAGTTACCTTGTACTTTGGATCCATCTCGGCATATGTTTGGCCTTCATATTCGAAGATGGGATCCCAACCTGGTATTGGTAGCGTTAACCTCTGACTGTGCAAAACAATACAGGGCAATTCTGGACTGCTCAACTCACCAAAACTGGTTGGCCCACGAGCTGGAACTACTTTACCCTGGTGATTTTTATCATCAGCTTTATGCCTTATCAATATTCTTGCCCACTCTTTGAGAACTAGGCGCCCTGCGATTTATCGAAAGGGTAACATAAGGTCAAACTTCGATGACCCCTTGCTATTACCAATTACCTTTGATAAAAAGCAGGGCTCCTAGGGTGACCATAGTAGCAATATTTACACAGTTCACTCACCTCGGTTCTTCCTTGAAAGAGAATTGGCTCCTGTCCAGGTCCGGCGCAGAAGGCAAACGTAGCAACCGTGACAGCGGACTTGTCCTCGTACGGCTCAACCAGCTTATTGAGTCCAACATGGCCTAGCTTCTCGAGAAACCATTTTCTAGAAATATGTTAACCACTGGATCCAAGTATCACTGTAAATGGAATAAACAGGTATAATTTAGACACCCTTACATATATGGTCCTGGTAGGCCGTTAAGAGCATTAAACTCTAGCGCAGTATCGTCTGTCAATGCAGGCCCGTTGACCTGTTTATCATGAAGTCAGTAATCACCAAGGAATCGAGGGCTTATTGAGAATGATAACAAATGACATGCAGAGCTACTCACTGCTTCAGCTGCTTTACGACATTTCTCTCTAGCGATATCTTCAATCGTGCCCTGCAGCTCAGGGACATCGACGGATACGCTCTTGACCTCGATGGTATCTTGAAGTATTGCCTGCACTTCGGCGAGCTTGTTTTTATTTCCTGTGACAAAGTTGATGCTTTTCATCTCGGCTTTTCCTGCTTTGAGTCTGGATATACGTAGTATGAAGAAAGGTACTTGATATATGATAGTGAAAGTTGGGAACGATTTATGACTGATATTTTACGACTGCTGCGACCCCCACTAGGCTAAGGTTAACAGCTTAGGTGCAAATTAACCCGATCCGAACCTGGATCGTTAGTTGAAGAATATAACTAGGTACTCCGTAGTCCTTCTATATTTGGTGTAGACGGTAGAGATTTTATTTTATGCATGGAAAAATCCTAGATTTTGTCATCAATATTCGTGCTGAATTTGAACAAAACACCTCGTCTGAGCCTGGAACCCCTGGTGTATACTCCGTACAGGTTTCGCCCGTAAAGTCGTCGAAGCAGCGTCTATTTTACACTTGGAAGCAAGTGAAGTGCAACAGATATAATACAGGAAACATAACAATGGGCCGATGCGAAGGATAAAACAGTGCGAGGTCTCCAAACACTTTAAAGACGCGTATGAATAAAGAGGGCCACGATACGTGAAGAAGTAGAGACGAGCATAAAATCCGTTAGAGGGAGACCAAACGAACAAAGTAAAAACCCCTGGAACCAAAATATCTCGAAAACGGAGTAGATGGTTAAACGTAATATGGTCTTATCGGGAATCACATAGTCACAAGAGTTAGACATTACCGTGGCTCGAACAAATGAAAGAAACAAAGGAAAAGAAAAGGGAAAAAAAGAAAATGATAATTAATGCCCCTTGTGAAATGGGGAGGCATGCGTCCACTGGAAGCTTTTTAGATGAGTTCTTTTGAAGCAAAGACAAAACTCCAATGGTCTATAAAGTCGAGGGTAGCAAGGCGAATTTGCGGGGCCCAAAGAAGGATCATTGGCCATTACGACGGGCAATATAGGGGGCCACAGGGGTTTTAATCCTCTGGTGGCTCTCCCATCTCTAGGCTGTCAAGGCGGTCCTGCTGGGCCATTGCTTGAACAGAAACAATCTCTGCGAGTCGTTTAAGTCGAGGAGTTTGCAGCCCTATAGTCATGTTAGCGTGGGAGGTAGGTGGGAAAAAAAAATCAACGAATCTTAGTGGCACATACAGGATGGTGTATACGTCTCAAGTGCAGTAATGGCTCTAGGTTCAGCAATCTCATAAGGACCGCTGTCCTCCATGTCAACTGCTGTTAGAAGCAGAACATCGCTCTTCTCAGTTACACGAGATGCAACAGCTTTCATGATTTCACCATTGATAGGCTGTTCGTAATCAGCAACAAGGTACTGGTTGAGAAGTTTTTGAATCTGGTTCGGTGAGAGCCTGTAATGTATGTGTAAGCAATTTATCATATGATAGCAGAGCGCGGTTGTTATAGCACTTACATCCAGCAAATATCTTGAATGATCTCTATATCGTTCAAAGTGGCCTTCTTCAGTTGAAGCAGCTTGGTTGCTTGCTGTAATGGAAAGTAAGGTTAGAATATGGTTGAACCGAATATGAGGATGAATGCTTACCATTAGATGTTCAAGCTGCAGGGTACCCTCTGGCATATCATGGCTCTTGCACCATTCCTCAATACGGGTGATATTGTAGTTAATTTGCAGACCACGCTTCCATGAGAGGAAATTACGTCGCATGAGCAGGTCATTGAATGCAGTGACACCAACAAGTCGGAGTAGCTCCGTGACGGTCTGGGTAATAATGGAATCCTCAAGGTAGTATGCTTTCATAGCCTTGAAGACATTGTTCAACAGGCTAAGGAGATTGTCCATGCTGTATGCAGGGTTGTTGTTGGAAGGCAGCAGTTTTCCAAGGAATCTGTTCGTCTCGCTTGTAACGAAACCAGGAAGGGACTGAGACTCGATGATGGCTGGAACAATCATCTTGAACAGCTTCTTCTTCAATCCCTTCATCCAGGTGTGGTAGATGTTAAACTCTAAAGATTCCAAATCATGCTTGACGATCTCCAAGAGACGGTCGTATTCATAGTTGTCGGTCTTTTGCGCTTCATACCAGTCCTCTGCAAGGAAGACAAAGGAAAGCATTTCGTGGACGTTAGAAAGCCAGAATGCACCAGCGCTGATTGTATCTTCACTATCATGTTGCATGACCTCCTGCTGAATTGCTTGCATGACATTAGCAAGGAAGCGTTCGGATTCTTTCACGAAACCGTTATTCCACATCTCGGATGTGACCAGGTTAATGAGATAGGATGGGAACAAGACTTCCTTCTCCGTGGGTGGTGGATCAGAGCTGGGGAGAGGAATCTTGAGATTCTTGATGAGACCCATGCTAACTTCGTCGTTAAGGGCATCTTCTTCGGAGAGAAGGTTCTCAAGTTCAATCTCCACAGAGTCGATCCCAGGAGCGAATGCTGAGTTTCGGAAATCATTACGGCCAACTCCACCGGTGGGTATAGCCATAGAGACGGGCCTTGGGTTATAGGCACCACTGAAACGATGGTCGATTTCAACCTTTTCGAGCCCAGCGCTGCGTCTCTTTGGCTTGGGTTTCTTCGAAGCAACCAAATTGATCAGGCCAGATAAGCTTGGCTGAGTAGGTGCGTTTCCATTCAGGTCTCCATTGAGTCCATTGAGAGGAGCAGACCTCTTGGCAAATTCAAGCTCATCTTGCAGCTCAACAACCTGCTGGCGGAGGTAGGTCTTCTCTTGCTCGTGGACAGCGATGGCATTCTTAGCGTTATCAAGTTCAAGGCTGGTAAGGCGGAGGGTTTCTCGGGTTGACTTTTCTTCCTCTTGTAGTTTCTTGATAGTTGCAAGGGACTCGTTATGATTGTGCTGAAGTTTCGACATTTCTTCCTCCAAAGCTGTCAAGCGGGCAGCAGTGATGCCAGCCTGGTTAGCCTCGGCCTGAAGTTCACGGGACCTGGCTTCAAGAGCGTTATGCCGGCTTCTCCAGGATTTGATCTGTCCATCATAGTTCTCGAGCTGGGAAGTCAAAGACTTGTTCTGTTGCTTAAGAGATCCGAGTGACTGGGTCAACTCCACGACCTTATTTTCAAGCTTGTATGATATCTGCTTGAGATCGCGAGCCTCCTCACGCAGAGTCTTGTATTGTCTGCGAGCCTTCTTACCACGCCACAAGTTCTGTACAATGACAACCTTGCGGCGGTAATCTCTCCATTTGCGAAGCTGTCGCCATGTCCTGAAAGACCGTTGAATAACCTTCGCTGCATTTCCATGGATACTGTCCATAATGTTTCGACGGCAAAGGTAACCCCTCGCCAACGACTCCACGAGAATGACATTGTTTCTGATCTTGTGGTAGTATTTGCGATCCTTCTGGCCTCTCCAGACTCTCTGGATAGTGGTCGCGGCCTTGACCTGGCGGGCTCCTTCGGCGTGCTGTCTGGCCAAGAATCCGCGAATGAGGCCCTGGAAGGCAAGAATCGAACCACGCATGGCAAGGTACTTCCGTCTGTAGAATTTGCATTTAAGATTCTTCTGAATCATAATGGCACATTCATTCAAGCGGGAAGTACGGAGATTCTCTAGGAAAGCAAGCATACCAGCTCGGAAGAAGATCTTAGTCAAACCAAGCTGGTACTTGTCTTGCTGTTGCTGAGTGATGTCACCCAAGGCTTTCGATAGAATAGCATGACACATGGCACGAATTTCAGATGTCCATTGTGAAGAGTGGCAAAGCATGTAATACCTGAGAGCGAACTCTTCGTAAGTCCATCGGGTTGGGTAACCGGCACAACTTATTCGCACGGTCTCAAGAACACCACAAGCTCGAAGCTGACTGAGAACCATAGGGCCCTCGAACTTCCAGGCTTCCTTCGCTTCATTGGGTTTTATACATCGGATGTAATGAACATCAGTGGAGTTTATAGTGTTCATAAGCTCGATGAGGGACGACTTGAAGATGCCTCCTAGCGTTGGCTTACGGTTAACAGCAACTCCGATCTTCCTTCCTGGGGCTGCAACAGCCCTGGAGGACATGGAGGCAGAATCCTTCTCGCGAATAGCCGTAGCAGCTTGGAGGACATCCCTGATAAAGGAGTTGGAAGAGTTCTTGAGAACCTCCATGTGTTCGTCAGGGACTGTATCCCTGTTCTTCTCAATGAAGCCATCTGATTCGTAGGTGACATCGATGGCATAATGGCAGACGGTGAAAGACGACTTGCCAAATCGGGGCTTCTTGTAGAACTTTTGCTTATCCGCAGCGAAGTTGTGGTGCAGTTTGTTGACGAACTGTTCGTCAGCACCCATCGGCAATCTAGACTCTTCGTCAAGCAGAGCTAGAATACCCAGTTTGCCCTCAATGAGGTCAATGCATGGCTGATTGTCAGAGAAGTTGATAAAAGTCCAATCAATCTGTTCCCTAACATATTCCTCCTGTTCCAACTTGAAAACATGTTGGTTGAACTCTTGCTGCAACTTCTCGTTTGCGTAATTGATACAGAACTGCTCAAAGGAGTTCTTTGCGAAATGCTCGAAACCATAGATATCGAGGACACCAATAAATGAGGTAGCTCGGCTAAGAACTTCTTCGGTTGCCAAGCTGCGATTGATTGTCTCCACCAGCCAGTCGAAGAGGCTGGAGTAGATGAATTTAGCGACTGAATCCCTGACAACGAGAGCCTGGGCCTGGTTGAGGTTTGAAATAATTTTCTCGCCTCGGGTAATCAGCTGCTTCTTGACGGTCCATTTAGCAAACTCGGTAGCATCAATACCCAACATCTCACAAGTTCGGACCAAAGAGGGCTCAGTGGGCTCGAGAGAGGAGTCATTCCTGGTAGCAACAATCTTGACATTGCCAAGGTGAAGCAACGCAGCCAAAATCTTAAAAATAGAGGCTTGTATGTCATCATCCAGTCCAATGGTGGTGAGGGATTTTCTGGTGGCTTCGAGCTCAGCCTTGTCATCGACTCCATCAATGACAGGTGTTCCTCCCTGGTTCAAGTAGTCAAACTCCTCGACGGTCAACAGTCCCAACTCTTGCCTCTCAGCGTCGGTAGCACCGGCAATGAGTTGATAGAAGATATGGTAGTTTCGTTCTTTCAAGGGTTGGAAGACCAGCCTCGACCGTTCTAAAAGGTATGTTCTGATTTTTGCACCAATAATGTTCGTCCTGTTATCGAAAAGAATCTCAATGTATTTACCAAATCGAGAGGAGTTATCGTTTCTGGTTGTCTTTGCGTTTCCGAAGGCCTCCATGACGGGGTTTGTGGCTAGAATCTGCTCCTCGGTTTCACTGATAGAGTCTGCCCGTCCGGTGGAGTATGAGCCGGGTTTATCTGATGTTTCTCGAGTAGCAAAATATCTCATGATATACTTTGCACTGACGGTCTTTCCAGCACCAGATTCACCAGATACGACAATCGTTTGGTTTTGGGTGTCCCTCAACATGTCACTGATCAACAGTTAGTATATGTGTAGGTAACTGGAATGCCGAGGTGCAACTCACGCAAAAGCCTCCTCTGCAATAGCAAAGAGATGGGGGGCCTGGGAAGCTCGTTGCTTCCCGGCGTAAACTTGAACCATTTGAGGGACATAGAGAGAATCAACACGGGCAAACGGGTTGGTTGCTATAAGCACGATACCGGAGTATGTATAGATTTCCTTCTGGTAGTACCGTAGCTTAATGGCTTGGAGGACTATATTGTGGAAATTGTAAGTATGCACCCTAATTTACTCGAGTGGTTGTAAACAGAGCATACCAGCCGGCTCGTTCAAATGAGACAAGTTCGTCAAATCTTCACTGGCCTCTAGCATCGTCGGGTTCATCAGAGGCGGCAGCTTTTCATTTGTGTCCGAATCCAGCTCCGACAGAGTTGTCTCGGTAGTTTTCGTCTACACAAACACAGCATCATCAGCCCGATAATTCCGACATAACTAGACGTTGTTTTTAAGACAGAGCTCTGTCCCACGAACTCACCTCTCCATTCTCCAAGGTAAACACCAGCTTCACTTTCTCCCCATCCACCACCTTCTCAGTCACCTCAGACGCAACCCATCCCTCAGTCGGGTCTGGTTGCCACGCCCGCGTGCCGACCTCATATGTATGCACCATCTCGTGTATTCTGGTACCGGCAGGATTAAAAAACTAGTAAATAACACGAAGAAAAGACCACGATCACGGTCAACGTCACGGCTATGGTCAATCGATATCGATATCGAGAAAAGCAGGCGAAGAAAAAGCGTTTCACGTAGCCCGGCGTGGCGGGTCTAGAGCATGGTTGGCTGGCGTGCAGGCAGACGTTAACACGTACAAAAAAAGCGTGTGAAGACAGCTCCTCGACGGCGCTTTAATGGCTTCCTCTGCTAGTCTCCTGGTTCCAGAATTAGGGTAGAGTAGCAATAGGCGTGCTAACAAAAAAAAAAGGGAGGTATTATTAAAAGAAGATCGCTGGCCGCCAGGTAGAAGTGTAGAATGCTGCAAGAGGAAAATGACGACAGCTCGAGGCGTTGCCTGTCTCTCTGTGCCTCTCGCAAAGGGGCCGTTAAGAATAAAGGAACAAAGACGAAGACGAAAACACAGACGGAGACAGAGACGGGAGCGGACTGGAAGGCCAGATTAGCAGGTTCTCTCGTCGAAAGTAGCGTCGAGGGTCGGTGGTCGAACTTCTTCAAGCCCCTGAAATAAGGAATTATGAGGTTTTTAGCTCGGTGAGTTGTGATAGTCACGTGAACGGCACTTTCTTATGGGCGGACGTGCTCGAACCTTCAAAAAGGGATGACTTCCAGGTCTGTGAGAGATAAAGGGATGATGGGCCAGGGGCCAGGTTGGAGTATCATAGCTACAGTTATCGACGTCTACGCCTACGTGCTCGGTTCGAGTGGTGCCAGGGAGTGGCTTCACACCATCATTTCCCGCTGTGCTGTCAAAAAAAAAATAAAAATAAAAATAAAAATACGAAGAGCGGTCGAAGGCAGACAGAAGAACACTTTTATGCCCAACTATTGAAGAAACATATCAAACACAGAGAATCAAACCATACTCAAGTCCATGCAGCTGTCCCTCATCCTCGTCGTGTTTCTAGGCAAGTAAATATGAAAGATGCAGTTCGGTTACTCTGCGGTTGTCGTCCTTGTTGGCATGGACCTTTAACAAACCCCCGACGCCTATCACTATCACTATCGCCGTCCATTCCACCCATCGTCTATCCATCCCTACTCCCCAGCTACTCAAGGCACAGATTATCTATGCTAAAAGGTTGGGACGAGTAATGTCGTATCGTATAAAGGAAAGGTAACGGCCGTAGTAAAGGAGGTAAAATATAGGGGGAATGCAGGGGTAGAATAGGAAGGGAAAAAAGGGGGGAGAGAAAATCTTGATATTTTGATATTAAAGTTACTATGAGTTGATGGATGGAGAAATGAGTAAGGAAGTGTCGGGGAGGAAGATGCACATGGAAGAAAATAAAAAAAGGAAGCGTTCAACTATGGAAATGGGAGATGGGGGATGATGGGATTAGCATGGACGTAAGATAAAAACAAGGCGTGGAAACGAAGTACAATGCAGCAATTCATTGGAGAGAAAGAGAAAGAAAAAAAAGGCGGGGAGGGGGAAGAAAATTGACGGGATAGAGGAGGGTGCTGGGGAGGTGTTGGGGAGAGACAAGAGACGTCGGATATGGGGTAGGATAGATGATGGTAAGGAAGTGGCGGGGGGTAGGGGCACAATAGAGTGGCCGAGGGACATCCTGTTTGTAGGCCGATTGTTAAGATAATCTTTTTTGGCTTTTTTGTGTGTTCAGTTGAGATGATATCGTTCTTTTTTAATCAACATGTTTCTTGTTTTCTCTCTTTTTGTGTCCCTGTTTTTTTTCGTAGTCATTGAATTTCGTTCTTTAACTTTGTTTGCACTCAGTAGCTTCCTTCTTGGGCTTTGAGCCGTCGTCCTATTCGGAGAGCTGGGTTAGTATGGCACTCTTTTGAAGCGTCAAGGGGGTAGCATACTTCTTCATCAGAGTCCTCATCATCGTCCCCTCTCTTGTCGTCCTCCTCATCGTCATCGTCCTCATCGTCGTCATCTTCATCGTCATCCTCAAAGTCGCCCTCGAAGTTGTCCTCAACTTCTTCATATTGTAGGGCTTCACCGGTGAACCAGTCGATAGCACGGGGAATGAGCTTCTCCTTGATGTCCTCACCCAGTTGGTAGTCGAGCTCAAGACGTTCCTCGATATCAGATGCAACGTCATCGTCGTCTTCCTGTGGTGGCTTGGGGGGAGAGAAGAAGTTGAAGAAGGATTCTGTGGGGACGGTAACTTTGACAACACGGGTTTGCTTGGTGTCTGTATATCTATAGTCAGCGACAGTCTGGACAGTTCAAGGAGCTAAAAAATAGTAACGTACTCTTGTTACGCTGCTTCTTGCTCTCTATCCGGACGGTGAGATCCTTGCCCTCCTTCCAGTCAATCTTCTCACCCTCGGCATGGTCGTAGATGAAGTCACCACCGTATCCGTTCTCTTCTTGGTAGTAATAACTCTTAGCAATGGTCTTGTTGGTGAAGAACTCGTTCTCGGCAAATTCAAAGATGAGTCGGAAGCCAGGACGGTCAAGGTACTCCATGCGAATGTCCGTTAGCTCTTTGAGAGCACCTTCGTCCCGGTCGGTGATAAGCTCGGCAAGGGAGATCTGGTTCTTCATGGCGGACAACCAGAACTCTGGGATACCACTGGCAGGTGTCTCCTCGGACTCAACTGGAAGCTGCTTAGCCTCGTCCTCCTTCTTCTCATCTTCCTCCTCGTCCTCGTCACGCTTGCCGGCCTCGACCTCCTCATCAGTAGGTTCAGCAGCACCGTTGACGATGGCAGAACGGCGCTGGTAGAGCGGGGTGTACTTGGCGAAGTACTTCTTCTCGAGCTGCAGGACTTCTTCCTGGAAGGCTGCTTCGAGCTTGGCATGTTCGGTCTGGATGCCCTTGAGGCCCGCGACACGGCGACGAACAGAGGCCGGGAGAGATTCGATGTAGCCAGACGAGCGTCCGATGATCGATCCGAGCTTGCCCTGGATCATGGAAACGAGCCCGGGGTTCTTTGCGAAGAGCCGGGCGGCAGCCGCTCGGTCAAGGTCCTCTATAGAGACTTGTCAGCGGGCAGTAACATGGGGGGGGGGGGATTATTACACCAAACATGGCACGATTTAGCTCGTTTCTTGCCTGAACAGCAAAGAGGAAAGTCCTCATGACAAACAGGCCAGCACGAGCAGGAGTACACACCTTCTTTGATGCTGGCGATGCCAGGTTGCTGGGCGTGTGAAGAAATAGGGGCATGGTTTGCGGGCGTGTTCTGAGGGGTCCTTCAAAGTACGGTCAGCCAGGCCGTCTGGTCTTGACGGGGGGGCACAACTTCGCATCAGATAACACTTACGGTGCGGTCACCTCAGCCTTCTTGCTTCTGATCGGCTCAGACATCGTGGTAGCTGGCAGCAGAGGACACGTACGAGCAGGCTGGAGACGATGTGCGAGGCGTTGCGTGTGGTGGGAGCGAGGGAGCGAGGGAGCGAGCGAGAAGGCGGTGGTTGTATTTTTCAGCGTTGAAGACTTATCAAGCAGATTTACCTTTGGTGGGCTACTTTTTTTCCTTTTGGCGTGGACGAGACTACGACGGATCGGGAAGCCAGGCTTGGCGTGTCGGACATCGACAGCAAGTGGCCTTTGTGGTTTTGATATTTGATACGGACTTCAGGGCGGCGGATGGACTGGCTGCTGGCTGCTGGCGGCAGCAGGGAGAGAGCGAGTGAAAAAAGCGAGGCGACGGCGACGACGGCGACGATGGTGACGATGGTGATGGTTGATTGCTAGGCTTGTACGCCCGTGTTCGTTAACTAGTTATCCGTTGGGCTCCCCCGGTCCGATCGACAGGCATGTACAGACAGTTGATAGCACGGTATGACAGACACTTACTCTCCGTACGGACGAGCTACACTACCCGCACGCTCTGGCTAAGGCCATGGAGAGACGGAAGAGCACTCCGAGGCTAATAGTCCCCTGCTAAGCCCTATATGACTGCGACTGTGCGATATCATAAGTCTCCAGCAATGTTGATACGCGTCCCCTTCCATCCGTCCTGGTGATAACTAGCTATCACATCATTCTCACCAAAGAGGGAATTATAAGCCAGTTGTCTAGACCGTCCCTGAAATGCCTCCCACAGCCCAACCTAGGGCATGTGGTGTTGTTGACCGCCATCAATTCCATGGATTTCCATCAGTTGAACAGTTACAGTGGAACGGGTGGGCCAGAGGGAGGAGACACCATCCAAAGAGATGATCCCATAGCTAACTCGCTGAGAGAAGTGGATTTTCGAGGCCAGCCATGGAGAATTAGTTGGTTAGCTGCAGTTCTTGACTCTGGGGTACCGGCTGAGCGGCCTGGGTGTTCACCAGGGGTTCATGCTGGGCTCGTCAACTAGTTAAGGCGTAGCCTGTTGTCCACAGTTACGAAGCATGAGTCTTATCCAGCTGTATCTTAGCCGTCTCTCTCCCTCGCTCTCTATAGAGCTGTCTCACTCGCTCCCTCTCTTCTGACTCCTCCTCGCTGCCTCTGTCCTCGTCCTCATCCTCCCTGGGCTCCTGAAGTCTTCTTTGTCGTCTTTTATCTCCGTCCCGCAGCCTGCAAGCTTCAAGGCTTATCGCAAGCCACATCACGTGGAGATAAGATCCCTGACCCCGTGACTTGGCGATCCCCATAAGGGAATATAGGGTTTTTGCGGAACTACTATCTCCTGTATAGATATAGTGGTGAATACCAACAAGTACTAATAGGGTACTAATACTAACTAATAATAATATTAATATAGTAGCTACTATAAATATTATAGATATATAATATTAAGAAAAGATATATTTTTTTTTTATTTCTATACCCTATAGACTTTTATAACTAACTATTTAATATAAGAAGAATTAAAACTTATTTTCTATCTATACTTTATTTCTTACTTCCTCCTTAATTATAATTAGCTCCTTATTCTTATCTAGTAAAGAGATTAATAACTCTAATATTTTATATTTCTACTATAAAGAAGATTATTAAAAAACTAACTACTTTATTACCTACTTTATATATAATACTAGATATTAGGAGCTTAATTAACTAATAAGTATTAGAGAATTCTAGAGTATATTAATTAATAATCTAGCCTTTTTTAGAGTAATATAAACTAATATTATATTACTTTTAACTTTTAAAATATTTTACTTCTATATATAGAGTTAATTTCTTCTTTATATATTATTATTTCTTCTATATTATTAAAAATATAAATATACCTAATCTAACTTTATATTCTTTATATTAAGAGCCTTAATAATATAACTAAAACTATACTTAATCTTTTTATTAAGAATACTAATTTACTTATTTAATATTATAAGGTAATTATCTAAAAACTATATATCT
The DNA here is from genome assembly GCA_018357685.1 of Trichophyton schoenleinii. Classification (NCBI taxonomy): domain Eukaryota; kingdom Fungi; phylum Ascomycota; class Eurotiomycetes; order Onygenales; family Arthrodermataceae; genus Trichophyton; species Trichophyton schoenleinii. The sequence continues at coordinate 1,854,055 of WOFF01000001.1, forward strand.
ATAGTTAATATATTTTATTATATTATCTAGAATTTTAGACTATTTTTACTATAGTATTTTTTAAAATTACTTTATTAGAGAGTTTAATATTTTTTAGAATAATTTCTATATTAAACTAAATCTTAGCTATAGATTTTAAAGCTTCTTTAATTATAGAAATATTATTTCTATACTTAGTCCTAACTATCTTTTTTATTTTAGGTATTTACTTATTAAGTAGAGTCTTTAAGACTTTACTTATTAGAGTTTTATTATTATTAATTATTTATTTATTAAATTTCTCCTTAAAAGCTTATACCTCTCTTAAAAGTATCTTCTTATTCTTAAAATAGATCTTAATAGACTCTATACTAAGATACTTATAGTAGATTATAGTAATAGTTATAATATTAATATTAAATTCTATAGAGAAGACTTTATAAACTTTTTTATTATTCTAATAATTAGAGTATATTTTAATATTAAGGATTACTTTATTATATCTCTTCCTAGAAATATAAAGAAAGGAGAGAGAAAATAAATAATACTTATATAGAGTTAGCTTATTCTTTAAAAACTCCTTATTAGTATTAGTAGCCTTTCCCTTCTTTTTTTTTATAGGTAAGTTCTCTACTAAAGTAGTAGTCTAAATCTTATAAAGAGATATCTTTACTCTATCTTTATATTAGTATTTTCTTCTATTTTTTTTAGAAACTAAATTATATATATTTTAATACTACTTATAATATTCTAATACTTACTATTAAGTACTAGCTCCTTTATCTTAATTTAATACTTATATTTAGTTATATTTAAATATATTATAAAGAAGATAATTATATATAGAAATATAAAAGAAAAAAATAATAAAGATAAAGTAAATTTTACTTTATTTAGATAACTACCCTAATTTAGTAATAGAAGAAATATTAAAATAATAAAATAAGTAGGCTAAAATATATAATAACTCCTAATATTTATAATATTAGAATTTATATATTTAATATTAATATCTATACTATATTTAAATATATAAAAAATAAATAATACTTACTAATAAAACTCTATAATACCTATATTAATTAAATATACCTCTAAAAAATATAAAGATAAGCTATTAACTTAATTTTAGATAGATATAGATAACTAATAATATTTTATTAATTTAAGATAATAACTCTATAGTTTATAATTATTCTTAAAGCTTAATACTCTCTAATATATTATTAGAGGTTACTAAATAGTTTAAAAATTATATCTTCTTTTATAGCTCTCTTCTATAGTCCTTATTTAATAAATACCTCCTTATTATCTTCTTTAGTTTCCTCTCTATAAAGTTACTTTAATTAATATTAGTAAACTCTTTATATTAGCTTATCTTATTCTAGAAAAGAATTATATTCTTCTATTTCTCTAAAGTTTAATCTAAATTAGATAATCTATATTTAATATTAAAATATAATTTAATCTTAATAACTAAGTTAGTATAAATATTTTAAATTTAGAGTTAGCCCTTAATTATATATTAACTACTTATTAACTCACTTTATATATACTATAGTCTAACTTTTAATAATATATTTATATTAATAATTTCTTAAATCTAATAAAATATCTATAGGAACTTTTTTAATATAAATAATTTAATAAAAGATTAAAATAATATATTAGAGTTATTATATAAATATAGCTTAAACTCTCTCTTATTTTATCTAGATCTTTTAATCTTATTTAAGATATAGTTCTATATATATTAGTAGATTCTCTAGATTTTATTTAATTTAAGGATTTATATATTTTTATTCTCTTAAAAGTCTTACTATTCTATTCCTTAATAATCTTAAGTATTATAGTTTAGCTCTATAAGAAATTAAAATTATTACTATTATTATTATAATAGATACTTCTAATAATCTCTAATAAATTATTTTTATAGAAATAGAGAAAATATATTTAGTGGCTTTCTTACTTTGGCTTCTTTTTTAATAGAAGGATCTTTTTATTATAGTAGAACTATATTAAATATAGGACTTATCTATACTATTTCCTTTACTATAATTCTAGTTCTCTCTATATAGAGGGAGGGGATAAATTAAGATTAATAGTAGCTAGTATTTTTCTAGAGATATTTTCTAGAATAACTATATTTTAATTATCTAATAGTATTAAATAACTATAGTATTATATAGTATTATATAGTATTATATTCTTTTATATTTCTTCTCTATTATAAATATCGAGGAGATTAATAATTACTAATTTTAGCTAACTATAATTTTATTTAAACTTCTTTAACTTTAATTTTAACTTTAACTTTAACTTTAACTTCTCTCTTTTTTAACTTTTTTTTATTTATTAACTATATTACTCTCTATTAATTTATAGTTTATCTCTCTTATTCTAGCTATTCCCCTTTTAAAAATAGCTTTATAAATATTTAGATAGTAGAAAATACTTATATTAAGTAGTCTACTTAAATAATAGTAGTAGTATAAACTAAATATAAAAGTAATTTATAAAGACTTCGAAATTTATAAAATAAAATTATTAATTTTTATATAATTCTAAAATATTAAAAAAAATTAATATTAAAAGTAATAGTAAGATAATTATAAATATTCCTTATTTAATCTATATTAAATTTATTATTAAGTATTTTTTAGAATATAATAAGCTCTAATAATTCTAATATTTCTTAAAAAAATATTATTAAAATAGTTAATAAACTCAAAGAAAATATTATAAAAATAATTAAAACTTATAAAACTAGTAATAATATTAAAAATTTAAATATTAAAGATATATATTAGCTATTATAAGTTAAATAATATATTAATATTAATATAACTTAAATTAATAAACTTAAACTATATAAGATTATACTAATTATACCTCTTATTAATAAAGAATATACTTCTAATACTTTATAGAATAATCTTAATATTATTATAGCTACCTTAAACTAATAGAATAGAGAGGGTTTTAATTATTCTAATATTTTTAATTCTATAGAAGTCCTTCTATATTATTAGAATAATAGATCTATAAGTTCTTTTATAATAGCTATAGTACTCTAAATAGAGTAATTAGGTATTTCTAGAGCCTATTATTAGTCTCTAATAGAAATTCTATAAACTCTAAAAGATATATTACTAATCTATAACCTCTCTTAGGGTTTATTAACTTTAAAAAAGAATTATAAGATATAGTTCCTAATTATACCTATTAGATACTCTAAGATTCTAATTATCTTACTATTATAGATACCTATACTTATTATAGCAGAGAAGTTGCTAGTTATATTAATAGAAAAAAATATATTTTTTTAAGATATAGTCTAACTTATAATAAATTTACTTAAGTTCTTTGACTTCTAATAGTATATATATATTAGGATAGTAGAATTAGTAGATATACTAACTAAACTAAGTCTAGTATTTAAGAAGCTAGAGTACCTCTATTAAGTATTCTTCTAGTAAGGTTACTTATAGCTAGTTTAGAGCTATTATTCTCTTATTAGATATTATTTACTATAAATATTAAAAGTATCTCTATACTTATAATCTACTATCTAACTACCTATATTAAATATACTACCTTAGTTATATTCTTTTAGTTATAAAGGATTTTTATTTATAGTCTCCTAATTTATTAAAGATAGTTATATATAAGGTATAAGCTACTCTATAATATTTCTCTAATAACTATAAAAGATAGCTTCTACTAATATAGCCTCTATTTAATATTAGAGAAATTATCTTTATACTAAAGAGGATAAATTATATCTCTATTAAGGATATAATATTAAGTATTAAAGTATATATTAATAAAAAATATAATCTAGAGGCTATTAATATCTAGTTCTATATAGACTTTAAGTACTTTTTAAGATATATAATTAATACTAGCTAGGCCCCCTTTTTTATTTTACTATACTATTAGACTATTTATCCTTAAAATAAGTTAGATATTACTATATATAGTAGAGAGTCTCTTTTAGATATCTTCTATTTTAATTATTATTAAATTATATCACTACTATATTAATTATTTATTAATAGATTTAATTTATATTATAATATATACTAATCTCTTATAAATATATATTTTATTCTAAATATTAATTTTTTATACTATAATAAATATAGTAGTATTTATACTCTTATATTTAGACTATATAATATTAACTTTATAAATACTATTAATATACTTATATTTAGATTATTTAAACTAAATAATTAAGGGATTATAGTTAATATTATAAGAGAGTTAGTTCTTATTATTATATTTTATATTACCTTTCTAAATAATATATTATAGTAAAATAATAATATAGAGATTAAATATCTAACTACTAATAGATTTTACTATAGTTATTTAATAGATAAATAGAACTACTCAAACCTTATATTTAATATTTAAAAATATATATAATTTTATTACTTTTCTTAAAATATATATAAACTTATTAATAATATAACTATTTAGATTAATAAGAATTAAATCTACTAAAAGTATAGAATAATCTTATATAACTTACCTCTTTTTATAATCTATCTTAATCTTAATTTTATATCTTATTTTCTATTAAATCTATACTATAGTAAATTTAATAGAATATTAAAAATAGTATATTAGTTACTAGTTTTATTTATTCTATTAATAGAGGGATAGAAGTAATACTTATAAGTACTTTAGCTATTTCTCTTTTCTAGAGAATAGGTATATTTATAATCTCCTATTACTTATTTTAAATTATATTAATTATAAGAATATATAAGAGTATCTTTATTAATTTTAATAGTACTTCGATACTATTTATAAAGAAACTAAATTTAACTTAGTATCTATTAAGCTCTTTTAATATTCTTTATTAGTAATATAAATAGTTAACTTAATTTAGTAATTAAGGTATTTATAGCTATTACTTATAGTAACTTAGTATTTATATTTTAGAGTTTTATTATATATTAACTTAAGGAGATAGAGAGAATAATTATTAAGATATATTACCTTCTATAAAATTTAGTTAATATAATTATTACTACTACTCTAATATACTCCCGAGCTATATTTATTATTTCTAACTAATAAAATACTTTAGTACTAAGTTATATAATATAAGTATTAAATAAGGGTCTAATAATAGTTAAAATTATATCTTATTAAGTAAAAGAAATTAAAACTATTAAGAACTAATTTAATATATATATTAGGCTATATTACTCTAAATAAATAAAAGAGTATAGGGTTATGAATAACTATAGTATTCTAGTTAGTAAGGATAAGTATTATAATTATAAGAATCTTATCTATAGAACTAATTATTAGAATATTAAAAAAGTCTTACTAATATAGAAAAGTTTTAAGAGAATATTATAGTTAACTCTATAAGATATTTTTAATAATAATAAACTAGCTATTACTATATAAATTTAGGAGTTATATTAGAATTATTCTAATATTTTTAACTAATTACTATAAATTAATATTATATATATTAATACTAAAATTCCTAATATATACTATTACTAGACTATTAATATCTAAATTAAGGATAAGGTAAATTTAATAATAGTAAAATTATAGCTACTATTTATAAAAATATTTAAGCTTCCTAATATATATTTATTTCTTAAGAAGCTATATAAAGTCTACGAAGTAAATTAGAAGAAGACTTTAGTTCTTAAATTTAGATTATATTTTATTAAATTCTTCTAGAAGATAAGTTTTATCTTTAATAAGTAAGGATATTATAGTATTATTACTTAAGATAATATTATTAAGTATTAGAATACTAATATTAGCTAAATTATTATAATCTTTATCTATATACTTAATAATACTATAATGCTAGATCACGTGATAAGTCACGTGCCTATCTGCTAAAGCACCCACGTGACTCTTCTATACTTAAGAACTATATTACTTATTCTTTTATAGAGAAGTTAGTAATTAGCTTACTACTAATCTTATCTATATATTTATTATTTACTTATCTATAGTTTTATAGTATCTTTAGCTACTAAGCCTTATAGTTCTAATTACTTCTATTAAAGAGGATATTCTATTACTAAGATAAAAAAATAGTACTATATACTTATAGAACTACTAGTATTACTTAAAATAAAAATCTAGAAATAGACCCTCTTAAGATTTATTAATAGATTAATAGCTCTAGGGATTATTCTACTTAAATCCCTTTTAAAAATAAGTAAGATAGTTCTATTTTAGCCTTAGATAGCTAGAAATACTAGTAGATCAATCTATATAAGGGCTATACTAATATACCTACTAAATATATAATACTATCTAAGAATAAATAAGTCTAGTAGCTCGAAGATTATAGCCTCGAGGTTTATTATTATTAAGGGGATTATTTCACTTATTAGGCCTTATAATTTAAGTAAAATACTCCTACTCTAGATATTATAAGCTAGATAACTAATAAGAGTAATATAAACTAAAAACTTAAACTTTAGCTTTAAAAAATATTATATAACCTCTAGTATTTATAAAAGTATAAGGAGCTTATAGATCTCTAAGTTAAAATCTCTCTTCTATAGATATAGCTTAAAAAAGATAGAGCCTCTAATACTACTATACCTTTTAGTATCTTTCGAGCTTAAGAGCTTAACTAAAATAACCTATTAGACTTATTAGTTAAATTAGTCTTGGATTAGGACCTCGTTAAAATAGCTCAAGGCTATTACTATAAAATAGATTAGAACCACTATAAAATAGATCAGGACTACTATAAAATAGACTAGAACTACTATAGAATAGATCGGGACTATTATAATATAGCCTAGAACCACTATAAAATAGGCTAGGATCAGATTATTTATTCTTTAAGGTATTTTAAGTAATCTAGTCAAGACTACTACTATAAAATAGACTAGGACTATTACTATAAAATAGCCTAAGACTACCCTGAAATAGATCAAGACTAAATTACTTATTTAATAAAATATTTTAAGTAATCTACTTTTAATTAGGCTAAAAACCTTTTATATATTATAGAAATAAATACTAATTAGCTAATAAGTTATATAATTACTAACTATATAAATTTAAATAAATCTATTATACTAAGGGCTCTAGATAAATTATACTTAGTAAACTCTTTACTAGAAGAGATAGAAGGTAAAATTATTTTACCCCTAACTATTTAATCGCGGAATAGGTAAGGTTCTATATTCTTTAGTATTAGCTAAAGATCTAGTTTAAATAATATTTATTAAGGACTAAATTACTTAATAGATTAAGTAGTTCTTATATTTTAAATCTAGTAGGCTATACTATTATTAGTCTAGCTAGAATCTATAAACTAAATCTAACTAATTAAATAAGGACTACCTTAAATAAACTTAAAAGGTATAATAGTAATAAACTAAGAGCCATAGAAACTATTATTTAAAATTCTAAAAATACTAGCTTAGAATCTATAAATACTAGTAAGATTAAGTACTATCTTAAGGGGCGTACTAATATAGATTATAGAACTATTTTTATAATAAGTAACTTCTAATACTAAGGAACTACTAATAGGGAATATACTAGTTAGGAAGCTTCCTAAGAAGTTTAAGGTATATAGTATTAAGGAATATAAGGACTTCCTAGTGGGATACTAAATATTCTATATCTACTAGGAGGCCTACTTCTAAGGGAATAATAAAATAAAGATCCTAGAAGCTACTACCTACTTTAATACCTACTTATAGATTAGATAAACTAATTATTATCTAAACCTAATAGAAGTACCTACCTAGACTAAATTTATTTACTAGCTCTAGATCTAGATAGGGGACCTAAAAAAGTCTACTAATAAAGTAGGCTATTCCTATCTAATAGCTAGATAAAAGAAGTACTAATTAGTATATAATTTCTCTACCTATTTAGAACTCCTAAAGGGCTAAATATATATTCTATATTTAGAAAAGTACTAAAAGTCTTATTTATTAGATAAAGTCCTTAAAATTATTAGGGTTAAATTTAGTAAATACGCTATAAGTATAGACTAATTATTCTATAAAGACCTTATTTACTAATTAAAAAAGGTAGAAGATAATATTAAAGAATATAGAAACTACTTATATAAGGAAAGCTTAAATAGACTCTTAGCTCTAAAACTAAAATACTTAAATTACTAAGAAAATTTTAATAAATAGTCTAATTTAAAACTAAGATATAAAACTAACTTAAAAAAACTATAGAATATAGTAGATAGATTTATATATAAGAAATTATTAAATAATAAAAATTAAAGAACTAAATAGCTCTACTATAAGATCTATGGATTAGGCTATTTAAATAAATAATATAGAGCCTAGTAGTAAAGCTAAGGTAAAAGGGACTAAAAGGTAGAAAATAAGCTAAAAAATATAAAAAAGGTAAAAAATATATAAAGCGTGTCTTTTATATTATTTAGACTGCCGATACTAAATATTTAAGCTAATACTAAGAGCCTTCTACTATCTCCTTTACCCTACCTATAAGGGTCTAGATACTAAAAGAAGAAGCCCTAATTAATACCTTAGTAGACTTAAGAGCTAAAGTAAATTATATTAGGTAGTTCTAGGCTACTAATAATAAACTAAATTTAGAGCTTAATATAGTAAAAATAGTTAAGTCTATTAAGGGCTACTACCTATATTATTTTAGTAAGTATAATATATTAATAGGGGCTATTAATAATAAAGAAGACTCATACTTCTTTATATATAAATTCTAAACCCTACTATTATTAGAAGGCTATAATATTATTCTAGACTTTCTATAGCTAAGGTTTATTAATTTAAATATTAATTAGTATAATAATATATTTACTTACTATAAAATAAACTCTATAGAAGAAGAGAAACTATATCTTAAAGCTTTTAATACTATAATTAAAGTAATAAGGTTCTAATAAGCGCCAAAGTCTATATATTATATATCTAATCTATAAAAGATGAATAATAAAATATCTAAATTTTATCTATCTAAACTAATAATAATAAGAGTACCTTAGAGACTATATTACTTAATATTCCTAAATACTTTAAGCCTTATACTTATATCTTTAATAAAAATAGTACTAAAAAAGCTCTATATCTACTAGGGACTAAATATTAAATTAATCTAGAACTAGAGAAGTTACTACCTTTTATACTAATATATAATTTATTATAATTAGAGCTAGAGTCTCTAAGAGAATACTTAAAGAAAACTATAAATAAAGGATAGATAAGACCCTTGAAAAGCTTAATTAGTACTCTTATCTTTTTTATATTTAAGAAAGATAGAGGGCTAAGAATATATATAGACTATTAGGGCCTAAATTAAATTACTATTAAAAATTAATATCTACTACTACTTATTAGTAAATTACTAGATTAGCTATTAAAGACTAAGTTCTTTAGTAAAATTAATATTAGAAATACTTATATATAAATACTAATTTATAAAAAAGACTATTAGATAACTATATTTTGTACTTAATATAGGTACTTTAAGTATTATATTATATCTTTTAATTTAGCTAATACTTCTACTACCTTCTAGATCTATATTAATAAAATATTTATAGATCTTCTTAAATTATTCTATATAATCTACCTCGATAATATTCTTATTTTCTCTAAAATACTAGAGGACTATAAAGCTTATCTTACTATAGTTTTTAAGCAACTTACTTCTATATATCTATATATTAAGGCCTCTAAGTATAAATTTAAAAAAATTAAGATATCCTTTTTAAGCTATATAATTAGCTTATTAGGAATTAAAATAAAAGAAAACCAAATCTTAATAATTAAATATGATGCTAGATCACTAAATATAGCTTCTATACTATCTTATATTATACCTAATAGTAGTAGTAGCTATATCTAATAAAGTAGCCTACAAGGATATACTTAAACCTTTAAACTTACTTATTAAATAAATTTAAGGCTTTAATATATTTATTATTAAATAAATTATAGAGCTTAGAGTATGGGGAGACCTTATACTAAATAGTATTAGATAGTCTCTAGACTAAAATAGAATTATTTAAGTTAATAGAAAGGTATATATTTCTAACTAGTATACGCTAATTACTAAAATACTCTATACTAACTATAATAATTTATAGAGTAGCTACTTTAGTAAAAAGTATACTCTAGAGGCTATATTTAGGAAGTACTATTAGTATAGGCTTTCTAGTAATATCTTATAGTATATAAGTATCTATAATATATACTAATAAGTTAAACTATACTATTATAAGTCTTATAGTAAATTAAGCTTTATACTACTACTAAAAAAGCTAATAGAGACTATTACTATAGACTTTATTACTAACTTACCTTTTATATCCTAGGGGTATCAAATATATAATGCTATTTTAGTAGTAGTAGATATTTTTAGTAAGTTTATTATCTACCTATTATATATTAAGGCTATTACTACTAAGGAGATAAATAAACTATACTATAAGTATATTTTTTCTATCTTTAGTATATCTAAGAATATAGTATTAGATAGAGGTATACTCTTTATATCTAAATACTACATAATACTATATTATTATTTTAATATAAAAAGGTATCTTTTAACTACCTTTTATCCTTAGATAGATAGATAGATAGAATACTAAAACCGAATACTAGAATACTACTTAAGGTACTTTATTAACTTCTATTAGAATAATTAGATTAGATAGTTACCTATAGTATAGCTAGTATATAATAGCTTAAAGTAAAGCTTAATAGGTAAACCTCTAATTATAGCCTTAATGAATTACTACTTAGAGCTTATAATTAATATAGATAAAGAGTTATCTATCTTATAAAAAGTAATAGACTATATATAGAGCCTAATATCTATATATTTCTATCTAGTTATAGAACTAGAAAAGGTAAGAGTAGTTTAAAAAGCTTACTATAATAAAAAAAGAAAGTTATTAAAATTTAAGATAGGTAAGCTTATAATACTTAAGTTTAAAAACCTATATATACTATATTTAGCTAGAAAATTAGACTATACTTATCTAGGCCTATTTAAAGTTTTAGAGGCCTAGAAGTTATAGTTTTATAAGCTTAACTTACTACTAATCTATAATAGTATATATTTAGTATTTTATATTTTATTATTAGAGCCTTATAAGCCTCGATTAGGGGAAGATTTACTATTACTACTAGTACTAATTAATAGTAAAAAAAAGTATTAAGTAGAAAAGATTCTAGATATTAAGTTAAAGTAAAGTAGACCTTATTATTTAGTAAAATAGGAAGGATAAATATATACTTATAATAGCTAGAAGTCTAAAAAGTATATATAAGAAATAAAAACCTTAGAGTAATTTTTATATTAGAAATCTTAATATAAAGTACGCGGACTTATAAAATTATAATATAAAAAATAGAAGAAGAATCTTAAAGAACTAGATATTTAAAAATAAGACTCTCTATATACTTTTAATCTTACTTACTCTATAAGCTTCTTATATAAAATAATTTAACTATTAGTATATAGAAATACCTTAAAAATAGGGGGAGTACCTACTATAATTCTTACTTTAATTCTATAACCCCTAATACTAATATAATTACTTAGTTTTATAATCTATTATATACTAATTCTATAGAATAAATACTTCTAAATAGAAATACTATATCTTTTAACTTTTTCTACTATTATTTTTCCTATAAATAGGTTTTTATATAGTTTTAGTAAAAAAAGGTATAGAAAGTTAATATTTTTATTTAGCTTAAAGGCCCTAAATTTTAATAACTAAAGGCCTATAGGCTATAATAGAAAAATAAAATTAAAGTTTAAAGGCTAGCCTAATTAACTAATTAATATAAAAAATAACTAATAAATTATACTTAGTAAGAGCTACGGGGGTAGCTATAATTATAATAATAAGGAGAATAGCTATAATAATAGAGTAGGGTAGTAGTAATACTAGCTACGGTATTAGTAGTAGTAATAGTAGGAGGAATAGTAGTAAGGGTAGTAGTAGTAATATTAGTAGTAGAGATAGTAGTAGTAATAAGAAGTAATAAAAAGTATCTAGGGAGTATAATTATATATACTATAACTTTAAATTAAGGCCTAGAGGCTATAAATAGAATATCTTCTCCTTTAGAAGATATAGAAAGTATAGGAGTACTAGATAGTATACTAGAAGGAGTAGTACCTATTAAGGGGCTTTCCTCTAATTAGTAGTGCTTGGCCTCCTCCTAATAAATATAGTAAACTTATATAGATATAAGTCTAACTATATAAGTATAAGTAGACTACTTAGTAAGCTAAAGAGCTATTAGTTAATAATATAGCTAATTAAGCTTCTTATAGTATAAGATAGCTACTATACTAATTTAAGTTTTAAAAACCTAAATCTCTAACTTAAGAAGGCGAAGCTAATATAACTTAGAGAAGTTAAGCTCTTAAATATATTATTAGTTTAAAATATTAATAAATAAATACTAAAAATATAAGAAAACTTACCCTTTTATATACTTAGTATACTAAGTAGTACTAAATATATTAGTAGCTAGATTTAGGCTTATAAAACTCCTCTAAATTATAGAGAAGGGAGAAATAATAGTAGTAGGGGGTATTACTATAAGAAAAACATACTATAGGTTAATATATCTAGTTTTATTATTATATTTTATTAATTACTTAATAAATATATTAATAATAAGAAAGCTAATAGAACTAAGCTAATTATATTAATTATTATATTAATTACTATATTATAGCTTTTAATCTAATAAGTTAATTATAAGAAGTAAGCCTAGGTACCTAGGGTATAAAGAATAGTAGCTAAAAGTAAATAAGGAAGTTCTAGAGATAATAGTTTAAAGTAGTGGTAAAAATATAGTTTTTCTCTAAATAAAAAGGGGGGATATTATAAATTAGGGTTATCTTATTAAAAATCTAGTAGAGAATAGGGATATTATTAGGAAATATAGTAAAAATTAGACTCTATCCTAAGATAGAAGTAAAATATACTTAGAGATATTTTATTATAGCTACTAGACTTAGTAGCTAACTTATAGTATATATAATAAATATTAAAATACTCGTAGCTTATATAAGGAATATTAAAATATATACTAAGCCTTAGAGGATATATAATACTATATTAATCTACTTACTCTATAAAGCTATATTCTAAACTTATATATAGAGAAGGCTACTTTATAAGCTATAGAAAGCTATAAAATAAATATAAAAAGGATATTAAATATATACTAAATATACTAAAAAGGCTATTTATATATAATAGGAGGACTTATAGTAGGCTAGTAGAAAATATACTAAGTAGTAGTAGTAAAAAAAATATAGGGAAGGCTTAATTTAATAATAGGGGGCCTTATTATAATATTAATATTTGTAGTAAGCTCGAGCTATAACTTAGTATAAAGAAAATAAGCTAAATATATAATACTCTACTAAATTTAGTACTATATAATACTATACTAATTTTAAATATACTATATAATACTAAACTAATTAGGGCACTATATAATATTCTAATTTAGTTTAATTCTATAATTATACTATATATATAACTCGAGAAAGTATATAAAGAGTAGAAATTAATACTATATACCTATAATATAAACTATTAGTAAATTTATATAATAAATAATATACTTACTATATTTTTAATATTTTTACCCTTATAAGTTGCTAGAGATAGCTCTATTAGAAAGGGGGGGGTAATTATTATACTATATAGCTATATTAGTAATAATTAAGCTAATAACTAATATATTATTAAGCCCTATATATATATATATATTTTCTTCTTTCTAATTACTACTAGGAACCAGCGATTAGTTCTTATTCTAATTTATATATATATTCTATATTTATACTATACTCACATTATCTAATAACTAGTATTTCAGCGCCTACTACTTATTGAGCCTCACACTATAGAATATATATCTATATTAGATAAAATATATAAAATACTCCTATCTAAACTTTAGAAGACTAGAGATAATTAGAAGAAGTACTATAATAGAAATTATCTACTAGTTAACTTTAATATAGGTGATTAGGTTCTCCTAAATAGAAAGAATCTAAAAATAGTCCGCCTAGCTAGGAAACTAAATTATAAATATCTAGGCCTATTCTAGGTATTAGAGAAATAGGGAAGCCAAGCTTATAAGCTTAAATTAACTCCTACCTATAATAAAATTTATCTAGTTTTTTACGTATCCCTACTTAAGAAATATAAGTAGAGAGAGGGGAGAATACTACCCTCTAGGCCTAAACTAGTTAATAGTAAGGAAGAATAGCTTATAGATAAAATCTTAGAAAAGAAAGTTAATAAAAATAGTAAAGTACTTAGATATAGAGTCTATTAGAAAGGCTAAGGCCCCTTAGAGGATACCCTAGAGCCCTTAGAATATATTTAAGATACTAAAGTATTTAAGATATTCTAAGAAAAAGAAGTAGAAAAAATAGTAAAAGCTCCTACTTATAAGAAGTAAAAATAACTAAAAGACTAAGTAAACTATCCTTATCTATATTCTTATATATAACTAACTTTAATATATTAATTTAATCTCTTAGAGTATTATTCCTCTTAAATTCTTATAGATTTCTAAGTAAAATAGTCTAGAGATTAGAAAAGAACTAGACCGAGGACAAATCGAGAACACCTAAAAAGAGGAATACCTAAATAATTATAAATAATCACGGATAATTAATTCCTATTGAAGTGGTGAGAGAGGTGACGATATATATAGTGATATATCTGTGGTAGAAAGAATAGCGCTATAGTAATACCGGTAATAGGCTATCTAATAAGAAATAATAGAAAAGAGAGAATAATATATAAGTATACTAGCGGCGCTATAGTAGGTAAAGAATAAATAAGAGAAGGAATATATATATATATATATATATATATATATATATATAGCTATCTACGGAGTATATTATATATATATATTAAGTCTAAATATAGATATAAAATAGAGCCTAATAAGATACTAGAAGAATATTAGCCCAGCGTCTTATTAGACTCCCTACTATATCTTATCCCCCCCCTTAGATATAGTACTATCCCTTAGTATAGTTAACTTTATTATTAGTATATATATATTAGCTAGCTAGCTTAATAATTTAAATAAATAAAAATAATAATTTAGTAATAGTAAGATTTAATAATATTAAGTATAGATATTAGAGTTAATTAATTTAATATTAGGGTAGGATATTAGATCCTAATCTAATAGTATATAAGTCTAGAAATATAAATATAAAAAAATAAAAGAAGGAATATAAGTAGTAGTAAGTTTAGATAGTTATAGTAATATAAAAAAGAGTAGAGTAAACTAGTAGTATTTAATTATTATTTATTAGTATATAGTAGCAAGGATATTAGTAAGTTTAATAGTAGTAAGTAGTTATAGTATTATCTATTATAATTCTTAATAGTAGTTAATAGGGGTATTAGCTTTCTTAATAGTATTAGCTATATCTCTAGGTATAGTGATAGTAGTAGGAGGTTTATTAAGGTATCCTTTATATCTAGCTTTAAAGTAGAAGTATTTACTATAGTAGAGCTCTTTAACTATAACTATTTATTTAAAAGTAGTATTATATATAGTAATTACTTATTTC
Organism: Trichophyton schoenleinii; assembly: GCA_018357685.1. Classification (NCBI taxonomy): domain Eukaryota; kingdom Fungi; phylum Ascomycota; class Eurotiomycetes; order Onygenales; family Arthrodermataceae; genus Trichophyton; species Trichophyton schoenleinii. The sequence goes on from WOFF01000001.1 coordinate 1,869,655, forward strand.
TTTTATCTATTAATATAGTACTAGACTTCTTTTCCTCTACTAAGTAATATAGATAGTTTAGTAATTATAGATAGGTTTATCTATTTAATATATCCTATAAGAGCGTTAGAGATAGGGCCTAGCTCTATAAGCTAGACTACGGTTAAGAATATATATAAAACTTAAATATATCTATTAATTAAACTACTAAAAGAAGTTAGTTTAAGAACTAGATTTTTATATATATTTAAGAGTTTAGACTATATTCTAGCCTTAATAGTTTCTAGTATTTTATAGTTCTTCTATATTTTAATATACTATAGTAGTATAGTTTATCTAATAATAGTAACTAGTTCTTAAGTACTATAGGGGAGTAGGGGAGAAGTAATATAGATATCTCTATATAGATAGAAAATTAGTAATTAGTTTATTTTAAATTTTTTAGTATCCTTAGGGGTCTATATTCCTAGTGTAATTTTATATATAAAGTCTATAGTAGCTAGATCCTAACTTTTAACTTTAGCCTATTATTCCTTTATATACTTATATATTCCTAGTAAGACTTCTATATAGTCTTCTTTATCTTTATTATTAAGGGAGAGGGAGCTCTAAATTATACTACTACTACGGCTAGACTTAAGGAACTTAGGAATATTAATATCTATATACTAGAAGTAGGTAGAGTCCCCTCTCTTAGTATACTTAGTATAGTAAGGGTATAAAATAAGCTTCTATTCTTGATTAGGCTATAGATATATATAGTAGAGGTAGTAGTAGATATCCTATCTTATTAATTATTAGCTAAGATAGTAATAGATATTATAGAGCTAGTTATAGTTTAATTTACTATTTACCTTCTATTAGTATTAGTAATATATCTTATACTTAATCTTTACCTTACCTATAATATATCTTAGGTTCTACTATCAATTATACTTATTAAGTTTATTATACTACTAGTCTATAAGGCTAAAAATAATAATAGTTCTATATCTTTCTTAGTTACCTATTAGCTCTTCTATATTATTAATTTATAGTACTATACTAAATTTTTTCTTCTATTTACTACTAAATTTAGGTTTGAATTTAATATCTAGATATTTATAAATATAAATACTTAAGGTATCTTTAGTTTATAGAGGCTAGTTAGACTTATAAAACTACTAGAAAATATTATTAGCTATTTTTAGTTTTCTAAGCTAGTATTATTTTTTATAAATAGTAAGAAGTTATTTATTTATTTATATATAATTAAGTACTCGGGTCTATAGGCCGAGTTTTAAAATAAGATTCTTAATATATTAGAAATATATAGTATTCTCTTTTAGAAAGGGGGTAGCTTAATATAGAAGATTAATAGTAATAGTAATAGAGGCTTTCTTCTTCTCTCTAATAGTTTAAGTAAGTAAGAGGGTGGGTCTATTATAGCTATAGGTAAACTTTTAGCCTAATAATTCTTTTTTTATAAGTAGGCTAGTTTTAATTATATTAATATTATTATTATTAGTATTATTATTATTAATAGTATTAGGGTTAGTTAGATTAGCTACTAGTTAGTAGTTAATTAGAGTATTATTTAATTAGCTATTAGGGTATAACTCTTTATTAAAAGTAGAGCTAGTTACTAAATTATTATTATTCCTAGGCTAAGTAGAAGCTTAGTTTAATATTATAGTAGTTTTAGAGTAGGTAACTTTAATAGTATTAATAGTAGGAGTCTAATCTATAGTAGTAGTATTATTAGCTATAGTTTTATTATTTATCTCTTCTATTATAGTTTTTTTAGCTATTACTTCTTTATACTTAGCTTCTTTATCTTTATATATTTCTTTATTCTCTTATAGTTTATTAATATCGGCGCTATTATTATTATTAGTAAGCTCTAGTTTATTTTACTATTCTCTAGCTAGATCCTTATTCTATTTAGCTATAGCTTATTTATTCTTCTAGATTAATCAGGCTATAGAGCCCTTAAGAGTAATAAACTTATTATACCCTATTTTATATCTATACTTCTTTAGATCTTTATTTAATAGTAGTATATTTTACTTAATACTATTAGCTTTATTAAAATTACTAGTTATAATATACTTATTCTATCTTTTTCTAGATCCCGTAGCTAGTAGACGTTATACTATAGCTCTATTAATTCTATTTTAGAGGATATTAAATAGTAACCTAGAATTTTTTATTTCATAAATATATTTAGCTACCTAAGTTATATTAATATACTTCTAAATACTATTAGTATTTTTAATATTTTATTCTTTATAGATTAGATTATATAGGCCTTTAATTATTTTATTATACTAACTAAGATTAGGTAGAAGTCTAAAATATAACTTAAAAAGTGTAAGTACTAGTTAAAGTATTAGATATTTAAGTTATTATTTAGTTATCCGAATATAATATTTATAAAAGAAATTATACTAAAGTTAGGACTTCTAGAGGAAGAGTTTATCTAAGCTCTAGTTATTTTTATTTAGGAAATATAATTTACTCTAAATAATAACCTTTAAGGTAATAATATTAGTAATAAGCTAATTACTAATATTAATACCTCTAGTAGAAGAGGTATCTAATAAGAGGATAACTTTATATAGATTTATAACTATAAAATCTAAGTCTACTCCTCTATTACTATATAGAAATCTAGTAGTAAAGACCCCTTAGATATAGAGACTCTTATAAAAGAATTTATCCAATCCTTATTAGATTAGTAGAAGAAAGAAGGGTACTAGAGACGCGACTATACCTAGATTTAAGCTAAAAAGGATTTTACTTAGGGTAGCTATATAGATACTAGTTCTATTAATATTAATAGGTTCCTGAAAGGGAAAGTCGTGGAATATTTGCTTATTCTATTAATAGTATTTAATAAGAAGAGGTCTTTAATAAGAGAGTAACTAGATAGTACTATCTATAACTTAGAAAAGCCTATAGTATACTATAGGGTATTTATTAATATCTTTTAGCCTTAATATATATATAAACCTTACCCTATATATAGTATAATAGAGGTAGAGTCTACTCCTCTAGTCTTAATAATAGGTAACTTAGTAAATAAATATAAGAATCTCTATATTAAGGCTAGGAGGTTCTATTCTATCGAGGATATTATATATAGTATTTATATAGTATCTACTTTACTAGAGTTAAGTTCTTCTAAACTTACTAGTAATAAATTTAGATATTTATAGAAAAAGAATATTTTCTATATTAATAACTATATTAATTAGGATTAATATAATATTTTATATAAGGAGGACTTTATAAAAAAGAAAGATAACTAAGCTTAAAAGTATTTTACTATATTACTAGAGGAAGTAAAGGTATATATAATTACTAAGAGTAATATTAATAATACTAATTAGAATATACCTACGTTATATTCTAATAATAATACTATAAATAGTAATTAAAATAATTTAAAGTAGAATAAAAATATTTTATTTATATTTAAATTATAAGCTCTAATAACTTTAAGTACTAATAAAAAGATTAATTATAGTATATTTAGATATTAATATTAAAATTATTATTTAAAGTAGATATAATATAATTAATTAGTTAATTAATTAGTTAATATTATTATTATATTATTTAATCTTACTATTATAGCTTAATTTATATATTCTACTTAGGGTAAGCTCCGAGCTATATTCTAGCTACTCTAAATATTACTATTTATTATTATAAATATTTCTAATAGCTCCCTACTTAATAGTAAACTATATAATTTAACCCGGGTATCTTTATAAAAATATATTACTATAAAGTTATTAGATCTTATATTTAGATATAGCTTAGAGGCTAGATAGAAATCTAATCTATAATTCTTACTATAAGATTAAGTTAGTAGCTTAGAATAATATATACCTTTCTATTAAGAAATATATCTTCTAGAAATATTAAGTATACTCTTATAATTAGCGAGACTTATTTTATATACCTTAATTTAAAACTTTAGAACTATAATTTAAATCCTTTTCTTCTTAAGAAATATAAGTTCTATAATAATATTAACTACTTTCCTTTTTAGCTATACTATATTCTTAATTTCTACTATTAAAAATATATATTATAACTAGTATTTCTATATTATCTATATATATCTATATTACTATAATATTAATATAAATTTACTTTCTAGTTCTTATATATTTAAGCTATCTAGTATATACTACGTTAGACTATATTTATATAAACTTTTTAACTTAGAATAAAATTAGTATTAATAATTATATTAACTATAATAGAACTATATTTTAAATACGTGTAGTTCTAGATAGTTAGGGTTACTAAGTAATATTTTAATATTAATAAATATATCTATATAAACTTATATAGTATATTATAAAATAAACTATAGAAGGCCTAACTTTTAGAAGAGAAACTTTTAATCTAGTTATCTAAAGGATATTTATAGGGTGTTTTTTAAAGGTTAGAAGAAGCTTATAACTTAGTTCTAGAAAAACTCTTAAATAAAATGAAAGAGGGCTATCTTTTATTAATAATATAATATTATAACTATAATAAGAGGTGATATATCTTAAAAGAGAATAAAAAAAATAAAGCCTCTACTATATTATAGTTAGGTTTAAATAATGAAAGTATATATACTATTTCTAGTAAAGTTATATTAGATAACTATAGCTAGCTAAGTTCCTTACCTAATTATAACTACTACTAATTTAGAGATAGAAGTAGGATAATATTATTACTATCTAATAGAAAGATAATTTTACTAGATTTATTCCTATCTTAAAAACTAAAGATAAGATTTAATCTCTCGAGCCTAAGCTTAACTATTTTATTTAATACTCTAGTAATTATTTAATACCTTGAGATACCTAAATAAATAATTATATATTCTATTAAAGGGTTGATCTTAGGCTCTAGAATAATTTATTTAAGGAATATAAGATACAAATTAGTATTATATTTTAAAAATATATATATTAAAATAGAGGTAATAATATAAATAGTCTCTTTAGGCTAGCTAGCTTATATTATCTAGTTTAAACTATATCTCGATATTTTTAATTACTAGCTCTAGTATATATTAGATAAAGAGCTTATTAAGATTTATATAGAGGTAACTTTCTATATAGCTCTTCTAGAAATATATTAGATATATCTAAAATAGTTTCGATTTTTTCTAATCTAAAAATATAAATTAATTATATAAAGAATAAATTATATTTTATCTACTTATAAATCTATTATTAGTATATAATATATTTTATACTTAATTATCTAAATATTACTATAATAAAATAGTTTTATATATCTATATAGATATATATCAAACTATATTAAATTATATTAAACTATACCTATTTTAGTATAAGCCTAATATAAGAGTAATATTTATTATTTAAAGAGGCTAGCTTCCCTTATTCTCTCTTTATATTTTTCTTAAACTACCTTTTACCTTCTTTAAGTCTTATTATTCTTATATTTAAACTAACTCTTAGTAGTAATTAATATTCTAGGTTATCTTATTAACTTATTTGTCCCTATATATACTAATAGTAGTATTAATTAAGATAATAATACTCCTCCCCTACTACTCTTTATAAAGCTTAACTATTATTATAATTTAAATATATACTTACTATTATTTTTTAGACTCTAACTTTAAATATATTTTTTACTATTTCTAATTATATTAGATAATCTATAGAATATTAAAAGATAATTATATAAAAGTTTATTAGGGAATTAAGTTTTTATACTAGTTCTTAATCTATACTATATATATTTACTATATAAGCTACTATTAATATTAATTTAGTAGAAGATAGGAGCAAAGGTAAGGGGGGATAGAATAAGTTATCTTACCCTACTCTATTTTCTAACTCTAGTAATAAAGGTGCGAATAATAACTAGTTTAATAATAATAACTTACTTAACCTTATTATAGTTATATTATAATATAGAACTAATATATAAGATATAAGAAACTATTCTACTATTACTATAGTTAATATAAGCTAATAAAATATATTAATAGAGAGTTAGAGTTACTACTAGAGAATTAATAGATAGTAGATTCTAGAGTTATAAACATAGGGCTATTAATAAAACTACTCTAAGTATTCCTTATTCTTCTAATAATAAAGAACTTAATAAATCTACTACGCTAAGCTCTAACTACTCTTTTTTAGTTAAGAATACTAGTATAAGTAGCTTTATAATAGTAGAAGCTAGCCCTCCACTTTCTATTTAATATAGTATTATAGAAGTATAGAATTTATAGGAGTTATATATAGTTATTAAATTTAGTATAATTCTTTAGAGTAATACTCTAAGATATATTAAGTATACTTTAACTACTAGTAATAAGGCTAGTTTAAACTTAGTAAAGTTAATTCTCTTTATATATTTAATAAATAGATAAGATATATAGAGAAATTAAAATAATAATTTTACCCCTTAGCTAGAATTAATAAAGGAATCTTATTTTAGTAGTATTATTTATAATATATAGACTAATATCTATAATATTTATTTAATATAAACCTAGAGATCTATAGCTAGAAGTATTAATAATCCCTCTTTATAGCTAAGTATCTAGTTATCCAAAACTAAAATAAGATAGATATAAATATTTAATACTATATATTTAAAAGTATACTAATATAACTCTCTATAATTATATAATATAGTAAATTTATTCTATATTTACTTTATATTATAGATTTAAAACTTCTTACTAACTTACTCTAAGTAAAATAAATTAGAAAATATTAGTACTATACTTAATAAGTTATTAAAGAATTAAAATTTCTTATATAAAAAGAATAAAGATAGTATAAGTATTAATACTTATATTAAAGAATATTTTATAATTAATAGAAGTATAGGAGTATAAGTAGTAATTTATATTAAAGGTTATAATTATAATATTAGCTTTAAGCTTCTATATTACTACTATAGGTAACTATAGTATTAGATATAGTATAGATACTACTAGTTATTTTAATTTAGTACTAGTAGAGGTAATTATCTTTATTACTACTACCTTTAATTATATACTTATTAAAGAGCGGAGCTACTATAGAAATATTTTAGGGTAAAAATAAATACTTAGTAGCTTATTAAGAGATTAGACTTTTAAGTAGAAAGGCTATATAGCTTTAGGTAGATTATACCCTACTCTACTATATATTTATGGACTATCTAATAGTAATACCCTCTAATCTATTAGAACTATATAAGGTATTATATAGGACTTAATATAATTAGAGTAAAATATATTAGAAGGTTATTCTTAATTATATCTAGAAGCTACTAAAGAAATATATTTAGATAATTAAAGATAAGGTTAATTAAGTATCTATAATTAATAATTAGGTAGCTTAGATTCTAGATTCCCTTTAAATATTAATCTAAACTTACTTAGTTAAATAAAGAACTCTATATATATAGTTCTAAGAGTTCGCTATATCTACTACTATCCTTACTATCTAGCTACTACTCTACTTACTCTTACTCTCTGCTACTACCTTACTATCCTTTTTTAATTACCTTCTACTTTAATCTCTTCTTATTATACCTCTACCCCTTTCGCTATATATATATTTTCTATATTAGAGATATATATAATAGAGGTAGTACTATTTATATATTTTATAGGCTAGATATATATATTATTTAAAAAGTATATTATATATAACTATATAAAATTATATAGAATATTATATATATAGATATTATATATTAAGAAGTTTATATATAATAGATAAAAAGTATATATATTAAATATATTATTTATATAGTACTATTAATAAATAAAGAGTATATTATATAATATATAAGGTAAAAATATAAAGAGCTTTAGTCTTATAATAAATATTATAAGTTTTTATTTTTAGTAACTATATATATATAATAGATATAAGTAGTACTATCTATACTATCTAAATAATATAGTAAATATTATTAAAACTTATAAATTTAGATATAATAAAATATATAGTAGCAGTAAGCTATATTATAAGAACTAATTATAAGAGGTATACTATAGATACTTAAAGAGTAGATTAGATAAGAAGAATAATCTAATATAATTATACTATATATAAGAGATAATTTAGGTATATAGAATAGATAGTATTAACTCTCTATATTAGTAGTAGAAAGTAAGTTTAATATATAGTTTATATAATATTTACTACTAGAGTATAATATATAATATATATATAAAGAATTAATATTTATATAAAGTATAAATTAATTAGCTAGCGAGCCCTAAGCTAGCTAGAGGTAAAGACTATAAATTATATAGTGTAACTACTTATCTGCCCCCGAGCTAGCTCTAAGCTACTCACAATTTTACCAATATATAAAAAGGTAAGTCGAAATATAAGAGGCCCTCGAAGGCTTTAAGTTATTAAATCTTGATATTAATACTTTTAATATAACTAATAAGTTAAATAAGGTAAACTAAGAGCTAGAAGGATTAATATTTAAAGGGAGGAATTTATTCTCTAAAAGAGATATATTAAATATATTTTTTAAAATTATAGTAATAGTATCATAAGTTATATAAATAATAGTATCTTAGAAGTCTTAAAGTCTAGTAGAAGATAATTCTAACCTAAGCTAGAATCTTCCTCTCCTCTATACGAAGTATAGAAAAAATAATTAATAAGTTACCTCTTTCTCTATCTTCTATTACTAGTAATTTTAACTTAAGTTAGAATATCTCGTATATAACTCTACTTAGTAGATTTTATACCCCTAAAATATCTTTAAATTTTTCTACTATAAGGGCTTTAACTAGCTTATATTATACTAGATAATAAAAACTTTACTCTCTAATAACTAATTCCTTAATTAAGCTAGCTATTTCTTTAAGATTTCTTATATTAGAGCCCTTATTATTACTATCTCCCTCCTAATACTCTTACCTCTATTTTATAGACTTAGAGTTATTAAAAGGGGTAATAGTAGTATTACACTCTATAACTTTATTAATCTAAGTTATAACTTCTAGAATTAATTTACCTCGCTAAGATTATTTAATAGAGCTTAATAAAGTAGATACTACTTAAGTATATTTTTTTCTAACTTAAGTTAGATTATTTCTTACTAAACTAAGAGAGAATAGGACTTATAATATATTATTAGAGTTTTTATTTAGATATTAAAGAGAGATAGTTAATTTATATAACTCTAGTTATATATTGTGTATTTTTTTTTATAAATTATTCTTATTAGCTACTATATTAGCTAGGATTAACTTTAGATTATAGTTAGAATTTTACCCTTATTTAGGGCAAAAGAGCTAGAGTAAAGAATACTAGTTAAGGTCTTCCTTAGTATTAGTCTAGTTAACTTTAATACTATACTAATTTAGGTACTCTACTATCCCCTTAAGTTAAATAATTAAAGCTACCTAATCCTCCTATATAAGGTTAGAATTTAACTTAAGTTAAATTAATAATTACTACTTACCTTTTAAATTTAGAGCTAGTTTTTCTTTATCTTCACATCTATAGTTAAAAATCCCCTTTCTAGAGTCTAAATAGTATAAGTCTTAATAATATAATATTTCTATATAGTTCTAAAAATCTTAAGTTTCTCTATAAGACCTTTCTTTAATACTATAGTAGATAGGTATAAAATAGACTTAAAGGCTAGAATCTCTTTTAATATAGGATAGATAAGGACTTATATCTAGTTATCTAGGATTTTTATTACTTTATATTAGTTATTATTAAACCCTATTATTATACTTTTTAAGTATAGCTTAGTATACTCTAGGTAGATTTAAAGAAGCTCCTTCTAATAATTAAGTTTAAAATAATAAAAATATTCTATAGTAGTACCTTTAATTTTAGATTTAATACTTTTAATTAGTAAAAAGTTTTTACTCTTTAAGGGTTCCTTTATAAAATTAGATAAAATAGATTTTAATTTTATATTATACTAAATTAAATTAGTAAAAATTTTAATTTAACTTAAGTTAGAATTTTTTACTATAAAGTATTTAATTTTAAAAGCTTCGTAACTCTCTATAAATATTTAAATAGCTTATAGTAATTTTCTTATAACTATTAGTTAAGTCTTCTAATTATCTAGAATACTCTAAATTATTATATTTAATTAGATAATCTACTTCTAAGTAAAAGTTTTAAATTATTTACTAGCCTTTTTAGGTATAATAAAGTTAAAATTATACTAGAATAGTATATATTATAAAATCTTTTTATATAGCTTACTAATATCCTTATATAGCTTTAAAAAGCTATCCTATAATAGAAGTAGAGTCTAATAATATTTATATATTATCTTAAAGGTATCTATATACTATTTAGGGGTAAGTATATTAAGAAAACTACGATATTTTATCTAAATATAAATTTCTTTAATAGTTTTATCTTTAATAGTAGCTAGCTATATATCCTTAATATTATCTATTTTTAGTAATAGTATTCCTTGTTTATAAATATATCTATCTAAATATAGGGTAAGAAGAGTAGTATTTAAATATTCTTTAACTAGATCTTATCTAGTTAGAAACAAAAGTAGATAAAGGATATAGGTATTAATAAACTAGGGGATCTACCAAATAGTAAAGATATTCTTACTAGTAACTTATATAAATTTACTACTAAAAAAATCCTTTACTATAGTAAGATATTAATATAGATATTAAATCTAAATCTAACTTAAGTTAAAAAGTAGTAGCTAGAATAAAAGGTTATAGTATACTTACTATATCTAGTTTAGAGTTAATAAGCTTCTCTCTAGTAGTCTAATTAAAATAGTACTAGCTATAAGGGGTTAATATATAGTTAAGTAATATAGATCTAAATATAAGGTTATTAATAACTATAGAGGCCAAGATAGTTATAATTAGTAATATACTAACTATCTATTAGAGCTATGTAGATATTTTTATAGTAGTCTTGAATTTTCTTAATAACTATATATAGATATTTATAAGTTTATAAATAATATAAAGTATTAAACTAGTAATATTAGTTTACTAGATTACTTATTTATTTATATAAAGGTATATAAGTGTATTATTATTAAGTAAATTTAAATTATAGAAGTTTACTATCTACAAATATTTCTACTATTAGTATTAATTTAACTTAAGTTAGATTTATAATTAATATACCTTTATCTTTATTTTAATATTTACCTACTCTTATTCCTTAAGAATCTTAAGTAAAATAGTCTATTAATATTATTCGATATTAAGAGTAGTAATTATATCTTTAAATATAATAACTTAAAAATTTATTAATAATATTCTAGGATACTTAATAGCTACTATATATAGCTTAAGGATTTCTAAATTATTTTTATAATTCTTAATAAGAAGATCTTCCTATTTCTTTTAAGAGAGTGATATTTTTATCTAGGATATAGTATTCTAATACTAAATTCTACTACTAAAGCTTTATTTTAGTTTATAAATATAATTAATATTAATCTCTCTATTATAGATACTTAGGCTATTCTTTAGTTACTTAAGATTAAGATTATAGATATTAACTTTAGCTATACTAAAATATATAGTATTTACTTTTTTAACTATAGTATTATCTATAATTTAAGCTATAGGTATCTCTAATTCCTTAAGATTGGGTTTTTTTTTAAATAGTATAATTAGAACTTAGAACTATAGTTTATTATTATTAATTCTAACCTAAGTTAAATTAGAAACACTTACTTAAATAGCTAGACTAGATTTTAAACTAGGAGTCTAGGATAGACAAACTAGATAATTAGCTAATCTTCTAATATAGTTAGTATTATAGCTAAAAAAATATAGAAAATAAAGTTAAAACTTAAGGCTCAAGAACTTAGTAAATAACTACTAATATTTATACTAGATAAATAATCTAACTTAAGTTAGAAGTAAGGAATAATTAACTTATTAAATAAAATAGTATTAGTAAGCTTTAATAGTCTCTTTAAAGCTTAACTTATATAAAAAAGAAAGTTAGATTTTAGAGCTTATTTTCTACCTTAATATACTTAATATTATATAATTAATATAACCCTTAACTTAGGTAATTATATATATTTATAATTATATAATTATACTAGCTACTAAAATAATAATAATAAAAATATAACTTTCCTTCTATATTATAACTTACTATTAAGATATAATTAATACAATATTCTATATTAAAGTTACTAGAACTTTTTAATAGTTATACTTTACTATATTATCTTAGTTCTCTATATATCTAGTCTACTAAGAGCTATCTTTTCTCTAGAATTATAATATTAAGCTACACTCTTTTATTTTATATATTTTAATCTAAGTTAGATTTCTTGCAGACTATACTAGTAACTATAATAGAGAATATAATATATCTAGTATTATTACTTATAGATATTAATATTCTAACCTAAGTTAGATTTCTTATAGACTACGCCTATAGTTATAATAGGGAATACTAGTAGTATCTTACCTCTACTAAATATATTAATATTAAATATAATTCTCTAAATAATACTACTATTATAACTAATATTAATAATATAATATTCTATATTAAAGTTACTAAAACTTTCTAATAGTTATATTTTATTATATTATCTTAGTTCTCTACGTATCTAGTTTACTAAAAGTTATCTTTTCTTTAGAACTACTATATTAAGCTATACCCTTTTACCTTATTTACTATTCTAACTTAAGTTAGATTCCTACTAACCATAAAGTTACTAGAACTTTCTAATAGTTATAGTTTAAATATAATATCTATATTAAAATTATTAGAACTTTTTAATAATTATAGTTTAGATATAATATTCCTATATATTAAAGTTACTAGAATTTTCTAATAATTATACTTTAGATATAATATTTCTATATATTAAAGTTACTAGAACTTTCTATAGTTATACTTTATTATATTATTCCTATATATATCTACTTTACTAATAGTATTTTCTCTAGGGTTCTAATATTAAGATATACCCTTATATTAGTTTAAGTATATATTAGTAATCTACCTATACTAAATAATAACCACTTGTTTAGTATATATTAGTAATTTATCTATACTAAATAATAACTACTAGTTTAGTATATATTAGCAATCTACCTATACTAAATAATAACTACTAGTTTAGTATATATTAGTAATCTACTTATACTAAATAATAACTACTAGTTTAGTATATATTAGTAATCTACCTATACTAAATAATAATTACTAGTTTGGTATATATTAGTAATCTACCTATATTAAATAACGCCTACTAGTTTAATATATATTAATAATCTGCCTATACCAAATAATAACTACTAGTTTAGTATATATTAGCAATCTACCTATACTAAATAACAATCACTGATTCGATATATATTAGCAATCTACCTATATTAAACGACTACTGGTTTGGTATATATTAGCAATCTACCTATACTAAATAATCACTAGTTTAGTATATATTAGCAATCTATATTAAATAATAACTACTAGTTCGATATATATTAGTAATCTATCTATACTAAATAACTACTTCTAGTTTAGACTATAATATATTAAAATATATATTAACTTTTATTATACCTTTTATTATCCGAGGGATAGATGTATCTATCTAATATACTAAAATATAGAGCCTAGATATTACCTATTATATAGCTAGATATAGTAAGTAAGGAATTCTAACTTAGGTTAAATATTAGGAGTATTATCTATATTACTTTACTAATAGAGTATTATAATAAGTATATAAGATAGAATTCTAACTTAGATTAGATATTAGGAGTATTATCTATATTACTTTACTAATAGGGTATTACGATAGGTATATAGAATAGAATTCTAACTTAGATTAGATATTAGGAATAGTATTCTTATAGATAGTTTAATAATACTTATTGTTCTTAGTATACCCTTTATATTTTTATATATAAAGATTATAGTATATATAACTAATTAAAAAACCTTATTATTAATAATAGATAATTATTATACTATACTAATAGTTTACCTATAAGTAGCCTATAGGTGGGCGGGCACTTTATTATATAGCCTATAGGCGGGTAGGCCCACGCCTAGGCGGCCTATAGGCCGCCGTGGGCGGGCCGACTAAGACCTCTCGCCCACCCAGCCTACTTATACGGAAGTCTACTAATCACTTACTTCTCTATAAGAGAATAAGTAATATAGTTCTTAAGTATAGAAGAGTTATATAGGTACCTTAGTAGGTAGGTATATAATCTATTATATAATCTAGTATTATAGTTACCTCTCCCTTCTCTAGGTACTATCCTTAATACTAAATATTAAAAATCTTATTAGATTAAAAATCTATTAATAAAGTTACTTAATAAATATAGGAAAAAAATACATATCGTCGATGCCTTATCCTTCTAGATAATCTACTAACTTATCTAGAAGAGGCAGAATATATAAAGGCCTTCCTTTCCCACTTCTTTCTTCTTCTTCTTTTTTTTTTTTCTTCTTCTTTTTTGAGCTATTAGTCCCTTTCTATAGTAAACTACTATCTAGCTATTTTTTATACTACTAGCTCTCTTCTCTTCTTCTTCTTAAATTAATTAAATAATCCACGGGTTTAAAGACTCTAGTTAAGCCTCCTAGCTCCTAAAAAACTAACTAATCCTAATACCTAAAGGTTAAGTAGTTCTACTCCCTTTTATTAAAATTTCTATTAAAAGTTAAATAAAGTACTCCTTTCTTTCTTTTTTTTAAAATATTACTTAATCTTCACTCTTATACTAGAAAGATAGTCTGGTATATATTATAAAATATAATATATTTTATAGATTTAATACCCTTTTCCTAAGAAGTTAATATCTTTTAAATTTCTAATACTCTAATTCCTAGACTATTTTACTTAAATTCCTCTAGACTTTTCTACTATTTAGTTAATTTTCCGATAAATACTCCTTATTTACTAAAGGATTAATTAGAATATTAAATATATCTATAATAATATATAATTAATTTAATATATTATTAGGTATATTTAATCCTTAGGAATTTACTAATAGGGATAGTATCTTTAAGAGAGTACCTTATAAGAGGTACTTTAATTAATTAAGCTAGAGGGATATACTATATATTCCGGGAGGTACTAGAGGGACTTATAGTAATTACTACTAAGCTAACTACTACTATAAGCTAATAAGTTAAGTAAAAAGCTAAAAATTCCTTATATTTTTAAGTAAAATGGTTCTACTAATAGTATTTAGATAGTTAAAATACTAAATATATTATATTTTATTAATTTTAGAATAGTAATATTTAGTTTAAGAGGGGCTAACTAGATTATAACTTTAGCTCTTAAGTATAAATATTGAGAGCTTTATAATTATTTAATAGAGCTAGTTTAAGAGATATAATTTTGAGCTACTTAAATTAGAGGTACTATTTAGGTTTATTAAATTATAGATACTATATAGGAGTATAAGTACTCTACTCTCCCTTAATACTCTTAGAATAATACTAAGTTTAATATATTTTTCTACTAAAATATATTACTCTAATCTAGTTATAATACTTTAGAGGAGGTAGAAAATTTAAAATAGAAAGATATCTATCTATACTAGATTAACTAGTACTATAGACTAATCTTTTCTAATAATTAGACTATAGATTATACTTCGGTGCGTAGGGATAAGCTTTTTAATTTAGTAGTTTTTTTTTATTTTAAAAATTTTATCTCTAAGTTTAAATCTAGAATAGTATTTAGGTAGCCAGATAGTTAGTTAAATAGAGACCTAATTTCTTCTTTTTTAATCCTTTTTCAAGTCTTCTATCTCTATCTTATCTCCTACCTTAGTAAAACTATTAAAAACCCTTTCTTTCTAGGGAGAAAAATATAGATAGAAAGAGCTTATTTAATAGATAAAATATAGAATATCTTCCTTATTCTTCCTATATATTAGCTAATATAAGAGATAGAGCCATATATAGATTAAATTCTTCTAATAGGAAGTAGTAGAATCTTTAAATAAGAATCCTCTATCTAAATAGGATTTCTAGATATAGATTTAAAAATTACTAAAAATACTTATTTATTTCTTATTTATTCTAGATATAT
Source organism: Trichophyton schoenleinii (assembly GCA_018357685.1). NCBI lineage: Eukaryota > Fungi > Ascomycota > Eurotiomycetes > Onygenales > Arthrodermataceae > Trichophyton > Trichophyton schoenleinii. The sequence continues at coordinate 1,885,699 of WOFF01000001.1, forward strand.
TCCCCTTTTAATTATTCGAGGCCTTTTAGATTATTTTTAATAGATTTAGAATTATTTTACTAAATAGTTCTAATTCTATTAAGTTTTTTAGTCCTCTTCTAGTTTAATAATTTGTTCCAAGAAATATATTTTAGGGTATAGATAGTGTAGTGGGGAATCCGGTGAGGCGCCGGGCCGACATTCTTCCGGCGCCGGCTCGGTGCTATATTCTTCCGGCACCTCGCTGGGCTCTATTCTATATCTATATTCGGACTCGATATATATATATAATATACTCTATAGATAGCTATATATATATATATATATATATATTTATTCCTTCTCTTATTTATTCTTTATCTACTATAGTACCACTAGTATACTTATATATTATTCTCTCTTTTTTATTATTTTTTATTAGATAGTCTATTACTAGTATTACTATAATACTATTTTTTCTATTATAGATATATTACTATGTATATTATTATCTCTCTTACTACTTTATATTAGTAACTATAGTATAATTTAATATTAAAGGTATTTAAAAAAGAGGGACTATTAGCTATAATACTAAGGTACTTAAAGCTATAAAATTAATATTTTAGATAAAGAGTAATATATTTATAAACTATATATCTATACTATTAATACTTTTAAATATAGAATATATAAACTTATAATATAATATAAATATACTAATATAGATTAGAAAAAAATAGCTAAAATATTACTCTATAAGATATCTATTTATAAAAAAACTCTTTATATTAATAAAGATAAGTAAGATATTAGCCCCTTAGTATTATTCTTTAGGAGTAGTCTAAGGGATATATTACTAGTATTTATAGAAACTATATTAAATATTATTATATTTATCTTTTTCTTTCTATATATAGCTATAGAAGATATATTAAAAGCTTATATATTAACTAGATATAACCCTTCTACTTAAAGACTATTACTTAGAGACTACTATAAATATAAGAAATCTATATTAGTTCCTAAAGTAGAGACTATATCTATACTATTTAACTCTAGTAATAGCCTACTATTAATATATACTATTTCTAAAGTTAGAACTACTACTATATTCTATATTATACTAATACTTAATACTATTAGTTCCTTATACTTTAATAGAATTAATATTATCTATTTTATTTAGAACTTTATATATCTCTACTATTATTATAGTATTACTAATAAATTTAAAATTATCGAACTCCTTCCTAACTACTATAAGATATAGATTAGGAACTAGATTTAGAATCTAAATATATAGTAAAATTAGAGCTAAGATACTTTTATTAAAGAACTTAAAAATAAGTTCTATTATAAAGATCTAGAATAGAAGATATATACTATACTCTATCTAGAGAACCTAATTAATACTCCCTAAAAGTAGAATAATAATATCCATAAATATATTAAGGAATTCCTTACTATATTAAACTATCTTATTAAAGAGAACAAACTAGCTAAATAGAACTAAATAGTTAAATTTCTACGTAGACTACTAGATTCGCTATAACTTAAAGTTATAAAATAGATAAAATTAAACTAATAAAATAGAACTATCTTTAATATAAATAAAGCTCGCTAGGTAACTATAAACCTTATCTATAAATAAGAGAATATTAAAGCTTACTAAAAATAGATTAATAGAGAAGATACTAAGATATCTAAATAGATCAAGTAATATTAATAAATTAATAAACCCCCTATAGTAATAGCAAATACTAGCTTATATACTAATATAGCTCTAGCTATTAATTCTATCCTACCTTCTAAATCTACACTTAATAGATTAACTTTAATATCTAGAAATAATACTAATACTATAATTAAGGTAATTAAGAACCTTACTAGTATATTTAATAAACTAAGAATATATATAATAAGAACTAGCTAACTATAGAGATAATATTAATAGATATAATAAAATAACCTTAATATTCCCTAGAATTCGGTACTTAATATTAATAATAGATAAATATAGTAATACTAAATATATACTAATTAATCCTAAATTTCTAAGTAAAATCTTAACTATCTTAACTATAATAAATCTAGCTACTATATATATATATATATCTATTACTTATATAGGTATTATAGGAAGGAAGATATTATAGAGACTAGTTAATTAGGAAGCTATATACTAAATCTATAAATAAAGATAGAACTATTATTTTATTAATTTATAATATAGATCTAATAAACTCGCTTAACTATATAAAAGCTAAAAAATACCCTAATTATACTATAGAGATTAGCTAAGCTACTACTACTAATAGACTAAATATTAGAGTTAATACTATTAGACTAGATTCTAAAACTACTAATAGTAATAATACTAAGTCTAATTAGATAAACTCTAATAATAGTACTATACGAGGCTCTAAAATAATAAATATTTATAAAATAAATATTAGCTTTATAACTACTACTATTATTAGTAAAAAGAAGGATATATTATATAATTAAATACTATCTATAGTAAAAATAAGGCTCGCTAGTATATATTAGAATACTTCTAGTAAAGTACTTAGAGAAGTTACTAATAATAGTAATATTATAATAGATAATAGTCCCCTTATAAAAATATAGTAATAGCTATAATTTACTAAAAATATAGAAAAGATAGTACTATAATTAAAGATTAATACTCTAACTAGTAAAAAACTTTCTATAATATTAAAGTATTATAGAGACTCTAATACTATTATTATATATATTCTTAACTAAAAAATTAAAGATATTACTATTAAGGATTTATTTAGTAACTTCTCCTAAATATATTAAACCTTCTTTACTAACTCCTCTTATAAACCTAAATAGATAAAAATTACTAAAAAAATACCTATTTTAAATATTAAAATATTATTTATAGAAATATATATTATTAAAATATAAATACTAATTAATAAGACTAATTTAATATATACTATAAAGGTACTTTAATACTTTATATTTATAAAAAGTAAAATTATTAGTAGAATAATTAATATAGGGTCTAAAGTTAATATTATAAGTAAAAAACTTATTAAATTTTTAAAACTTAAAATCTTTACCTACCCTAATATTAATATAGTAGTATAGAGTAAGTAGTTTATTCCCTATATTAGCTACTATATAGATATTAAAATTAATATCTTTAGTATTAAAGTTTCTACCCCCTTCTTTATTTTAGAAGTAGATAATAAATAAATAATACTTAGGAAGCTATAGTAATATTTTATAAGGCTTAAGCTTAAAATATAGTTAAATAAATTAATTAATACTATTATTAGAAATAGGAATAGTATAGTAGCTAAATTTAGTATATATAAAATATTAAGTAAGAATTAGTTACTAGATATCTAGCTTAGAGATCAAGTATTAAAAGGGATAGCTAAAAATAAAGCTTATATAAGGTATTCTCTAGCTATTTAAAATACTAAAATCCTTATATTAGAGATAAGGATAATAGAATAGTATATAATATTACTACTAGCGAACTTACTAAGAATAATAATAATATATTAGTAGAATATTTAAATAAGGTAAGAACTAGCCTATTAGTAAGTAAGCTACCTCTTTTTAACTAATCATATATTATAAAGATAATTAACTATTAGTTAATAGTAAATAATATATTATATAATATAGCTAGTAAAGTAATTAACTACTAGCTAGTAGCTAATAATAGGTTATATAATATATATAGCTTTATAGTAAATAGAACTAGATATATAATAGTAACTATGAAATATATCCTTATAAATAGAAATATACTTTATTTCTACTTAGAATCTATTATTAATATATATATAAATAGAAAATATAAATATAAAGCTAATAAAGTCTAACTAGTTAACTCAAACTAATTAATTAGAGAGAAGCTAAAAGGGCTTAATAATTAGAAAAAGGTCTATAAAAACCTCTATTATATATAGTTATACTCTAACCCCGATAACTAATATAACTTCTACCTCTATTTATAAATTATAAACTTTCTAAAAAGGGAGAGGCTTATTATAGAATAACTAGAGAAGATATATATTAGTAATAAACTTTAACTAGCTAAAAAAGACTTACTTCTAGAAGTACTCTATAAATAAAAAGGGGCTCTAGTATAGAAATAGTATAAGATAAATAAGATATATCTAGAGGTTATACTACTATAAAGAATAAGAACTATTAAATATAATATATAGTAAGTTCTTAAATATAGAGTTCCTTAAGTATTAGAAGTAAAAGTTATTAAAATACTTAGAGAATAGGTTAAATAAGAAATTCTAGAATAGTTCTATAAGCCGTATTAGAATAGATAGTTCCTTAGAGAAAAGAAAAGTAAAGGTATATACTAATTTATTACTACTATTATACTATTAAATATAGTAATAATTAGGGATACTAATATTCCTCTAGATATAGATAAATTTATAGAAGACTTTACTAGTATAATAATTATAACTATTATTAACTTCCTATCTAAATATAACTAATTAGGACTATATATAGAAAACTAAAATAAAACTATATTTATAACTCTAATTAAACTACTAAAATATATAATATTATTATAAGAAGTATATAATTCTATTATCTAATTTATATAAGTAGTATCTAAAATCCTAGCTAAAATAATTCTAAAAACTATAAGAGTATTTTTAAATAATATTAGTATTAAAGAACCACAGAGCTACTATAATAATAAAAAAGCCCTCTCTAATATTTAAAGGTTTATTCTAAAATATCTAACTAATCTAAATAATATACTTCTACTAGTAGAACTTACTAGTAGCTTTATCTTAGAAGTAAAATTCTAGTTTAGAATACTAGGTATCTAAATTATTAAATAAGTATATAATAGTAATAGTAGAAAACCTAAAATTAGTAAAGTTAAAAAGATAATTAACTAGCTAATTTTAAATAATATAATAGAGCTTAGAGTATTCGTTAAAATAATTATATACTTCTAAATATTAATTAAGTACTTCTAATAGAAAGCCAAGCTACTCTATAGATTATTATAAAATAATATAAAATATTATTAAGAATAAGAATAATAAACTATCTTTAATATATTAAAGTAAGAGCTTAGTAGTATATTCTTAACTATAGTATTAATAAACTATAACTTAGAACTAAATAGAATAATTATTACTATAGATATTAGTAAATATAGCTAGAATACTATCCTTATATAGCTAAGAAAAAATATCTAATACTTGATCTAATATAAATCTAGGATCTAGTCTAATACTAAAATAAATATAATACTAGAAAATAAAAATATAGAGCGGTCTTTAAAGTATTTAAGAAGTTCCGGAACTAGCTATATAGAGTCCTATTTATACTAGAAATAGATATTTAGATATTAGTAGTATAACTTAACTAAATTACTACTAATCTCCCGGGAGCCTTAGTAACTAATTAGATTATATAGATAAAACTCTTTAATTTTAATATTAAATATATTACTAGAAAGAAATATATTATAGCTAATAGACTATCTTAAAGGAAAGCTACTAATAATAAAAAGTTAGATAAAGAAGATATTAATAACTTTATTATAAACTAATTAGACTATATAGACTTAAAAGTTTATATAAAAAGAGTTAACTAATTAAAAACACCTTATATACTATACTAATTCTATAATAAAGAATATAAGAAGATAGTTAAATATCTTATTATATTAGAAAGATTAGAGGCTATATTAAGCTAAGACTTCTATATATTCTAAAAGAAAGCCACAAAATTTATTATTAAAGGAGAGTACTTATTCTAAAAGTTCAAGAGAGGGATACTAATATAGAGAGTAATATTAGCTAATAAAGATAAAGAATAAATATTAAAATAGCTATATAAAGAAACTAGATATTAAAAAAGAGAAGGAACTTATTTCTATATAGTGAAGTAATACTAGTAGCTAGTAGTCTATAAAGATATCTCTAAATATATAAAATCCTACTACTATTATTAAATATAAGATTTTACTAAAGAAGTAGAGGTACTTTATCTTATATAAATATCTATAATATAGAAAAAGGTTATAATTAATATAGTATATATATTATTAGACTAAAGTAAAAACTATTTAGTAGTAGTAAGATATAACTTCTTAAAATAGATAAAAATTAGAGTACTAAATAAGAATACCTCTAGTAATATTACTAAATTTATATAGGAGGATATTATTACTAAATAGAGAATACCCGAATTAATTATTATAGATAGTAACTCTAAAATATAAATCGAGGCTAAAATACTACTTATTAAATATATAATATATTAAGTTACTATATTAGTATATAACCTATAAGTAAATAGTATAATAGAAGTTAGATATAAGCTAATAGTTAATATACTTTTAAAAATAATAAATAGCTCTAATAGAAAATAGATCTTATATCTACTAGCTATATTAATAGCTAATAAAATAATAACTAAAGTATTAATAGAAATATCCCTATTTAGAATTATAACTAACTAAGATATTATTCTATCTATTAATCTCGAAGTTCTAATATAGATAGTACTTTTATAATATAAAGTTAGAACTACTAAGGAACTAATAGAAATATATATAAGATAAATTAAAAGAAAAGATTAGAATATTACTAAAGTAGTATATTATTTTAAATATATAAGAAAGATAAACGCAGAATAGTATAATAATTATTACTAAATTTAAGATAAATATCTCTAAGAAAATAAGATAATACTACTCTATAATATAAAAGCTAGTAAAGATATATTTAGAGCTAAGAAGCTTAAATATAAATAGTTAGGATTATACTATATCTAGGAAGTTTAAGAAAATAGCTTCTATAGGCTCTAGGAATTAGATAGAACTCCTATCTAAAAAATCTATAATAGTAATTAACTTAAGAGATATTACTATTAGTTATATAATAAAGAAGTCTACGGACTTACTATTAATAAGAAAGAATAAATTTTAATTAGAGAATAATATTAAGGTAGATAAGTAAATCCTAAAAAACCTTAAAATAATATTAACTATTAATAACTAGTTAAGGAATTAAGTAATAATGAATAACTAATTATTAAAGAATAGAATAATATTATAAATAAAAACTACTAATAAATACCTAATAGATAGAACTTCGCTATAGTTATATAATACTACGGGATAGTATATAAAATAAAAAAGAGGGGGGATAAAAAGAGACGTATACTAGTATATATATAGAAGAAAAATTTAAAAATATTAAAAATATTATAAATAAAGAAACTAAAATTAAATAATATATTAAGTAAATAATAAGTTCTACTAAAGACTTACTCTTAATAGTAAGTTCTATTAAAAAACTTACTTTAAATAGTAACTCTTATTAAAATTTACTTAATATTAAATAGTATAAAAATTATATATATTACTAAATCTTACTTACTTTCTTTAATAACTTTTATTTAACTAATACTACTACTAATACTAGTAATAAATATAAAAATAATATATTTATAAGTTAGAATAATTAACTAAAACTAGTAGACCCTAAGTAGAAATATATAGGAGTAGATAATAACTATAGTAGAGTAAGAGAATACTAGATAAGCTAAAACTCCCGCTATTAAGCTTTTAAGGGTAAATATCTAGCTAACTTTAACTAATTAAGGTATCTCTAATATTATTATAATATTAAACTAGAGTATTTATAATAAAATATTTACTATCTTTAAAGATATACTCTCTTATATTAGAAAGCTCCTACTATTTCTCTAATATATAGAAATAATATATTTTATAGAGGAGATTATAAAATATATAAAGAAGGGCTAGAATATTATTATAAAACTTTAGGATATTGTAGAATAAAATTAAATTTAGTATAAAATTATATTAAAAAAAGACTTTAAGAACTAATAAACTAAGGCTAAAAATATCTTAAAGAAAGTAAAGTAGTTAGATTAATAGAGTGTAAGATATAAGTTATTTATATAGCTAATAGATCTCTAGTAATAAGAGTATTATCTCTATAGATCTTATTATAGAAGCTAATATTCTAGTTACTTATTATATTTATCTACTATATATTTTAATATATAATTTAATCTTTATATTTATCTTATTTATTAGTATACCTAAAGGGGTTTTTAATAAGAAACTTATAGGTAGCTTTACTATAGGAGGTATTAAATCTATCTAATATACTATATTATTAAATAAAATCTATATAATATATAAAAATATAGAATTTTAGAAAATTAAAATATCCTACTTCCTATAAATTTATTTTATTTAGTTAATATTTACTAAAGATTTATTTTAGCTTATTAATATAACTAAGAGTATAATTAAAGTATTTAAAAGTATTATTATTATAGCTTTAGTACTAAACTAATATTAAAAAGTTAATAACTACTTAAGTATATAATAAGACTTTAGATCTCTATTTAACTAGAAGTAGTACTACTATAGCTACTAGTTAATAAGTAATAGCCTTTTATTCTTCTCTTATCTACTATTTAATCTAGCTAAAGGAAGAAAATAACTTTAAGCTAATATATACGGGTATAGAGTAAAATTATTTATCTAATAGAGTAATATCGCCTATATTAATTATAGATATATTAATATATATACTAGAACTTACTATCTACCTTTTTTTTAAGTAGATATTATTTAGGAGCTATCTTAGCTAGTTATAAATATTAGTAATTATACCTTTAAGAAGCTAATATAGGATATTAATTATTATAATACTATAGATATTAACTAGGTAGTATCTCTAGATAAAGTTATCTACTCTATAAATATATATAGCTACTACCTTTTTTTAACTCTCCTTAGCCTTATTTATATAGTCTAAAACCTCCTAAACTTTAGCTTTCTACCTTTCTAGCTTAGAATCCTTCTTATAGATCTATACCTTAATCTTTTAGAGTAGCTTAGTATATAGTATATCTATATTTTTACCCCTTAATTTCTTAACCTCCTTAACTTATATCTTTAGTTACTTCTCTTCTACCTATAAAGCTTAATACTTATTATCTCCCTATATTATTTCTAAGATCTTATCCTTTATATACTAATAGGTCTAGAGAGGCTAGTTAACCAAGAAATTTTTATACTTACTAGGTAGAATCTAGTAGATAGTATAATATTTTCTACTTTTAATACTAGTAATAAGGACCTACTCCTTGTAATCTACTATTATACTAGCTAAAATTAGGAAATATTTATAAATATTTCTATTTATATACTTAAGGAATATACCTATCTTTACTAAATATTCTAAAGCTAGTAATAAAATTATTAATATAGCTCTTAACTTAAGTAGAGGTAGATATAGTATAGATTAGATAGATATTATTAACTTATATTTAAGAATAGTTTTAAGTACCTTATAGTATACTATAGCCTTGATACTAGTATCCTTTAATTAAATATTTATAGAGAGGAGACTAAGTAGCCTCATTATATTAAATTTCTAAGACCACTATATTTTATAGGTAAGGTTACTAATTATTAAATATATTAGCTATTAGTATTTATCCCCTTAATAGATAGAAAACTAGATTTTATTTATAGTAAGTAGAATAGGTATTATAGTAGTACCTTCAGGAAGTATAGCCTATATCTTCTACTACTAGTTCTCTATATATATTTTAGTATAAATATAGCTATTACTACTATTAAATTATTAAACTAGAGTATATATAAGGCTATCTTTATATAGAAGATAACTAATAAGTATAGTAATTAAACTCTTAATATTCTAGTAGCGAAAATTAATAATTTAAGAGGCTATACTATTTATTTCTAAAGATATAGTGATGCTATCCTTTAGTTATTTTTCCCCTATATCTTTTATATTATACTATAGTAGATTATATAGCTTATTAGCTATATAGAAGCTAAGCTTCTTATAAATTAATTTTAGATATAAGTTTTATAAGAATACTATTATTACACTCTTTATTAACTTCTACTTAATAAAAAACTAAATAAGGCTATAGTTAATATTATTTTAAAATAGGTAGAAGGATTTAATATTATTAGATATAATTATAATATTCTTTTTAAGTAAGTCTCTAGTAACTTTAGGGTCTACTATAATCTAATTAGTAGGTATTTCTATCTCTTCTTTATATAAAATATCCTAAGTTTATAATAATATAAGTATTAAAGGATAAGTTAAGTATATAATTAGAATAATAACTTTAATAGAAGGTAAATAATCTATTTAAGTATTACTAGATAATAATACTATACTACCTATATTATTATTAATATATAGCTTAGAGTATTATTTCTCTTCCTATATAATATTATCTACTTTACTATTATTTATAATTATAGTATCGTACTTATTAGTTAAATATATTAGATTAGCTTAAATATAAGAACCCTTAGTCTTATTATATTTATTATTAGTAGTACTTTTAAAACTATCCTCCTTCTCTATAACTTTAGTTTAAAGAGAGTAATTAAATACTAGCTTTATCTAACTTAGTTTAGTATAATTAATTTTACTTAGGGGAAATATTCTATTAATATTAATAATCTAGATTTAAGTATTAATATTAGTATTATACTCCATACTTTAATCTCTATTAGTATTATTATTTAGTATAATATTACTACTTCTATAAATATTTATCTACTATTACTATAGAGACTAGTTAGGGGCTTTTTTAAATTATTTATATTTTTAAAGATATTATATTAGACCTAAAATTATTTTTATAGGAGTAAGATAGTAGTTATAATATTAATATATAAGAGGTATTATAACTAATTAGTAATATAAAGGTCCTTTAAGTTAATAATATTATAGAAGAAATAAAGATAAAGATAGCTTAATAAAAAAATACTTTTCTTATATAAGCTTATCTAAATAACTAACTCTAACTTAATAATAAACTAGACTTATATAGTTAGTCTTACTAAGTTTAGGGGCTTATCTTAAATTAAGTTTAAAACCCAATATTCGGAATATTTATTCTTATAGTATAGATAATTATTAGGCTATATTCTAATATACCCCTCTAGTTTATAGCTATATAAAAGTTAAATATATATAAAAAGATAATAAAATAAAGCTATAAGACTTCTAAAATAGGAAAAAGTAAGCTAAAAGAAGATATAACGAGTATAAATAACTAATAATATAAAGTAAAAACTAAATAAAACTCTATAGTAGTTGGTAAAGTATTATTTATAACCTAACTTGTAGTAATATCTAGGTTTAAATAGTATAGGTTCGAATCTAGAGCCTCTTTATTAAGCTCTTTATATTATTATCCTATTATTAATTAACTACTTAGCCTTATTAGGTGCTTGTTCTGGTTTATTTAATAAAGATAAGGAGTAAAATAAGTATTAAAAGTAATAAGATATAATAGTAAATATATATATCTGGATATTTTAATTTAATATTCTAGTACTAAAAAATAAAGAAAAAATATTGATTTATTCCTAATTAGAAAATTTAAAATAGACTCTAGCTATATTTTTATTATAGATTTAAATAATTTAAGCGTTATTTACTAGGATATCTATTTAAGATTCTATATTATCTATTATCTAAAATTCAAGAAGTTGAGATACTAGATATAATAAGACTATAGATATTTATAATTAGGACTATATTTACTAGCTTCGTATCTATCTAGATAAGGGTACTATTTAGCCACTAGAAGAGGTATTATATATATTATCCTCGTTATTATTATTATTATTATTATTATTAATATCTATACTATTTCCGCTAGAGATAGATATTACTCTAGAGCCTCTAAGGCTTAATTAGTTACTAAATTAAGCTCTTATAGCTAATTATATTATTCTTCTATATAATATAAAGTCTCCCTTATTATTATTAGAGTCCTCTAAATTAGACTTCGATTCTAGTATATTAGTAGTCTTATATTTCTTATATCTTTTATCTTTAATTACTTTCTTAAAGAGAGTAAATTAAAGAATAACTTTAGTAGTCTTTATATTCTTCTTATCTACTCTATTAGAAAGACGTGCCTTTATATAAACTATAAAGAGATAAATTAAAGTCTTAAGTATATAAGTAGTTATAGATAATATCTTCCTCTAGTTTTTAAGTAACTTATTATTTTAAAAGGTAGAGTATATACTTATAATATAGTTAGTAGTACCCTTATTAAAAATTAGCTTAATTTATAATTTCGTATATTAGATATATTTCTTAATAAAGGGAATATTAAGAATTTCTACCTTTTTACTAGCCCTCTTACTACTCTAAAAGATACTAGTATAAAGTATAATATTAAAGATAATAGTAATAGATAAAGATAATTAATTAGTTTAAGTAAGTTAAGGGTAATATTTATATTATTATTACTAATAATAATAAGCTTAATTAAATATAATTATATATAAAATTTATAGCCTCTTATAAGGGTATAAGATAACTAAAAACTTTAGATATAGTTATTTTAATAGTTATAATATTTATAAGTAGTAACTACTTTTATTATTTAGTTTTATAATATTAAACTACTATATTTAAGTTAGAGTTATTATTATATATCTAGATAATAGCCTATATTAATATTATTATATTATCTCCCTCTAAGTTAGGCTTATAGCTCTAATCTTTAGTATTAAAATTATTTAGTAGTAGATTCTTAATAGTAGACTATATAGTTATTAGTAATAATATATAACTAGATAGTGCCTTTTATAAACCTTTAATTAAGGGTAATTATATACTTACTATAAATAAAATAAGAGGTATATATCTACTATAGTTATTTTTCTATAGTATTATACTAGTAATATTAGTTTCTATAATATTAATTAATAATAGTATATTAAATCTCATATCTTTAATCTCGTAGTAAAACTTAATATATAGATACTTAGTATAATAGATATAAACTAATATTTACTTCTATATAAAGTACTTCTAAGCTTATTTTTTAATAACTAAATTCTAGATAAATTTTTTTAAATAAGTTTAGTTATTTATTTCTAAATAAGTATTAACTATATTTATTAATCTATAAGTAACTTTATATATTAACTTAAATAACTATATAGAGTTAGTATATTAAATATAGTAGTATATACTAGTATAACTAGATTATATTATACCCTATTATATATATAATTATCCGTGGTTATCTAAATAAGAGTTATAATATCCCTTAATATTTTACTAGTATTAGTAATTCTTTAAGTTAAGTACTATTCGTGGCTCTAGAGTATTAACCACGCTAGTATATATATATAGTATATATATTTTATAAGGGTAAATAGTCTCGGAGGGTTAAATCAAAGATATTTCTAGGTAATTATTCCTAAAATAGATATACTTATTAGGTAATATTAAGTAATAAGGTAAAGGAAGTTTAGGTTAGTAAGAAGTTAAGAGGTTTAATATAGTATAAGTCGACTTATATAGAAAATATAAATAATACTAAACTTAGAAAAAAGAAATAATAAATAAAGAAAAAATCTCTATAGAATAGATAACTATCTAGCTACTATTTTAGTAAAACTTAACGTAGTAGATAAAATCTCTATAGAATAAATAACTATCTAGCTATTTAGGTAGGACTTAATATAGTAGAATAATTATAAAAAGAGTATAGTATTTAATATAGTAAAAAAACTAGTATTTACTAGGAATATACTCTATATCTAGTAGTTTATAATAAGTATAGTATAGTATATAAAATTTAGCTAGGACTTAATATACTAGAATAATAGTTATAGGGGTATTTATATTTAATATTAATATTTAGGTTAAAATACTACTAAATTTCTAATATAATAGTCTAATAGTAGATTTAATTAGGTAATAGTCTCTTATTAAATAAGGGGAGGCTTAGTACTCTTTATTAGGTATAACCTTATTTAGTTACTTTAATAAATATAGTTTATTTTTACCTATCCCTAGAATTTCCTAACTTTACTATTATAATTAAGTTAAAGTATTTAATATTTAAGTACTTAGCTATAGTACTATCTTTTTATCCTTATTATTATACTATACTATACCCTTTGAAATATAGCTAATTATAAAGTATAATTTAAATAAATAATTCTTTTTTATTATAAATACTAATAAATATATCTTCTTTATATCTATTTTCCGCCTTTTTTATAAGTTAAAATTTCTTACCTCTTACTTACTAATAGAGGAAAACTATACTCCTTAATTAGTGGTTTAATATATTATCTTATCTTCCCTTATTTGAAATACTTTTGTATTTTATCTTTCCTACTAACTTTAACTTACTTTTAGAAAATACTTCGTAATCTATAACTAATAGAACCCCTTTAATTATAAGTTATAGTCTTACTTATTTAATCTACCTTCTTCTAATCTTTATCTACTTCTACTACTATATTCTACTTAAATATCTACTCTCCTTATATTTATACTATAATAGAGCTATATTAATGATAAGGAATATAGCCTTAGCCCACTACTATAAGAATAAATAGAGAACTCTAATAATAGAGATAGGTAGTAGATTATACTCTTTAATCTAAGTTTATTCCTAAATATAGAAGTACTACTACCCCGAAGTAAGAAATAAGAACTAACTATAACTCTAAAAAGAAATACTCTATCTAATTTATAAATAAGCTTAAATTTATAATAGAAAAAGAAGATCTATAACTATTTACTACTATACTAATAGTTAATAACTATAAGCTTTATAGTAGTATTAATTTATTAGTATAATACTTTAAAACTACTACTACTAGTACTTTTCTAGATAGATTAAGATATTTATATACTATATACTTTTAATAAATATATTACTAACTAAATCTTATATATATAGATAAGTCTCCTAATAATAATATAATAGTTAATAATAACTTAGATATAATAAGTATAACTAGATAAGAGCTTAATAATATTAAGAAGGTTAAAGCTACTATAATATACTCTATTATCTAGATATAAATAATTAGAGTTAATATAGTATACTATTTATATATTAACTATATATCCTATCTATAGATTTAACTAACTATCACTTATCTTAATAGTAATAAAATAATAAATAAAGATTAGATTTCTTTCTTTATTCTACTAAAATATCTAGTTAACTTAAGTAATCCTTCTATAGTAATTGAGTTAATAAATATTATATTTAACTATAATAATTATATTCTTCTAACTTATTATAATAAGTATTATAAGAATAATAATTATTTTATAAATTATATTAAAAAAACTTGTATCTAAAGAATAAATATTTATATATTTCTAGTTACTAACTAACTACTATATATATATAATATATTTATAACTAACTCGAAGTATAATAATCTCTAAACTTCTATAGATACTATTATCTAATACCTTTATAGTACTAATATAATTATACTCTTTATTAAAAGTGGTAAATCCCTTTTTAAGTATCTAAATATACTACGAGCCTAATTTATATAATAATTAATAGAAAATCTACCATTTATTTAATTTCTAGAGAAGTAAAAGGAAGTAACTAGACTCTTTCTTTAGACTAATAATAACTAAGTCTAATCTTATAAGAATTAGCTAGCTATAAATATACTAAATATAAACTTATTCTTATCTTTTAATAAGTATATAGTAGTTATTAATATACTACTTCGAGTAGAATATAATAATAAATAAACTCTAATTAAGTAGTTTATAAATATATATATAACTAAACTTCTTAATATTAATATTACCTCTCCTTAATAATATCTAATAACTATATCTATTAAAGAGTTTATTTAAATAAGTATCTACTTATAATTATTTAATTGGCTTTATATAAATATTAACCCTATAAATAGTATAGTTAATAATAATATATAGGTAGCTATAATTCTAGAGACTTAATAATATATATTACCGAATATTTACCTCGCACTTTTAATATAGCTATAGTATAAAATAAATATATATTAGAAGAATAATAAAGTCTATACTACTCTCCTAATTACTAAAATACCTAGTACTATATCTTAAATAGATATATTATTAGTTATTAATAATATATTAAATATAGATCTTTACTTTTAATATATTAATTCTAATAAGCTATATTTATATTAAGTTAATTCCCTTCATTAAATTTAAACTAAATATAAAATATTAACTTATATCTAATATTTATTATTAGTAAATAACTTTATATAACTTCTAGAATATAGCTTATATAATAATCTATAATCTATAGATAAATAAAAATACTAATATACCCTTCTTAAAAAGCTCGAATAATTAGCTAGTACTCTTAAACTTTAAGGTAAATAGAAGGAGGTACTTCTATAGTTATAGAAATTATAGGGTAGCTTCCTCCTTATATATAGCCCACTAGGAATAGGAAAATTATATTAGGTATTAATAATTCTAATATCTCTTTTAGAGATATCTCTAAAGCTAAGTATATCTATAATTAATAATATAGAAGGTTTATAGCCTATAAAGGAGGACAATATTTATACTAATATTTATATAACTAAGGTTACTTTAATATAGAACTAGATAAATATAGCTACTAAAGTATATAATATAGATTATATAAAAGAATTATATAATTAATTCTATCTTAAACTTAAATAATAGAATAAAATAAAACTTAAGTTTTCTTAAATCCTTATTATATTTAGTAGTAATAATACCTATAGTAATACTACAAGCCTTACTATAAATATATATAATAAGTCCCACCACCTTATATAGAAATCTATTATTATTTATATATATTCTCTACTAACTAAATAAGATATTTTTTTTATTAATACTAAAAAGTCCCGCTCTATTAAACTAATAGATAAATCTAAGTTCTACTTTAGGAGTTAAGAAGATATAAGTAATAATAATAGTCTATTAAGTATAATTATAAAAATCTATTAGAATATTATTAAAGTTACCCCTTAAAGTATCTATAACTATTATATAGTGCAGTTTAATTTTAGTCTTAAAATATAAATATTATAATATATTAGCACCCTTAAGGATAAACTATTAAGTAGACTTAAATTAGTACTAAATAAAAATATATTCTATAATATATATAAGTATCTAGAGGCTTTTATAGATAGAAAAAAGTATAACTTAAACAAATTATAGAGCTATAGAAAAAAGATAAGAGATATCTATAATTATATTCTAACTAATATAGATATTTTAATTACTACTTTCTCTAATACTACTAGTTTAGCTCTTTATTAGATAGTTTATTTAAATATTATTATTATTAAAGAGGCTATATATACTAGGGAGTATAAGGTACTAAATATTTTTTCTAGATACCCTATATTATATTTTATCTAAATTAGTAACCCTATATAGTTACTACCTTATATTAGCTTAGTCTTAGATTAAACTAGTTTTAAGAATTAGATATATATATTATTATTTAAGTACCTATAGATTAGGAGAATTTAAAGTATAATACTAATACTTTAATATTATATAGTAGAGGATATATATAATATTATTTCTAATAATATATATTAAGGGTAACTATTAATAAATACTATCTTATTAGATATCTCTTTTATTAAAAGAATCTATACTATAAATGTATCACTTTTTAATTTAGGGATAAATAGTAATTCGTTATTTCTTAACTATATAGATAATAATACTTAGGTAAATAAATTAATCTATTCTAAATTAAATAATAGAAACCAAGCTATAGTACTAGAATTAGTAAAATTACTTCTTATAATAGAGGATAATAATAGTAAATAGCTATATTAAGGTAGTAATATAGCTATTATTACTAGATATTATAAGTAGTTCTATAAGTATTAGATTAATTTATACTATATCTATAAAGTAGATATTAATAATACTACTAACTTAGAAGGAGTCTCTATAAAAATAATAGACTCTTTTTAAAGTAACTAAGTAAATATTATTATCTTTAATATAACTATTAATAATAGAGTTAATTTTATAAAGAAAATATATTATCTAACTATAGCTCTATCTAAAGGCTATTATAGCCTCTATATAATTAATAATATAACTAGAATATATTCTAATAGAAGTATAAATTAGAAACTTAGTTAGAATAATATACTTATATAAGTTCTAAATACCCTCAAGAGAAAATACTATATTATTTAGATTAATACTATAGTATCGCTATAAATATATATTAACTCTAGATTTATTTCTACTCTTAATATACCTACTATAACTAGTATAAATATTAGAACTCCTACTATAGCTAATAAGTAGAGTAATAGTAGAGAAGATAATATATTTAATATTAGTAAAATTAGAACTAAGTATACGTCTAAGGGTAGTATTTAGCTATAAGGTAGTATAGAATCTAGAGATTAATCTAGTAATAGAGTAGATATTTAGATATAAGAAGCTCTAGTAGAGGATAATAATATCTAGTAACTTAAAAGAGACTACTATTAACTACCTACGGTAGAAATTATAGTAACTAGTAGTAGATAATAAAATTTTTCTACTACTACTATTATAAATTAAATATTTATTCCTATATTTAGTCTACTAAGGAGCTTAGTTTATAGTATCTAATAGTTCTTTACTCTTACCTTATTTACTATACTATAAGAATAACTATCCTTTATCTAGGTAACTTCTTTTAACTTTATCTATATAACTCCTTTTAAGTTTAACTCTTTTTAAGTTTACCTATATAACTCCTTTTAACTTTACCTATATAACTCCTTTTAAGTTTAACTCTTTTTAAGTTTAACTTCTTTTAAGTTTGACTCCTTTTAAGTTTGACTCCTTTTAAGTTTATCTAGATAATATATATTACTAGTAAGCTTATAAATAAGTAATAAGTAATATTTAAATTTTCTTCCTCTCTCTAATTTACTAATAATATTATTTACTAACTACTATACCTTTAATATCTTATTATAACTACTTTAAACTATAAAGATCGATCTATATAAAGTTTACTAAATTAGTATCTATATCTACTTAGTAGATAATAATAACTACTCTAGAGGTAGAGAGCTACCTCTATTCTAAAATAGAGGAGGTAGTATTATATTTAGAAATATATATAAAGAACTCTAGAAATAGTTACTATATATTTCTATAGCTACTAGTAATAAAGCTAGTAGTAATAACTTACCTTAGGCTATATTATCTATAATACCCTTAGACTAACTCCCCTATTATATTAGTATAATAGGGTCTGAATTATCTAATAAATAACTTACTCTAGATAATTAGAGGTATTAGGTAAATACTATTTATAAGGATTTTAATAAAGCTATATTTAAGAAATAAATTAATAATATATTAAGAACTACTAAATATACTAATTTTAATATTAAATAGTTTAATTATATAGTAGTATTAGAACTAAAGTAATAGTATTCTTATATTACCTCTTAAATTAACTATATATATACTAAATTATCCTTAAATACTATAATTAAAAATTAGATAATTAAATTCGTTCTCCCTAACTTAGTAATAACTAATCTAGATATAAGAGGTAAGTAGTATAAAATACTACTATAATAAATAATATATATATTATTAGATTAGGTACTATACTAACTTAATAATAATAGCTAAAGATTTAAATAATTAAGTTCTAAAAGATTCTATACCTATAGATATTTATATAATATCTATTAAGAAAAGAAAGAATATTAGTAATACCCAAATAGATAATAGATATAATAATAAATCTAGTATAGCTAAAAGAGCTAAACTAGTTAATAAATATTCTTCTAATACTATAACTAGCTATAATAATTCTTTAAGTAATAAGATATATAATACTAAGAGCTTACTAATAAAAGACCTTAATATTAAGGTTCCAGATAAAGTAGTAGCCTAATTTATTAATATAAATAAGTATAAAATTACTATAGATAGAGATTCTAAGAATAATAATAGTAATATTATTAGATAGTAGTAAGTTTCTAAAGTAGCTATCTAATAGACTTAACTAAAGTTACTAATAACTAACTCTATAATAGTTTTTAGAATCTACTTAAAAATAATAATCTATACTCTTATTTTAGTATTAATATATACTATAAGGAGTTTAGAAGGTTTTTTAAGTTTAATAATAAAATATTATTATAAGGCCTAACTTAAACTAGAGTATTTAAACTCCTAAGTATTTAAAGGGATATTAAACCCTATTAGCTCTAAATAGCTTAGTAGATAACTATCTAGGAGTATAATGACTTAGTTTTTAGTAGTTTCCTTACTTATAGTATAGAGCTTAAAAAGGTAAGATAATTCTATTAATAATTCCTAATATAATTTAAATAAGCTATTAATATTAACTATATTACTAATAATTAGATAATAATAAGCTTCTTATATATTATTATTAATTATTATCTTACTAAAATATAATACGAGATTAAAAAATACTATTTTATAAACTTTAAATAATATTTTAAATTTAAAGATAATATTAATATTATTACTTATTATCTATCTAAACCTTTTCTAATAACTTACCTATACCCTATACTATCTAGTGAATCTAATATATAAACTTACTATAAAACTAAATTCTATTCTAATTTTAAATAATAAGAGCTTTATTAATATTTAGATCTAAAAATAGAATAAAATTATTAGCTCGGACTTATATATATAATTATTAGTAGGCTATAAAATCTAATATAATAATTTTAGAAGAAGAGGTATTAAAGTCTCTAATATTACTAAATTATATAGTAAAGCCCTAGTATACTTAGATAATACCTAGAAATATAATAATAATAATACCTAGGAACCTAATAATAATAATATTATAGATATAGCCTCTAATATAAGAAATAATATCTCTAGCTCTATATTAGTAGATATAATATTAGACTACAAATATATAAGTAGAAATACTTATAGTAAAATACTAGAATAATTAATAAATTAGATTAAGTATATTATTATTACCTCGATTAGTTTCTTCGAGAGATAGATAGCTAAATATTTTATAAAAATTATATAAGAATCAATAAAAGCTACTAGTTATAGTAAATAGTACTATAATAAAATAAAGTATATATAGAATACTATATATATAAAAATATTTTAGGATAAGTTTTATCTAGCTAAGAGTAAATTAACTAGAATTAAAAAGATCTTAAACTACTACCTAATAAAATATATAGATAAGCTATTTTTATAGTATATCTCTAGTACCCCTTATATAAATAACTCTAAAATTATAAAAATAGTAATTAGAATATTAGAAATAAGCTTATTTAATAGTTAAATTAACTATATAAATCTTAATTATACTACTATATTAAATCTTAAAAGTTTATATAATAGTATTAACTCTTTAATCTAAAAGAATAATTATTATAACTTAGAGGCGAAGGTAAAAATCTTTTAGAATATTATTTAATATATAATAATCTAGAGGTAGATATAAGACCCCTAGGGAAGTAGAGTAACTTTACTTCTATTATCTAAAGAAAAGATAATTTATAGGGTACTATTCCCTAAGAAACTACTACTAGTATTTAAGTAAATAGAGGAGAGTATTAATACTTAGTTAAAAAAGATATAGCTTAAAGAGTATAAAAGATAGGAGACTTTACTAAATTATAATAGAATACCCCCTCTATCTTTAAAGGCTAATAATTTTCTATATATAGTATATTAAATACATATTTTTACTAATATTCTAAATCTATTAAAAATTAATCTTAAATAAAGTAACGATATTAAATATATTGATAAAAATATATATAATAAACTAAATATAATTATAGATAAAATAGTTAAATATAATAATTATATAAAGCTAAAAAAATCTATTTATTAGAAGTAAATTAATTTCCTTATATTATACTATCTAAAGTTTAATTAAATTAAAGAGATTTTAAATAATATAAAAGTAGACTTCTATAAAAGAAAAGAGAAATTAGTTATATTAATAATTTACCCTATTATAACCTTTATTATTTATCTAGTAAGTACTACTTTATTCTTTTTAAAGTATATAATAATATAGATAGGTTAATAAAGTCTAGATATTATATTAGTTTTAGGAGAAGAATATATTAAAATAGGGTTATTTAAACCCCGTTTTAATAAACTCTTATAATAAAGATAGTAATAGTAAGATAAATTACTTCTAAACTAGGGAGAATTTATAGTTTAGTTAGGAGGAAGATAAGCTATATATACCTATTAGTAGTCTATCTATAATAGCTACTAGCTATATACTAATAAGAGCCTTTTAATCAGTCTTATTAGAGCTAGATTAGCTTACTCCTTATAAGAAGTAAGTATTTGCGCGTATTTAGAGATATAGATAGAAAAATATAAAGGTATATACCTATTATTTATTAACTAATATAGCTATTAAGGATTAGATTATAAATAAATAAGTAATATATATCTACTTCTTAAGGCTAGTATATAATATAAATCCTATAATATAGCTAAATACTACTACTAACTCTATTATTTTAGATTAATTCGAGTAGTAATAACTAGGGTATACTTAGAGATAAATTATTTATATAGTAATAATTTTTAAAATTAAGTAGTTCGATTATCATATTAATATAATTATTTACTTTTAGTATAACTATAGCTCTATATATTTATTTATATATACTATATATCTACTAATATATAGTAGAGGACTATATTAATAAAGGGAAACTACTTATAGAGCTATGTAGTATAGAGTTAAGTTATATAAATATTATAAGGAGATAAAGAAGGGTATATTATATAGTAGAGGGCTATATTAATAAAGGGAGACTACTTATAGATTTATATAGTATAGAGATATATTATATAAATATTATAAGGGGGTAGAAAGACTACTTATAGAGCTATATAGTATAGAGTTAAGTTATATAAATATTATAAGGGGATAAAAAAGGGTATATTATATAGTAGAGGGCTATATTAGCAAAGGGAGCCTACTTATAGAAATATATAGTATAGAGATATATTATATAAATATTATAAGGGGGTAGAGAGATTATTTATAAATCTGTGTAGTATAGAGATATATTATATAAATATCGCCAAGGGATAGAGAAGTAGGATATATAGAGTATAAAGTGAGGTAGTTAAGGTATAGGGGGCTTAAGGGTAAATTATAATAAATATAAACTAAATTTATATTTAATAAGCGATAAATATAATAGTATTAAATATTCTATAAGTATAGTATTTATATAAATAGATATAATATACTCGGTGATAGTATTATAATATTATTTCTATAATAAGAGGCGCCGGGCCAGCGTTACGTACAATAAGTACGTTTAGCAGAAATGATATTTTTGAGCCACAACCCCAAATTGCCGATAAGTATAATATAATAAGATATAAATATATAAATATATAATTTATTAATATTTTAAACTAGTAGATAAAGAGATACTTTAGTAGATATCTTATATATTAGTCTATAGAAGGAAGATAAACTAATTAAAAGAGCCTTAGTAGTAATAGTATATAGAAAATATAGTAGTAAATAATATTAGAATATTAAAGATATAGATATACTAGTATTAATATAAAATAAGCAAGGTATTATTATAGTAGAAGTTATAGTTAAAAATAAGTAGTAACTATAATTAGATAGGGATATAGTATAGTTTTTATCTCTTAGTACCCTAATACTAGAACTACCTTCTAGTTTTCTACTAATAGAGTATTAGAGTAAAGTAGCCTATCCTTATTATTATTATCTTCTACTATTAGTTAAGTAGCCTACTTAGCCTTAATTATAGTATCTAGAGTAATCTAATAATTAATATCTACTAGATTAACTACTATAGGTTTATAAAATAAATAGAAGTAGTACTAATATATTTTTCTATATATATAGTAAGGTCGCAGAGGGGGTTTAGAGTAATCTAGTTATTATTAAGTAGTATTCTTTACTCTTCTCTTAATATCTATTACCTTAGTAATATTATCCTTAGTAGTATCTCTAGTAGCTAGTATTTTATCTTTAGTAGTAGATAAGTTAGTAATACTAGGCTTATTATATAGCTTATATAGGTAGTTATAGAAAGAATATATAGCTCTTTAGATTCTAACTATAGTAATTTTAGAAAGATAGATCTATTATTTATATATATTTAGGAACTTATTCTCTATTAGTAGTATTATATATACGAGGTAGTTATTTAGATCTTTTTATAATAACTATTTAAGTATAGTTTTATCTATTATATTAGTAGATATTAGTAAGGAAACCTTTTTTATTATATATAAGGTTAATAATAAAGTATTAATATTATTAAAGTAAAAATATAAAGTAGTTACTTTATCTTATACTAATATCTAGTTCAGCTTAAATTTAGACTATAATATATTATAATGAGCTTCTATTAACTCTATAAGGTCTAACTATATTATTACTAGTAAAATTAAGTACTACTTAAGGGCTCCACCTTTAAAATATAAGGGTTAGACTCTTAATATAACTATATCCCCTTTAAGATACTCTATAAACTTTAAATAATTAATAAATATTAAAATATTATACTTATTTAGATTAAACTATTATCTATTATTTAAGGTAAATTATATCTTTAAATATAGGTAATTCTAAAGTATTAGAAAGGTTAATAGCTATAAAGGATAGTTTCTTATTTAGACTCTTATAAAATAACTATAGATAGAAAAACTACTCTTTTATAAGTTAGGCCTTATTATTAGATAAGTTCTATATAAAATATAGAGTAGTAATATAGAGTATAAATTAGCTTTTAGGTAGTATTAAGGCGATACTATAGGCCCTTAGAAAGTTTATAAATATAAGGGCCTTGACTAGGATAGCTTATATTAACTTATTCTAGTAATTCTAAATATAAATTATATAGATTAATATCTATATATAGCTATATATATTATTAAAGGTAGCCTCCCTATTACCCAAATCTCTATCTATAATAGAGGAAGCTACTAATATACTAGTATTCTAAACTTGTGATAATATATATAATATTATATATAGTAAGAGTAAGGTTATAGAGCTATAATAGATATATAAGCTAGAGGTAGAGTATAGTAGTCTATAGATATATATATTTATAAGAAGAAATATAGTATAATATAGTAGTATAAACTAATATTTAATTAAAGGAGGGAGATATATAATATCAAAGAGTAAGGTTAAAGTTAAGAGGTAGATATTATTATAATAGTAAGATATATATTATTACTATAATAGGTAGTTACTAGTTTATACTTAGGGAGGTAATTAGTATTACCTATTTAGGTAACTATTAATAAACGCCAGCTAGCTATATTAAATATATAGCTCTATATACTAACTAATAGGCTGCTAACTAATAGATATTAACTAATATAATAGGTATTAACTAATAGAATAGTATAGGCTACTTAACTATTAATTAAGCGAGTTAATATAAAGGTATAGAGTAATATAAATATAATATTATATTATAGTAAGTCTGCCGGCTCTAAGTAATATTTTAACTACTATATATTAAAGGTATCTATTAGACACTATTTAATTATATATCTAATAGTAACTAGTAATAGTAAAGGTTTATAGTATTAGTACTAACTAGATAAATTAAAGAATATACTACTAAGATATAGTATACAACACGCTACTTTATATAATATTATATAAGTGTAAAATTATTTATTATATTCTAGCTAGCTCATCTGTAATATTATAACGACGGATATTATATTATCTATTGGTGGTGGCACACGTGATACTATAATATTTTTACTTTTTATTTATAGCTTTATTTATTTATTGAATATATAGCTATCTTCTAATTTATAGATTACCCTCTCTTATAAACTAGTTCAGAAGCTAGTAGCTTAATTTCTATAATTTTAGAAATAGAATTATTACTTTAGTAGAGAGAAGTAATTAAGAGCTCTATTATACTTATTATTAAGTAGAAAAAAGTAGTACTAATAAAGTTTATCTTATCTATTAGAAGAATAAAGAGAGGTAGTATATTTATTATAGTATTTAATAGAGTAATATAGAAAGGCTACTATTTAACTTTATTTATATAGTAGTTCTTAATATTATACTAGATATAGTTAATAAAATTTTAAATATTATCTTTTACTTATTTCTTTTTTAACTTAAAATATTTATATTAAATCTATTACTAATTATTAATTATAATTAATATAATAGCCTTAATAATATTAAAATAAAGAACTATTTAATAATAAATATATATATTATAAATATTATTAAAAAGTTTCTTTATACTTATTTTTATTATTAGAATAGTAAAAAAGTCTCTTATAATATAAATAAAAATAAAGAATTAAACTTTATTTTATTACTATTATCTAATAATATCTATAAAGATAAACTTATTAATATTTATATTATTATTAAATATAAATTTTATTATTATTAAATTTTAAAATAAGATATATTTTTATATAAATATATATTAAGTTTATCTATATTATTATATTAGAATTTATTCTAGATTAAAATAAAGTTCTCTCCTTATTATATAGTTTATATATTTTATAATAAGATATATTTTATAGTATTATACTTCTTTTTATAAGTAACTAGTACTTAAAAATAAAATAAAGTATTAATATAATATTAAAAAACTTATTATAATATTAATTTATAATATTAAGTTTAGTTTATAATATTATTAAGTTAAACTATAATTATAAAGGAAATAAACTTAAATTTAGAATATATAATTATAATAATAGTATAAAGATAACTAAGCTATTAATTAATAAATATATTAATAGATTTCTCTAAATAAATAGTATAATAAAGTATTAAATAAGTTAAATTCTATTATATATAGTAGTTTATAATAAGTTTAACTTATTTTTTATTTAAATAATAATAATAAGATACTTAAATATTAAAGAAGAATTCTAATTACTATAGGCTTCTTAAAATATAAATATAAATTTATTAAATCTTTAATATATATAAATAAAGAGAATCTTATAATTATTAAATTATTAAAAAATATATCTTAAAAAAAGTAGAAGATAAATAATATAATAAGATATTATTTAAAAATATAAAGTTAGTAATCTTATTAATAAATTAATAATTTTAGAAATTAATCTTTAAATATAATATAATAGTTACTATATATAATTAAATAATATAAATAAAATAAAAAATATAAAACTATAACTTTATAGTATTAGATAGAGATATACTCTTTATATTTAAATATTAGGTAATATTATATTATTATTTTAATATAAAAAGATATTTTTCGATAGCTTTCTATCTTTAAATAGATAGATAGATAGAATACTAAAACTAAATATTAGAATACTACCTAAGGTACTTTATTAACTTCTATTAGAATAATTAGACTAGGTAGTTACCTATAATATAGCTAGTAGATAATAGCTCGAAGTAAAGCTTAATAGATAAAACTCTAACTAAAGCTTTAATAGATTACTATCTAGAGCTTATAATTAATATAAATAGAGAGTTATTTACCTTATAAGAAGTAATAGACTATATATAGAGTCTAGTATTTATATACTTCTATCTAATTACTAAACTAGAAAAGGTAAGAGTAGTTTAAAAAACTTACTATAATAGAAAAAGAAAACTATTAAAATTTAAGGTAGGTAAGCTTATAATACTTAAATTTAAGAATCTATATATACTATATCTAGTTAGGAAGCTAGACTATATCTATCTAGGCCTATTTAAAGTTCTAGAGATCTAGAAGGTATAATTTTATAAGCTTAACTTATTACTAACCTATAATAGTATATATTTAGTATTCTATATTTTACTATTAGAGCTTTATAAGCCTTAATTAGAGGAAGATCTACTACTACTACTAGTACTAGTTAATAGTAAAGAAGAATATTAAGTAGAAGAGATTTTAGATATTAAGTTAAATGTTATGCTCTAGGGCTAAACCCTGCCGATAACTAAGCTGGTACATATATATAAATATCACACTAATCCTAGCTCGCAGAAAGGGGATTAGTAATTAGTTTACTACGAATATTACTATATATTTCTATACTTAGACCGCTCTTTTCCTAATATTATAGTATCTTTAGCTAAATAGCCTTATAGTTCTAATTACTCTCTTATTAAGGATATTCTATTATTAGTATTATAAACTTGGTTTAAGAGAATAAATCTACTATTATAGGAGAAGACGCCTACTAGGTAACCTAGAGTACTAATCTAAAGAAGGTAATATAAGTATAAGTAGAGTAAGCTTAATAGGTAGAGTATATAAGGTAATAATAAATATAGTAGATCTCCTAATTTAAATTATAGGTATTATAATAAAGTAAATCCTTAATCTAATAAGTAGTTTATGAAAAAATAAGGTACTGAAAGTACTTATTAAGCTTAATTTAGGGAAAATAGTTAGTCTTATATTACTAAATAAGTACCTAGAGTATAAAAGAGATATAACTTATAGAAATATAGTATTAATATACTACTATATAGTATCTATAGCGGGTGTAATTAGATAGAATATAGTATTTATTAGAGTTACTAAAAAACTTAAAATAGTAATAGTAGGGAGGATAACTAGAGATATAGAAAAGTTAGCTAAATACTCTAAATATTAAATAAGATACAAGTAGTAAAGAGAGAGTAAGTAGTAGAAATTATACTTTAAGATAAATAAGAAGGTATATAAATTATAATCTCTACTATATTTCTACTCTATATCTACTCTATAACTATAATAAGTACTAAAAATAATACTATAAATACTATAAAAAGTAAAAACTATATATAGCTAAATAGGGGATACTTACTTAAAACTAGTAGGGAATATCTTAATATTTTAGAAAGGATAATTAATAGATAAAGGGAAGACTTCCTATTTAGAAATGAAGTTATTTATTTTTAAAAATAAGCTACAAGTACTATAAGAAAAATAAAATAGTAAGCTTTATATTATATAGTATCTAGATAATATTAAGGATACTCTACTAAAATAAAATAATAGAGACTACGTAATACTAAGCTTCTAACTAAAAATAGTATATAATTATAAGCTAAGATAGTATAGCTAGTACTATAATATAAGTAGCTAAAATAGAGCTAGCGCTTTATAGAGTAGAATTACTAACTCTAAAGTAAAGGTACCTATATAACTATATTCTAAGTACTTACTAAGCTATACTATACCTTTACTATAGCTCCTATAGGCCTATATACTAAAATTATATAGTAATAAATATACTAGTAATAATAAGGCTATATAAGAGAGCCGCGGACGGCTTACCCTAAAGAAAAGGGGTAACTATTATATTTTAGGGCTAAACTCTACTAATAACTAAGCTAATATATATATATAAATACTACACTAATCCTAACTTATAGAAAGGGAATTAGTGATTAATTTACTATAAATACTACTATATATTTCCACGCTCGAACCGCTCTTTTCCTAGTATTATAGCGTCTTTAGCTGAATAGCCTTATATTAAAATAAGGTAGACCTTATTACTTAATAAAATAGGAAGAATAGATATATACTTATAATAGCTAGGAGTCTAAGAAGTATATATAAAAAATAGAAGCCTTAGAGTAGTTCTTATATTAGGAATTCTAATATAAAGTACGTAGATCTATAAAATTAGAATATAAGAAGTAGAAGAAAAACTTTAAAGAACTAGATATTTAAAAATCAGGTACTTTATATATTCTTAATTTTACTTACTCTATAAGCCCCTTATATAAAATAATTTAACTATTAGTATATAGAAATACCTTAAAAATAGAAGGAGTATTTACTATAATTCTTACTTTAATTCTATAACCCCTAATATTAATATAATTATTTAGTTTTATAATCTATTATATACTAATTCTATAGAAT
This sequence comes from Trichophyton schoenleinii, assembly GCA_018357685.1. Classification (NCBI taxonomy): domain Eukaryota; kingdom Fungi; phylum Ascomycota; class Eurotiomycetes; order Onygenales; family Arthrodermataceae; genus Trichophyton; species Trichophyton schoenleinii. The sequence goes on from WOFF01000001.1 coordinate 1,915,466, forward strand.
AAATACTTCTAAATAGAAATACTATATTTTTTAACTCTTTTTATTATTATTTTTTCTATAAATAGATTTTTATATAGTCTTAATAAAAAAAAATATAAAGAGTTAATATTTTTATTTAGTTTAAAGGCCCTTAATCTTAATAATTAAAGACTTATAAGCTATAATAGAAAAAATAAAATTAAGGCTTAAAGGTTAGCCTAATTAACTAATTAATATAAAAAATAACTAATAAATTATACTTAATAAGAACTACGGGGGTAGCTATAGTTATAGTAGTTTATAGTAGACCCTAAAGTTACTAAAGATTTATTTAGAAAGAATATTATAGTTATACTTAATAATATTAGATCCTTCTATTTATTTTAAAATAATATTAACTATAGCCTTACTTAGTTCTTTATTAAATAGGAGTTAATAAAAGGTATAATAATAGTATTCTTATAAAATTTATATTTAAAGTTAATTTATAAGAGGCTTAGCTTCTATATAATTAATAAGCTATATAATCTACTATAATATAATATAAAAGATATAGAGAAAAAATAACTAAAAAGTAATATTATTATATTTTTAGAAATAAATAATATAACTTTTTAAATTATTCATTTTTATTATTAGAATATTAAAAGTTTAATTACTATATTTATTAGTTATCTTCTATATAAAGATAGCCTTATATATACTCTAGTTTAATAATTTAATAATAGTAATAGCTATATTTATACTAAAATATATATAGAGAACTAGTAATAGAAGATATAGGCTATACTTCTTGAAGGTACTATTATAATATTTATTCTACTTACTATAAATAAGATTTAGCTTTCTATCTATTAAGGAGATAAATACTAATAGCTAATATATTTAATAATTAGTAACCTTATCTATAAAATATAGTAGTTTTAAAAATTTAATATAATAAGGCTACTTAGTCTCCTCCCTATAAATATTTAGTTAAAGAATACTAATATTAAGGTTATAATATACTATAAGGTACTTAAAACTATTCTTAAATATAAGTTAATAATATCTATCTAATTTATACTATATCTACCTCTACTTGAGTTAAAAGCTATATTAATAACTTTATTACTAGCTTTAGAATATTTAGTAAAGATAGGTATATTCTTTAAATATATAGATAGAAATATTTATAAATATTTCCTAATTTTAGCTAGTATAATAGTAGATTATAAGGAGTAGGTCTTTATTACTAGTAATCAAAATAGAAGATATTATACTATCTACTAGGTTCTATCTAGTAAGTATAAAAATTTCTTAGTTAACTAACCTCTCTAGACCTATTAGTATATAAAGAATGAAATTTTAGAAATAATATAAGGAGATAATAAGTATTAAGCTTTATAGATAGAAGAGAAGTAACTAAGGATATAAATTAAAGAGGTTGAGAAACTAAAGGGTAAAAATATAGATATACTATATATTAAGCTAATTTAAAGAACTAAGGTATAGATTTATAAGGAGGATTCTAAACTAGAAAGGTAGAAAACTAAAGTTTAGGAGATTCTAGACTATATAAATAAGGTTAAGGAGAGTTAAAGAAAGATAGTAGTTATATATATTTATAGAGCAGATAACTTTACCTAGAGATATTATCTAGTTAATATTTATAATATTATAATAATTAATATTCTATATTAGCTTCTTAAAAGTATAGTTATTAATATTTATAACTAATTAAAGTAGCTCCTAAATAATATCTATCTAAAAAAAAAGTAGATAATAAGTTCTAGTATATATATTAATATATCTATAATTAATATAGATAGTATTATTCTACTAGATAAATAATTTTACTCTATACCTATATATATTAGCTTAAAGTTATTTTCTTCCTTCAATTAGGTTAAATAGTAGATAGAAGAAGAATAAAAGGCTATTACTTATTAACTAGTAGCTATAGTAGTACTACTTCTAGTTAAATAAAGATCTAAAGCCTTATTATATACTTAAGTAATTATTAATTTTTTAATATTAGCTTAATACCGAAGCTATAATAATAATACTCTTAAATACTTTAATTATACTCTTAATTATATTAATAAATTAAAATAGATCTTTAGTAAATATTAACTAAATAAAGTAAATTTATAAAAAATAAGGTATTTTAATTTTTTAAAGTTTTATATTCTTATATATTATATAAATTTTATTTAATAATATAGTATATTAGATAAGTTTAATACCTTCTATAGTAAAACTATCTATAAATTTCTTATTAAAAACCCCTTCAGATATATTAATAAATAAAATAAATATTAGAATTAGATTATATATTAAAATATATAACGGATAAATATAATAAGTAATTAGAATATTAGCTTCTATAGTAAGATCTATAGAGATAATACTCTTATTATTAGAGATTTATTAGCTATATAGATAATTTATATCTTATACCCTATTAACTTAATTAAAATTAGATAGAAGTCTAAAATATAACTTAAAAAGTATAAGTACTAATTAAAATATTGGATATTTAAGTTATTATTTAGTTATTTGAATATAATATTTATAAAGAAAATTATATTAAAATTAGGATTTTTAGAGAAAGAGTTTATTTAAGCTCTAGCTATTTTTATTTAAAAAATATAATTTACTCTAAATAATAATTTTTAGGGTAATAATACTAGTAATAAGCTAATTACTAATATTAATACCTCTAGTAAAAGAGGTATCTAATAAGAAGATAACTCTATATAGATTTATAACTATAAAGTCTAAATTTACTCCTCTATTACTATATAGAAACTTAGTAGTAAAGACCCCTTAAATATAGAGACTTTTATAAAAGAATTTATCCGATATTTACTAAATTAGTAGAAGAAGGAAAAGTATTAAAGATATAACTATACCTAAATTTAAGTTAAAAAGGATTTTACTCGGGGTAGCTATATAGATACTAGTTTTATTAATATTAATAGATTCCTAAAGGGGAAAATTATAGGATATTTACTTATTCTATTAATAATATTTAATAAGAAGAGGTCTTGAATAGAAGAGTAGCTAAATAATATTATTTATAATTTAGAAAAGCCCGCGGTATACTATAGAGTATTTATTAATACCCTTTAGCCTTAATATATATATAAACCTTACCCTATATATAGTATAATAGAGATAGAGTCTACTCCTCTAATTTTAATAATAGGTAACTTAATAGATAAATATAAGGATCTCTATATTAGAGCTAGGAAGTTTTATTCTATTAAAGATATTATATATAGTACTTATATAATATCTACTTTACTAAAGCTAAATTTCTTTAAATTTACTAGTAATAAATTTAGATATTTATAGGAAAAGAATATTTTCTATATTAATAACTATATTAATTAGAATTAATATAATATTTTATATAAGGAGAACTTTATAAAAAAGAGAGAGGACTAGACTCGAAAGTATTCTACTATATTATTAAAGGAAGTAAAAGTATATATAGTTACTAAGAGTAATATTAATAATATTAATTAGGATATATTTATATTATATTCTAATAATAATACTATAAATAGTAATTAAAATAATTTAAAGTAGAATAAAAATATCTTATTTATATTTAAATTATAAGCTCTAATAACCTTAAGTACTAATAAAAAAATTAATTATAGTATATTTAGATATTAATATTAAAATTATTATTTAAAGTAGATATAATATAATTAACTAATTAATTAACTAGTTAATATTACTATTATATCATTAAATTTTACTATTATAGCTTAACTTATATATTCTACTTAAGGCGAGCTCTAAGCTATATTTTAGCTACTCTAGATATTATTACTTATTATTATAAATATCTCTAATAACTCTCTATTTAATAGTAAACTATATAATTTAACCTAGATATTCTTATAAAAATATATTATTATAAAGTTATTAAATTTTATATTTAAATATAACTTAAAGATTAGATAGAAATTTAATTTATAATTTTTATTATAAGACTAAATTAGTAATTTAGAATAATATATATCTTTCTATTAAGAAATATATTTTCTAGAAGTATTAAGTATACTTTTATAATTAGTAAGATTTATCTTATATACTTTGATTTAAAACCTTAGAACTATAATTTAAATTCTTTTTTTCTTAAGAGGTATAAGTTCTATAATAATATTAACTACTTTCCTCCTTAGTTATACTATACTCTTAATTTCTACTATTAAAGATATATACTATAACTAGTATTTCTATATTATCTATATATATTTATATTACTATAATACTAATATAAATTTACTTTCTAGTTTTTATATACTCGAGCTACTTAGTATATACTATATTAGGCTATATCTATATAAGCTTTTTAACTTAGAATAGAATTAGTATTAATAGTTATATTAACTATAACAGAACTATATTTTAGATATATATAATTCTAAATAGTTAGAGCTACTAAGTAATATCTTAGTATTAATAAATATATCTATATAAGCTTATATAGTATACTATAAGATAAACTATAGAAGATCTAACTTTTAGAAGAGAAACTTTTAACCTAGTTATCTAAAGAATATTTATAAGGTGTTTTTTAAAGATTAGAAGAAGCCTATAATTTAGTCCTAGGAAAACTCTTAGATAAAATAAAAGAGAGCTATCTTTTATTAATAGTATAATATTATAACTATAATAAGAGATAATATATTTTAAAAAAGGATAAAAAGAATAGAGCTTCTATTATATTATAGCTAAGTTTAGATAATAAAAGTATATATACTATTTCTAGTAAAGTTATATTAGATAACTATAGTTAGTTAAGTTCCTTACCTAATTATAACTACTACTAATCTAGAGATAGGAGTAGAATAATACTATTACTATTTAATAGAAAAATAATCTTACTAAATTTATTTCTATCTTAAAAACTAAAGATAAAATCCAATCTCCCGAGCCTAAACTTAACTATTTTATTTAATACTTTAGTAGTTATTTAATATCTTAAAATATCTAAATAAATAATTATATATTCTATTAAAGAGTTAGTTTTAAGCTCTGGGATAATTTATTTAAAAAATATAAGATATAGATTAATATTATGCTTTAGAAATATATATACTAAAATAGAGATAATAATATAAATAATCTCTTTAAGTTAGTTAACTTATATTATTTAGTCTAAGCTATACCTTAATATCTCTAATTATTAGCTCTAATATATATTAGATAAAGAGCCTATTAAGATTTATATAAAGGTAACTTTCTATATAGCTCTTTTAGAAATATACTAAGTATATTTAAAATAGTTTCGGTTTTTTCTAACTTAAAAATATAAATTAATTATATAAAGAATAAATTATATTTTATTTATTTATAAATTTATTACTAGTATATAATATATTTTATATTTAATTATTTAAATATTATTATAATAAAATAATTTTATATATTTATATAAATATATATTAAACTATATTAAACTATATTAAATTATATTTATTTTAGTATAAGTTTAATATAAGAATAATATTTATTATTTAAAAGGGCTAGCTTTCTCTATTCTTTTTTTATATTTTTCTTAAACTACCTTTTACCTTCTTTAAGTTTTATTATTCTTATATTTAGACTAACTTTTAGTAGTAATTAATATTCTAAATTATTTTATTAATCTATTTATCTCTATATATACTAATAGTAGTATTAATTAAGATAATAATACTTCTCCTCTACTACTCTTTATAAAGCTTAACTATTATTATAATTTAGATATATATTTTAATATTAATTTAATAGAAGATAAAAGTAAAAATAAGAGGGGATAGAATAAATTATTTTATTCTACTCTATTTTTTAACTCTAGTAATAAAGGTGCGAATAATAGCTAGTCTAATAATAATAATTTATTTAACTTTACTATAGTTATATTATAGTATAAAACTAATATATAGAATATAAGGAACTATTCTACTATTACTATAGTTAATATAAGCTAATAGAATATATTAATAGAGAGTTAGAGTTACTACTAAGGAATTAATAAATAGTAGATCTCGGAGTTATAAATATAGAGCTATTAATAAAACTACTTTAAGTATTCCTTATTCTTTTAATAATAAGGGACTTAATAAGTCTACTATACTAGACTCTAATTACTCTTTTTTAATTAAAAATATTAGTATAAGTAGCTTTATAATAGTAGAGGCTAGCCCTCTACTTTCTATTTAATATAGTATTATAGAAGTATAGAATCTATAGAAGTTATATATAGTTATTAAATCTAATATAATTCTTTAGAGTAATACTCTAAGATACACTAAGTATACTTTAACTATTAGTAATAAAGCTAGTTTAAACTTAGTAAAGTTAATTCTTTTTATATATTTAATAAGTAGATAAAATATATAGACTTCTGTATAAATAAGCCAAATCTATAAGTAAATAGGTGGGTAGTAGCCTATAGGCTAAATAAGTAGGCAAGGCCTTGGCCTTATAAGCTATAGGTAGGCGTGATATTAGGCTAATAGATTTAGACCAACTTATAGAATCTATTATATAATAAATTTAGCTATTAGTTACTTATATAATTTAATTTAAGTTAGATTTTAATAACTAATATATATAGTATTATTAATATTTATATATATAATTAAGTTATATAATATTTATATATATAATTAAGTTATATAATATTTATTTATATAATATAGTAGTCTATAGATCTATATTATATTTTTATAAATTTATAAAAATATATAAATAAAATAATTTATTATTTAATTATATAAGACTAGGTATTTAAGTTACTAGTATTACTAATATTATACTACTTAATATCTATTTTAATTATTCTATTAATAAAGTGATTATTAATTTTATTATTCTTATACTCTATTTTATTAAGTATAGTTTTATTAGCTATATTTATTTAACTTATAGTATATTATATTTAATATTTAGCCTTAATCTTAAATTAATTACTAAGTATCTAAATTATAGAAGCACGAATTATATTTAGATATAGATAACTTTATTTATAATAATAAATATCTTAACTAGAATTAAATATATACTTAATACTAATATTAAATATTAGTAAAGTGGTGAGAGAGGTAACGATATATATAGTGATATATTTGTAGCAGAAAGAATAGCGCTATAGTAACACTGGCGATAAATTATTTAATAAAAAATAATAAAAAAGAGAAAATAATATATAAGTATACTAGTAGTACTATAGTAAGTAAAGAATAAATAAAAGAAGGAACAAATATATATATATATATATATATAACTATTTGCAAAATATATATTATATATATATATTAAGTCTAAATATAGATATAGAATAGAGCCTAGTGAAGTATCGGAAGAATATAGTACTAAGCTAGCACTGAAAGAATATTAGTTTGGCGCCTCACCAGACTCCCCACTATACTAGAATTAAGAGTATATCCCTTACTATATAATATAGAATAAGATAATTATATTTATAGAATTTCTAATATACTATAATATTATAGTTATTAACTAAATTTAACTTAAGTTAGATTTAGACTAATATATATAAAGTAGATATTAACTTATATCTAAATAAATATTAACTAACCTTAGAAGGTATTTATCTACTAGCTCTAGTATTACTTAATATAGTTTAATATTTTTTATACTATAAATTAGCTAGTAGTTAGTTTAAATAATTTTAACTAGAAGTAATAATCTTAATAAATATAGTAGTTAAGTATAGAGACTAATAATAATTATAAACTTTAATAAATATATTTTTATAAAACTTAGCTTAATTAGTAATTATTTCTCTATTATTATTCTTCTTTATCTACTTTTTAGTTTAGAAAAATATTAGCTTTATAGCTAGATTTAGAATTATATCTATAGTATATAGAATACTATTTATACTATTAGTCTTACTATAATAGTAGTGTAGTTTCTCCTATATATAAGTAAGCTCTATTTATAAATTCTTCTTCTACTAAAAATACTTCCTCTCTAGTTATTCTTAATACTTCTTAATTATAGTAAAGAAGAAGTTATATAGTTTATAGATCTAATATATTATAATATTCTATATACTTAATAAGGGAGTAAGTAGTTTAAAAAAGAGTTTTAGAATATATATAAAATATTCTAAGTATCTCTACTTAGTATTTAATAGAGTATATATTAAGAGATTATTTTAGCTACTAGTAGACTAATATATAATAATAAAGTACTTAATAATTTTATAAAGTATTAATATTTAAATAAGTATTAAGAATATTAAACTTTATCTTATAGTATAATTTTATCTTAATATAAGTAGTTTAAATCTCTAATCTATCTATATATTTTAAAATACCCTTTAATATTATAGACTTATATTTATATAAATACCTAGTTTATAAATCTATAATTATTAGTATAATTCTAACTTAAATTAGATTCTATATATTTAGATATAGAGTTAGTATAATTCTAATTTAAATTAAATTCTATATACCTTAGCTAATATATTAAATAAACTATTTAAAAATTCTAAATATAATATATTTAAATTCTTATAAGTACTAATACTATTATTTATTAGTATAATATATATAGTTTTTAAGATTTTTTTAAAATATAAATCTATAATTTAAGTAAGATATAGAATATAGTTCTTAATTAATAATAGATTTATAAGATCTTAATTAAAGATACTTAAGCTAGAGTATTATAGAATTAATTTATGAATTATATTAATTATAGAACTATTATTACTAGCATTATTAGTAGTAATTAATAGAACTTAGTTTTTAAGTAACTATTTCTTTAGAATATTAGTAATAACTACTACTAAGTTTTCTCCTATATAACTTTTATTAAGTAACTTAAACTCTAGAAGTACTTCTTAATAAGTAAAATCCTTATCTATAAAGTATATAATAATTATAAAAAAAGATTAGTATAATAAACTAAACTAGATATTAATTATAAGAGATATCTTAAATTTAGAGATAATCTCCTTAATTTAAGATTTAAGAATTGTATTTATAGAGGATATAAAATATTATTAAATATTATATTTAATAGATAAAGTAAAACTTTAATTATTAGTAACTATTTATAATATTACTTAAAAGTATAAACTCTCTACTATATAGAAAGAAAGATATTATATATTTAGCTATATTACTTATAGAGAAGAGGAAAGTATAAACTATTTTTAATAAGGAATTAATATATATAGACTTAGAACTTAGTATTTTATATAATTTAAGATAATAAATCTAGGAACTTATTCTATATTCTTTTTTATATAAGTATATCTTTTAATAATATTTATATATTATTAAAATTTTACTAATTTTTAATCTTACCCTTAATTAAATATCTTCCTATAAAGTAGTAATATACTTTATTTTAAAATAGTTAGAATTATTCTTTATAAATTTAGTAATTCTCTACTACTTATAAAATAGACTCTAATTTATAATTAGTAGGAGGATAAATTTATCTTATTCCTTATTTATATAAATAATAGAAAGATTAAGAGGTTCTATATATATAAAAAGATAAATCAAAATATAAGAGGCCTTTAAAAGCTTTAGATTATTAAACCTTAATATTAATACTCTTAATATAACTAATAAGTTAAATAAGGTAAATTAAGAGCTAGAGAGACTAATATCTAAAGGGAGAAATTTATTCTCTAAAAAGGATATATTAAATATATTTTTTAAAATTATAGTAATAGTATCGCGAGTTATATAAATAATAGTATTTTAAAAATTTTAAAATCTAGTAGAAGATAATTCTAACCTAAGTTAGAATCTTCCTCTCCTCTATATAGAATATAGAAAGAATAATTAATAAATTACCCCTTTCTTTATTTTCTATTATTAATAATTCTAACTTAAGTTAGAATATCTTATATATAACTCTACTTAGTAGGTTTTATACCCCTAAAATATTTTTAAATTTTTCTACTATAAGGGCTTTAACTAGCTTATATTATACTAAATAATAAAAACTTTACTCTCTAATAATTAATTTCTTAATTAAGCTAGCTATTTCTTTAAAATTTATTATATTAGAGCCCTTATTATTATTATCTCCCTCCTAATACTTTTACCCCTATTCTATAGGCTTAGAGTTATTAGAAGGAGTAATAGTAGTATTATACTCTATAATTTTATTAATCTAAGCTATAACTTTTAAAATTAATTTACCTTACTAAAATTACTTAATAGAGTTTAATAAAGTAAATACTACTTAAGTATATTTTTTTCTGACTTAGATTAAATTATTTCTTATTAAACTAAGAGAGAGTAAAACTTATAATATATTATTAAAATTTTTATTTAAATATTAAAGAAAGATAGTTAATTTATATAACTCTAATTATATATTATATATTTTTTTTATAAATTATTCTTATTAGTTACTATATTAATTAAGATTAATTTTAGATTATAGTTAGGATTTTACCCTTATTTAGGGTAAAAAAACTAGAGTAAAAAAGACTAATTAAGGTTTTCCTTAATATTAATCTAGTTAACTTTAATATTATATTAATTTAGGTACTCTACTACCCTCCTAAGTTAAATAATTAAAGCTATCTAATTCTTCTATATAAGGTTAGAATTTAACTTAAGTTAGATTAATAATTACTATTTACTTTTTAAATTTAAAGCTAGCCTTTCTTTATCTTTATATCTATAGTTAAAAATCCCCTTTTTAGAGTTTAAATAGTGTAAGTTTTAATAATATAATATTCTTATATAATTCTAAAAATCTTAAATTCCTCTATAAAATCTTTCTTTAATACTATAGTAGATAGATATAAAATAAACTTAAAGACTAGAATTTTCTTTAATATAAAATAGATAAGGATTTATATTTAGTTATTTAGAATTTTTATTACTTTATATTAATTATTATTAAACTCTATTATTATATCTTTTAAGTATAATCTAGTATACTCTAGATAGATTTAAAGAAGCTCCTTCTAATAATTAAGTTTAAAATAGTAGAGATATTCTATAGTAGTACCTTTAATTTTAGATTTAGTACTTTTAGTTAATAAGAAGTTTTTATCTTTTAAGGGTTCCTTTACAAAATTAAATAAGATAAGTTTTAGTTTTATATTATACTAGATTAAATTAGTAAAGATTTTAATCTAACTTAAGTTAGAATTTTTTATTATAGAGTATTTAACTTTAAAAGCTTTATAACTCTCTATAAATATCTAAATAGCTTATAGTAATTTTCTTATAGCTATTAGTTAAATCTTCTAATTATTTAGAATACTCTAAATTATTATATTTAATTAGATAATTTACTCCCAAATAGAAGTTTTAAGTTATTTATTAGCCTTTTTAGATATAATAAAGTTAAAATTATACTAGAATAATATATATTATAAGATTTTTTTATATAGTTTATTAATATCCTTATATAGCTTTAAAAAGCTATTTTATAATAAAAGTAGAGTCTAATAATATTTATATATTATCTTAAAGGTATCTATATATTATTTGGGGATAAGTATATTAAAAAAACCACAATATTTTATTTAAATATAAATCTTTCTAATAGTTTTATCCCTAATAGTAGTTAACTATATATTCTTAATATTATCTATTTTTAGTAATAATATTTTTAGCTTATAAATATATCTATCTAAATATAGAGTAAGAAGAGTAGTATTTAAATATCCTTTAACTAGATCTTATCTAGTTAGAAAGAAAAGTAGATAAAAGATATAGATATTAATAAATTAAGGAATTTATTAAATAATAAAGATATTTTTATTAGTAACTTATATAAATTTACTATTAAAAAAATCCTTTACTATAGTAAGATATTAATATAAATATTAAATCTAAATCTAATTTAAGTTAAAAAGTAATAGCTAGAATAAAAGGTTATAATATACTTACTATATCTAGTTTAGAGTTAATAAACTTCTCTCTAGTAGTTTAATTAAAATAATACTAGCTATAAGGGGTTAATATATAGTTAAGTAATATAAATTTAAATATAAGGTTATTAATAACTATAGAGGCCTAAATAATTATAGTTAGTAATATATTAACTACCTATTAGAGTTATATAGATATTTCTATAATAGTTTTAAATTTTCTTAGTAACTATATATAGATATTTATAAATTTATAGATAATATAAAGTATTAAGCTAATAGTATTAGTTTACTAGATTACTTACTTATTTATATAAAGGTATATAAGTATATTATTATTAAGTAAATTTAAATTATAGAAGTCTACTACTTATAAATATTTCTACTCTACTATTAATATTAATCTAACTTAAGTTAAATTTATAATTAATATACCTCTACCTTTATTTTAATATTTACCTATTTTTATTCTTTAAAAATTTTAAGTAGTCTATTAATATTATCTAGTATTAAAAGTAGTAGTTATACCTTTAAATATAATAACTTAAAGATCTATTAATAATATTCCGAGATACTTAATAACTACTATATATAGCTTGAGGATTTTTAAATTATTTTTATAATTCTTAATAAAAAGATCTTTCCATTTTTTTTAAGAAAATAATACTTTTATCTAGAATATAGTATTTTAATACTAAATTCTACTACTAAAGCTTTATTTTAATTTATAAATATAATTAATATTAATTTCTCTATTATAGATACTTAGGCTATTCTTTAACTATTAAAAATTAAAATTATAAATATTAACTTTAACTATATTAAGATATATAATATTTACTTTCTTAACTATAATATTATCTATAATTTAAACTATAGATATCTCTAATTTTTTAAGATTAGATTTTTTTTTAAATAGTATAGTTAGAACTTAAAACTATAGTTTATTACTATTAATTCCAACCTAAATTGGATTAGAGATACTTATCTAGATAGTTAGACTAAATCTTAAGCTAGAAGTCTAAAATAGATAGACTAAATAGTTAGCTAATCTTCTAATATAGTTAGTATTATAGTTAAAAAAATATAGAAAATAAAGTTAAAATTTAAAGCTTAAGAACTTAATAAATAACTACTAATATTTATACTAGATAAATAATCTAATTTAAGTTCGAAGTAAGAAATAATTAACTTACTAAATAAAATAGTATTAGTAAGCTTTAATAGTCTTTTTAAAGTTTAACTTATATAGAAAAGAAAGTTAAATTTCAGAGTTTATTTTCTACTTTAATATATTTAATATTATATAATTAATATAATCCTTAATTTAAATAATTATATATATTTATAATTATATAATTATACTAGTTACTAAAATAATAATAATAAAAATATAACTTTCCTTTTATATTATAACTTACGATTAAAATATAATTAATATAATATTTTATATTAAAATTATTAGAATTTTCTAGTAATTATATTTTATTATATTATCTTAATTCTCTATATATTTAATCTACTAAAAGCTATCTTTTCTCTAAAATTATAATATTAAACTATACTTTTTTACTTTATATATTTTAACCTAAGTTAGATTTCTTATAGACTATACTAGTAGTTATAATAAAGAATATAGTATATCTAAATTATAATATTTTATCTCTACTTTTATAATTATTAAAGTTATATTTTAAATAAATATATTATATCTAATATTATTACTTATAAATATTAATATTTTAACTTAAGTTAGATTTCTTATAAATTATATTTATAGTTATAATAGAGAATATTAATAATATCTCGCTTCTATTAAATATATTAATATTAAATACGACTTTTTAAATAATACTACTATTATAACTAATATTAATAATATAATATTCTATATTAAAGTTACTAAAACTTTTTAATAGTTAAATAATAACTACTAGTTTAGTATATATTAGTAATCTATTTATATTAAATAATAACTACTAATTTAATATATATTGGTAATCTATCTATACTAAATAATAACTACTAATTTAGTATATATTAGTAATCTATCTATACTAAATAATAATTACTAGTTTAGTATATATTAGTAATCTATACTAAATAATAACTACTAGTTCGGTATATATTAGTAATCTATCTATACTAAACTAGGCTTGTACCCCCACCCCGATAGGGGGGGGGGGGGATAGCCTCAACCCCCCCTATTAGGGGGAGAATTTTAAAAATTTAGCCCCCTACCCCCCCCTTATATACTTATTAAAGGGGAGTAAACTAAGCTAAATATAGTTAGTAAAACTTTATCTATATAAGCTAAACTTATAATAATTAAATTTATATTTAAAATTTAGAATTTAATACTAAGTATTAATAAATTATAATTTTAATAATTATTAGAATATAAATATATACTAATATAATAAATATTAATTAGTAATATTAACTAATATAATAGAAGTAGATATATAAGTATAAGTATAATATTATTTATTAATATTACTAAAAATAAATAATATCTAATAATAATTAAATAATATTACCTATTAATATTGCAAAGTATAACTATAAGTATAAATATAGTATTATCTATTAATATTATTAAGTAGATTAATAAATATAAATATAGTATCATCTATTAATATTATAAAGTAGATTTATAAATATAAGTATAATATTACCTATTAATATTATAGAGTAGATTTATAAGTATAAATATAGTATTACTTATTAATATTATAAAGTAAACCTATAAATATAAGTATAGTATTACTTATTAATATCATTAAGAATAAATAATATCTAATAATAGTTAGATTTCTTTTTTATAGCCTTAATAGAATAAGGGTTTATCTTCTTATATACTCTCTAGCTAGTTAATAATTACTAGTTTAGTTAAGGAGCTAGTATTAATACTACTAGAATTATATTTTATTTAGAGGTCTTAAACTTTTAGAGTACTAGTAATATTAATAGTAATAATATAATAATAAATTTATAAAATTAATATAGCTAACTAATAATAATTAAGTTAATATATCTCTTATTATCCTTACTATAGAATAGTTAGCTCTAATATTATATTTTATTTATTCTAATTTCTAATTTAAATAGTAATAATATAATTAAGATATTTATTAATTATTTATAATAAAGGGATAGAATACAAAGACTAAAGTTAATAATATAAAGATTAATAAGCTCCTTTATAATATCATTAATACTTTTATAAAGAGTAATATATTTTATAAATTAAATAGAAGATTCTATTATATAGATTTAATTTACTAATAAATTCTAATATTTATATAGCTTATTCTAGTAATTATTAGATTTTAGATCTAACTTACTAGTAAGTTCTAATATTTATATAGCTTATTCTAATAACTATTAGATTTTAAATAGTTTAAATAGTTATAAGAATTTTTAGAAATAGTTATAAATACTACTATTTTTTTTCTTTATATTTTAAAATTTTATTTTTTATAAATTCTTTATATTCTATTAGGACCCTCTAAATTAAGTATTCTAATAATTATCTATTTTATAAATTTTAAATCCTATTTTTATAATAGTAAAATTAATAAAAATCCATATACTAATAATAAAATATATTAGTATCTTCTATTTAGTTTTATTAGTAGTAACTTATATTAATATTTAGATTTTAGCTTTATAGTTTTAATATTTAATATCTAGTATTATATTTAGCTTACTTTTTATCTTTTAGTTCTTTATCTTCTTTTAATTCTAATAGTAGTTAAAATTAAGTAAGTAATATAGTAAAAAAAAGCTAGAAGAAAGATAAGAATAAGTAAGAGAATAAGGAGTTAGTAGTACTATTTTTAGTAATAGCTAATAATATAAATAAAATAATTAAGGGTATATTTCTAGATACTTTTATTTTTAATATTAGATAACTAGATCTATATTAGATAGTTAGAATTAATTATACCTTAGACTATAGCTATATATAATATCTTTAGTAATTCTTTAATATAGATCTAAGAACTTATAATATTAAGAATTATATAAAAGATATACTATTATAAAATCTATTTAATATTTTCTATATTATAGTAG
Source organism: Trichophyton schoenleinii (assembly GCA_018357685.1). Taxonomy (NCBI): domain Eukaryota; kingdom Fungi; phylum Ascomycota; class Eurotiomycetes; order Onygenales; family Arthrodermataceae; genus Trichophyton; species Trichophyton schoenleinii. The sequence goes on from WOFF01000001.1 coordinate 1,931,409, forward strand.
TTAAAAAATATAATAAAATTCTATATAAACTAATTACTTAAAATTTAAATATTATAATAGATATTAAAAAGAAAAATCTTATAATTATAAAATTTAAAGAAATAATTAAGATATATCTATTAACTAGTAAAATATAGAAGTATTTATATATCTAATTATCTAATTAGAAGTTATAAGTACTAAAAATTAAACTTACTTCTAGCTAGTATTATTAGGCTATACTACTTTTAATATTATAAAAATTAACTAAAGTAGTAGTAGTAGAAAAAAAGTAGTTAAATAGTAATCTAATTATAGTTTCTAATAAAAAAATAAAATATAATATTATAATCTTATAATTATTAAAATTTATAACTAATATAAAATAATTAGATATATCTATAAATAGTTAATTTATATAATATAAATAAATTTACTACTAATACTTAACTTACTTTAAGAATAAATTATAATATATTAGTAAAAACTAATTCTAATAATTAGTATTTATTAAGTATTATTTAAGCTTTTATAGTAAAATTAGAGAAAGAAATTAAAGAAATCTTAATTAATATAAAAATATTTAATATATAGAGCTTATTTATAATTAATTTATTATTTAAAAATTCTATATAGATCCTTATAATACTATATTATAAGAAGCTTCGAACTTTATTTTCTAAATATATTAATACTAAATATAGAGTTAAAATTTTTAATTTTAATTTAACTAAATTAATTATTAGTAGTAAAATTAATTAGATAAGTAATTATTATTAATATTTTAGTTCTAAGTTATAGTTATCTAAAATCTAATAATAGTTAAATTTAGAATTAGGAAATTACTATATTTTTTTATTTTATTTATATATTATTTAGTAATCTTACTTCTATAATTATATATAAAAATTAGAAGATTATTATAATAATCTCTTAGAAGAATAACTTAATTTATTTATTATTTTTTCTAATTTAGGGTAATTTTAAAATATTATAATTATAGTTCTTACTTTTAAATATTCTACTATAATTTATAAAAAATTAGTTACTTCTACTACTTTAAACTCCCCTTACTATTAATAAGAGTACTTTTAGATATTACTAGTCTAGTTTCCTTAATTATCTCTCTAATAATAAATATATTTCTATTTTTAATAACTTTAGAGAAAATCTCCTTATACTCTATCTAACTTAATAAGTATAATTGTAATATTTATTAGAATTAATTTTATAATTTAACATATATTAATATATATATTTTAATATAGAATAAGTTAGATTATTAAAAATAAGTACTATATTTAGCTATTAAGAAAAATATTATAGTATATTATATAAATAGTAAATTACTCCTAAGAGTATCTTAAGGTTATTTTAAAGAAACTATACTTATTTAATTAGAAAGATATTATTTAAGAGTAGATTATAATTAGCTTAAAAGTATTATTTACTAATTAATAGTCTTAGTATAGTATTATTAAAGTAATTAAGTAGAAAATACTAAATAAGATTAAGATTAAGATAACTCTAGATAAATTTAATAAATTATATAAGAAAGAGACCTCTAGAGCTATTTATTTACTAATAACTTAGCTTTATTATTTAACTTAAGAGTCCACTATATAGTACTCTAAGAAAATAATAGATAAAAAATTAATATAAATTTATAATTTAAAATCTAATAATCATAAAAATAGAACTAATAAATTATAGTTTTTTATTAGATAGAGTTATTTAAAAAAGGCCTTATTTCTATTAATAAAATTAAGGCTAACTCTACTTCTACTAAGAAGTATTTAGTATAGTTTAGAGAGTATTTTTACTAGATTAATATTCTTAAAGTAGTTTTAGAAATAGCTAGTCTATATTTTAATTATCTATTATAAAAATATAATAAAAAGGAGCTTCTAATAAGTTAAATATTTAATATAAATATATATTATTTTACTAATTAATTAGTTAGAATATTAGTAGTTTTTAGCTTCCTTTATTTATAGACTAGGGGTGATTAATTACTCTAATTAATTAGTAAGATAATTTTATAATTAAAGAATCTTAATTTTTAAAGAGTACTAAATTTTATAATTTAGTAATTATAGAAGTAGAGTACTTTAGTATTACTACTTTTTATATTTTTTTTAAATATATTTTTTTTAAAATATTAAATTAGGGTTATACCCTTAATTTAAAAATTAAGAGTAGTAAATTATAATATTTATTATAGGTATAATATATATTTTTTCTAATATTTATTAGATTTAAACTAACTAGTTATTTTAATTATTTAGAAAGAATATATTAAGATATTAAATAAATTTAAGAAGTATATTCTTATTCTTACTAATTATAATATTATTATTACTATTAATAATTAGGATAAGAATCTTAATAAGTTTCTTTATTTATATCTAGTATAAGAAACTAAATAAATATTAAATAATTCTTATTCTAGCTTTCTATAAGTACTATTTTAGAATAATTATATAGTTAAAAGTACTATATATAAATATATCTATACTCTTTATAAAACTATATAATATAATATATTAAATTCTAATTAATACTTATTATCTAAATTTAATAGAATCTTCTACTAGAAGAGTATAAGTAAAACTAAGCTTTTTCTTTCTTTTTTTATCTTAAAATTTCCTTAAAAATAATAGAATAATAGTACTAAATCCTTATTTAAATATACTAAGGGGAATATTTCTTCTACTACTTATAATATAGTATTAGATAGATAGTAATTAAATAATCTAGTATACTACCCTTCTTTCTTCTTTATTATAAGTATTCCGAATTTTAATATTTATTAGATTTTTTTTTTATTTATTATCTCTTTTTTCTATTAGTTATTAATTATAGTTATTAGCTTATTATTAGTAGTTCTTATTATTCTACTCTACTTATAGCTAGTTATTATTAGTTAAACTATTTTCCTTTATCTATCTTCTTTATAACTTAAATTCTACTAACTAAATTCTAAAAAAAATTTATTTACTCTAAAATATAATAAAAAAAATATTAATTCTAACTAGTACTACTATATAAGTAATTAATCTTATATTTATTAAAATCTATCTTCTATATCTTTTTATCTTTTTTATTCTCTTTATTTATATCCTCTACTATTATACCCCTAGTATAATAATTAATACTTTTTCTTTTATATTTTCTAGTAGTTAGTTAATTAATACTATATTATAGCTTAACTAGCTAAATAGCTCCCTTCTACTAGAGTAATAAAGCTATAATTCCCCTATATCTACTAATAATTATAATATTAAAGTTCCTACTATAGCTCTTACTAATAGTAATAGATATTTTAAAACTACTATTATTATTTTAAATAGAGAGTCGCGATCTAGACTTTATTTATTTACTTTTAACTATTTATTTATTTACTTATTTTAAGAATCTTAACTAGTAATTATACTCTCCCTTAATAATACTTCTATAAATAATCCTCTAGAAAGTATTTTAGCCTCCCTATTACTCTACAATTTATCTATTACCTCTCTATCTTAAAATTATTCTATTACTAAAATTATTTATACCCTCCCTTCTAGTATCTACTCTAATAGAGAGTATAAATAAGAAGGAGATATTATTTTTATAATTTTATACTCTAAAGATATTTAGATTATATTTCTAGAATAGTAGAAGATATTTTCTATCCCTCTTCCTAAAAATAATAAGACTTAGATATAGGATAGTAAAGTAAGAATAGGAACCTTCTAGGAAGCTTTTATTAAATATATTCTTCTACTAAATATAACTCCTATAGTTTAATATACCTACTACTTATTAATTATAACTTATCTATCCTTCTTTATTTAATCTAGGATAAAGAGTATAAAAGAGTATATTAGTTTAAAATACTATCTTTATTATTAGAGTAGTATATTTAGTAGCTTAGTTAAAATATTAGTTATATCTAGTAAAGGAATTATCCCTTTTTACTTAAATAAAGGTTATTTAAAAGTAAGTTATAAAAGATTCTAATATTTATTAGATTATAACTAATATATAATTAAAATAAACTTACTTAAATTTATAAAGGTAAATATCTTTAATACTACTACTTAAATAATTCTCTTAATTAAATTAGCCTTCTTTTTTATTAATAATATATACTTCTAATACTTAATATAATTAATAAACTAAAATTAAAATATATATATACTAAATTATACTATAATTAAGAGATACTTAATAATTTTTAAAAAAAAATATAATAAAAATATTATATATAACTTTTCTTCTAAAAATAAAATATTAATTACTTTTAACTATTAAATAAGCTTATTTAATATAGTATTTATTATAGTTATAGTATATAATATTAATAATAATTAAAAATATTATAAATAATTACTTAATTTTAAAAAAATCTATAATTAATATATTAGTAAAAATTTTATAAATACTATTTTATATCTTCTTTAATAATTCTCTTTAGAGTAAAAAGTCCTTAGTTATACTACTAATAATATTAGTAATAATAGTATAATAATAGTAGAGATTAATATTACTAATAAATAAATAAGTAAACTTATAAAGTTATAAATTTATATTTTTTATTTTATCTATATTATTTAGTTATATATAGTAGCTATTATATTATATTTAAAGATTAATCTCTAAAATTATTAATTTATTAATAAAATTACTAACTTTATATCTTTAAGTAATATCTTATTATACTATTTATCTTCTACTTTTTTTAAAATATATTTTTTAATAATTTAATAATTATAAGATTTTCTTTATTTATATATATTAAAGATTTAATAAATTTATATTTATATTTTAAGAAGTTTATAGTAATTAAAATTTTTCTTTAGTATTTAAGTATTCTATTATTATTATCTAAATAAGAAATAAGTTAAACTTATTATAGACTACTATATATAATAGAACTTAACTTATTTAATACTCTATTATATTATTTATTTAGAGAAATCTATTAATATATTTATTAATTAATAGCCTAATATTAATACTAAATTTAGAAATAAATTATATTATTTTTAGCTCTTAGTAACTAAGTAGAATTAGATTAAGTATTTATATAAAGTTTTCTATATTTACTATATCCTTACCCTTACTTTATTAAAGAGCTATATTTCTACTATTAGTAAGATATTTTTAGTCTATAATAGTATTTTTAATAACTAAAAAGATCTAAAAGATCTCCTTACTAGGAAACCTTATCTCTAGTAAAAGTAGCTTTATTTTACTATTAATAAAAGTCTTATAAAACTATATAAGTATTACTTAATAACTTATAAAACTAAAGGTTATTTTTGTATTATTATTATAATTATATATTCTAAATTTAAGCTTACTTCTTTTATAATTATAATTTAGCTTAATAATACTATAAACTAGATTTAATATTATAAACTAATATTATAATAGATCTTTTAGTATTATATTAGTATTCTACTTTATTTTTAAGTACTAACTATCTATAAAAGGGAGTATAATACTATAGAATATATCTTACTATAAAGTATATAAGCTATATAGTAAGGGGAGAATTTTACTCTAATTTAGAATAAATTCTAGTATAATAATATAGATAAGTTTAATATATATCTATATAAAGGTATATCTTACTCTAAAATCTAATAATAGTAAAATTTATATCTAATAATAATATAGATATTAATAAATCTACCCTTATAGATATTATTAAATAGTAGTAATAAAATAAAGCTTGGTTCTTTATCCTTACTTATATTATAAGAGATTTTCTTACTATTCTAGTAATAGAAGTAAGTATAGAGAGACTTTTTAATAGTACTTATAATATATATACTTATTATTAAGTAGCTCTCTATTCTAATACTATTAAGGCTATTATACTAATTATAATTAATAATTAGTAATAGATTTAATATACATATCTTAAGCTAGAGAAGGAATAAGTAAAAGATAATATCTAAAATTTTATTAGCTATATCTAGTATAATATTAAGGACTACTATATAGATAAGGCTAAATAGTAGCCTTTATATATTACTCTATTAAATACTATAATAAATATACTACCTCCCTCTATCCTTCTAATAGATAAGATAAACTCTATTAATACTACTTCTTTCTATCTAATAATAAGTATAATAGAACCCTTAATTACTTTTCTTTATTAAAGTAATAATTTTATTTCTAAAATTATAAAAACCAAACTACTAGCTCCTAAACTAATTTATAAGAGAGGGTAACCTATAAATTAGAAGGTAGCTATATATTTAGTAAATAAATAAGGCTATAGATAAAAGATAGAAATATTTTCTTTATAAATTTTATAATTATTAGAATTTTATTAATATATCTTATCATAGCTTATTAGGCTCTACTTTAATATATTACTAACTCTAATCTTAAAATTTCTCTAGAACCCCTTTTAGCCCCTATTATATAGTTTAATCTGCCCCCGACCCTCCCTCCCCTAATATTAAGGGGAGGTGTTTTACCTCTAACCCCCCCCCTTTGCCCCTATAGATGGGGGGGGGGGGGGGGGGGGAATTCTAGTAGGGTAGGGGGTATAAGCCTATATTAAACAACTACTTCTAGTTTAAACTATAATATATTGAAATATATATTAACTTTTGTTATATCTTTTATTATTTAAAGGATAGACGCGTCTATTTAATATACTAAAATACAGAGCCTAGATATTACCTATTATATAGCTAGGTATAGTAAGTAAGGAATTCTAACTTAAGTTAGATATTAGAAGTATTATCTATATTATTTTACTAATAGAGTATCACAATAGGTATATAGGATAGAATTCTAACTTAGATTAAATATCGGGAGTATTATCTATATTACTTTACTAATAGGGTATTATAATAAGTATATAGAATAGAATTCTAACTTAGGTTAGATATTAGGAGTATTTATATTACTTTATTAATAGAGTATTATAATAGATATATGGAATAGAATTCTAACTTAGATTAAATATTAGGAGTATTATTTATATTATTTTACTAATAAGGTATTATAATAGATATATAGAATAGAATTCTAACTTAGATTAGATATTAGAAGTATTATTTATATTATTTTACTAATAGGGTATCGCAATAAATATATAGGATAGAATTCTAACTTAGATTAGATATTAAAAATAGTATTCTTATAGTAGATAGTTTAATAATACTTATTATTCTTAATATACCCTTTATATTTTTATATATAAAGATTATAATATATATAACTAATTAAGAAACCTTATTATTAATAATAGATAATTGTTATATTATACTAATAGTTTACCTATAGGTAGTTTATAGGCGGGCGGGTACTTTATTATATAGTCTATAGATAGGTAAACCCACGCTTAGGCGGCCTATAAGTCGCCGTGGGCAGGCTGGTTGAGGCCTCTCGCCCACCCAGCCCACCTATACAGAAGTCTAAAGATATATAAGGAAATTAAAATAATAATTTTACCCCTTAATTAGAATTAATAGGGGAATCCTATTTTAGTAGTATTATTTATAGTATATAGACTAATACCTATAATATCTATTTAATATAAATCTAAAGATCTATAGCTAGAAGTATTAATAATCCTTCTCTATAGTTAAGTATTTAGTTATTTAAGACTAAAGTAAGATAGATATAAATATTTAATACTATATATTTAGAGATATACTAATATAACTCTCTATAACTATATAATATAGTAAACGTATTTTATATTTACTTTATATTATAAATTTAAAACTTTTTACTAACTTACTTTAAGTAGAATAAATTAGAAAATACTAGTACTATACTTAATAAGTTATTAGAGAATTAAAATTTCTTATATAAAAAGGATAAAGATAGTATAAGTATTAATACTTATATTAAGGAATATTTTATAGCTAATAAAAGTATAGAAGTATAAATAGTAGTTTATATTAAAAATTATAATTATAATATTAGTTTTAAGCTTCTATACTACTACTATAGATAACTATAATATTAGATATAATATAGATACTACTAATTATTTTAATCTAGTACTAGTAAAGATAGTTATCTTTATTATTACTATCCTTAATTATATACTTATTAAAGAGCGAAGCTACTATAGAAATACTTTAAAGTAAAAATAAATATTTAGTAGCTTATTAAGAGATTAGATCTTTAAATGGAAAGACTATATAGCTTTAGGTAAATTATACTCTACTCTACTATATATTTATAGACTATTTAATAGTAATACCCTCTAATCTACTAAAACTATATAAGGTATTATATAGAACTTAATATAATTAAAGTAAAATATATTAGAAAGTTATTCTTAATTATATCTAGAAGTTACTAAAGAAATATATTTAGATAACTAAAAATAAGATTAACTAAATACTTATAATTAATAATTATTTTATAAATAACTGAGATAACTTTACTAATATACTAGAAGTATTAGATTTAGTAGATAAATTAGCTAGAACTAATAATACTAACCTATTTTATTATAATAGTAGATTAGTAGATACTATAGGCTCTATTACTACTAAATAGGAAAATAGAGTTACTTCTTTTATTAATAATAGCCTTAATATTATAGATAGATAGGTATAAGTTAAATATAAGGCCTACTATAAATAGACTTAAAATAAGAATATTAATATTATTATAGTACTATCTAAAATAGAACTAAGAGTAGCTTAAATTCTAGATTCCTTTTAAATATTAATCTAAACTTACTTAATTAGATAAGGAACTCTATATATATAGTTTTAAGAGTTTACTATATCTACTACTATCTTTACTATTTAGCTACTACCCTACTTATTTTTACTTTTTACTACTATTTTACTATCCCCTTATCTACTACTCTACTTACTCTTACTCTCTACTACTACCTTATTATTTCTTTCTAATTATCTTCTACTCTAGTCTCTTTTTATTATACCTCTACCTCTTTTACTATATATATATTTTCTATATTAGAGATATATATAATAGAGGTAGTACTATTTATATATTCTATAAACTAAATATATATATTATTTAAAAAGTATATTATATATAACTATATAAAGTTATATAGAATATTATATATATAAATATTATATATTAAAAAGTTTATATATAATAAATAAAAAGTATATATATTAAGTATATTATTTATATAGTATTATTAATAAATAAAAAATATATTATATAGTATATAAGATGAAAATATAGAGAGTTTTAGTTTTATAATAAGTATTATAAGCTTTTATTTTTAGTAGCTATATATATATAATAGATATAAGTAGTACTATTTATATTATCTAAATAGTATAATAAATATTATTAAAACTTATAAATTTAAATATAATAAAGTATATAGTAGAAGTAAACTATATTATAAAAACTAATTATAAAAGGTATACTATAAATACTTAAAGGGTAAATTAAGTAAAGAGAATAATTTAATATAATTATACTATATATAAAAGATAATTTAAATATATAGAATAAATAGTATTAACTCTCTATATTAATAGTAGAAGGTAGATTTAATATATAGTTTATATAATATTTATTACTAGAGTATAATATATAATATATATATAAAGAATTAATATTTATATAAAGTATAAATTAGCTAATTAATAAGCTTTAAGCTAATTAGAGATAGAGACTATAAATTATATAGTATAACTACTTATATACTTTTAAGCTAGCTCTAAACTACTCACAATTTTACTAATATATTAAATATTTTTATATTAATTAAGATTTTTTTAATTTTTTTCTTTAATTTTACTATAAAAGCTTAAATAATATTTAATAAATATTAATTATTAAAATTAGCTTTTATTAGTATATTATAATTTATTTTTAAAATAAGCTAAATATTAATAGTAAATTTATTTATATTATATAAATTAACTATTTATAAATATATTTAATTATTTTATATTAGTTATAAATTCTAATAATTATAAAATTATAGTATTATATTCTATTTTTTTATTAGAAACTATAATTAGATTACTATTTAGCTACTTTTTTTCTACTACTACTACTTTAATTAATTTTTATAATATTAAAAGTAGTATAGTTTAATAATACTAACTAAAAGTAAGTTTAATTTTTAATACTTATAACTTCTAGTTAAATAATTAGATATATAAATACTTCTATATTTTATTAATTAATAAATATATCTTAATTATTTTTTTAAATTTTATAATTATAAGATTTTTCTTTTTAATATTTATTATAATATTTAGATTTTAAATAATTAGTTTATATAGAATTTTATTATATTTTTTAACTACTATAATATAGAGAGTATTAAATAAATTTTATAATAATATACTTTTTATATAATTCTTAATATTATAGATTTTTAGATTTATATTAAAGAATTACTAAAGATATTATATATAGCTATAGTTTAAGGTATAATTAATTTTAATTATTTAATATAAATCTAACTATTTAATATTAAAAATAAAAATATCTAAAAATATATTCTTAATTATTTTATCTATATTATTAGCTATTATTAAAAATAATACTACTAACTCCTTATTCTCTTATTTATCCTTATTTTTCTTTTAACTTTTTTTTATTATATTACTTACTTAATTCTAACTACTATTAGAATTAAAAGAAGATAAAGAACTAAAAAATAAAAAGTAAGCTAAATATAATACTAAATATTAAAGATTAAAATTATAAAATTAAAATTTAGATATTAATATAAATTACTACTAATAAAATTAAATAAAAGATACTAATATATTTTATTATTAGTATATAGATTTTTATTAATTTAATTATTATAAAAATAGAATTTAAAATTTATAAAATAAATAACTATTAAAATATTTAATTTAGAGGGTCTTAATAAAATATAAAAAATTTATAAAAGATAAAATTTTAAAATATAAAAAAAAAAAATAATAATATTTATAATTATTTCTAGAAATTTCTATAATTATTTAAACTATTTAAAATTTAATAATTATTAGAATAAGCTATATAAATATTAGAACTTACTAATAAATTAAATTTAAAATCTAATAGTTACTAGAATAAGTTATATAAATATTAGAATTTACTAGTAAGTTAAATTTATATAATAAAATTTTCTACTTAATTTATAAAATATATTATTCTTTATAAAAATATTAATAATATTATAAAGGGGTTTATTAGTTTTTATATTAACTTAATTATTATTAGTTAGCTATATTAATTATATAAATTTATTACTATATTATTATTATTAATATTATTAGTATTCTAGAAGTTTAAAATCCCTAAGTAAAATATAATTTTAGTAATACTAATACTAGCTTTTTAGTTAAACTAGTAATTATTAATTAGTTAAAAAGTATATAAAAAGATAAATTTTTATTCTATTAAAATTATAAAAAAGAAATTTAACTATTATTAAATATTATTTATTTTTAATAATATTAATAAATAATATTATATTATATTTATAAATTTATTCTATAATATTAATAGATAATACTATATTTATATCTATAGATTTACTTAATAATATTAATAAATAATATTATACTTATATTTATAAATCTATTTAATAATATTAATAAATAATATTATACTTATATTTATAAGTCTACTTAATAATATTAATAAATAATATTATATTTATACTTATAGTTATACTTTATAATATTAATAAATAATATTATATTTATATTTATATATTTACTTCTATTATATTAATTAATATTATTAATTAATATTTATTATATTAGTATATATTTATATTTTAATAATTATTAAAATTATAATTTATTAATATTTAATATAAAATTTTAAATTTTAAATATAAATTTAATTATTATAAATTTAATTTATATAAATAAGATTTCACTAATTATATTTAGCTTAATTTACTCCCTTTTAGTAAGTATATAAGAGGGGGGTAGGGGGCTAAATTTTTAAAATTCTCCCTCTAATAAAGGGGGTCGGGGCTATCCCCCCTCCTTTTATTAGAGTAAGGGTATAAGTTTAATTTTAATTAAACTATATAATTTTAAATAGTTAAGATAAATATAACTAATACTAGCCCCTAATAATATATTTAATATACTAATATTAGATTTTATTATTAATTTACTAATAAATAATAGTTATAATATTATTTTTACTATTATAGATAAATTATTTAAAGTAGTATATCTTCTATTAAAATAGACTAATTAAAGTATTAAAGAATAAATAATTTATTTCTATATATTTATAATATATAAATAGAGGCTTCTATTTATATTTATATTAAATAGAAATTTAAAGTTTATAAAATAATTCTAGAGAATAATATTAAAAAATTTATATATTATTTAATAAATTAATATAATATATAATACTTCTACTAATAATTAAAGTAAATATATTAATTTAATAATAAAAATTCTATTATATTACCTTTTTATAGATTATTATAAATTAATTTAATATTTATTAATACTTAATATATAGTAGTTTATTAACTTTAATATAACTATATTAATATTTATTTTCCCTTTTAAAATTTTATATAATTAACTCCCTTATTTATTATTAATTATAGCTCTAATTTCTACTTTTTTATTTATTAAAGTTAAACTATAAAATATATTTAAAAATATATAAATTTTAATTATAATTTATATAATAATTATTAGTTTTATAATAATAATTACTTTTTAATTTATTAAAGAGGATTATATCTTTCTATATATTACTAAAATAATTAAAAAAAACTATATATTATTAAACTTTTTTAAATTCTTAATTTTTTAAAAAAATCTTTTTTATATTTTATAAAAAGTATTACTATTAATATATTATTTTATATTATCTAATAATTAAAGAATTTATTCTATTATTTTTATTATTTATTTTAAGCTCTATTATAGTAACTTAGCTAATTTTTTAATAAATATTAATTTTAAATTTTCTCTTATTTATATTAGTAATTATAATAAATAGAAAGTTAAAAAACTTATTAAGATAGATAAAGATTAAATTTTTATTAAATAGAAGAGTTATATTAATTATATCTAGAAGCTAATAAAGTTAATTAAGTAAAATATTTTAGATATTTAATATAAATTTATAATATATTATTTAAAAAAATATTTAAAAAAATCTATTATTTAAATAATAACTTATTCTCTTACTTTTTTTTATAATTTACTAATAATATTGAATTTATTATTCTTCTATTATATTTTACTATTTTTTTATTATTTTTTTATTTATTTTACTTTACTTTATTAATACTTTATTAAATTTTTTATTTATTTTTATAATTTTATATTTATACTTTTTAACTTTTATTAACTTTTATTAATTTTAGCTTTTATTAAATTTATTTAATATATTTATATATTTTATATTTCTTATTTATATTTATATTAATACTATTATTATATTAATATTATAAAATTCTACTATTATTTATAAATATTATAACTTTTATTAAGAAAAAATAAAACTATTATATTTATTATATTAGATAAAATATATTACTATTATAAATTTACTTTATAAAATATATTTATCTATTTATAGAAATAATTAAATAACTTAACTATTATATTAGAATAATTATTTATTTTTAAGAAAATAAAAAATACTAAGTTATTTATTTATTTATATTTTTTAAGCATAATAATTATAATATATTTTATATTTAAATAATAATAATAAATAAAATTATAATAAAGACTTATATTAAACTTTTATTACTAAAAATATAATTAATAATTTTATTATTTTTAAATTATTCTCTATTATTATATTCTCTATTATTATCTCTTTATTTATATTTATTAATCTAATCTTTTTTATAAATATCTTAATAGATATCTTACTCTTTTTTAAATATAAAAAAATTATTAATATTTAATTTTATTTTATTAATATCTTTTTTTTAATATTAAAACTATCTATAAAAGTATATTTAATATTTTTAATTATTAATATTATAACTATTAATATTCTATTTATAATATTCTTTATAAACTTCAATAGTATTATTTTTTATAATTTTATATTATTAAATTTTATAAAACTTTTAATAAAATATATTTTTATAATTAATATTACTAAAATAATTAAAACTATTAGTAATATTATTAATATTATTTATAATTTTTATAATAAAGTTAATAATATTATTACTTTTAATAATATTTATTAGTTTACTATTATAAAGTATAATATTATTATTTTATCTAATTATAAAATTTATTAATATTTACTTACTATAATAGCTACTTTATTAGTTATTATATTAAACTATTAATAAATATCTATAAAGGTTACTAAAGTAATAATTATTATTGAAGTAATAAGAGAGATAACAATATATATAGTAATATATTTATAATAGAAAGAATAGTACTATAATAATACTAATAATAGGCTATTTAATAAGAAGTAATAGAAAAAAGAAAATAATATATAAGTATATTAGTAGTACTATAATAAGTAAAGAATAAATAAAAGAAGGAATAAATATATATATATATATATATATATATAGCTATTTATAAAATATATATTATATATATATATTGAGTTTGAATATAAATATAAAATAAAGCCTAGCGAGATATTAAAAGAATATAATATTAAGCTAATATTAGAAGAATATTAACTCAATACTTTATTAAACTTCTTATTATATTATTATTTTCTATAATATTTTAATATTAACTTAAATAGTTATTAATTTATTTAATATTAATAATAAATTAAAAATTATTAAAGAAATTATCTTTTAAAAAAAGAATACTATACTTTAATTTATATTATCTATATTTAATAATATTTTAATTAAATAAATTAAGGCTACTATTTATTATTTTTAAATTTATATTATTATAATATTTTCTTTTCTTCTTTTATTAAATTTAATATTTACTATAAGATTTAATATTTATTATTAGTTTTTAGTATTATTAGAATTAATATTTATTATAATATAGTAACTTCTTTATATATTTAATTTTTCTAATATTTATTATTAATTTAATATTTATTATTAGTTATAATATTATTAGTTTTTTTTTTTTATTAATATATTTTTTATTATATATTTAATTTTTTTATCTTTAAAAATATATATTATATATACTACTATTAATAAATAATATAAATAGTTATTATTATAATATTAAAGATAAATTAGCTAAATAATAATAATAAATAATTTCATATTTATTTAATATTATAATATAATATATTATATACTATATTTAATAAAAATAAATATAAAAAAATTTTTTAATAATATTTATAATATATATATTTATTATTAAATAATTTTTTATTTTAATATTATTAAAATTATTATATTAGTTATAATTAATAATTAGTAATAAATTTAATATAAATATTTTTAAATTAAAAAAGAAATAAATAAAAAATAATATTTAAAATTTTATTAATTATATTTAATATAATATTAAAAACTATTATATAAATAAAGCTAAATAATAATTTTTCTTATATTATTTTATTAAATATTATAATAAATATATTATTTTTTTTTATTTTTTTAATAAATAAAATAAACTTTATTAATATTATTTATTTTTTATTTAATAATAAATATAAAAATTTTTAATTATTTCTTTTTATTAAAATATTAATTTTATTTATTAATTTTATTTTTAAAATTATAAAAATTAAATTACTAACTTCTAAATTAATTTATAAAAAAGAATAATTTATAAATTAATAAATAATTATATATTTAATAAATAAATAAAATTATAAATAAAAAATAAAAATATTTTTTTTATAAATTTTATAATTATTAAAATTTTATTAATATATTTTATTATAATTTATTAAGCTTTACTTTAATATATTATTAATTTTAATTTTAAAATTTTTCTAAAATCTCTTTCTAGCTTCTATTATATAGTCTAATCTACCCTTAATCTCCCCCCTTCTAATATTAGAGAAGGGTATTTTACCCCTAACCTCCCCCTTTTACCCCTATAAGTAGAGGTAGGGGAATTCTAATAAAGTAAGAGGTATAAGTCTAATTTTAAAATAATTTTTCTCTAAAAGTATTTAACTTTTTTAAAAAATTAATTTATAATATTTTTAATAGTTATATTATAATAAAGTTTTAATATAATATTAATTTTTTAATTAAATTATTAATTATTAATTAATTAAAATATATATAAAAAAATAAATTTTTATTTTATTAAAATTATAAAAAAAATTTAATTATTATTAAATATTATTTATTTTTAATAATATTAATAAATAATATTGTATTTATATTTATAAATATATTTTAATAATTATTAAAATTATAATATTTAATATTAAATTTTAAATTTTAAATATAAATTTAATTATTATAAATTTAATTTATATAAATAAAATTTTACTAATTATATTTAATTTAATTTATTTCTCTTTAATAAATATATAAAAAAAAAAAATAAAGGGTAAATTTTTAAAAGTTTTTTTTTTTAAAAAAAAATTAAAACTATCTCCCCCCTTTATTAAAATAGAAATATAAATTTATATAAAATATATTTATTATTATTTATTATAGAAATTTAATAATATTAAAATAATAAATTAATTTAATTAATTTAATTAATTAAATAATTTAAATAATTAAAAATAGTTTAATTTAATAAATAAATATATAAATATATTTAATAAATAAAATTTACTATTTAAATATTTTTATTAATATTATATTTTTTTAAATTATATTATTATATATTTTCTATAATAATAATAAAAAATATTATATAATATATTAAAATAAACTTTTTTTATTTAATTTTTTTACTTTTTTTATTATTAATAAATAATTAGAATTTATTTAAATTATTTAGCTACTTTTTATATAATATTATAATTATTATATAATAGATAAAAAATATATTAATAGCCTCTATATATATAAGTAATTAAATAATTATAAAATATATTTACCGTTATTTATTATAAAGATTTAATACTAATTAATTTAATTAATTTAACTAATTTAACTAATTTAATTAATTGAATAATTTAAGTAGTTAAAAGTACTTTAATTTAACAACTCGATGGTTGAATATACAAATATACTCGGCGGGTGAAGCCCGCCGTTCGAGCGTTCTTGTTGATATATTCATAACCAATATAAGTATTGGGAAAAGACTCTCCCAGGCGTGACGCCGTTTTATAGTATATTTCTCCTATAATACCTAGTGTTACTTCATTCTGATTGATTCTTTTGGATTTTAGCCGTCAAATGTAATCTTGACGTGTATATGATTGGGCTTTTGGGATTGCTGGGATGCGGGTTCGATTGTGCATCTCGACGTGAAATAGAGCTAGTTTTGACCCAGGGAATCCCGGCCGTGCGGATACCTTTCGCCAATCCGTGCAAAAGCCTATCAGATATCACTTTTGCCAGAAATATTGGCGTGAATCGAATGACATTTGATAACGAGGCTGAGCTTCACAAGATCAAGCAGTTGTTCCCAGAAAGCCAGCTGCTTTTGCGGTGTTTCGCTTCCGACTCATCGGCCATATACTCCCTCTCTGCTAAATTTGGAGCTCATCCAGAGACATCCATGAGGTTCTTGGAGTGTGCAAAATCCCTGAGATTGAATGTCATTGGCGTGAGCTTCCATATTGGCTCTGGCGCAAGGGAACCAAATGCGTTCGAAATCGCTATAGGAAGTAGTCGACGGGTCTTCGACGCAGGTATGCGGATCGGCCACAGCATGCGTCAGTTGGATATTGGTGGGGGGTTTTCAGAGAGCACATTTGAGGATATGGCTGAGTCGATTCAACGATCTCTGGAGTTTCACTCCCGCGATATTAATGTAGAGCTTCTCGCCGAGCCGGGCCGGTACTTTGCAGAAGGACAATTGTCTGTGAGGTCATCGCCCGTCGGGATGCAAAAGAAACGCCTCCATCCGCGGAGGAGGCGAGCAATATGCTTTATCTGAACGATGGCGTATATGGAACTTTTTCTTCTAGTCTGTTTGAGCCAAGCCCTCTTCCTCGGGCCCTTCGGGCCTCGGGGGTTTTCTACCCACAAACCGCTGCGAGCGACCACATCAAGCATATAACCTGGGGGCCGACTTGCGATAGGGCCGACTGCATTTGCAAAGGACGTGGAGCTTCCAGAACGCTTGACTTTTTGCGATTGGCTCTATTTTCCAGATATGGGTGGTAAGTTCTTCTGTTTTGACGATTTTTATCCATGCTTCCTGGCCTTTACTAATTTATGTCAGCCTATTCAACATGCCTCGCAACTGGTTTCAATGGGTTTGAGAGCTACAGAGAAATCATATATATTTCTAGCAACCCGTTAACCATTGGCTTTCTGACAAAGATCAACGAAATAAAGTACAAGGAGCAAACTCACTGATTTCAATCTTCTGCATTCAAGGGAGAAACGGTGTCTATTGTATGATTATATTGCAGGAAGACAAAATACGATAGGTAATGGTATATCTCAGCACGCAAGCTTAGACAACCACCAAAGGGCTTGGCCAGCATGTGCCTCGCGCTTGAAAGTATACTTCCATACAATTTAGGGTATATCAAGATATAGAAGGCAGCTTATTTAGAAAGGAATTTAACTTACACTTTTTACGGAGGACACGAAGGAATAAAGCATCGATATAAATTCATTAGTTATTGCAACAAGGTTCAAGGTTAATTAAGGTTAATAGCAGGAACCACAACGGGACGGGACGGGACCTCTCCGGTCACGTGCCATGGCAGCAACTTAAGGGTGATGGCAGCAAGGCTGACTGACCAATCGCTGGCTCCAATATATTATATACATTTATTTGCACCAACTTATTTGGGTAACTCATAAATAGATCAAAAGTTAGAAAACCCCGAAAACTTAAAAAACCTAAGCTTGTACTTGTGATAATTGCCACGTTTAAGCCCTAGCCGAGCGCCTAAACGAACGTCTTGAAAGCTTGCGTTGAGTGGAGAAGAATATTTCGGAGTCTCCAATGCTTGTTTGAGGCGACCTGATTTAGCAAACGTGTCTGGCAGGCCATGAGTTCGTCAGTGCTTAATACCCGCTCCAGCCATACCCGGTGCTGGCATGCCTGGAATTGGCTGCGATGCTTGTCCTGGGCAGCCACATCCCGCGCATGACTCTCTGCCGCCGGCTGGGTTCCAGCCAACGCCCCATTGATGTTTCTCTGCCGGGCCAAAGTCTGGCTCAGTTGGCTTCCAGTAACCTCCCCATTTTCTTCCTCCGGCTGTCTCTTCTCCAGTTGTACCTCTTTGCTGGCCAGGCCTCCATTTACCACCCCATTTTTCGTGTCCGGATGCCTCTTCTCCAGTTGTACCTCCGTGCTGGCCAGGCCTCCATTTACCACCCCATTTTTCGTGTCCGGATGCCTCTTCTCCAGTTGTGCCTCCGTGCTGGCCAGGCCTCCATTTACCACCCCATTTTTCGTGTCCGGATGCCTCTTCTCCAGTTGTGCCTCCGTGCTGGCCAGTCTTCCATTCACCAACCCATTGGTGACGCTCTGATACACGGCCGTCTCCCTCCTCCCATTTTGCAGTTCCTTGGTTGCAAACTACCTCGCAATCATACCCTTCTTGAGACACATACTTGTGTGTTGTCCGTACTTCACCATGTGTTTGACCTGGTGGACGCAGGGGCGCTTGCTGAGATGGAGGTGCTGGAGCCACGATAGCCCAAGTGGCAGAGGATAAAAACGAAAAGATTAATGCGGCCTGTAGTTTGGTCATTATGACTGGATGGGTGATAGCAGGTACTGGAAGACTTTGAAGTGTTAATATTTGGCAAGGCACTCGGATTGTAGTGAGATATTTATAGATAGGGAGGGCCTGGCAGTCTTCCGCATCTTCTTCTGACTAGGAGGGAAAGTGGTATCCTCTCATTAGAGAGATTGATGAACGGTAACACAGAATTCTGATCTACAGAGATCCCAAAATTGTGTAAACATCGTTATCGCAGCACGCGACTCCTGGTATGCCGGCTCCATGTATAAGATAATAAAGGTCAAAGCTAACAAGCTTATAGGACTCTGGTAGCTTATTATACACTCCTTTGCCCTGAAGAAGCTCAGAACGGGTCAGAGGCGGAAGGATTCTCACAATTTTCGGGTTTTGTCTTGGTGCAATGAAACGATGAGGAGAGATGGAACCTTGGAATGCTCTAATCCACGTGATCTTTATATTTTTCAGTTATATCTTCTCCTTACAAGGGTCAACCTGTAGCCTATAGAGGGCAACCTTTTGAAAGGTATAACTAATAAAAATATTATTACAGATCATTGCTGATTGAAAAGGAATTTTATGGAAAATTATTTAATAAAGTTCTAGTAAGGTAGAAAGTAAGAGAATTATTTCATTTAAAACAATATATAATATTTTTACATTTTTTAATTATTAATAAATATTCTGTTTTTATCAAATAATTTCAATATTTATTTCAACCTCACTAACTATTATTATACTCTACTTTTAATATACCATGAATAGTGATAGTATTTTAAAAATTATTATTATATTATTTTGTTTTATTATTTAAATTTTTATATATTTAATCATTTTTCCAGTGGTTTGTTAGCCCCCCATCAATATCATTCTGTCTTCCAAGCCATAACTCAACTGCATATAGAGCCATCGTGCATCCTAAATTTACCCATCTCCAGGTATTCCCGCTTCCGATGGACTGGATCTTCCACCACTCTAAATCCTCATCTGCCATTCGCGACATGGATGTAAAGTGCTGTATGAGCAGACTGGTGTATACTGCTATAAGAATTGAAGGCGAAAACCAGCTGAGGAGCCCGAGGAATTTGCCGGCGCCATCTGTATCCTCCATAGATGCTTCCTGAGACAATGCGCGAGCACCCGACTCTCGTACAGCAGGGATAATCCGGGTTGATGCATAGAGGACGAAGAGACGGTAGATGAGCGAAATCAGCACTGATGGAGTAATCGCGCTGAAAGCTGCCGTTACTACACTAAAGAACGTATGGATAATCGAAGGCAGGGCCGAAATGGTATGCATCAGGGTGGTGTAGGATGCCATGATGATAGGCGGTAAGGGAGGAAACTCGAGTGATTGTGTAGTAGAGGTTGGTTTTGCCCTTGACCCGGAAGGCTGATAATCGGTAAAAATTTGGTAGAGACACAGCACGGCGTATGCAAACAATAAAGAGCTCTCAACAGGGTTGCCTCTCCCACTGCCTATGCCCCACGCGCACAAGATGACAGCACAAGTGATAGACACTCCTATCAGTGTTGAGTCGAGGTTGCTGATTCCAGGGAGTCCAAAGACACGCCAGAGAAAGTACAGCGAGCTGGATATGATTGACGCTGAAAAGACAAGTAATCCAATCTGAGAACGTTGGGTTAGCTGGGACAGGTGAAAGAGCGAGCATGTGCACTTGAAATGGCAAACAATACATACCATCCAGGTATCGCTCCTCCCGCTCCTATTCACGAGATATCTAGTAATTTGTCCCGAAGCTTGAATAACAAGCAGGCTGCAGAATCCCTCCGCCAACTGGAATACAGGCATAGACCAAACCAGCAGTTTGTCCCAGGAGCCAAGGATAGCAGCCTCCAGCAAGCCATCTTGTCCAAATACCCATTGCCGTACCGAGCTATTACTTGCTCTAAGGGTTGTAAACGCTCGCTCCACCCAGTTTCCAGACCCGTTTGAATCGATGGAAAACCGATTAAGAGACCATATTAACAACGCGGGGACGATTAGCCATTGGGTGGAACTAATGAGAAAGATGCAAGTTTTCCGGATAATGGACCTCGTCGGGGTAGTAAGTTTGAGGAGTGAGAGGAAGAAGTAAAACGCGGAGAGGGAGAGGGAGAAGGCCAGACCGCAGGTTCTTCCTCCTACATCGAAAGCGAGTGGTATGGAGAGAACCACGGCAGAAAGAAAAAGGACGGACGAGAGTATTCTAAAGATCCACATGGACAGACAGTATTTTGCGGCCAGATTAGTGGTACGAGGGAGGGGACGTCCGGGATATCAAGTGGTTTAGAGGGCTGGATATCGACAGACAGGTAGTTTGATCAGTCACGGCGGTCTAGTAAACCAACTGGGTTGTATAATTAGCTTAATGTTACTCCAGCGTCCCCGGGCCGTGCTCGCTTCTGGTCGCTGCTGGTGTGAATGGTCAGGATTCCATGTGCTTCTTGTCAATTCAAATCATCTTGTCCTGGCGTTTGCAGAGCGTGGTTGACGCGCAGAGGAAGTGAAAATGGAGGCAGCAGGCTGTTAAGCTCGGTCTCGTTGCCGTGGCCGGGTAAAAGGGATGAGACGTGTCGTTAGTTGACTATTCGTTAGCTTTAGTTATCGGCGAAAGGCACAGAGCAGACGGTAGAAGCGACGAGATGAGGAGAGAAGATTGGAAGCCCTGTCGTCCGGTCAGGCTGAGGTTGCTTGTGGTTGAGTCCGAGAAGTTGACAGCGCGTTGACCGCTTTTGCACTGCCGAGAGGTTTGTGTGCGGCGGGTTGTAGTTAAACTTAGGTTGGTCGGGATGTGGTTGGGTTAGTGAGGTTAGCTAAGGTATTTTTTGTGTGCTTAAACTAGGCTTTTGTGTGGGTGGATGCGATGGCTCGAGAACAGCCTCGTTAGCGTAGATAATTGTCCCAAGTAACTAACTCGTTAATGCTGGTTGCCCAAGCATTCATCAAGTGCCGCCTCCTGCTGTCTGAGCCGCTCGAGTTATCTGGGAGGCGGCATGCTGGCGGTTGTTGATCTGTCTTGGTGTGTTGCCTTCGTAGCAACTTCACGGTAGTTCGCTAACTAGTTAACTAATAATAATAATAGGTCTGTCTTACCGGGGAGGGCAGAGGCAGATGGTGGCATGAAGAAGGTAGTTGGTTACCTGCCAATAATATCTAACTACTAATAACTCCAACTGTGGGAGCAAATGAAGGGAAATTTCAATCAAAACAAGGCGTGGGCAGTCTGTCGACTTTCGAGGAAGAAAGATACAGAAAAGGAGCAGGCAACCCGTGTTATATTGTGCACAAATTAATCGTGAGTTCACTAACTAATTACCTAGTTAACTATGAGGCCGTTAAAAAAATAAATAAATAAATAAAAACACACAGACAGGCACGTGCACGCAGAGGGAGAGACGGAGGATGCCAACTGCAACACTGGTCAAATATATCCTCATTCAAGAAGATGTCAAGGGCATGCTAACGAAAAGGACGAAGAACGAAACAGAAATAGACGTTTGGAAATAACGAGCTGACGAGAGGAGTATCATCCTAACTGCGTTGGCTTCTTGCACGGTCAGGAATCGAGGAAATAACATCAAAAGCCTCCAGAGGTGCAAGGCTACCGTCGAATAGGGATTTCATGCGACGAGGAGTCATCCGTCTCCTCCGTCTTACTCTCCGACATTGATAGTTTCGAGCCCTGGGGCTCCACGGTCTCCGGGCAGCCCTGCTTCCCTCCTGTATCGTCGTTTGATCCCTCATTACTGGCATCTTCTATGCTGGTCTGTCGTTGTAGAAAGCTTCCTTCCTTTATAGGGCTCCGGGCCATGCCGGGGGACATGGCATTATTTGCTCCGCCAGAGTGAGAGTGCGCGGGGCCATGGCCTCCGTTAAAATGGTTTGGGGTAGCGGTGGACTGAGGGGAAGACGATGCCGTGAGGTGTGGAATATTCTCTGGCAGAGGGTGACGAGAACCGATTGAAGTGACGTCCGAGGCCTTTCCTGCTTTGCTCAGGGCATAATCTCCGGAATCGAAGTATTTTCTTTCCTGTGTGAAGAGGAGTCAATAAAAAGGTATGAAGACGGGGAAGAGGAGGGACAGTAAGGGGCCACTTCCAGAACGGCATACCTTGAGCTTGTTCTGCAGGAGATCTTTCTTGTTAGGCATCTTGCCATACATTCGTAGGAGCCGCTGCTCATCAGGGCTCAACGACTACAGGAGGAGTCCACATCAGTTAGCATAGCGCCCATGGAACAACGGATCCTTCCACGAGTAGTTAGCTGTCGCAACGGCGGCTCACGTTGATATCTATCTTGTTCTGCTGGTGAGGGTTCATCGTGGGCGAGGAGGCCGGTCCTGGGGGGCCTGCTGGCGTATTAAGGCGCAGGAGAGGGGCGACGGCGACGGTGGCTTTGCAGAGATCTAGATAACTAGCTAAATAGCTAGCGGCGACCTCTATTCAAAATACTGGTCGTGTCGTAGCAGTGAGCAGCAGGAGGAGCAGGAGGAGCAAGAGGAGCAAGAGGAGCAAGAGGAGCAAGAGGAGCAGAAGAGCAGAAGAGCAGCAGCAGTTTGGGGGACACTGGTCTCTGGGCGTTGGGTTGTTCTTGTTAGGAGGTCTTCCTGACATCACCTGCTGCCGCGCCCGGTTAGTTAAAGAAGTTAAGTTAACGAGTTCAGTTAGACTTCCATCCCACCAACCAAACGAACTTGGCGGCAGTTAACTAGTTAACTCGTTAACTGGCTGAGGTAACTAGTTATCGATAACCAAGGGGGGTTTGAACAAACGAGTTAGTTAGCTTAGTTATCCAACTTACACTCACACTCACACTCACAAGCCCTTGATAGCCGGCAGTTGGCCAAAATATGATGTCTGCTTAGATAGAGGGTTGACTGCTGGAGATTTCTTCTCGACAATTGACTGGGTCGACACCCACGCACGCGCGCACATGCACTGTATCTAACTAAGTTAACTCGTCGTCTGAATATTCACCATTGCAGCAGGGCAGGAAGCCTCCAAAAGGCGTTGTGGCAGACATGGCCGAGCAGATACCCCCTACCTTCGTCGTCGAGCACCTTGATCCAGAGCTGGGGCCCTGGTCAGCGCTGGAATATAAGTGTATTGCCGAAGAGCTGGATAAAGTCGGGGCAAAGTTCATGCTCACTTCGGTCCCGGAGTCGCTGCATCTACCACAAAACCTGGTGTCGCAGAACAACCTGGCTGTCGAGAATAAGAGCGTGGAGGAGCTTTTTGCGGACAAGAAGTCAGCTGTCTGTCTCCTGGATCCCGCCGCTGCCACCGAACTGTCGCCTGATGATGGCACAGCTTTCCAGGTGTTCCTCTTTGGCGGCATCCTTGGTATGCATTCAGTTAAACATGCATCAGATTGCAAGGCGTATTTTCTTGCTGACCAGAAGCCTTTCAATTTAGGGGACCATCCGCCGCGAGGTATGTAACCAAACACAGCGAGCCTGGCTTTGAACAAATGTCGAATCACTGCTCCGCTGTCTCACCAGCCGGCAACTTCAAACTACTATTCCCCGAATGATGAGCACAGAGTTCCCTGAAATCAATCAATTACGAGGCCATGCCAGGCTAACCTAATCGTATGGAGACCGGACCTCTGAATTGAGAAAAAAGGGCTATGTCGCTCGCCGATTAGGCCCCAAGCAGATGACAACTGACACCGCCGTCAGAGTGACACGGATTGTCACCCAGGACAAAGGTATGAGAACCCAGCAGTTCTAGGGGTGCACCTCCTCTTTTGCCCTTTTTCCAGCAGCCAGTTGAAAAAAAAAAAAAAAAAAAAAACTACCCGCAGTGCCGTTGAACCAGATCCTGTGGCTGGACTTCCCCGAGATCCGCATCGACAAGCGCGAGTCTATCGAGATGCCCTTTCGCTATGTAAAAGGGCCCGATGGAACGCCAATAATGCCAGATGTAAGAAGGCAGACGCCCTTCTCTCCCTCCCCAGCTTGACTCTTTAACTAACAGCGGCGGGTCCAAACAATCTAGGGCATGCCAGCTCTTATTAAGCAAGATGCAGACAAGGCGATAGAAGATCTGCTTTAACACGTCTTTACCACAGCTAGGGAATATACAGAGTAAAATTGGAACGATAGAGTATATAGTAACCGCCTAGGCAGCCAGATCGCCATGCTTCCTTTGCCGTAGCTATGAAGACCAGATTCAGGGGAAAGGGGCTGCTTATGTAATCCTCTTCGGTCTTCGCAACGTGCAGGAAGTCGAAACGTCGTTTTATCTCCAACAATCTGGGCGTACGGAACGTCTTAATGATATCAGGCTGAGATCTCGTTCAGCAGCCTGTCTATCTGTCTCTGCTTCCTTTCAATCTAAGTGCTGTCCGTCTACCGGGCCACGATCATGCATCTTTGGGGCTCTAGGACCTACCATACATAAGATGCGTTGCCAATCTCACCAGACGCTTACAGGCAGCATGCGAACACGCTGGGCTGGGCTACTGCTGTTACTTTTCAATCCAGCGGCTGTTGTAGCAAAATGTGCTTCCGATTACTTCGTTCGCTCTCTTCCAGGCCAGCCCGTGGGGCCTTTGTTGAAGATGCATGCTGGGTACTCATTATCTCTTATCCGTTCTTCCCTTTCAATATGATCTGGCGTGTTGTTAATATTTTTCATCTCTCTGTACGTACCAGGCACATCGAGATCGATCCTGAACACAAAGGGAACCTATTCTTTTGGCACTATCAAAATCGCCATATAGCGAATCGCCAGAGAACCGTAATATGGCTAAACGGAGGCCCTGGATGCAGCTCGATGGATGGCGCCTTGATGGAAATTGGCCCTTACAGACTGCAGGATGATCATACCCTGATTTATAACAATGGATCATGGGATGAGTTTGCCAACCTTTTATTCGTGGATCAGCCTGTAGGCACTGGATTCAGTTATGTCAGTACGGACAGCTATGTTCGTGAACTTGGACCCATGGCCGACCAATTTGTCACATTTTTGGAAAGGTGGTTTAAAGTGTTTCCCGAATATGAAAATGATGACGTATGTGACTTTCTCTTCCCCCGCCCTACTAAATGTATGCTCTTCCCCTTACTGTGGACTGATGAAAAAACGCTACAGATTTATATTGCCGGTGAATCGTATGCTGGTCAATATATCCCTTATATTGCCGACGCTATCGTCCGACGTAACGAAAAGCTTTCTGTCAACGGCACTTCTTGGAATGTGCAAGGTCTTTTGATCGGGAACGGCTGGATTTCCCCACTTGAGCAATACCGTTCCTATTTACCATTTGCGTATAAAGAAGGTGTCCTAGACAGGGAATCTGAGGGAGCGAAGACTGCAGAGTCTCAGTTAACGGAATGCATGTCTAGACTCAAGGAAGTAGGCAAATTTGGAGTCCACGTGGATGAATGTGAACGGGTATTGGAATTAATCCTGGACACCACGAAGGTTGACGGGAAATGCCTTAACATGTATGATGTCAGACTCCAAGATACCCCTGACGCCTGCGGGATGAATTGGCCTCCGGATATCTCTCTCGTTACCTCTTATCTTCGCCGACCGGATGTGGTTAAGGCTTTGAATATCAATGAGGACAAAACCACAGGCTGGCGTGAGTGTTCGCCTGGCGTGGGGAGAAATCTACGGGCTACAGAATCGGTACCATCCGTCCAACTTCTGCCGGGACTGCTCGAACGAGGAATGCCGATAGTGCTGTTTAGTGGTGACAAGGACTTGATTTGTAACCACATAGGTACAGAAGACTTGATACATAACATGACATGGTTGAATGCTACAGGCTTCGAACTTTCTCCAGATGTCTGGGCACCACGCCATAATTGGGAATTCGAGGGAAGTGCAGCTGGCATATACCAACAGGCGAGAAACTTGACATATGTTAAATTTTACAATGCCAGCCATATGGTTCCGTTCGACTTCCCCCGCCGTTCTCGTGATATGCTGGATCGTTTCCTAGGAATTGATATCACCACCATCGGAGGAGATCCAGCGGACTCCAGAATTGATGGTTTGAAAGGAGCTCCGACGTCTGTCGGTGCTCATCCAAACAGCACCACTGCCGAGGAGAAAGAGAAGGAGAAAATTAAGATTGCTGCTTGGGAAGCATATTATAAGTCTGGTGAAGTTGCTTTAGTCGTGGTCGCCATTGCTGCATCTTTATGGGGATTCTTCATCTGGCGGTCTAAACGTCGGGAGAAAGGATTGGAATACAAAGGTATATACCCTAATCTTGAGAGCTTCAGCTCCGCAAGCCTTGCAACTTTTAGGGGCAAACGACGTGGAAGAATGGACGTCGAGTCTGCTCCTCGATCTGATGAAGCTGAATTGGAAACTCTATATAACGCTGCGGAAGGATCAGACCCGCAGGATGGG
Source organism: Trichophyton schoenleinii (assembly GCA_018357685.1). Taxonomy (NCBI): domain Eukaryota; kingdom Fungi; phylum Ascomycota; class Eurotiomycetes; order Onygenales; family Arthrodermataceae; genus Trichophyton; species Trichophyton schoenleinii. The sequence goes on from WOFF01000001.1 coordinate 1,959,504, forward strand.
GAAGAAGAAAATTTTTCTGATGGCAAAGGTGGCAACGAGAAGGAGCGATCACATGCGGGGATGGACAATTCAAGGTGAATAGACTTATAATAATACGTTACATATCAGTTTATAGAGCATTTGTATTTATCTAGCCCCTGTATTAACCGGAATTATTTCTATGTGTCTTAATTACAGTGAGTATGCTTGCGACTTGTTGCCAGGCTTTCACATCACCCATCACCAGCCAATATAAAATGCATTTTTATTTCACTGTTCCGGTTTGGGAGTGTGTTGTCACATTTTAAAAGTCGAGCTTGAAAAGGCACAACTCATTAAGCAGAGTCAAGAGTTATATGCAGAGTCTCGTTAATGAGCAATAGGACATTGTGGCCCATGCACTTTGCTACTGGACTCATCATTCGATAACTCCGTCTCCGTCTGAGGCTTAATTTGCGCTTCTCCTTTCGGGTCAATGTGCCTGAACATGGCCATAGGATCCTGCCATACTTCGATTGACTGGATCTGAAGGCTGTCATTAACCCTTGCAACAACCAGTCCCTCAATGTCTATCGCACCGTTGTGTGCCTTAACCGTCACGTTCTCTCCCTTGCTTCATTTTCGCAGAGATAGTAAGCCTCCAGTTCACATTCGTTGAGAAGACGCAATAAGACAATATATGGTAGGCACTTACTCATTGACCGCAGAGTAGTCGTTGACCATCTTTCCCCAATGCCGCCACTTGAATACCACTACAGGTGGACCACTATACACCTCCAACACTTCCCATGCAAATGTTGGCATCATCCTTTTGAAAGTCTTGTGGCTCTTTGCGAAGTCAGAGTGCTTTGGGTCATAGTATGCATTAGAAGGGATAATAGCATTGTATGTCCCCACTGAGAGCATATGGTTCGGAGACTGGGCTGGACCGCCATTCACGGAGAAAGTGTAGCATTCTTGATCAACAGTACGCCAATCAACAAAATTCGGTTTAAACGATGCCTCGATTTCCCAGTTCTTTACAAGGTTTTCGACCAAGTTGGCGAGGCTCCCAGCTTCGTGGTTCATTTTTTTCCCTATGGAACCGCGATGAGTGTTAGATAACTAGGGCTTGTTGTTCAAGTATGAAGCCAAGGGGGAGGTAACTATACGATAGATACATACCTTCCTCATATTCTTTCCGTGTTTTCGAGTAATCCGGCGCCCGTCCATAACGCCAGCGAATATCATCCTTGAGAACGGCATCGGGGTCCAGAACGTAGTCAGGGAGAGCTGGAGTGTTTTCTTCCGCCGCCGGCATCGTCGAGGCTGTAGAAAGAAATGTAACAAGGGACTTATGGTGTAGTGATATAATCAGCCTGCAACAATGGGGATGCATCAGCCGTCAAGGAGCGATGATACAGCATTATTTATAGTCGAGAGCAGAGTGCAAACTCAGAGGATTCCATTTCACCCGCTTCTCTCGGGACCTGCCCTGGGTCCAGCGTAAGGAGACCATCCAAGGAATAATAACACACTCAATTATGGACACGGGTAACCTGCATCCTTCGCCTATAACAGCATGGGTGGTCGTCGTACTTAGTGGTGCTGGTGCTGGTGGCAGCAGCGGTGGGGAGTCGAAAGCCACCCCAAGGAAAACGTGAGACTAGGCTGGGTTGCATATGCCCTGGATATACCCCTGGAGTTGTAGAGAGGCCCGCCTACTCTGCGGCGCTGTCATTATACTGGGCTTACGAGCCTGCCGTGATGCTCGCCCCATATGCGAGTAATGGAACGGAGCCCGGTCGTCATGGTTCATGGTCCCTGGGCATCACACAAGAGATAAGCCGCCCGCTACTCAAGTTAACGAGTTAACTAGTTAAACTAGTGTTAACTTAAGTTGGTTCGCGTGGTGACTAGCGTTCGTTCCGGAAGGTGTCAAAATAGCTTCCGTTCCATGTGTCGGACCCTCAAAGGGGGCGGACGAGATAAGGGAGCGGGAAAACTGCCCGTAAGTAGTTAATTGGTACGGAGTCTTCGGGAGTGAGGTCGTTCCACAACTTCCATCTTCCATCCCATGCTTCCAGGTTGCTAGCGACTGGGGCGGGCTGACTTTTTCCTTTTAAATTATGAGGGAGCGGATTGGCCAGATCCCAGCCGTTTGAAGCCATGGCTGCGAGTGGGCTCCAAGGCAAGAACACATGCTGATGATGCTGGCTCCGTATGTAAGTAATATAACTAACTCCTTATTAATTGGGCCCCCCAAGAGTCCAGAAGCCCTGGTCTCAGTGAAGCGCGGCTCGGGGACATGGAATCAAGGGTCTGGCTAACTAACTACTCCGTAGGGTCGCTGAGAAGAGTTACTCTAGCTGGTTGGCTACGAGGCAAAAAAAAGAGACAGCGTCAAGCTGACAGTTAACTAACGACCTTGTGTGAAATTAATAGTAGTTACTAGTTAGTGGTAGTTATGAGTTTTTAACCAGCTGCGAGGATTTAGTCAAAAATAATTTAATATATTTGATGTCCAGCCATTCCTCAAGACTTCTGCTTGGCAGGTGCCGGGCCACCAGTAGTTGGCAGGCCCATAAAGATCTTGAACGAATCATATCTACATGCGAAACGCCGTTAGCATCAGAATGTCAGGGGGGTTCTTCGAGGGAGCGGAAAAAGAAACGAAGAGCTTACATCATCCATTGAAGGCCAGTCTGGCGTCGGTATCGAGGACAGAGTGAATTAGCGAAGTATCCAAATGCTGGTTGGTGTTTGCTGGGTGCTTCAAGCAGAGGAGGTACATACCAGGGTTCCGACCATCACAATCCTCACAGGGAGGCCGTTCCACAGACCTACGAAGCCAATCTGCTTATAGATGCGTCCCATTGCGGTTCCAAAGCCTTCTCCTGGCAAACGGTTGGCATTGAGCTTGCTCACCATCACATCTGCTGGATGGGATACGGCTGCGCACAGAATACCAGCCACATATCCACCAGCGAAGGCAACCGCTGTCTGGGCTCCCTTATTATAGTCTGACTTTTTTCCGGGGAGATAGTTGTATATCATCTCAACAACCTTCTCAAATGAGGCAAATTTCATCATGGTGTAGGGTATCTGTCGACCCCAGAGTGGATAGAGTCCTTTATAAAGGCTAGACTTGACGCATTAGTCGAATTATATTCCTGGGAGCTATTGGCATTCTAAGTCTTACCCAGCTACGCCCTCCTTCGCAGTAACATGCGAAATAGCAGTGAATGTCCCTCTTGCAAACGGAGGGATGGTAGTTTGCATTCGCACCTTTACAGCTTCGAATGGACAGAGGGCAACATCAGCAATAAATTCTGCAGATGCACTTGCGGCAAGGTAGACTGGTGTCCTCCAGCGGCTAGAGATGTCCTCCCCCAGTAGGTCAGAGTAGTATTTCTTGAAAAATTCATATCCGCCGTATTTGAACGCTCCTTGGGCCTGAAACGATGAGGTTAGAGCTTGGGATAGCCGCGGTGCAATTTGTCTTTTCGTATTCAGCTACATACCGAATATCCAAAGAAGGTTGGACTCCATCCAGTGAAAATCCCTCGAAGACCTTCGGCGCGGCCAATTTTGCCCCATGCATCAATAATGCCTTTATACATCGTTGGGTCCACCTGCAGCCGACACTTTGCTAGGTCTAGCGGGGTCACGGCTGCATGGGTTAGTCCCTAGAGTATACATTTTTCCGTAAGCAGTCCGTTTTCCATCATGGCGGTTCGGCCGATGCTTCGTAAGGGAAAGAAAGAGAAAAGAACTCGAGGCTTAAGTGGTTCGTGATGTTCAATAAGCTGTGGGCAAACATGGACCATAAGGTGTATCAAGACCATCCCACATACACAAGCAAGTATGCCTCCCGTTATGCAAGATGCATAGTACTTTCCAGAGTACAGCTCGATCTTCCCGGCTGGGCCTGATCCTTTGGAACCCGTACTTTTGGAACCCGTACTACCAACTTCTTGGGAAGGACTAGTATTCCTTTTGACATCCTCGGCAACACTCCATGCTGGAAACGGTGTTCTCTTGAGAGAGTCAGTTGCTCCGGGGTATAATCCACGTTTCGAATAGGAACCTTGTGCAAAAACCCCACCGCCAAACGAGCTATCTGGGAATATCGAAGACATCCTGTGTGGCAATTATCAGACTGTCAGCACTGGAGCCATGTTGCCGTTAACGGTTGCGTGTAATGGTAGGATAATAATCTATGATAGCGAGTTGAGGTTCAGCTCACCCTGAGCACAGGCAATCAAACACGTATGCGGAGGGAGGAGGCAGATGCAAGTGACTCCTGTCTCACATGTGCAAAGAGCAGTCAGACGTAAGCCTTTCTTCACCAAGGATACTCCTTGAGATAGTTATTTACCTTAGCCTGTGTAAAGCGTATGGCTGGCCTAACAATATCGTACCAATCCGGATCAATCCAGGAGTAAGTAAGGTAGTAGTAGTTCTTTTTTGTATTTCTGCTTGTCCGGAAGCGGCGGAAAGCAAGTAATATATGTATCTCTCCAACATCTCCCAAAAGCGATGACGTAGTGTGCACAACAACAGTCCAAGGTGGCTCGGGGATAAGTAATAGGCTTTCGTGTTAAATCCGGGAATATTAAACCTTAAAATTTCCAAGCTACCTACCTAACTTAACTGGAAAAAGAACAATCACGTGCATAACTAGTGTTTGCTGCCAATTTCAACATCACCGAAGCCGAAGGGCTGCGCTCGGTAGGTAACAGGTAGTTAACGAGTTAAACTGTCAATCCCTCAAAGCTCACACGCGAATTAAAAAAAAAAAAAAAAAAAAAAAGAAAAAAACGCAACATTCTGTGGCCGCTGGGTTCTCGCACCATCAGTTCTTCCTTCAAATACTCCTTACCGAGTACAGCTACGGATACTTGACTTATACTCTTGACATATGCTGGCTTTAGACGGATAGTGATGACTTCCTACGTCTCTGCGAGCCAAGCGTACGAACGCGAGAGGACCCCAACCAATTCTAATACCTCCTCTGGTGGATGGTCTGAAAAATATAGAGGGGTATGTGTCGCCCTTGACTTCAGTGTATTCAAGATTATACCCCCACTGGCAACAACATTTTCCTAATACGTACTTCCATGTTCTACTACCCCAACTTGTTGCTGATACTAGCCACAATAACTATTGCAGGCTACTGTTGAAGATTTGGACCCACCGCCTGCGCTCTCAACGTCTCCTCATGATCTCATTTCATCTGCGCTACTTTCGGCATATGAGCGCGATTACACCCACTTGACTGTGATATCATCAGATTCTCGCTCTCTTCTTGGTTATCTTTCTATTCCGCGGCTTAAGTCGCTCTTAAAATCGGGAGCAGTATCCGAATCCGACCCAGTTGAGAAGGCTATGCTGAAGTTTCGACGGAAAGGCCATGTTTACCAAATTATAACTATGGATACACCTCTTGAAGAACTAGAAAGGTTTTTTGACGGCAAGCTACATCCTGCTGAACCGGGTAAAGAGGCACAGAGGCAGGATTTTGCAGTGGTCACTGATGCTAGTCGCAAATTTGTTCTTGGAGTTGCCACTAGAGAGGATTTGGAGCAGTTTGTTAAACGGCGGCCTACCTAACTAGGAGCCTGCTATTAGCTATATAATTATTTATACCATGCAAGTTATAGTGCCCTGATATCCCTGTAGAAATAGTCTAAGCTTCTGAATATATTGTACAAGTCAACGATTCGCTTGATTAGGCAGGTAAATATTGGATTCATAATCTGGGAGAGAATTAGAATGCTCTATCGGGTTCGCTTCAGCCTCCTCATGGATTCAGCCGCAAGTAAAGCGCTTAATGCGCCAATGAATAAACACAAACCCGAGGCATTGCGGCTGTCGGTATTTACGTCTATAATGTTTGGTGCAAACTGGTCTTTCACTGAAGCAGCATGCGTCACCCGTGGCTCCCCGGGTTTTGGCTCAAACGCTCTAAATATTACCCAGCTAACGAGCATGCTGAATAACTGTGGAAGGGTGGTATATACGTTTAGGATCCCAAGGTATATTCCAGCCAACTCCCCAGTTGAAATATTCGTATTTGACACTCCACCGCCCTGATCTTCACTATCACTGCCATCGTAGCCGTGATTTAACATCAACACGCCGTCATCTAGTTCTATATCCGAGGGAGCATAGTCTCTAGGTGAAGAGTTGTAGGAAGCTTGTCGACGAGAGTAGGTTGCCGATGTTATCATGGTAACGGCCGGGTCCCTCGATATCACCGGCACACAAAGACGATTAACTTCTTCGCCAATGAATGTAAATGGTGCCCAACATGCAATCGCCCAAGGAATGCCACAAAGTGCCGCTAAAAATGTTGCCAATCCAGCTGATCCTGTTAACGGGGATAACGCCATTGTACTTGCGAATACAATTTGTGAAACCATCCAGGCAGTTCCAAGGTCCGGATACGAGAGGTGTATTCTCTTGAAATATCGTCCGATAGTAAACGTAATTGTAGGGCTAAGAGAGCTTCTCCGACTCTCCGTGGAGCAAAACAAAGGCAACAAAATGGACGCAAGCAAGGCAATCAAGGGGAAAAGCACAAGGGCTAAGCTACTCAACCGGCTAAAGTCGGTCAATACATCTTGTGAACTTGGGATATCCAATTTAGAAGCCTCTTGATACAATGATATTTCTCCAATCCAAACCGAGCAGTAAAGCAGGAATGGAAACCACCCTTACAGCTTGAGTTAGTGTGCACAGCTAGAATACTTCCAAGATGACCTGAAGAAAACTTACCAATCCATGCCCAAAACTGAGTCCAATATATTGCTTTAATGCGCGGCGGTAGTGAAATAAGCGTTTGAAATAAACGGGAGAGTATGTTTGCTACTGTAAGTTGACTCACGCCTCCTCTATTAATACGAATCATCAGTCACTTGCTCCAATGAAGGAGCCATATGAAGTATACCTAGCTGTAATTAGCACCCTTTCCCTTACTGCATACGCAGTTATAAGAGTGGAAAATATCAGCAGCGCGGAAGCTACTGCCATAATTTGCTTGAACTGGGTATCTCTCAAATCAGGTCCCAAAATTCTTGGAGTTTCAATTGCTCCGATAACATTTCCAGTTAGATGGCCAGCGGTTATCATCCTGCTGGCTTTTATAATTAGAAACAGCTCAAGAACTATGGGAGAGGACAGACTTACCCCAAGCGGAGCCGAGCTGCTGCTGTGGGATGGACAAGGTATCAATAATCAAGCTACGGCAGCAGTTATGAACTGAGTAATAATTAGCAGCTAGTAAATACCAAATAGACATAGTTTGGGGGGTTTGATCAACACATGCCAGCATTAACCGAAAAATCAACTACCAGTATACTGAAAATAGCCACTGCAATTATAAATTTGTGTTTCTAGAAACTCGTTAGTATGAACAAGTAAAGGGGCCGAATCGGTCAGGAAACTTAACGGTTTTCTCGTCTGCAATAAAGAGTCCAGCAAGTTCCGTAGCCCAACCAAGTAAAAGGAAGCATATACATGCAACGATTGATCCACAAACAATGAAAGGTCGGCGTCGTCCCCATTTGGATTTTGAATGGTCTGAAAGCGCCCCAACTAATGGTTGCATCAATCCTAATGGAGGACTTGCCATCCATACCAGAGAGACACTTGATCTCGCGAGTCCGAGCTTTAAAAGATATGGAGTAAAATCTGCCCACCCCCAAACCATTTCAGCACGATAGTAGAGTGATTTGAAAATAGAAAACAAAGGGGGCTAAATTACATGTCATCTTAATGCTCCACGTAAACCTAGAATGCCGACCGAGGTTTAAACAGAGGGATCAGCTAATGTACGGAGGACAGCTTGCATTGGTGACATTAACAGAGCTTTACTTTCTAACAGAGCGCAAATCCTGGAATATAGGGATATTACCAGGGGAAGAGGATTCAACAAGGTAACATACTGCAAACCAGCCAGACCAGCAGTTAGCATTGCCATACGAACTGCCTCTGTTTTGCCTTTGACTGAAGGACTGCCTATCCATGACGCCGCACGCCCCATCTTATTTTCAACCGTGTCAAACTAGTCGGGGAGACTTGAGATTGATAAGAACAGCAGAAGCAGAAGATCCAGTAAACCCTTAACTAGTTTGCTAACTCGTTGTTTTCGTTGGGGTTAAATAAAAGGGGGAGCTCCTTAGTTAGTTATGATTACATAAGAACCAAGTTAACAGACTTAGGGCAGATTTCTAGAGCTACCTAAGATATATATAGTCTAACAAAATAAGGTATACTGATAATAATGACGCCAGAAACAAGAGGTTGAGGATACTATAATATATATACAAATATAAATAAAAGGATACATTATCATCGCTGTCTGAATGGAATATGCTGAATACCTGTGGCAAAACGTCTATACATATAAAAAAACAAAAGGTGCCGCCGACCAATGCATGCTTGCAATTTAACTAAACAATAAGCAGAAGGAAAGCAGCGTCATCAAGGGTGTCATGGAAACAGTGTGTTGCCTGATTCTGCTCCCCTTACTGGGGCTTTCTTGACTCACTGCCGGGCCATTCTGTCTGCCGCTCTTCAGGTTTCTTAGCAGCAGCCATGCGCGCCAGTCGAGCGCGCTCCTGCTCCTCGAGTCCCGTTTTGGTCACTTCATGGTTCTGGTTTAAAGCCTTTTCCCGGACAAAGAAACTGAAAACACACCCAATTGCGCTAAGAGCGGTGTAAAACAGCCAAGCCCGTTTGAGTGCAGTGGTATATTCACTCAGCACGATATCTTTTTGAGACTGAGTCAGCTGGTGGATTAAATCAATATTCGCTCCAGCAATGCTCCCAAGGAATTTAGGAGCTAATTCCGGGCCCAAAACTTCAGTAAGATACGCTTCTTTGCCATTGATGATGTTCTGGTACACCACACTACCAAGGACGATGGACGACGATGTAGCAAGCTGGCGCATGAAACCAAACGTCGAAGTGGCTCCAGATACATCTCCGGGTGGCATATTGTTCTGGATGGCAATCAGAGGCGCCTGGAAGTTGGGACCAATACCGATGCCGGAAATAAGCTGGTATATGATAAGTCGAGGCCAGGATGTGTGTGACTGGAAATCCAAAAATAAGCCATATCCCAAAGTGGTTACCAGCATACTGATACGCATAATCCAGACATATTTGCCCGTATTTCGGATGAACATCCCTGTCAGCATGGCAACAACTGAAAGCCCCATTACCTGTGGTAAAATATAGACTCCACTCAGTGTTGGGCCGACACCAAGGACAATCTGAAAGTAAATGGGAAGGAAGTATGCACCGGAGATGAACAAAGATGCATGGACCCAGTTAACTCCCAAAATAAGGATGTTGTTTATGCCATCGAAAACAGCAGGGGGCATGATTGGGTATTTTGCATAATACCTCTCAACCATACCGAATATTCCCAAAATAACAATCCCACCGATAATTAGTCCGATGGTTGTCGGAGAATTCCATGGGAAGCTGACGCCACCGAACTCTAGGCCGAAGAGTAGCATGACTGTTCCTCCAACAATAGTGACGGTTCCAAGCCAGTCGATAACACGTAATCCGGCAAGGAGAGGTGTTTTTGGAGATTCTATCTTCAGGAAAAAGAAGAGAATCACGAAGCATATACCGCCAACGGGTACTTATAATCCAAGTTGACGTGTTAGTATAGATTATGCAAGGAAAGACATATATTCCAATATGCATTGTATCATTCGAAGAATCGGCGGTGATAACACTTACAGTTGATGTAGAAACACCAGCGCCAGGAAGTATTTTGAGTCAGTAGTCCACCTATCACGGGTCCAAGTGCCCCAGCAACAGCCCATGTAGCTCCAAAGAGAGCATAGTAAACAGGACGTTCTCTATTAATTGTATCACGTTAGTAAAGTCAATGTTGTGACAATTGGAGCCAGAGGATCATATACCTCGCGCTAAACAGATCACTAACGCAAATTTGTCCTAAAATGATCAGGCCACCACCTCCAACTCCCTGAATACCTCTTCCAACCAGGAAAATAGCCAGCCCTGGTGCGATTCCGCAGAGTAAACTTCCAACAAGGAATAGGACATTGGCCGCTAGGATGAGAACTTTGCGACCCCAAATATCACTGAGTTTTCCCCAGAGAGGGACGCATGAGGCGTTTGCTAAAAGGTAAGATGAGGCCATCCATGTGTAACCGCTCTCATTGGCATTGAACACTTTTGAAATTGTAGGAAGAGAGGTAGAGATAATTGTCTGGGGGGAGCATTAGAAACAATATTGCGTTCATGGATGGGAGAATTATGAGTAAACTAACCATGTCGAGGGCAGCAAGAAACAATGCCAACTATATCAACGCGACAAAGCTCAGTTAGAAATAATCCAATTTATACATTCTTTTTCTTCGTTCCTTTGTTCTTGGGAGTCTTACACATAAGGCTGTCATGATGATAACGATCTCTTGCCTGCTCATCTTGCTTGGAGGCGCTTCGAGTGGAGGCTCTGCCTTTTCTGCATCATTACTATCGTACGGGGGAGGGACAATAGTATCTTGGCTGTCATTCCGGGATGCCGAGAGGGTTGGTAGTGGAGGTACTGGATCTACATCAGGGTATTTGAAGTACGATAGTCGTTTGTTCGGTTCCGCGTATGGGAACACATCGCTTTCTGGGTTGAATGGGAAATCTGGAAATGTAAAGCTCATCGGCCGTTGAGGTCTGGGTCCCATGCTGACCGGCCGAAGGGCCCGTCTTCCACTTCCATCGATCACTCGAGTCATGGTGAAATAAATCCTGGGTTTGGATGAATGGTTGTGGTGAGTATAGTCGTCCAAGAAAGGCGGAATAAGCCACTGGATGGGAATGGCGCGGCGTGATTAAATTGCGTATATATATATGTGTGTGTGTGTTAAGGTCTCTGGCCTGCAGTGAATCAGTAGAACCGAAAGAAGTAAAACAACGCCCGTCTTTCGTGAATGGCAAATGGGCAGGCTGAGCACCAGGCACTGGTGTATATTTATATGGACAGAGCTTGGTTCCCGGCCCTAGCGAAGCTGACTAGCGAGCGAGAGGAAGGGAATTCTAAGAAGAAGGATATAACATTGCGCCTCTTATATATATACATATATATATATAGTCAAGACTGTATGATAAGAATAGAAAGCATGAGATCATCATGTGTTGCTGCAGCGTGAGAAACCCAAGCGTCTCGACGGAGCATTATTTTGTAAACCAAGCAAAACTTCGCTGCAATGCGTTTGGCGAAACAGGGAAGAGAGAGAGAGCTAAGGCAAGCTAGCTGAGAAAGCTACTTGACGCGAAGGACAAGGACGCTCCTCCAAGGAGCCTGGGGGGAGCTTCTCCCTCTCGTGCTAGGCATCTGAGCAAACCCATGCATGGGCCTCGAGGACCACATCGTTCTTTTCCAAGCGCCTCTCGGTCGAGCTGAGATGGAGATGCTCTGCCCTGCCCTTCTCTTCTTATTTCTGCGGGCGTCACGGATGATTAACCGATGAGTCTCTCGTGGTGGTAACTAGTTAAGTGCCTGAGTCAAGGACCTGGTTCAACCACAGGCTCCACGGCCAAAGACGACGCAATCTGGATGGGAGGCCTCCCAGACACCTCCGTTCAATACGAGCAGGCCGCCTTCAACAGAGCTCAAAGAGGGTATCTTCCGCCGAGGAGGGTAAAAAAATAAAATAAAATAAGGAACAAGCAGCAGCAGCAGAAGAAGAAGAGGAGGAGGAGGAGGAGGAGGAAAAAGAAGCAAAAGTGGGTGGACAGCTCGTCTCGCATAGGAGGCTTGTGGTGTTGTCTGTGGTTGGGCGGCGGCCGGACAAGACGAGAGAAACGGAGCCTTTTCTGCAGCGCGCAGCGGCCGGCCATCGATATCAGCCCTACTCCCACGGATGTTAAAAGCAAGGCTAGACCTAACTAGACCGCAAGAGACGAGCTCTTCCTCCCCTGCGCTTCGATTACGACGGCTGAGCGGCGATGAAGTTCGCAGCTCGTCCTATGTCTGGCTCCTCGCTCAATATTTCCACTATGTTAACTAACTAGTTAGGTAGTTAGTTAACTATGTAGGCACCTGTTAACTCGCTCGGCTCGTATTTCTCCCGCCAGCGGCATTCTTCATCCATGGATCCCATCCGCGAGAGAGCGTGGGCATCCGTGTCCCATAGCGATCCCTTGCATCTTCCACGTGGAGTTTCGGCTACTAATCGTCTCTCCACGGGCCAGAGAGAAGGAGGAGGAGGAATAGACAGACAGACAGACAGACAGACAGACAGACAGACAGACAGACACTGTGCAAGCATAACTACCTAGCTATAGGAACTCATTTTGGCCGGCGAGAGTGTCTGGAACGAGCGTCAAATAGTCAGTAACTAATAGAGCCAGGTGAGTGCCGTGTTAGCCAGCTCGTTCACTAAGTTAACCACGCCAGGAGTAATTAACTAGTTAGTTATTGAGCTTGCTATCATCATCCTCCAGGAAACGAGCTGCCAGGCCGTCAAGCCCGACTCGCAAACGGGTTCGTGGGCTGCAGGGAAGTGAAGGTCCACATACATCCATACATCCATACATACATTAGTTACATAACTACATTACATATACTTAGTTGACACCAGCAGCAGCTCTGCCGCTCCTCCAAGGATATCGAGCACCCTACAGGGCCGGGGCCAGGGCCAGGGCCTGTCTGGTCGGTCTGTTCCAGCACATCCATCCCACAGGCAGCCAGCAGCGACGCTTCCTTTGCCTCCGTCGCCGAGCAACACGCCGGCCATGACATGACTGCTAGATAACGACAAGCTGCGAGTGCTACTCCGTGTTCCGTAGCAGGCGCAGCACAGCACGTCCGGAGAGTACTCTGTAACTAGTTACACCTCGAGAGAGCGCAGAGCAACTCGGCAGCGATGCATACATGTAGACAGCACAGCCAGCTCTCGCGGGAGGAACGGTGGAGAGGAGACCGGCCTTCAGCTGCTCGGTAACTAGAGGCAACTGTCCTGTTCCGTACGCACGGGAGTAACTATGTAACTACCTCATAACTTGAGGATATCTAGTTAACTCGGACGACCAGTGACATCCTGCGTGGTCCCAGGGGCGACGTGGTTATCATCACGACCGCAGCTCTGCCTTGTACTTCCATATTCTCTTATTAACCAAACCCGTACCTAACTAGATAACCATTAATCGCTATCCCTCGCCCACGCTGCGTCTTCGTCCATCCAGCTTGCTTTCTTGGTCCGCCCGCCGCCGCCGCCGCCGCCGCCGCCGCCGCCGAAACCCCGTCGACCCAGCTCCCTCGAGCCCTCGTCCCTCGTCTGCAAGCCCTCGTCCGCCCTGCAAACTCCATCTCCGTCCGTCCCTTCTCGCTCGCTCACGCTGCTCTCCTCCAGCGCCGCCCCAAGGAACCTCTGCTCTTCGCTCGTCCTGTTGTTGTTGCTGTTGCTGTTGCTGTTGCTGCTGCTGCTGCTCTCGGTGGGGCAGTTCAATTGCTTTTTCGCCCGCTGATCCCGCCGGCTGTTCCAGTCGAGAGAAACCACCCCGCTGCCAGCCCTGCTCAGCCATCCCTCCGTCATCTAACTAACTAGTTAACTGGTTAACTGGTTTAACTAGTTATCGAGCTCGGCTAGCAAGCTGAACCGCGACAACCACGGCCTCGAGACACACACATACACACACACACACACACACACCATGGCGGGCTCAATGACACACAACGAGACAGCTCCCGGGTAAGTGTGGGCTAGTTATCAGAATGCACGCCGGTTTTTCGCCGTACAACTGCACAGTGCTTTGTTTTTTTTTGTTTTTGGTGGCTGCGCTGATGATGACGTCCCTTGCTGTGTGTGTAGTTCAATGGAGCTCAAGGACGACACCGTCATCGTCGTCCTGGGTGCTTCGGGAGACCTAGCAAAGAAGAAGACTGTGAGTATCCTCGCGTCTCTGCCGCCAGTGACGATGCCGGTTTGGCGTGGGCTAACAACGGCCGCTTTCTCTCTCCAACCAACTAGTTCCCGGCGCTCTTTGGCCTGGTAAGTGGTCTCTTCCGCCCCCTCTCGGAGAGCCAGCAGTCATATCTGACCCATCCCTCTCTCAATCGGCAGTATCGCAACAAGTTCCTGCCCAAGGACATCAGGATCGTCGGATATGCTCGCACCAAGATGGACCACGATGAATATGTCCGGCGAATCCGGTCCTATATCAAAGTCCCTACCAAGGAGCTCGAGGAGCAGTTGAATGGCTTCTGCGAGCTCTGCTCCTACATATCTGGGCAGTACGACCAGGATGAATCCTTCATCACTCTTAAAAACCATCTGGAGGAATTAGAAAAGGGCCGAAAGGAGCAAAACAGGGTCTTCTACATGGCCCTGCCGCCAAGCGTGTTCATCACGGTCTCCCAACACCTCAAGAAGAACTGTTACCCAGAAAATGGCATCACGAGGATAATTGTTAGTAGCCTGCTCTCTGAGCCCTTGAATCAAAGGATAGCTATGGCTAATATCATCACAATATGATGGTTGATGACATGTCCAGGTCGAGAAGCCGTTTGGAAAAGATCTAGGTAGCTCTCGGGAACTACAGAGGGCTCTTGAACCCAATTGGCGGGAAGACGAAATATTCCGTATCGATCACTACCTTGGAAAGGAAATGGTGAAAAATATCCTCATTCTACGTTTCGGAAATGAGTTCTTCGGTGCCACCTGGAACCGACATCACATAGATAACGTCCAGGTATGTTTTATTTGTTTCTGCCATTTGAGCACTTTAACAGACAGGGGAAACAAGAGCATTGGTCGCTGACTCTTGTCTACTACTATGCAGATCACGTTCAAAGAGCCGTTTGGTACTGAGGGCCGTGGCGGCTACTTTGACGAGTTCGGGATTGTCAGAGATGTCATGCAGAACCGTATGCAAACAGACATCTATTCCTGCTACGACAATAGGCTGTCCGCTAATTGTTTCTTGAGCTAGATCTTCTCCAAGTTTTAACCCTACTTGCCATGGAGCGACCGATATCCTTCTCCGCAGAAGACATCCGTGATGAAAAAGTGAGAGTGTTGAGGGGTATCGATGCGATCGAACCAAAGAACGTCATCATTGGCCAGTATGGAAAGTCCCTAGACGGCACTAAGCCTGCATACAAGGAAGACGAGACTGTCCCCAAGGACTCCAGGTGTGCTACCTTTTGTGCAATGGTTGCATATATCAAGAACGAGCGATGGGACGGGGTTCCCTTCATCCTGAAGGCTGGCAAAGGTTTGTTGCCCGCGCGTGTGTGTCACCCGCTCTAGGTTATGTCTGTGCTCACTAGATCCTTTTTTTTTTCTTCGGCAGCTCTCAACGAACAAAAGACAGAGATTCGCATCCAGTTCCGTGATGTCACCTCTGGTATATTTAAAGATATTCCCAGAAATGAGCTGGTCATTCGTGTGCAGCCCAACGAATCGGTATATATCAAAATGAATTCAAAACTCCCTGGGCTCTCAATGCAGACTGTCGTCACCGAGCTTGATCTCACATACCGTCGACGATTCTCGGACTTGAAGATCCCAGAAGCCTATGAATCCCTCATTCTGGATGCACTCAAGGGGGATCACTCAAACTTTGTCCGTGATGACGAGCTTGATGCCAGCTGGAGGATCTTTACCCCGTTGTTGCACTACCTTGACGACAACAAAGAAATTGTCCCAATGGAGTACCCCTATGGTAAGTAGCTACAATTTCTTTCCTCCTATCTGACTTCTCTAACAGTCGTTCATGTCACAGGCTCTCGAGGACCTGCTGTCCTCGATGACTTCACCTCATCTTTCGGTTATAAATTCAGCGATGCTGCAGGCTACCAGTGGCCGCTTACAGCAACACCTAATCGCCTGTGATCGACTGATGTTACATTCAAATGGCAAACAATCTCTATATTAGTCTAGTTCCCAGAATTCTTTTACGAAAACCTCCCCATGAATAAAGTGGGTGTATAATGGAAATAAAACTCATGTCCCTATGATATACTACGAAAAACAAAAAAGGGCTATTTGCTGCGCGAGCTGACTATATAACTAGCTCTCTCCTGGTAGTATCTCACCGAGTAAACTATCCCCCTTTTTCTTTCCTGCATCTTCCATCTGCCCATGGATTTCTGCTTGCCGCTCCGCTGATTCGTATTTTCCTCGTGACTTTTCCTTATGGACGGAATATATATATATATATATATATATATACATGCTCTAGACTTTCCGCCATATCAGGCGTGGGTCCACGGGTCTTCTCTTTGTAGTTGGCATCGGGCTATCGCCATTTATCTCGTTTTTTTCATTATTAACCCCCTAAGCAAGATCGCACAATAAATAGCTCATATGTTTTCCTTTTACCCCTTGTTTATATATTTCATAATACGGTTAGTTATCTAACTCCATATGCAATGTCCTTTTTCAGGCTTTCCATGTTTCATCCGATTTTCATAGTTACATGAAAAAAAATGTAAAATGTCTGCAAAAACACCAAAGAATGATGATGCAAGTTAAAGCTGCGCAACCCCAACAATGCCACTACTTCCTTTCCTGGCTATCTAAAGTTTGTTTGTTTATTCTCGAAGTGGTAAGATTTCTGGACATGGTCGGTTAGTTTTGTAAATATGCGCCCAAAAGGAGGCCCAGGGAACATGGACAAATAACCAGGCCGTCATACCTGTCAGGAATTCCTCAAAACTCAATGTTATATATCCATCCCGATCATCGTCATATCTCTTAAAAACATCCGTCATTCGCTTCAGAGTTATACAAGCCTGGACGAAGAGATCAAAGCTCATTCCATCGGTCCGCCCAGGAACCGAAGCTGTATTCCGCTGGGCCTTGCTTTCGAATGTGTTGAACAAAGTCTGAACAAATGTATGGCTAAGCTTGTATCCGAACGCCACCAGCGCCTTGCTGAATTCCTGGAAACTGATACGCCCGCTCATATCTTCATCAAATCGGTCAAATAATCCTCTCCACGCAGCTAAAAATCGCCAGAGAGCCACAAACTCGTCGAAACTTACCGCGCCGTTGCCGTCCCGGTCAAACATGCGAATCATCATCGTGACGGTATCACGATTGAACGAGGTATAGTCCCCGTTTACAAGCGCAGAACCGAGTTCAGATGCACTGAGAGAACCTGAGTTTGATGCGTTGGCTGCACGAAATAGTGGGAACAGGTCGTGTGGCTCGTTAGAAGCTGGTAGAGCTGCCCCTCCCGCACTTGGTGGTAATGGAGTCCGTGGAGGGTATGAGGTGGGAGGAGGCCGATTTTGAGCCGGCTGGACGGGGCGAGGGCCAAAACCATAGTGCTGGGGCGGCGGGGAGTGAAGACGATTTGCTATTGACGGGTTGGAATGCTGGTTATAGTACGGATCTACTCGCGGAGGGCCGTTCTGCGATGATGACGCCGGATAGTGCTGTCGCGGAGGCTGAAATGAATGGTTGCCTGAGGGACGGCGCTGTGAATGTTGTTCTGCGCTGCCCTGGGGCCGTGAGCTGTGAGCAGAGTGTTGAGATTGTGACGGTTGCATTGCACCCAGCATTTGAGCCACCTAAACCGCGCGCAGAGGAGTTGCATTCCACATTAGCAAGATTCGGTTTCATCCTCTCCAGGAGGGCCATTTACTCGGCGGAACAAACCTGTTCAGGCTCAGCGTGTCTAATGTCGTGTTGACACGCAGTATAGAGGTTAGCCAGCCCGTTTGTCCCTAGGCAGTGACAAGATGGGCGCAGGGGGGAACTTACGCTGGCAGCGCGTCTGGGTTGTATGCTCCCTTATAAGCCATGTCTATCTGTTCCTTAAGGCGTTCATGCGAGACTACCTTTTGTCCCTTTGGCTGTAGTTGGTGATGTAGCCCTCCCCCCGCCGAAGCAGAAAACACCTTTCTGTCCAGGAATCGCGAGTTGCTAGGAAGACAGCAGAGCCGAAGATGCTTCAACGAGCGACCAAAGGAGCTGGAGCCGTAACTATCTGAGGGGTTCGAGGCTGGAGTAGAAGCAAACGAGATCGCGGTTAGAAGAGCAAAAGACTTTTGTTGCAGCGGTCGACGTCGAGTCCCCCCCCATGTGATCTCTTTAATCCATCCTCGTCACTGCTGAGAACTTGACCAAATGACTGGCCGGCAACGAGGTAACTTAAGTAGTTTGTTAGTCAAGTAGTCAGCGAGAGAGCCGCAGCTTATGGCTAGTTAACTAGTTAGCTAGAGTTAACCTGACGGGTGACTGCTCGAGCAGGGCGCAGATGTCCTTTGGATCTGTCAGAGCCTCTCTCGCCTCAGCCAACTCGTCGATTGGACAGCGGCCATTTTGCGAGCCCTCGGCTTGATCTTCGCTGTGGCCTCCCGCCCGCTCTCGTTACCCAGTCAGTCAGTTAACTCGTTAACCCGTTAATTAGCTAATTAGCTAAGTTACCTTCACTGCCTAGGTACCTAACTAACAGCCCAACCTTTAGGGACAGACCCGACTGGAAAGACAGCCGTGGAAGAACGATGTTCCAGCGCCCGGAGCGGCTGAGATATGGATTGGAACCCCCGGAATGGAGCAACGGCGGGGAGCCGGTTGGCCGATAAAAAAAAGTACCGAGTAACGAATAAGTTGGTTGAATTGACACCGACGCGGTGATGCAAGCCACAATTATCTGAGGTAACTAACTAGCCTCCGCCTGCCTGCCCCCCCCCCCCCCCCCCCCCTCCCCCCCAACGGCCATAGCTGCTCAGCACGCTTACTGGAGCTCTCTAACTACCTGGCTGTCGCTGCCTGCTGGAAAGGTCTTTTTATACAGTTAGTTAACTAGCTGGTTAACCAGTTGCTGATCAAGAGACGGTGACCTTCAGCCGATGATGGCGTCTACGGAGCTGCAATCATGGAAGAGCCACTTCCCGGCCGGGGATCTTTGGGTATTTGGTTACGGGTTCGTCAACGCAGTCAAACGACTTGTCTCTCTACCACGCCCTTTGAAAGCGACATGCCCATACTGATAGCTTTGACACACCTAGGAGCCTGATATGGAAACCTCCGCCACATTACGGTATGTCTTCGGCTGTCCGCCTGTGAGAATGATGGCTCTATTAACCTTTTTTTTTTTTTTTTTCTTGGTTCCTTCAGACCAGCGGGTTGCTGGGTATATCAAGGGTTACGTTCGTCGATTCTGGCAGGTAAGGCTTGCTTGGGAATCAAAGCATCCAGGCTTGATAAAGATGGTTAGGTGTTGAACTGACTGGTATCAAATTGGATCGATAGGCAAGGTGCGGCCACTCCACTCTGTAGTTAGCACAGCAAACACTTCCAGCCAACCACTGCAAGTACTGACGGGAAATGCCTTCACATTTTCAGTACGGATCATCGTGGAACGCCAGAAGCACCGGGCCGTGTGGTCACAGTTATCGAGCGTTCGTTTTGGGAGTCCCTTTCCGATCCGGTCAGTCCGACACCCCTCTCTGATGGTCTTTGATAGATTACGCCTGCAGGGTGGTGCAGCCACCCCAGAAAGCATATGTTCCGCATACTAAACGATTCTCAGCAACAAGATCTTGAAAGGACAACCGATGGGTCCCTAGTCTGGGGTGCAGCATACCACATCCCTGCCTCGCACGCAGAGGAAGTGAGTGCATACCTGGACGACCGAGAGATAGATGGCTACAGTGTGCACTACACTCCCTTTTATCCATGCTTAAGTGCCAAGAATGACGAAGCCCAGTCTGCTGCTGGCTTGCAGTCGAGAAAATGCCTGGTCTATATCGGGCTCCCGAGCAACACCCAGTTTGTGCGTGAACCAGCACTGCGCGAGCCGGATGCCATTGCGAAAGTGATTTATGCAAGCCGGGGCCAAAGTGGAGAGAACAAGGATTATCTCTATTCGCTTGAGACCGCGCTCGAGGGCCTCGGACTGGGTTCCTCTGATATTCACGTCACGGATTTGGTGCGGCGCGTGAAGGCTCTGGAACAAAGAGGCTGACTGACAACAGCCATGCTTAATTAACTATGCTAAGAGTTTAGATCTGTTTCTCTCAATTCTTTTTTATATGCATGAGCGTACCCGTGGCTCTGATACACTTCTCATACCCTATCTATAGAAGTGAAGTGGGTTTGGTGGGGTCGATAGATCAAATTTATATAACCAGTTATGGACATAACTAAGGGGGGGGGGGGGGGGGGGGGGGGGGGGGAATTGGAAAAAAAAAAAAAAAAAACGCACGCGCTTTGACCATACGTTATCTCAACTGCACTCGTTGTTACCTGAACTCGACCATGCCGAACGCTCCTCCGCTGTCTGGCTTTTACCGACCGAATAGAAGCAATTTAAGATTTCGGGAGAATTCAGGGGACAACCCTTTTCTTTTCTGTTTTTTTAACTCAGGGGATCAAAGTAGCAAGCTCATCATACAAAAATAGCGAATTGATTGTAGAAGAGTGGCCAGCCATTCGAAAGCATCTGAAAGAGGCATAACATAGAAGCGGAATGAAAGGAGCAAAGAGGGTGATGTCTTTTTTTTTTTTTTTTGATCTCGTAGTAAGCCTACTTTTGAGAGATAGGGGAGACGTTTTCATATAAAGGAAAGGTATCAGTGCTTGAGGGGCAAACAAAGATCAGAAATAGATCCCCCATCTCTGGAGAGCAGTCATAAACTATGAGGAAACATTGGTTGGGTAGGAGGGAAATGGGCGATTAAAGGGACTATGGGAAGGAGAAAAAGACGTGGTGAAAGATGCAGAGACCCTTCTATCCTCGAAAGCAGCAGCAAGATAATCTGGTCGAGTAATTTTTTTTCCTCCTTTAAAGCGGTATGTAGGTTCCGGTGGTCTGAATGAAATAGATGCTGATTGATCGTTGGGTTGGGTCAGGTTATCTGGTACATAACTAGGTATCTGTCTCACTCGTTATTCGTAACATCGTGGCCCGTCTTCGTGAACTATCGTACTTCGCTGTCGAGAATCGGTTGGAAAATTGGATAAATAGAGGGGGAGAAAGAAGAAAATGGAAAAGGAGGGAAAGAGTGTAAAAAGAAAAGAAAAGAAAAGAAAAGAGGTTTGGGCCAGGTTCGAGGCGAAAAGGCTGGCATCATCCTAGAGCTAGCTGGCTAGCCTGGAGAGTGCGAGAGTTACATTCCTCCGCTGCCTCCCTGGTTCTGGCCATGGTATGTCTGCTGTTGCTGCTGCTGCCCGCCCCAGCCTGTAATAAGTAATTGGCAAGTTAGTAAGAAATATTCACCAGGCTCTATAGGCCGAGGGTGTGGAAGACAAAAGAACTCACCACCTCCTTGGCGAGAATCATAGCCACCGCCTAGATGCCCCAGATTCAGTCAGTTAAAAAGCAGACTTTCACTCGGAGAGAGTATGTTTGTGTCTACACCTACCGTAGCCACCGCGGTTGTAGCTGCCGCCGCGGTCAGAGTTGTCAAAGCGGCCGTAGCCTCCTTGGCGCTGGCCATAGCCTCCCCCACCGCCGGAAGAGCGTTCAGTCGCCTTGTCGACACGAATGACACGGCCGTCGAACCTATTGGTGGACAGTGAGCAAAAAGGCAAGCCAGTAAAAAAGAGCAGGTCCGTCTACTAAAGGGAGCAGCGAGCATACTCTTGGTTGTTCATCGCATTCAGCGCGGCATCAGCCTCACTGTCGCTGGAGAAACGAACAAAGCCAAATCCGCGGCTGCGATTGGTATCACGGTCCTTGACGACAATCTGGACATGGAAGATCAGCTATCTACAAAGCATAACCAATCCGGTGTCCAGCCGACTAGACAGATCAATGGATGGATAAGATAGAATAATAAAGAGAGCAACGAACGGCTTCCTCGATGGTGCCAAACTTCGAAAACCCTTCACGCAGGGTATCGTCAGTTGTATGCCATGCGAGGCCACTGTTCCAAGGGGAATAGAGTAACTATTAGCAGGTGGAGCAGAACTAAAGCGAAGAGATAGACGACGAAGTAGTAGAAGAAGAAGAAGAAGAAGAAGAAGAAGAAAAAGCAAAGAGACTAAACAAACCCAATGAACAGTTTTGGAGGGGCCATCTTGATCTTTTTTTGAGGAAGCAAGATGGATATCACGAAGAGCAGAGCTGATGGGCAGCGGACAGGGCGTTTTTTCCACGAGAAGCCGAGGAGGAAAAAGGCTGGAAGGCCGTAAAAAGCTTGACGGGACAGAAAGGGCACGCAACAGCTGGGTAGAGATGGATAGGCAGAGCAAGGCTAGTTGATAGAAGAAACCAGAGGCAGGACAGGAGGAGGTGGTGAGTATAAGTAGAAGTGAAGGATAAAGTGACTATCCGGCTGCCTCCCTTTTGCAAAGATTGGAACGAATGCAACAAGACAACTCCAAGAAGCTGGTAAAGAAGAAGAGAAGAGAAGAGGAAGAGGAAGAGGAGAGAGAGGGAGAGAGAGAGAGGGAGAGAGAGGAAAAGGAGGGGAGGAAGAAAGAAGAAGAAGAAAAAGGAAGAAGTAAAAAAAAGACTAAAAAAGACGAAAAAAAAAATGCGAAAAGCAAAGAAGGCTTTTTTTTTTGTGTGCGCGAGACGGATGGATGAGCTAGCTAGCTAGCTAGCTAGCAGGTCGACATGACAGCAAGAGGTAGTCGAGTTGGGTGGTTGGGTTTGTCATGGCAGCGAGCTCGTAGTCCGGCGTAGCAGCAGCCAGACAGCCAGACAGCCAGACAGCACCAACTAGCTAGGAGAGGCAGAGAGGGCCGCCAGCAGCGGACTGAGGTCACCCTGGGTTAACCAACTGGTTAGTATATGATAGGCAAGGCCCTCCTCCGTCTTGCTCTCCTCCAAAGGCGGCCATCTTGCAGCGAGGTAGCGAGTTACCCCGTAGATACTTTGCGTCTGCCTGAGAGGCGGCAGCCCTCGCATCTTCGTCTCCCCTCCATGGCTCCTCCTGGCGCCCGCTGCTTCGGCGTTCTGGCCAGCATTCGACGGTCGACCGCCGCGATGGCAGCCTTGGATAGCCAGCATCTCGTCCACAGCCTCAGAGAGCGCTGCAGTGGTTGCACACTAGCCCTCCGTCCTGGCCTGTTGACTGGCCCGTCGGCAAGTCCAGGGTTGAACCATCACAAATCTTGTTCCCTATCTCTCTTTGCCCCTATAGGCTGGGGGAGGGGGAACGGGGATGGGGGACGCAGACTGGCTGGCTCGAACAGGAGGCTGCAGTGCAGTGCAGCACAGTGCATGTACTGTGTACATACAGACATCTCTCTCTCTCTCTCTCTCTCTCTCTCTCTCTCTGGACAGATAACTAGCGGCTTTGGATGGGATGCAGTGGGTGGATGGATGTCATGGACAATGCGCATGCTGGCGTCTTCTTCCCCCCTTCCCCCTGCCACTCCACACGCTCTGACACGAAGATAAGCAGGCTCCTGTTGAGCTTGGCGCATGCAGCCTCCATGATCGTCGGCCGCTCCAGCGAGACGGAAGAAGATGAGAAAGTGCCTTAAGTAGTCTTATTCTTCCGAGACGGCTCTTTTTTGTCTCTCGACTCCCTCGAGGGTTTCAGAAGCCCCGGCAGAAGAGAGTTAACGAGTAGTTAAGTTACCCAGGCCTTCCGTGCCGTTTTATTTTAACTCCAGCAACCACGGGCTATTTCCACCCACCACAAGGGCCCCAGCGAAGCCATCAGGGCTGGAAAATAACGATGATGATGGCTTTCGGGTAATAGTTATTATCCAGTTGAGTTGCTCAGTTCGTTACTCAGATAGCCTGTAAATTAACTCGCTAGCTAGCTGGGTAGTTGGCAGTTTCGGCGTGGTCCACCGCTTGACTTTGATAACCAGGAAAGGAATACCTCCCTATATGCCCTGACGTGTAGTGACAATAATAAGGGAGGTTGTTGAGCCGGCAAGAGCAAGAGTGAGTAATTCTGAGCCTTCTAGCGTAATCGTCCATGGCATGGTGGCTTCTTCAACTCCCAGCCCCAGGTTTAGCTGTATATATATATCAGAGCCGTAGCGCAGGTCAGCAGATGTGTAGCTCTTGCATCGCCAGAAAGCCGACAGATAATTCTCGCCTCAGTCAAACCTACAGAGTAAGCAATCTCTAGAATCCCGTCTCTCATCCCATCCAAACTAGTTCCCCATCCACCCATGGGCAATGAAGAAACCAATATTTGCCGATCTGAACTCCCAGCTTTCATGAAGGAGTCAAAACTTGTCGACATCGTCAGAACCTCCCCACGTCCCCTCCGTCTATCTCTCTGTCTGTCTCCAGGGCTGAAAAGCGTTGCTGATCGCCATCTCGTCTATAAACACAAACAAGGGCTAGGTTTCCTTCTTCTCATCTCGCTCCCTCGGCATCTCGACTTTTCTCACTGTGAGCAAGAATGACTCATTTTAGACGACTCCTATTGGCTGCGATGTTCATGCCAAGATTAGCCCCCCGTCAGTGGAGTAAAAGCCTCTATCTGATTGGCTACCATCCGCGCGATGTCCTCCAGCCCGTTAAGAGTATGACTAAGCTGCTTAACTCAGCTGTACCTTTTGGGGGCGGCCTGGGGCCGACTTCATATATATATATATAAGCCCGAAGCCCGACGTCCATCGTTGTCCTCGCCTCCTGCTCTGCTGCTGCTTTCACGTCGTGGCTCCCCAAGCGCTGTGAACCTCAGCTACACCTTGATAGAACCCCGTTAACCCTCCACCATCTCGTCATGTCGGCCACTGCTTGTGCATCAGCCGGCTGCGTTCGTCAGACCCTCGGATTCTTCCTGCCATCCCTTGTCTCCGCAACCAAGTGGCCATCGTGATTGCGACCAACTCGATACCTGCACGCCTTATCATTCTCAGCAGTTATTCAGTCATTCTTCCTCGTCCTCGTCAACAAGTATCAACGGCCATTTTCCGTCTTTTCCGCCTACATCTTCCTCGCTTGCTCCTTCTTCTTCCCCTTTTCTGTCACCAGACCATTTTGCCGCCTCCTTTCCAGATCACACAATATACTTTGCCCAGGATCAATACCCTCTTTCTACAGGGCAGGATATCCTAGACCTGTCACAGGGTTGGGAACTTTACGACAACCCGTTACAAGCACTGCTTTCTACCGAGGAATTCGATATAAGCAACTCCCAGAGTCAGATCCTTACACCATCCATCGATAACAGTCCCATTCAAACGCCAGCATTTAAGGACAGTTCATTAAACCCCATGAAAGACCCTGATCCATGCCTCCTTGATATCCCCCTAGCTATCAATACCGAGGAATCCATTCTTGACGTGGCTAATGTCCCCACGATACAAACAATGAATTTGGCCAGGACACCACCAACAGGGCCCGAATTTTCGAGTACCACTGTCACCGGAATTGGTCTCAGCCCCGAATCATCTTCAAGCTCAACCACCAAGTCAAGCAGCAACCGTAAACGGTCACGTGCAGATGATGATAGCCGTTCTGCAGAGGAAGTTGCTAATGAGAAACGTCACCGTAATACCATGGCTGCTCGCAGATTTCGCAAAAGAAAGGAAGATCGAATCCTTAACCTAGAGAAACAACTAGCGGATGCCCTCAGGGAACGGGACGAACTCAAACTTCAGGTCGCAAGGCTTGAAGGACAAAACATGATGTTACGAAGTTGTCAGGACAAAATCCTGTAAAGACACGGTCCTTTGTTACTGAATTTTGTGTATTTAAATACTCATCTTGGCTAAACTGGTGTTGATACTTGGATAAATGGGCATTGTTAACCTCTCATATTTCTAATCTTGGGAGTTTCTTTAACAGTGCTGTATTTCGTTCGCGGCTTAAATGAGATACTGTTAACATTGAACTCCCTCCCGTTTAAGCAACTTTGCACCAAACCCGAGAAATATGATTAAATATACACATTTCCATCTTACGACCCATCCGTCTAGTTGAGGGAAGGCTCCTCTTGGTGGTGTAGATTGTAAGGCCCTCAACTATCGGTTTAGAAGCTGATGTGATCCCGCTAACTGCCACTCACAATATTCAATTTCAGAGAGGAAGCTGCCTTTTTCGAGACGACGTTGAATTACCCTTTTTGGGTTTAACCTTATCACTTGGCCTAGTGACGACGAAGTTGCCCACCGCTCAGTCGCATATTCTTGCAGACACCAACCCAATACCGCCCCAGATACTCGAATTGACCTTGGGCTTACGGCCTTGACCTTCTATTCCCCTATTTGAGCTGACAAGCTCACATATACCCAGGTTAACTCTAACTAAATTTCCAACCTTTGACTAGTAGCATCGAGATATCCCAATCTAAGAATAGTATTAGCCTGGGCAAACCGGCAAAGATGGACGTGCACAGTAGCCCTAGGGCTGACAGATCGGGCAAAAACCCACGATACCGGCGCCAGCCTAGGCGTAAAACAAGGGAAGACCGGTATGAGCCTAGAACAACGCGAAGACCCAGCAAGACCCATCGTGAGGTAAAACGGCTCGAATCTGGCCAGAAATCCCGAAGCGCAACCATCAAAAATAATTTTAAACCTCCAAATATTTCTCAAGGGCGGCTTACGGTATGGACAGTAGTCATCTAAGTGGTACCAATTACATTGCTAATGCCCTCGGGAAGCTTAGCGTAGCTGCTGGTGGCCTCTTTCGACGCGGCCGAGCCTCATCTCCAGTTATACGAAATGAACGTGAGATATTCCCACCTTACTGTATTATTACTAGTTATCTGCTAATTGCCCTCATCAGCAGTTCCAGACCTCTCTTTCCCCGAACTTAACTTCCTATCTTCTCACTCAAAGACTCGCCATGGCCCGGTACCCCACTGCGCAGATTTGGACAAAAGGAATCCATTGCATCCAAGGCAGCAGAGCACTATCTCCAAGTATTTTTCACCTTCACAGCCAAAAAACCAACAGGGTCCTATTTATAAGCAATTAAAGAACCCCTGTGATGTAGGGTTGCCAATATCCATAAAAAATCAAGCGCCACTAGGTTCAGCAACTGATCCTGCGCACTCCGCCTCTCCCACTAGCTGGAGCAAACAAATACCTCGGAACCCCAATCCTTGCAGGAAAAGGGCCTTATCAGAGGCTGGGAGTAGTATTGCTGGAAGCGAGCAGTCTACTACATACTATACGTGGTCTAGGACAAACTCTAAGATTTCATCAAGCGATCCCAAAGAGCCCTACCAGGCAGGTGGCGTTTCCAGACAGCTTAGGCGTCCTATCAGCGCGGGATCCTCTCAAATAGACTCAAAAGTGCAAGATATGCTGTTTCATAACGCATATATTTCTAGCACTTTTGAACACACTGGAACACATCCACCAAAGCCATACTCTCTCGAAGGTTTGCTTCGAAAAGCGGCAGAAACATCTCCAATACCATATCAGACCAATATACCCCTCTCTTCCCACCCTCCCAGCGCTACTCGCATGCAAGCCCAATTGCAGCGTAATCAACTTTCAAAGTCAAGGGAGATCTTAACTCAAGACTCATCCTGGAGGCAATTTTACCGTTTGGGCAAGGCCGGCAAGAGGGGAGTGAATATACTCTCATCTTCAAGGTGCTCTCCTGAACAACTTCATCCTTCATCAAAGGAAACAGAGATCAAGAGGCGGGGCAGCTTGGGACAAATATCAAATCGCCCTTGGCCAAGCGTTGAGGATATACCTCGCCCAGCTATTTATGGTTGCCCGCCTGATTATGGCCATACCACCAATCTTACAATACCACGCCCACGATACTGCCCACCTCGCCGTGGTTCATATCCCTCAAACCATGAGGCGGGTAATGATAATGTTCAACGTTCTCTGAACCAGCGCAGCCAGAAATGGCTCGAATGTCAAAGCTCCAAACCAATGCTCGCAGCGGGTCCTGACACACCACTAAAAGTTCCTTCATTGCAATTACCCGGCTATCCATCTGCATTCAGCCGTCAGTATCGCCTTTATGGCTCCCCGCCGCCTTTTAATTTACCAAAGAACCCTCCATCTGAAACGATAAACATTGACGTCAAATCTTCTAGAAGAAACAGCTCAATACGTCTGCTGGATGATGAAACTCAATATTTGAGGACTCCGTCTGAGCCTGACAGGGATCTTCTATGTACATCACCCTCCCAGCTGAGGACATCTTCTCCATTACAGCCAACAGGTCCAGCCACCCCTGGTGACCAACATATACAAACTGACATTGAAGATCCAAACTTTGAACCATCACACTTCTGGAAACCTAATAAGCTCTATTAATATCTTTCCTTCGGTGCTGACAAACTTCAAATTCCACCAGCATGTATATAGAACTCTTCGTACTGTTTGTATAAATTCGATCGTTAAAAAAAAAAGAAAAGAAAAGAAAAAGAAAAAGAAAGAAACGACAGATCTAGAAAGATGAGAGGAAAGTTCACTATGAGTTTCTGTTGTTTTGTTCGACTCTACCAATGCAATGCTTCTACAGCTTTGAATCCCCGCCTATAATTAATATTCATGTTAATTATTTTCTGGCTGGAGGGGATTTGTATTGTTTCCCTATCACTCGCCATCATCCATGCCTTCCCATAAGGCTTCGGCCAGTTGCAGGAGCTCCGTCTTGGTAAAATAAAATAACCTTCTCCCTAGCTTAGGTTGGGTGAACGAAGCAACATAGCTTGGAATGGCATAATCAAGTCAACACCTTCTACTCTTGCTGGCTGGCCATTTTTGCCCCAAAATATCTTCACCTCTCCTACCGTTTTTGGATCTGGGTTTGGATGATGCCTAATATTGACTCATTGAGAAAGGACTAGTTAGTGTATACGCTTAAATTTGATAATACGCCATAGCTGAATAGCAATTGAATAACCATTAGTTAAGTTATAGCTAAATAGTATAAAGTGAGGACCCCAATCCTCGCTTGCTCACGCTTTCTTTTTAATAGTTATTTAGCTATCAAATGTAGAAGGATTTAAACTCCAATGACAGGCCCTTTTGATTGCCTCCTGGAAGTTACTGGAGTCGAAGTTATGATAACTAGTTAATCAAATTTAGTTAATAGTTGATATTTCAATATTTATTAGATACTTAGTATTAATCCGTTTTTAATATCCAGGCCTTTACTATGCCATTATCTCCTGTGGTTAAGAGTATCTCCTGTATTGGTGAACCTGCCTTCTGGCCTCCTCTCGTTGCCCAGCATACATGGTTTATTTCATTTACGCCGTGCGCTGCCTCTATTGTAAATAGAATACACCATTCCGTCTCCGTGCTACAGTTGCCCGGATCCTGTTGTTCGTCTGTACGGGTATTGTCTCTCTGAGATTCAGCTGCATTTTCACCCAGCTCACCACCAGAGCGGCAATCCAGTTTTCGGCGTTCTTGATATATAACTATCTTTCCATCCGCGCCAGCAGATGCGAGAAGGCCAGTGACCTTGCTCCAGGCAACGGAGTAGATTGACATATCATGCTCATTCGGCAAAATGCTTTCTTGAACCCACATCTCTTCGATGGAGTTGGGTCGTATCGTGCCGCGTATACTATTGTCCAAGGTCTGGGGTGTTGATATTACTGGATCTGACAATCTCTTCCATATACGGACGGTCTTATCGTCTGAACAGGACACAAGCCGTGGTTCATGCTGATCGGCATCTGTCCTCAGTTGTAATGATTCGTCGCAGTGGGAGATGGACGACATGCCTCGCGTATCGTTTGTACCTGTTCCAGAGGGTGCCGGTGTTTCCCAATCAACCGACCACACAGTACCTTCATGGCCATTAAGGCAGGCAACTTGGCTCCAATCATCTATATCTTCTTTCCATAGTCGAACAGTGTTATCATAGCCACCACTTGCGAGGCGATCCTCCTCTGGATGCCAGGAAACACATTTAACGTCACCCTGATGGTCCTGCAGAACAGCAATAGTTTCAAAGTTACTCTCGCCGTCTTCTAGGTCTTCCCATATCCATATTGATTTGTCACGAGAACAAGTTGCAAGGAGTGAGCCAGAGGATGACCAGGAGACAGCTTTCACCTCACTGTCATGCCCATCAAGCACAACAGCAAACGTCCAGTCGTCTTTGTCTTCACTTTCATCCCCAGTAGCAGAGAGTATATCCTCTCCATCGTCGTCTGCCTCCGGGCCTTGTGACACACTGGTAGAGGTGGGTTGAAGCCGCTCCCACCGTTTCCATATGCCGACAGTTGCGTCAAAACTTGCAGTTGCAAGGACAATTTCTTCACCAGAGCCGGGTTTCCACGCCGAGCAGCGGACACTCCGCTTATGGCCACCAGTTATTGAGGAGATCAACGTGAAATTTAGGAGAGAGTAGATGCGAATAATTTTATCCGCGCCGCAAGTTGCAACAATTGGGAGCTGAGGGTGGGGGCATGAATGCCACAACCTCTCTTGCGGCGCCGGCGTGAGGTCTGCAAGGTGAGAAATTTTGATAGTCATGTTGAAACTGCTTTTCTGAAGATAGGGGAAAACATAGAAAGGCAGAAGAACCGAGAGCTGCTTTTCAAAAGAAAGATCGTTGAAGTGGATAAGGTAGTTAACTAGTTAGCTAGCTAGTTTTTTTTTTTTTGGTAGTTAATTAGTTATCCATAACTAACGGGTTAACTAACTAGTTACCTGACTAATGTTGGCTATGTCTAACACATATACATAATATTAGGCATTTAACAGCCAAGGTAACGAATAATTTGAAATATTAATAGCACTGCATTAGCCAGCGATATATGGCCAGAGTTGCAAGCATTTCACGAGTGCGTCAGTGTAAGAAGGCGCTGGGCCCCAAACTGGAACAGGAGAGCAATGGAAGACAGTCCTTCGCATCAAAAACCGAGTCCCGTCTTTGATCAAAGTTGAACCACGGGGGAGGAGTTTCGAGTTTGCTGGGTACCAGTGAGATGAGCTGGCAATGAGTTGATATCTTCGATATTGCTGGCTCCCGCTGAGCGCCCAGCGGTATGCTCGCTTGGTTCGCCGAGCATCCTCTCGATGATCCTCGCTTTGGCCACAGCCCTTTTCAATCGATCGTCAAAGTCGGCCACAGCTTCTTCACTATTCTCCATAGATAATGTGAGGGGGTTCACTAGCGAGAGGAAAGTCGCGATGTGTTTCTCTAGTCGCGGGTTGCTGGGAAGGGCCGGCAGATCCTGCGCTGGTATAGAATGTGCCTCCGGCTCACCCAGCTTAACATCACCACTCAACATCACACTGTCCCGGGCTTCATCACTGCTCGTATGGGGCGGATGGACTGCGCTGCTTTTCACAATTTCCGGCTGGTTTGGCAGCCGCTTCGCCCATATTATTCCTTTCCCGTAGAGCTTCCCTATGGCCTGGAACTTTTCAAAGCCCTTTTCGATGGCGAAGACACTGCCTTCGTTGAAGCCCGCCTTTGTCCCGTCAAGCGTCCCTAGCCGGTAGCCTTCAGCGTAAAACTCGTCTTCGAGGCCAAGGATATCATCGAGAAAATGGCCATTATCCATTTCCATGCGCCAGACCTCCCATGTACAGCTCGTTGTCATCGGAAAAAGGGCTGTCTGGAGGCGTTTTGTGGGTTAACTAGTTAGTCAGTTCATTGTTAGTCACAAGCGCCAATCCTTCGACTTCCACGGCTTGAGCCTCATCGATAACGAGTTAAAAAAAACATCCTTCCAACCCCCCACTAAATTTCATCTATCCCACTTCTCTCACGGCAGCTTGAACTCGACTATGGAGCCAACAGCGAAGATCCTACCCCAGCAGGGGAAAAGGAACATCCTCATCACAAGTGCCTTGCCCTATGTGAACAACGTCCCGCATCTTGGTAACATTGTTGGCTCCGTTTTGAGCGCCGATGTGTTCTCGAGGTCAGTAATTCGTGTGAGCGTCTTGGGAGCGAGTTTCACCGACTGCTACTAACACAAGGAGTCTTTACATAGGTATAATAAAGCATGCGGCAGACCAACGCTTTACGTCTGTGGGACAGACGAGTACGGCACAGCGACCGAAACCAAGGCTTTGGAAGAAGGCGTCACCCCCGAAGAGCTCTGCTCAAAGTATAACAAAATACACCAGGAAGTCTATTCGTGGTTCAATATAGGATTCGACATATTTGGCCGCACGCCAACAAAAGCCCACACTGAGATATCCCAAAGTATCTTCAAAAGACTCTATGAACATGGATATCTAGAAGAGAAAACCACGGAACAACCCTTTTGTGAAAAGCATGACTCATTCCTTGCCGACCGTTTTGTTGAGGGTGAATGCCCTCGCTGCCATTATGATGACGCTCGAGGCGACCAATGCGACAAGTGCCAGCACCTGCTTGACCCCTTTGATCTGATAAACCCACGCTGCAAGGTCGATGGCGCCACCCCGATTCGTCGAAAGACAAAGCATATCTTTCTCCTTCTGGACAAGCTCCAGCCTGAAATTGAGAAATGGGCAACCACCGCATTTGAAAAGGGAGACTGGCCAAAGAATAGTCGTGTTATCACTGGGTCGTGGCTAAAGGAAGGTCTTCAACCTCGCGGTATCACACGAGATTTGAAATGGGGCGTACCCGTGCCACTAGATGGTTTTGAGAGGAAGGTTTTGTACGTTTGGTTTGAGGCCTGTATTGGATACCCTTCTATCACTGCCAACTACACATCTGAATGGGAGAAATGGTGGAGGAACCCAGAAAACGTCCAGTTATACCAATTCCTCGGAAAGGATAACGTACCATTCCATGCTGTTATATTCCCAGGATGTCAGCTGGGTACTAAGGACAAGTGGACGATGCTACACCACCTAAGTACAACTGAATACCTTAATTATGAAGGCGGCAAATTCAGTAAATCTCGCGGGATTGGAGTTTTCGGGAATAATGCAAAGGAAACGGGAGTCTCATCTGATGTGTGGAGATACTACCTACTAAAGAATCGCCCAGAGACCGGAGATACGCAATTTGAATGGAAGTCTTTTATCGACAGTAATAACGGAGAGTTGCTTGCTAAACTCGGTAACCTGGTTAACCGAGTTGTTAAGCTGGTTGCTAGTCCAAAGGCCTACAACTCGATTATCCCGGAATTCACTGTCTCTGAGCCTTTCTACCCAGCTCTTGAGGAAGTGACCAGCCTTCTTCGCCAATACATCAATGAAATGGAAGGGGTTCACTTGCGTGCCGGCATTGTTACAGCCATGAAGATTGCGGAGGCTGGAAATGGCCTAATCCAGGCTAATAAGCTTGATAATTCACTTATTGCGAATGAACCCGAACGTGCGGCAGCGGTAGTTGGCATTGTGGTGAATTTGATCCATCTGTGTTCGAGCGTATTCTGTCCATATCTCCCTGCGACTTCCGCTTCTATTCTTGACCAGTTGAACGCCCCGGCTGGTCTAATACCAAGCCTCGATGACATCAAAGATGGGTGGAAGCCTACAGCTATCAAGCCTGGCCACCGCGTTGGTAAGGCGAAGTACCTTTTCAGCAACATCGATGTCAAAAAGGCCGACGAGTGGAGGGAAATGTTTGGCGGATCTCAAGCTGAGCGACAGAAAAAAGAGGAAGAGAAGGCAAAGCAAGCGGCGAAGAAGGCGGCGAAGACCAAGAAGAAGCAGCAGAAATCCAAGACTAACGAAGGCCCCAGTAGCGAAGGCCCGGTAGAGGCGTCAGCCAGGGAGGGAGCGGATGCTGTAACAGCTTCAATTGGCGACAAGGCCGTAGAGGAGGTCGCTGAGGGTGTTTCTCAGGTGACATTACCAACGTCCTGAGTAGCAGATGGATTAGAAATCTTTGTGTTTAGTTTCTAGTTTATAGCAAGTCAGGCCAGTCTATTATTACCTAGGCTTTTCTTTAAAGGACATGTGTAAATGCGCCCCAAGTCTTGTTCCGAGATCAGTAAGGTAGAAGCAGTTGTAATTATCATAGGGATGTCGCGTTGATGTTTTTGCGCTTTACAAGAGTACATGATGTTCATCATTTTCATTAGAACAGCGGGGGAAACCACGGAGTATGTAGGTGGGGATCACGGCAAAAAGGGGGTTGAGGAAGAAATATGAAAGCAAACAAAATCGGATTATCTGTTCCTTCGTGCATTTGCTGATGTTGCTCTTGGTTTTACCTCCTCGGGCGTCACTGGGTGCATCATGACTTTGTTTAGTGTCTGAGGGGTGTTGCCAGTATAACCTTTGCTCCAGTCGTAGCTAACGGCGTACGCAAAAATATTACCATTTCTGTTGAATGTTGAGGTGGATATGGTGCCTCCGACGGATGGGTAACCCTTGAGACGATGTTTTGCATCTTTATCCCAGAAGTGGAAGGTCCCGTCGCTTCCAGCAGTGCTGAATGTGCCGTGTTGAGGATGGAAAGCAATAGAGTTGACAGAATAAACGTTGCTCACGTTTGATTGGCCCTGGGGTGTTTCACGGTGGCATTTGAAGCTGAAATTCGAGCTCGAGTCTTTCTCTTCGACATACTGAATTGCGCATCGGCCTTCGATACTTCCTATCGCGAACCCGGTCCCGTCGGTAAAGCAGCTCACAACCCGTGTCTGCCACTTGAGTGGAGACTGCATGACTTTGTAAATGTTCGTTGGTTGATTGAGGTCGATGATGTTGATATACCTGTCGGCCGTTGCAACAACAAGAAGAGTTTTGCTAACGTCCATGGAGTAGACTCTCTCCTGGCACTGTAAAGTTCCAATTGGGGTAGACTGCCTTAGGTCCCAGTATTTAACGGTTTTATCCCACGAGCCGGTGACGAGGAGCGGCTGAGCCGAGTTTCCCGGGTTTTGAATCATGCAGCAACTTCGAATGGGCGCGTCATGTGCAGCAACTTGGACAGGAGTGGTAGGATTACCCTGAAGGTCGAGCATACGGGCAGCTTTGTCTACTCCGACACCGACCACTTTTGAGCCATCCTAAGAGAACGGTTAGCATGTACAACTGGATATGGATGACTTGAACAGCGGGTTCCTCCTCCAGAACGTACCGGAGACCAGCAGCAATTAAGAACGGGTGCCTGGTGCTCAAACATGGCCTTTCCTTCGCTCATCCCCTGCTCATTGATCTCGTAGATGCGCACTTTCTTGTCCCATGATGCAACGGCTAGGTGGTCGCTCTGGCTGGAGAAGGCTAGATCTGAAATGCTATCCTCTGGCGGGGCGACCAGGGCTACATCCTTTGAAATGTCACCCGTCGTTGTGGAGGTCGCTGCGGCAGTATTCGAGGAGATGTTGCCAAACAGGCCCGTCATTGTAGCGTATCGTAAGAAGAAATCAAAACACTCTCGGTATCGGGAGGAAAGTGAGCAAAGAACGCGCCTGCGAATGAAGCCCAATGCAGAGAACTGGTAGCAGACAGAGTCGGAATCCTTCTTCCCTCGGTGCAGCGCGTTCAATCAAACAGAGCTGCAAGTGTGATTTAGACTGTTTTGTATCATTCCAAGTTCAAACGTCAAAGGCGGAAAAAAAAAAAATAGCCAGAAGCTCGAGGATTACGCAAAGCTGACTAATATATCACATGACTATGTATTAAGTAATATATTGGTCATCTTAAAATCACGTGAAACCTAAAGCGGACAAAAGGTGGAGCGCTCCACCGGGTCGTCCGCCGAATTTCCGCTTCGGGCCAAGCGGGATGCGGGGTGCATGCCGCTACTTATGTAATCTGCGCATCCCTGCTCCATCATGGCATCATAACAGACGACAAGCTAATTATGCAGCGGCAGGGCGAGCGAGGGCGAGAGGCAGCATCATGCCACAGATCAGGCCATGCGCGAGAAGCTCTTCTTCCCTCTCCCTCCCCCCCTCCCCTAAAGGCAGGGAGCAGGCTGCAACTAGCCAGCACGACGGGCGATGGCTGCTGGCACGATGCGTAGTCTAACTTAGGCGGATCAAACGGGGCCGGGTGCAGATGCTGGGTGAGGCCGGGCTGCAGGAGAGACAAGGCCGCGTTCCCCGGAGCAAGGCAGGGCAAGAGAGTGAGAGAGCAAGAAGACAGCCTACTATAGGACAGCCACCCCCCAGCAACGAGGCCTGCTTAAGCTCCGGATGGTGTGACGCCAGCTCAGGTGACTTTAGCGGCCGGGCGACTCGGCTTCTCCTCCCAGGCTGGAGCGTGACCTGCGCGGTACCTTCGCGGTACCTTCGCGGTACTTTGCGGCAGCGGCGGCGGCTGGCGGCAGCGCGAGGTCCTGCTGAGGTACCGGCCTGCTCCCTTTCCCCTTTCGGACGGCCGGTTGCGTAGCTCCTTTGTATATAAACTACCCCGCTTTCTCCCCTTTCTGCCTGCTTCTCCTTCTCTTCTTCCTCTTGCTCCTTGCCAGCACAGCAGCTACAACAGCAACAACAACCACAACGCATCGCGTCCTTCTCAGGCTCGCCTCAATTACAGCACCGTACAAAGGCCTCCATTGGTATCGTCCAGCCAACTCTTGTCTTCCCTGGGCGTTGGTTTCGTGGCTTCGTTCCATCACTAACGGATAGCCGGTCCAGGCATTCACTCCAGCACAATCTCTAGCTCGTCCTATCTCCATCCATCTATCCATCATGTCTACCCTCACCAAGGTTGACTCCGCCGTCGCCGGCCTCCCCTCGCCAGCGGAAAGCAAGAAGACAGCGAAGAAGGACACGACGAAGAAGGGTGCAAACCCGGATGTAATGAACATCAAGGACCTAGGTATGCTACCCATCTCCCACTGTATCCAGAGATAGCGGTTTGCTTATGTTTCTCTCCTTCAACCGTGTAGAAGAAAAAGGGATTGAGCTCCAAATAGCCATAGAAACACAGAAGCTCAACTGGTAAGAATGTCATCTTTCATTATGTGCATTTAAAAGTTGATAGTTATACGTACGGGTGGCCAGCGTGTGATGCTAACCAAGACATACAGGAAGCTCAACACCTCACCTGCGTCCCTGGAGGACAAGGATGCCCTGAAGAAGTTCCTCACCACACCACCCGTCAAGAAGATTGACCTACACTTCCCACTTGGCCTTGAGGTCACTGCCCGAAACCTCAAGGGCGTAACTATCAAGGATGCCCTCGATGCCATCTACAAGCAATTCAGAAAGAAGGTAAGTTTCTAGTCACATCTCAGTAAGAAAATAACACCCACTGTATGAGAGACCTGTTGTTAAACCTCCTCTTTCTAGGCCGATGACGAGCTAGATAACCCCATCCTAGCTGGATTCGAGTGGGACAAAGAGGAGTCGTGGACAAGACTCATTGTACATCAAAAGAAGGAAGGTGCACCACCACCCAAGAAGAGCAAAAAGAAGGGTGCCGCCGCCGAGTAGGATCGGATCTGTGCCCCCCCAATTAATTCAGCCGTCACAGTTATTCTCGTGATTCATGGGTCGTCTTCATTATGTATGGCTAGCAAACTGGCATTAGATACTCTTTGTCACAAGGGGCGTCGAGTCATCGTATTGAGTTAATTCGAAACTCTCTTCTTTCTATGAGACTTCTCTTTCTCACTTTCAGTGTCTTTCTTAAACGGTCTGTTGATACACACGTATTTTATAACAAGCATTTCATCTCCCATTTAAAACGAGAAGAATCTCATCAAGGATGGTATAAACAAGATGTAGGTTCAACCGTGGATTGTTCAGCGTAGAAAATATCCGTCTGGCAGCAGCCTGTGCATTTGTCCGTCCAACGACACCCGCTGCCATTTCCGGTATCAAGATAGCTAGCAGCACACCTGCTTCTGTCCGGCTCTTCATCTTCTCCGAGCTTGTCCGAACCTTGACCTCACGAAGCTTCCCGTCTGGCCACATGGTATCCCTTATAAGCCCAATGTAGTGTAGCAAGGACGAATCTTGTAGCAGGGACTTGACATTCTCCCTTACTTTTCGCTCGATCGTTCCCCCGAGCAGCTGATGCAGCACAACGACAGCTGCTCTTCCACGAAGCCAGTTGTTACCTCTTGTCAGTTCAAATATCTCCAGGAATATATCGCAGATTGGCTTGATAAAGGGTTCTAGCTCTCGGTCTTCAAACGCGTTTAGCTCCGCCTCTGCTTCAGCTGAAGTGGCAGCCTCATCAAGGCCCAGCCCTGCAGCTTGGGGAGCATTCAGCTGGTTCGTTGCAGCAGAAATGAGGTTCTGTCCAGCTGTAGAAAGCTGGTCAAGCACGGCGATGTTTCCAAGGAAATCATCCATACCGTCCGCCACAGAATTATAAAGCCGAGTGACTATATCCCTAGTTTCCCCCTCCCCAGACTCTTCTCGAGTAGGTGCAATCGCCCGCTGGGACAAGAATGCACGGAGATCACGGCTGCCGCATACATCAGGTAGAAGCAGGATCTGCTTCAGGTATGCTTCCAATGCAACCCGACGCTTGTTAAGAACATCTTTGTGGAGCTTCATTACCATACGGCGTCGTGGAAACTCAAGGTTCC
The DNA here is from genome assembly GCA_018357685.1 of Trichophyton schoenleinii. NCBI lineage: Eukaryota > Fungi > Ascomycota > Eurotiomycetes > Onygenales > Arthrodermataceae > Trichophyton > Trichophyton schoenleinii. The sequence goes on from WOFF01000001.1 coordinate 1,997,727, forward strand.
TCACGGAAGGGTATCTTGCTCGAAGCCGTTGGTGTAACTCGTGAAACTCGCTGTATCTTCGGGGAACCGCCCACGAGGCCACCGGCATCTGTTCACCCGCCTGCCGCTTCACTTCAATCACATCTAAAAATAGAAAAGCAGCCACAAGTCAGAAGAAATGAGCCATTGCAATACCAACAAGCAAAATACAACTCACATAAGGCATACTCGCGGCCGTCCGGCTCTTTGTCGAGAAGGATCGACGGAATCTGAACTGTTGACCGTCCGTATAAACTGTTATCGCTTTCTTGCACAACGTACTGCTGCCTCTGCATTTCTTTACGCCTAATCTCCCTTCTCAAGCTAGATTTGGATTTCCCTAAAATTCGCAGTTCAGCCACGTTGTTTGTTAATTCAGCTTTTCTCGTCAGAGAGTCAATTACGGACTCCTGCGAAACAAGTTTCTCTATATCAGCTGTCAAAGCGGATATTGCTTCCGTAAGGCCCAAGTCTCCAGGCGCTGCCTCATGGATTTCTTCTTCTATGGGTATATCGGGTTCAGGCACGTCTGGATCTGCATATTCATCCTCAATGAATTTTTCTTGATCAGGAAATAAGTCATCGTCGGTAAAAACCCCGATACGAGAAGATGTATTAACCAGGCCCAGTGACGATATGCTGGGTTTCCCCTTCTCGGCTGCCTGCCCATCCATACGACCCATGTCAATCGATGCTCTGGGCGACGGTGATGGTAAGCTACTTCTCTGGCCATCAGCCTTGAAGTCGTTTGGGGTGTCTGAGATGATATCGTTGAGAGCAGCCTCCATATTTTCCAGTATCTTTTTTTCTTGCACCTCTGCCTCTCCGCTTTGAGAATCTTTACCAAGACTGTACGTGGAGGACTCCAGGTTTTCCGGCTCAACATCGTCACTAAATAGTGGTAAGTGGTCAGGGTCTGTAGGTCGCCCAGTATCAAGTGTCTCGGAGCTGAATAGTGAATGTTTCCGGCGCAATTCTTGTTTCGTGCTAGATTGAGAGTCGGTTCGAAGCATGGGTGAAGATACCCCGGAGGACTGGTAATTCCCCGAGGTGTGAGACCGGGCAAGGGGTGGCTTATTTGGCTGTTTATAAGGGGATGTAACACTGGTCGTAGCGGCTGCCTCATCTGAAGCTAGATACTTGTAATAGAGATCTGATTTCTTGAACCCAGGATAATACTTGGACTTCATCATCTCAAGGACTGTGGACTGGGCTGCTAGAACTGCCTTCCTTGCCTTCCAGTATTGCTCTGGCGTCGCCCGCTTACCAGCTAAAATGAAGTTTTTAACAATCTTCCGAGAATCTTCATCAACTTTCAGCTCCGGTTTTGACAAGTGGTTCTCGCTTATCAAAATCATGTCGTTTCTGTCTGCAGTGGTCCAAGACGAAGGTGCAGATGTCATATCATCCCCCATATCGTTTTCTAGCGGGTTTCTGAATCCGTCTACCACTAACCAAAATTGAACCAAGGACATGAGGCCCAGACGGTCCATATATTCCATGAAATACGACAGACCCGCCGCATTATGCAAAACATCGACCAAGGAGATGTCTTGCGGCCTCAGAGCGTTATGGTATGTCTGATCTGATGTTGACGGCTGAGCATTCCCAGCACCATTTGGAGCTGATAGCTTGGCCACTTTCTGGTCCAAGGCCCTCTTTGCTGTTTCTAGGCGCCGGATATAAATTGGATCATTTCCATCAAACATTGTTTCACGCTTCAGTTGGCTGGCAACATTGTTCCTAAATCTCCTCGCGTCAGATAAGTTATTACAGCGACGGATGCCCCTCACGAAACGTTCAAATTCCCTCTCGGAGTCATTTGGACCTAATTTTGGGAACATGTGTCCTTGTTTGGACTTTGCTAGAGGTAAAGCATGCTGATCTAGTGCCTCACGTAGTCTCCTGACGGTCTTGCGGTCCTGAAGAGCTGTTCGGCCATAGGCTTCCATCAGCTGATTCCATGTATCTGGATCCGCAAGGACGCCGATTAAAGGAAATAAAATGGCGCATGCTATAATTTCTCGGGTGAGAACTAACACCGCCCTACTGTTTGCTTGACTTTCAGGTAGAATCGTGGGCAAAAGAGCCACTACGATCTTGCGCAAGTGTTCCTGTTGCACATGCGCCACGTCAGGCGAAGATCTCGCAGCGGCCGGATGAAGATTCCCTTCTCGATATCTAGCAGCAATTGCTATCTCCAGCTCCTCAGATTCCGTTACTCCATGGTTCAGATTTCTGCCCCTCACGGCTCGTTCCGCGAGGTCGACATCTTTCAAATGGCTGGTGAAGATAGGAACGATCCTCGAGACAAATATTTCCACGAAATCCTCTTTCGACAACCAGTCTCTTATGCGTCCAACTGTTTCTCTCACTATGGAATCGATCTCGTCAGCAAAGCAGGGGTTACTGCTGATGTGCTGGTACCACGTCTCGATGAAATCCCTCTTGATTAAATTCAACAACTCATCCAGCGCCGCGGAAACGATAAACGACTGCGGGTAAAGGGGTGTGGGTTGGTAGCTGGTGTTGTCTTTGTAGTCGTCCAAATCCTGCTTCCAGTTATCGGGGGATAGGAAGGCCACAGGTTGGCCGCATAGTCTCGAAGAACCGGAACCGTAATCAGGGCGCTTGACACTGATGATGAGGATCACAATGAGAGAAGTAAAAGTAGCGGTAGCCCCTAGTAGGAACGAGTATCCGATAAAGCGTATCAACGGATAACAGCTTGTTATGAGTCCCCATGCGACGAAGCCACCCACACATGCAAAGAGGATATCACGGTGTTTTGCGACCATTCTCCCCATTCCACACCCGGGTCGCATCCATGACGGTTTAGGTAGAGTATTCCATAAAGTCTTTGTGCCCGAGGACACTCAATTCTCTAGCCTTTGTGCAGCAGTAAAATATAGATCAAGCGCTGATGCTGTGTTGTGCCGTTGTTGCTCTTCTTGAGCGCCCCTTGAAAGCTGTTAACTAATTAACCAAGGTACGACGCTTAGTTAAAAAATAACCAACATGTGACATCACAACTAGGTTTCTTGTTTATTACATAATCACGAATGTACACATAGGTTGATATCGACTGACGTTCAGCAATTTGCTATATAGTTAAGAGAGAGAAAAGGAGAAATGAAAACAATCTCTGGATAAATAGGGAGACTTGATAGGAAACGCCGCACAGGTGTAGTAATTAGCAGACGGTTAGTATAGTTATAGCTTCGCAGCCATTCGGGACGATATATATGACCTTGAACCAAACGACACTAAAAATACAACTCCTTGTGTCTAGGCAAAAAGAAATAGGTATGGAGGACATAAGGAAAAAGAGAAAGGAGTATAGGAAATATCCAAATAGAAGAAAGTGAGAGAGAGAGAGAGAGAGAGAGAGAGAGAGAGAGCAATCTCGTCATGCGCTGGCGGAGATTTCATGCCAGATCTTTTCGTGGACAAGTCCATGACACAACCAGTCAACCTCACGGACTTTGTCAAGAGTTTCCACGATTTTGCCCACTTCACTAACAAACTCGGGCATTCCGGCACTGGCAAGCCCCTGGCTTGCAGTGGTGGTCATCTTCACTCGTTCTCTGGTGTTTGTGGCGCTTAAACGAGCCAGAATATGGGATCGAAGTCTAGTAAGCATAAGCCGAGCCACTGGATCTGCAAAGGATATGGGGTTGCCCGAGGGATCAGAACCAGCGTCCGATGGGCCTGAGGACGGCCTGACGGTGAAAGACTGGAATGTAGTGGTGACAGATAAACTGGGAGGCGCAAGGGCAGACGCTGCATTTGCTGCGACCAAAGCAGGGCCAACCACGCGCTTTATTGTGCTCAAGAGCTGGGACCTGGCCGCTGTGGGCATCGGATGAGTGGAATCTATGATTGACTGAATACGCTCTGCCTTGATATCCTGCCAGTCTAGGGATAAAATTCGGTCTGCCTCGCTCTTCCATTGAGATCGCACATCGCGTTTCAGAAGATTTTTGGCAGTAAGCAATATTGAAGCAGTAGCGGCAATCTTGAAGCCTTGAGATCGGAGCTGTCCAAGCCTTGCATAGTCAGCATGGAGAGTCTCGGGAATACGCCTTCGGGAAGTGGCTGTGTTGTTCAGCACAAGATCAACCATTCCCTGAGCATAGATCTTGCCCATGACTGGCTGTGAGTCAGTAGCACCAAACATGGCAAGATTCGACTTCCAGAACTCCCTAGTACCCTCAAGTGTAATGGACCCACTCTGTAGATCCCTTTCAAACAAGCGTTGTTCATATTGGGGTGCTTCTTCGATTAACTGAGGCGACACCACCTGGAGCATGAAGTTGGTGTGATCCAGAGAGAGTAGGTCGATTATCCCCATCAGCCGTGAAAGGCGGTCGATTTCGTCTCCCGACTTATCCTTTGCAAACTCTTCAACAACTGCGTCTCGAAACGGAGCACACAGCTTGGAAAGGATGTTCCCCATAAAATCAAAGAAGGTGTCATATGAAAAGGTGCCAGAATTGCACTGCTTTTCAATGTGGGTGGGATCAAGAACTTCGGTAATCAGGTTGTGCAAGGAATTTCCCTGTCTGAGGAAACGTAGTAGTCTGTCTTGGATGACTGTGGCTAAAGCAACAGTCCACTTTGTGCCGTATCCAGCGGCAACTTCTCTTCTCATTATATCACAGACATGATTCATGATCTGTCGGCGGACTTGGGTATAGTGGTCCTGTTCGATGCGGTAGTCTCTATTGATCAGCAACTCGTGGACCAGCGTTCGGTTGTTAGGGAGAGCAGTCAGAACCCTGGTTAGCCGGTCCTGGGGGGAGATTGATTCTTCCTCGAGGCGAGATTCGGGTAGGTTAGCAGTTGCATAGTGAAGCATTTCTTCAAACGGTGGCTTCGATGACTCCGCCAGTGCCTCGGCCGAAGTTGACGGTTTATCAACCGCCCTGGGGATGGTGTTCTCGGTGGCTACATTAGCCTGTTTAGTGCTTTTGGCCTTCTTCAGGGACTTTTTGATCAGTTTCATAGCCTTCTCAGATCCAACGAGACGTTTCAGCCTCGCAAGGAGCAAGGTCTGGTTGTACCGAATACCTTGCTGGTAGTCATCTGCAACACCTCCTGCCCGATCATTCTTGACCGTCTGCCAGATGAGCTCCAGCTCTGTAAACTGAGCAACCATAATCTCGATGAGCACGGTGGAATCACGAGATTTCCAGGCATGGAAGGCAGAGACAAACATGTTGTAGGCCTCTGACAAGGAGAGCATGTTGGGAGACAACGAGACATTGGCCAGGCCTCGTACAGCGATTTTATCAAGCAAATTTTGAAAGATAACAAGCAGCTCCCTGGCTTTGGCAATAAGGTCCTGTTCCTGCTCTCCATCGCTGCTCAGGACGTGCTCTGGAAAGGCTGCAATGACGTAGCTGCTGAGAAAGATGCGGACGGCACCTCTTTCGCCGAGGGCGCCTCCCTGGGTATCTTGCAGGCCACAGAGCCGAAGCATGGCCGCGGTCACATCCAGGGTGGTCTCACTGGCCACCAGGGCTCCGGTTCTCTCAAAGCCTAGTAATCCGATCCTTTCGAGAGTGAGATTCAGCCCCAGGTACTTTCCAACCAGGACTCGTGAGCGATGGTTTCTCCACACCCTTTGAATAACATGGGCGGCCGCAGCTGGGGTAAGTCGTATGGCTGCTGGCTTGGTATGGCCGCCAGCACCGCCGCCGCCGATAACACTTATCCCTTCCGCAGCCGGCGCAGCCGGGACAGTCGGGATGCTTGAGGTACGGCGTCGACGGGGGGTCTCCTGGTAGAGCTGTCTGCGTCTTTCAGCCTCGGCGAACTTCTCGACCATCTCAAGACGGAGCCTGGCACGCTGAGCTGCCTTTCTCTCTTCGGTGTCCTCTGCCTTCTTCTTTGCGCGGCGCACCTCTTCCTCGCACTTTGCGGTGATATCAGCTAGCAGTCTCTCGCGGGTCTTCTGCGCAGCTCGGGCTCTCTCTTCCTTGATCGCAGCGGTTTTGGTGCCGTTTTTCGCCAGAGCCGCACGCAGCCTGACCTTCTCGACGTGAGCGGCCCTGTCGGCCAGACGGGCCTTGCGGGATTCCAGTATCAGGTTTCGACGGATATGGGGGGCCATGGGGTCGCCATGGGGAGCTCCGTGGACGGTCAGATTCGAGTGTATCGACGAGGCCGAGTTGCGGCGGGAGATGGACGGCACGGAGGCACGTCTGTAGGTGGCAGAGACCCGGTTGAACCGCGCTGCAAGACGGGGAGGAAGGGCGTGTCTGGCGGCCGAGTCGTCTGCAGCCATCTCGATGTCCTGGGGGCGGTCTCCGGGTATAGCGACGGGCGCTGGAGCAGTGCTGTGCGCGTCGACGTCGTCGGGACAGGCCATCGTGTCTGTCCTGAGGAGGGAGAGGGTTGCCTGGCCTTGTGGTTGTCTTGCAGCGTGAACCTGCAGCCCAGCAGCAGCAGCAGCAGCAGAGAGCAGAGAGCAGAGAGCAGAGAGCAGGCGGAGCGCAAGACGAGCGAGCGTTCGTCCTCCTGGCTGGTCGCTTTTTTCGCCTCTCGCGGTGTTTCAGGTGGGCGAGCGAGATAAGCCCAGCTGACTAAGCCAGGACGTCATCGCGAGGGCTTTTTAGGTTGCTTTTTTTGTGGCTTTTGGAGAACGACGACGAACCAAGACGGCCAGAGAAGACCAGAGAAGAGAAGACGCACGCAGGACGACAGGATAGTTGGCTATTGAGCAGCAGAGGTCAGCAGGTCGCCGTCCCCAGCAGCGGTACCACTGTCGCCTGGACGCGGCCGCATAGTCAGCGCTTGCAGTGGCCGGAAGTCGCTTGGCTCGTTGCTTTTTTGCGCCCAACTGACCCTCCTCGGGCCCTGCTCGCGATACAAAACCTCCCCCCTTCGACAGGACCGGACAAGGCGAGACAGAAGACGAGAGAAGACGAGAGAAGACGAGAGAAGCCTGTCCGCCAGCCCCCTTTCCGCGCTTGTTAGACAGAGACAGACTCCCGAGACCGATCTTGCGCCAGACAGAGCCGAGAATATTGGTTACGACCAGCCAGCCACCATGGCAGACCACACATACACCTTCAACATCAAGATGAGCTGTGGCGGCTGCTCCGGCGCCGTCGAGCGCGTGCTCAAGAAGCTGGACGGTACGGATGGCCTGGTCCCATTTGTTCTTCGTCGATGCCCTTTCTTTCTTTCTTTCTTTCTTTCTTTCTTTCTTTTTTTTTTTTTTTGCATCTTCTCCCTGCTTGACCATTGAAAGTGGCCATGCTGACTGACTCTTGAGCGTAGGCGTCAAGTCGTTCGAGGTCAGCCTCGATGCGCAAAACGCGCAGGTCATCACCGAGCCGTCTGTTTCCTACGAGGATGTCCTGGCCGTCATCAAGAAGACCGGCAAGACGGTCACCAAGGGTGAGGCCGACGGCGTCGAGATGGCTGTTTGAAGCCGTCCCCGCTCTCTCCGGGCTGAAACATCTGGCCGCGGGGCAGGATGGCTGCAGCAGTGGGAGGAAGTCTTCACGCTGTGCATCTATTTACAAACTACCTAGGTACCTCCATCACAGTACTCAGCAAGCGTTTCCAAAACACGGATCTGCGTATAGCCATCATAGGACGCGCTGGGATGACGATGCGATATTTTCTTCTTCGTCTTCGTCGTCTTATTTTATTATCATTTTTAAATTAACGAGCATACTTCCTGACTTGCCTTGTTTCTTTCCTCTGTTTTGCCCTTTCTTTTCTCTTTTTCTTCTTCGTTTCTTTTTAAGCCCTATGGAGAAGCTTGTAGCAACAAGGAAGGCCTGTCTCGAGATACGGAGCCCGTTAATCTACTCACTGTAGAATCACGCACCCATGGAGAACGAAGGGTGATACGCAGATGCACGACGATGCCGCTGAAATGGGGGCTCGACTCTGTATAGTCTCGTGTTCATTATATTAATATATATATATATATATATATATATATATGTATATATATTTTTATGTATGTACATAAGTATATGTGAGTATACGTCTCGATGGCATCAGCTGTGCCATCTAAAATAAAAATAAAAATAAAAATAAAATGTACAGGAGGAAACGGGGGAGAAGGATCAACAAAGTCAAGATGCGGCCTCCGCAACTAGCTGTTCCTGTCCTGCTCGGCAGCTGCTTTCCGGCAGATGGCACACAGCTCGTCGACAAATGTTTCGTTGTCGTCCTTGACGTAGCCTGCTTCCACGGTCGCCCCGACACTCTGCATCTCAAAGGCCCCCGCGCTGGCTGGCTTTGGCTCCTCCTTGTGCGACACATCCACAGTAATCTGGTTGCGTATCATGATGCCGCCGTTGGTGGGCCGCCAGGTGTCCGACTGCTTACTATTGCCGGAATGTCTGTTGCTCTTCCTCTGGTCGTCGCCGGGATGGATCAAGGAGTTGGCCCGTAGAGACATGGACTGGGCCGTCGAAGGCGGGATGGGTGATCTGTTGCCCTTGAGGTCTTCATCATACAGACAGTGTCCGAATTCGTCCCGTATGTTATCCTGGAATACCGCGTGGTCGGGAATGCCTGGGTATACCTGCTGCTGCACGTTGAACAGCCGCAGAGGAGTAAGGCGTAGATGCGGCGGTGTCGTCCGCGTCAGTAGCCCATTTATGATGTGAAAGGAGAACGCGATACACTGGCCTGTTGCCTCCGCGTGGCCCGGTGACCGGCAGGGGATGTTGATCTGTCGAGACGAGAATTTGGCCTGGCCAAACGTCGGGCTGTCGACCGAGGCAGAGAGATTTGATGCCGCCCCGTATACAGCTTGGCAGAACGTCTGGGCCTCGGGGTCCTCGAAGCCGCCGTTGGCCTTGAGCCACTTCAAGCAGAGGGAGAGCGGCCATCCATCCATCCGCGATAGTATGTCTAGGTGTTGCTGTGTCACTGACTCGATGGGCAACCGCACGTTGGGGAGCAGGTTCGGCGCATCGCCGTATACAAGCACGTCAAAACCAGTCCAGACAGATGGGTAGAGCGAGAATCCCACCAGGTAGACGCCCGGATCGAGCATCTTTTCGGGTGCGGAGTAGTCTCTCATCCGCGTCAGGTTATCCAGCATATCCCGCGGCTCTACCTGCATCAGTCTGGCCAGCGCACCGGAGATGTGATTAGGAGCAGCGAAACGGTACCCGCTCATAGAGAGGTCAATGGTCTCCTGCTTGCTGAGCTGGCGCACTATAAATATACACTGGCCCTTGCCTACGATAGTCGTCGGCGTGGGCGCAGCCTCAGGGTCACCAGTGCGGTATTTGCTGGGCTTTGTTGACTGGGTTCCGGTTAACACAACGTCGTCATAGAGCACTCCCAGCTTTTCCAGAGGCAGATGCAGCTGGTCCGAGAGGCCCTGGGCAGCTATACAGAAAAGCTGCTTGAAGATGAGCTCGAAGTTGATGTTGGTGTCGCCAGTGTCCGGGGTAGTGGTGGAGCCCGGGAAGTATTGTTTCATTGATTCATCTGACTTGATATTGTAGTTCATGCCTCGTATGAACTGTTTTAGATGCGACCAGTTTCGGCTTGCTCTGAATGCCCAGAGGAATGCCGGGTGCACCCTGTTAAATTCGTCATCCGCGAAGCTCTGGCAGAGAAGATAACCCGGTCAGCATATGGACGGCATGGAATGCAGGCAGATGAAGCCGAAAGAAAAGTGAAGGGAGACATACTCGTTCAACATAGTGATTCGTTATTTTGTGAGTTGGAATGCTGCCGTCTGGGGCTACCATGACACTTCCAGAGGAATCGAAGTAGGCACAGGCAAGGGAGAGCTGCTGGACTCTCTTTGCCATTTTCTTGCGCTGACGACCAGCAACCACGGCCAGACAGATCAGGAAAAAGCATGAGCTTAGTGACTATACATACGCAGTTAGTAAATGATGTACAAAATTACAGGTCAAGCTGAGAGGAACAGCCAAGTCGCAAAATGCATACCAGTGTGCAGCAGATGATGACGGCCTGTGAGGAGGAGAAGAGCTGTACGCTTGTACCGTCGGCATTTGTCACTCGATAGATGGTTCCAACGGCGGCAGTCCAATGCATGCCGGACACGGCGCTGGCCAGAATCAGCGCGCAGAAGAGCCGCTTCCACCAGTTGTCTGTCCATGACGCCCTGAGTCTGAAGAACACTCCCAGGGCAGTTATACTGGCGCAGATGGCAATGACGGCCGCGCCGATGACGTTTCCAACACGATAGGTGCACGAGTAGTTTGCGATTCCAAGCTGGCCTACGTAGTGCATGCCGCAGACAGCCAGCCCGGTCAGGGTCCCCGTGGCGATGATGTACCAGTAGCCGGCCCGTTCACTGGCGCCGATGAAGTAAAAGGCGAACAAGAGCACCACTATCGGCAGGAAGAAGGAAGTGACAGTGAAGGAGGACGAGTACGATATCTGGTACTGCAGGTCACCCCTATGGAGCCGGATGGCGCAGTTTCCGATGAAGTGCATGCACCATATCCCAATGCCTCCCATGCACACGGCAGCAGTGATGAGTAGGTACCTGGAGAGAACATGGCGGTTTTTAGCAACTGGAGTGTCAATTCCTGCGGTCCTCCTTACACCGACAGGATAAATATAAGTGATATGACGAGGCTTACCAGTTATAGAGTCCGAGACGAGCTGTTCGCCGATGTAGCAGCTCCAGACATGTCGCACAGCCAACGAAGCTCACGATGTACGATAAGAAGATAAACTCGGGATGGAAGGATTGGTGTACCATCACCAACGACTCGAGGTCGGGGCCATGCCTAACCATGGCTGGAGGAGTATGCTATAGATATGGATATATAGTTATATATAGATATATATATTTATGAGAGGGATGGGCTGCAAAATGGCCAGAGAAGAGAGAGAGAGAGAAAAAAAAAAGGGCCCTCGGAGGATGGATATTCAGGCCGTCCAGGGGCGCGTCATAAGAAGCATGTTATATGCCAATATGGATATCGTCTTAAGAGGAATGGTAGTTCAAGGAGGAGGGAGGAGGTCAAAATCTGGAGATATATTTCTTTCTTATGCCTCGCCCACGACCCCCGTCCCAAGAAACGATAAGCCAAGCTCTAGAACCAGGCGATCGAACCTGTGCCTCTATCTCAGCAGCTTCTGCAGGCTCTGCAATCTCTGCAGTTCTTCTGCTCTTGCGGCTATTGGCAGTGGGACGGAAGCGGAGAGGATCCAGCGCAGTTTCAGTCGGACTTTTTTTTTTTTTTTTGTATTTTGGGATGTCTGGTTCGGCTAAGAAGCTCAACTCCACGATCGAAGAGGGTGTGGTTCTCCTGAAACAATACCGCGCAGAACCCGAGCTCGCCCCCCGCCAGTCCTGGAGACAGATAGGAGAGAGGAACAGCGGCAGAAGAGAGGCACAGGAGGGGGTGGGCAGCAAGAAAAAAGGGCAAGAAAAGATACAAAAAAAAGGGGCCAGAGGGGCGGGCCGGATGGAGCCAGGGTATGCAAGTAAGTCTTGCTCGGTAGCAAGCAAGCTTGGGATATAACCTATATACTTAGCTAGTTAACGGGTTGGATCAGACAAATAGTAATAGTAATATTGGATAAGTATCTCGCAGCGAGCAGGGATGGGACGAGATTGGAGGAGTCCGTCGAGAGAGCTCCGTTCCTGAGCCAGCGTCCCTGCATCCCAGAAGCAGATCGTATCTGACGTCCTCTCTGTCTGTCTGTCTGTCTGTATGTCTGTATGTCTGCCTGTATCTCCGTCGTTGTCCTTCGCCTTTCCCTGCCTCGTGGCTCTCAACGCTGGCTCACGGTTCATGGCTCATGGCTTGACGTCTCCATCGCGGCCACAAGAGACAGAAAAGAGCAACACCCCCGTCCAGCGGACTCGGGGCAAACATCCCAATCCGACTGGCGACGAGGAGGAGCAGCTCCAGCGCGGTGGGAAGAGCAGCTCCACCCCCCGTCGCTCGTTGCGTGCATGTCCCATGAAGACGAACGAAAAAGCGGCCACGACGCCGCCGCCGGCCCAGCAGGAGAAGCGTTGGTTGAATCAATTAGATAAGTAGTCGCTGCCCCCCACCGCAACAGGGTCTTTTCTCGGCCCTGGTTCGCCTGTCTGGTGGCGCGGTGGAGAGGATCCATGGGAAGTCTCGCGCTTGTCAGGATGAGCCCTGGCGCAGAGGGCGGAGACGGGCAGGCAAGCGAAGCTTTTTTTTTTCTGTTTTAATTTGGCAGCGGGCGGGCGTTGGCGTTGGCGTTGGCGTTGGAACGACGTTGAGAGGAAGATCGAGACGCAGGACGGAGAGACGAGAGGATGGCGACAGCGAACTCCGACAGAGGCGATGGCGAATCGCTATATGGCGATGGCGGGCGCAGCGACGTCAACGGGCGAGCTGGCGACTGGAGCTGGGCGATGCAGCCGTTCGTCCGTCGCTGGCGATGGGCTTCTGCTCCCTCTTCTTGCTCGCCTCGTATCGCTGCCAACATCCTGCTCTCGCTCTCGCTCTCGCTCTCTCGCTCTCTTGCTCTCTTGCTCTCGCTCTCTCGTCGGAGTATCTTGCTGCTGTGTGGCGAGCTGAGCAGGCCAAAAGTCAGTCTGCCCCCGGTCGTGTCTCACATGCTGGCCGCGATCGATCCAGGCTGGCGGGCTGAGATGCCGTTGACTCGTTGCTGGCCAGCGAAGAGCCATCAATAATAATGTCATGACCCCCCGCCCCTGGCAGCGCGTTCCTGGGCCTGTCCTGGCCCGGTTCCTGGGACTGGGTGCTTGGGACTGGGACTGGGACTGGGGCCTGGGTCGTCATTATTTGGGAGATTTGACGGCTCGTATCGCGAGATTTGAAGAAGATCAGGCTCGCAGTTCATGCAGCCAGACGCCACAGCCCAACCTCGGCCGAACCGGCAGCGACACTTACTGGAAGTGATAATAATTGATGATGATGATGATGATGATGATGATGATGATGATGACGTATTTATGTGTAAAAAGGGATATAGATATATACACGCTCGCCCGCCTCTATTCCCGCATGAAAAACGCCGTGCTCAATCGATGATGCAAGCAAAACATACAAGCCAACCCCTCCCCCGTCATGCATGCGCGGACTGCCGCGACTAAGTAAGTACTGCTACAGGAACTGCCGGTGAGTGTATGGCTGCTGGCTGCGGATGGGGCCGTTTGAAGGGCCCAGCTCGGGCGCGGTCCAGGTGCGAGTGAGCGTAGAGGTCATGGCCGATGACTCGGAGCTGCGTATCGACGTCGGCGGCGGGGGAGATCGATAAGTCCGGAAAGCGGAGGCTGCACTAGGATAGTAGGGTCCAGCTGCTGCTGGCGCTGGCGCTGGTCCGGGTGGCCGATCACCGTCCACTATATATGTATAGGGCTGTTTCTCGACATAGGCATAGCCATAGCGGCTGCTGCTACCATTGTCCTGCATGAGAGCAGGCTCCCGGGTTTCCAAGGGTGTCATCCCTGCTGGATGATGAAGACGGTGAGGATGATGTTGTTGTTGATGATGATGCCGGCCATCCTCGATCCGAGTCTGCTTTGGCTTTGCAAGATATAACTTGTCAGCACGGATATTACAAGGGATAGGGAGGGTCAAAAAGAAAAGAGATCCTGGGGAAGATCTCCAGAAAAGCGGGAGAGTGAGAGAAAGAAACAAAAGGTAAATCAATAAAGGACGAGTTGGAATGAGGTCGTCTCGCTTCTTCATTCGACTCTCCCTTGTAATTACATACCACAGAAGCCCGAGTTTCCACAGGTCGATCATATACGCGAACCTGCGCCAAACGGTTGTCGGTATCTGTAGGATAAGCGACCAGGCGGGGATTCAGGCTGTGTCTCTGTCGGATCACTATTGCTGGGTTGTCAGGGTACGGATACCATGAAGCTATCCTTCTTGGTGCATCTACTGGGTTAGTCACAGCCATAGCTGACTGGTGAGAGGACGATGATACCACGCCTCGCTCCCTGTTGTGATGTTCTCCCACATGGTGGACATATCGCTGCTCAGGGTCGCCCTGGCCAGGATGGGCTACTCGCACGACCCTCGGCCTATCCAATAATGGAGAGCGCGTCATGTTTTCTAGGTTCCGTAGCGGCTGGGATTGCTGGTGTTGATGGTGTTGGCCTCCAGATGAGGGACTCCAGGACGGCTCATCCAGATGGGGTACATGGCTATTGTAGGACGGCATCTCATTCCGTACTGTGGTGGGCAGCAGTCTTTGCGGGGAGTCGAGGGCACGGGAATACCTGGAACCATCCCAGTGTCCCTCCTGCTGCCTTGCATGCTTGTCTAATTGCGAGGGAGGAGGCCCGTTCTCAGTGGATCTCATCTGCCGGGATGCTGGCGGGCCGGTCATCATCATTCTCAACCTCGGGCTGTTTCTTGGGATGCTATCCGACCTGTCTGGTCGGCTGATCGGAGCCATCGGGCTCTCGATCGATGGAATTATAGGGTAATCCCGGGACTCAAGACGGGACCCTGGCTGGGACTGGGGAGGCGGCGGAGACAGCCCAGGGTGAGCAAGTCCAGACGGAGGATAGCTGAGTCTCGACTGCAGACGGTTCGCTCTCTGTAGGTTAGAAGACGCACCAGGGCTCTGTCTGTAATTATAGCCTACTTGAGGCCGTTCAATGGCTGACGAGAAAGGGGAATGGTCAGGAAGTTGGCGGTGCCGCTGCCGCTACCGTTAGTTCTGCACACTACAAAAATGAATATACGCCACAAGCATTCCGAGGATCCTTACCTCAGGCTCTGTCTCTTTCAGGGCCGTGATTCTTCTTGGAGTGTAGGGGTTGGCAGGTTGGGCGTCATCTGTAACAACATCTCTTCTGGTACTACTATCAGTAGCTCTTATAACTGAACAATCCATGGATGGCGATAACCGAACTCGGTGGTCTTCCCCCCTGCCGGGGAATCCCTGCCGTTGTTCGACCTGTGAGTATCGTGGAGAGCGTTGTTCTCTAAATTCTGGCACAGCAGAGGTAGCAGGAGCTCCGTTTACAAGATGGCTATACCGAGTTCTTGCTCGGTCCCATGCCTCATACCTCCGGAACCCTCTGTGATCATTGGTTCTCCGTGCGGAATGTTGGCTAGGGGTATCAATAGTGATCACGCTGGGAGTAGAAGGGTTTTGCCTGGAATTCTGTGGGGCGAAAGAACGGGTAACAAAGTGGCTATCCCTCGGAGTTCCATAATTAAGTGGAATCTGTCTCTCTGTGGTATTCCTGGGAGCTAGTTCCATGCTCTCTCTAGGGATATCATCATGAGGACGAGGTGGTGGAGGTGGCAGTGGTAATTCCGCAGCCTGCTCTTCACCATCTCGTTCATCGTCTTCATCGTCAGATATAACGATGACTTCACGGAAAACATCTTCAAGTACAGTTGTACCGTTTTCATCATCGCCTCGCCACAGGACTAGCTTAGCAAGGGTGGGTTCTTCGACCGACGCCCTGGCTTCCTGAAAGGAGGTCATTTTTAGCAACCGGTCATAACTAGTGTAGAGATGGCGAATATGAGCCACTACTGCTAGCTGAGCCCGGCGTGCTAACGGAAGCTCAGTTGCTGTCCCAACCCTACGTTTTCCCTGAACATAACAGTTAGCAGCGAACGCAACCGTGATGGCTGGCGTACCTTTTTAAAAGCCGTTTTTACAATCTGGTTCAGGTCTTTGGTAGGGATGTTAGGGAACAAATCTTTGATTGCATCCCTCGCCTCTGCGTTGATGGTTTCCTGTGACTGCTCCGAGCTTGCACTTTTGTTACCTTGGATCTGGTCAGGGCGCTGGTTCTGGTACGCTACCACTCTCCCACTGGATGAGAGGAAAAAACCCCGCTCCATGCATATTGAAGCCACCACAGCACTCGGGAAATGATAACCAATTCTGTGGACATGTTGAGAAAGATCATGCACTCGTTGATGGGGGGTCGTCTAAAAACCACAAAATACAAAACTGTCAGCAACCAGGTATATATAACGCAGTTAAATTTCTTCCGAAGGAAAAGCACGAACCGACACAGTATAAACTTTGTATCCATCCTTCCGGCACAGCTCCTTGCATCCGTTAGTGAACTCCGGATTTCCTGCTGGAATAAACGTGTATCCTGGAGGCGGTTTGGTCTCAAAAGAAATCTACCCTTCACTTAGAACTGGCTATACGGGGCGCACAGAGCACTAGGAGTAGACAGCACATACGGCAATGCGGAGTTTCTTCTTCTCTTGCGTGATGCTTTCCAAAATAATTTTGTGCTTCCGCACGGCGGCTTTGGGCAAGGTTTGACGAGGACGCATAATCCCCCTGGCCGCCGTCGAGCGGCATGGTATCCGAGTCATCGCTAAAATATCTTGTTCCCTAAAGGTCAACTAGTCATGGCATACGCCTGTTTGTAGAAAAAAAAAGAGCGAACCAAAGGAGTGACAATAGTAATAATGTCAAGCTACCGCATCCGGCTTCTGTTCTCTCTTTTCTTTTATATTCATCAAAATGATGTGAAACAGTGGCCGTATGGCCTGGTAAGGCGGAGAAGCAATTGCAAGGAGCGGATATGATGGTTTGTCCCAGGCTAGGAAACGATATCATCATCCAGGTGTCTTGCACGTAGTCACAAAGTGGAAGGATACCCGTATGTTCTATTGAGGGCTGCTATCCTTCAAAAAACGGCTGTAGAAAGCAGGCAAAGTCAGGACGCAGAAGCTCAAGAAATTTCCATTTTTACAGAAATTTGGCCTTGACCAGCTGCAGCAACGACATCATGGGCTCGTTTTTGCGAGTGTTGGGCTCTCTCTTGTATCTCTCTTTCAGTCCCTCAAGTCGATTGTCGTTGTTGTTTGTTGCTTGCGCTGCGTTTCTCTCCCGCGGGTTTTCGTTTCCCGCTCCTGACCTCGTGACCTCACCCACGCCGGGCGGCAGAAAATAGTCACGTGACATTTGATGAGTAATCACTGCATTGTGACTGGACTGGCTGAAACTTCAGCTTCGACTTGAGGCTGAACTAATGAACGTATAGGCACTTAGTTGTTGGACTGCTACAATTCAAGAGATGAGCTAGTTATTATTATTCAAACTACTCTAACGCCTGAACTCAATGGTTATTCCGGGGTTCAAAACCCGTCCATGTCAATGTTAGATACTGTACGATGCGATCAGCTTGGAAAGTTGGTCGGCCTCAGTAGCATAGTCAATGGGTGTAGCTGCATAAACATTATACCGGGTTCTGCAGGGGGTAGAGAGCATATTGGCGTCAGCGTGAATTGCAGCGGCATGGGATACAGAGTGGGGCTCTTACCGTTGTTGCTCTTGATAGGTATCCAGCTTTGCCCGGCACTTAAAGTTCCATGTACAGTAGGTTGCGCCTTTGGTTATTTCATTTGCAGCTGCATCATCTTCCTCCTTAATTTTCATCAGCTCATCAGCAGTCATGCCAAATATCATCTGGCCGGCTTCATCGAAGCAGCTCAACCAGATTTGGCCAGTATGGTCACAGGCGTTGAGTGAAAGTATGTAGCGATACTTGGGATTGGCGTACGATCTTTCGCATCGCTCACAGTGCCACTGGTCCAAGTCGCCTCTAGTCACCTTCTTATTCTTGCATGCATCATTGGGACAGGCAGGGTAGCACAAATTGTCCTTTACGTGGATCACAGTGGCCTTTAGCGAGAAGCTTTCAAAGCTATCTGCGCTTGGAATTTCTTCGTCTCGAATCTCAGAGATTGTTTTGAAAGTGGGCCACGAGCCACCGCCGCCTCCAGTAGTTCCGGAGGAGTAGGCGGTAAAGGAATTTGATTTTCCTTGAGCATCATACCAGCCCTTCAACCTGTGCGCTTCTTCGATGTCAGGGTCAACTGTCACTGTGCCAGAGCTCAGTAGACTCAATGTGCGGCCCCCGAAATCGGATACCTTAACTCCTTTAAATGCAACAACGGACTCAGGAGGTGTGTCAAAGTTAGTGGCTGTATTTCCCCATACTGTAAGACGGACGGAAAATCCAGAATTATCAACAAGCGTAAGCTCCCGCTTGTCGTATGGCTTTCCCGTAGTTTTAGAAGTCACCTGAGAAGTGGCATCAACGTCTTTCAATATCCCAAGTACGTCAATTGTCGTTCCCTTGTCAATTGATTGCAAATTTCCTAGGCTAGTAAAATTGAAGCGAATCTGTGGAACATCATTTTGATCTTCGGCCTAGGTATAAATATTAGAGAGAATTCTTGGTTTAAACTTTGGGTACGCGCTTGCTTACCTTTTCAACAACCGTGTCTCTGTCGAAAGTGAGTTCATAGTCGTTGTTCACGTTACTAAATTCTTTCTTTGCCATCTTCACTGTACAAGGACTCGAGATGTAGTAAACAGCGCCTTCTTCAAAGATAGGGTAGAGTAAATCACACTGATCTTTGAAGGCGGTAGCCCTGATTTCACCACTGTCATCCAGCAGGTTGACACTGAAAAGCTTTCCTTCTCCAAATGTGTTCTTCCATGTCTTGATGTTAGATTTGTGCGTACAACGAGCTTTAATAGTCCACTTATTGTTAGCAAATGGGGACAAGGCCTCAATAGAGAATATGTTTGCATTGGAGGTCATGCCAGATGGCCGGGACCGCTGAATATTTTGAAAGTGTTGTGGAGGATTGTGCGGCTGTGGTGCGTTATAGAACTCGTTACTGGAAAGAGTGGTGGATTGGCCCCCCATCTCATCTCCGGACTTTGGTTCTAGAGGTTTCGGATCTCCAATTCTTTCCGCCTCGCCCAGAGCGCTGAGGACTTCGAGGCCCATGATTATGAGAAGACTATAAGTGATTTAGTATACCAGTCTAAAATTGGACGCAACAAGCTCACTCACTGTTTGCCTTTCACAACGCTGACCTGGAAATTTGTCAATCGGACAAAGGAGCCACGTTGAAGTATCCCATCCGTCACATAGCTGTTTAATTCTACGCGAAAACCAAGTAGTTAGGTGACGAATATACCAAGCAACTAAGCCGCCAGAAATACATACGGGTAGGAAGCATGGTTCGAACAAAGTGGTTCACATCACTGAAGACCACACCGTAGCGATCTTGTTCCCGTACAACCACTGGCTTAATTCGCAGACACTGTAGTATTGGTTGGGGTACATGCGGTTTTGTGCTGTCGAACATAGCACTGTGAAAGGTGTTGGTTAGCCTAGGCTAACCACTTGATTCGGGGGTTCATTACCTCAAGGCGCCCACAGATATTTGGTTGGCCATCTTCAAAGGCGTAAAGAGAACAGTGCCGTCAGCGTCTTTCAGTTCCCAGTGATCCGCTGGTGCTGCTGCGTGGAGAGGCTGAGGTTGACTGTGTTGAACTTCCTGTTGAAGACGAAGACGCGTCGAAAGGGCGTTTTGGTGGGGGTTTAGCTAGTGAACTAATAATGAGTTAACTGACTAACCACTTAGAAAAAACTTATCGCGACGCGTTTTTGACAGGTACAAGCAAATTTCATTTCACGTGATATTGTTTGATTATCTAATCGAGTTCTTGAGCCTGCCTGGACATTCCTAGGCGGACCTTTGATAGGTAGACTAACATTTGATATCTTCCATTTGCTGTGCGTCAACACATCGTGATTTCTTGGAGAGCTATGGGTAAGGCGAACGCTGTTTGAATCCTCTCGTACCTCAGAATGGTCTCGGGCTCTCGGCTAGCTCTGGGCCCAGTCTACTTGATTGCTATTCAAGTGGTCTCTCGTGCCCTCACATTCTTAGCAAATCAAATTCTCTTGAGACATATCACCCCTTATGCATTCGGTCTTGCTTCACAGATTGAGTTATATTCAATCACTGTGCTGTTCTTCTCGAGAGAAAGTATCAGACTAGCCGCACAGCGTCAGCCACCAGAGATCACAAAGTCTGCTGGCATTGACGCAACCGATCAGCGGCCTGAGGATGCCAAAAACCAAGGACAAAATGCAGGAAGCCAAGCTGTTGTGAACATTTCATATGTTCCGATAGCACTCGGTCTTCCGATGGCATATGCATTTGGCGTGCTCTATCTAAACTTGGGCCAAAGAGATAGGACACTTGGCCATGTTGAAAGAATAAGTTTCTTAATAGTTCAATTGGCCACTGTTTTGGAACTGCTATCAGAACCTCTCTTCGCCGTGGTTCAACAGAGAATGCTCTATGGTACAAGAGCAAAAGTGGAGATGATTTCTTCAGTGGCTAGGGCATTCTTTAGCTGTGCTTCTGTATTACTTATCAGCCGAAGTTATGTGGATGCAGGAATCCTGTCCATTGCCCTTGGCCAACTCGGATATGCCACCTTCTTGCTTGCAGGGTATTTTATTTCCGCTAAGCCAATCGCACAGAAATATGCGTTCAATTTGTATCCTGTTCGTATTTCCTACATGTAAGTCTGCATTTTGTCCCTTCATACAAATGCTCGTCATGGCTAACATCAACACCAGTAATCACACCAATTATATTTTCTCTTTCATTCCACAGCATTTATTAGCATTAAGCATGAACTTGTATATGCAGTCGGTTGCAAAACATGTCCTCACACAGAGTGACTCAGTGATCCTTGCGTCGCTGGCAACTCTGGAGATTCAAGGGCAGTACGCGTTGGCTTCAAACTATGGTGGCCTAATCGCTCGGATGGTCTTCCAACCCATTGAAGAATACAGTCGCAACCTTTTCAGCAAACTTCTGGGAATACGAGAAAGTGGGCGGATTGTTGATAAATCAGTCACGGCTGTAAAATCACAATTCATCAATATCCTACGTGGATACAGCATACTTTGTGTTTCAATTGCCGCCGTCGGTCCTGCGGCTGTTCCTCTCGCGATAAAACTAATTATTGGCTCCCATTGGGACTCTCCAGAAACTCAACAAGTTTTGTCCTTGTACTGCTATTATATACCATTTTTGGCAGTTAACGGCATTACCGAAGCATTCGTCTCCGCTGCAGCTACCAACTCTGAGCTACGGTTACAGACCAAATGGATGGGGATATTGTCGGCAGTCTTTGTTGTTGCCGCATATGTGTTTCTAAAAATCACACAGTCAGGGGTATACGGGCTTTTATGGGCGAATCTGGTTAATATGACTGCCCGTATAATCTGGAGCAGTTTCTTCATTCAGCGATTTTTTGAGAAACATGACAGCAAACTCCATGCCAGGGAAATTCTTCCCAGTTTAGGTGTCTGCATTGCAGGGGCTATTGGCTGGCTATCTCTGGGATATTCAAGCGTTCCTGGCAAACTAGATCTGGGAAACCTGACTAAAGTCGCAACCACAGGATTGTGTGTTGGTTCTACCATGTAAGTGTCAGCCTCAACTCATGGTCTACTTACTTTTAACTAATGCACAGTAGTCTGTATCTAGAGCGAGGGTATATTCGGCAACTTATAAACCAAGTGAAGTCATAAAGTAACAACCACCTAGGTAGGCGCTGTATAGATTTTACCAGCTTCTAACCCTGGTGGTGAGGCAAGCTCCTTATCAGCACGTGATATATCTTATTTCTGGCGAGCCCACCATTCTTATCTCCATTTGTAATCCTTGCCACCTAACTTTCAGTTATCAGTCATACAAAAAATTGCTCTCGTGGTAGTTCATTTCTACACCCACGACTCTTCTTCCTATTATACGGCTCTTGATATCGTACAAAGTGACTCCCAAAAGCGTCTACGAATAATGTCGCCTGCGGCCGTCATGAGTGGTTTACCCCGGGTGTTGCTACTTTCCCCGCCCTCCCTCTCATCAAACCCTGACAAGCTAGCCGAGCTTATCAATCAATATGATAAAAACGCCAGAGATTTGCAAATGCTAGACCGTCTCGCCGCGGGTCTTGTATCTCTCCCGGAGTCAACCTACAGTCTAGTTTTGCTGCTCACAGGCATCGATGGAACAAATGCGGAAGGCGAGCGATTGGTGGGACGAGACACACTACAGCAGATCTCTCGAGCACTACAACCCGGCGGAGTAATGAAATATCAAGATGGATCTTCTACCGCCATTAATGAACCAACTCGCACTGAAGCAATATTATGCGGATTAACGATTAATGATAATGAGGAGCTGATGAAACCAGCATTTGAAGAACAATCGGTTTCATTGCCATTTTCGTTAAACAAAGGCCGGAAGCCCAAGAAAGATACCAATTCAAATAAGAATGAACAGCAGCCAGCAGTACTCCAAAACAACATAGTGATGTTGGATAACAACACGAGTGATGTGTTTAATACCCCAGATGGTGACGACGATGAAGAATTAATCGATGAGGATGAATTAATCGATGCGGATGAGCTTGAAAGACCCATTATACAACGTAAGGCCGAAATTCACCATAAGCACATATACTGTTTAAGATTAACTAACAATTTATAGCCCCAGAGTGTAGGCCTAAAGCTGGCAAACGCAGGAGGGCGTGTAAGGATTGTAGCTGTGGGCTAGCGCAGAAACTCCAAGCAGAAGATAAGCTTCAGCGCGCAAACGCGGACGAGAAGCTATCCGCGTTAAAATTGAACTCTGGGGAAATAGCAGAAGTAGATTTTACAGTTCAAGGGAAAACTGGAAGTTGCGGCAACTGCTCCTTGGGAGACGCTTTCCGTTGCGACGGTTGTCCGTACATTGGCCTACCACCGTTCAAACCAGGTGAAGAGGTAAAACTATTCGATAATGACGTGCAATTGTAGAATGCAATTACGCACCTCTGAGATATAGCCTGTTATGATTTACAAACTTCCTATGAAATATAGCAAAGGTCCTAACATAAACTGGGGTCCGTAAGGTAGTCCTTTTCTTTTCTTTTCTTTCTTTTTTTTTGTATGTTGTAAGTGAGCATCTGAATTTGTGCATCACAGCTCATCCTCTTGATCCATATCCGAGGGTTTCAAAAGTCCGCCTATCTTTATCGCTCGGTCTCGCTCAGCAGCTTTGGCTTCTTTCAACTCCTGTTCCCTTTCTTCAGCATACAGCTCCGTGTTGTCGCCAGCGAACTCCTTCAAGGAGATAAGGAAGTCTCTTAGATGGGTTTTGAATTTGTTGAAGTCATCATTGATGACAAATAGACCAGTAACAAACTGCCTTGTTTGAGCCCTACAACGTTGTTAATATCAATAAGATATTTGATCAGTATAGGAAGGGGTACGGCATACTCTTGTAGGTTCTTGAAGGCACTCTGGAGCAAATTCACGACATACTCCTGGAGGAAGTCTCTATTGGAAGTTCCAGCAGGAGCCTGGTCTGGGGCATAGATGGGATCCCGAATCTTGTCTGATTGCACGAAATAGAACATGCGAGCAAGAAGCATTGCCTGAGATTTGAACCCTAGAATCGAAATTACGGATCAGTACTTGCACCTGTCAACAAATATAGATATATAAAGTAACATACCAGCCTTATGATCAGTGTCAGTGAGCACGAAGAAGACATCTTGTAATATCGGAAGATAAAATTGTCTGAAGAAAACGCTTGACGTCTGGGGGTCGGAGTCCGCCATGTTGTTCATCAACTCAAGACACATGGTGAGTCCGGTGTTCTCGACTTCTCTGTTGTCGTGCTTGCTAGCCCACATGCACGAATCAATGACAAATTTAAACTGGCTGGTATCTAGTTTCAAAAGGGCGGAGAAGCAGTATAGGTTGATTGCCTGCAGCAACTTGAAAAACCCTACACGGTGCTCAGGATATTCATGGAAGTCTTTGTTGATCATTCCAAGCGTACATTCGAAGACATTTTCCATAATAATTGGAACTTTGTCATCCATGAGGTTCTACGTATGACGTTAGCAAGTGATGTGCAATTAGGGTATATAGAGCTTATGGTATGTCAAGAAAGTTGCGAAGGTTGGGCGTGTTGCATAATGTGGACACATACGTGTAATTTGTGGATGATTGTTGTCATCACATTCAGCACCTCTGCTTCTCTGGCGTCGGGAACATTCCGGTTGTAGTCAAGAAGAACAGCCTCCAGAAGCGGTGGGACCATGCTAGAGTTGACCATCTCGAGATCGTCAGCCTTCTCGACATAAGTGTCAATAAGCTTCAGTATCTCCTTTTTGATTGTTCTCAACCCTCGCACTTTCGGCGTTTTAGTAGCATATCCCGTTGCTTTTACAAATGTCAGTGAGCGCCAAATGGAATAAAAACTGGAGTCAAAACTAACTGTCTGCAGCAATGGCATCCGAAATAAGCTGACTCGATGCCCGGTACATGTTGAGCATATCCAGATAAATGCGTCCGATCTGCGAATAGAAGTAGCTGCCAATTGAGGTACAAGCAGCTACGTTGGTCTTCATTATATTTCCAACAATTTTTATGGTTTCTGCGTTCTGAAGTGTGGATGGGTCCTGGGTTGCCTGGCTGATGATTGAATCCCATGCAGCATTTGGAAGAGCCATGAGATTTTCAATTAGACGATCCTGAACGCCTTTCTGGCCTTGAGCCGAAATCATATAGCCACAAGCTTCATAAAAGGTGTGGACTTGCTGGGGAGACAGGTCACAGGTGATTTTTCTCATTGAACCCACGATCTCGTCTATAAACGGTTCGGTCTCACTAGGCTGCAGCACAACGAAATGCCGCCGGCATTTGTTCGCGATCTTGATGAAGGTGTCACACGCCATATCTTGGACACCTGTTTTTTCCATATAGTTAGCAAATGATAACCTTTCGGTCCTTGACCAGTTGGGGACCACCACAAACCTTCGTGAGTCTCGTGCATGAATTCAAAAAGCTTGTTGACAACCGTTTTCAAAAATTTCCAATGTGCCTTCAAAAATCTCGGGTATTGCCCAACAATATACATAATGTTACTCGCCACGACCGCTTTGTTGTCTTTTCCACGCTTCATTTCTGTCAAGCCGAGAAGATCTTTGATAACAGTTACGAGAAACCTTTTCTCGGTCTCCTCATTCATGGCTCCAGAGATTGACCCAATGGCCCAGCAGAGAGTGTTGCAATTGGCCCAGGACCACTCAGTTCCATCAACCTGTTTGGCCAACTTGTCGGCCATGATGTTTTCTGTGTCTACTACATCCAAGTGAGTAAGGTAGACAAGGCACTCCCTGGTGGTTTTGTATAGCTGAATAGTATCACTCTCTTTAACGAACTCCCGGACGATTTCACCTTCATCGTTCTCGACAATCAGTACTTCCTCTGGTCTTACCATCTTCTCAATCATAACTGTTCTCAGGCTAGTGAGGACTTCTTGGTATTTATGTTTTCGAAGAGGATAGTTGGCCAGGGTGCTTGGATGGGGGGCACCGCCGTTCGATAGTCCGCTCACCCCCATACTGACAAGTGGGTTTATATCAGTGATGGGAAGCTGCTGCATCTCTTCATACAACTCCTGGACCAACCGCGTCCAGTATTCCAGGCAGATTTTAAAAATTTCTCTGTCATCAATCTGGCTAATTCGGATAAGATAGAAGTGGGCATGTGTGAGGTAATCTCTATTGGGGAGTTTCTCGATAAGCTGTAATATGAAAAGTTAGAAAACAAGCGATCCAAGATAAGTAAACTTGTACGGGGTACTTACATGTAGCCTGACGCTGAAAAAGTTGCAAAGGAAAAGAGCAAGGTTGAGGACAAATTCTTGGTCCCGAGAGTTGCTATTCGCATAAGTTTCCCTCAAGTCCAGAGATAGAGGGATGATCTTGGATACAGTTGTTAAGAGATCTGTGAATATCTGGACAAGTTTCTCGTCATATGAATATTGCGGGCCAATTTGAAGACTTCCGATCTCAGTGAGGCACTTGAGTGTCACGTTGCGGAACTCAGGGACGTCTAAGAACCGTGTCAGGAGAGTGTTGATGATGGGCGTTTCAAAGACATATCCCAGTGGTATCCAGTTGAGAAATCGCAGCAGAGTTTCCAGGGTAGCTTTGATTAAGCTGCTTTGGTTCGCAGTATCCAGGACTTCTGAGCAGAGTTGGAAAATAGCGGAGAATTCCTGACACATGGTTGTCTTTAGGTTCCTGGCCTTAGTTGACGTCATCTGATCCTGGGAGTAATCGAAAACTTCTTCAGAGAGCAGGCGGAGGATGGCCATATTGTTTTCGCATATCGATAAGCTCGTGTGGCATGATGATATGATTTCGTTGATAAAGGTTGGCCAGTTGTGAGGCCATTCTTGTTTCAAGATAGATACCAGGACGAGGTTAAGTTTGTTGAGAAAGGCCCGCTCGCTCTTCAGCTTCTCCTCCGTTTTGGAGTGCTCGATGATACAATTGACGATGAAATTTCGGATACCTAATGGCAGTTTTGTCAGAAGGGATATTATATAGGCTCCTCTGCAAGTCGAATGTCCATACCTTGACACTGTTCGCGAGGAAGCACCTTCCATCGTGTCATAATCACATCGTCGAGGACTTGAAGAGCAAGGTCTAACAAGAATATGTTAGCGCTAGAAACTGCCCGACGGTGGGCAGCAGGCGGAAGAAGGCTTACATTTAGTCTGGACATATTCGGATTCCTGAAGGATATTACCCACGAGCACCCATGATTCGGGATTTTGTTTAAACTGAATTGATCCGGTTAGAATGGTATGTTACGCCGAAAGACAGGACACTCTCCACCAATATGTGCATACCTCAGTAAGAGCTTGTTGTGCTTGTTTTTGCTAGAGAGAGAGAGAGAGATGAATGATTTAGCACCAATTTGTCGTTTACTTGCGCGAACAATCCGCTATGACGGCAACTGTGGTGGACTTACAGCTTCGCCTTTTCCCTCATAGAAGGCCCGAACGGTGTTATCTAGCTCCCGGATAGAGACCGACATGGCGCATCAAATGTCAGGGTTAAAGGGGGGACAGGCCCAGATCTCCAGCACTGCCGTCCAAAAAAAAAAAAAAAAAAGGAAGTCCGGCCGGAGCAAACGAGCAGATAGATGGTGTTACTGTCTTCGTGATCTGCCGATGGAGGTATGGCTGGGCCGTGGGTGGGAGGGAGCACAGAGCACGTTAAAACTAAAGCGGAGAAGGAGGTGAAGGAGCGAGGAGAGGAGGGGCACAGAGCGAGGGAACGCTGGTGGATAGCAGCGGCCAGGCAGTACGTGATAGATTCGCAGGCGACGAGACGAGCTGACCGTTGGTGCAATGCAGCGGGATGAGGCCCTGTCAGGCGAAAGAAGGCTGTGCGGTCGATGGGCACAATACTGTCTGGCTGAGGATGTCGCTGCTCGTCAAGGTTGTTGCCTTTGACGCCAAAACAAAAAAAGCGCCCATCCCACCCCCCAAAACAAATGGCGGGTTAGTAAGCAGGCTCGGGCTAGTTAGTCAGCGAACGACCACCCCAAATCCGACCTTCCAGCTTACTAACTACTGTCTGTAGCTACTGAGGCTGACTTGACCAACGAGTTAGCTATGTAAGTAATTAGGAACGAGACCAAGGGCTGCAAAAGTACATCGACTAGCTGGCTGGTTGAAAGACCGCAGGCTGCTTCTCGGAGCGTCAGCTAATCGGGCAGAGTCCAAGCCATGGGCTTATTTTTAGGGGCCGCAGTTTAAAAACGGAGTTAGGAGAGAGTAATAGTAGTCTACAGCCGGCTTGAGAACAGCCGTGATAAAAAGAGAGCCCCGAGACTCCGTTGAGTCACCTGCAAAACGTGTCCCGCAAGGGCCGCGGCAGAGCTATTACTGGACTCACCTGTTGGCGGCTTATTTCGGGCACGGCGCTAGTTAGATATTGTTTTGCGCTACATCTTACCGACAGAGTTACAGTTACCGTGATAGCCGAGCTTGACCCAAAGCTTGCTTTGAGTAACACACTCCATAATGCTGAAGACGGCCAAATTGAAGGCTGCTACGTGACATACAGCCGATACAACAGGTTCAGATAACCGCAGTTCAGAATGGCCCTCCAAAGTAGGTCACACCTGCAGGAATGTTATGTTGCGTTCAAATTACGCATAAAAAATAACAGTTCATTGGATAGGTGGGTTTAGAAAACCTGTGATATACTTAGACGGTTAATAAATGATATTGATTGGAGGCTTTTTTTTCATAATCATAACATCAAAAGTCAAAAAAAAAAAAAAAAAAAAAAAAAAACATAACCAACACTTCGTTCCTGCGTAAGGTGCGCTTATGGGGTGGGAAGACACAAATCGCTTTTTAATATAACCGGGGATATGTAACGAACTATTATGATCGATATTATAGATGTGCATGAACTCTTGGCTTTGATGCAGTGTCTTCGCCATTCATGTACCTGTCCCAGGCCTTGGATGCTTCGGCAAAGGCATCATAACTGAAGAGGTAAGCCTGGAACTTGGGATCAATCCAAGGAATAGGGTATGACTCAAAGGGGCTTCGTTGGTAAAGTTTGGTGTCCCTATTGCGCTGGCCGGGGCCATCTTGCATGTGCAGTATGTGTCTCAGCGCGGAGCTGCTCTGTACAATTATGGAGGTGCGTTCTTTGCGCGTGGCCTCATAAATAGAGAGAAGATCACGCAGCTGAGAGCTGTCTTTGATGCGTTCGAAGAGGGTGCCGAGTGCAGCACCATCTTCTATAGCCTGAGCGGCTCCTTGGGCGCTGGCCAAAAACAATAATGTCAGAAAACTAGTCTAGGCCGGAGGAAAGGGGGTACAAAAACAATTAATAATAGTGAGGATGCTTAAGTAGGAAAAAGGCACGCACAGGTACGGTAGAGTGGCGTGGCAGGCATCACCAAGCAAGACAAATTTCCCACTTGGATGGGACCAGGAGTCCATCTCTCCGCTATTCCGCAGCCGCCACTTCTGCGTCGTCTTGACCAGGCCGAGCAGAGACTTTAGCCGCGGGTCCCAGTTCTGGAAAAAAGTTCTCATCTCGTCCGGGTCAGCATCGGCAAGGTTCACGGTATCCGGTAGATCATCCGGACAGACGAGGACGAGGTTCAGCATCTCCCCGCTCTTGAGGGAATAGCATACGGCATGTCCATTCGGGCCAATCCAGTGGGTCATACCGGGACTATCAGCCAGGTCAGCGAGTTCCGAATGGCGCTTGACATCCTCTCCTCGCAC
This sequence comes from Trichophyton schoenleinii, assembly GCA_018357685.1. Classification (NCBI taxonomy): domain Eukaryota; kingdom Fungi; phylum Ascomycota; class Eurotiomycetes; order Onygenales; family Arthrodermataceae; genus Trichophyton; species Trichophyton schoenleinii. Next base: position 2,026,673 of record WOFF01000001.1, read on the forward strand.
AATGATGCGATAGGCCATGTCTCCGGTCATTTGGGGATGATAAGCGTGGCCGAGCAGGGCCTGACGGCAAACGGACCGAAGACCATCGGCACCAATGATCAGGTCGGTGTGGAAATCTGGCTTGCCCAGCAGGTGGACGGCGGGGGAGTCGAAGTCGATGCCGATGACGGTGTTGTCTAGGCGTACGTCAACTCCGAGCCTGCCTGCCTCGTTAAGGAGGATGCGGTGGTAGTCTGCCCGGTGGATATGAAGGTATGGCACGCCATATCGTTCAAAGGTATAGGGGAAAGCGTTCTGGACGCATAGCACTTTGCCAGTTCGGTACGATCTAACAATGAAGTCCCTCGGTCGAACGGCCGCTTGTTCTACCTCAGGGAGGAGCCCCCATTTCTGGAGAATATACGAAGCATTGGGGGGGATCTGTATGCCCGCACCAACCTATATCTACCAGTTTAGATATATTTGCTTAAGAAGGAAAGAGGGCAAAGACAAACAGAATCAATGAAAGGAGAAAGCAACGAGGAGATGAAGGAAAGAAAGCTACCTCTTGAACGTCTGCCTGCTGCTCCAAGACAGTGACTCTGTGACCGGCCCGAGCGATACCAATGGCAGCAGCCAGCCCTCCCAGGCCAGCTCCAACTATAGCTACGTGGAAACAAGGAGAGCTCATGATGACTTTTCGGCCCCGTTCAAGTATGACAGACCAAGAAAAAAAAAGATAAAAGAGGGGATATACCCAGGCGAAAAGAATAATAAAAATGCAATAAAATAAAAGGGATATATAGGATAGAGTATATGTCGATGAATGGGGGGGAGGGGACCCGGGCAGGAGAAGTAGAAAGAGGACGAGCCCACTCAAGCGTCGCCCGCCGGCAAAGGAAAAGAAAAGAGAAAGGGAATAAGGTACGTTTTGGTGTATGTAAGTATGAGAGATAAAGACAAAGTCCAAAGAAAGAAGAAGGAAGAAGAAAGAGAATTCACGGCAGCTTAAAGGCGCACCCCGGGACGCATCGGCTGCATGAACATATATAATATGTATATATATATATGTGTGTGTGTGAGAGAGAATATATGTTAGTATAGATTAGCACCTAGGGCGCTTCTGTAGTAGCATGGCTAAGCCTAAGAGTCCAGCTGGACACGCAAACCCCGAGGCAACAACGGCAAGTGAAAGGCGGCAAAGGAGAGAGAATTGTTGTTGGGATTGATAGGAAACTGGACTATCCAGGAGGTAAAAATGAGAAACTAGCAGACTGGGCACCTACAAACGGGCTGTACAATAGTCGCTCATCCTCGCTAAACCCATACGCCCGAGTAGGCAAACTATTGGGTCAGAGGTGGGAAGAGGGCCAAAATGGGGAGGGGGGCGGGTTAAAGAAAAAAAAAACACCATTTATTATTCAAGGGTATATACACTCCGTAGAGAGGAGCAATGGCAGTCCGTAAGGCCTGGACAGAGGGGTCAAGTGGGAGCCCAGCCCGGAGGAGATACCCGTTAGAAGAAGAGGGTTGGTTGCGGTGCAGAGCCAGGACAGATTTGAATGCCATGCAGCGTCAAGACCACGACCGTCCAGGGGTGTGAGCGGAGGCAACATGCTTGGGCCATGTTGGGTCAAGTAGTCGTAGTCGTAAGTAGTCCTAGTCCTAGCAGTAGTGGTAGCTTAACGTGGAGCTTGTGCAGAAGATAGCAGAAGACCCGACCCCGAGGATGAGTTTAGCTCAGGCTAGCATCGTGAGATCGTCTTTTTTCTCTCTCTCTCAACTCCCTCCCTTTTCTTTCTTTTGTTCTCTGGCTTTTATGTAAGTCGAGCAAACGGCAGCCCTTTTTACCTAATTTGCGGTGAGCCATGGTATAGCTTATATAAGGATATACACTTAGTAATTTGTTATATAATCAAGGAGTTATGTTATTCCATAGCATTACGTAATGAGTAAAAAGAGGAAGGTGATAATGATGAGTAAGCAGGTCACATGCCATGCCGTGCAATGACCCCCCTCGCCCTCCCTCGCGCTCCCCTGGCCCGGGAAGACCACACCACAGGAAGAGATGCAGCACGACCTCAAGCAGAGAGCAGAGCAAGCAAGCAAGAAGAGGAGGACAGGAAGAAGAAAAGGGACGAAGAACGAGGCAGAAGCGAGGGGGGAAGCCAACATGAAACCCGTCGTGAGCCAGGGCGAGGGAGGACCAGCCGTCGGGAGAAGGGCCTTGCGAGCCCGCCTGTGAGAGGGTCGGCTGTCACCCAGGGGGAGGGGAGGAGAGATGATTTTAGGGTAAACTTAGGGTAAGGAGGGAGATCATCACCTCTGCTCAGCGACCCCTTCTGCTGCCTCCATAGACGCCACTAAAACAAAGTGCCCAGCGGCTGACTGGCGGGCTATTTATAGGGACGAGAGTTAATATCCGACAGCCTACCCAGCTTCCCTCATCGCTAGAGTAGGAGAGAGAGTAACTACAGAGTACGAGAAAGATAACATACAATAACATACGGAGTCTGGCGTACTTATATATCGCCGCGAGCATTTTTCACAAAACTCTGGACTATTACATCAGTTGGCAGTGTGCTTTGTACCATAGAAAGCCTGCAGCCCGGCGTCTTTTGCACTTGACTCCATCCAGAGGAGTACTAACAAACACCAGCAGAGATAAAAAAAAAAAAAAAGGACGACGACGACGACGACGACCACAGAAGAAAAGAAAAAGAAAAGAAAATAAAAAAGGAAAAGGAAAGAAAAAGGAAAGAAAAGCAAGCGAACGCAGAGGAAGAGCGGCAGTTGGCGGGCGACTCCGCTAGTCGCGGCACCGCAGCAGGGTCCCAGGGCGGCCGCAGCCAGTCAGAGTCACGAACGAGGCACAGCGAGACAAGCAAGCCTGCAGTGGCCCACCCCCTGTCAGCCCCCAAAAGGACCGGCCAAAGGGGGAGAAGGGCCTGGCTTTGCGGGCTCTGCTGGCTGGCAGTGCTGCAGGGTGGCTCATGGCTCATGGCTCATTATGGCTCATATGGACAGCAGCAGCAGCAGCAGCAGCGAGAAGTCACAGAATGAGAGAGAGAGAGAGGTCAAGACAGTCAAAAGAGAGCGCCGACCACCCTAGTTAAAAGAGCAGCCCAGCAGCAGGCGAGCGAAGGGGAGAGACGCAGCGAAAGGGGGCCCAGCGGGGGCCCGCCGGGATGCCCCGGGAGCGCCGGCCAGCCAACGAGCGGCGAGCAGCGCGCAGGCAGCCCGTCGACTAGCCGGCCTGGCAGCGCCCAAAGTTCGCCCCCCCCATGCGCGATCCGCCCAGCCGCCCACCCAGCCAGCAGGCGGTAAAAGCTCGTTCCCCCTTCGGCTGCTGGATGAGCTGCGAGGGGATGGCGCTGCCCTCCCCTGGGCCCTTTGTCTCGCGCGCTGCTGGGGCTCCTTGCTTGCTGCTGGGCGTGCTGGGCTGCTGGCTGCTGGCTGCTGCAGCCGGCCCAGCGAAACGCTGCGATGCTACTGGTGCTGATGCTGCTGCTGACGCTGGCTTGCATGCCCGCCGCCCCCCCCCCCCTTCAAGCAGCCCTTCTCCTCCTCCCCCCCCGTCACCCCTGGCCACCAGACCAACCACCCTCAAGACGAACGACGAGGGTTCGCTAACCTAAGCAGCTGCTCGTCTCGCTGCCGCCAGCCCGTTGCCCCCAGCGCCGGCGGTTGCAGGCCCTCTCACTAGCGCCGTCTGCCCCCCCCTTCGCCTTTCGCTCTTTTCCCTTCTCGCTCTTCTTCCCTTTCTTCCCTCCCCTTCCCTCCTCGCCGCCCTCTTCTCTTCTTCCCTCGCGTCTAAACCCTCGCCTACTTCTCGCCGCTCCAGCTCCCGCCCTCTTCCCTCCCGCCCTACTTTTTTTCCCTCTCTAGGTATCTTCCTTCTCTTACTCTTTCACTCACACAGAGTACTCGCCTCTACTACATGGAGTAAGCCTTCGTGGCCTGCTCTCTCTTACTTTGCCTTGCGTTTCGACTGCTGGCCCTTTCTTTTTTTTTTTTTTTTTTTTCCCTCTGGTTCTCTGCTGTCCTTGTCGCATTGTTCGCCCACACCCAACCGAACGAGTCGCATCAACCAGCAGAGGGAACCATCAAACAGACCATCGTATTGTCCTCCTCCGTTCATCGCCAGGACCGCTCGACTCTCTCTGCGTCCTCGACTTCATGTCCGTCGTCGCACCTGCGCCGCTGCCCAGCGGCAGCCGGGACATCGCGGCTGAGGCCAGCCCGGAACAGAGTCCCTCCAGCTTCACCGCGGTTAACGGCAGAGATCGCTCGGCCTCGCTCATGAACGGACAGCAGGCCGACATGCGTCCATCGCCCTCTCGCGACGACAGCAGCAACAGCATCAGCAGCAGCAGCAACAACAACAACAACAACAATAGTGCTGGCGCCGCCAACAGCAACGGCACCGTCGGTGGGCACAGCGGCGGGAACAACGGCGGCACTGCCAGCGCTGCCGCCAGCAACGGCGCCAACTTGCCTCTCTCGGATAAGCCAGCAAGCGCGGACGGGTCTCGTGACTCGCCCGTGGACCACGCTTCAGCCCAGGACAACGGCAGCACCACCACTCCCTCCACCACCACCACCACCACCACCGCTGCCGCTGCCGCTGCCGTCGCCGCTGCTGCCAGCAATACAAACAGTGCTTCTTCTTCTTCTTCTTCTTCCTCTGCTGCTGCTGTCGCTGCCAATAACAACAGTACCAGCACTGCCGCTTCGTCAAACAAGCGCAAGCGATCCAGCATAGACAGTCACCACGCCGACCTCACGCGGAGCCCCGGTCCGTTGCCTGCTGACCATCCTCACTCACAGCCGCCGCCCGCCGCAAATGGAAATTCAGAACACCCTCACCATCACCATCACCAGCAACAACAGCAACAGCAACCATATACCAGTGTTGAACGCCCGGACGAGGCCCGGCCAGGCACCGGCAATGTTGCCTGGGACTACGAGATGAGCAGCTCGCAACGACACCCCAAGCCGCAGCAGCACATGGACGCTTCCGATGCTCAGCTAGCCGAGGCTCTGCAGCGCGAGGTCCAGAGCGAGACTCCTTCTGAAAATGCATCCACCATGGAGATGCAACAAGGCGGCGGCGGCGGCGGCGGCTCGTCGGCTCACAACATGCAGAGCCAGTCTCCCAGTGCCTCCCAGGTTGCGCCGAAGCGGAAGAGAGTCTTCAGCAACCGCACCAAGACTGGCTGCATGACTTGCCGGCGAAGAAAGAAAAAGTGCGACGAGCAGCATCCCTCTTGTAAGTTGTTGCCCTGCTTTTGACTCCCATTCAAAAAAAAAAAAAAAAAAAAAATTTTTTATTCTTTTCTTCATATCTGTATTTTTTATTTTTATTTCATTTTTATTTTTACATTTTTGGCAGTTATGTTTTTTGGGTCGTAGTTGCCCTTGTTCTTAATTAAATTATGGCCTATATAACTCAAAACTCGTATTCTGACACTTTTTTTCTGCAGGCAACAATTGCATTCGCGGTGGGTTCCCTTGTGAAGGGTACTCGGTCCGCAGCACCTGGCAGAAGCCGTCCCAGACCAAAGGCCCCATCCCGCTTCAGTCCAAGGACCGCTATCCTGAACCACCGAACATGTACATGCAGGATATGAGCCCCCAGCGCCATGATTCCAGAATGGGCGGCCCCATGCTCCCCGACAGAAGCAAGGCCAGACCAGTCTCAGTTGAAGAGAGCGAGCGAGCCCAGGCTTACATGACCAGCCCCAACAGCTCTGTCGCTCGCGTGGCATGGCAAAAGGGCTCGTGGCAGGCCGCCAACCACCATATGATGCAGGATTCCGCCCCCAAGATGGAATACAGAGATGGACCCGTCATGGCCGACATGTCGCGCCCGGAACCTCCAAAGTCAGACTACCACCACTCACACGCCAACAACGCCGGTGGCAGCAACAGCAACAACAATAATAACAGCAGCCCCGCCAACAACGGCTCCGGCAACAACGCGCACCAAAAGCCCGGTCTTCCCGTCTTCCAATCCAACATGGAGCCGCGTCCAAACCACGCTCCTCCAAGAGTCGACCCGGGCAACTACCCCACCCAGGCCCGTCTTGCGCTCAGCAGCATGGAACCCCATGTCCCCTTTGAGGGTCCCACCGAGAAATCAGAAAAGGAAAAGATGCTCAGCGGCGAACAATACCGGCCATTCGACCCCGAACTCGTCCGCGACCGTGAACAGTGCAAGTCCGCGCTCTGGCGATTCACCAACGCAGGCAACCCGCTCTACGGCATCAGCTCCGCAGAAAAGACTCGTCTGCTCACTCAGATCCTCCAGCCGCCCCCCATTGAACCGTCACCAGACGCTCCCCCACCATCAACCAGCACTCCGACCGGCTCCCTTGGCCCTGGCGCCGTGCTCGAGTCGCCCTTCAACTGCCACTACGGTTACAACATCAATATTGGCGAGGACGTGCTCATCTCCGAAAACTGCTTCTTCGCCGACGATTGCTCCATCAACATCGGCGCCCACACTTGGATCGGCCCCAACGTCACCATCCTCAGCTCAATGGCTATTGGCAGCATGCAGGAACGCAAGGGCTCCCAATCAAGGTACCAGGGGCGCCCCGTCGTCATTGCTGAAGACTGCTGGATTGGTGCCGGATGCACTATCCTTCCCGGCGTCACGCTCGGACGTGGCGCCTACATTGCCCCTGGCGAGGTGGTCCGTTCGCAGATTCTGCCCTACGGCTTCCAGGGGTTGAAGCCAAACTACCCTTAAAGGCTCCAGGCCCCATCGTGATCCTCCATAATAGTCACCTTTTATTCCCCCCTATTCATTTCTGCAGTTAATTCTTGACTGCCACAGGGGCGTCCTTGACTGCTACAGCCCCTGACTCCCCCTCACGCAGCCCCGTTTTGGCGTATATATTTTATTACCTCTCTGATGCTCAACTCTCATTCCCTCCCCCAATATTTTATGCTAGCCACGACTGCTTACAAAAAGCGCAAAGGGTGAAAGGAGAAACAAACTCTCAAATTCAAAATCAGGCGAATGGCATTTGCATTCTCTGGGCCGTTGCTGTCTTCCTTTTCCACCAACATCAACCTATCTCTGTTATCAATTCTCCGTTCTCCGTTGTTGCGCTGTTCGATACACTCTCAGTTCAGAATTACTCTCCTGTCTTTTCGTTTCTTCCTTGTCTTGATCTTGATCCTTTTTTTTTTTTTTTTTCACCCTATGCTTCCACCCCCAGTGAGCATATCTATTTTCCCATTTACGCCCTTTACTGCCAATTTAACTCCCTGGTTTAATGGCGTTAACGAAAATGGCGTTTCTGTCTTGTCCCTTCGTCTGTCTGTCTCTTTTAATGTGTTTATGTATCGTAGTCGGATTAGTCCTCTCGAGAAGAAATCTATATTTCCTGGTAATGCCCTGCTATCCATATTCATATCAAAGCGATTAATCCTATATATATTTTAATGATTATACGCTGTATCCCCGAAGCCGAACTTGACTTAATATACCCCGAAATCAGTCAGGATTAAGACTCTAACCAGTCCAGCAGCTCCGGAACAAAGTACGTCGTTACAATACTCCCACCAGCCCTGAGTATACCTTGCATACTCTCCATGACCATTGCCTTAAGCTCAAACACACCAGCTTTCGCACCCGCATGAATCATCGCGTATTCCCCGCTAACTTGATACGCAGCAACAGGAAGATCCCTCCCCAACTCCTTCGCATCACTAATGATATCCAAATAGGCTCCCGCAGGCTTTACCATGATAATATCAGCCCCTTCGTTAATATCTCTCTGTATAGCTCTCCTCGCCAGTCCCCTACCACTAGGCGGGAGCTGATAGCACTTCCTATCACCGAACGAAGGCGACGAGCCTGCTGCGTCCCTGAAGGGCCCATAGAGACATCCGCTAAATTTCGCCGCGTAGGACATGAGCACTACTTGATGCGAAATACCTGCTTCAATGAGCTTGAGCTTGATTGCCCTGACCCGTCCGTCATTCATATCAGAGGGAGCAACGCAGTGTGCTCCAGCCTGTGCATATGCCACAGCGATATCAGACAGCCTCTCAACGGAGAGCGTGTTGTTTAATGATCCGTCTTCGCGCAGGATGCCACAGTGGCCGTGGGAGGTGTACTCGCACATACACACGTCTGCCGTAATGTATAACGAAGGGAAAGTGCTGCGTAGCAGGCGAATGGCTTGTATCACGGGTCCGGAAGGGTCATCTGCCATAGTCCCCAGTGCATCTTTGGCTCCTGGGGCCAACGGTACGCCGAATAGGATGACTGACCTTAGGCCCTTTTTAATCAACGGCTTAAGGAATGGGATCAGTTTGTTCAGGCCAATCTGGTACTGGTTTGGTAGCGAAGGCACGGCAATTTGGTCGTCGGGTCTGTCCGTGATGAAGAGGGGGTACATGAGCATGGCCTAGATGCAATCAAAGTTAGCAAGAACGGCGTACACTATGGGAAGGCTTGCGAGTCTTACCTTGGTTAATTGTCTTTCTGCCTGCCATTCTCTGGTTAACGGATGGTTGTATCCTGCATGAAGCTGGCTGGATATGCTCCCTGAGATGCTGACGCTTGTGGTTGTGCTCTGGTATGAAGACGGGGCCGCAGCATGAGAGCGAGGGCCTTTGGGTATACGCTCATCACCCTGGGAGTCTCTGAACGCAATGTCCGACACGAGGTTGGAGAACGACATCTTCAAGATCAACTATGCCCTTCCTCTTCTTCCTGTTCCTGTTGTCGCTCTCCTCATCAATTGGAGACTCTTCATCCTCATCTTCATCCTACCCCGGCCAATTTTCAGGTTCAGCTGGGCGGGACAAATTTTTAGACTTTCTATATTAGTCAGCAGAGCGATAAGAAGCCAAGCTCTCGTGACGTCTTTCTTTTTTGTTCCTGTGCCAGCTGAAGATGTTTTAAAGGTCAGCAAGCACTTCGACAGTTTTCTCGTCTTCATAAGAGCAAAAGCGCTATATCATTTGGTTCTGTTTGCTGTTGAGGGGCAGCATACAAGCGTACTCCGGATATAGTAGCCATGATTGGGGCTTCGGCTCAAAACGCCTCGGGAACAACTACAAACACTCAAACCGCTACTCCAGAGCGGGGTGGCCTACCGTTAACAGGTACCCTAAGGCTAAGGGGAGAGGCAGACGAGCAAAGTACTGAGCCGCCAGAACAAGAGAGGCATATAAAATGGGCAGAGGATGTTGTCGATAACGAAGGTCAGGGGAGAAAAAGCTCTAAGGGTAAGTTGTTCTTCCAAAGTCCTACCTAGGTCAGCCCGCTTACTCTTACCGTTATGATAGTCTGTTGTATCTACCATAAGCCACGACCTGCAGGCGAAAGTAGCTCTGAATCAGAATCGTCAGACTCAGACTTCGACGATGACTCTGATGATGATGGTGGTAGTGGCCAATCAGACAAGACTCATTCTCACAAGGTAATCTCTTCCCGATGCCAAAAACCAGCGCTCTATGATGGAGGCAGACATGAGCTAACGTGCATATCGTAACCAGGGATCTGGATGCTCAGACCACCAGAAACGCAAACCAAGACCAAACGCTTACGAACGGATTCCAAAAAATAAGAAATAGATGCCAAGCAAGCAACGAAAATATCGAGCTGATTTCATATTAACCGCTTCGAACTCTGGGTCCAACAAGACAATTATGCATGCGATGCGCAGCTTTCAAAGTCACATTGGATCCAACACATCAGAGAGATTGGCATCCGGCAAATAAGGTTCGGTCGGATCCTATGAATCACTGTTTCCGTGTCAGGCATCGTATATTTCCAGCCGACGCCCTTCAAGGGGCATGGGTATCGATGCAGGACAGGGGAGACCAGCGGCAGATTGACATGAGATGGTTGTGCAGACGGTGGCGCGAAGTCTGGGATAAATGAAGGCGACCACCTTCAAGCCTGAGAAAAGGAAACAAACCCAGCTATCCACATATGGATTATTTGTCCAGACATTTGACGATCTACTACTCAAGAATATAAAGGGTAGTAGGTAAGAGTGCATGCTTTTGTGTTGGTCTCAAGTTCACATTCTTAAAAATCGCATGGCAGCGCTTCGTATATACATGGATTAGATTTAGACTGCAATACTCTGGATTTGACCACACTGAAAAACCAACTTCTGACCCATATGTGATGGCTTGACCACAGCCGGCTATACCGGTACATGTGCCATTGGATTCATTTCAAGTCTGTAGTTGGGATGTGACGAATTCCTGCGAGAATGTCTCACTGGTCTGATACTTGGGTCTGGGGTAGGTGCTCGCATAGATCTATGTCTTTGCTCCCGAGTGGGCCATGCTCCATCTGTGTCTGTATCATCTTCGCTTGAGGAGTAGTTGCTCTCTTCAACCACTTCGAGATCCTTCTCCTCAATACTACCTTGATCAGGCATTTTGGGCAGGCTTTTCTTGACAGCAGATTTAGCAGATAACCCAGCCTCAATTCCATCGATATGGTCATTATTCGACCTCGAAAGTCGCTTAATCGTATGGTCTGCTACCGCGTCTACCAGGTCTTCGGTGGGACGTCTCATTTTTCCTCTTAGGCTAGGCTCAGCATAGTTTACTGGCCCACGCGAACGTCTAGATGGTCTTGATCGCTGAGCTTGCTGCTCGATGGCGCTTGCGGGTTTACATTCTGATTGCAAATGCTTGTCCTGGCCGCTTGTGCTGTCAACAAGTATCTCTGAGGATATATTATCTTCGCTCTGGTCATCAAGGGCAATCTCGATAGGTTTATCCAAAGGGATCACACCCTCGTCAACAGTAACGTTTGCTTTCGAATTCGTTGGGAGATCTGAAGTTTTGCGGCGGGGATTGCGGCCCCCTTCTGTTTTTCTCCGCCCAGATGACTTTCGTTTCTCAGAAGCAGCATTATTATGTGCCACTTTTTTCACTGTTGATCTTGGGTTCAAATTCACGTTTTCTACCACCCCGAGTCAGATAAAATCCAAAAAAAAAAAAAAAAAAAAAAGGCGGATAAGCAATGGAGATATACTTACTAGGTTCAAGGGCCTTTCGAGACTTTGCAGGTTCCATTGAATTCTTAATGCCTTCCTTGTCCACAGACAAGAGACCCGGTTCATTTTCGGTTCCAGTTCCAATGTCGCCTGGTAATTTATTCGGGTTCTTCTTCATCAGAGTGTATGGAAATTCATCTTTCTGTTGCTTAGCCTGCGGAAGGTTTTCGGATTCGTGTGCGTCAAATTTCCGTTTAGTGCCAGCAATCGCAGAAACAGCCTCATCATTGCCGGTATCAACATCTTTCTTTGATATCAAAGTCTCAACCAAAGAGCTGTCTCGTCGTTTTGGTCGGGTATTTATTGGCCGAACTTTTCGTAGGACGTCTGCTACTGAGTTATCGTTTGTAGGGCATGGCATTGGTGGCTCGTCATGCTCATTTGAGGCAGCATCAGCGTCGGGCCCCTTTACTGGCACTTCAACATTAACCATTGACTGAACTTGTCCAATGACATCATCCGTCTGTGGCATCTCTTCCTCTTCTAGCTCTTCGTCAACTTCTGGGGCATACGCTTTATCTTCGGGAATTGGAGGCAGGCAGTTGCCATCGTCTACCAGGCCGTTATCCTCGGAAAGCCGTAAGAGATTTCTGGGGGTGATTCGTTTTGTTTCGGCTTCTTTCTGGGACTGATTTTCTTTCGGAACAGGCGCATTGTTTTCACAACTCTGGGATGGTAACTTGTTGAGATCCTTAACGAGTGCCGTCAACTCCCCCAAGCCTGATTCGAATCTTTCTCGCAGCGAGTTGAGGCGTTTTTCGAAATGTGATCCCGTCCGGTATTGCTCAAGCTCATTATTCGCGGAGATAATTCCTTCTCGTAGTGTGATATTTTCAGCCAGGAGATGCGATACCTCTGCCTCGAGTGTTCTTATGCGAATGGACTGTACTGAATTGGCTCGGGCAATCTCGCGGTTTTGCCTGATGAAGCGCCGCTTTACTAATGCATATCCTATTAGTAATTGATTTCGTACGATATTGTGTACGATATTGTGAATTCTCTAGATAGCTAGGGGAAACATACAGGACTCGATGGAGTCCAACGTTGTGGGCAGGTCGTTTAATCGAGCCATAACTGGTCAAGGCCGTGGTCGTAGCTCAGCGATAAAGGTGATCCCTCTCGAGTCGAAGCTATTCGCATATGATATTATGAGCCTCCAAGGGTCGATATTTCGAGTTTCGTCTTCTATTGATGCTCTCTTTCGGGTGACGGAAGTAAAATCAACAGTTGTGTTTGCTGGAGCAAGAGAAGGTCTTGGCTAGACACTGTTTATGTTTATCCATTTACAGTTAGTCCCCGTTTTTCTCCTTCATTATATAATCGATGTAAGTATGTCTTATTACCGTATTATTACACCATTGTCACGTGATACTAGTTTTCAAAACATCCACCGCGGAGCATCTTCGTTACTTCGTAGTAAGTGGTGATGCTTCAGGACGCCGCGATTCCAGAAAGCAACCATACATTACAGTGGGCTTTGCAACAGATATGAGGGTGATTTTTTGCTATTTGTGTGAACTATCATTGCTACCATAACACGATGTCTTACAATAAGCGTGCAACCGCAATATTCCCTTCTTCTGTTACAGGTACTTTATCCTCCCGTCCTGGAAGTCAATCTTCGAGTTTAGCTGCCCTGGTAGCTGCAAAACGGGCGGAGTTAGAGGATATCCAACAATTACGTGATACCAGCAATGCCCTTACAAAACAGTTAGAGGCGTTGGAAGCCAAACTTGCAACATTGCAAAACGGAGCTGAAGGTAAGAGCCATCCATATCATCATTCACAGAGTAGATATTGTTTCGGAGCACTAACCGCGCCCCTTACCTTTAGCTGTTGCTTGTATAATGGCAAATTTTGACAGCGTTCTGAAGGTCATTAATATGGCAGCGAGTAAGTCGGCTTGTCTGCCCTGTTCGTAAAGTGGTTGTTATCTTCCATACTAAGCTGGACTAGGTGGCCTTCCTCAAGCCAAAAGCCAGGAGAGTTCGCCAGATGTTAATCAAGAAGAGGGTGCCAAGAAAGATGATAATGTCACAGACTCCCTTCCAGTTCCCCTTGTACGGATATTACTGGAACAGCAGGCCCCAGGGACTAAGCGGTAGACTATAGTAACGAGGCTGCTATAACTGGTTTCCACCGAAGTGTTCCGCTTTTCAGTATACGGAACATGTCAGAATAGTATAGGAGTTGGAACGGGTGTTATCCGGCTAAATTTGCTGCTTTATGAGTTGTGTTAGATACGAAGCATCCTAGAGGCCCTTCAACAGGAAGGTAAGACTTGTTATAGAATTATGGATTATTGCTTACGTTTTTAATAAATGGAACATTAATAATAATGTTGATCATATTGATGTCCTGTTGAGCTATTAGAGGGTATAAGCTGACTTAAGGTGGAACTATAGAAAAGAAAAATAAACTAGTTATATACTTCGATATACATAGAAAATGTAATGTTGTCAGAGCAGACTAAGCACATATATACAAAATCCTTGTATCGTATTATTTCGAAGAGAAGTTAGAAATTGCTGCATCGAGTGCAGTTTTGTTCTTTGGTATAAATTTCACCTTGTATTTATTGGGGATGGCCACCAAGCTAGTTGGATCAGAATTTCCGTGGATTGGATGGGTGTTGATCTTTTCGACGGAAATAATTCTGAAGCTGTTCAACATGCGGATTAAGATGAGATAAATCTCGCGGTTGGCCAGCAACGATCCAGCGCACATGCGATAGCCGAGGCCATATGTGAATAGTGGTGCTTCTGGTTTTTCGATCCAGCGCTCAGGGCGAAACACTTCTGGATCAGTCCATACATAGGGGTCTTTATAAATAAAAGAAAGTGTTAGCTCCTATGAATGAGGACACAGCACAGATAGGACGAAAGAAATAAAATAAGTATACTAACCCATGTTACATGCCCACGCATTGAGGAAAAAAACGGTTCCTTTTGGGATGACTTTGCCCTCATATGTGATGTCCTTGATCGAAGTTCGCGGGAGCGCAAGGCGGAGAACCGTGAAATATCTGTAGCATACAGTCAGTTCAATTTCCTTTCTGGGACCGTTCCCTGCATGTCCAAGATGAATGCAACCCGGTGTGGAGTATTGTTCTATACCTAAGACACTCTTTGCCCAACGCAACAATATATTCACACTTTTGGTCATCCATTGCATCACATAATGGTTGGTCTTGAGAGTAAAACTCTTTGATAGCGTCTGCAGCCTTATCCTGGATATCGGGTCTTTGAGAAAAGAGAGCTATACTCCAAGCTATTAATGTAGTCAGGGTATCCAATCCTCCAGAAAGCATAGTCAAGCTAATGGAAGTAAGCTCTTCTTTATTCAATTTAGCTTCCTCGTCAAGCATAATATTGGCCTGAATGCATGGCTGATGCTCATTCTTGGCCATCCTTTCCTCGAGGCCAGCGTTCAGGTGTCGCAAGTACTTGTCACGGCGATCCCGCATTTCTGCGGCTTTCTTGGACCCAAAATTGAAGGGATTCAGGCGAAGAAGCGGGATATAGTCCTGTAAGTTCCCGGTGGTGCTCCTAAATCGACTAATCTCATCTTCGACATGTGTGATTTCCTTGAAAAGCTCCTCCTCTTGCGATGCCATCCGTACACCCCAGTTTAGGGTAAGAGCAAGGCTAAGACTGAGTCGCTGGATCATAGGCATGGGGTCAATAGCTGTATTCCCCGCGTGGCCATATTTAAGCAGCTCAGCAACGAAATCCTTAGTCTCAAGATCCAAATGGCCAACATATGATTGGACGGATGGTTTGTTGAGAGCAGTAGCCGCTCCCTTTCTTCGCCTCTTAAGGGATTCACTATAAGGGGAAGTTCCAATTGTTGTACCGGCAGTGTTTGACACCACCTACACCAGCTTGTTAGTAGTTATACGAAAATATGTGGCCTGTCCAACTCACCTTATGGAATGTGTAAAACTCAGGTCGTGAGCTTAATGCTTGAGAATTCTGGCTGAACAGTGTCTTTGCAGAAGCTGCGGTATTAACCACAATGATAGGGATATTACCCAACTGGATCTGGTACACGGGGCCGTACTCTGCAGACCATTGTCGATATTGCTCCGCAGCATTCTCCTGGATTTGCTCGAGGTTTCCGATCATGAGAAGCCCTGGCGGACCCTTGAACCCCTTAATGCGGGCCATGTACCGCACGAATTCATTGCTAAGGATATACACGGTGGAGAGCACACATGACATAATGAGCAACGATTCGAGTGGGTAGTCCACCAAGTTTGAGAACATCTTCACGAACACCATCTTGAAGATACGGCTCCAGCGAGGGAGAGGCGGTCTGACGAAGAATAAAGGCAGAGCAGACAACTCCTTTCAACCGATCATGCTTCTTTCTCAACAGATTCTGAAATTTTTTATTTTTTTATTTTTTGGCCTCTCAACACCAGCTGGGCTTCTAATTATAGGGGGGAACCCCGCGCTTAACATGGGTGTCTGCCTCGAGCACGTTCCTTTCTCGAAGCGGCGCTTATCGCGGAAGAGTTCCGCCTTGCGCCTCTCTGGAAGTCGGCTATCGGATTAATGTATTTGCCGGCGCCGGGCGGCTGTCAGCCTCGGCACTTCCCTCTTCCGGCGCACATGCTGTCCCAGAGGCTGGCAGGGCTGAGCAGGTGAAGCTTCCGGGCTGCTCGCACAGCGACTGACGTAGATGCGGCGACAAGATGGCCCAGCCTGCTGAGAGCCACCACATGGCTGGGTTTCAGGAGCGCGTATATATAATCAGAGGTAAATAGATAGATCATCAAGTCAAGTCTGTGGTGTCCACCGAATACACAAGGCCGGGTGAGTGTCGTGATCTCCTGCTCCACACGGACCAGTCTTCGCAAAAACTTCGGAGTCACACTCTGTTTCTCTTAGGTTTCTTCTCAATTGCTCCAGGAAGGAAGGCCGCTGGACTCAATCTTCAAGCTGAACCGGGAAAGAAAAGGAAAAGGAAAGGTGAGTGAGGGCGTTGGGATCCGGCGTGTCCCTGGACTTGCAGAGACCAACCCATATCGGAATCTGGCAACCGAATGCTGACTGTTTGATACCTCTCAATTAGCTCTGTCATGTCCTTCAACCAGAGACGACGAATTCTGAAGCCTCTTCTCTATACAGCGGGAGCTGTTGTTGGTGGTGGAGGACTTCTCTACATCTCATATCGACCGCGTAACCTCCCTGGTTCCGACCCTGCCGCCGTCCCTCCGCCGACTACTCTCGGTGGAAAGCTCCAGCCGCCTCAGTTTCCCCTCATCAAGTCGCGCGATGAGCAGATCAATGACCTGAGAAGACACTCTGTTGGGGCGCTGCCCATAAAAGCCTTACAGGACGTGGTTGAGTCAACGCAGGGACAGCCGCAGACTTCCGCCGAGAGCTCCGAGAGCTCTGGAGAAGGAAAGGAAGACGACAATGTGTATGATATTCTGGTGATCGGTGGAGGGGCTACTGGGTCTGGAATTGCGCTCGATGCTGCAACACGAGGCCTCCGTGTTGCTCTGGTCGAGCGCGATGACTTCAGCGCTGGGACAAGTAGCAAGAGTACAAAGCTGGTTCACGGAGGCGTCCGCTATCTGGAGAAGGCGGTTTGGGAGATGGACTACAACCAGTATGTTCTCACCCGCCTTGTTATCATCCCCTTCCATGGCTGACCAAGGGAATTTTTTTCTTTCTTTTTTTACGATGAAGGTATTCGCTGGTGAAGGAGGCTTTGCGGGAGAGAAAGTACTTCCTTCACACGGCCCCCCATCTGTCCATGTGGCTCCCCATCATGGTGCCAGTGCAGAAATGGTGGCAGGTGCCCTACTTCTGGGCTGGTACGAAATGCTACGACTTTCTTGCTGGCTCCGAGGGTATTGAAAGCTCGTATTTCTTGCCTCGAAGTAAGGCCTTGGATGCATTTCCCATGCTTCGGAAAGATAACCTTTTTGGAGCCTTGGTTTACTATGGTTCGTGGTCCTATGACCCTTTTTCATCAGGATTGTGGTAGCACTTTGAGTACTTACTAGGACTTGTGTTTTATAGATGGCGCGCATAATGACTCTCGTATGAACGTATCATTGGCAATGACGGCAGCGCTATACGGTTGTACTGTGGTCAATCACATGGAAGTGACAGGGTTGACGAAGGATGCTAATGGGAAGCTAAACGGCGCCAAAGTCAAAGATTTGATCGCGGAGAGAAATGGGGAAAAGGATGGCGAGTTCACGATCAAGGCCAAAAGCATAATCAATGCTACAGGTCCGTTCACCGATTCCATCAGGAAGCTTGACGACCCAAGCATCAATGAGATCGTGGCACCAAGTTCTGGGGTACATATCATCCTTCCAGGGTACTACAGCCCTGCAAAGATGGGACTGATAGACCCTTCAACCTCGGACGGCCGAGTCATCTTCTTCCTGCCTTGGCAAGGGAACACCATTGCAGGAACCACGGACAGCCCGACTGAGATTACGAAGGATCCTATCCCGTCTGAAGAGGACATCAACTGGATTCTCAGTGAGATCCGAGGATATCTGGCACCCGACATCAACGTCCAGCGTGATGATGTCCTGGCTGCGTGGTCTGGAATTCGACCCTTGGTTCGGGACCCCAAGGCCAAAAACACCGAGTCTCTCGTGCGCAACCATTTGATCTCGGTCTCAAATTCGGGCCTGCTAACCTGTGCTGGTGGTAAATGGACCACCTACCGGCAAATGGCCGAGGAGGCAGTTGATGAAGCCATCAAGCAGTTCAATCTTCGGCCAGGAAAACCTCTCGCGACTCCCAACACCAGCGGCGTCCTCTCGTACAGTGATAACGCCGTGCTGGATGGAACTTGCCAGACACACAGAGTTCGACTGATGGGTGCCCACGGATACTCCAAGACGCTGTTTATCAACCTTATCCAGCACTTTGGCCTCGCAACTGACGTAGCCAAGCACCTTACCCAATCCTACGGTGATCGAGCGTGGGAGGTGGCCGCTCTGTCAAATCCAACCGATATGCGCTTCCCGCTTAGAGGTGTGCGTCTCTCACCACTCTACCCGTTCATTGATGGCGAAGTCCGATACGCTGTGCGCCGCGAGTACGCCCAGACCGCCGTCGATGTGCTCGCCCGACGCACCAGACTGGCCTTCCTAAACGCCCAAGCCGCCTTGGAGACGCTTCCCGTCGTCATCGATCTCATGGCGGAAGAGCTTAAGTGGGACGCAAAGCGGAAACAGACGGAATGGGACGATTCCGTCAGGTTTCTGATGTCTATGGGTCTTGACAAGAGGCGGCTCGGGATCTCCAGAAAGGATGTAGAAGCTGGAAAGTTTTGAAGGAGTCTCTCTCTTTTGTTTTTTTTTTTTTTTTTTCTCTCCCCTCTGGCCCTTATGACCTGTTCAGTCTCGTCGCGGAATTTTACTCGATCTTCAATCCTACCCCCCTGGCTGCCTGTCCGCCTGACGGTTGTCTTGATACACGCCTATGCCGTCATAACATATTGCTTCTTCCTCTGGCTCTCCCTTCTTTTTATCCCCTCTGGACTCTGGCTGCAGTGTATCACTTCTATAGACTTTCTATCACTTTTTAATACCATGTACTTGTTTGGTTCCTCCGCCTATCAATCGCCTTTTTTTTTTTTTTTTTTTTGCCTTCCACCACAGGCTTCCTTCCGTGGCTGGCCAGCAAGCTTAGGTAGTTGTGCGGAGAACACTTGCATTATATAGGTATGTATGAAACATGCTCCCCTACCCTATCTTTGCAATCCACTGCATCGGCTTCTTGTCTTCTTGTCTTTTTGTTTCCCCGGTGGCCTGAGTCTCGTACCTGCACCATCAGATGACGACTTCATTCGACCGAGTAAGCAAAGTTAGTTACTTACGCGACTACGGAGTAACTTCTAGAGGGTCGTCCCAAGAGAGTCAACTCACGGCCGCCTGTCTCTGCCTGACTGTACGCTCTGCATATCTGTTGCAAACCTTTCTGTGAAGTTGGCGAAAAGCAAAAAAAAAAAAAAAAGAGGGTTCTATGGGGTGAAATTCTGAGTTTGGCACTTGTCAGCCAGGCTATTCATAGTACCTGGCTGCGGACGACCTCGAGAACTCGTGAGTTAACTGGCCAGCGAACTACGGAGTAAGTTAGTTAGTTAAGCGTACACGAGCTGGCGACAACGACGTTATGTATGGACTCTCTGGCTCTGTCTCTGTCTCCTGCACTCGGTGATGCCTCACATCCAAGCAAGAAGAAACGAGCAGCAGCAGAGTGAGCCTCTCCCGCAGGTAGGACGTGGCTGTTGCTCCCCCCTTCTTCACCCAGGCGAACTCTCTGTCGCCGTGCATGGGATCAGCGTCTAATATGAGGGCGCAAGAGAGACGAGATGCAAGCCCAGGGCGTCCATCCCAACGTGTTCAACCTAAACCAGCGGCACAACCCCTTGCGGAGGTATTTCCTTGCTCTTCCAGTGGCCTGTCTGGATTTTAAACCCGGCTGGTCGAACCTGACTGCCGGGTTTTCCGTTGATCACACGGTTGATGCATGCAGACACACATGTACATACATGCATCCGACTCGACATCCTTTGGGGAGTTGAGCTGGCCAGAGGACGAAAGGATGAGAAAAGAAAAGAAATAATGAAATGAAATGGTGTCGGGTCTCTTGCTGGTCAGCTAGTTATCGAGCATCCCTGGTCAACTCTGTTTCTATATGTCTGATGTTTGGTCAAGGTAACAAGTTAACTAGCAAGTTGGTTACACTAACTAGTTATGGAGTCGTTAGTTAGTTACCTGGTAGGCCCGGGGCTGGCACAGCGAAGCGCGGAGGCCACCATTATTATCAGAAGAAACTAACTAGCTTTACTGACTGATAAACATCCTCGTGTGGTTGTCTTCAGTTGGTTCTGCGGAGTCAGGGTCGCTTGTTGGCCGAGGATGTAAGTAGTTATAGTAGTTAACCGTCTTATATTATTATCATTGGCGACGAGTCAAAACCGGGCGATCCTTAACAAGCTGTTGGCGAGTCTCTGCTCTGATATAGCCAGATACCCGCCGTTAAGTGTTGCATCTAACCTCTTCCTCCTGCTCGCGTCCGACTGGTATAGCTACCAGTAGCCCGCGTCTTAGTGAAGTCTTGTTTTTTTTATCCTTTCCCACCCCCCCTCTCCCTGGCCCCTTAACTATTGTGCCTTCAACTACGCCCAAAGGCAGACTCAACCTCCTTGCCTCGAGCTCTTATAATTATTCAATTAACAGCAAGCAGGCAATCTTTCATCCCCTCCCCGGCAACCAACTACTCCGCCCTGGCGCAGTTTGATGTCGACCACAGAGCGTCTTCCATTTTCCTACCTAGGCAGTTAACGATGGACCAGCTATCCCCTCCCTTGGCTCTGACTAACTCAATACCTAATATACATATATATATGCCGAGTTTATGCCTGGCCATCTCCCTAGCTCACGGCTTACGAGCATCCTCACTCGCATTATATGCAAGGCTACGTGATATCGATCCAGATTGAATCCACTCTGACATGGTAACAAGTTAACTGACGCTCTTTGCTGTCAGGCAGCCGTTGGTTGGACGCTCTCCATGGACAGGCATGCTGCTGCTGCTGCTGCCTGGAAGCGCCTGGAGCAGGGATCTAAGTAAGTAGCCTCGCAGCCACCAATGGCAGCGCCTTTCTCGCCATGTCGACGCTGCAGTTGTGCTCTCCTCCTTATTCAAAACTGCCGACATCATCGCAATCTCGCTGTGTCGGCTCCCCGACCTCCTGACACTCAACCCCCCCCCCCCCCCCCCCACCCCCCCCCCCCACGCCCCCCCCCCCCCCCCCCCCCCCCCCCCCTCTTCCACCCCCGAGCAGGAACCAAGTTCACCATGGAGTTTTGGTGTATAAGTACTGTGCTTTCGAGCAGCAGCGTAACACTGGCAAACACGGACCAGTCTTGGAAGTAGTCAGTTAGCGGGCCGATCTCACTCGTGACACGAAACGGTGTCATCATTATCGTCATAACTCACATCCATAACATCCATAAAACCAGCCATCCGTCGGAGAAAAAAAAAAAAAAGACATATATATTCACCTCCTTTTCGACTCTTCCTATCGAAGCGCGGGATAAGCCACGCGGGAAGGTTTTTGTTTTGGCTCGAGAAGCTTTCCACAATTTCAGATGCAACCAGCCACACATCGGCTATACACCCACACTCCAAATGGGGATAAATAAGAAGCCCATCCCAGCAAAAAGCGTCTATTCCAGCGGCCAAAGGCTAAAAAAACCACCAGAGTTGAGTTTACATAACCTAGTGATTCCTTTTTTTTCTATTCTCTCTCTCTCTCTCTCTTGTATTAAGTTGGTTATTCTTTTTTTAATTTTTGTCGTTTCTTTTGATTTCTTGGTTCTTGGTTCGCTCCCGCTTACTGACCGATCCTCTCTCCGTCTCCGCCTCCGCCGGACTCTTTTGACTCGAGCCGACGTCCAACTGCCTAATCTGGTTGTTCGTAGGCAATCTCATCACTTGAGCGAGGTGATAGATAGCTGTAAAACAGCAAGCATATACAAAAAAAAAAAAAAGTATCTGAAGCAGGGAGGGTTTTAAGGCTCAGCAAGGGACCTCGGTAGACATTTTCCCTCTTCCCTCTTCCCCCAATTCCCTCCCCCCTTTTTTGGCTTTGTTCAGGTACTTGTACGTTGGATCGGATGTTGGAGTGTGAACAATAGCATTCTATTCTAATAATGATACATGTTTTCTTCCAGAGAGAACGTGCGTGTGCGAAAAGAAAAGAAAGGAAAAAAGACAAGAGACCCATTTAGCAAAAAAAAAAAGCATCAAACCAGAGTTATAGAAGAATTCAGTCAAATAAGCTCCGAAGCTCCCTCCTCCCTTGGTTTTTGCCCCCTTATCCCGCTAAAGTCATTGTCTAGCAATGAAGACAGACATAGAATCCGAAACGCAAAGCAAATAAAAAAAAAAATAAGACATTAAGGGACGGCAATAGGAATATTAGGTGGGAATTGAAGAAAACAAGAGATAGTTGAAACAAAAGGAAAAGGGAAAAAAAAAAAAAGAAAGAAAGAAAGAAAGAAAAGGAAAAGGAAATAATGACGATGAAACTTAGACAAAAGGAAAACGAGGACAGAGGCAGACTGGGAAATGTGTGGTGTATACCAGACACCTCGTTTTCTTTTTGATGAGGCGTGTAGTGAAAAAAAGGGGGAGAGATTAGGTATCATATCATGGCAAAGTCGATCGATCGATGAGCAGTTGTGTCTAACGGGGACGTTCTCTCGTTTATCGTACTCCACTCCCAGGCTTCCTCTCTCTTTCTTTCTCTCTCTCTCTCTCTCTCTCTCTCTCACTCTTTCCTTCTCCTTCTCCTCAATTCCAGGTGAGAGTATTTCGGTTGGTTGGTTGGTCCACGCGAAGTAGTATAGAAGCCCCGACGACAGCCTGCTGCGTTTGTAGAGCTTGTGGGAGCCATAAAATAAGGGCCCCATTCATGCACGGCGTTGTACATAGCCGTCAATGTCAGATGGGTTGCCCCTGAAGTTGTTCCAGAAACGCTCAACAGCTTGCTGGGCGACAGGAGAGTTTCTGAAACGGTCACGGAAGTAGTTGAACAAAGCAAACTCATCTCGGTTGAGGATATAGGAGTCTGGCTGGCTTTGTATTCTTCTCCAGACCTCGTTGATCGCAGCTTCAAGGACCGCATTTGCTCTTGGGTCAACCTGGCCGTCAACGGTGTTTCTGGCAGACTCCAGGGCACGTCTGACGGCCTCAGGGCTAGTGGTATTGGGGCTGTTGGCCATGGCGATGGTGATGGGAGCAGAATAAGCACGAAAAAACCCGCGAGTAAATGTAAAATAAAGTAGAGAGGGTGAACAATGCTGTTAGATGTTGAAAGAGATAGCTCGCTTTGCGTTTGTGTGGCGTTGCGTTGTTCCGCTGTGTATTGGAATGAAGACGGTAGAGAAGGCAATGATGTGCTTTTTTGGTTCCTTGCTTGATGATGAAGAAGAAAGAGGGAAAAAAATAATTCAACTCCCACCGTCCGGATCGATATATTTATATTTGAGGAAGGAAGGAAGCTTGACAGCCGGGTAGTTAGGATAGAGAGAGAGAGAATGTGTTATCTTAATTTTTTTTTTTTTCAGGGTCTTGAAATTTTTAACGTCTCTCGTCTCTCTAGACAGAGTATAGCTCTCCTGATTATGCGGAGGTGCAGGTCCCTCAAAAAAAAAAAAAAAAAGAAGAAGAAGAAGAAGAACCACCCCTGGGGAGGCGTACGACCAACGAGATGTGACCAACGCTTTTGCGGTGGCCCGTAGTTGACCGTGAGGCTTGACTCGTGTTTGCTCCCCCTAGTATGTAGCCGGGATGGGAGGACAGGCCCATAGGAAGACGTTGAGCAAGCCATCCTGCTTTTGTTGTCTGTGTTTTAGTGATTAACCATATGGTCAGCCCAAAGCCCAATGATATCCCTAGACGGCGGGGGAACGGGAGGGGGGGAGCCGCCGGCACAGGCTGACGGCTGACATGCAGCAAGTTTTTTAAGCAGGAAGCCGTGCCTTTGACATCAGGTCGTGCGTCATGCTGGGCGAGCTCCCCCAGTCACCCATCACGGGCAAGGGCCTGGACGCCTCATAGCCGCCATTAATGCCAGGGAAGGTATGTATGTAACCAAGCATATTTGGGGAGATGTGCCCTGCCTGCCTAGCTGCCTGGGCAGTTAGTTAACTAGTTAGCTAAGTAGTTAGCTTGTAGGGGGGGGGAGGGAGGGGGGGGGGGGATGAACAACGACTGTGGCCCAGGAGGTGCTGCCATTGCCATGCATTAGATTAGAACCAGCGTTAGGTTAACTATAGTTAGCATATTGGCCAAGGGTACATACACCACTGGACGACTGGCTGTAAAGTAGAGTCGGGGACAGATATTATTATTAGCCTCCGCCTCGCGCTCTCTGTGCCATCGGAGAAACGAGCTAGCAAGATCTTACCTAGTTTTAACCCTGGTCCAGAGTCCTAGTTGGTTCCTTTTTTTTTTTTTTTCCCCGTCCATCGTGCTTGCATATATATGTACGGAGTATATACATCCCTCCCTCCCTCCCTTCAATCTGCGGCCCGCCCCTGCTTGGCTGGACTATTACTCAGAGTTAGGGGACTCTGGTACTCCGTAGGTGCTCTATTATTTTCTCCTGCGTGCGTTGTCAAGCCTGCCGCAGCTTGAGCCTCCTCGCCTCCTTTCTTCTCCTTTTTCCTCTTCCCACCCGTTGTTTGAGATGTTATGTATCTTTGCTCAACGGTTTTGCTGAGTCAGTCTCATGCAGCAAGCCGCATCACCACCGTACCGTAGCGGCTAACTACTCGGACTGATTGAACACGTAAATCTTTGCAGCTACGCCGCTACCTCCTCTCCATAAGCAGTGCCTTGTCATGATTTTCAATTGGGATCGCAGCCGGATTGTAGCGGCCCAGCGTGGGGCAGAGTTTAAGAGCTTTCCATCCCAACTGGCGAGAGCCCTTTTCAGAGCGGATGGAATGCCCGGAGGTTGGAAGGTAAAAAAGCGCCGTACGAAAAGAAAATTTAAACATTAAAAAAGAAAGGAAAGAAAGGAAGAAAGAATTCAGACAACTGGGCGTCGATATCAAAAAAAAAAAAAAAATCAGCAAAAGGAAAATAAAAAAAAAAAGGGCACATCTGCATGATCAGCGAGGAAGACGTCCCTATTGCACAGTATGCCGTGCGTCGGGAACCGCCAGCGACCAGGATCCTCACTCCAATGGTCGGGTATTGTCAGGATCCGGCTGGGTTGACGGCGCAGCAACCCCTTGGAGCGGCGTTAAAACTCAGATTGATTGCTCGGAATGGAGGGAGGGAAGCAAAGGCCATTGGCATGCATGCGGCAAAGGAGCAGGGTTCTCTGTGGAGGGCTTGGACGGCAATCTGGACCGACAAACGCTCCATGCAGCTCGTGGAGCGCTACCACAGTATGGGGGCAGGTCTGATATAACCACCTAGGATAGTAGTATAGTGGTCAGTTTCCAATATGTTGTTAGTTCTATACGTGGAGACAGAGACGACGGCTCGAACCCGAAATCCCCTGTTCGTGCACAGGAGACAGGAGTCTTCTCCTCCTTTATTTCTTTTTCTATCGCTCTCGCACTCCTTTCTTCTTCGTCTTCTTCGTGTGTTTGATCTGCCGCCGCTAGGACAGAGTCAAGCTGTGTGTCCCTCTGTCTGTTTGGCCGGAGTATAGTATGGCGTTCTCGCGTACGGAGTTACTCTGCTCCCCCCATATATATCTGTGACACCGCTTCTAGTCCGTAGGGTAGAGCTGTCTCATCAATCATCAACCATCAGATCCCTTGGGATCATCCTCCTCAACATCCGCAAGTGTTTGTATCTCGTTAGTTATGCACCCCACAGCCTGATCCCCTGGCCCACAAGATACAGACAAGGACGTGGGTGTCAAAAAGGGAGAGAGAGAGAGAGAGAGAGAGAGGTGGATTGGGAGGGTTTCAATAATAACCACCAACAGCGGCGGCAACAGATCAGCAAAGTGACCCCATTTGCTGGCTGCTATCATTATTATTGACAGGCGCAGGCAGGGACTTATTTGGTCCCTTTCCCCCCCTCCCCCCTTCCTGCTGGACCCCCAATGCTCCAACATTTAAACGACGACGGAACAGTCGCCATTGGCTGGAGCAAGAAAAGATTATGAGTCCGCAGTCTGCGATGTACTCCATGACTCCAGACGGAGGAGCCCTTAGTAAACACGACGAAGAGTTTGCAAAAAAGAATAATAGTCATTTATTATTATTATTAAAATTTATCGCCCGTCTCTCTTTTCTTTTCTTTTCGTAAATCAGCGTTCTTCTCGCAGGGCCTATAATTTCTTTTCTTTCAGGGTCCCCTCTCGTCTCTCGTCTCTTGTCTCTTGTCTCTCTCTCTCTCTCGCCTTCTCACTGGCTGCTTCGATGGCTTCGCCCGCGGATGTTTTGTTGACGTTGTCGAGTTGGCGCTTTTAAGCTTCGAGCGTCCCGTAAAGGGAAGTTCTTGTTAGACGTTGGATGACAAAGCAGTTCACGTGCTGCAGTTTGCACTGTTTGCACTTTGGCGGGTGTTGATCACGAGATCAGCCGGCCCTGCGAGTTGACGACCTAGATTAGAGATTAGGTAGAGATTAGAGATAGACCCGATTAACAACCACCGACCGAGGAGCAGGACGACGACGAGGCGGACGAAGAAACAGACGACGCTGGTCTCCCGCAGGCTGTGATTCAGCCCTCGTCCTGCAGCAAGATGGTGTACTACTTTACGTCAAATACGGTGACTCCTGCAGCGTTCATATATGTTGGCAAAGACAAGGTTGAAAGTTAGACTGCCAGAGTCCCCTCTCCCTCTATTCCGATCTCTATCTATCTATCCATCTACCTCTCTCTCTCTCTCTCAATAAGCCGGAAGGCTGCTTGCTCACTAACTAACAGTTGGTCTCTGAAACATCTTAGACGAAGATCTAATCAAGCATGGCCTTGAGAATGACGTCTGGTAGCTACGTGTTCTGCCTCCTCTGTCAGCTTTTCTCCTGTTCCCGCGGCTTACTCGGTGTCGATTTCTTGCCTCGTTTCCTAGGGTGTGTTTTGTTGGATACTTCTCCCCCCCGGTCTTCTCCTGCTCGGCTCGCAGAAATTCAGTCCTGGATTGCTGACTTGCATTTTTTTTTTTTTTTTTCGCCTTTGGTCCCTTCTAGTTTCATGTCGACAATTTATCAAGTGCCCACGTCTACCTTCGACTCCGCAAAGGCGAGAGCTGGGAAAATATACCCCAGGAGCTCCTCGAGGACTGCGCGCAGCTGACCAAGGCAAATTCTATTGAAGGCACGTTCAACACACGCTGATCCTCTCTCTCTTCCGTTTTTTTTTTTTTTTTTCTTCTTTTCCTTCTTTTACCTCTGCAGCGTCCAGCTGGTGAGAGCATCGATTGACAGACGCAGGGAATAAAAAGGACAATGTGACTGTGATATACACGCCATGGTCCAACCTACACAAGACGGCGGCCATGGCCACAGGTCAGGTCTCATTCCATAACCCCAAGCTCACACGCAAGGTCTTTGTGCCGCAACGACAGAACCCCATTGTTAATCGCCTGAACAAGACCCGGGTTGAAAAGTTTCCCGACCTTAGAGCCGAGAAGGAAGAGTACCTGGCTCAGTGCAGAAAAGAGGAACGCAAGGCTAGGGAAGAGAAGAAGGCACTGGAGAAGAAGGAACGCAGAGAAAGGGATGAGCTACGGTGGCAGAAGGAACACGCCTACGATGATCTCATGAGCCCAGAGAGTGTCCAGCAAAGCAACAACCAGGACCGAGGTGAAGACTTCCTGGATGACTTTATGTGATGCTCCGTTCCTTCTGGGCTATGAGTTATCTAGCTCTGTTATTTATCATTAATAGGATAGCCTCGGCCGCCAAGGGGATACAATATCCCCAACTCGGGAAGGATGCTGCAGCACTCCCTCCTACGAGGCCGCCTGAGTGCCTTCACCTGGGCTGTTCCTTGGATGACAACAGAGCCTATGCATTGCTCTTGGATTGACTCCAGGTCTTGTGGCTTCTCCGCTCTCTTCTCGACATGTCTAGATCATCTGATGAATAATAGTGGAAAGAAATACCATGCTAATGACAAAAGTAATAATAATAAAACAATCTTGTAAGAAAAACACGCCCTTGGCGCTAGTTCACTAAAATAGGCGAGACATTTCTCCAAGTCGAATCAGAACGCTTTCAGTGTCTTCACAAGTGAGACAAAAGGAACGTCTATCCGATGGCGAGGCGTTTATATACACCTGATCTTGCTGTCTGCGTAACTATCAACTCAATAAATAGTTTGTACTCATGGGTAGTTACCATGTTCCATGTCAAGTAGTCGGCTGCTGACGCAAGACTGGTTTAACTCGTATGTTAGTCCAACTAAAATATACAAAGTAACAACAACGTATTCTCCAACCTTCAAACGGCCGATTCACACCAAACATCCAATTAACACTGATCCTAGACGCTGTCTCAACCTTGCCTCATATTTCCTGCTAAAAAAACATTATAATAGCTGAACAAATGCCTGTCAATTCAGCGCCCGCCGGCCAAGGTCAGTCGCGCCGCATTCTTAGCTCTATCAAGATCTAACCTAACGGCCTCCGTTGTATAGGGGCCGAGAGCAAATCGAAGAAGAACAAGAAGAAGAAAGGTGGGAAGACCGGAGCGCAGAGTGAAAAAGATGGGAACGCTGGCGCAACCCCCGTAGATTCCAAGAAGGATGGACAGCATGACGAACAACTGGACATGGTATCAGATAACTACCTTCTACCCTGAAATGACAACTTGTCTAGATCAAGAAATACTAAGTCTTTTTTGGTTATCGTTATAAGGACTCGGACCATGCAACAGTGAATGGATCGCAAGAAGCTGAGCCGGCGGCGTCAGTTACAGAAAACCTCCAGAATCTCTCAATCGAAACCCCAACGTCACACTCGAACGAAAAGCAACCGGCGTCGGATACCAACCCAATGAGAAATGAAGCAAGTGACCGAGGTACTGACGATAGATTTGATGTTCTCGTGCGGGATCGAGACTCGCTGCGGGAAGAAGTCATCGAGATGCGCCGTTCCCTCGAGGAGATACAGAATAAGCACGATGAGGAAATGGAAACCTTGCAAGAAAAGCTCCGGGTCTCAGAAAGCCAGAAAGAGCAGGCTGAGTCGCAGTTCCACAGCTTGTTGGGGAGAGTGAACACAATTAAGTCTCAGCTGGGAGAGAGACTGAAAGCTGACGCTGTATGTTTCTCTTGACACTGTGCTGGCAGGTTTTACAGTGCGAGGCTAACAGGAGTTATAGGAGGAATTGACTGAAAAGAGGGCCCAGATTGAACAATACGAAAGCGAGAATGCCTCCCTGAGAGCTGAACTGGAGGCTAGATCTTCGAATATATCTTCCCTAGAAACTGAACGCGAGCAACAGTCAAAAGAGCTTTCCAGCCTGCGAAATAGAATAAACCTCGCCCAGCAGAATTGGGTTAAAGAGAAAGAGGAGCTATTGGCACAGGAATCGGAATTGCGAACAGAATTTGAGGAAGCTAAGCAGGCAATGCATAGCTGGGAGATAATCGCGATGGAGGAGCGGTCCATCCGAGAAAATCTAGGAGAAAAAGTTATAGACCTAGACGAACAGCTGTCGACGCTTAGGGCTGATTACGAGAAAATGACGTCTGATTATAACTCCCAGGGAGTAGCAGTTGAAGGCCTCCAAAAGGCCCTAAGAGAAATCCAAGCTGGTATGGATATTCCCTCCCCTTTTTGGACCAATATTTGCAATCAAGTTACTGACTACTTAATGTATAGCTCGAAAGCAAGAATTACGAGAGCTGGTAGAAAGTACCAATGCACAAGTAGAGGAAGTTCGAAAGAAACTGGAAGATGCAGAGAAGCGTGCAACCGAAGCTGATGCTGCCCGAGAAGAAACGCAAAAGAGCCTCGAAAGAGCTTTGCCGTTTGAGAAGGAGGTCAAGGAGAAGAACCTGCTTATAGGCAAGCTTAGACACGAAGCCGTTACTTTGAACGAGCATCTGACGAAAGCTTTACGGTTCTTGAAAAAAGGGAAGCCTGAAGACAACGTGGATAGGTATGCACAAACTATCTACCATCTTGACGTTGTCCCACGCTGACTACTGCTAGGAATCTTGTTACGAATCACTTTTTGCATTTCCTCTCTCTGGATCGATCGGATCCGAAGAAGTTCCAAATATTGCAGCTTATTGCTGCTCTCTTAGGGTGGAATGATGGTAAGTCCTCACTACCTGCCAGCACCAGCCAATAATTATATATATATATATATATTTAGCTGACGCTCTATCACAGAACAACGAGAGCAAGCTGGCCTTGCTCGACCAGGTGCCTCGGGGGGTTACAACAGTCTTAGAGCTCCACGATCTCCTTCCATGTTCAAAACCCCAAGCTCACCCTCCCTGGCAACAGGATATTTTGGTACCAATGCAGACACGCGGAAAGAGTCTCTGGCTGAGCTATGGTCAAATTTCCTTGAGCAAGAAGCCCAGGCTGAGGGAAAGCTACCGCCCCAGAACGAGAATCCCTCGGACAAGACGGCGTCATGACCGAAATGCCTATGTATTAGAATCCCGTTTTGCCCATCCTTCCCGGGGTCTCTTCTCCCCCTGCTTCTCTATATTCCTTTCAGCCCCTTTTTTTCCCTTCGTCTCTCCAGCATTCAAAACAAGATATGAAAACCACTACGTGTATCAAAGCAGTGGCGGCGTGCTTAGTCATTGGATAACTATCTAACTAGCTACAACATTTTTTAAATGGAACTTTACCACTCATGCAGCTGCGCGCGCCAAGACGAGAGAGGATGACATTTTATATGAGGAGGGGCGGCGGAGCACTGTTGAACTGTGATACACCGTTAGTCAGGTACAGACCCTCCTCTAGCTCTTTATTTCACCCATTTGCATACGGCCACAGTCTTGCCCGCATGGCTTCCACAGGTAAACGCAAGGCTTGCGCCCCGTCCATGATGTGTATGGCGCAATCTCCTTTGGCGATATGGTGCTAATGGCTCCCTGCGACAGCAACTCAAGGCCCCCGGCCCGTCGTGATATCTGGGCCCTCAGGCACCGGCAAGTCGACCTTGCTCAAACGCCTATTCGCCGAATACCCAGACAAGTTCGGCTTCTCCGTATCCCGTGAGTGCTCACCGCTACAAGGGGGAGCAAGCAGAAGAGTTGTGTGATTGTGACCGGCATTTTGGCTGATGCGTTGCGTGTTCCTGGGGATATACAGACACCACTCGAGGCCCCAGACCAGGCGAGGAAGATGGCAGGGAATATAACTTCACCACCAAGGAAGCTTTCCTGAAGCTTGTTGATGAGGGAGGATTCATTGAGCATGCCCAGTTCGGCGGAAACCATTACGGAACCAGCATTGCGGCCGTGAAACGTGTTGCGGATCAAGGAAGAATATGCGTCCTAGACATTGAGATGGAGGTAAGCAATGGATCAAATAAAAAAAAAAAAGAAAGAAAGAAAATCCGGCAGCATATTGTGTTATTTTGGTTCTGACCGTTTGTGTGAAATCTGTCTCTGTATAGGGTGTGAAACAAGTGAAACGGACCGATCTCAATGCCAGGTTCCTCTTCCTTGCTCCTCCGTCCATCGAAGAGCTGGAAAGACGCCTGCGGGGTCGTGGTACTGAGTCGGAGGACAGCCTGCAAAAGCGACTGGCCCAGGCCCGAGTTGAGTTAGAATACTCGAAGCAGCCTGGTGCGCATGACAAGATTGTTGTTAACGATGAGCTTGAGGCGGCATATGTCGAGCTTAGGGATTGGGTGGTGGACGGCGGGAAGTTTGGCTCGCAATGATCTTGGGATAACCTCCTCTTTTGGCATACAATTTTTGGAGCTAGCAGTAGTAGCCTCATTTAGAAAACGGGGGCCGACCTAGAGACTACAGATAGACACAAACCCAGAGTATGGTGTTTGTTCTAAAACGGATATGAGATTGGCTACAGTGCTCTTAAAACACTTTCGGCTGGCTAATGGGACGCACGTAAGGATATTAAAAGTAATTTCAAAATGAGAAATACGGAATAACGAATATCAAGAGAATAAATAAAAGAGAAAACGGTAACGGCCATTAACGTTGACGTCGCAGGGACTCCTCGAGCCCGTTAACTATGGCGCATGGAAGATTAAGTGGGTTGGGTATCATGTTCCACGTTAACTTGAAACCCTCAAGAAGGGGAAGAGTTTGGTGATAGCAGGGGAAAAAACAAAAATAACGAGAAAGGGCCTTAGTTGCCGTTCATGGTCACTCTTTGGGAGTTGCGGCTCAGTTCCCGGTCGGCAGCAGGGCTAATTGGTCGACTTCCAGAGTGGCCGGTAGCACTGCTCTCCTTCAGAGCAAGAAGCTGCTTAGCACGGAAAGTCTCATAGTGTATCTGACTGGTGGTTTCGATCAGGTCCTGGAGGTGGGTGCGGGTCAGGAAGTTGCGGAGGTAGACGAATTCGCAGTGGTTTTCGTTTTCAACGTTTATCACGCCCCAGCGGTTCTGACGGCCGCGGACCTGTTTTCCATCGACGATGATAGACTTCTCACTGCCGACAACAGCAAATGGAATGATGTCCTGGGGAAGAATGCTTAGCCGCGATGTCGCGAGGGCCGAAAACCAAAAAAAAGAAAAAAAATTATATGAGGGGTAGAGAAGGAAGTACCTTTATCTGCGCATTGACAGCACGCTCCTCGTCATCAAGCTCGTCGTTGTCGTAGGGATACATCTTGAGGTTGTGGAAGGTGAATTCCTCCTTGATTCTTTCCTTGAAAGCAAGGCGCTCCTCCAGGGTGAGGGAGTCGGACTTGGCGATAACAGGGACAACATTGACAACATCAGACAGTTTCTTGAGAACGACGATGTCAATTGGTTTTAGGCTATAATATAAAGTTAGTAAATAACGGCGGACGCAAATTTCAGGAGTCATGTCTCCAAACGTACGCATGTCCAGATGGTTGGATGAAGAAGAGACAGCAGTGGATTCTGGTGTCTTGGATATATCGTTCACGCTGAGCAGTAAGCTCCTTGCGCAAGTAGGCGGAGTGCTGGTCTTTGATGTACTTGACGATAGGGTCCCAGCTATGAAATCAATTAGCCCTAACGATGTCCAGTCTGGACCAACCCAAAGGCCTGGCTCAACGTACCATCTGTCATTGTTGACTTGGTCTCCGTATCCAGGGGTATCAACAATGTTCAATCTCAGGCGTACACCGTTTTCCTCAATGACTATCAAACATGATCAGATATGGCTGAAAAGTGGGAAAAAAAGGGGGGGGGAGGGAGGGAGGAGGTGGTGGTGGTGGACGAGATGCGCCGTATCGGGACAACGTACTGTGTGACACAGTCTGGATCTCCGTGGTCGAGCGGACAGGCTCGTCGGGTGCGAGACGGCCCTTGGAGTCGATGAGGTGAGAGGCGAAGATGGTGTTGATCAAGGTCGATTTTCCTAGACCAGTCTGGCCTGTATGTATGAGACAAGAACGTCTTCGTTAGACCCGGATCGATCTCAGGGAAACAGGGGTGAAACGGCATATAGAGCAGCGACATGGAGATCCAACATACCAACGCAGATGACGTTGAACTGAAAGCCACGCTTCAGCAGCTTCTTCTCGATCTGCGAGGTGATGCTGTCGAAACCGACATGGCTTCTGGGGAAGACTGTGTCGGTGGGAGAGGCAGCGGCGGCCATCGTTGCTGTTTATTATGGGTTGAAACGGTCTCGAAGTTATCTGGCGACGGAGAGGAAGGGTACGGTGAGCGATTGGCAAGACTCGTAGCTCTGCAGCAGCTGTCGTCGTCGTCGGAGAGAGAGGGTGGTTGCGAGGACGATGGGAGAAGCAGACGCAGGAGAGGAAGAAGAACTTCGAACTGGTGCAGGCCCCCTTTCTTAGGTCGCTGTGCCGGAGCCAGGAGAGAGATGATCGTTTGCGCGCGAAGCTAAAAAGCGAACTTTTTGTCCTTTTTTTTTTTTTTTTTTGTTACTGGAAGGTCAGGGGCAAGTTGGGCGCTAAGCCGGTTGGGGGCTAGCGCGGTGACACGGGCCAATCAGCAGCTGCCGTGCTTTTCGTGACCTTTTTTTTCCTCTCTTTCGACGGTGACGCTGAAGAAAGGTCGACGCTTGCTTGGAAACGCTTGCAAGCTGACAGTGAAGGCGAGGCCGACGTTTGGTAGAGAAGACAAGACGACGCTCACAGCCGCCGCGCCAGGATGGCCGCTCTCCGACTCGCTGGCCCCTCTGCGGGACTCCTCTCCTCGACCGCCTTGACTCGAACACTCGGCATATACACAACAGCCGCCGGCAGCTCGATAACGGGCTCTCTCGCTGCGAGATACCATGCATCCCGATACGCAGTCGCTGCCGTGCTGCCGTCCCTGCTGTCAGATATCTGGGAGTCGATCCTCCGCGCCGTGCCCAAGAAGAAGACCTCGCACATGAAGAAACGACACAGACAGATGGCTGGAAAGGCCTTGAAGGATAACATCAGCCTCAACACATGTCCGGCATGCGGGAATACCAAACGAGCTCATTTGCTCTGTCCTCATTGCGTTGCCCGTACGTCTCTGCCATTGCACTCCTGATGATTGCTACTCTAGCGCCAGTTCAATTGCTAATTGAGTCAAACAGAGGTCAAGAGAGAGTGGAACTCTCCAAGTGCGACTCCCAACATATAAACCCCCCCATTTCCTTTTTTAAACTTGGTTGATTTACGTGATTACTGTTATTTCTTATCACAACCATTGGGTGCACCATTCGGGGCAAGGCAAGGCTCTAACTACAAGAAAAAGCGGGCGTTTTGGTTATCCTGTACCATATATTTTCTTTTCTGCAGCTACACTCAGGTCATTTGCATCCTTATCTGACGGAAGGGAAATCAGCTTTATTACCTGGTATTCTAGTAGCAGAGTTCTTATGTCAAGGGGCCTGGAATGCCGTGTAGTATATCCAAATTCATGTAACTTCAATGTATTCGTAGTGTGAGATGGCAGTCCTCTCAAATGTGGAGCTATTTCGGAGCGTTCAAGAAGTCTATTGCTTATTTTGCATTTAGAATAATAGCTTCAGGTTCATATCAAATACTTCGTGCTCCCAACATTACCCACACCAAGTACTTTCCATACAAGACAGATAGCCTGCGAAGCTACATTAAGAATACATTGCAATACCCCCAAATAACTTGACAGACAAGATGGCAAGTGGAACGGGTTTGATGCTTCCACCCACTTCTACATGATGCTAACTGTTTGCATACAACAGTCCAAGCAAATACTAAGTCTGCACACAATAGAGAATGGTGCGTACTCGCTGTGGTACTTACCAGAGAAGAGTCTGCATTTTCTAACGTGGAATAGCACACATATCCGAAATATTTTCTCTCGCCGTGACCCCTACCCAGATCTTATCAGCTTCGGGTGCCTCCTCGCTCAAGGTCCATTTGGCCAACGAGGAAGGATTTGGCGTAGCCCAATCCCTCTCAGCAGCCCACAAGATTGGCTGTCACCATCTGGCCACAGCGAAAGGGTCTGGATGTTATGCGGCAAGTGTTGGCTTTGGAGGAGAGGTAAAGCTATGGCGTTACGAGAATGGAATGTGGAATGAGGACCTCCAAGGTAGGCAATACTTTCATAGATATTATGAGGTACAAACAGGCTAATTTCATATAGATAATGGCAAGATAAAGGATATATGGGCAGTTTCTCTGTCCTCAGATGCGCGGTACCTTGCCGGCACTACTCATGATGGCCGCATCAAAGTCTGGGATCTTCAGGATAAGATAGAGGAGGTTTGGAGCTTTGAGACGAGAGGGAGCTTTGGCATGTGTGTCGATATGGTAATATAGTCCCGCTCCTCCATCCAATGCATACTTTGCTTATGTCCCTGGAAAAGTCACCGGACGGGCGTTTGATTGCGTCAGGCCATCAAAGCGGGAGTGTTTATGTCTTTGACCTTGCAGAAGGAAGAATGCCGTTCTCGCTATCAGGTAATTCCCATACGCCCTTGCCTGCAGAGATCAACACAAACACAAGCTGATGAACCTAGGTCTTGCCGTACCCGTCAGAGCGGTATCGTTTTCTCCCGGGGGGAAATTACTGGCTGCTGCTGGGGACTCTACAATGATTATGATCTATGAAACAAGCTCCGGGGAACAATTTGCAACACTCATCGGCCATGCCGCGTGGGTTACCTCTTTGGACTGGAACGACTCTGGCGAATACCTCCTAAGCGGGTGAGTAGTGTTGATAATACTATAGTATCAGATTTATTGACATCTTCACTAGTTCGTTTGACGGCAAAGTTAAAGTGTGGTCAATCGAGCGGAAGGCCTGTGTTGCGACGCTCTCGGAATCTGACAAGGCCATATGGAGCGTCAAATGGCTGCCAAAGGTGGGGAAGGCAGAACGGTTTGCAGCTGCGGGCGCCAACCAGAACATTGCGTTATACCGAGAAGCTAACAGTAGCTAAGCAATTGTTCGATTTATGGTATTATGCCATTGTATTGTGTGACGTCCATGTATTGTTTCGAAGTGTGACTGTGGGATCGTTATGCAAATTTTACAGATGGCAGAAACGTATATATGTTTTATAGTCATCTCACTAAATAGGCACAACTCATTAACAAGCTTTTTAATTCAAAGCTGCAACAAAAAGTCTCCGCATTCTCTTGAGGAAAGCGCCGAAGTCTCTGTCATCATTCACGATGTCAACAACTTCGGTGATGGCGGATTTATCGAGCTTAGGCCGACAATGAAGAACCTCATATTCATGACCTGCGGTTCCAAGTTCAAACCAAGCTTCTCTCTCCCAGTCCTTTTCCAAAAGGTGTGTGTAGATGATCTTTAGCCGGTCTTCTCTTCCAGCCCCTTCGATTCGCAAACACAGCAGGTCTTGCCAAAATTCTAACTCGGGCACATTCTGGCGGGATTGTAGTTCCAGTTGTTTGGCATGTGCCCTTTGTGCTTCTAGTCTTTGATTTATGCTTCGTTGTGTTTCGTTTATTTGCTGCTGGAGCCTGTCACGAATGGCTGTCCGAGAATCGCGCTGTTGGCTGATTTGAGATATAGCTGCATGCATCTCCGCAGCCTCTGCATTCTCCTTTTGAAGGGTTTGTTGATGTGTCTGAAGCTTTAAATTGAGAATCTCGATGTCCTTCTCTTTCATCCGCTGGTCCTCTACGTACCAAAAGCCACAGTTAGAATAGCAATCCAAACCAGCTAATATCAGTGTGGGCGCAAACCTTGAAGTTCCGCGAGATCAATATAAAACTGGTTCCTTTCTTCCAGCACTTGCTTTCTTCCTCTTTCGATAAAGGAGTCGAATTTTTGGGAAAACTGTGACATCCTCGAACGAAGCTCCTCGAATCGGAAGTTCAGGGTTGGGAGTTGATCAGCCATTGACGGCGCGTCAGCCGTTGTAGGTGGGGGTCTAGCAGTTGAGGAGTAGGGATCAAAAGCCGCCATCTTGAATAGTTGTCGAGCGCCTGTATTTGGGTATCCAGCTTCGACTTCGCAGGGGTTAATCTGTATGAGTTCCTGGATGTTATCGCGTATGTTGATGATATAAACACAAGGTTGGAGCCAAAAGAGGACTAGCGCAGAAAATGAAATAATTAAGCTCTCGGAAAAGGCTTTTTATAAGTCCGCAAATATAAAGTTTTTATGTAAGCAACTTAGTAGTAGGGACCTATCAGAAGCTCCTTTTCCTCTTTTTGGTGAAGGTTCTTTCTTAGATTGAGACGACATTGACATCTTGAAGACGACCTAACGGTATAATCAATGTGTCGTGCCTAAAGCTTCAAGGCTTTTTACATGGCATTGTTCAGATATGCCTTTATACTGCTCTATCATTGCACTGTATACGTATACAGTAACTATACAGCCAGATGGCTGATCATTTGAAAAATGAGGTATCTCTCGGCCACTTGGGAAGGGCAACCTACGTCAAGGAGCTACAGGAATGGAGATTCTCGCGGGCAGCCAACCAAGGTACGACTCTTAATCATAACCCCTCAGGCATGGCCTGCCTGCTAACGTGTATCACTAGGATTTGTCTTCAAACTAGTGGGTGAAGCAAATATAATCTCCCATGGCATAAACCTAGGCCCTTCTCGGGAGCCGAGAAATACAAACGCCGTGACGAAGAGAACAGAGCAGATGCTATTGAATTTATACCCAGAACTAACTCATGGGCTTTCAAATATGGTTCTTGAAGAGGCAACTTCACGAGCTATTACTTGTGCTTCCTCTCGTTTCGAGTCAATTAGTCATGAGTGTCTAACGTTTGGGGAGATTGAGCATATGGCAGACGACCGTATAGCATGTCAAACAATTCCAATAATGGTATTTTCAACAGGGGGTCAAAGTTCATCCCTGGTTCTATGCCCATGCGACTCCAGCCGTAACTCTCTATTCCCAAGCGCCGCATCCAACATTGACGACGACCAGTCTGTTTGGTGGAACGTGCCTGGTGGCCCTGTGAAGCAGGTATTATCTTCAGAATCAATCCAGGAGCCAAGCAAATGCTTTGCAGCCAGGCTCTCCTATTCCACTACAATATTTAGCCCGATTTATCACCGTAATCCGGTCCCGGTGAACTTAAACGATACTGATGGTTATGCGGAGTCATGTCTGTTGTCACATATAGACCCAAATCCTCTCGTCAATATACCATGCAACCTGACAGGTGGCTATCCCCATGCTGCTGTAACTTTCAACCCTTGGTATCAGCGGCAAATCGCCGTGATTGACAGAGCAGGAAATTGGAGCGTTTGGGATTTGCAACGCAGACAGCAGCGAAAAGCTGGCTGGTATGCTGAACGTGGACCAAACGGCTCCATACGACTCCCTGAATTTGAGAAAAGTTCCAAATCAATTGACCATTATGACGGCTGGGGTGCAATATTATGGGTCTGCACCATCCACCAGCTGTTAGTTTGTGATAGACGCAACGTTTATATTTGTCGAATGGATGTGCGTCCACCGGAACAGGAGGAGTTTAGCCTTGGCCTCGAGATTCATTCAGAGTGGATTCTTGATGCCCTACGAAGCCCAAAAACACCTTCCCACGTATTTATCCTCACGACGCTGAGAGTTATTTGGGTACATGTTCCGCCTCCTGACAACTCTTATCTTAGCCAAAGTGACAATGCTCACGCTGCATCTATTCTGCTTTCTTGGAGACATTTCCGAG
Source organism: Trichophyton schoenleinii (assembly GCA_018357685.1). Taxonomy (NCBI): domain Eukaryota; kingdom Fungi; phylum Ascomycota; class Eurotiomycetes; order Onygenales; family Arthrodermataceae; genus Trichophyton; species Trichophyton schoenleinii. Next base: position 2,065,471 of record WOFF01000001.1, read on the forward strand.
ATCCAGAGGATATAAGTCTACATTTAACGCCGATATCGATGGAAACAGGTAAATACCCCTTAAAATGTTCCGTGGGCTTCACCACACTAACTTTGATTAGACCTATTTATAATGCTATATTCCCGTCTGAATCTGCTTGCTACAACTGTCCAGGTTCTTTCGTCTGACGATCCGTCCTACCCGGTGTCCATATGTGATACAAGGATTCTTCATCTGCCCAAGGTCAAAAGTGAACATGCAGCACGCGGAATGAGAACGTCTCATAATACAGTAAACTTTTCTAGTATATCTTTTCAAGATAACAGGAACTCTGATTCGCCTTTGGATGATGACAGCACTGAGTCACCGAAATCAATTGCATTTATAGGACAACTAATGGATGGAAGGCTAGTTGAGTGCATATATCTAGCCACAGTACCCAATCAAGAGATATCATCGGATATTATTCCCATCTCAGCTGGAAGGAAGAAAAGGCCTGCTAAACACCACGCGAAGCTTGCTGACGAATCTGATTTTGTCGTACAGGACGGGGAAAAGTCACTTTTGATACCCATGTGCCTACCGAGCAAGCCAACGAAGCATGGTTCGTCAGTGGCCGTTCTTCCAACGTATGAAACGCGAGAACAATGGCAGCAGCAATATTCATTAGCTACGTCTATTCTCGAGCACATGGAAATCGCCAACTTCACTGAAAGTGGGAACACAACCTCTTTCGGAGATTGGCTGAATGGTCTGAAAGGCCAAATTGCGGAGCTGATTCCAGCCCTAAAATCCTGTTCAACTTCTATTTTAATGTCAGTAGCACCCATTTCATTTCTTCCAACTCAACGTACTTACAGTAACCCAGATCAGAAGCTGTTCCGTCATCCTTTTCGGTAGACGAGGCAGAAAAAATTGCAAAAGCATTTGACCAATTCGTTCTAGGGTTTGCAGATCCTGCAGACTGTATGCTACCTGGGTTCCAACTACATATTTTGCTACAGTCCTCTACACCCACTTCTAAATTCTCAATGATCAAACCAAATACATGGAATGATCACTCTTTGATGGAACTTTACGACGCCATGATTTGTCTATGGTTGGCTCCTTTGCCAGCAGGGATTCCAAACCGGCTCCGGGCGTTGAAAGAACAGACTATTCGGGAAGTGATTTCTGAACTTTGCATTGCGAGTATTATTTTATCCCGTTACAGAACTGAAGAAGCAGATGATGGCCAGGAAGCTCGGTCAAGTTCGCTGGCCAAGCCTGAAGCTCTCAGTGTTCCTGAGTTCAAAGCGCAACTGACCCAGTGGTCCGGGGGTGACGTTTCTTCATCTCCGCCACTGCCACTGCGCTTAAATGACAACCAGACACAATCTATGCTAGCCTCACTTGCGCGGTATACTGCCATCCATTGCCAGAGGCCAATCTCAAAAAAGACTATCACCACGGCCGCACACTGGGTAAATGGAAGTGACCCCAGCCAGTATGACTGGCAAGCTACCGTCTCCTTATACGATAACTCACAGTCTGAAAACGACAACAATTTTAAACGACGTAAACGGAAAGAAAGGAGACCGTCTTCATCCGCAGCGCAGTCACAACGAAGCGTTTCAGCCGACATCCCGATAACTAGACCGTGGGGGAGCCAACCAGAAACTAATGCATTCGGCTCTGGTATAGGTAGCAGTCAAGTAAGCGAAGGCGGCCTTACGATGACACAAGGAGAGCACGGCGTATTCGGAAGGAGGAAACCACTCCCCAAATCCAAGAAAAAGAAACGCGTGGCAGGATTTTGAGTACAGGTTGACTTGTGTGGACAGGAGAACGCAGCGTTGCAACCTGCTATATTCTTATGACTTGAATTATAGACTTTGTACAAAGCGGGGAATTCAATTGATAAGTTGTAGTATGCATGTTGCCTTGAACTAGCATCTGGTGAATTATCACCTAGGTAGAATGTCAATTGCTTTCTATCTGGTTCCTTATCGTTTTAACCATCATAGTGTTTGAAGAATGACTGGCTAGCTAGCGGTGACCAAAGATATCGATGGTATCAGGACTTTCGTCCTCGTCCTCGTCATCCTCTGTTTCCTGGTTGTCTGAGCTACCGTCACTCCCAGGTTCAGTTTCGGCATCACTGCTCCCAAACAGCCCGAGTCTTTCCTTTATATTTACACCACTCCAGAAATTAAAACCACTAAAGCTTCCCCTGGTTAACCGCATAGATCCCCTGGATTGGGATGTTGAGCTATCTACGTCTTCTTGACGGCTAAGCGCAAAGTAGTTCGTCACTACTGGCGACCTTGGAGTTGCTCTCGAACTATGAAGAAAAGATGTATGAGGAAGGCTACGGGCCTGTGAGCCTCCACCGTCAGTGGGCGCTTCGTGGAAATGATGACCTGGCGTCTCGATGACGGAATTTCTGGCTCCAGTACGGTGATCGTTGGAAGTTCCGGTTATAGGAACACCAAGGCCTTCACCACCACTAGCGGAGTGCTGTCTACCCTCCGTAGGTTGTGCTGGATTGTGACTACCATTCAACAACTGCCTTTGGATAGTGTTGTATGACTCACATCTACACGCGTCAGCAAGTATTCAAATGGGCTAGGATGGTTTCAGAGCATACATTTCACATTTCAAGCCCAGCCAATGGTATGGCACAACGCTCTTCGCATGACAATCGTTGCAATATATAAGGGCATTTGTATCTTTAAGTTCAGGAGGCATTGGCTGGCTCATGATGGTCCGATCAAGGTTTCTGAAGTTAGCCTCCATATTCGTAACGCTCTTGCTACAAATGGGGCAGCGATATGAACTGCGAGAATGCTCAGAAAAGCATTTTTGATGTATGCTATGGCCACATCGCATGAAAATGACCGTATCGGGTGAGCTGAACATGAATTCTCCGCATATCGGACAATCACATTTCGTCGAGCGTTCAATGCATCTGTGGGTATTTTGAATCGCAATTGGTATACAGGCAGAGCAAGTCTATTAAAAATCAGCATGTCTTAATATAAACCATGAAGATGTGTAGATATTACCTGGCAGTGGAAAAAATCTTTTCCAAGTCCCTGGCCAAGGCGACAAATTCCACAATCACCGCAATGGTATATGCTTTTTTCAGCATCATCGTCCCAGAGTTTACATATAGAGCAATAATAAAAGGCCGATTGGGCACCGCAGGAATTGCACCATTGGCCTGCCGGCTGTGGAGAATAACATAGCATGCAGAGCATGTTTTCTGTTTTCTTTCGATCAAGGGTATGAGATTCGCTTTCATTATGACAGAACCGGCAAGGGTACCATTTCTTACACGTAAAGCATTGGATTTTCACGTTCCTTTTGTAGTGCATGCAGCCTAGCTCGACTACTTCACCAGATGCGGCTCCTTCAAAATTGTCTGTGAACGGGTCGTCTGTAGGTTGGTTATCATTAACAGGCCTGCAAAAGTATGTTCGTTCCAGGTCTTCCTGCGATAGATAGTATGGGCTTCCGGATATACCAGTGTCCGACTCTGAACTAGACGAAAGGTTGCCCAGTGCTCGTTGCTTTCTAGATGACTCTGGAGTACAAGGAGCATCATGTCCTTGGGGCGTGGGTGGAGGAGAGCGGGACTTGACCGCGGAATAATACCCTTCTGTCATGATTTCATGCATCAACCGGGCTTTTTCCTGGCTTGAAACATCTAACTTCCAAACTGCATGGATCCGCCTCCGCATTTCGACTGTATCATCGCTTTCTGCCGCATATTTTGTGGTATTTTCCTCCCATCCCGGTTGATCCAGGTGAGCTTGTGAGGTGGTTTCGTTGCCATTACTCCCAGGCTGACCCTGGGAGTCGGAGCCCAAGTCCATCCTGTAAATGTAGCGATTTAACACCGCATTTCCTTTAGTTCCACCTTAATGTCCACTGCTATCCATACGATTTTCAACGAGGTTGAGAATGGTATGTCCCACGGCTATGGGTTGGTCTCAGGCTCCGGCGTAATCGGATTTGAACGGCGAGTATGTAATCCGTCGTGAAATCTAGTTGACTCACGGCCTTTATATTAGCTCAGTCACTTAACCCTTTATAATTTAATGGTAATCCGTAGCCTTACATTCACAGTTGTGCCACCGAAGTCCCTGTGTCCTACAGGATGCTGCCTCCAGACAGCCTCAGCTGAGCTGACAGCGACACCGACAGCGTGTTGAGGAGTTTCTAGTTAAAAGACCATATAAAGAAAGTAGGATAAGTCACTGGCTAAATATACGGCAGCTTATGAAGGGAACTGGCAAAGCAACCCGGTATTTATGGCTGTCTGGACGCTGAAACTGCCTTCTGGTAGGACGATGATATGAACGATAAGAGAAGTTAAGGTTTGGGCGAAGGCACGAGCCAAAGGTGCAGAATCGGGAAGGATCATGTGATAAAGCTTATCGGGCGACCCGTAATTACAATACCAGTATATGTATTTTTGACGAGCAGGCAAGGCAACATCTCCAAGATATAGAGAAATGTCCAACAATTGGCTGCAGAGGGGCTGATATAAAGTCGAATCAGTCCATTGCTATCGTATTATTATGACGGTTTCAGCATTGTGTAACCACAGGGTGCTGCAGTATTGGCGGTCGAGTCGCGATACTTGCGAGTGCGGGTACTTAGGATTCTCAACTTTGGTGCCTTTGCTATTCAGCTGATATATTTTCCGAAGGCAAATATGGAGGCCAAACGGAACTGTGGCTACCTCACTTGAGACAAAGGTTCATACTTTCGTTTAACAAGTGCAAGGTTCTGTTAAATTGTCTCGCACCGATCGACTGGGGTCTAGGTATTTTTCCGATGATCCTATATGGCATCTGTTAGTACGAAATTGCAGGTTGAATCAAATGAATTGTATATAGCGTTATATAGCCTTACATTGGGGCATTGCAAGCTATATGTGGCTGCTGCCAGTACCGGACCATCGTTAGCGTCTTTAGTATCTTGCGCTCAAGGCTTCCAGGCTGAGACGCGTTTTCGAGAAAGTGAAGCGTATTAATGATTCGGCGCGGATCGAAGTCTACATCGGTTCCTTTTCTAAAGGCAGATCGTAGGACCCAACGGATAACGTAGCGTGAAGGGCTGGAGTATTGGACGGTTTTTAACGCGGTGCGGTAGAGGTGCCGGAAGGCCATAGTAACGCCATGCTTGTAGGTTACCGACTCAAGGGCCTGAACTGTCAAAGTCATCTGCCCTTATAAGCGGAGACCACAAATAATATATTCCAGATAGGGGGGTTGAATTTGGGACGAGAAAGCATTTGAATGTTGCTTCGGAACTCTGAAGATATTCAAACCTGGGATTAAACTTGATTACGTAATAGCTAGCTAACTAACTGAATTGGCCTAATACAAATTTGGGGGGATATGTTCTAAGAAATGCAATAATATAGAATGAATCAGAATAAATATGTACGCTAAAAGATCACAACAGCTGGACAGTAAACCAACTAGCTAGGCCGTATGTTACGTTTCAAAGGGGAAAATGGCGGGATCTCCAAAGGTTTATTCAGGCCAAGTCGCCGGTTACGGCGGTCATTCTCAACGCGTTTCCCATCTGGATCAGCAAAAATACCACTCTGGTCCTGTGCATGCGAATGATGTTTGGATAGAGAACGTGATGGTCCAAAGTTCTCGTCAAGGGGTGGTTTCTCTCCAATAGTCCTCAGTATTCGACGCTTTTTGACCGGATCTGGAAGACCATCGTCTTCAGACAAGTCTTTCGTATCCTTTTGCTTTTGGGGCCGATTGACAACCCGCGGTGCTGGGCCATTTCCTATTTTCGGAATATTGGTCGATTTCGGGAGATTCTTTAGAGGCTGAAAATTTGATTTGCGTATATTCGTGGTGGAGGCTTCGTTTTCATACGGTAGACTCTTTCCCTTAAGCTTCGAAGGATTGGCCTTCACGAATGAAAGGCCATCCCCATCACTTTCGCTAGACGTAAGGTTTACCGCGAAGTCATGGCTCTGACGGTTCAGAAACGGGGTAATAGAAAATATTGATTTGTCTCCAGGAGCTGCAGATATTTTCGTTGGCAGCTTTGACACGTGGTTCGGCCCAGGCGTCCCTATAGATGCATCCGCGCCGAAATATAAGCGGCGTGGAGGGTTCTCTGGTGCATCTACAGAGGTTTTGGTCTGACTGGCGCGAGCGGGAGACATGTCAGAATCTTGCACCTTCGCTGTAGTCTGTTTTTTCGACACCACTACACCCCGGGTATCTGATTTCGAAGTATGGGTTGAAGTCTTGCTAGATTGAGGCTCAGTGTTGACATCTACGTCAGGCTCAGGGCTCATGATCGTTCTATTTGATATGTGGGAGGCCCTCGCTTTTCCTGAGTTACGCTTTGCGTTGCGAAGTTCAATCTCAAGTGAGCTGACTTGGCGTTCTAAAGAGAGCTTTTCCGAGAGTATAGTCTGATAAGAGTTGTTCTGGGAACGAAGCCGGGTGATCTCTGGTTTCATATTTGAAACTTCTCGCGCCAGAAATGCATTTTCAGCCCGTAGTTTACTCATTTCAGCTGCAAGAGCCTGCATAGATGACAATTCTGTCTATCACATATGTCAATATTTCGAGGCGTTATTGCCAGGTTACATAGAACGATCACTGACCTGCAGGCTATCTATCATCTTGATCTTGGCCTGGAAGGACTTGTGTAGTTCTTCCATGTCATGCTGCATACGGGCTGAATGTTCCCGTATCCGCGAGTTCTCTGTTTCTACATCATTCAGTTGCTGTTTTGTCTGGCTTTGCTCCTTCCTAAGGGCCTCTTTATCATGTTCAGAGAGCAGCAATTGCAGTCTAGGAAGCCGTGCATTTTCGTCAGCCAGCAGCAAACTTGTACAATGAAGACTCTTCTCAAATTTTGCTTCAAGCTCGGAGAAGGGGTGCTAAATCTCACATCAGAAAGTGTTCTTCGGTTCTGATTGTTTGTTCGACATTATAACTTACCACTTCCATATTCTTAGCCAATATAGATTCGCAAAAGAGTATAAATGTGTATACGTATGTATGTGAGTCCAAAATAATATACTTCTATCAATCTACTGTAGCAAATGTAGATATGATACTGACATCTCATGAGTTGTGCTATGTTGCGTGTGTCGCGGTAATGGAACTTTTATCAGCAGGTGAAGTCGCGTTGCTTACGTAACTAAACTATGAACACCAACATCCAGCTTCAAAATGACACCTTTCCGTCATCTCAGAGCTCTGGTAAAGAGAAACGACCGGATAACGAGCAAAAATGAGGTTGTTTTCGCTGATTCTTTGCGCAATATGGCCAATTGCGCTTGCCCTGGGTGCTTCATCAAAGGGCGGAGATAAATATACGAAATTCAAGGCTGCGTCGAGGTCTACTGGCGCAGTAACTCTGGACGATGCAAGCTATCATGAACTCACCGTGGCTCCTCGAGATTACCATACTATTGTGCTCTTGACGGCCATGGACTCGCGATTCGGATGTGATATCTGCAAGATGTTCCAGCCGGAGTGGGAACTCCTCAGTCGGACTTGGAGCAAGGCTAAGCTTGGAGACTCAAAGTTGATCTTCGGCACACTTGACTTCCTGGACGGGAAAGGCACATTCCAGCAGGTAATTGAACGACAAAAGAAACGTCATTATTGGCGTTATATTGCAGTACTAACTGTCATCAGCTCAAACTTCAAACTGCACCGATCGTGATTCTCCTGCCGCCTTCCTCTGGCCCAGGCTCTGAGAACAAGCCGGCTCGATATGACTTTAGCAGGTGAGTGTGGATTCAAAAGAAGTGAAGCAATAAATAGTGAACTAAATGGTATTTCTTCTAGTCCTGTCACTGCGGAGCAGATGCACCTATGGATTAGCCGTCATCTCGCTGGAGTCCCAACACCGAAGCTTGTTCGACCGATAAACTACACCCGAGTGATGGGGATGCTGATAGGGATGCTAGCAGTCATATCCCTTATCACTGTATCTTCCAAATATGTCGTGCCAATTTTGCGAAGTCGCAACCTATGGACAGCCCTAAGCCTCCTTGCGATTTTGCTCTTTACTACTGGCCACATGTTTAACCATATCCGCAAGGTACCGTACGTTGCGGGTGATGGTAAGGGAGGAATCAGCTACTTTGCTGGAGGATTTCAGACCCAATTTGGCTTAGAAAGTCAGATCATAGCCGCTATCTGTGAGTTCTCCACCTTAGTTAATGTACCTGGAGTATATCTCCTAATAAACCTCTCTAGATGGTGTTTTATCCCTCGGCTCCATAGCTCTCGCTATGAAAGCACCGAGAATACTGGACCCTCAGTCCCAGCGAGTCACAGTAATTCTCTGGAGCGCTGTGACCTGGGTCATGTACAGCTTCCTTATTAGTCTTTTCCGTATAAAGAACGGTTCATACCCACTCTCAATTCCTCCCTTTTAATTGTTTATAGAATATCCTTCGAGAGGGCTACAGACATGGTGCTTTACCCACACCAGCATTTAACAAAACGACCCCCTGCCTTTCTATCAAAAAGAAATATAAGATTGAAATTCTTGTGTTTTATCATTTCAATAAACTACTGATTGCCGTTGTTCAATACTTGTACTGGTGTGAGAAAAACTAAAGTCATGATCTTGAAACATATGTTGTTTATTGAAGTTGCCAGGGCCACAGGCCGTTCAGAGGCTTTCAACTAAAGGACGTAGACGATAGACTAGGATACATGGGGTAATAAGTAATGGATGATATGACAGCCGGGAAAAATATCGTCCGACCGGCATCAACAGGAAGGCCATGATCATGTCATAACATGTCATGCCACATTATGGATGCGGGTGACGCCTTACGTGCCAACCCGAAGATCCACTATTAAGCAGAGTAGCTTGGATGGGGGCAGAAGATGATGGGGAAGAGAAGTGGCACTCTGTCTATGACGACTTTCGAGCCTCTCCACTGGAACTGGAATCGGTGCGAGCGAGGTTAGCACCATTCATCTGGCTCTCCTCCTCCTGTGTCTCTTCTTCAAAGACGGGTTCGGGCTCGTGTGTCTCAAACTTGGTCTTGAAGTCAGCGAGGCCATGGGTGCTGCTGTTGGACCGACGGCGAGAGTTGGTGAATGTGTATCCGTAGTCATGTACTTCGTCTCCGGAGCGGCCCCTAGATGCGGAAAGGGAGACGAATAAGTATCAATCGTACGATGTTGCGCGCCCTGAAGCCCTATCTTCAATCTGGGCTGACTTTGAGTTTTAAGGGGTGAGGGGGTGACGAGGCCGGAGGGAGAAGAGGAAGAAGCCAGCTTACCAGTTGCCTTTGCCGCCACCGTCCTTCTTTGTCTTCTTGGGGTCAGCGTCGATGTGTCCTGACTTTGCGAAGTAGCGAGGGAGATGCTCCTGGAAACTAGCTGGGTCGTCGTGGGCGGCAGAGTGGTCCCTGTCATTCATCTTGTGGGAGCGAGTCACTAGGCGTGCGGTTAGCTACCTCGGGCATAATGGCCGTCACGACGCTACCTACTGATGAATTGCTGTCTATGTGGTCCTGGCAGTGACGGTGATGGTAGTGAGAGTAGCTGCGGTAGTTGCTGTTGCAGAGGCTGTCGTAGCGAGGGAATTGGTAGGCACTGGTGGGAGGAGAGGCAGAAGAGGCAGAAGAGGCAGAAGAGGAGATGATGTCAAGTTCCTCCTCCTGCCGCCGAGCGTCGCTGCTGCGTCCCTTTTATACTTCCGCTGCGTCGCCCAAATAAGGCTCGTGACCGCCTGCCGGATTAGCTAACACCAGGGACCCACTTTTACCCCAGATTTGGTGGCGTCATAATTGGATTACATAAGCATGGCGAAGCCGATGGAAGCTCGCAACAGGGGCAGCAAAAAAAAGGGGGGGGGGCTCAAGTTAACAAACAGCTTGGATTGCATGGGAACATGAAGGTAGATACATCAAAGGTGACACGCGGCTAGAAGTACATTATAAGAGAAAGGAGAGGAAGAAGGAAGGAGGATAGGCGGAAGAAGAAGAAAAGAGTGAGGGTAGAAAGAAGAAGAGAAGGTTAGGAGGTTTGTTCTACCTCTGGGACACCGTGCTCGATGATCCACGAGAACCAATGCTCGAGGTTTCCCTTCTCTATGTAATGCTTCAGTAGACTGTTCTCGTCGTCAAGCTCTGTCGATAGGTGGCCGCGTTGCTCGGGGAGCAGCCGGGCAACCAGTCTATGTGGAACGTCCACTCTGTCAAGGATGTCGGTGGGTCGGTGAAGGTGGTTCGATTCACCGTCGAAGCCAAGCCCTGTGACGAAGAATCATATGTTAGCTGGCTGATGCATTTGTTTAGCCAAAAAAAAAATATAAGGAGACTCTCACCGTTTGTGTAGTCCATTATCGTCTTGAAGAGCGCGGTAGAGCGGATCTCAGCCTCGACCTCGTCATCTGTCTTGCCTGCCGTGGCGCTGATGTGCTCCCAATTGTCCCGGATCATGCAGCGGCGCCAGACAATCTTCTCCAGATTTTCGCGGTAAGCGCTGTCTTCCTTAACCGAGCCGCTCAGGTTCAGCGCACGCAGGGCAAGGCTGAACTCATGGCCGGCTACCTCGTTCTCCTCCGGCAGGCCAGCCGCCGGGAGCGGGTCCATCAGGGTCAAAAGGTCTGCCAGCTCGTCTCCTTGTACCGGGCAACGAGTCACGAGCTTTGCCAGGCCACGCTGAAGGGTCTCGCGCAGAGCGGGTTTCGACTGCACGAAAACATTCGCAAATTGGTCATTTGCTATCTGCAATCGCGCGCTTTCGTCGATGGCTTCGTTCAAGTGCGGCAGGTTGTCATACACGGACTCTTGGATTGTTGCCAGCTCTGTCTCATCCTCAAAGCAGCTCAGGTTCACCTGCATCCCCGCCTGAGTTTCTCGTGCTGCCAGCGTGGACAGCTTTGCCAGTGCAAGCTCCACCCGCTTGCTCCATAGATTGGTTTCATGCTGGGTCGCGAGCTCCGTCAGAATCTTCGCTGCGTTGTCGTAGTTGCGCTCACCCAACACTTCGTTCATCCATGACAACTTTCCGTAACCAGGCCTCTTGCGTAGGAATCGGGTCACGTCATCCTTGTACTCCCGCATAATCAGAAGCATTGCCGGCTGTCCAGCCGTTATCTGTCGGGTAAAAAATGCATCTGCCCAGGGCTCGCCGTAACTGGTGAAATAGCTGTCAATCCTAGACCGCCATTGCTTCACAGCTTCTTCGCGCGGACCGGGTACTGCTCGATCCACTGCTTTCTGGGGATGCTTCTGGTCGATCTTATCATGAACCTCGACCATCAGCTCCACAAGTGCCGTCATGTCATGAAAATTCTCGGCCAATGTCACAGCCTCTTCTAAGTGTCCGATAGCAGCCATCTTGTAAAGCTGGGGCTTCCTCCTTTCCCGATGCGCCTTCTCAAGCAATTTGCCCTCATTCTGGATTTGAAGATCTTCACTTACAGCGCATAATTGTCGTCGTTCCTTGTAGATTTGTGAAAACACTGCAAATTGGCGCGAAAGATTTCTCTCAAGAGCTTTAGCCGGACTATCCTCGGCGTCTGTCTTGCCGCTCTGTGACAGCTGTCGCATCCACTGAATACATGTATGAAGTTCTGTGTCCAGCAGGTTTTCCGTCTCGTCATAATTAACGTCCAGCGAGGTCCAGAATTCGGACAGCTCAGAACACTGTGGGTTTTTCAGAGCTAACGAAGTATCATCGATCCCGTACAGATGTGCGTTTTCTCGCCGGAAGCTGAAGGCAGTTTCCAACGCTGCCAGCGAGATCTCGCTCGCCTGCCACACCTTGTCAACAAAATCCCGCGTCACACTCTGCGGCTTGTTATAGGCGACTCGAATGCCATTCATTATCCACGGAATGATATGTTCCATCTGCCAAGTATCATAGATGAACCAGTGTCTGATGGGGTCGTCCGGTCTGTCCCCTTCCTTTGCAGAGCTCTTGAATTTTTCTCCCATGGTCTCAATCAAGTGTCCAAGATACAAGTCTTTTTCGGGGTATCGCTTCTTAAGGTCATTATAGAGAGCCCAGATCGCTTTACTTGCTGCCATTTTTTCTGCGTCCCAGAGGAGCTGCCAACGAATCGAATAACTAAGTTCAACACGGTTCTTCTTGATATATTTTGCAAGAGCTTGTAGAGCGTTGGATCGCATTTTCATTTGATGTTCCAAAGATGCCGCTATGGAGGAAATATACCTCGAGCTCGAATGAAGGATTTCGTCCGTAATACTTAAAATTGCCTCTTCAAGGCGGGTTTTCGAAGACAGCTCTTTGTAGTGGTGAAAGTTGATAGGGTTGTCTTTAGCATTTTCAAAGAAGACGATCTGTTCAAGGCGTAGTTTGGTCGTCAATTGTACATCTTGTACCGCTTCAGTCTTCAAACGCAAGCTGGACAGATGAACAAGCCCGTAGTTTTGGATGACCAGCACACAGCAGTCTTGACGGTGTTCATCACCACCGTCATCTAGAGTCGATCCAATAACCACAAAATTGTCTCTGTCCCGAAGTCGAACAAGATCCTGAAATTCAGGAGTACCATTCTCCGTCAAATCTTCCGCAGGTGTTAACGACATAAGGACGGTTGCATTTTTGAAGACGATGAAAGCACTTTTACCAGGACGGGGTACATATAACTTTGGGGTAGAGTCTGGAGAGTCCTGTAGCGGACCCTCATAATCAATTTTGAAGACGCGACCAGCTTCTGGGACATTTTCTGGGAAGGCCAAGTCAACAACGAAGTACGAAGTGGTTTCTCCGGAGACGGCAAACAAAACCCAGAGTGAGAGGTCATGTTCCGTATCGTTTGAACGTTTGCTGTTGTTTTTGATTGCAAAATCCAAAACTTGTACGGAGGCAAGGGGGCCGTTTTCAGAGTTCAAGCCCGTATCTTTCAGCACTCTGTTGATTTCGAGTGTTGCGTCCATACGTGTCTTCAAGCCGCTGCCATTGTTCCAGTGTATATCCCAGACCTCAATCAATCCCGAGCTAGTCGCAATAATGACCTCACGCTGGCCACGTTGTGTGGATCGACCGCCTTTTGCAGCAGCAATATTTCTTCTCCAAGAGGCACCGCTAAATACATTCCTCAGACCTCCAAATATCCCACCACTCGTAGCGCGATTAGCCAAATCAAGGAATCTTATGTTCAGGCTCGCTTTGCCATGAGCATCCATGATAGTTAGATGAGCCACGCGACCAGTAGAAAGAGTGATGATGAACCCGGACGGCTCCGCATTAAGTAGGCCCGTAACAAATTCTCCGGACATCATTCCGGGTATTGAGCCATGAATTGTATTGCATTTCTGTTTTATCAACCCAAGGATAACGTTATTCGAAATGGTTTGCCAGAATGTAATCTTTCCGGTAGCTGGTATAACTATTAACATGCCTGCATCGCTTGTCGAAGAGCTGGAAGTAAACGCGCCAAGTGGTAAAGGGTCGATGTGTTTCGGAGATGGTTCAGGTATGTTGAACGTAGAGAAGTCACTTGGACTGATAGAGGAAGAACCAGACGAATAAGCCCAAACATAGGCCTGGTTGTGAGTGAGAATAAGTGAGTTTGTATGTTCTGGTGATATAACGCATCGAAACGGGGCTAGAATTGTTATTTCGACAGTCAATACGCGGTAGACCTGTGATATAAGGATAGCGTACCTGATGACCTCTGAAGAGGCTCTGGCAAGGCGGAGACTCGAGTAGCACTGTAGAACCCATTGTCCAGCTAAAGAAGCTACTAGTTAGCCATGTTACACGTCTTCGATAATGAACATAATGTGCTGGGAAGCTCACGATAAGCGTTGAGTGGGAATCGTAGGTAGGTCGATCTAACTCCTTACGACCGCGCACAGGGAGGTCGATGGATGTATCACCAGCAGCCAACGAAGTGCCATCTTCAAGGTCCGGCTCTACAGTCAAACAGTGCGCTTGTTCGTAAGCTGCCGTGTCGAGCTCCGTGTCTCCGCCAGCGTCAGCATGTTTTGTTGACCGTTGTCTCTTCGCTCGCGGAGGTTGGAAGCCATCCTCGGATCTAGGTCTCTGTCGTCGCCGGGGTCGAATAGATGCTGCGGACACGGCAACGCCTCCCTGAGCAGAAAACATTGCAGCAGCAAATAGAGCGGCTGTGGCAACGAGCCTGGTCTAACGGGGTGAGGAAAAGAAAGTCGGGGATTTGATGTCAAGATTGCGTCTCCAAGATCTTTTTTTTCATTTGTTTTGGTTGATTTCAATTCAATAAATCTCTTGATGCGGCGACAAACGCGCTAAGCCAGGTCGGGCCTAGTCCAAATTTCTACTTCAACTTCAGCTTTCTACAACACAGACAGCCCATCAATTGACGAAGTCGAGAAAAGTTTTTGTTAATGGTGATATTGATTTAAAAGGTTTACTAATCATTTTATATACATCATGAAGCCCTATTTCTATGATACAGGTTTCGTCTTTTTCTTTTCGTCTGGGGCATTGAGGAGCAAAAAGGAACAACAAGCCAAAGCAGCAACAACACAGGACACTGCGCCATGGAGAACATAAGAACGAACCACGTCTGCCTACAGTTCCCGGTAGTCACTAGGACGAGTTCTCTTCTGTCTTCCATGGTGGCGGTGAGGATTCACGGGTTGTCTGAAATAAGGGGAGTCTTCCTCATTCGCAAGCGGTTCGCTGATATGGCTCCGTTGTTGGTTCGAAAAAGGAGTCATTCCGTACTGTTGCTGGAAAGGCTGTTGCATTTGATTCATTTGATTCATCATCTGTGGGTTGAAACTATTGAAGTTCATTCCTGAATTGTGCATCCCGTATCCCATTTGGCCCATCTGTGGGTTTGGTCCGCCCATAAAGGGTCCTCCAGCCATCATATAGGGATCTGATGCCTGGCTCCAGTTATTTCCACCATTGTAATATCCACCCATGGACATCATATCCTGTCCGGCAAACGGATTCATCTGCCCGTATGCACCCATCATCGGCTGAGGTGGCATCTGTGGAAAAGGATTCATCATAGGACCAGGTTGCTGAACGTTATTCTGAGGTGTGGTGCCGTGAGTATTGCTTTGAGAGTTACGATTTTGCGTATTGTTTTGGGTAGTGACCTGGGGAATATTGCTTTGCGGATTGATGTGCTGAGTGTTGTTTTGTGTATCACCGGTGCTATCTCGGGATTTTTGTTTCTTCATAGCTGGTGCCTGAAGTTGGTCATTATCCTGGTTTGTACCATTTTCAGTTGCTGATCTCTTCTTCGAGGTGGTCGCTTCTTGCTGTGGCTGTTCCTTGTTACTGGCCTTCTCCGAGCCTACCTTCTCAGGCAAGTTTATCTCGGTTCCCTCCGGCTTCTGTGATTTTTCGGTCTCGAATTCGGCCAGCCTTTTAATAGCCTCTTCATCAACAGATAGATTGTCAAGCAAAACACCGTCAGCAGAACAGTTGGGGCAGACAAAATCGCTCTCAATTAGGGCATTAGTGATACAATCACTACAATATGTCTTTTCGCAGCACGGTGTCTTTGTAGGCGCTAACAACATTCTTTTGTCAAGGGGGCATAAAAGACCTCTGTTCTGCAATTGCTTGTTTCGCTCAGCATTAGCTGCTTCGGCCTCTGCTGCTTTGGATGCAGTTGCCTTCTCTTGATATAACTCCCACGAAGCTTTATCTGGCTGAGCAATAACAAAATCCCCATCAGCATTCACCATAACCCCTGTAAGTTTCGAATTGTCATCCGAGCCATCTAAAGCAGGCGAGTCTGGTTTCTCCACTTGTTTCTGGAACGAACGAGGAATGCCTGTAGACCGCTTAACACGATATCGGCCATCAAACCGAGGATCATTATTTGTTGGGCAGGCCTGGATCCAATGACCTATATTTAATTTTAGCATTATTTTATACCATAACAACAGAGCTGGCTAAGCTCACCTTTCTCACCACATCGGTAGCATAGGTAACCTGGCGGAGGTGGGTGATCGGGAACCGTTACAGGTTTCCCTCGGCCTCGGCCCATAACAGGGGTCATACTACAATATTATCGGTTAATGAAGATACATAGTGAAAGGATTGGTATGGACTCACTTTGTCATGTCCTGCTGCTGTTCCTTCCAATGCGTCTCCTGTAGCCGAAACAACGCTTTAAGCTTTTCATCTTCCGACTGAAGACTACTAAGCTCGATGCCACTGTCGCCGGTATCCTGACGAGTAGATGGTTCGCCATCATGCTGCACATTCCGCGACGTGACAGGTGCCTTGCCTGACATGTATCTCGCCGCGCCGCCTTTACCAGGACGTGCGGCTGGGAAGCGGCGAGCAATGACTGAGGTGGATCGAGGAATGATAGCCGTATCATCGTCATATTCTACAAATCATTAGTATATAGGCAACTTAGGGCTTCCATGGGATGAGTAAACTAGCCTTCATTTGTATCCTCATTGTAGATCGAAAGCTCAAACTCAGAGCCGTCTCCCAGTCGGTTTTGAGTGATGATTTCCCTCTTCAGCTCAAAGACCGATATACCAGTTCCATCGAATGTCACCCTCGAGGGTTCTTTCTGGGACTTGAACTTGAAATGAACAGAAGAGGCCATGATGGCTGGAGCAAAGGCAGCGAGGAAAAAAAATGAACAACGTCTAGATTTTAAGATAGGGAGCAAGATCGATGTGTAACACAAACACCTACTTTCGACGAAAAGCCAGACACTCGATGGAGAAGTTATGGGAAAGGGTATGAAGATGGTTGCAAAGAGGGAATCCAACAAGACAGAGTTGGTGACTCACGAAGTACAAAGGGAAGGGGGTGAGATTGGTGATAAAGGAAGATAATTATGGGGGAAACATTCGAGAAATAAAAGAGGAAGAGAGAACGATGCCTAGGTTACGGGGGCTTTTGGCTTGAATCGTTAATAAACTATTAGGCGGAGGTAAAGGACCAGAGTGATGGAGGATTCAAAAGAAAGCAAGCAGATGCCTCCGTCCTAAGTCAAGTCTCCTTTCCAGGAAACTAAGGGAAAAGCCGAGTTGCGAGTGAACAGATTGTGTTCGAGGATCAAACTGGGTTGTCTTTCTTTCTTTTTCTTCTTCTGTTTTCACTGATATTTCTTTCAGGCCTGCTAACACCCAAGTGGGTTACAAGATGAAAATATCACATATAACAACAAGGGGAGCCCAAGCGGCCGCCTAGCGAAGGACTGAGAATGACAGCGAAAAAGCCCGTAACAGGAAGAGGGGAGAAAGAAAGCGCCACCACGCCGCGAGGGTGGCCGCACAGGTGTGTCAAGAAATCTCAAACGGATCAAGGGCGCAAGGGAACTAATGGATAAAACTATTACACTGTTACAAGAAAAGGGTCAGTTAGCATCACTTCAGAAGAAAATGAGAGAAATAGGTGGTGATATAACTTGGCACATGTCAGATACCTTCTAGAAAGACACAAGACTGAGAGAGAGCCAACCCAAAATGCCTTCTCTGCTAACTGCTTGAGAGGAAATAAGAGGCTGGTGACTGATAAAGAAAAACGAAGAAAGGAGGAGACAACGTTGCTGCTCTCGTCGTCGTCGTCGTTGTCGTCGTCGTCGAAGCTGAAGTTGAGAAGTTGAAGTCGACAAGAAAGAAAAGAAAAGAAAAAAGGTCGCCATCGCACGTGACCAAGGTATGGGGCCAGCCACTGCTTACATAACATGACGTCTTCCGTGTTGTGACTTTTCGATGCGCTTTCGCTTTCACTTCGCCTTTTTTTCCTGCTTCGTTTCTTTGCCCGGCGACAGAGACACCATTCACGCCTACAAAGCGCTGCCTGCATTCTGAGGCGCGCAGAGCTGATAGCCCAGCAGCATCGCTTGAGGTTGTGTACCTTTTCAGCTTGCAGTGCGTCCAGGAGTGGTGGCTGAGATGCGGTTGACGAGAGGTGAGTTTGCTCTTTCTCCATGGCTTCTTCCGGTTTGCTTCATTTCGCATGCCCCGTCAAATGCGTTACTGACTCGGTTATGTTGTCTAGTGGCCTGGCTGTGCTCTCTATACCTTGCGATTTAATGATAGGTGTTGCGCCGACTGATGCTGGATTTCCGATACCCTTGAGCTTTACCACGAATGGCCCGCCTGTAATCGAAACGCCCCGATATAGCTCGATATATCCTTGGTCTGGGGCAGCAGCCGAGGGAGTTGGCTCTGGGAAATGCCTGGCATCGTCATGGATAACCCAAGCACCCATGGAGTATGGCGCACCGCAGGGACGGTGAACGGAGATAATGCGGCTTCAGATAACAGCACCCTCCAACATACTGATACCAACTTTCACGCAAATGGCCAAGCGAATGGCATCAAATCTCAATCAAACGATATAATTACGGCTCCAGAGCTGCCTCCTCCGGAAATAACCCATATCACTCAAGGGTTTTTTCCCCTTGCCAAGGGTATCAACAGAGTGGTTGTCCAGTGTTGGAACGATCTTCTTCACCTTCTTAGTGAGCTCGGAGATGGTCATCCGAACCATCAAGGGGGCAGTAGCTCATCCAATGCCTCAAGTGCCAAGAAGAGCCAGATCCTCGAGTTTGCTCAGGCAAAGAGAGCGGAGTTCATCAAACTACTTGTTCTCTCACAATGGGGACGGCAAGCTGTTGATGTTGGCAGATTGATTGATCTACAGTTTTTTATTCGTCAACGCTATGATTTATACAACCACGCGATTTTCCTAGCTGGAAACATAAAGCGAGACCTCTTCAAGGCGCAGATGGGAAACCCGGACCTAGAAACTGCATTAGAAGCGCTTTCAACTGGAGCTGTCTCTGCTCTTCCCGCGGTAGGTTTCTCCTTCTATTATGCGTTTGCTAAACCCCATATTGACCGTTTCATCTTAGCTTCCTTTTTTGCCTCCAGGCAAGCTCTCACCCAAAGATACCCTAAAAACACTTCGAAAAATCAATAAATTGATAAGCATACGACTCATCACCCATGACTCCATTCCGGAATACGCTACATACCGTATCCATGATGGAAGGGTCACGTTCACAATTCCAAATGAAATCGAGCTAGACTTGTCAATAGCCCAGGAAACGCGAAACTCTCAGTTCTTCTTTGTCGACCTCCGATTTATATTCTCACCGTCATCTGCCCTTTCTAGGGGGGCTATTCGTGATAGTCTAGAACGTACTATCAACACCTCACTAATGAAATCGGGAATCGTTGGCTGCTGTGACCTTCTTCACAACCTTGTTTTGAGCCAAAAAATAATGACATGTTTTAGACAGGCTATTGAATTAGCTCGATCTCATTGGGGTAATAATCTACGAATCGAGTTGCTCCACCGCACTCTCGTTATCCAGTACTGGACCAATCGGACTGGGCCAAAAAGTTGGATTGAAATCGGAACTAGGCGTAATAAGTCACAACGCCCAGGTCGGTCAAACCAGCCAGATATACCACGTTTATACGTTCGCTGGATCCGAGATAACAAGGAGGTTTCTGTTGAAAGCACGCATTTCGAGAACAAGGTTATATCAGTTGAAACTATACTGCGAAGGACTATATCACGGCACATCCACGACATATTCTTCGAAGTCTATACCAAGCTTACTGCATCCAAGTTATATGGCCAAGGGGTACTCTTCTTAGGGCTAAATACGTCTGCAACCGAGCCCGGGAATTGTTACCTAGATATTCAGCTCACCCGCAGGAAAACTATGAGAGTAACTATTGAGCCTGTAGGCGGAATAGTTGCCCTACGGACAGTCCCACTATCATTGAATCGACATGATATTGAACCTGATCCCAACAAAGCATTATCCGTAGGGACATACGAACGTATCTGCCGTCTCAGATGCCTGGTCGCGATGGAAGAAGCCGAAAGCCATGGACGTGTGGTTGGTTGGAAGCTAATAGCACCTGCAAACGTTGATATGCAATCACTACGCAAAGTACTTCCCGTCAATGAGATTAGAAACATCTCTCTCTTCCAGCATGGAGACTGGGATCCCAATTGGCTCGTTGCTTTTACAAGCAGCATAGAAAGGGATGACTGGTGGGTGATCCAGCTACGGGATAAAGCATCAGCAACCGAGTCTCAACGCCAGTATCCCGGTGATGGCCGCCTCATACAGTTACAGCAAGCGCATGCCATTACAGGACAGTGCGGATACGCATCCAATAAACACCGTTATCGTTCTTTTGCAAAGCTTGCTAACTCCATATCAGGCATGGTTGTAGCACATTCGAATGCAGACTGCCTTAACAAACTACAACTTTGCCACTTTCCAAAGGTCGAGTATCAGGTTCTAGGAGTTGATAACGAAGTCCCAGGGACCAGCGTATGCTACAAAGCCTCTGATCTCCCACACCAGTTGCGAGTGGCCTCTCCCTTATCCAGCAAAGGCAAGGCTATCATCAAGGACACTGTTTATCTCTCGTATAAGGGAATCAACCACCGAACTCGTGAGGCAATTGTCGTGGCTACCGGATTTTTTGCAGTCCCAGTTTCTCATCTTGGAATGGCCAACTTAGCGTCCGATTCAAACCTCAGCTTCAAACCTCGATCTCGAAAGTTTGCAATTCGATTTCTTACACGCATAGGTGTGCCCATTATCGAACAGCTCTTCTCCTGGCTACAACGGCTCACAAATACCGTTCTTGCCCTGGGGTTTATCTACCGCAAAAAATTCGCAGTCACTTCGATATCGTCTTCAAAAATCAGTTTTACATACCCTTCTTCCAACGGCAGCCTACGGGCGTCCATATCCTTCCAGTACATCGACACACCTCCGCCTCTACTTTTATCAGACAACCAGCAAGCCAAGACCAAGGGTGACAAGAGACCTTTAACTCGGCTTCGGATGTTGCTAGACCTCCATGGCAAGAACCCTCATCGACGCATCATGGAATCATTAACAGCCATACTCAACGACCCTTCAGCTGGCCTGGGATTTACGTTGGAGTTGCTTACCCTCACGCTACCTCTCCTGGAAGCCGTTGAGACCATTCTTGCCGAATCAAGAGACCGATCCCGCGCTGTAGTCAGAATAGCGGCTCGGTCTGCCAAAATGTACCATATCTCATACCCGTTCCTCCAATATCGATTCCACCTGACGATGAAACAACGCCGGCAGCGCATTTCTTGGCTTCTTCGGAATGGCACGATTCCCAGTGTCCGCATGAGTCAGGTAGCACTGGAAAGTGAGCTGACGAATAAAATACTGAAGGTCAATGGGGATGGCTGGCGCGGGCTCGGAGATGGAGCCATGGCGGAAGCAGACAACCCAGTCAGTTTGATCATGGTGCTCGACAACATTATTAAGACACATGTTGCACAACAGCGCACGCAAGCGACAGCGAATGGCGCCGGCAAAGTGATGAAGGTGGATGGGAACCAGAGCAATGCTGTCGCTGCATCGTTGAGTAACAGTAGCAGCACCAGCCAACCTGCTGCAGTGACAGCAACGAGTACTACAGGGGTAGTAGCCCCGAATAACGAATCAGATATCAGCAAGCAAGCCAACAACGGCAGCGTAATCACCATTGACTGATTTGAATGTATAAAAATAATAAATAGCAATAATATATTTAACATGATTGGTTCTACATTGTAGGGAGGGTTACCAGTAGATTCGCAAATTGAGCAAACTGACTTTTCTAGTTGCCAGTATCAAAATATATATCATTAAAGGTATATTGCCAGACAACCGAACGCGAAAGGTAAGAAAAAGCTATCTGTCCTTTTCTCGGCTATTTATTTCCCATCCTTTTTCCCTTTGTCCCCTATTCTCATTAAGCAAGCGAGAGAGAGAAAACAAAAACACAAGCAAAGCAATCCCATTGACGGACGGGTAACAGCAGTTCGGAAAAACAAGTCCATTTTGAGCTGGTTGCAACTGGAAGTTGAACCAACTCGAGGGGGCGAGTAAACGTAAGATTCATAAGTTTACATTAAAACGATTCAAGCATGCCGACGTAAAGGAAGAACTACAACTCCTCATGCTCCTTGTCAGCCTTCTCCTCAGACTCGGGAGCATCAGAAGGCTTTGGTGGGGCTTCGTCATTCTTTGGCTTGCCAGTGACATCGCTGCCATCCTTCTCGATCTTCTTCTCATCGTAGGCGTCGACCTTGTGCTTGCCGTTGTCACGGACGAAGTTGGCGAGGTCCTCGATGGTGCGAGAGCCAGTGTACTCAACTGGCTTGTCCTTAGCACCGGCAGGGAAAAGCTTGATGGTAGGGAATCCCTGGATCTCGTCTGGGATGTCGTTGGCGGTGGCATCGACCTTGGCGATGGTCACCTTGGAGGCGAAGTCCTTGTTGTCCTTGTACAGGCCACCAAGCTGGTCATACTTGGGAGCGAGACTACGCGTTTGTTAGCCAATTGCGTGGTTTAGTGAGATTGTGTATAAAAGGGGGTGAACTTACGCCTTGCAGTGTCCGCACCATGGAGCGTAGAACTCGACGAGGACATCCTTATCCTTGTTCATGACGATCTCCTCATAGTTGTGGGCGACGATGACGGTGACTGGGCCGTCATTAGTCTCTGGGACGGCCTCGGACTTGACGCTAGGAGCAATGTCACCGGCGATGACACCCTCAACAAATTTGGTGATCTCCTCCTTGGTGAGCTTCTTCTCCTGGTCGAAGGGGTACTTCTTGTTGGAAACGGTGTCCTGGATGGCGAAGGCAGGGAACTTCTCAGGGATAAGGTTGAGGTTGGCAGAGTGAGCACCGAAGGCCTTGGAGTCAATGGTAGCGAAGTTGATCTTGCCCTTTAGCTTTTTGGCGAGGTCCTTGAAGTCAGCAGCGTACTGCTCACGCTCCTCAGCAGTGTCAGCAAAGATGTAAGCAAGAGGGATGCCAGCCTATTTTTTGTTCCCAGTTAGCAATGTGTCTATGAAGAGTAGGGTCTTGCTCAAATGATACTTACCGACATGTATCCAGAGTAGGTCTCTGGGCCAACCTCGCCAACGAGGGGTGTGCTGGCGGACTTGATAAAAGCCTTGATAGCGTCCGCCTCGAACTTGCCGTCATAGATATCCTTGCGGTCATCGAATTCCTTGTAGAGGACGACAGCAGGGAGCGAGACACCCTCCTTCTTGGCCAGGTCAGCGCTGTTGGTGCCGGCAAAGAGGACATCGTCCCGCATTGAGTCAGCGAGGGCAGTGTAGGTAGTGTTGGTTTCCTTGTCATCCTCGCCAATGAAGGCGACGACGACGACCTCGTCCAGGGACTTGACCTCCTCGAAGTTGTCTGCCGTCACAACCGAGACTGATGGCAGGCTCTGCTTGATCATGTACGAGGTAATACTATGGCTTTGTCAGTATCTCTTCCGATCTTCTCCCCTCCCCCCTCCCCCCTTTTTTTTTATCTACTTCTTATCTTCTAGATCTATAAGCAGGGAAGGGAAACTACTCACGCTGGGGACTTGCGAGCACCATTATAAGGCTTGTACGAGTCAAGGCCACGGAAGACCTTGAGCGTGGGGTATCCCTCGACGCCGTACTCCTGGCAGAGGTCGGCCTCCTCGGTGCAGTCGACCTTTGCGAGCTGGATGTTCTTGCTCTTGAGCTCGGTGGCTGCCTTTTCATACTCGGGAGCGAGGGCCTTGCAATGGCCGCACCACGGGGCGTAGAACTCGGCCAGGACGAGGTCATGCTCCTTGATGAAGTCCTTGAAGGTGTCCGTCTTCAGGGCGTGGACGTCCGACGAGTCTGTCGAGGCGTCTGCGGCGAGCACGGCGGGAGCGAGAGAGACGCCGGCGAGGGCGAGGAGGAGGCTGCGGACGCCCGGCATGCTGTCTGAGTGTCAATTGGCACGGTGCTTCAGCTGGGAGAGGTCAGGGAGGAGCAATGTCTATCGGAGTCGATGTCAACGTCGATGTCGATGTCGATGTCGATGTTGATGTCGAGGGAGGGAAGAGGAAGTTCTCGGGGGAGGGGGCTTTGCTGGTGGTTGGAGGAGCGACTTTATATAGCGGCTGCGGGCCGGCGGGCGTCTCGCTGCTTTTAGCCTTGAGGACAGGCTGTTCTTTACTCGCGGGCGTCGCTTAGTTGCTCGACAACGGCCAGCAGCTGCTTATTCGCTACCTGCCTCCAGTACCTATTATTATTAAACTGCCTATCATTATTCCTTCTTCCTGGCCCCGGCGAGCAGCTCCTTCGGCGGACGCAGGAAAGGCTGGCTGTGCTGCGAGTGGCTCAGGGACGGGCCAGATGCGAATCTATTGCCTGCGGGCTGGGGGCCTGTAGCGAGCAGACCAACAGACAACAGTCAAGCCAGCGACCCGAGCTGAGATGCAGACCGAGATACGCAGCGGGAGCAGCTACAGACAGACAGAAACACCGGCAGAGATGGCAGCGAGGTTCCCCAGCTATCTGCAGGGCGCCGAGTAGGTCTTCTCCTTCTCCCCCTCTCTCCAGCAGCAGCAGCAGCAGCAGCAGCAGCAGGCAGGGCTAACCAACAACCATGGACGGCAGACGCGAGTCGACGCTGCGGTGCACCAACTGCGCGGCCACCATCTGCCTCGCCTCGCAGGTCATCAGCAAGGGCTTCACTGGCCGCCATGGGCGGGCGTATCTCGTAGCCGACCCCAAGGCGCCGCATCCGGCCCTCAGCGTGCTGGCAAACACCGTCGCCCACCGCGCGGTGCCCAGGCAGCTCGTCACCGGCTCTCACACGGTCAGCGACATCGCCTGTCGCTTCTGTCACACCGTCCTGGGCTGGAAGTACCTCGCAGCCGAGGAGGAGAGCCAGAAATACAAGGTCGGCAAGTTCATCGTCGAGAGCAAGCGGGTCAGCGTCTCAAGAGACGGGCCGGTAGACTTCTCTTATCATGCTGCTGCTGCTGCTGCTGCTGCTGCTGCTGCTGTAGACAATGGCAGCGGGAAGAAAGAGGAAATCGAGTTTGATAGCCAAGATGAGGACGAGTGCGAGGACCTCTTCGCCGGCGTCTGGACGCCCTCGCTGGCTGCAAAGCGCCGGCAGAGACGGAAGCACAAGTCATGAGCTACTCTCAGGTTGTTGCTTGAAACATCATTATTCATATGCTGTTATCACCTTTCTATTTCCCTCATAACATACAGGTTGATGCATCTCTCTCCCTCTCTTGAGGTATATTTCAGCTCTCTTCGCCTTTTACCTTCTTGGGATTTAAAGCCTCCTCTTCGGCTGACTCCAGTGGTCTCTTCCCTTTGCCTTCGGGTTGCTGCTGCTCGCCAACGGACGAGGTCGACGACACTGTTGCCGTTGCTGCTGGCTGCTGCTGCTGCTGCTGCTGCTGCTTCTTCTTTACCAGCCCCGTCAGGTCGTTGGCTACCTTCGTAAGTTCATCCAGCTTGATGGCCTGAGCGGCGGCCTGTTCCTCCTTGGTCCGTTCCGCGTTCGGGATGGCCACAGGTGGGCGCCGGAGATCGACAAGCTGGGACCAGTTAGCAATATACTCCTCACATTTGCTTGTCGCAGTTGTTAATTTATCTCTTTTTCTTTCTTTCTTTCTTTTTTTTTTTTTTTAACATAACAACTCACCCGTTGCTCCATGTCCAAGACGATGTCCTTTACATCATCGATATTCCGCTTGATCTTGGCCACAGCCTCCCCGTCGTTGCTACCAATGCTCTCAATCCGGGCTTCCTCTTTGGCAATCCGGCCCTTGCAGCTTTTGATTGCCTTCTCCATGTATACGGCTGCCTGCTCTCGGGCTGCCGCGTCATACTCCGGCTCTGCGTTGCTGTTCTCACTCGCTTTCCCTTTCCCTTTTTCTCCATCTTCTCCGTCTTTCTTCATCACAGATGAGAACTCCAGCGCTAGTGACAGTTTATAATAGCACTCGGCAATTATAGGGTCCTCTGCTGAATATAACTCTTCCTTGATCCGTAGCGACGACTGGAGGTCCGTAGCTGCATCTGGGAACCTCTCCCCTTCTAGTGATATCTCTGCCTGCAAGTCGTATGTATCTGCCAGCCGTTCCTTAACCTGGCGTAGCTTCTCCTCGTTCTTCTCCTTCTCCTGTTCTAGTTCACTTCGCTGTCGTTCGTATAGCACACGGCTCAAGTCAAGTATCTCGAATGCATTCGCAAAGTCGTCGTCTTCCTCTTCCTCCCCGTCTCCCTTGCCTTCCTCGCCTCCTTCTCCTTCTCCTTCCTCATCCTCCCCCTCCTCATCATCAGACGCTTCCAGGTTCTCATCCCCAATAAACTGGAAAAGGGGTGTTGCCCCGGCCTTGCCTCGGCTGCTTGATGGCCCTCCGCTTTCACCATTCTCTGCGTGTTTGGCAATTGCATCTTTGATAATGCTCGACGACACCTCTTCCCCTTCACCAGACCCTGGTCCCTTTCCAGACTTGCTGCTTGATCCCCCAGCAGGCTCCGTCGCGGTCTGGGGTATCTTCGCACCCAGCACGTCACTCTTGCTCACGCCAACATGGTACAGACATTTCCCGTAGGAATACAGGATATCGGCGTTTTCAGGTGCCATGTCGCCGTTTATCTCCGCCTGAAGCTCTGCTGCTTGGGAATAGAGGTCCACGGCTTTGCCATAGTCTTTAGCTGCTTCGTTTGCTGTCGCCAGCTTGACCAGCTGTGCTAGCTGCTCCTTCTGGTCAGCTCCGGCCGCTGTGACGCTTTCATTGCCCGTCTCAGGCTTGTTCTGCATCTCATCACCCATCGCAATGGCTGTCACTGAATCCACCGAGATCTGTAGTCTGTAAATACCAAGCAAGCCTGCTCGTCCTGTCTCTTCTCACGCGTCTTTGTCTTCAGGTTGTCTTTTATGGCAAGGGGAAAAGTAGAAGGTGAAGCTTTTTAAACTCACGCGCGCTTGCAAACTAAAAATAGTTAGCTTAACGCTAGACGACGCGTGAACTTGTTAACTCGTGAGTTAAAGTGGAAATCGACGCGTCAAGCTTTCTGGCCGGTTGAACACTTTCAAGCCGACTGACTTCGCTTTCGAGGACACACCAGGAGGGAGTTTTCTATCTACAAGAGGGAGATATATTCAGTCTGTTACTCATGGTTACTCTCCAGGCGTCAGTGCCTATTCGGTAAGAATCTGCTACTTCCGCCTAAATTGGTGGATATTGTTAACCCCCGTAACAGTTCAGGTATCAACGAGCAAAACGCCCCCAAGACCGCCCATGAACCCTCCGTACTTCCCGTCGTTATCCCTCCTAATACCATTAGACCACTGGCTTTTCGGACACTTTCAAAGAAACACAATCTAGCCTTCACGTCGACAACACTACAAGCTCTTGCAGCCTTCATTGGCAAGTCCTGTGGCTCAAGATGGCGCCAGGAAGGCCTCGCAGACCTGGTCCTAGACGAAGTAGCAAAATTATGGAAGCAGTCAGGAGGTGGATCAATAGTGGAAGATGACACAAAGCTGTCACTAAAGGCGATTTTAGCTGAACTAGAAACGTACATGGTCGGGGGACGGGTCCAGCATGATAGAAAGTCTGGAAAAAAGACTACGGAGACAGTTATACCCCCGAAAAAACGAGAGCATAGCACCGTTGATCCCCACGTCCAGGAGTCCGGTAACTTGACTTCGGAACCCCGGGAAGCTGAGCCTGATGGTGCAGAGTCCGCTGACTCTCCGGAAGATCCAGCGAATGACCGCGCAAGGAAACGGGTCAAGGTTATCAATGCATTTGAACAGCAACGCTTGACATATAACATGAACAAGAAACACTTTGAATCGCCGCACGAACCTGCCTCCCTGCTTCCCCCTGCCAATAATAGAGTCAGTCTATTCAGGGATCGTTACTATCGCATTCATGAGCGGTTACTACGGAATGAAACTTTTCAAACTTCAACATTACCCACGTCCTTCAGTGAATCAAATACAGCTGCCACGTCGAATCAGCCATATAAAATTACCTCAATCACAAGCTTACAGGGTAGAGGGAGTACAACTCACTTGCTCCTCGGTTTACTCACTATTTCTCCAAGTGGAGGCTATAATCTTTCTGATCCTTCAGGGACGGTGGCCCTAGATCTAGATCACGCCAAAGGGATTCCAGCAAACGGAGCCTGGTTTGTCCCAGGGATGATCCTTCTCGTTGATGGCATCTATGAAGACGAAGACGAAGATACCGTGGCACGTGGTGCAGGAGCAATTGGCGGCAAGTTTATTGCCATATCAGTTGGAGGTCCGCCGTGCGAGAGAAGGGAGGTTTCCCTTGGCATTGATAGCCAGAGCCGTGGCTGGAATATTGCACCACCAACAGACCCTTCAGCTGACCCAATGAGTGCTGGTGGAGACTCTAACCAGCCTGAATCCAGGCACCCAAGCTCTACATCCCGGCAGCCCTCAGAAGCACAGCGAGTTGTTATCATGGGGGAAGTGAATTTGGACAATCCAAAGACACTTCAAGCCCTTTCAATAGTTCTCAACCAATATGATACAGCGTCTGATGATACACAGCCTCCAGCATTTGTTCTGATAGGCAATTTTGTCCACGACGCAGCGATCGGAGCTGGAAATTGCGGAAGTATCGAATATAAAGAATTCTTCGACAGCCTCGCCTCGGTGCTAACGCAATTCCCCAATCTTCTTCGGACATCTACTTTTGTCTTTGTTCCTGGAGAAAATGACCCGTGGGCTTCTTCATTCTCTCCTGGGGTTACTGCGTGTATACCCAGGCCTCTGGTACCAGAACTTTTCAGATCTCGGGTCCGCCGAGTTTTCCAGATGGCTTCTAGCCAGGATCATCCCACCCCTTCCCGTCAAGTAGATGAATCAGCGGTCTGGACTTCCAACCCTACACGGCTAACCGTTGACGAACCAAGTGTTTCCGAGATGGTTATCTTCAGAGATGACATTTCTAGCAGACTACGGCGAAATGCAGTTATTTTAAAAGATGATAGGGCAAAGAAACCATCTCCTGATCAGGGTGACGCTGGATTTCTTAGTCAGGCTACCACTGTTACCGACACTGAAGATAGCAACACTGCGGGTTCGAACAAAGACCATCAAGACGGGGTAGACCCAAGTTTGGTTGCTGCTCGACGGTTAGTCAAATCGATACTTGATCAGGGGTATCTCAGCCCGTTCCCCCCTGCTGTACGCCCGATTTTATGGGACTATGCATCCGCTCTACACTTGTATCCCCTCCCTACCTCTCTCGTGATAGCAGATCCAGAGGCAGACCCATTCACTGTCACCTATGAGGGGTGTCATGCAATGAATCCCGGTCGTTTCGTTGTTGAGGGTAGCAATGACATCGCAAGATGGATAGAATATAACATGGCCACGAAAAAAGGATGTATAAAGGAGGAACTCCTCTAGTATTGGGCAAGCATTTTACATATGATTCCACAATAACGATTTGATGTGCAATACCAGATGAGATAACATGATTTGAATAGATTTGATGGTTCAATTATAGTTTGGAAATCCTACAGTGGAGCAGAAGCTGTGTTGACCCCGACATATGGACATATGCATATCAGGCGTTGCCATTGTACAATTCATAATGTCAAGGAACTCCCTTTAACTACTTCACTCTACCTCCCGGACCAAAAAGCCACCATCACGAAGATGGTTCTTTACGTCCGAGACGGCATAAGTGCCTCGGTGGAACTGTTTAAATAAGAAGTTAGCTTGATATCCATACCAAAAGGAGGAAATCCATGTATATTGATTTTCTTACCATCCCAGCTCCCAAGGCAGCGTCCGTGGCAGTCTTTTCAAAGACCTCTGCGAAATGCCCAGGGTTTCCGGCTCCGCTAGAAGCAATCACAGGAATTGTGGTAAAAGATTTGACATCATTAATCAGCTCAAGGTCGAATCCACTGTTAGTTCCATCCTTATCAATGCAGTTCAACAGTATCTCTCCAGCTCCCATTGCCTCGACTGCTTCAATAAGCTGTTTAACATCAAAATCTCTTCCTTCTCGGCCCCCCTTAATCGTACATTGGAACCAGCAATATTTTTGCCCTTGTTCATTGGGGAACCTTGTCTCGAAAGTGTGATGAGTTGTATCTTCTGGGGAGGTCACATATATACGCCGAGGGTCAATGCTAATGACAACAGCTTGTTTACCATAGGCGTTGGAGATTGTTTCAATAGCAGTCTTCCCACTCAGCTTTCTCCCAGAAGCATAATATTCTTCGGCAGCAATCACTGCATCCGATCCGATGCTAACTTTGTCAGCTCCAGATTTGAAGTACATTTTTGCGACGTCCAGAGCAGAAACCACAGTTCCATCAGTGTCTGTGGTATCCTTAATGCCACCACCAATAGTAAGTGGCACGAAGACGGTCTCTGATGTTTGACGCAGAACTTCCAGCATCGGTACGTCTGCCAAGGGACAGTTCCTGTACGATGTGATGTTGAGGAATGTCACTTCATCAGCACCCTCCTGGTAGTATTTCTTCGCCATGTCGACGGGCTTTCCCAAGTTTCTCACTTGTCCTTTCCCCTCAGCTCCAGACTTTTCTCGAACATCGTACTGGTCGCCCTTTGTAACCACCAGATCACCATCATCGTTGGTCCGGACATCAAGGCAGGCGATAATCCTCCTTGTAAGTCCGTCCCGAGCGGAAGAAAGATCAGATGCAGGCAGCTCCTCTATCTCTTTACCTTTTAGAAACGCATCCAGGACCCTTAGTCCAGCCTGCCCACTCTTCTCTGGGTGGAATTGCGTTGCGAAAACATTGCCTTTCCCCAGAGCTCCAATAAAAGTCTCGTCCTGGTATTTGCCCGTGGCAATCTTCCATCCCTGGTCTTGAAGGGCAGTGGTATCAACAGGGGCGGCGTAGGAATGAACATAGTAATATTTGCTGCGAGGGTTGAGGCCATAGTAGCTTTTGTTCTCAGCGAAGATGGCTGAATTCCAGCCAATGTGTGGCACACTCTTGTTAGAGGAATCAAACTTCTTCAGCGAGACGAGGATCAATCCTAACCCCTTGACATCGGGGGCTTCTTCAGAGGTTTGAAATAAAGCCTGAAGGCCAACACATATGCCCATAAATGGCTTTCCAGAATTTATATGCTCCTTGATAGGTTCGAGAAACCCGCCGCTTGCAAGCTGGCTCATACAATGACCAAAATGGCCAACTCCAGGTAAAATCAAGACCTACACATCCATCACAGAATATTATCAGTAAGTTAAGAGCAGAATTGAAGTAGCACATTACACGTACGTCGGCCTCCTTGACATCCTCTGGTGTCTTTATCCACTCTACCTGGCAATCAAGCTTGTTCAATGCATTAACGAGTGACCGAATGTTGCCAGCGACATAGTCTAAGAGGTGGACGACGGTGGGCATCTTGACGGTCAGTTAGTTACCACGACGTAACTATGGAACGAATGTACTGAATACAAAGATGAAGTAAAAACGCCCACGTCAATGGCTTGTATTTCCTCTATCTGGTGACTCAGAGCCGACTTTTTTTTTTCTTATTAACTAGTTAGTTAACTCGCGCGGCCCTCACTAATAATATTTAACTCGCCAACTACAAAGGTAAGCTATTTTAAACGTCGAAATAAGGCTTGCGCTTTAGGTTCTAACCCCGCTCCGGATGTAGATAAGAGAACATTCATTCTTGCTTGCATTATCAAGGATCATATATAATTTAATCTATCTCCCCCCGGATGCTCGCTTCAAGGATAAAAGGAATCAAGTCAAGGCATAAGAAAAGAGACACAACTTTGTGCTAGCTTCCGTGGCTGGATACCCGTGTGGTTGAATACCTCTAGTGGGGGTGTCGGATACGAGGGAGATAGCCAGCTAGTGGCCTATCAAAGCACCAGCGGCCATGAGCCCATGTCTGGAAAACTTGGTCAAGCTTTCTTTTATTTTTCTCCCCTGCAGTGGTAAAGACTAGTGTCCGGACTTTGGGATCTTTATATCCAAACCTTTGAGGTCGATGAGCCGGTTGCATGGCTATCCTGATGTCAGCAATAAGACCTTTTAAATAAAGGAATAGAAACAACTCACTGGCGAGAACTGGCGAAGTTTTACTCCTGCTTCTTTCAACACTGCTGCCGACTATACCAAAGTTAGCAATGTCAAAACGGCTGAGAAGTGTAAGTTGTGCGGAGGACGGATACTCACATCGTTGTCCATGTGATATCCTTGGGAGTATACGACTTCTGAAATGCCAAGTTGGGCTATTTTGACACTGCATGTCAGACACGGACAGCTGCTGGACGTTAGCAAAAGAGAGTATAATTGACTGGGTAGGAGTGAAGACTGACGTGTCACAATAAAGGATTGAGCCTTCTCCGATTCTTTGCCTACCGGCCTCAAGTAAAGCATTCTCTTCAGCATGCATACAGAGGCAGGTTGAGAGAACTGTGCCGCCAGCCTGTCCTAGGTTGCAACGGGGACCTGTGAATACCGTCAGCGTGTAGTTCAACGGACTACCCAAGAAGGAACTAGTAAAAGGACATACATCCACCTTCGTTGCAGTTCTTCATGTTCCGCGGAGTCCCATTGTAGCCTGTAGACATGACTCTGTTGTCTTTGACGATAACACAGCCGACCCGCCGTTTCATGCAATTGCTTCGCTGTGCTGCCAGTGACGCCAACTGCATAAAGTACTGGTCCCAGGCAGGCCTTAACCGTTGCACATTAAGCAGATCCAGGGAGTTCAACGCGGCATGCAGCTCGTTTAATGAAGAAGATGTATTGAATAGCCGGACATGGGCTCGGTCCAGGAGGTACGAAACCCCAATTTTGGGATCATACTGGCTATGATCGCTTATCAGCACGAACTTTTCTAGGTCTGGAGGTTCTAGCTGTTTTCTCCAACATCTATTCAACTTTTATCAGCCTTTTGTTGTCTCGTGGCTGGGGATGATGAGAGAGGTCAGACAGACCTATCGGTAAACCGGCGCCAGCGTAAAGTAATAGGAGCATCAACGCTAATCAGCAAGAAGAAAGGACGCAAGAGTAGGCGTTCTAACGCTGCATCATCCGGTATATCTGTGGTGACCCAGAGCTCACGCCATCTGGGGGTCACGAAGTCGATAAGCTCGTCAATGGTCTCGAAAGACTGGGCTGACGGGTTTGGCGAGCTGGTGAGAGAGAGCTGTTCAAACTCCTCCTCGACTACGGTCTGATGGTTTCCTGCAGCGATACTGATCTGCTGGAAGCCATGGTTCTTTACCAGAAAATCAGCTACAGACTTCTTCCCAGCACATATTCCTGTACCACAACATCAGCACAGTTTCCCAAGGGCTGTCGATGTACCAGTGTCTTTACCTCCACATATACCAACCAACATGTCTTCCGGACACGCTCCTTTTTCCGGTCCAGCGGCGTATTAGTTATTTGCAGAGAATACACGGGAGATTTGAGGATACGGCTGATATTGTGATTCCTTCTTGTGTGTGCGGTTTAGTTCACCGTGCGTAAAACTTCCCCTCTATAAGTGAAAAATAGCAAATAAACATACAGGTTTTGTTCCAAAAAAAAATTATTCCCGGGCCAAAAGCAATGGAACTGCAGGATGAAATAGGGTAGGAAATGAGTTATGGAGGAATGACCCCGAATATCTTCTTTTAAATATCCTCCTTGACCATATATATATATATATACATGGGGTTACTGCCTAAAATTAACTGACTAGTCAAGTAAACATGCCAACGCACATACTGTAGAAACAGGTGTTGGCACGACTGATCTCCATACGTGTAATTCCCCCAAACAGACGTTAGTTAGCTAGATGAATATGGCCAATGTTAGAGTGCACCGACGGTACTAGCCGTGGATTTGCAGACACCTACGAGGCACCACCAGCCCATAGCCAACTAGTTTACCATCTTGTCAGTTCATTCGGCTCGTGAATTAACTAACTAGTTATCGCCTGAGACGCTGTCCATGGCGTTGTCTGAAACCCGCGCAGCAGCCATCCCGTCTCCGTCCAAAGAATATAATAAACCCACACTTCCTCGCGCAGGAATAACACCGTCAGTTGATGCTGATGTCGACGTCCCATCCATCATCCCGTCCGGCAAACAACAAGAACGGCCTTCAGGCTTCAGGGCTGGACGAAAAAGGGTCACGGGAGCTTAAAGCGGCCACGGGCCAGCCCAAAAAGCAGCGCGACGACGGTCTGCTGACTAAGTCAGGTGTTTATCCCTGTCTCCCCACCGGTCAGCTTACCTAATCTAACTCAGCGGCAGCCGCCTCCCTCCCTCCCGCCTGGCGCAAAAGGCAGGAGGGTATAAATATCCAAAAACATCTTCCTCTCTGCTGCCCGCTGCTGCTGCGGCTGCTTCTGTTGCTGTTCCTACATGAATCAAACGGCCTGCTAATACCACTACCAAACCAGTCTTGCTGCGGCCTTAAGCTCTGCCTAATATGCAGTACACGCCGTTTATCTCTGATATAGAGTTGCCCTTCTACTCGTCCCTGGCCTCGCTCAAGGTTGACCATGACAAGCTCGATGACTCTGCGCGCAAGGTCTTGGGCCTGTATGAAATAAAACCATCTGATCGCCCAGAAGAGTCCTGTCGCATGCAGATACTAGGAAATGCGTTGCTTAAAGACGAGTAAGTGCCTTGTTCGGTACTTTGTTAGTGTCTACTTCGCTGCTGCTCACAGATGACATCATCAGTGTCCCTGCAGGCTACTATCGAGCGGAGGGTATGATCAAGAACGTGAACACGATAGAGGAATACCGGAATGCGGATAAGCCAGCGATATTACAGCTAGCAGGAAAGACTGTAGGTGTTGATTTTTGTCTTGTTATTACATATCGCTTTCCTAGCTGTTGTTAGATTTGCTAACGACCAAACTTTAATGAAAGATATGGGATGCTATTAATGATGGGACCATATATTCGTGTCCCTCACTGCTTGCCTCTTTCACAGTTCTTTCATTCGCGGACCTCAAGAAATACAAATTTTCTTACTGGTTTGCTTTCCCGGCCATACACTCCAGCCCGCCGTGGGCGCCAACAGTAAGCCCCATCAATAAGGACGAGGCGGATTCCACTGGTCAGAAGTCTGCCAGTCATGCATCACAGCAGTTGACTGAGCCTGAGACTGTGAATTTGGTGGAGGCTGTACAGACCTGGCGGTATGGCGTTGATGCTCGTCAGCATGGCTTTTTCCTTGCCAAAAAGGTGTGGGCGGCTCCAGGCGAGAAGCCACTAAAGGGGCCATACGAGTGGCAGATTTCACAGCTTTCCGGGTATGAGGAGGGGTTTTTTGATAACTCCAAAGAGGAAGATCGCTATGTCTGTTTTGCTGACCCTTCCAACTACGATGATGCGCCAAGCTGGGTATTAAGAAACCTTCTGGTTCTTGTACAGAAGAGGTGGAAGCTTAATAAAGTCCAAATCATGCGGTACCGAGACTTGCATTCAAGACGAGACCAGGGAAGGACTTTGATAATGACACTGGAAACCGACAACTCTCAAACGAGTACTACCACTGAAGGGAGTGACGCCCAACCAACATTGCCGAAGATCACAGGATGGGAGCGAAATCCTGCGGGAAAGCTTGCCGGTCGAACCGTTGACCTCAAGGAATACATGGATCCTCAAAGGTTCGTTTTTTAAATTAGAATACCACTGATTTGAACATAGCTCACTTCTGCTTTTAATATAGACTGGCCGACCAATCGGTAGACTTGAACCTCAAGTTGATGAAATGGAGGATCAGCCCTAATCTCAACCTAGAAGACATCAAGAAAACAAAATGCCTATTGCTAGGTGCGGGGACACTTGGAAGCTATGTTGCGAGAAACTTGCTTGTAAGTGTGGGTACCATTCAAAGATGAACGGGATAACAGCTAATTCCATATTCCAGGGCTGGGGGGTGAACAAAGTGACATTTGTCGACAATGGTTCTGTTTCATTTTCAAACCCAGTCAGGCAGCCTCTGTTCAATTTTAAGGACTGTCTTGGGGGAGGTGCAAAGAAGGCTCTTCGTGCTGCTGAGGCCCTCAAGGAGATATACCCAGGTGTTGACTCGACTGGCCATGTTCTCTCGGTACCAATGGCTGGACACCCAGTGGTAGATGAAGATAAAGCAAAGGCAGAATTTGAGCTGCTTAAGAAACTTGTCGAGGAGCATGATGCCATATTTCTGTTGATGGACACTCGAGAATCCCGATGGCTTCCAACATTGCTAGGCAAAGCAAATGGAAAAATAGTTTTGAATGCCGCTCTAGGGTTTGACACGTTCGTAGTAATGCGTCATGGTTCCTTAACGACAGCAGGGTCAAAGGATGGACTTGGATGCTACTTTTGCAATGACGTTGTTGCACCAGGGAATGTGAGTTTTGTTGCCATCAATTGCTTGCCCAGTTGAGAATCAACACTAAAGCTAAATTAATTGAAGTCTACCAAAGCGCAGACTTTGGATCAGCAGTGCACTGTCACGCGACTGGGTATTGCTGCAATTGCATCCGCCCTTTTGGTAGAGCTCTTCGTCTCTATTATCCAGCACCCGCAAGGTGCTGATGCTCCAGCAACTACCTCACCAGACGAAGACAACACTGAAAGCCCTCATCCTCTGGGCATAGTGCCTCATCAAATCAGAGGGTATCTTTCCAGGTTTAACAATGTTATTGTCACTGGCAAAGATTATTCATGTTGCAGTGCCTGCTCCGGTCGGATTATAGACTTGTACTTGCAAGATGGCTGGGATTTTGTTAAGAGAGCCATGAATGAGAAGTCATATATCGAGGAAGTAAGCGGGCTCAAAGAGGTATGCTGAGGATGCCGTTTCACACCAAATATATTGGCCAAAGCTAATAAAAGTAGGTCCAGCGTTTGGCAGATGCAGTTGCTGAAGGGATAGGATTTTCCGACTCGGACGATGCTGATGATGATGAATTGGTCGAAATTTGAGGGTAAACTTCAAGATTCAGTGGTGAGCTTAAATCAAGCCCAGATACTCTAATTTTCTTGAGACTTTTCGCTTCTTCTTCGTATACCGATGAAGTAAGCTTCTTTGGATTCCTGGGCATATTCATTAGCAAGTCCTGGGAGGTAGAGGAATATTAGTTGATATAGAAGACTTACACTGCGAGAAGATTCGGGCTTCTCACGATATACCCTGTGGAATAACCGCTTCAACTCGTTTTCAAAGTCCTTTTCCCCAGGCCCCTGATAATATTTACACACGAAGTGGCCACCTTCTTTCAAAACATTGGAAGCAAAATCGAGTGCCGCTTTGCATAATTCCTGTTCGCAAATTGTATTAGCGCTGGAGATTATACTTACGCCAGGAATCTCCACACGTACCATGCTACCTAAATGATCGCGGGACTTGGTGCCACTTGTATTCATTAACCTATTGCTGCGTCAACCAGGAGTGTTCCTTTAGTTTCCAGTTATGTTAAGGGAACATACATGTCACTTAGAATCACATCAACCGACCCTACTTTAGCTTTCGTTGGCAAAGGAACCGTCTCATCATCTTTATTGATATGGGCGCTAGAACTTCTTTCGAGATCTATGTAGCCTCCATCGCTTTCGGTACCTGGCTCTGTAGATGGAGAAGGTTTCCCCTGTTCGTTGAGTATGGGCAGCTGTGACCGTGGTCGACCGCGGTTCGGATCCCGGACAAAGTCCTTGACATATTCCTGGACTCTTGGAGAAAGGAAATTTCCCTGGATAGTGGACACTCCTCTTGGGGGTTGGGCGGGAATAATGTCAACACCGACAATTCTTCCACGAGGTTTGGTGAGGTTGAAGGCAACCTAATCATCCATTAATTCAATGATCTGCTAGGCGGGTTTAATTGCTTGACAAACCTGAGACCAAGAACCTGGAGCATACCCCTTTCAAGCTTCATTAGCACGCGAGCATCGTTGCTTGAATCATCCAGGTAAACTCACAAGATCAACCACTGTTTGGCCACTTTTGAATAACCTATACCTATCATTAATCTAGTTTAGACGTTAGTATACGGCTATTGACCTGTAAGCGGAACATTTGTACCTGTAATAGCTTGAAGGCAGCTCGGCTTTTCAGCCCTTGCATGCTAGCTTCCTTGGTGTAGGCGTCTTTCCCCTGCCTGGCTTGCCATTGCTTTGAAGAGATTGTCCTGGAGAGCTGTTTCACAAACGAG
This sequence comes from Trichophyton schoenleinii, assembly GCA_018357685.1. Taxonomy (NCBI): domain Eukaryota; kingdom Fungi; phylum Ascomycota; class Eurotiomycetes; order Onygenales; family Arthrodermataceae; genus Trichophyton; species Trichophyton schoenleinii. The sequence goes on from WOFF01000001.1 coordinate 2,103,427, forward strand.
CTACAGATAGGGAGACCCCTACTGTGTAGAGCCGGCCTGAACATTCTTTGTGAGCGCTGATATTAGGCTTGAATGGCTTGCTTCTCTTGAAATCATCCTCATCAACTCACTTTTTGCTCCAGGGAAGAAGCTTAACTAAGCTTAGCTCGGCGAGAGCGGCTAAAAAATAGCTGACTAAGCCGGCTAGACGTGGGGCCCTTGGCAGCCTATCTTATCTAAGTCAAACATGATAAACAGATCTTACTCCAGGCTGCTGCCCACCCGCCCACTTCGATGCTTCAAACAACTTCCAACCTCCATAATCACACGCAGTTCATTCGATATGGCGTGCGTACACATACCTCAGGCCGGTAAGTATATGTTTGTGGACATCGGGATATTCAGAAGCTAACAGGTGCTTAATCTCAAGACCTCAAGCCACCAACTGTAAACCAGTCTGTTTATCGTGAAGACTGTACCCTATGTTTCGACTCGATAGTAGGCTCCCGCGAATAGTCCTGCAATATATATGGGCTTCGAACTGATGAGAATTGTGTTAGGATAACGAGGCAGGGCTAAATGTCTGTCTGCATTGCTTTAACGGAGGCTGTGCTGGAGAGAGACAGCATGCCTCTCTACATAGCCGTCGTCACGGCCACCCGTTGGCATTGAATATCAAGAGAACTAGAAAGCAGGTCGAGGTATGACCGTCTCTATGGTGCCCTAGTACGAATATTGAGCTAACATTGATATTCTAAGCGTGCCGAACCGCCAGTTAAGATGTCGAAGCTAGCTATTGAAGCAAGCTCCGAAGACGATCAGTACGACGTGGCCACAAAAATAGTCTGCCTTGAATGTGGTGTCGACAAAGTGGAAGACTGCCCACCTAAAGCAGCTGAAGTTGTCGACAAACTGATGAAGGCACCCACTTTCTCCCGGAAGGAAGAGGTGAAGGCTTGGGAGCAAGAGCTCGTTCCATGCGAGCATACCATGGGTCTACAGCAGGGCTCCAACCAGGGTATCAGAATCAGAGGTATGACCTTGAGGCATATATCCAACCCGTATAGGAGCATCTAACAAATGTTATAGAACCCTCCAAGTGCTACGGATGTGACCTGCAGGAGAACCTTTGGCTCTGTCTGGAATGTGGTACCGTTGGCTGCGGACGAGCGCAGTTTGGCGGCATAGGCGGCAACTCCCATGCTCTTGCCCATTCAAATGAGAAATCGCATGGCGTAGCGGTCAAGCTTCGGTCCATTACTCCCGAGGGTTCTGCGGATATCTACTGCTATACATGTAATGATGAGAGGACCGACCCGGAACTGGCGCAGCACCTATCTCACTGGGGAATCAATATTGCGGAGCAGGAAAAAACCGAGAAAAGCTTAACCGAGCTCCAAATTGAGCAAAACCTGAAATGGGACTTCTCAATGACTTCTAATGATGGACAGGTATTGAACCCAGTCTTTGGGCCTGAGCTTACTGGACTTAAAAACCTCGGAAACAGTTGTTACATTGCCAGCGTCTTACAGTGTCTATTTGCATTGCCGGAATTCAAGGGTCGCTACTTCAAGCCTAATGAAGAGCCTCCATCTTCCTCTGCTCCAGCGGAGGACCTTGAGACTCAACTAAGGAAAATAGCTGATGGTCTCCTTTCTGGCCGTTATTCCGTGCCAGACCCAGCAGCAGCTGGCAGTACCTCCGACGTTGTTTACCAGCGTGGGCTCTCTCCATCCATGTTCAAGCACTTGATCGGCCGAGGCCATCCTGAATTTTCAACCATGCGCCAGCAGGATGCATTTGAACTACTTCTGCACCTTTTCAAGATTATCAGTGTATCTCCACACTCTACTACTGACCCGAACCCAGTAGAATCATTCAGATTCGCTGTTGAGCAACGATTGCAATGTACATCATGCAAAAAGGTGCGGTACAAGGTCGATGAGCAGGACAATATCTCAGTTGAGGTTCCGGCTATCCGACTCAATCATTTTATGCCAGGACCTGGAACGGATCAGAAGTGGGAAACAGTACCTCTTAAAAATTGTATTGATCTGTTCACAAGGGAGGAATATGTCGAGTTGACTTGTTCAGGATGCGGTAACAAACAATTCTCTAAACAGTCGCTGTTCAAAACACTCCCGCGGAATCTCATTGTCAATGCACGACGATGGGAGGTAGTGAACTATGTGCCTATGAAGCTTGACATACCCGTGGTGGTTGGTAATGAGCCACTGGATCTAACCCAGTATCTCTCAAAGGGCAAACAGGAAGATGAAGAGGTCCTAGAGGATGAACCTGAAAGCGCTGCCCCTGAATTTGTACCGAACTCGGATGCCTTTACTGCTCTATGCGGTATGGGCTTCCCTGAGAATAGGGTGAAGAAGGGATTGTTCAATACTGGCAACTCGGATCAGGAGGCAGCTTTGAACTGGATCCTCGCTCATATGGATGATCCAGACATCGACCAGCCCCTGGTAACTGGCGCAGGCTCTTCTTCTGGCGCCCAGAAACCTGCCGATGGAAATGATAAGATCAACCAACTAGCTGACATGGGTATCGAGAGAGATAGGGCTGAGAAGGCACTTGGGGCCACAGACTGGGACGTGACGAGAGCTTTGGACTGGGTCTTTAGCCATCCTGATGAACCTCTTGAGCCGAATCCTACAGCAGCCACAAGCAGCTCGGGCCCATCGGGCAGCATCCCAGGATCCAGCGAGAAGCCAGCCTTGTTCGACCTTCAATCCATCGTCTGTCACAAAGGCACCTCGGTTCATGCAGGGTAAGAAAAGCCATCATCCTCCGCCCTCGTATTTGTCAACTTTGCTAACATAAAAAAAATCAAGTCACTACGTTGCTTTTATCCGCAAGCAGGTTCCACCAGAGAAGGAACCGAAGTGGATTCTTTTCAATGACGAGAAAGTTGTTGCCGAAGCTGGCGACATCAAAGAGATGAAGCAGTTTGCGTACATATACATATTCCGTCGCGTGTAATTATCGCATTTGCAGGGGTTGTTGGGTCGTGGTGCATGATTGAGTAGTGACTATTCGCATGGGTTTTACCAGGGGCTGCGGTCAAGAATGGCACACAGTACGAAGAATTTTTTTCAGTGGAGATCAGGGGAATAGAATACAGATGGAAGTTCGTTGAGTTGTTACATGCACTACAGAGTGCCCCGTACTACACCGTGGATTGAAACAGAATACAGAAAGGCCTGTTATAGTACAAAGTGATCAATCGTATTAGTATTAATTTCTTGAAATGCTCAGTCCGCGATGCCTGGTTTCACCCCTTGCTAGAAAAAAGAAAAGAACGCTGCAGATGATGTGAGAAGGGGAAAAAACCATGTATATAAAGCATATGAAAGGAGCTGTGATAGGGGCGTTATAGAAGTATGAATAATATCGACATTTAACGTAAAGGGGGCATATATATATGTGTGTGTGTGAGTGTTTATATCTACATAAGTATGTGGGTAAGGCCGTAACGGCTATCCATCCGAGGTGAGGACAGTTGCTCGGGAAGCGGTAGAAGGCGTGCGCGAAGGAGTGCTGTAGCTGTTGATGGTATCTCGATTATATAAGGACGGAGAAGGAAGCGGTAGTCGGGGTTCGCTATTGGTCAATGTGCGTAGAGATATGGTATTGTGTGGTTCGTCCTTGGCCCTCTGTATGGGCGAAGGATCGATAGAAGTGGATACAGGCGACTTTTCAGAGCAATCACCTGTCGTCGTGCCTGACTCGGATATGGTAGGCTGCACGCACGACGATTTTGAGAAGAGGCCTCGTAGGAACGGCTTTAGTTTGGCAGTAGTTTGTCTCCGCGGAAGCTGGGCTGGAGTGAGTGGCCGCTGGCGAGGTTTGAAGGATTGGGTGGGCCATTGGTGGATGGGGATGTCTGAAAGGGCGAGTTCGGGAAAGTGTTTTTCGATGTAAGATAGAGGAGCGCCACGTTCAAATTCAGGGAGAGAAACGACATTTTCGTATGCGAAGGTGCGAGAGTCGATGCTGTCTCGCGGGATCTCGCCCAGGGATGAGCCGAGCTCGACTGACTTGAGCACCTGGGTCTTGGTCGGGGAGGAGCCTGGAAGTTCGGAAATATTTGGAGATGTGGGGGAGCCGACCAGTTCGGGGATCTTGGGAGGCTGCAAAGGATGAGAGCCAATGAGCTCTGGGAGGTCTGGTATGTCAGGGGTAGTGGTGTGTATGCTTATTGAAGACGGGGAGGTGATAGTTGCGGAAGAAGAGGGAGCTCGGACGGGAGAATGCGGCCTGGGGGAGCCAGCGGTGGAGAGGTTCGTTTTGGAGGGCGTTGGAGAGTGGTGCTGGTTGCTAACGGAGGAGAAGCGGTGCTGTAATTTTGCGCCAAAGCGCTTGAGAGAAAGGATTGAGCGATTTCTCTGCCGTATGTCCGGGAGAGGCTTGTCAGCATAAGAGGCTCGCTGGTGGGCCTCATGCAGGTTGTCCATGGAGACCGCGGCCCGCGGTGGAGGAAACATATTCGGCGAAAGAGTGACAGAGCGCTATAAAAATAGTTGGGGCCAATTAGAATCAGTAAGAGAAATTAAAGTAAAAATGAGGAGGGAAGGGGAGGAGGGAAAAGGTGGACGAACCGTACTACCGGCCTGGTTGAGGCCAATTCGGAGTCGTAGCCGGGAGATAGAAGAAGAGAGATTGACGAGGAACTCGACCAAGCGGACACCCTGGGCCTGGAGATTCGACAGACTTGTAAGCCAGAGGCCGACACGCTGGAACATGTCGGCGTAGACGCCCCCGAAGGATGGGGACCATGTGTGTTGGTGCTGGGGAATGATGTTCAGGTAGTCCTTGACGGTGCGCACGGCGATGGCAGCCTTTCTGAGATCTTTGAGGGAGTCCTGGAGGGCAATCTCCGAGCGGCGGACGACATGGTTTATCTTGCCGATGCAGTCAATGAGGAAGAGCTTGAAGGACTCGTCGCCGAGCATGGAGTCGAGCACGTCCAGATTGGCCAGGGGCACGGCGAGCAGATCGAACCGCGCGGTAAGATCCTCATGGGCGAGCTGGTAGTCCTCCATGGTGCGGCGTACAAAGCCATCGATCTCAGCGACGTGTACTCGCAGGATCTGGACGGACTCGAGTTCTGACCTGGCCGAACCGGTGGCGAGTAGGTGAATGCCAAAGGAGACCTGGGCCATGATCTTCCAGAGCGGGTGGTATCTCTCGCCGGCACGCTGCTGCCATTTGCCGGAGCATGATCGCTGGTACTTGGGGCTCTGGAGAAGCTGCTTGCGGCGGGTAACGGCATCCGGCGGGGAGAGGACGCGCTGGTTGAAGCCGTGGATGGACTCGAGGATGGACTCTTCGAAGGGGCCCTGGAGATGCGCAATGGGGTGTGTAGGGCGGTAGACCTCTGATCCAGCCGTAGAGGCAGTAACTGAGGCTGGCGATGTAGGCGACGGCTCTGTCGCAGCGGCCGAAGCGGTCGTGGTGGTGGAGGTTATGGACGAGGCCATTGTGGCGTGCAGTTGCAGTTGCAGTTGCAGTGCAGTGCGTAGTTATATGTAACTAGCCGTCCGGACAGGCGGCCGCGGGTGCGCATGAAGGCGCGACAAGGCGATGTTTTTTCACTTCTGGTCGTCGTCGTCTCTAACCAAAGCCCCAAGTAGGATTAATTAAGGCATGCTGTGACATAATTGAGCCCCAGCGCCGGTTGTTAATTGTTAATTAATCCAGGGGTCGTATAGGCCAGCGTCGACTAGTAGGGGGTAAGCGAGCGGAGGGAGGCGATAACGAGGGAGCGAACGATAAGCCGCAGCCGATGCAGTCGACGCAGAGGGCGGCCGACCGACAGACAGGCAGCAGCCCCGGACGCGCGAGGCGACAGGCTGAGCCGCTGCGGGAGCAAAAGGAACGAAGGCAGCGGGAGACGCAAAGAAACGGCGTTGGATGTTTTGTTCTGCAGGTTGCGATGCGTCGTTGAAGAAAAAGCCGGAAAGTCGGAAAGTCGAAAGTTGGGCGGGAAGAAGCAAAAGAAGGTTTTGGCAGATTTAGGTTGCTGAGTCAGCATACAGATAGGCAGAAGCTGGAAAGTTGAAGACGACGAGAAGAGACGAAGATAGAGGAAGAAGAAGAAGAAGAAGAAGACAGCAAAAGAAGAAGAAGAAGAAGAAGAAGAGAGAGAGAGAGATGAAGAGGGCGGCGAGCATCACATCGAAGGAGGCAAAGAAGCCCAAGTCGACGATCACGGCGTTCTTCGCGTCGTCGCCGGGCTCAGGCACAGCTTCATCGGCAGCTCCAAGGGCCGCGTTCGACAAGGCCAAATGGACGAGCAGCCTGACAGCCGAGCAGCGGGAGCTGCTGAAGCTCGAGATAGACACGCTGGACGAGAGCTGGCTGGCCCATCTCACGGACGAGCTGCTCTCGCGCGAGTTCCTGGCGCTGAAGCGTTTCCTGCGTGACGAGAAGAAGTCTGGCGCCAACATCTTCCCCCCCGAGCAGGACATCTACTCATGGTCAGCCCGGCTCCCCCGTTACGTTACGTTGCTCCCTCTGCCTTCCTACAGGGCGTACAGACGCTAAGCTAACTCGCGGGCTTGCACAGGTCGAGGTACACGCCGCTGCACAAGGTCAAGGCGGTCATCATAGGCCAGGACCCGTACCACAACCACGGCCAGGCTCACGGCCTCTGCTTCTCCGTACGCCCGCCTACGCCAGCTCCCCCTTCGCTCAAGAACATCTACCTGGCCCTGAAGAATGACTACCCGGCCTTCGAGGAGCCCGCCAACCGCGGAGGGCTGCTCACTCCCTGGGCCCAGCAAGGGGTGCTCCTGCTCAATACCTGTCTCACAGTCCGCGCTCACAACGCAAACTCCCATTCGCAGCGTGGCTGGGAGCGTTTCACCCAGCGGGCCATTGACCTTGTTGCCCGTGTACGCACAAAGGGGGTTGTCTTCCTGGCCTGGGGTAGCCCGGCAGGCAAGAGGGTGTCTGGAGTCAACAAGGAGAGACACTGTGTTCTGCAGTCTGTCCATCCAAGCCCCCTCAGTGCCCACAAGGGATTTGTACGTATACCACGCGTGTTTTTTTTTTTTTTTTTTTTTTTTGTTGTTCTTGTTGTTATTGTTGTTATTGTCCACCTGGGCCTCAGCTGACTCTTTCTAGTTGACGTGCGGACATTTTAAAAAGGCCAATGACTGGCTGCAGACTCGATACGGGGACGAGGGTATCATTGATTGGAGTCTCACCTCAAAGCCCCTCGTCACTGTCACCTCTGTCACCACTGCCACAGAGACCGTCGAGGAGAACGGCAAGACAGATACAGTATCAAAGACAACTGCCGAAGAAAAGTCAGATACTATATCGGAGACTGCTACTGGTACTACCACTACCACCGCTACGGATGCAGCTACTGACACAGCTACATCTACAGCTACCACCGCTATTACATCTAAATCTACTACTACCAAGGTAGATGGTGATAAGGATGATGCTGACAGTGACTACGGTCAGGACCTTATCGAGGATGAGACCAAGTAGTTTCACTTCTTTGCTCTCCATGTGATTTTCTCTGTTTCCAACATTTTTTTTCCTCCCCAGCAGGCGTTCATGTCTTTTATTTTTGATATGTTGATCAATTTTGAGATCAAATTTCCTACTATTGTTGAAAGTCCATAGAATTCAGCTTGCATTACAAGGCCTGGATCAATCTATAGAGGCAAAAAAAAATAAAGCAGATGAACTAAAAAAAAAAAAGAAGAAGACGAAAAAGAGCGCAATAACTCGAGTGAGGTGACCTCAAAGCATCCACACTCACCAAGTTGCTGTACAAAGAAAGTACTTTACAGGATATCTTCCATTTTTCATTTCTTCCCTAAAACACAAGAAGCACAACCAGCTCATCGTCGGTACCACATACGAGTGATCTTGGTGTTTCGCATCTTCCGTTGCAGCTGGAAGATACCGTACATCAGCGCTTCAGACGTGGGGGGGCCTAGACCACAGTCATTAGTCAACGTCCATCGAAAACTTGTCCAAGTCGAAGTTGAAACTTACAGCCAGGAACGTAGATATCAACAGGCACAATTCTGTCACATCCACGAGTGACAGAGTAACTATAGTGATAGTATCCACCGCCATTGGCACAGCTGCCCATACTAATCACCCATCGTGGTTCCGGCATCTGATCGTACACCTGTCTCAAGGCCGGAGCCATCTTGTTTGTCAATGTACCGGCAACAATCATCACATCAGACTGACGCGGCGATGCTCGGAAGATAATTCCCAGTCTGTCCTGATCGTATCGGGGTGTAGACAGGTGCATCATCTCTATGGCACAGCATGCCAGTCCGAAGGTCATGGGCCACAGAGAGCCCTGGCGGGCCCAGTTGGCTACCTGGTCAAGCGTAGTCCTACCAATTTCCCCATTAGCAATTGCATCGCCCACTTAGCATTCATCGGGATGCAGGAGCGGAAATCTAGAGGAATGAACGAACAAGGCATAGTCGAGGACGCCCTGGGGTTTCTCCTGGCTGGGCAGAGGCACCTCTCTCCTTGGTTTCCGCGCAGGGACAGATCCGGCTGTAGACTGGAGGGCGCTCGACTGCTCAGTCGCAGCTTGTGTCGACTGGAATCTGGGGCTGGAAAGGGCTGGCAGAGTGGTAGAAAGGATTGGGCGGTGCTGGCCTGTTGTATCATATATATATCCCTCTTGTTCAGCATGGCGCATATTAACATATGAAGCAGGAAAGAAGAGAAAACCCACCCAGCAGCCTGACGGCAAAGTTGCCTCCCCGCGAGGGATTCATTGCCGCTATTGTGATATAGAGAACAGTTGACGGACGGATGCTCGGTCTTCTCGCCCTTCCGCTCGCTGTCGCTCTCGTCGTCCTCTGTTTTCTGATGTCGTCGGTCGCTTTTTTTAGCTAATACTTTATGTCGCGGCTGTGATAGGATGGCTGGTGCTTTCACGTGACATCATGTGACGCAGCGGAGCATCGGAGGCGACTTTATCTGATCCTCTTGGTTTCTCCGACTTTTGCTCCCATCCATCAGATAAGTTCCAACTCTTTTTGCTCTTCGTCGCCCTCGCTCGCTCTCGTTCTCTCGCCCCGGCAGCCCCAGACGCAGAGAATACCATAGCACACACTCCTTTACAATGTTCAGACGAGCTATTTCTCTTGCTCCTAGAGCAACCAGATGCATCGCATCTCCGGCTGTATCACGGCCGGCTTTGACGCCACTCGCTCCGGTGCCTGCGCTCACATTCCGAACAACCAGAAGCTACCATGAGAAAGATATGCCTCCTCTTCCTTGCCAGTATAGCGGATTTAGCGATTCGTTTGACTGACCTCATGCACTGTTAGATCATTATAGCAACCCACGGAACGTCGGTTCAATGTCAAAGTCCGACATGGACGTTGGAACCGGCTTGGTCGGAGCCCCGGCCTGCGGTGATGTGATGAAACTACAGATCAGAGTCGACAAGAGCAACAACACCATCAGCGACGTCAAATTCAAGACCTTTGGCTGTGGAAGTGCCATCGCCAGCTCAAGTTATCTAACCGAGCTTGTACGGGGCATGACGCTTGAGGAAGCCGCTAAGATCAGAAATACCGAGATCGCAAAGGAGCTTTGTCTTCCTCCAGTCAAACGTAAGTCTTGTCATTAACATGCATAAAACTGATCAAATGCTGATAAAATAGATAGTGCACTGCTCCATGCTCGCGGAGGATGCTATCAAGTCCGCCATAAACAACTACTACTCGAAGAACCCAACGGCCACCGACCTCTCTGGCACTGGGGCTTCCATCGCTGAAGTGGCCGCTCAACCCGCCGCTCAGCCCGCTACCACTACCCCTCCCGCCTCAAATTAAGTCGTCTTCGGCCTTGTTTATAAATAATATTTTATCTGACTATTTATCTGCCGCCTATCACGGGGCATGATGTACCGGCCTGTTCTTCTTGTTTCTGTGTTCAAGAAAAATATCCCCATGAGCCATTCTTTTCTTACCGGCCATAAGCTGGAAATTCTTTGACGCCAAAGCAGCGCAAATTGTATATTTTCATTTGAAACCTGCGCTACTAAACGTATTATTTCTCAGAGAATCGATCATTCACGTTCCCAGGTCAATCATCTCCTCTCTTGCTTCTGCCTCAAAGTCTATCTATCACTAGTCTGTAAATATGCGTATGCCCTTCTAGCGGGAAGTGGCCATGATATCTTCATCGAAGGTAGTAGCGCTTCTATTCTTCGCGCCGGCCCTCCTCTGAGCTTTCACTAGTCCCTCCATGTAATCTGCCCCCAGTTCAAGCCTCACGTCAATTCTCGCAACATTGTCAATCATGGCCTTGATACGGTTCTTCTCCTGTATGAGGGCTGCAGAGAGCTGAGCTTCTGCGGACATATCCATACCCGCATTATCCTTGCCAAAACGAAGTACGGAAGGCCCAGAGGGTTCCGCAGCCTGGACAAGTCGCGCGTTTAACTGGCCATCTGCTATCAGTGAAGCGATATACTCCTCTAATTCTTGAGCAGAGCCGCATTCGTAAGAGACTCTGTTTGCAATTTCAGGTATTGATATCGCTGAAAACACCTTCTCTAGCTTCAAGATAGAGAATCGACGATACGCAGCAGAAAGCTGGTATACAAGGTGGGCGTTCCCATCCTGCTGTAGGTCAATATCATATTCACATCTCGGAATCAAACTGCTGGAAAGACTTTTTTTTTTTGTTGACTTACCCGATCCCATAGATCAATTCCTACGGACATTTCTGCTTCCAATCTTTGCAGAGTACCGTCACGGAATATGTCTGCAAGCGCTTCATAAGGTCTAGAGAGTGACTTATATATCTTCACTGCAAATGGAGGTATTCCCCGTGGCAAAGCTGAGACCTGGTAAGGAAGTGTTACTGTATATTCCGGCATTGATGCAATGGGGTGAAAAAATGGAATAGTTAACTTACCTGTCCCTTGGCCAAAAGACGCACTAGAATCCACTTCTTGTACGCTTCAACCATGATCTTGCTCACAGCATTAGTGACTGGCGCAGCTATAACAATGTGCAGGAACCTCAAAGCATCATCCCACTCCTTTCGAATCATGTATATCATAGCCCCGTATAAGTAATATTCAAGATAAGCCTGATGAGTAATCTTTCCTGCTAGACCAGAGGAGTCCGTAATGAATGTAGAGCTAGATTGATCCTTGACGCAGGGTAGTATCTGCGCTCGCTTATGGTATGTTCTATCCACCGAGGTAGGTATATGGAAGATAGGTCTCTCCAGTACTGGTAATGCAGCACGACAAGCGTTAGCTTTAAGGCATGTACGCACAAACAGCGTGTGTGTTGCCGTCAAGGTAGAGCCTGAGGGATCCAGCCGAAGCAAGGCATTCTTGAGAGGCTGAATGGCTAGTAATGGCTACAAGTATATCAGTCGAAGCTCCGCCAAATTGTGCAGCTATTACCCCTGTAATCACATACCTTTTGCGGTGGAATGCTCGCACTTGCTACAATGACTTCAACTAACTTTGTGAACTCACGCCCCGCATAGCGGACTTGGACCGGGTCAAATTTCTCGAAGAATATTAGTGCTTTCTCCCAGCCTTCTCCCCCCGGCTGAAAGGATGGTTTATCAGACTTCTGAGAAATCTGATGACATGCTAGAAGAACGTGTAAATATGCCACAGAGTGTATGGCTGGGTCCAGGACCTATATATGCAAAAGTATTAGTCGCCAATGGATATGTATGAGTGACAATGATATTAATTATATATATATATGCATAAGATGACTTGGAAATGGGGTATTATACTCACCTCAAGATGATTTCCCTGCCCAGATGTGTTTGGGCCAACTAAAGCACTCAAAGATAGCTTTTTGACACTGACACAGAATGAACGTATTGTCTTGTCGTACTCTGCATCCGATACCTCCGCCGAAGGTGGAAACGACAGCAGCAGCTGAGTCGCCATATTTTGGACGCAGCGTAGATCGATTTAAAAAAAAAAAAAAAGAAGCGAGATGTGAACAAAGGGGGTACTTAGTAGGGCGTCCCTACACACGCAACGTTATCAGACCGGCTTGAATTGAACACGACAATGGTGGTATAAAGCCTAAGGCAGCAGTAACTAGCAAATAAGACCCGGCTGCAAAACTCGTATCCTAACTGCGAAAAAAAGAGACCCAACTCCTGTCGTGAACGTCGTCGAAAGGTGAAGAGAGAAGTACCAAGCAAACGAAGATCCGGCATGCAAGCTTGTGTTGACTTTCTGAGCGTTTAGAAAGAGTTGAAGTAGATCCATGTTGAAAGACCGGCTTATGTAAGTATTTAATCCGTAACATTACGATGAGATACTGGAACTAATACGCCATAAATTACTAGCGCGGCACAACTTCCAACCCCCACCATGGTCCATTATTATACTCGGCATTACAAACATGGTAAGTAATAATATACTATATTATATCGGTCTGGATATATATATATATATATATTATTAGCAGTTGCTGCTGCTGTTCTGCTCCGCAACTATGTCGTTGACTGAGTCTTCTCCAGCCGAGATAGCAAAGCTCGCTTCTGCGGGTGCCAGACAGCTGGCTATCCTGTCGTCTGACGCCAGGAACAAGGCCCTTGTGGCCATACATGATGCGCTCAAGCAGAACAAAGATGTCATTCTTCAGGCCAATGCCAGGGATGTCGAAGCCGCTACAAAGGCAGTTGAAAAGGGCGATCTCAGCTCAAGCATTCTGAAGAGACTTGACCTGGCTCGGCCTGGAAAGTATGATGATATGCTCAAGGGCATTCTCGATGTCAAGAATCTAGAAGATCCAAGTATGTATTAAAATAAAACCCCCCTGCAATGGGCCGTCATTCGCTAATGTTCTTGTCCTTCTTTAGTTGGGAATATCTCGTTACGAACAAAGCTAGATGATGGCCTGATCCTTGAACGGGTTAGCTGTCCAATCGGTGTTTTGCTGATAATCTTTGAGGCTCGCCCTGAAGTCATTGCCAACATTGCGGCTCTCTCCATCAAATCTGGAAACGCTGCTATATTAAAGGGTACGTAAAATCCCAAGGATTTTATAAGGAAATACTGACATTGACCGTACGGCAGGCGGAAAGGAGTCAACCGAGTCATTCATAGAAATATCTAGAGTAATAGCGGAAGCTGCGGCTACGACGGAAGTGCCAAAGGCGGCGGTTCAGTTAGTCAAAACACGAGATGCAATCCTCCCCCTTTTGGCACTTGATGACCATATTGACTTGGTGATTCCACGGGGCTCAAATGACTTGGTGAAGTTTGTGAAAACAAATACAAAGATCCCTGTCCTTGGCCATGCGGACGGGAGATGCGCGATCTACCTTCACTCGGACGCCGACGTTAACATGGCTGAGCGGGTTATACTTGATTCAAAACTGCACTACCCTGCTGCCTGCAATGCTGCAGAGACACTTCTGGTCGATAAAAGAGCACTATCAACTATATTCCCCAGGGTGGCTGCAGCATTAACTGCCAAGGGAGTCACTATGAAGTGTGACCCAAAGTCCAAGGCTGCACTCCAAGATAAACTCGATTCAAACCAGCTTGCGTTGCTCAAAGATGCAACCGAGGAAGACTACAACACAGAGTTCCTCGAAGCAATCATAGCTGTGAAAACTGTTGAGGGAACAAGTGACCAGTCATATGTAGATGCAGCAATCTCACACATTGGGGGGCACTCGTCAAAGCATACGGATGTGATATTAACATCAACAAAGGAGCTTGCTGAGCGCTTCTTGAGTGCGGTTGATAGTGCAGGCGTCTACTGGAATGCTAGCTCTAGGATGGCAGATGGAATGAGGTATGGCTTTGGCACAGAGGTTGGAATCAGTACCAATAAGATTCACTCAAGGGGCCCTGTCGGATTGGAAGGCTTGACAATATACAAGTACCTGATCCGGGGGGAAGGCCATATTGCGGGTGACTACTTCCAGGGCGAAGGTGGTAGAACCTGGAAACATGAAAAGATGGACATTTGATTTGAGAAAACACAGAATGTTTACATGGACACCAGATTGAACTAAAGATTTGTTACATTTCATTGCGATTCGTAGTATCGAAAAGAGGTCATGTCATTTCGGTAAAAGAATTATTTCACATTAGAGAGGCCCTCTAGAAGCCGCGTGGGTGAAAGGGGGTAGGAAATTCATTTCATTTCAATCACAAGTACAGCTACACTATTTTTATAAGCTGACCTTTGAAACAGTATCCCATCAACAGCCATTTTAAACCTTGAAACCACGCGATCTTCTTCGTCCACGAGCCCGCTCGAATTTGCGTCCCTTGCTGGCAACAAGTGGTTTCTATAATAGTAACACATTAGTCCCATGTCACCATCTATAAAATAGGTGTATATCATCAATTTAAAACCAACCTTTCCGCTGTGTGGGCCGAATCCGAAATGCTTGACGGCCTCACGAGAGTTCTTTGGTCCACGCAACAAGATAGTGTTGGCACCAGTTGGGGCTCTGAGAGCGAGCTGGTCCAAGGTCAAGATCTCACCACCAGCCTTCTCGATTCTGGCTCTGGCGGAGGAGGTGAAACGCAAAGCTGCAATGGACATCTTTGGGACCTCAAGCAGACGGTTGTCATCGGTGATAGTGCCGACAACAACAATGGTCTTTCCGGCAGTGGCTTCCTCTGATCCCTTCTTAACGCTGGATACGATGCGCGAAAGAGAGACTGGTGGGCGGTTGATGCGGGACATGAAAAGACGGCGGAGGATGACCTTGTTGAAGTTGGCGTCCGTACGGCCTATAATTCACACAGAAAACGCCCCTGGTTAATTTCAAGCACTTCCTTCCACACTTTGAATATATTCTTCCGCGTTCGCAATTTCGGAGGGATTCATTCAAGACGTACGGGCCAGGAAGCGGTAAAGCTTCACGAGGAGCTGAAGGTAAACATTGTCGCTCTTTGGAGCCTTCCGGTGGGTGTTGCGGACGTGGTGACGGTCCAAATCGATACCTAAAATTATTGTGTTTTAGCAGAGGATCAAATAACAAGTTTTCTAGCTTCTTGACAGCCATGAACGTGAGATGACGGTCTGAAAGCTGCTTAGGATGCGGAAAGATACAGCTACTTACCCATGGCTGCGGTGCGAAATGGTCTTGCTGATGGACTTCTTTTCGCAGCGGCGTGGTTGAACAACTGCTCGAGTTTCAAGAATTTTTGGCGATGAATTTTGGTGGGTGGAGTGTGTGGGAAGAAGCCCTACGCTAGTCCGAAAGCAGTTCTAAGTCACGTGATATCGAACTTAAAATCTGCAGGTGCAGTTTTCGTTAACGACTTTTTTAAGGGCTTGTCGAGGTTGCGTCATCAGAGTTGTAAGTAAATGGCGACGAGAACGGGATGGAAGGATATAACAGTGCTGTTATTGATGTTCATGCTGTATCTATCACGAGCGCCTCGGTGCCAGTCGAACCAAATGTAGCCAAACTCCTCATTAAACCGATTACATGATTATGAAAGTCACAACCAGGAGAACTATGCAGCAAAGACAAACCCCGCTGCTGTAGGAACAACTATATCAGGAAACGTATTAATGGCCTGTAATGCCTGGAGCCCACGTTCTGCCAATGCGGTTGACTTCTTCAACAAATTGGCGGCTAGCAATGCCCTTTGGCTTTGGCTGTGTCTGGCTTTCCTTCCCAAGGACATTATCGTCCGGGTTGTAGAAGGGGTTCTGCAGTAGCTTTACATATGCTGTTTGTAATGCTCGGAATGCCTGGGTCAAAATATAAGCATGATCTGTGCATAAAAGGGGGTAACTAGCATGCACATACCGGCTTTAAATCTGAATCCCGCAGCCCGACAACAGGTAGAGGTCGCTCATGCCCTGGTGAATGCGCTGGAGTTCTCCCTTCAAGGTCCACGACTATGGCGAACTTGACTCCAGTGTTGGTCAACCATCCGTAAACAGAGAGTCTTTCATCCAGGGCGTGGAGGAGACCAAGGTCCTGATCCACAGATGTGTGTTGTTGCCGCATGTCAAAGATATCTAGACTTGAGTTTAAGATAAATGAGAACTCAAGCTGGTTGTCTACATGTGGCTCAAAGAGGGACATGTGCAGCAGATTGTTCTTTTGCCGGCGGTGGTTGTTGAAGTCAGCTTGTAAGTTAACGAATATATATCGGAAGGGAAGTCCAAACCTGTTTCCCAATGATACCGATGCAGGCAATCGACGGGGATCCCATTGTATTCTGAATGGTCTGGTATAACGGAATTAGACTAGATGTGAACGGAGTGGATGGTGTTATCTGCTTAATTAGAGGGGAGGCTGAGTTTGGTATTCTGAGGGATGCTGGCTAAAGTGATGTATTATTGTTTACCTGGAGTTCTGAGCCACTACTCTGGATGTACTCGATACCTCCGGAATACTGAATTACCCGAACTACCAATCTTTATCTCAACAAAAGCTGCAGCTTCTTTTTTTTAAAAAAAAAAAAAATAAAAAATAAAACTGAGATTTAAATTTGCTAAAAATTTTCCAGGAATAATCAACAAATATATTTTAATTGATAACCACGAATTAAATATTTAGTGGAGCTAGTAAGAGCCTGTCAGCGTGGCTTGAGCAAGGATACACCACCAACCTGGTAAAACCTGTCTCTTAAGGTTATGGTAAAAGAAAAGACGCCACAGAGCTCTAAGTTAGATTTTACCTAACGCTGCTAAAAGGTGTTTATACATCGCAAGAAGACCCAGTTGCCCACTGAAAAAACGAATAGAAACATGCAAGCACGGACGGAGAAAAGGGAGATTAAGGATAGAGAACCGACGTGATAGAAGCAATAGAACGGGCGCGAAATCATGACCTGTGAGGAGTGTTAACTGTTGGAGTAGAGGGATACTACCCAGTAAAAGCAACTAGTTCCTCACTCCCGTGCGGAATAACATAAAGCGACGATTCTGTAAGGGCGAAAGAGACGGATTTCCGGCGTTAAGGCGGAAAAAGGGGGAAACTTCGCAACTTGGCGAATGACCTACTCAGCAGTGTCCAACTCGTCATGTGCTGGGGGAGGAGAATCCATGGGAACTATATTGGGTCAGTTAATGATAAATTGACGCCAAGGAAGCCAAAAAGGTGATATTATTTACCTTTCCTTTCATCTCCGTTAGTGGTACCATTCTCACGCTCACTTTCGCGACGTTCACGATCATCCCGGTTGTCTCGGTCTCGGTCCCGGTCACGGTCACGGTCACGGTCGTCAGGGCTGCGAGAACGGTCTCTCTCACGACGCTCAAAGTCACGGTCGCGACGGTCGTCCTTACGGGGCGAGTAGTCGCGGCCACGTCGTGGAGATGGAGAGCGGTGACTGCGACGTGGGGGAGTGCGTTCCCGACGGCGGTCACGCCCGGAATCGAAGCGCCATGACGCAGATGGAGGAGTGCGAGCCCACTGATAAACGGGTGAGTCTCAAGCCATAAGACATATATAAGTGCTGGGCCGAAGCTTACCTCAATCTTCAAAACGTCATCACGGCCGATGCGCTTGTTGTGCATTTCATGGTAAGCGTCGTCAGCATCGCGACGGCTCTCATACTCCACGAAGGCAAAGCTGGAAATACCGTTAGCATGCCCCTTGTACCACAATAGCTTAATCCAGGTCTATATTTATCTTACAGTCGGCTTGAAGCTGTCCTGGGAGCTGGGATATCGCACCTCACGAGGCGCCCATATCTTTAGTAGAAATGTTAGCAAGACGATACGTATCAATGGCGACCTTCTTTGTTCTTGACCGGGAAGAATAAGGATAAGATATAGTATATGCATATAACTCCGTATGAGCCTCACAACAAGAACCAGTCAGGGGGTATATGGTAGAAGTTATCTTGATGGACGAGGGAGCTCGTCGTGAACAGAACTTGATGCCAAGGGCGTTCGGGGGAGGCGTAGGACCGTTGACGAGACAGGAAGACAGGAAGAAAAGAATATCGCTTTTTTTTTTTGACGGTTCGGACTCAAGACGTAGAGAGAAGGATCGGTCGAGAGGTATCGATCAGGGGGAGCTCGACGATGAGGACATACCGTTCGAATTCGTAGGCGAGTTCTCGGGCTCGAGTGCCGTGGCCAAAACCGGTAACGTAGAGCGTGGTGCCGCCGCCACGAGACATGGTGAAGGGTCAAAAAGACTAACAGGGGGAGGCCCTACTATAATTTATATGCGTCGTACAGACGTGAAGCAAGACGACTGCACTGTGTCTAGAGCTCGTCGTTCGTCCTTCAGGCAGCAGAAGTCGACGTTGTTCCAAGGTTGTTGTTGTTGCAAGGAGGAAAGCGAAAAAAGGGCAAAAAAGCAGGACGGGAGGACCGGAAAAATATCGGAGTAATCTTTATCCGTGATTATATAATATATGACGTAAGCCCGGCGAGAAAACGGGAATTTCAGCTTTATTTTTTCTTTTTTTCCTTTTCTCGTTTTGCTTCTTCATCATAAGAAGAAGAAAAAAAAAAATTAAAAAAAAAAAAAAAGGACAACAACTGTCAATCAAGACTTGCTGTGCAAAAGGGCGCTTCACCATTCTCTCTGGATTAACACTTCTTTGCAAGTAGACCATTTGAACACCAGAGCATTGGCTGTTCTTTTTGCGCTGTTCACTCCCGTCTCCTGCCCAGGCCTTAGTTAGATGGATCCGTGACTGAGCCAGCCGTCACTTGTCGCCCTTCTTTTTTGTCGCCAGCCCGGATATAAGTCGAGATTCCCCTAATCCAGCCTATCAAGCCTCGCCTGGCTCTCGATATCCGGATGGTTTAAGACAGCATTCAGTCGACTCAACGACCAATCTCCCCTCCAGCCGCCCTATATTTCGGAGCATGTTTCGCTCTAGATACTTCACTGTTGCCATCTACCCCTCTTGGGCCTAGCTTTCGCCTTTCTCCAGACCGGAGTCCGTCCATCCCTCGGCCAGTTGCGCGCAAAAGCAGTTTTCACGGCTACAAGGATATAAAACCGGGGCCTATTTAGGTAGCTCCATTTTCCAGTCCACCGATAGTAATAATAGGACTGTTGCTGATTGCTTTTCGGGCCTGGAGCTACTCGATTGTACCCCTCACGATGAGTCTCAATCGCAAAGATGATAATCCAGATGACAGGGCAGCTCTGCGTCACGGCTTGACACAGCTACCTGCCGGAGCTGCAGAGGTATTTCCACAGGCACAGGTTAGATCTCTTTTTTTTCGATGGAATACGGCTTTTCTCTACCGAAATGACAATTGACGGACTAACTGTGGCTTTAATTTCATTTTATAGGTCAAGCAAAGAAATACTGCTCTCGCTGCAGTAACAGACAGGTTAGCAGAGCCCGTCGTGGCGGCTTTCATCGGCGGTGGTGTTGCAGGCGCCGTGTCCAGAACGATTGTGTCTCCGCTGGAACGGCTGAAGATTCTCCTTCAGGTCCAGAGTGTTGGTCGAGAAGAATACAAACTCTCCATAAGCAAGGGTCTTGCCAAAATGTGGAGAGAAGAAGGCTGGAGAGGATTCATGCGTGGTAATGGAACAAACTGTATTCGAATTGTTCCGTACTCCGCAGTCCAATTTGGAAGCTACAACTTATATAAAAAGGTACCGGGCATGGAAGGCGTTCTTCATTGCGAGAGGATATTGCTGGATGATGCTAACTGGTTTCAATCATAGGCATTTGAACCGACGCCTGGTGGAGAGCTGACTCCCCTGAGACGACTTACATGTGGTGGACTCGCCGGTATAACTTCTGTCACTTTCACTTACCCGCTGGATATCGTACGCACCCGCCTTTCGATCCAGTCAGCATCCTTTGCGGAACTGAAAAGCCAGCATCAAACAAAACTACCTGGAATGTATGAGACAATGCGCCTCATGTACAAGAATGAGGGTGGCATCGTTGCCTTATACAGAGGAATTCTCCCTACTGTTGCCGGCGTTGCTCCTTACGTAAGTCTTGCCTCAAGGATTTCCCCAACGATCAAGAATATAGTATCGGCTGACCGTGCGAAAGGTTGGGTTAAATTTCATGACGTATGAATCTATACGAAAGGTCCTCACGCCTGAAGGCGATGCGAACCCAAGTGCTCTGAGGAAGCTACTAGCAGGAGCCATATCAGGTGCTGTGGCTCAAACCTGCACATATCCATTGTAAGTCTCTCCGCGACCACCAATTCTACCAGACTCCCCAGCTTACATGAACTCAAGTGATGTTCTCCGCCGTCGGTTCCAGATAAACACCATGTCTGGCATGGGGTACAAATACACATCTATCTTTGATGCCGTCCGAGTAATCGCTCTTGAAGAAGGCCTCCGCGGCTTCTACAAGGGCATCGTTCCTAACCTACTGAAAGTTGCTCCAAGCATGGCCAGCAGCTGGCTCAGTTTTGAGCTTACACGGGATTTCTTCGTCGGCCTATCCAAATAGGTAGACCATCCTCACTAACCACCAAATTTCCTTCCCAATCTCACGCATAGATTCATATATCTTGTTATGTCGATCTTCTTCATGCTTCGACATTGGTTGGCATCTAGAGCATCCTGGTGATTCCCTGACCCCAGTAACTTCCTTTCTATCTTCACTTCCTCACATAACTTCTCATCGTTTGCATCATTCTCTCTTTTGTTCCCATTTTTGTTTTTCAAGAAGCGGCGATTGGTTTCTCTTGAGGAAGACGGAACGACTAAATAGATGTAATTTTAGCTTTGGCCAGATCTAGGACTAGACTTTTCTTTGATTAGATAGAACTATTTTCCTTCGCTTTCCAGGGGTTTAACTCTAGCCTTAGAGAAAGGATGAATCTATATGAATCTCATTGGCCTAGCTAATTCATGAAAAATATGTTTATATATTTATACAGCTCTACTGATTTTTCATTGTGTCATCACCCTGATTGCCTGTAAAAGGATGGCAAAGACGAATGCCCTCCCAACGGATGGTATCTGTAAACAATCAAATATTTTCCCTAGCGCCTCTCCTGTTGCATTTGCACCCATAATACCCATCAGAGCTGGCGGCATACCTCGACTTATCAGTAGCGTTCGTGCCTTAATTCTGAGCTGCTCTTTTTGTTCCGGCGAGAGTGGAGGAGGATATGCCTTCATATCCTCTTCTGTTGGCAAGCTACTTTTGCGTAACTTGGTTATATACCCCGCGAGAGCCTCATCAGACGTATTACCATCAATTATCGAATCTTGGAGGAGAGTCCGAATAGCTTCCAAACCAGGGTTGCCCGGGCGGAGGAGAAAAGACTTTGAGGCATTGAGCAGTCTCTTCCGAATATTCCATGCTGATGACAGACTGTACACTTCGTTGATCACAGCAAAAAGTAGCTCAACCACGACTACTGCTTCTTCCTCGGAAACCGGGGCATAACTACGACCTTCTGAGCTTTTCTTTGGCGGTGGTTCCACATCACCCGAGCTAGCAGATTCAGGCTTATCCCTAGTGACCGGCTCTTTGCTGGACTCAACATTGGCCTCTGAAGGAAGGGCTACGTGCACTGTATCTGGGGTATCTGATGACGACAGTGGTGTAACATTTCCTTCGTCAGCTAAATTCTCACATGAGCTCGCCAGCGAACTATCAGGGTGAGTGATAGAAGTAGGTAATCCGGAACCAATATCTCCTGATTCGTTTTCTAGATGAGTTGGCTGTCGCTGGAAAGTCGTTCTAGGTCGATCTTGCAAGTTGCTCATTGATAGGTTCTTAGAGTGGGCTGTGACGTTAGTCATGGGTGATGGCAGGATATCCATTGAGGTACCCCGTACAGCCGTAGGTCTGCTTGCTGCATTACTGCTGGCTCGCTTCCTGTTATCGTTCCCCGATGCCCCGAATATTCCCGAGACTCCGCCGACGATGGCCTTCTTACTATTTGCAACACCCTTTGGCGCAGTCCCCAGGACGCCCATTACTCCTTTGCCAACGTTCTCAAAAACAGCAACAGGTGCCGCGAATGGGAATCCAGACTTTGACGAAGCGGACTCTGGCTCAAGGCCGGATTGTCGTCCTTTTTCCAAAAACTTCTTCATCCCCTCACACTCTGCTAGCTGCTCATATTGCAAAGCTGCCTGGAGGTATTTCTCAAGAGAAATTCGCAAGCCATTCCTGTTTCTGCCTTTCCACCCGAGTAATTCATTATGGTGTAGCGAGAAGTTGGAAACTCCAGATACAACGGAAATTCGTCGTAGAGTTTCATGCAGTATTTCAAAATCGCTATATTTCCTGGCAATCATCCAGCCAGTGAGTTTAGGGTTGCTGGGTTCGATCTGGATCAAATACTCGCTCGTTGGTTTTGAGCGAATATTACTTTTATCATCTTCGTTAAAATCTTCGATAATGGCAACCGAGGATCCGCGAAGCTGTGAAGTTTGCATTGTAAGTAGCGAGGTGGCAGAAGTATTCAAGATTGGCGTTGTTTGGTTGTCAAGGGGGGGATTATCGAGCGAATCTTCATTGAGACTGGTGCTTGAGCCAGGAGTAGGTTGGTGGTCAGTAGTATTAGATGAAGAGGAGTCAGTGGGTAAATGTGTATATACGGCAGAATTCCCGCCTGTCTCCTCAGAGTCTGCTGATCTAGGTAATTCTTTTGGCATTCCTACTGCGCTGAAGTCTTCATGCTGTGCAAAACCAGCATCAACAGGCTGCCTCATAGGTTGTATTTGTTCGGCTAGCTTTTGGTCTCCAAGATTAGTAACAATATTGGAGACCTTCCCTTCCAGTACGTTGGTGGTAGGAGTACCGGCACTGCTCGGGTTTTTCTGCTTGACATCGTCTGCTTGCTCAAGCCCTGCGTCAATGGCGTTCAAAAGCTGCGGTTCCCCTTGCTCGAGTAGATACACAATCCACGTATTGATATACTCTGCATCAGAGCACATGTCTATTGTAGGTTGTAGTATCAACCGAGACAGGACTTCACGCAGAAAAATGCGAAGAGGATCACAGTTATAAACTGATGGTTCAAGGAAGGTTTTAAGTATATCTGTACCAACGAGACCAAGTTTTTTCTCTTGTTGGGTGGACGATAACACATTGGCTAGACTACTTTCTGGGTTTTTGTCCAGGTATTCGTCTATAGAGTCGGCCACAGGTCTAGAGCCTGTTGTGGCTGTACCGACAGCAGCAGACAGTTCACTGAAGAATACAATCATGAAGGATGTTGAATTAGTCGCAAACTGCAGAAACATGTCGGCAGGCCGTTTGCGAGAAATACGAGATGATACAGCCAGGACCATGCTCACGAGCGTATTGCGGCATGCTTCTGGGAACTCATCTTCGGAAGGTAAAATAGGCTTATACCACCAGCTAACAACGTTATTAGCCTCATATTTACCATTAGAGAGCCCCAGGGGTATTGTCAAGCTCACCTTACATAGTCTGCAATTACTGAATCAGTTAAAGCAGTCAATGCGGCTTCTGTTGCTGGTCCCATCCTTGAGTAATCCGGGGAGGACTCCCCTGATCTATTAAGGGCGCCTTCATCCTCCTCCTGCTTTGAGCCATTGTCAGCGTACAGAGCCGTCAATCTGTTGGCTACCTCCAAGCTAAGTTCATGGCGCTTGCGCTTTGCTGTCTCTTCGTTATCTCCGCTGGTTCCATTGTCCTGTCCTTCCCACCATATGTGCAGGATGACTCCTCCAATAGCACCAACGAGAAGAAGGGCAAGTCTGCCAAGCAGCACATAAGACACGGCAACAACTCCGGCAGAGATTGAAATCAAGGTTGTCCCATCTGCATGTGCAACGAAGAGGCTGACTTGATCGACGAGTGATTGGGAAGTAGAGCTCGGCGGTGCTGCGGCGGGCTTGGGTTGGGCAATGGATTCGTTAGACGCAGTGACGGCTGTATCATCTTCTTTCGTAGCCATGACTTGGTATTTTTCGTCTGTGTCAATTATGCGCTCGATCAAGCAGTATATCCGCCGAAGTGCATTCTATTCCAGGGGGGCCAGCGTTGGCAGCAGCCCTGGTAAAGTTGGTCAAAGGGTCGAAATCAACTTTCCCGAGACACAATGCGCATGCTTCGAAAGAATAGGCGAGATCAAGGAAAGGAGCAGCTGTGAAACGGCCTTACTTCCATCTCAAACAGTGGCCACTCATTGCAGCATTGGTGTTGGTAGCTGCTGGAGCTCCATGCCTTGTCAGTCTGTTTGATAGATC
Source organism: Trichophyton schoenleinii (assembly GCA_018357685.1). Taxonomy (NCBI): domain Eukaryota; kingdom Fungi; phylum Ascomycota; class Eurotiomycetes; order Onygenales; family Arthrodermataceae; genus Trichophyton; species Trichophyton schoenleinii. The sequence continues at coordinate 2,127,550 of WOFF01000001.1, forward strand.
TGGCGATAAGGAGGCGAGGCGTCAGTCACGTGCATATAATCTCCATCTATGGGTCCAACGACTACTGGAGCCACCGCTCTCGCAACGACTGGTCCGCCAGCCCTCTATTCGGGTGTCCAGGCCTCTGCGAGACGGGCCATCAGAGACATATGATGCAAGCAATCAATCAATTCTCACAACGACATCAAGATAACAAAAAGCCGAAGTGGAAAAAGGAATAAGACAGTGGCACGTGATGCTCATGTGCCTTGGCGGGTCAAACCGGCACGGACGGGCTTGGCGTTGATGAGTCAGCGGAAGTTCTTTTTTTTTCTAACAATTTTTTTTCTGCTTTGAAATTCGACCGGAGCAAAAGCGTCATCCAGAGTTGCATCTTTCATCTTTCCTATCGACAGGCAACATAGAGAACAGTCGAGTTCATCGACATCCTGTCAATCTTCAATAATAGACTAATATATAATACTATCCTATTCTGTTTGGCCTCACTCAGGGCTAGGGTAAATCCCTTGGGTCGTGTTAGCGAAAGGACGTCGATTCGGTTACTCCTCTTTTCCGTGTCAGAACGACGATGAAGGTCTTCGAGTCCACATGCACCTTTGACTACTCCTGGGACGAGGTGTCCACGGCCAACTGGCGTAAATACTGTCCCTGGAATGAGAAGTCCACCCATGTCGTCGCGGTTGACGTGCTCTCCCACGATATCAACCAAGAATCTGGCATAGTGAGTCCCTCCGGCGCACATCGTTAATGATATGCTGGGCAAACTGACTAACCATATGGTTTCTCTCGTCATAGCTGCGGACTGAACGTCTGATAACATGCAACCAATCAGCCCCTCAATGGATTCTTAAACTGTTTGGAGGCAGCTCGACATCCCATGTCTATGAGGTATCCTACGTTGACCCACGTTCGAAGAAAGTCACCATGTGCTCTACGAATCTATCATGGGCCAACGTCCTTAAGGTGCGGGAGGTCGTTACCTATCAACCATCAAGCTCGATGCCCGGCAGCAAAACCGACTTTAAGCAGGAGGCCCAAATTACTGCCATGTGCAGCGGATGGCAGAAGATCAAGAACAAAATCGAGGACGTGAGCGTGGAGACTTTCAGCCAGAACGCGAAGAAGGGCCGCGAAGGCTTCGAGTCTGTCCTTGAAATGAGCCGGCGGGTTTTCTTGGAACACAAGAAAGAAATGGAGGCCCAGCGCGCACACCAATAGCCCACGATGCTACGGCTAATACTACCAACAACCGTTCAATTTCCTATCAATCAGCCAAGCTTATTACTCTACCAGCAGCTACCGACTCCGTTTGCCACGCAATCGTTGACATCGATCTTGAGAACCCAGAGTATCTCCACTCTACGTCCTTATACCAGCGGAGTTACGGTTTTGACTTTGTTTCCTGTGAGCGATTTGCGTCTACTTTACATCACGACCCCATCAAAAAAGAAAGACCGTGCTTTTATTTGACATTTGGCGTTGGATACCATTTTCTTTTGTTCATCTGGGTGGTTAAATAAAAATGGGAACGGCGCAACTCGGCTTAGATGAGCGTTCCCTTCTATTATTTTTATTTTTATTTTATTCCCTGGCTTCGTCTTTTTACTTTTCCCCCTCGTTTATACCTCTTCTTTCTGTTCAAGATATCGATGTCCGATTGTACACTATATACATTATACAAGAGTGGAGGCAACTTTAGAGGCTAGTAGTATAGCACACAAATACATGTCATGATGACCTTAAGAGTGATTATTTTTAGTATTTTTAGTTTTTGTTAAGCGACAAGCTGATATTAATAAACTGGGGAAATGGGAAAACGAGCGCGTTGGGTATATGTTCATTAAATCGTCATAATGTGTTGTCCACTCCTATCACCGTTAAGACATCAACTAATTACAAAACCCGAACTATATCGCTTAACCTAGGAGCCCACCTAAAACCATGCGTCCGACTCCAGCAACCTCGCTCTTCGCGCTGGCCCGGCTGGCGTCTTCAAACTCTCTGACAATACCACTTACGATCACTTTCCGTAGCTTTGCATCAGCCTTGGTAAAGAGTTCGCCCATGGCAGCATTGCAAAGGCTAGGGTGAGAAACAAGAGAGACCAGCCTCGAATAGCAGTCGATAAGCACGTCGCATAGAGTGGCGAATATCTCAAAGTAGTCCGGGTCAAACGGCAACGAAGGCGTAAGGAGGAATGTGTATTCTTCACCAGGGAGTAGATCCTGTGACTCAGAGTTAGACGGGAACGTGGAGACTGCAGAGGTGCCGCCTGCGGAGGCCATGTTGCCCATGGGCTTAAGTTCAGAGTGGTGATCTACTCCTCCAGATTGCATGGGCAGACCAATCTCGGTAGCTGAGCTTGTCCGTCTCACCTTGGTGGACTGGCCTGACCGCTTGAACATGTGCGGCAGCCTTGCACGGGCCAGAGTTGCAGCAGGTCCCCCATCCACGGAATGGATCTGTTGGAAGGATTCGAACTCGAGTAGGAGAGCGTTGAGGGATTTGAGGTACTCGGAAAGTCCCGAGCTAACATCCAGTATCGGCGGGAGGGAGAAGCCCAGGAAGAGGAAGTTTATGGCGCGGCGAGTGAGCTTTCGTTTTTCAAAGTAGGGCATGCGGGCGAGATCTGCTTTGGAGAAGTGTGTGGTATTAAACCAGTATACTCTGCCATTGTGACTGTCATCCAATGGATAGCATGTCAGCACTACGCTCTACCACCTAGAAGGACAACGGCCGGGAAAGGCGGGAAGAGAGCGGGTATCTCACGCGCTACGCAGGTAATCGAGGGTCTGTATCCGTTTTGATGCGGTCTCGTGTATGTGGGAGTATATATTAGTGGCACTCTGGGGTCCAAGGCTGTTGCTCCCTGTTATGGGGGTAGATATAGTGGAGGATGAATTGAATCCCTAGACATGTTTAGATGCCAGAAAAGAGGCACAGCAGGTAAGCATTGGAATAATATAGCAGGATTTACCTCTCTGGCTCTCGTGTCTGGGGGAGGAGCGAGAAAGTCTCCCCCGGACATGATGGCCTTGACATGGAGCGCAGCCGAGTACTCCAGCTTTGCAGCTTTGGAGGTATACAACGGTATAAAAAGGTGAAAAAAAGGGGGGAGGAGGGTGGAGAGAGAGAGAGAGAGAGAGAGAGAGAGAGACAGAGAAGCAAAGACGGAAGACAGGAGAGCAAAAGGGAAGTCAACGTACGGTGTTGTGAGCCGACGCCTTCTCCGTCTCGAGCTTGGGCATCTTTATAGCGGACTGCATCTTTCGATTGTCAAGGGTGTGGGACCCCTCCTCCTCTCACGCGGGAACCGATGGTACATGCTAAGTCCTCGATGGACCAGGAGACGGATACGCTACAGCGCCTTGCGAAGGGCTGGTGGGAGCGCGGTGGTCGACTTGTTGGAGATGAACGCTAATGCGAGCCTCCGATGTTGGAAGAAACGAGGCCTGCGGCGGCGCAGGATGACGGAAGACGAGCCAGCGGCGCCGTCGGAAAATACGGTACGTGACAAGACCGCCGGCGGGCCAGGGGCAAAGTTACCACAGCTGCCCGCAGAAGCAGGGGCAAAGTTACCGAGGTTGCGTGTAACGATGACGTATCGCCCGGACAAGGGGAGATGCTTAGTCATCCACCCGGGTGGGCTTGAACTTTGCACCGAAACGAGCGACTCGACGACGAACGAAACCAACGAAGCGCAAGACCGGACAAGAATAATAATACGATGGCGTGCGCCACCTGGAGGATCGACTGAGCTGGGACACACAGAGGTCGTCGACGGCTGGATCACACACGCGATCACTTGCTCTTTTCTGCGGCCGCTGCTGCTGCTGCTGTGTGTGTGAGTGTGAGTGTGAGTGTGAGTGTGTTCTGTTGAGATGGCGGCGTTTGAGCGCGGGGCACTCCCACGACCGGGACAATGGCCAGCAGACCCCCAGGAGGATGTCGAGATATCAAAGGACAGGATCTGGGTAGACGGCTGCTTCGACTTCAGCCACCATGGTTCGTTCGCCAATTGATGCGCTGCTTTACAGCTTTCGTCGTCTTCATGGGGTCGTTGTTCTAATCAACTGGGTTAGGCCATGCGGGAGCCATGCTGCAGGCCCGCAGACTGGGAAAGGAGCTGCTCGTTGGTGTGCATTCGGACGAGGAGATATCAGACAATAAGGGGCCTACCGTCATGACCCTTGCTGAACGGTTGGTCAATCAGTACTCTCCTACGACTTCCAAGCAGGGCTCCCTTTGTTCTCTTTTCGCACTCTTTGCTCTATTCTTCTTCTGCTTGAAGTTGCTGATTAGGCCTGAAGGATTGCCGCTGTGGATGCCTGCCGATGGTCAACAAAGTCCATCCCGTACGCTCCATATGTTACTTCTCTAGACTGGATATCTCATTATGGATGCCAGTATGTTGTTCATGGAGACGACATCACCTCAGACAGTGATGGCAACGACTGCTATCGGTTTGTCAAAGAGGCAGGCCGTTTTCTAGTGGTGAAGCGTACCCCTGGCATCTCGACCACTGACCTGGTCGGCCGCATGCTTCTTTGCACGAAGACTCACTTTATCAAGTCTCTTCTAGCTTATATCACAGGAAAGGAGGGCTCCGGAACTCCTGAGGAGATGGAGGAGGCTGGCAAGAGTCATTTCCAGCGTATCAGAGATTATGCCACAGACGAGACAGGGTTACGCCCTGGGCCTGAGGTCTGGCATTGGAATGGCCCGTCAACTTTAAGCAGTACACCTGCAAATGGCGGAGCACATGAGCAGCTGCAGCAGTTGGTCGAAGGTGTAAAGCCGAAACCAGGACAGAAGATTGTCTATGTTGACGGTGGCTTCGACTTGTTTTCATCTGGCCATATCGAGTTTCTCCGCTGCGTGCACTCTGCGGAAGAAAAGGAGGGAGATGCTCGTGGGTGGTTCCACCCAGACCAAGCGGCACAGAGAGTAAAGGAACACGGTGAGGATTACGGACCCGCGTATATCGTGGCTGGCGTACATGACGACGAGGTAATCAATCGCTGGAAAGGTCTGAATTATCCAATCATGAATATATTCGAGCGAGGTCTCTGCGTCCTCCAGTGTCGTGTAAGCATGGCCCGTCCCTTCACACAAGTTCGTACAAGGCTAATGTTTCCTGAAGTATATAAATACTGTCGTGTTTGCTGCCCCTTTTACTCCAACCGAAGCATATCTAAGTGCCCTGCCCTTTGGAATGGCTGACGTGGTGTACCATGGCCCTACTACTTTCATCCCTCTAACCTTTGACCCGTATGAAGAACCCAGGAAATTAGGGATATTCAAAGAAATCGGCAATCATCAATTCCAAAACGTCAACGCTGGAGAAATAGTACAGCGAATCATGACAGCAAGAGCAGCCTTCGAGGAACGACAGAGGATTAAAATGCTCAAGAGCACCAACGAGGCGGAGGTTAAGAAGCAGGAGGAAGTAGCTAAGTTGTCTGGACAAGGTAATTAGAAGTATGGGATGGAATAATCAGTACTAATAACGTCTTCTTGCATAAGATTTATGATATATATACCTACAGCTATAAAACATAAATGATACACATGACTTTTCACGGAGAGCTTCGTGCATGTTAGAAATTATGCAGTACTAAATAGAAATATAGACTGGACGTGTAAGCCGGTTAAACTTGTGCCAGCATCCTCTTTGCAAGTTGGCAGACTTCCTCGCGCTGCCTCTTTCTCTGGTCCATGGATTTCTATTTTTAGCAAGTGATAATCGTTAGTTAGTGACACCAGTGGCCCAGGAAAACAGAAGGTAAATATATACAATACCTTTTGAAGGGCTTTCAATTGCTTCACTGAATTTTCTGCCAACAATGTAATGGCTTGATGCTGTTTTTGCAGCTCACCCCGCATAGCTCCCTGCTCAGACTGCTGCTTCTCAAATAAAGCAGCGGCACGGTTCAGTCTCTTTCTCATCACCTTCTTCTTCAGGTCTTTGGTGATACCGGCCCTTTTCACACCAAGAACCTCAACAGCAAGACAGATTATTTTCTGCTGTACTCTCTCCCATTCGCCCCACAATCGTTCCAGAGAACGGTTTTCGGCTTCTATCTTGCTCGAGAATGCGGTTCGATCAAAGCTGAACATCCCTACTGAATCCAACTCCGCAGATTGTTCCCCAGTAGTATTCTCGCCTGGCACTGGCGCTCCAATACGGCTTAACACCTTCGTGTAGCTAGCCCGGGATTCGCCTGACTTTTTAACATATGCTGTAGCCATCTCATCGAGGCGAGTTTTCATGGAGTCCTCAGTGTTTGAGATTGCTGCAGAAAGCTCTTCTGCCATATCCTCCCGGGCAGACTCCAGTAGATCTGTTGCCAGCAGTCAGAGACCTTCTTGTGCTGCATTATGTAGTTTTCCATACTAACCAACGAACGAGTCCAGAACCTTTTGCCCGTCGTTTAGCTCCTCGGTAGGTTGGCATGGTCTGGCTGTATCTGCTCTTGAGTCCGGGATATCTGAGGGCTCCATATCGATGCTAGACCTGAGTCTCCTCGTACTCACATTGGCTTTAGTATATGGAGTTTGACCGGGCGAACGCTGCGGTGCCGAGTTCCGGGTAGTTCGGCCCTTGTATATAGAGCGGTAGCAGTGTGACTCCGCCATTGAACCGTTGTATATGGGGCTTTGGGAGAGTGATGGCAAATATGGTATTTTGTAAAATAGAACCTGGCAGACAAGAAGTTGTGGTTGAAGGTATGTAGTGAAGATTTCCTATTTGGGTATCCATACAGGTAGGGCCAATGCGCAGTCTGAAATACCCACCACTGTATCTTATATTTGGCCGGGTATCAGAAACTAGAAGTCCAGGGTATAAATAGGAGTGCATATCTATGTAATACATCCTTGATTCCATCCTTACCCCAAACAGCATACATGTATAGACAAATTTACAGCCTATTAGTGGAAAAAGAGAGACACATAAACCCAGAAGATTGACCCTCTCAGTAACGCCGACTATTGTAACATATACTGGCATAGCTCTCCGAATGCAGAGATTCGATCATTGCTCTGCCTGCACGACCAGTCCCTTCTCTTCGAGAAGCTTGGACAACTCTCCATTCTGATGCATGGTCATCAAGATATCACATCCACCAATGAACTCCTTCTCGACGTATAGTTGGGGAATGGTTGGCCAGTCAGAATATTCCTTAATCCCTAATATAAAACAAAACCAGCAAGTTAGTCATATAATTCAATTACCACTACTATATTGCGATTGCGCCTACCTTGCCTTAGCTCAGGGTCCTCTAGCACATTGAATGCTGTGAACTTCTTTGGATCCAGCCCCTGTAGACCCAGAACTTGAATGCTAGCCCTTGAAAACCCGCACTGCGGTGTCTCTGGGGTGCCTTTCATAAACAGGACAACAGGTGCGGAAGCTACGGCTTTATCGATGGCGGATCGGGTTTCGTCGGAGAGTAGGCGTATTTGCAAAGGAGTGAGTCCGAACCTCTTTGTCGCCGGGTTTGGTAGACGGGTGAATCGAAGAAGCTGTCGAGAGCGTGAGTGCTAATGTAAGGTAATATGACTCCGGCATCATCCTTACCGACGAAACTGATAGTCTAGAAGACATGTTGATTTCTGCTACTTAGATTAAGGGCCTCGTTAAAAAAAAAAAAAAAAAAAAAGAATGAAAATAGGCTTAGAATAATCAGACAATAGCTAACAATAAATGCAACGAAGTTGTCGGATGTTCTTGGGGAACTTTTTTCGCATCTCCAAAGCTTGGCCAATAACTCAAACCGCAGATATTATTAATTAGAATGGCCAATCACAAGGCAAGAAATTTGCCTGGATAAATGAGGAGCCAAAACGAAACCTGAGCTAGAGTCGAGATTTTTATATCATTAGAGCAAGAGAGTTATCTCGTTACTAGCCGGAATGAAACCATGGGATATTTAATGCAGGACGAGCAGTGAGCCTCTTCTTGGGGTCGATATCTGTTAACCCAACAATGATATCCTTGAATACAGCCTCAACTCTCTTCCATACAGCGAAGGAATAGCCTCATCTCGCCCGTTCAACATTTTATTAACGACTATACCCCAAGGGTTCTCATCAGCCAATATGCTTTCAGAATACAGTGATGTGCTCATTATTACCGAAGAACAAGAGTTGGTACTGGAGAACAATTGCCTGGACATCCACACCTCGGGAAGAGCCTTTTGTGCCTACGCAAGAATGATGTGTTTTAAGGCCACGCATATACACTAGTCAGTTCGATTAGGCCGGTTACTGTCACTTAGTAACAGGTTCTGTACAAATCTACTCACAACAATTCAATCCTAAAAGAGAACACGTCCGACGGCGTATTAGCACGGGCTTCTTCACGAGCTTCTATGCTTCTCCACCCCTGGTTTCCTATAGCCTTCCCGAGGACATTTACGGTTAGGAGGTACCATTACACTGTCCTCGAGATCGGCTAATTGAACACGGTGGATAACAAGTTCTTTTTATATCCCCTTCCCGATCAATCATGATGTTGTTTGACTTGATATCTGTATGGGTTGTGTCTGCGCAGAAAAGCTCGTTAGTTCGAATGCAGCATAGAGCGCGTGGAAATTTGGCGTTGGATTGAAGTGCTGAGACTTCCCCGGGTCTGTTTGCGCGGGGAAGGTAGACTGAACATGTGGGGGGAAATGGGTTTAGAAATTGCAGCCACACTAAGCATGAGTGAGAAGGTCTATATGTATATTCTGAGCCACACATCTCTCGCTTACTTACTCGCCTTTTATAGCTTTCCCTTTTGTCTTTACCCTCCCATTCTTCCTATATAGAACACCTACATCTTTAGCCCCCTAGTCCTTCTTAGCATTAACCCCCTTAAACCCTCTAAGATCTAATCCTTCAAGATGGAAGGTTTGAAGGCCTCGGAAACGGCGTCTATGTAACGAGTAAACTCGTGGATGCGGCTCGTCGGCTACGGAACTTAACTAATGGTTAATGCTTGGCCCCACCCGCGTTCCAGAAAACTGCCTCTTCATTTTCCTTCGACATAGTATTCTTTCTTACCTTGGTTTGACTATCGATTTACAATCCCGAAGAATGCTACAACGTATCCACACAATGGAGGAAGACCTTGCTCCAGCATTCTCTGCGGCAAACTATACCAATGACGGAAGGACTCATATCCTGCTTGCAGCCACTGGCTCAGTAGCCACGATAAAACTCCCAAATATAGTCGCATCTTTGGGGTCCCAAAGCAGGTTTTCCATTCGTATCATCGTCACTGAATCTTCAGCCAATTTTCTCAATGGACAGAGTGATGAGCAGCCGAGTTTGGAACAAATTCGGCGGATGAGAGGTGTCGAAGGTATATACCATGATGAAGATGAATGGAAGGAACCCTGGGTGCGGGGGAAAGACATCTTGCACATTGAGCTACGGAGATGGGCTCACGTCCTACTTATAGCACCACTGTCCGCAAATACTATGGCAAAAATGACAGTTGGGATGGCAGATAACTTACTACTTTCCGTTGTACGGGCGTGGGACACTTCCGGCACCATCGACCTCGGAAAGAAACCCAAACCACGCATATTTGTGGCCCCTGCTATGAACACCGCAATGTGGAGAAACCCGCTGACGCGCAGGCAAGTCGAAATTCTTGAGACGAGCTGGGGTCTCCAATCTGAAACAGAAGGTGGCTGGGTAACAGTTATAAAGCCAATGGAGAAGACTCTTGCTTGCGGTGATGTAGGGGATGGTGCTATGGAAGACTGGAGAAAGATAGTAAAAATTATTGAAGAGTATTGTGACGCCTAGCGCTCTATATTGGCACGAATATCTATTATACAATCTATCAATACACACTCCACTGCACACCATTATAGTGTCACATCGTCTTGCTTAAGGTCTTCACTTTGCTCATTAGATCTTCTTATGGCATAATCCCCTAGGAGACCAAGAGATATAGTGCTTCCCGTAAACCAGCAGCCGTACTTAAACCACCACCAACAATCCTTGGGGTCAGTAAGCTTTACTCGCCAGATCATAGTTCCCAATGATAGCATGGCACCACCACAGCTCCCCACAAAGAAGACAGGTCCAGCACCGGCTGCTACACCAGCTGCAGCAAGCAGGCCGACTTGAACTGCCGCGAGACCCGACATCACATATTTGCTGTTATCAATATGAGCCAAAGCAATTGATTTTATCCCTGCCTTGGCATCATCCTTGACATCCATATGAGCATATATAGTATCATAAAGTATAGTCCAGGCCACATTGCTCGCGTATAGAGAGGCACAGGCGGCTAGGACGCTAGGATCGCTCAAAACTTCAACCCCCAGCGCGGGGAATCCCATCACTGCGCCCCAAGAAAAGGTTAACCCTAGCATTGCTTGAGGGTAATTTGTCACCCGCTTTGCTAGTGGATATGCTGCAACGAACAGAAGGCTTGGAGTTGCATACCAGAAGCATTCAAAAGGGAATTGAAGGAGAATAGCAAGCCCGGAAAGGAGCTGAGCACCAGTAAATATAATTGCATGTTTTGGAGTAATTGCTCTCCGCGCAATTGGCCGAAACTTTGTCCGCTGTACATGAGGATCCAGGTTCCGATCCCACAAGTCATTTATTGTACACCCTGCGCCTCGCATGACCAACGCTCCAGCAAAGAATAGACCCGAAAACCAAGCAACTTCGAGAGGAGTAGCCATTGGCATGGCTAAAGGTGCTGCAAGGAGGGTCGAAAAGAGGCAAGGGAAGTATAGATAGTAAGTGCCCGTGGGTTTGTCGAGTCGTATCAATTCCGCATATGGTACCCATTTCTTTGGAAGAGCAGCGAGAATTCCCGTTGTTGGCGGTGAATATTGCTCTGGCTTTTGACTGGTAGCTATGCTGGGAGCAGAGGAATTATATCGCAAAAAGGGCTCGCGAATCTGCGCTATCCGGCTTCTTCGTCGAAACTTCAGTATGCTCGGTATTCTCCTATTGTGCGGCGCACGGCAGCTAGTAAAGATATGGCTAGAGACGGTCAGCCCGGCTCTCAGATAGCCGTAGTTATTAGACAACATATTGGTAAAAGAAATAGCACCGAATCAGTCTAAACGCCTGACTGTACCGCGCTCAATTGTAGACTCCCGGCTTCTTTCGTTGCGAACCTGGAGCTCTCTTGGAGCTCTTCTCACTAGTTATCACGTGACCATCTTGATTTCTACCACCTTTGTTCGACCAGATGAGCTTCCAATCTTTAAGTTGTTTGATGAAACGACCACAGCTGGGCGAAAAGCTGTTGCGACGCGACCTCTTCGGTCCAGAGCCATGCCTGGGCTACAGCTACCACGCGCGGCCTTTGAGCCTATCTCACCGGATCTCGATTTTACAGAGTTGGTCGAGTCAACGCCTAATTTCATGCCAGTAACGCGAATTCCTGCCCACGCGATTGAGGAACAAGGAATCGAGAATTTCGAGAAGCTGGTGAAACTGCATGTCATCTACTCAGGAAAACCTCTAGTCGTAGAGGGTTATGGAAGTAAGCTGGAGAAATGGATATTTTCCCCACGCTGGCTTAAAGACAACCATGGAAGCAAAGGCATGTTACTCCCTCAGGACGGTTAAAGCGCGAATCTAACAGCTCATTAGTTGAAATCGCAAGGGACCTTACGAACAAGTCAAATGTACCGCTAACTATTCAACACTACCTTTCTAGTATGGCTGGTCTCACTGATCAGTTCAACGCCACGAACTACAAGGACCCCAGTCGTCAGCGCATGTATCTAAAGGATATTGATTGCCCTCCAGTCTGGCATGAGAAACTACGATCGCTTCTCCCGCCGTTTCTTTACTATATGAACGAGTCTGTGGCAGGTAAAGAGGGAGATGCGGCCCCTGCTGGTGATCTAATGAGCAGCCTCCCCGAAGAAATGAGGGCAATGAATATGATGTGCTATATTGGTCATGAGGGTACCTACACTCCAGCCCACAGAGAGATGTGTGCTACTCTTGGGCATAACATCATGGTCGAAGCTTCTACTGGGGGATTGGAAGACGGAAAACCGACAAAACCTGGATCTTCAATCTGGTTCATGACCGAAAAGCAAGATCTTAAGGTTGTCTCAGAGTATTGGCTATCGACATTAGGACATGATATTGAAATTGAGGATCACTTTGCGCAAATAAATGCTTGGAAGTCCGCGCCATTTAAAACCTGGGTTGTGGAACAGAAAGTTGGCGACTTCATTCTAATCCCTCCTCTTGCTCCTCATCAGGTGTGGAATAGGGGTACTCGCACGATGAAAGTTGCATGGAACAGGACGACTGCTGAAACGCTTGATCTTGCTTTGACTGAAGCGCTACCCCGGGCTAGAATGGTTTGCAGAGACGAACAATACAAGAACAAGGCCATTATTTACTTCTCCCTTAAGAAATATTCGAGTCTCCTTGAAAAGGCAACTTCACGTGACGATTTAAGATATCGCAGCCTAAAGTCCGATTTCAAACGCTTGTTTGCGTTATTCACTCAGATTCTTCTATCCGAGAGTTTTTCTACTCGAATACCAGAGCCCAAAAATGTTGAATTGGTTCCATTCTCAAGCAATATTACCTGTTCATATTGTCGATGCAATATATTCAACAGGTTTCTTACCTGCCCCTCGTGCATTGGTAAATTCCCAGATGGGGAAGATGACACCTATGACGTTTGCATGGACTGCTTTGTGATGGGTCGAAGTTGTGCTTGCATCTCCAAGCTGAGGTGGGTGGAACAATTCCGTTGGAAAGATCTCACCCGGGATCATGAACGCTGGAGAAACCAGATTGCCAAGTTTTCCTCAGGAAGAAGTCGTAAGGATAAGGATAATTTCCAACCCCTTTCAGTTGAACAAGAGAAATATGAAAAGAAGACGCTGGCAGAAATATGCCAGGTTGAATTGAAACGCCGGCCGTGGACCGACATCACGAAGCCAGTCAAAGATGATGTTGACGATGATGATGAAAACCACAGGGAATCTACTCGAAAACGCCGAAAAATAACCAAAGCTGACAAACATAAATATAGTCGATGTCACATCTGTGGACCGACATTAAATTGGAAGCTCGAGACATGTTCTCAATGCAATTTGCAATGGTGTTACGGCAGTTTATACAGAGCTTTTGATATCATGCCAATGACAGTGCTGGAGGTACGGAGTTGGAAATGTCCAAGATGTGAAAGAATATGTCCATGCGCGAATTGCAAGCGCCGCGACCCAACAATTGAAGGATATGTACCAACCGAGACCCGAATCGGCCATGATACCAAAAAGATTGCTGATGTCAGAAGTGTAGAGTCTCTGGTGGATTTTAGTCATTCCAACCTATTTTGGCTTAAGAAATCAGGCGAGCATCCTGAAACATCTCAGGATAGCCGAAGAATGCAGTTGAGAATAGAAGAAGCAGAAAAGGCTAAATTGGATGAGCCTGTTCTATATGATCATGACTCTGATGACAGTGAGATGAGAGGGGAGGGGGAACAAGATAATAACCCCAACTTTGACGAGAGTCTTATAGATCCCGCCCTTATGGACAGGGGTCATCAAACGAGTTTTGTTGTTCCGCAAAACGCTATTTTCCGAGACGACATGGCTGACCGTTACCAGCCTACGGAGGGTATCACATTTGAATACCCAGAGCCAGAACAGCCAGCAGAACAGAATAAAGCTGAAGAAATTGTCGTGGACCCAAATCTCTTCCAGACTAACGGACAGGCTCTAGAGGAAATTAATGGCGACGAACCGGATGAAGATGAGCCTGAAGATCTACCTATAGACCCAAGCCTGGATGATGGTGTTGGCAATAGGCGAAAACGGGGAATTGAAATCGACGATGATTTTACTCTTTCTCGACGATCAATCTCTCGTATTAACACCTCTGGGGCTAGGAAGGTTGCGACAAGACGAAGTCAGCTAAATCCCGTGCAGTCGGATGATCTTAGGGGATCTGGCAGTGACCAAAGTGAAGGCGAAGATGGGGCAGAAGAGCAAACTTCGCAGGCTATGTTACGCCCTCGAACTTCGAGGCCTGCTAAGAAGACTGTTAAAAAGTCGGTGGTAACCAAAGCTTCAAAGTCCAAATCTGTGGCAGCCGCTAAGAAGGCTAGCGAAGTAGATGAAACTAAAGAGACAGGTGAATCAATTCCTACCGCACAATCGCAAAACAAGTCTCTGTTGGAACCAAGGTCAGAGGGGAATGGCACTACTAAACAGGCTGCGAAAAACAAAACCGCCAAACTACAGGCAATGGGTTGGGTAGAAGATGATGATAATGATGGGTGGGCCTGATTATCACTTCTATGTTAACGTGTATTAGATATCTTACAGTCAAGCGGAATGCAAATTACAGATGATTAGTTACAGATGCCTTGATTATCATTAAAGTCGACGTTATTCCATCGTGGATTGTTCCTGCTCGAGTAGATTTGAACATGATATTGGAACAGACTACCTATGTTACGACCAAATAGCCCCCCATCTTCCAAATGTACGTTAGAACCTATACAAGATGTATCTTTATTTTAAAATATTATTACGCCCCTTTATATTCGTAGCGAAGGCGCTCTAATTCGTCTAGATCGACTGAAACCATAGTTCTCCGAGCCGCCACGATAGTGAAGAGCACGACTATAGTATGAGAGTTAGCGCTGACAAAAAAAGATAAGTAGTCAGTGGAAGGTTTTACCGGCTGGTAGGACATATAGAATATGGTATGCATTGCCTGAGTCCTTCTGAAAGCGTAGAAATCCAGAGAGTGCCATGAAGAGAGAGATGACAGCATTCACTATTACAGTGTATCGACTGGTAGGGTCTTCCTTCTCCTCTGACAGGCTGATAGAGTGCCTCCCCCTGAATTCGCTTTGCGGCAGCGGAGTATATTTCATATAGTAGGCTGTCCACAGAAGGGAGGCAGCACAAAGAAATGCCGAAGCCCTGTCGTAGAAGGCAGAATTGAACGATATTATTATGGGTATGAAGATGCAGCTGGCGATGCAGGGTATCACTGCCAGTACAAGCTATAGTACCTCGTTAGCGCTCCTATCAGTAGGAATAGATTTGGATAATTATAAAAACACCTGATAGAAAGAATTTGCCGTCTCATTGTCCTTGCGCAAGGATTCGATCAAAGCCTCTTGTTCTATGCATCTGTAAGTAACTTGCTATGGGTTAAGGCTGCAAATTATAGCTATATGCCACGAACCTTGGTCATCTAGTTCTGGACGTGTATCATCATCACCGTCTGAGTCTGGATACTTGAATGTTTTCCGCAGCCGTGTAGAGGCCATGATCCATGACCTACGCCTCCTAGTCAACTGGCAGTTCCTCTCTATCAATATGTCGGTATTCTCAAATGTACCCAACTTGGGATCTGCAAGTCGACTTCATGTGGCCTGGGCAGGCTAGTTCCATATCGCCGACCTAACTCCGACCCCAAGGCGGTGACTTACCTAATCACATTATACTTACAATGCTGACTAACGTCTTTAATATAAAATCACATGATCTGGTTATGTAATTAATATTCACCTTTACATCCAGAATAATGAAGAAAGTCAAGAAGTCGCAACGACTAAACAAAGATCAAGTCAAGCAAGTCTCCAGCCGACGGTGAGCGACAGCCATGAATTCCATACGGGGACTGCGGTGTTACCGGCCCATGTTGAAGCCCAGTGTTTCTCTGCGCTCGTCGACACCCGCACGCCGGACCCTCGTTGCTCCCCCTCAGCCAAACAGCGGCCCCTTGCTCTCACGACGAGCTGACCGAGAACTACCCTCACTTGGCTCACATAGACGGTGGCTGCGCACTATACCGATATTTCTTGCGATAATTGGCGTGTCAAGTCTCGCGATATTCAATTACCAGAAATCTTCATCCAGTATCGTTAGCAGTACATTATATGCTCTGCGACACTCTCCCAAGGCCCGGGAGCTCCTTGGAGATGAGATATATTTTGCACAGCAGATACCGTGGATAAGCGGAGAGATGAACCAGCTTCATGGACGTATTGATATTTCGTTCTGGGTCAAGGGAACCCGCGGCAAGGGAAAGATGCGATTCAAGAGCACAAGAGAGAGCCGATTAGGCTATGTATGGGTTATCCGTCATCTTTTTTTTTTTTTTTTTTTTATGAGTTGTCTATGCTAACATGATACCTATACAGTTCAACACTGAAATATGGAGCCTTGAGATGGAAGATGGTACCGCTGTGCCGCTACTCAACCAGACCGAAGAAGATCCATTCAAGGGCGCAATATAAAAATCGATTGAGTTAATACCGGACTGAGAACATATATCTCACCTCACCACTTTTTACCCTACGGGCTGTATAACTTTATAACTTGGCATGGCGTTCGGAAAGCATGGGATAGCGGGGGCTGCTCCGTTATAATTGTCCGCTTTAAAATGCAGGATGTTGTTACTTGGAGGGAAAAAGAAGGAACAGGCAAGCTAACTGCCTCGACTAACCAAATTACATTCATGCATATCCCTGAGATTTGGAAGATGGGGGTAAAAAATACACGGTTAAACGCCACTCTGAAGGGCTATTGTACAGTAGATAAAGAAGAATTTCATGAAACAGTATAACGCTCATTCCTTAGCTGCTGCAGGTTGTGCAGCGTCGATTTTCGGCCATGGCTTCTTGATTGCATCTTGGATCTTGACGCAGCGTCCCTTGGGACCAGCAACTCCCCCTGATGAGCCACACAGTTAGCGCACAAATTACCAGCAAAAATGATATAAAAGAAGTGAATAGGCCCAACTCACCCTTCACAACAACAATGCCCTTCTCAGCGTCAACCTTTAACACCTTCAAGCTTTGCAGCGTTACCTGATGGTTTCCCATCCGTCCAGGCATCTTCTTCCCAGGGTATACTCTGGAACCACCGCCTTGAGAAGGAGCCGTAGAACCAAGAGAACGATGCGTCAAACTGACACCGTGACTTCTATCCTGACCGTGGAAACCCCATTTCTTCATAGCACCGGCAAATCCCATTCCACGGCTGTTTGACCGAACATCAACATATTGACCCTCTTGGAACCAATCGGCATTGATAACTTCCCCAATTGGTAATAGTCCAGTCTCATCCTTGACTCTGAATTCATGTATATGCCGTTTTGGCGAGACACCGTTTGCACTGAAATGACCCAGCATCGGTCTCGTCACATTTCTCTCATTCTTAAAGCCAGACCCGACCTGGACAGCACAGTATCCATTCTTCTCAAACGTCTTGTGTGATATGACCTGGGCGCCATCTAATTGGAGAACAGTACAGGGAGTCCGCACTCCCGTCTCGGGGTCGTAGATGGCCGTCATTCCTTTCTTGATAGCAAGGGCTCCTGTTCGCAGAGGTAGGGTGGCAGCTTTTCGCAGATGGGCTGCAATAGGATGTGATGAGAGAATCGGCACATCTGGATCGAGAGGTTTAAGGCTGACTTTGGGGGGATACATCGGTTTGATGCCAAAGGACCGTATGGCCGTGGTCACGGTGATTCTGGATGGACTGCTGCATAGCTGTGAGGAAGTGACGGGCGCAAACAATTGCTGCAGAGAGCTTCGAGGTAGCCGCGGCGGCATCTTTTCTTCGATATCCTTCTCAAGTCTCCTCGATCAACTCGACGATGCTGGCGCTTTTTGTCGCTATCCAAAAAATTAGTTTCTATCAACGATCGAAAAACGAAATTCGACCTTTAGTTAGGCTTCGCGCCAAGCTTTTTCCTCCCGAGCTTAACGCCAAGACAAAACTTCGTCTTGACTTTTTTTTTGATATCTCGAGCAACCAGACAGGAACAGATTGCCCTGGACGCAGCAAGCCCTTAGTTATTTACAGAAGATGATATCATCGCGCGGATTGGCCGGGGGCCCAGCTAGACAGCTGCTTTCGATGGCCTTCAGATCACCTCAACTATCCCGACCGTCGCCGGCATGGATAGGCTTCCGCCAAAGCTCGCGCATGCTACAACGACACCAGCAGTCAACAATATCGACAATATCTCCCCTTAGATATATCCGCCCTCAGTTCTCAAGGAAACCATATACGCGCCGGCCATTCACTCGCGCGAACTCTACAAATACCGACCCGTCTGCAAAACCCTCGTTTTCCCAGCGCATGCGCACTCTTTCCCGCGAATACGGCTGGGCAGCTTTAGGAGTCTACTTCTTCCTATCAGCATTGGATTTCCCGTTCTGCTTTGCTGCTGTGCGGCTGCTAGGCGTTGACCGCATAGGACACTACGAGCATATCATTGTGGGATCCGTGAAGGATGCCATAGCGAAGATATGGCCTAGCAAAGAGAAGGATGCACCTCCTCGATCCGAAGACGAGAATGAGATAGGTATTGCGGATGATATTGAAGAAGCGCAAAAGGCCGTTAAAGGAGAAGCCAGTACGTTATTCTATCTGCAAGTTGGTTTTGTTGGGCAACTATGATGACCGGCTACTAATCTGCTTGTATAGGTATATGGACACAACTGGCGCTTGCATACGCCATACACAAGAGCTTCATATTCTTCAGAGTACCGCTTACGGCGGCTGTGACGCCTAAGATCGTCAAGACTCTGCGACGCTGGGGCTGGAATATCGGTAAACGGAAATCGAAGAGCTGATTTCAGGCTACAGTATAACTCTCTTTATTCGATTTAGTATTCTCATCTCTGTAAACGCACCACTCCCTTTTACATCTTGCATTTGATAGACTTATTCCCAGCGAAAACCTCATCTGTATTTATACACTTAGATTATCCACTTTACATTTACTCCTTACTTGATTGGTTGGAAAAAGGCAGAAATTGTTCAAGGGCATGTTCACTCATTCCATTTATAATTCTCTGGTTTGTTCGTGTACAGCTATTCAGCGAAATTCATACCAAACGGTGATGAAGCGTCTATAGGGTCCATCCAAGCCAGCAAAAACGCAAGCAAGCAAACGTTATCACATAAGCCTTCCCGAATGATCAAAGAAACAACAGAGGTAGTAAAAAAAGGGGGGAAGCAGGACATTACTTCCTACATGAAAAGGGGAAAGCAGAAAAAGGAGAAACCCACAACTCAGTCATTACCGGCTAAAAGCAGAGCAAGAAAAGAAAAGAAAAGAAATTAAGAAAAAAAAAAAAAAGGAAAAGGAAAAGAAATAAATATGCAGATGAGACGAGGAAAAGGAAGAAAAAGGGGGAAATTTTTCGGATTGTACAGTAAAGGAATGGCAGCTTTTGGGTAAAAAGAAGAAAGTAAGAACAGTAGAATAAAAGGAGAGGCATGGACAGAGAGAAAGAATTAGTCGATGCGAAGGAAAAGGCCGTGAAGCCGGAGGTGTTATTATCTTTCTTTTAGCGTGCACATGACACATGAGCCATAACGGGTCATTAGAGTACCTCTTCAGGCGAAATGGAGCGAGAAAGAAAGAGATAAGGTGGCGGTGGATGAGAGATGGAGAGAGGGAGGAAAAGAACTTGGGACACAATTCTAGCCCAGGGGGGTATTTTATTTTCTATCATGCTCCTTTTGGATTTGATTGAAGATTTATTTTTTTTGGGCGTGGTGTTGTTCAGGAGAGTCCGTTGGCAGGTATAGGTTGTGAGGAAGGATGAACGAATATTTGGCTGAAGGGCGGATCGGGAGTTAGATGGTGTGTATCAGGTGGGACGTAGACTCCTTCTGCTTTGCGGACGATCTCCTTTAGAGAGCGTGTGATGACGCCCGCACGGATGACGAGGTCACGCAAAGACTGGGTATCAAAGGCGAAGCGCTGTTGGCTATCATGGGTTGGCAGAGAGGCGGTTGAGTTGCCGTTGTGAAGCTCTCGGAGATGGTGGATGTTATCCAGGACCGACCTTGCTCTGGCGGAGGATTCTCTGCGCAGCTTCTTGGAAGAAGGGAAAGTAGCGTTGATATTGGCGCTTGGATCTGAGTTTTCTTTCCCGGGAAGAGGAGAGGACTGCTTGCTCGGGCTTTCGTTGCTGTTCTCCTTGGTGGCCATGGGCATTGGCTCGGGAGAAGATTCCAGGCCAAAATTGCCCGAGTCGAATGTTGTGGCTGAGGAGGATCTTTGGCGCTGATGCCTGCTGCAGCCATTTGAACGCGGTTGGTCATCGTCTTCCTCAAGAGTTGCAAGGTTTATTATACCCTGGGCCTCTTTCCATAATTCTGCAGATGGGCCTTCCATGATGTGCAGTGCTTTAGCCTGGACCTGGAGTCGCTTTAATTCCTCGACAAGGACGGTAAGTTCCTGGACCAGGCCGTATTGGCCATGTACACTCTCTTGTCGGTCCAATATAGCCTGTGGAACCTTCATGCTGCTGGCAGAGCATTTACCGTTGGCTAGCGAGCCCGGGAGTGGCTGGTCATCCGAGTCCTCGAAATCAAAGTCACCATCCCAGTCTTCGCTGGGGCCCTTGTTGCCCAGGCCCCAGGTGCCGAACTTGAGAGGGAAACCAGCGTCCTTTTGCGCCGTTGACTCCTTTGTTGCGATTGGTACACTCTGGCTTCTGAGATGGAGAGTGTTGGGAGCGCTGCGCGCTGTTGACCGTCCTCCCCGTAGATCGACCAGATTCTTCTCTTGGGCGGTCTTTGGGCGATAACCAGAGCTGTCGCCGTCCTTGGTGGGCTTCTGCTGCTCTGACCAGTCAAACACGCTCATGCGCGAGCCCGCTTCCGATGCCTTTGACAGCGTGATAGCCGATCTGGAGTGGGGAGGCGAGTTAAGCGCCGTGGGGAAATCATCGTCATCGTCTTCCTCATCGCCCGACGTTTCAGCGAAGAAGCGCAGTTTCTCTGCGCTTTCAGCTGAGGGAGTGGCAAGGTAGCTCGACTTCCGGCTAGTTCGCTGTGATGGACCAGTGATGACGGTTTTTGGTGATGGAGACATTCTACGGACGGCAGCCTCTGAAGATGAGGCGTGTCTTAGACTGCCGTTGCCGTGGCCAAGGGGGTTGAATACGACTAGGTCCGACCTCTTTCGAACCGACGAGACGACCGGCGAGGACAAGTGTAGTTCATCTGGATAGCACTGTTGCTGTTGCTGTTGTTTCGGGGTGACGTCTGGTTTGTCGAAGATGGTATCTATCCTGGGCCCACGGGGAGTAGATGTCGACTTGTTGCTACTTGTTGCGCGTGTTGGGTAGGAGTCAAAGATGGTGTCGCTGTGGCAGTCAGTCTCGTCTTCCTCTCCGGACGAGAAGATACGGGTATCATTATCTGAGCCGGGAACAGTTGAAGCTGGGTCAGAGGCAGTGACGGAGAGCCGTTGGTCTCGGTCTCGTGTGCTGCCGTAGATCTTCTGTTCGGCAGATGACTGTCTGGAGCCAGAGGCCGAGGATGGCGCAGACCGTCTCTCGTTTAGGACCTCATTGCGAAGGTCGTGGAACTGTGGCAAATGCCGTAGACGAGGCTTAACCTTTGCGACCGTCGTCTTGGGGGATACGGGTTCTAGGGGGTCTTCTGATTGGTCGTTGGGGAGGTTGTCATCGTCGTTATTATTGAAGTGATCATCAGGATCGTGATGGCTATTGCGTATATGTAGATGCTGCTGCTGCTGTTGTTGTTGTTGATGATGATGATGATGGTGAGAAGTGGCCGGCCGCTGGAATATGTCTGGGTCAGTGATGTTCTTCCTCCGCCGCGATCGCATGGAGTTCCCGCTCAGTCGTTCACTCTTGCTGGTCCGAATTTCACTGTCTGAATGAGGGTTGCGTTTCAGGTCGAGCGAGGCACGCTGTCTGCGCTGCAGCTTAGCTATTGACTCTTCCCACGGCTGGGTAGGGTCGTCTGCCGCAAACGGAGGTAGGGGCGCCGACGATGACAGCAATCGAGCGGCGTCTGCATCTGCATCAACTTCCGCTTCCGCGTCTGTTTCTGAGTCCTCCTCTTTCTTTGAGCTCAACATACGGGAGACTTGGGCTCGCGCTCCACCGGGAACGGGTCTGCCCCCCCAGGAAATCCGGTCCGACGATTGATGGCGCTGGTGTAGCTGGTGTCGCTGCTGGTCTGAGGGCCGGAAACTAGAGCTAAAGCGAGGGAGTTGGGCGGGATCCTGGGGTTTGATGGCAGCGGCTGAGACGAGAGTGGGCACGACATCAGGCTCGAGTAGGAGGTGGAGCTGCTGCTGCGAGCGCTCCCGTCTCTGTCTGACCGAGGAGGACCGCCGTCGAGTGCGGATGGAGGAGAAATTGGATGCAATTCCGCGAAAGTAAGGGCGCCAAACGGGTTCCCCATGGGGTTGTGGCTGGGGCTGGGACTGGGGAGGAGGAGAAAGAGGAGAAAGAGGAGAGGCCAGGGGGGAAGACAGAGAGTGAGGCCGTATCAGCCCGGCGTCCAGGACATTGGACTCGGTAGCAGAGCGGTGCCTCATGGCCGCGGCGGCGCTGCGCTGGTGGCTGGTGGCCGGACGGCGGATGATGGAGTTTGAGCGGCGCGGCCTCGAGGCGGAGGAGGCAGCGTCGTGGCCGTAGCCGTAGCCGTAGCCGTAGGCGGCCGGGCAGTCTGGAAGAAAGTCGCGCTGGGAGGTTGAGCGCTTAACGAGCTTGTTTGGCGGGATGTGCTGCTTCTGGGGGAAGAAGAGGGCGGTCGAGCCGCTGACGGAGGGCGACTGGGGCCGCGAGGAGCTGGCGGCAGAGCTGGAGCCGTAGACGGAGGAGGTGATGGTGGACAGGCGGCGCACCCAGGAGGAGGAGGGCCTCGCAGCAGCACCAGCAGCAGCACCAGCACCAGCAGCGCCAGTCGCGGCGGCGCCAGAGGAGGGATCGAGGGGGCCAGGCAGCTGCTCGGGCTCGATCTCGACATCGCGGGCCAGGACGGTCTGGTCGTTCTCCCGCCGCGGCCGCAGGAGGATCTTCTCGTCGGTGCGCTGGATGAGGGCGTCCAGCTTTGCGGCGGTCGAGAGCCCTGCGTCCAGGGGCAAGCTGCGCGAGCCGGGCGGGCTCAGCGGCAGGCCGTCGGAGTCTTTGCAGTCTGGCAGCGGCGAGACGGGCGAGAGAGGCGAAGGTGAGGGCGGCGGGAGCTCAGCAGGCTGGCCGGCGAAGAAGGAGGCTCGCTGGTACGCCAGCGTCGAGGGGCGTCTGTTGGCGGTGCTGGCGTCGGGGCGGCCCAGGGCGAGGCCAGCGGGAGCGATGCCAATTGTGCCCGCCGCACACAGCTGCAGCAGTTAGCAGGGAGCAGGTGTTAGACGGGGGTGTCGAGGGGTGTAGATATTGGATGTTGTGTAGGTGTTGAGGGTTGTAGATGTAGGAGAAGTAGCAGATCGAGGTGTAGCGAAAAAAAGAGGCTGGAAGACTCACTGCAGGCACAAACTCCATCACGACGAGCCCAGACGAGCCGAAGAAGAAGAAGAAGAAGAGAAGAAGAAGAAGAAGAAAAGAAAATACAAGAAGAAAAGAAGAAGAGAAGGCGAGGACGGGCGAGAGTGAGCATCCGGCAGCGCTCGTTACGTCGGAGTCATCGTGGTGGCTGGCAGAGCGGGAGCTGGCGGCGACATCGACAGCGACGGCGAGGTCGAAGAAGAAGAAGAAGACCTTAGACGACGATGATAAACAAAATAACAATAACAAACACAAACGCCAGGGAAGAAAAGACGACGGCGAGACGAGCTGGCGCAACCTTGCTTTGAGGCCGCAGGGATGGACGTTCAAGCGCTCGCTCAGTGGCCTTTTTTTTTTTATCTTTTTTATTTATTTATTATTATTTTTCTGTCCGGCGCTTGTCTCTCTCTCTCTCTCTCTCTCTCTACGACTCCATCAGGAAGAACGGCCGGGCTCGAGACGGAGGAGGAGGAGGAGGGACGGCAAAGGGCCTGCAGGCAAGGCAGGCAAGCGAGCTGAGATCTGAAGAGCCCGAGATGAGCGGCGGCTCAAGGAGGGTTTCTGGTGGAGCAAGCAGCGGCAAGCAGGAAGAAGAGACGAGACGGAGGAACGAAGAAGGGCGAGCAAGACGGCGAGGACGGCGAGGCCAAGGGAGGGCGCAGGAAGCAGGCAAAGGAGCAGCAAGCAGCAAGCAGCAAGCGGGCGAGGGAGAAAAAAAGTTGGATCTTGACTAGCCGGCGCCTTGGAAGACGTGGATCTCCTTAGGGCTGCCTGGTTACAGATACGGAGGAGCTGTGGAGGTTGATATTGGATATTTTTTTGATAATTGGTACGTACGGGGAGCGGCAAGGGGGTCGACGGTGATGCTGATACGGGCTGACAGCGGACACACAGACAGACAGACAGACAGACGGACGGACAAGACGGAGAGACAGACAGCTTACAACAGCCAGACGAGATGCTGATGGAGTCTGTGATGATGATAACGATGATATCAAAAAAAAATAAATAAAACCCAAGGACCGCCTGAGACGGAGACGAGACGGGATGCTTCGACCTCCCCCCTTTCGTTGCTTTTTCTCCAGCTTGCTTCTTCGTCCTTCTTTGGCGCCAGAGCGAAGAGGCAGATCTCAGCAAGCGACTTCCCTGCTGCAGCCAATCGACAGCCCGGCTTGCCAACTTGGCGTCTCCGTCGTGCTGGCATCGACTGCTTGCTGCTGGCTAGCTGCTGGCTGCTCGTTCTTTATTCGCATCCCGGTCCCTGGCCTGCGTAAGTAGCGTACAGAGCGTGTGCTGCCGGGACACTCTGCCTAAGGGGGCAGCAGGATTGGGGGCCCTTGTTTCATGATGGCGGCAGAGCATCCCCATCGCCCTCGCTTTCTCTTTGGCTGCTGCCGCGCTCTCTTCTATTTACGGTATTATTATTATTATTATTTATTTATTTATTTATTTTGAGTTACCCGGCTCTCCTGGCCCGCAGAGCAACCTCCTTAGTCCTAGCTGGGCAGGTTGGTTGGTTGGCGGGTCGACAGCGTTGCCGGATGCGCCATCGTACATGGGGAGGTGGATGAGGGGACAGGGCCCGGAGGCAGCTTGGTGGTCTGCCAGGTTCTACAGCTGCCAGGCCGCTCTCTCTGCCAGTCTCACAGGCACAGGCACAGGCACAGGCACAGGACGAGCAGAGACGGTGCAGAACCAAGCTGCATGCAGATGGTGCGGCCGAAGAGCAGGCAAGACAGGCAAGACAGGCAAGGCAGGCAAGGCAGGCAAGGGGATACAGGATGCACCGCTATCTACCGCCAACATGTAACCGGTCAACGCTGCACGGAGAAAAGGAATATACGGAGTATATGCACCATCATCGTCAGTATCCTCCGGCCTCTCTGCGCCTGACAAAAGGTGACAGTGCCAGCTGCCTGCAGACGGCTTGCGAGTTCGAGCTCCATCAGTCCTACCTCGCTTCTACCTGGGCCTGTTTTCTTTCATGCTGTCTATTCTGTCTATTCTGTCTGTCATTGTCACTCTTTTGATGTCTCGACGTTGGCTTTTTCGATGTTGTTGTTTTTATCTATTTTTGGTTGTGTAGAATGTAGGTGTATTACGTAATCATGATTAACCGCCAAAAGCCACAAAAGAAGAAGAAGACGACGACGACGACGAGGAATAGAAGAAGCAGAAGAAGCAGAAGAAGAAGAGGGTAAAGGAGAGGATACAAGAGAAAAGAAGGTAGACAGAAATAACAGTAAGATGGAGGCAGAAATAAGAGCCCAAATTCCATCGATCGATCATGTGATATCAGACTACGCCGTGGTGAGTCGAGACGCCGCAAAGGAAGACGAAGATCGTTGAACTTGATATACAGCAGAAAAGACATGCATGGATGCTTGAATAGCGGCTGACCCTGCCTAGGGATACCTCACTCATGCCTCCAGAGCATATACTGGAGATGAAGAGCACGGCGGCTTCTCCCCGCTGTCCGAGGCTGCCGAGACGGTGGCCGCCCTGCTCGTCTCTGCCTCCGGGGACTTCAGCAGCCAGAACGAAGAGGCCATCCGCAACCTGGTGGAAAAGTTCATCACCACCCTGAGCGCGGTCGACCCAGAGAAGAGGCAGATGGCCTCGACCGCTGCTAAGAAGCTCGACCAGACCATCCATGTCGGGTCGCAGCGCAACATCTCCTCGACCCTGGGCCTGTCCGGCGTCACCGTCGACCTCGAGTCGGCCAATACCCGCAAAGTAGAGTCTCGCGTCGACAAGAAGAAGCTCGAAAAGGCCGAGCGCAAGATCAGGGACAAGCAGGACCGCAAGATCATGAAGAACGTCGAGTATGAAGCTTCAAAGCTCATCACCCAAACCAACGATGCACAGTCCTACGAGGAGTTCTTCATGGCCGTCAACCCCTTGCAGCTGGGCGCCGACTCCCAGACCAAGAGCAAGGACATCAAGGTCGACGGCGTCGACGTCTCCATCGGCGGCAAACGCATTCTCACCGACACCACTCTTTCTCTTTCGTTTGGCCGGCGTTACGGCATGGTCGGCCAGAACGGTATCGGAAAGTCTACCCTCTTGCGTGCGCTCAGTAGAAGAGAGGTCGCCATTCCCACTCATATTTCCATTCTCCACGTCGAGCAAGAAGTCAGTCTGCCCAATCCTCAGTGCTTTCTATCAAATTCACTATACACTCTAACCACTGCAACAGATTACTGGTGATGATACCCCGGCCCTACAAGCAGTTCTCGATGCAGACGTCTGGCGCAAACGTCTCCTTGCAGACCAGGAGGTACGTTCCTTTTACCACTATTTATTTTCATTATTGTCTTCATAAAAAGAAAGTGTATACTAATTTTATAGAAAATATCATCTCAACTGGCCACCATCGAGGCGGAGCGGTCTACCATGGCAGATACCTCCAAGGACGCCATACGGCTTGACCAGGAACGAGAGGGCCTGGATATCACCCTCTCTGATATCCACGCCAAACTAGCAGAGATGGAATCCGACAAGGCTGAGCCCCGCGCCGCTAGCATCCTGGCCGGTCTCGGTTTCTCCCCTGAACGCCAGCAGTACGCTACAAAGACTTTCTCCGGTGGTTGGAGAATGCGTCTTGCCCTTGCCCGAGCTCTCTTCTGTGAACCTGACCTTCTCCTCCTCGACGGTGCGTTCTCCCTTTCTCCATTATTTAAACTACCCAACGCTGATGCTGACCTACTGTAGAACCGTCTAACATGTTGGATGTGCCGTCCATTACCTTCCTCTCTAACTATCTCCAGTCTTACCCCAGCACCGTCCTGGTCGTTTCCCACGACAGGGCCTTCCTTAATGAAGTCGCCACGGATATCATCCACCAGCACTCAGAAAGATTGGACTACTACAAGGGTGCTAATTTCGGTACGTCCATCGCGCTTCTCCTTTTTTTTTTTTTTTTTTATGAACCAATCAATACAAATCTAACCACTCTTCAGACTCCTTCTACGCTACGAAGGAAGAGCGAAAGAAGAACGCCAAGCGTGAATATGAAAACCAGATGGCCCAGAGAGCCCATTTACAAGGTAACCCACCCCAAACCCTATCCCCTATTAGAGGACATACTAATTCCCTACTTTATAGCGTTCATCGACAAGTTCAGATACAATGCCTCCAAGGCTGCTGAAGCACAGTCTAGAATCAAGAAGCTGGAAAAGATGCCGGTTCTTGAACCCCCAGAGAGCGAGTATACTGTTCACTTCAAATTCCCCGATGTCGAGAAGCTTTCTCCCCCAATCATCCAGATGACAGATGTCACGTTCGGCTATACCAAGGATAACATTCTACTTCGCAATGTCGACCTAGACGTCCAGCTGGATTCACGAATCGGCATTGTTGGCCCTAACGGTGCTGGTAAAACCACTGTCTTGAAGCTGCTTACCGGTCAGCTACAACCTTCGGGTGGACTGATCTCCCAACACCCAAGACTCCGCATTGGTTTCTTTGCCCAACATCACGTCGATGCCCTAGACATGACCACCTCTGCTGTGGGGTTCATGGCTAAAAAGTACCCCGGAAAGACCGAGGAGGAGTACCGACGACATCTCGGAGCGTAAGCCTACCAGGGTCCTCTCCCTCTTAAAACTAAATGCTAACTTTTTTTTTTTTTTGTTTACCTGTAGATTCGGCATTACTGGCATGACCGGTCTTCAAAAACTTGAACTCCTTTCTGGAGGTCAAAAGTCCCGTGTTGCATTTGCCTGCATATCCCTGACAAACCCACACATCCTCGTCCTCGACGAACCGTCAAATCACCTCGATATCGAGGCGATGGACGCTCTGACTGACGCTCTCAACAATTTCCAGGGCGGTGTCCTGATTGTTTCTCACGACGTTACAATGGTACAAAATGTCTGCACCAGTCTGTGGGTCTGCGACAAGGGAACCGTAGAGAAATTCCCTGGAGACGTCAATGCGTACAAGAAGAGAATTATTGCCCAGGCTGACGCAGCTGGTGTCGCTAAGGCTCATTAAATTACTTGTATCTTCGCTTTATGACGGCTAAAACAAAAAGTTGCATACCCCAACCATGACAAAAATGAAATGAACGATCATGAACTTCTCCAAGTCTTCATCATCCAGTGTAGTCTCGATTACCTAAACAGGAAAAGCTCAATCCATGTTTATTACTATTCACGTGATGGGCTCTACCCGCGCGCAAACCGGAGACTCTCGATCGTCATTGGCCAATTAATTAAAGATCGGGGTTTGTATGACATCACGCTGGTGGACAGCTATAAATGCTTCCAGGGCCTTCCAACTCGGAACGACGGAGAAGCAATAAACAGTTCGGAGCTGCCTGCCTAACAGTAAGAACATCGGTGCCTAAACAGCGGCGAAGCTTCCACTCGCAACGTCATGCGCCACACTCGCCGTCGTTGAGCCCCTTTGCCACTCTGTTATACACAGTAATATCCACCCCTACATCATACTGGCGACCATTCCTGGCCCAAGCCGCAAATTTGGTGACCTGCTGATCATTTAATTCTGCTCGGCAGCCATGTCTCACAGCAATTTTTTATTAGCTAGCCAAGTTATTTTCGACGTTAACCAGTCTAGTGTGTGCAGGCAGACCCCCTAACTGCCGACCCATCATCATTTCGGGGCCCTCAAGCGTCAGCAAATGCACATTATTCCAAAGATTAGTCACTTATCACCCTGATACATCTGCCTTTACAGTATCTCATACTACACGGGGACCACGACCTGGGGAAGATGAGGGTGTAGCCGATTACTTTACAAGTGATGACACATTTTCTGTACTCACCTCACAAGGTGGGTTCGTTGAACATACCACCTTCAACGGTCACCGTTATAGTACTAGTAAGCAAACCATCTCAGGTTTAGCTGAGAAGGGACTCATTGCCGTGCTTGATATTGACATACAGGATGTCGAGCAATTAAACGCAGCCTCTAGGATTGATGCCCGATATATATTCATCGTACCACCGAGCCTGGATTGCCTTGAAGCCCGGTTTAGGAGACGGGGCACTGAGGCAGAAGAGGATACCCAGCACCGACTTGCCCATTCTACTACCGAACTCAGCTATGCTGATATTCCGGGCTTTTTTGACAAAGTCATAGTCCGACGATTTGCATAAGGCTTATGATGAGCTTGTCCAATTTGTCCATGGAAGTTAGCAGCCTTGAAGTTGGCCAGCTTCAGGCTATGTGGCATAGTTTAACCTTGGATCTTTGCAATGGAACCATGGATGGATATGTTAACTATTGCTGTTCCTACTGTACCGTACCAAACAGGAATCAATCAGCATATTATTATCCCCCCCTGTTTACGTTACAAGCCCATCAAGGAGCAGTATTCAGTAAATACACAGTTAATACACAGTTAGTGCTGAAATAGCTAATTACTCGTCTTTCCTTGATATATCATGGGCTCAGCATATATTCTATCAACGCCTACCAGGCCGCGAGCAGTTGTACAGGAAGTCACAATAGTGTTGATTATGTAATTTATGATTTTACCTAGTTTATGCATGTCACATGATAACAATAAAAGATAAACCAATAATAAGACTTGTAAGCCGCAACTTTCTGCAAGTTTTCCGTTTCAACTGGTTAAACTGACTGTCTCACTTTCTAGCTCGGCTCTTCGCTCGGCAATAAACAACACCAACCGCAGGCGAGGTTCACCATCTACTTCTTGATAGGTAGGAGAGAAAGACGAACAAACAGAGAGGAGATTCACAAATATCGACGGCAATAGTAGGCCGAAGAGGATGGGACGGCAAGGAGACTACATCGTGGCAGTCGGTACTAACGGTGGATAAGTATCGTCCAGGATGGCAAACTAAGCCTACCAGCCCCCCACTAGTTACCTTGACCGCGGAAGGCCGAGCAGAGAATAATCCTCATCTCTGGACATCTGCATCTCCATCCAGCTGTTATCTTGCTGTAGATGCCCCCGAGGACAATTCATCCTCTGTCAATTGGCCCTGCCAGTACCGAGGAACTGCCTGCTTGGCAGTCAGTCACATAGCTATCAGTCGTCTACGGCACCGGCAAGAAGCTATCAAGGGCCATCGCAGCGTCGCATCTCACCAATTTCGACCTTAACACCGTACGAAGACCTCTTTCATGATGTCTGACATCGAGAAGATGGCAGCGGACCAGTCGTCTGTTCGGCCAGACTATGAGACTCCCGTACCCTCTCGCTCCCACTCCATTATTTCCAGCTCCGGCACCTCGGGCCACTCCTCCGCCCTCGAACCCATAGCTACGCATCACACAGACGTCCATGCCGTCAACAGTGGCAGCAATAATGGATGTGACATCTCAGCCTGCATGTCCCGGGCTACGACTCGCGATCTCGAGCGCCACCCCACCTTGCTCAGTCGCATGGCCACCCAGCGCAGTCAACACAACGAGACTGTCGGCTCTACCCGATCGCGGCCGCTGGATAAACCACTACCTCCATTTGGTGCAGGAAAGCCATATCCTCCTCCTCTACCCGAGAAGGAAGAGTATGTCGTTGAGTTTGATGGGCCGGATGATCCTCTACACCCTCAGAATTGGTCCCTGAAGCGGAAGTAAGTATATCCCTCGGCAATATCAGATCAGGGGGTTAACCAACGACTATAGGATATTCACTGCGCTGATACTAGCATGGACGACCATTATCTCATCCTTTACTAGCAGTATCTTCTCCACTGCCACTGTCGAAGTGTCTCGCCACTTTGGCGTCTCGACTGAAGTAGGTGTTCTGGGCCTTTCTTTGTTCGTCTTGGGTTACGCTACAGGCCCTATCATTTGGGCTCCTCTATCCGAGCTCCGTGGCAGACGATTCCCTATAATCCTTGGCAGCGTTGGCTTTACCATCTTCCAATTCGGCCTTGCGTCGGCCAAGGACCTGCAGACAGTCATGCTCTGCCGCTTCTTTGGCGGCTTCTTCGGGGCTTGTCCTGTTGCAGTCGTGGCTGCCGTCTTCTCGGACATGTTCGACAACCGTCTGCGTGGTCTTGCAATTACCCCTTTCTCCATGACAGTCTTCACCGGACCTTTGCTTGCACCCTTCATTGGTGGCTTTATAGTCGACTCCTATTTGGGGTGGCGCTGGACAGCTTTCCTGCCCGGAATCTTGGGGGCTTCTGCGCTCATTCTCAACGTCTTCTTCCTCGCAGAGACTTATCCGCCTGTAGTCCTCATCGAAAAGGCTGCTGAACTCCGCCGCCTGACTAAGAACTGGGGCATTCACGCCAAACAGGAGGAAATCGAAGTCGAGTTCGGCGAGCTCGTCGAGAAGAACTTCTCTCGTCCGCTCAAGATTCTGTTTACTGAACCAATTGTCCTCCTTCTCAGCATCTACTTGGCCTTCATCTATGGGCTGCTCTATTTGTTCCTTACTGCCTACCCGATCGTCTTCCAGCAGATTCACGGATTTAACAAAGGTGTTGGAGGCCTGCCTTACTTTGGGATGATCCTCGGCCAGCTAATTGGAGGTGCATCCATCATCCTCTCCCAGCCATGGTATATACGCAAGCTAGAAGCTAATGGCGGGGTGACTGTTCCTGAATGGAGATTGCCACATGTTATGGTAGGTGGAGTGTCATTCTCCGTTGGTCTCTTCTGGTTTGGATGGACCGGGTATAAAGCCGATATACATTGGATGGTGCCCACTGCTTCAGGCGTGTTTACCGGATTTGGGCTGCTGGTTATTTTCTTGCAAAGTCTCAATTATATTATTGATGCCTATCTATTATTGTACGTCTCAATAGATTACTTTGCACTCCTTGTCATCCCTGCTAACCCGTGCCTAGTGCCGCATCTGCCATTGCAGCAAACACACTTCTTCGATCCCTTGCGGGAGCTGTCTTCCCCTTGTTTGCTTCGTATATGGTGAGTTTTGTTGCCCAACGTTTCTCCTGTTGTCATGCATATCTAATAGTATCTATAGTTTAAAGGCCTTGGAATAAACTGGGCAGGGACGCTGTTGGGCTGCTTTTCTGCGGCTCTCTGCCCGATCCCGGTGATATTTTACTTCTACGGCCACCGCATCCGTGCGAAGAGTAAATTCGGGCCGAAATTTACCCTCGAGCAAGAAATGGAGCGAGATATGTAGGAATATTATATCTCCATCCGATTCAATAATGCTGGTCTTGATTTTTTTCTAATGTGCATTTATACCTTTCTCCTTTTTGCTTTGCTTGTGGGTTGGATTGCGATATACCCTATCATGATTTAGGTACATTCTGTTCTTCAGCATGTCAGCTCGACTGTGTATATATATATCTGTGTTTGCGTTTCGGCTCCAGTCCAATATAAAGCGCTGCATGTAGTGGGGAGAAAATAGGTGAACCATGCTTAACTATCAATGCCAACAAAGGGTGACTTTGTCTATGTACCAGTAGAAAATTTACTCCTCGCTACAAATATCCGCCAACTCTCCTCTACACCCCAACCTTGGTCAAGCAAGCCTCTGACATCCTCGAGACCCAACCCTGTCATTTCGGGATAAATCCTCCATATACCCACCCATCCAATGGCACAGACAAGGGCATATAGGAAAAAAGTCCATCCGGCTCCCATCCATCGCATCATAGGTAGGAAAGTCAAGCCAATGATGAAGTTAGATCCCCAGTTCGTACCTGTTGCTAGGGCAGAGCCAAGGCTTCGCACGCTAAGTGGGAAGAGCTCCGACTGCTGCCATGGCACATTGCCTAATCCAGAAGCATACGATGCAGTGTATGTCGTGAGACAGAGCAGTATGATAGCGGCCTGGGAGTTTTTTGGAGCTGGCGCCCCGGAGGCGCCCCCGTCACCGAGAGATGTTGATGGGAATGAAATGGCGCAGATGACGAGTGACACCACCATGACTGGAATAGAGTATAGTAGTATACGTCGACGTCCGATACGGTCAATAAGCGCATAGGCGAGAAATGTAAAGACGAAATTTGTTCCTGCGACAGAGAGAGATGTGAGAGTTGGCGAGGAGAAGGAGAGAGACTTGAATATCGTTGCCGCGAAGTACATGAGTGAATTGAAACCGCAGAGTTGCTGGAGACCTTGGAGTGTACATGCTATGATGAGTGCACGGCGGTGGCAGCCGACAGTGAAGAGCTCGGTGTATGTTCTTTGGACTTTCTGCAACCATAGCCTTGATGTGGTGGACGCAGAGCCGGCTCCAGCAGAGTTACCTGGCTGAGCGTCTATCTCAGCCGAGGCATGCAGTACTTCATGCTGGATGTCTTGAAGAATATGTTCAACAATCTGGTTACTCTGCTTGGTGTCACCGTAGACTCTTCGCATGATTTGGCGGGCTTCACTCGCCCGGTTGGCGCGGACAAGCCACCTTGGAGTCTCGGGGAGAAAAGCAAGTACCAAAAGCTGTATGATACCAGGTGAAGAACCAAGGCCAACCATCCATCTCCAGCCTCCGGGCTGGCTGGAGAAAAGCCACCCTACGATGTAAGCTATCACCTGCCCTCCAGTCACGAGGAGACTAAGTACAGTCACCATCCTGCCACGTAGGTGTGACGGAGAGAGCTCAGAGATATACCTGGGAAGACAAAAGTAAATATTTGGCCTTGTTCAAAAGTCGGGGAGGGGGGAGGATAGTAGTGGACGTTACAGTGGTGTTATCAAACTTGACATGCCTATGGCCAGTCCTACCAAACTCCGGCCGGATATCATCCCCCAAACGGTGGAAGTGATGCCCTGCCATAGAGACCCGATAATGAATAAGACACCGGAGATGACTATTGCAGGCTTGCGGCCAATTTTATCGCCCAGTACACCTCCTAGGGGGCTGGCTATGAGCGCAAAGAGGCTGGTCGAAGATGTGATCAAACTCCTGTCAAGGATGGTTAACTCGCGCTGAGAGAGATCTGTTCCGATCGATACTAGGGTTGACGATATAACTCCGGTACTATGGGGTTCGAGTATAAATAGTAAGATTATAATCTTTGTGGCATAGTAGTACTTTCATACATGCTTGGACATACTCATATCCGAACAAGAAGCCACTGATACCGGCGGCGAAGGTCAAGGCCCAAATAAACCAGGTCGCTGTGCTTGTAGCAGTCGAGTCAACGCCAACGACTGCACCAGCAGCTTCGTTTCCCGGGCCTGATGGACTGCTATTATCATGGCGAGGGCCTTCGAGCAACGGTGCTGTGGCATCAAGGGTATCTTCTGCAGCGCTCGCCATCGGCTCTAGCTCAACCTCCTCCTCCACCTTTGCTGGCGGCTCTCAACTCCAACGTCAAAAAGATACTGGGCAGGTAGTGTTTATATACACAGCGTGGTAACTCCTTGCATGGCCCCAGCCTGGGATACTGGAATGATGCTCTCTGTTGGCCCCCCCTTTATATCAACTGCCCAGCTTCCTTTGCCTTTTCTCCCTCCATCCACGCGACTCTTTTTTCCTTGTGAGGGTCACGTGGATTGGGGTTACACACGTGATCATGGCTGGTCTGTATCGGGTTAGCCCATCAGCTGCTGCTTCGATCCTGCTGCTTACCTAAGCTGATGGAATCAGGGGCAGGAACAAGCACTTTTCCAGGGGTTTTTCGGTGGGTTTGGTACCTGAGCCCTTCCATCGCATCCTGCAGCTTAACCTGCGTGGTATAGGAGAAATACTTACTATATCCATGTCCTTAGCTCCTCCTAACTTACACTTCCTGAGATACGGTTACAGCCTGCACTCTTCTGGCGAGATGATGCTTACGTAGTTAGCTGCGCCGGACAGAAGGGGCCCCAGAAGCGCCCAGGACGACTGGACGCAATGGCTGGAGAGTCGATTCGATAGAGATTCGATAGATTCGATAGTCCCGTCGCACAGAGTGGATTACTAATAAACACATCGACAGCTTACCTAAACCCGAACCACGTGATATATTACCTAAGACTACAAGAAGGTTTAAACCGAGAAAAGAAAAAAAAATCCAAGTTTTTGTTTTTTTGCAGCGAATCAGGAAAAAGCAAAAAAAAGCAAAAAGCGACATCGAAGATCACAAAAAATATTCGCCTGGCAAGCCACGAAAAGGAAGACAAGCAAAAGACGTTCGAACTTTTTGACAGGTAAATACCTGCCAGAGTGAAAAAGTGAGCTGGCATGCATGTACATATACCCAGGCTATATCTGCCCCGTTCGCCCAGCGCTGTCTGGCCCGTCGGCCTGTCTTCCTTCATGCGAGATTTCAGGCTTGTCGCAGGCGCCGCTTTTTTCTTTTTTTAGTGCTATCCAGGCACCGGCCAATCAGCGGCCGGGCAGGGGCGGCTTCTCCCTTTTCCTCCCCTTCGTCCTTTTCTCGACTTCAGGCCTTTTCTTCCGCCGCTCGTCTTCTCATCCCCCGACATCGAGTTCGACTTCATCTCTCGACGTCTTCACCGTCTCCGCCGTCCAGCCTGACCTACTGACAGGTCGTTACGCTCCTTTGATGGCCTGAGGCGCCGCGCTCGCTGCCGACTCCTGCTCTGTTTACTTCTCCAGGGCTGTGCCGGGGGACCCTTCTTTAGCCTTCGTTTTTATTTTTTTTTTTGTCACCCATCTGTCGTTTACACAGGATAAAGAAATATCGCGACATCTTTAACACTCACTCAATACATTGCGGCTCTCTGGTTTGGCGTAACGGACTGCTAGATTTACGACTCGTCCATTTTACCCTGTGTTGCTGTCTTTTTGGTGCGACTCTTCTGTATCTTTCATGACCTGAACCACCACGACCTGGATCATCACCACGACGGCTATTTTGCGATGCATAACCACCACCACAACCACAACCTCTATCATCGTCCCCGAGAGCCTCAAGGGGGCGATGTCCCTGTTCCTGCTCTCATTGTTCGCTCGGCCCCGATCCCAAATCACCGGATTCCTCTCCTAACCAGAGTCGAAGAGCCGGCCGTGGCAGAGCCGATGGCACGGCCGCTGGAGCGGAGAGACACACCTGACACCACACGCCTTGTCCCACGCCGAGATGCGACCTGTAGTCCTGATAACAATGCGGGGAAGGATTGCGGCCCGGGACTCACTGAGACTCCTACAGTGGCCATTGCTCTTGGTGTTGTGTATGTCTAGAACCTACTCCGGAAGTCATGATTAGTACTAATAACAAGGCTATAGGATCCCCCTTGTTTGTGCTTTCATAGTTTTCTTCCTTCTCCATAGACGCCATGTCAAGAAACTACGGAAGGAAGACGAACAGGACAAAATCAAGGCCCTCGACTATGGCCTTGATGATGTTCCTGCGTCTAACAACGGGGCCAAAGTCCTGACAGGGGGCGGTCAGGGAGTCGAAAAGAACGCTGAAGGCCACAAGCCGGGTATGTCGATGGATTGGGCCATGGACAGCCCCTATTTCCTGCCGCCAGGACTGCAAAAGTCTCGTGGCTCGCTGCACTCTCTTTCTCGAACAGTCCCAGGCGAGGATAAGTACGGGATAGCCTTTGATGGCAATGGCAGCATCAGATCAAATACCCCTACCCGTCGACACAACAACGCAGACGACGCCTCTAGTTATACGGCCGGAAGCAGTCGACGTGTCGGTGGTGCTGATGGTCAGCATCACCACAATGGCGGTCTAGGCGACGACATGTCTCAGAATCTGCTTCGGAACGCGCAACGCATGTCCACTTCACCCCCTTTAGCTGCCGTCCCGGCTGAATCCCCCAGCCCACCACAGCCAGCCCATCTGCCCTTTGACAATCGTTTCGACGAACTGGGTCTTCCCTCGTCTATAAGCAACAACTACAACAACAATAACAGCCATAAGGAAATTACAAACTACGACGACAATAATAACAGCGGTACCAGCAGTAATCCCGGCGACGATAATCAGATGGGTGCTGCGGGGAGCAAAGACCCGGCCCTGCGAAGTAGCCACAATTACCTGGGTCAATTCATCCACAGTGGAAGCAGATCATCGACTCTGGACGACCAGAAAAAACAAGACGGTGCCTCCAACCAGCAGGACGGTCACCCTTCTCTCCCGGGCCTGGCCTTCTCGACCAACGATGGACCAAAATTGGATTTCAATTTGGGGCCCTCTTCCACGCCTGCTGCTACTACTGCTGTTACTGGCCGTCAACAGGGTGATACTGATAGTGACTATGGTGACGAAAGCAAGCCCACCTCAGGTCTGCCACAGTTTAACATCATGCCTGCCGAGCAGCAGCAGCAGCAGCAGCAACATGGTGATGAATATGGACATGGATATCCAGAAGAAGGGGATGATGGGACGGACAGCATCCACGACGTTTATGACCAGTACTATGACTCCAACCACCTCATTGATACCCGCAGACTTACCATGGGGATTCGGCCACTGCCGCCTGAGGACCCATCAGACAATCCCGAGCAGCGAGCAAACCGTATCCGATCGTTCTACAAAGAATACTTCGACGAGAGCAAACCCTTCCAGCAGGACTACATCGAGGACTACGGCGATGTGCCTCCACTGCCCAACCCAGCTGCACCCTTTGCCCAGCCTCTGCCTCGTCGAGCAATGACTCCTCCCCCAAGGATGCCTCCTGCGTTCCCTCCACGCCGTCACCCAGGGGTGGGCCATCTGCCGCCACCTGGCATGGGTGGTATGAACAGGGGGTTCGCCCACAGTGCTACGAATTCCCTGGCCAGTGGTGGTCACCCCATGGGCGGCCCACGGGCCTTCTCCTCTGCTTCAGGTCGCATTCCTCATCCACGCCAAAAGAAGCCTCTTCCGCCACCTTCACCCTTGCACATTCTGCCTACTCCGCATAAACTCAAGGACGACACCTTCCTGCCTATCGACTTCGCACCAGGTCCTCGAGCTCGAGACCGCCAGGCCGGTCGACCGGAGACCCCCCTGGGCGGCTTGCAACATTATAACCTCATGGTCCCCTCGCATAGTCCTCTTGTCTCATCCTTTGACGAACTTCCCTCCGTCCCCAGCCCGTAAGTTGTCCCTTTCTTTAACTCATCACGTTGAATATTTGGTCTCGTTAGAGTTTAGGGTTTAGTGTTGGTTCTAACCATCAGCGTTACAGACATGCCCTCCGCAAGTCCGGCACGTACACTGCCCTCGACTTTGCACCACCGCCTCGCTTCAAGAACGAATCTGGCACCGGCAGTGACGCAGGCAGTATCCGCAGCAACCGCACCGGCATATCTGCTCTGCAGGCTCACAACATCCGCGCGGGCGCCTACCGCGTCAGTCGTCTGCCAGCCGAAACAGTTGGTACACGAGACGACTTTAGCTCCAACCTTAAGCCCCAGTGGGAGATGCGTACTTGACCTGGCGCCTCACATGTCGTCCTACCTTTTTGCCTCCCTTCCTCTTCTTGATGTCTAATTTGTCTATACTTCTGCTAACATTATACATATATATACTCACATATATCTTTCGCTTATAATCTCGGGGTCGTGTACCTGTTCCTCCTGCATCTTTCTTTTCAATTTTTGTTGTATCTACTTATAGACGGTGCTTCTGCTGGGTGTTCTATCTGGCCATCTTCATCAGCGCTTTGCCTTCCTCTAGCTAGTTATATGTATGTATATATATATGCTATGCTATTCTATCTTTTCATGGTCCTCGGCTTATATACTATAAATAGCAACAGAGCCTCGTATTCGCGTATTAGCCGTACGGTAAGTAATGGCGTTACGGGCGTCAAGCCACTGCCACCCCATTGTGCAAGGCGGCGTATGTAACTGTATTACGCGAACGGCGGGTACTGCCCCCTTTTTCCTGCTCCTGAAGTTGAACAGGACGAAGGTCCAGACATGATAAAAGACGAAGATCAGCCAGGCCGTGCATGTATCTGCAGTAGAAGAAGGCGAGCAAAACTGACTCCGTAGTGGCATCTGTAGACGAGCAGCAGAACGAGCAGACGAGCAGCCGAACGAGTGTTCGCAAGGAGAGCCGATGCCGTAACATTTAAGGGCGTGTTGCTGGTTGGCGGTTCGCTGTTCCTGGCCAGCAAAAGTCAACTCAGCCCCCGGAGCCAGCCCTGTGTTTCTGCGCTGTCCTGCGTCCCCGATTTTTTTTTTTTTTACCCTCTCGCGGCCTCTCTTCCAGGCTTTTCTCTCTTCCCCGTCTCGAGCATCGTTTCATCTCTTTCTACTCCGTACGCAGCACCGTCTTCTTCGACAGAGAGCCCAGGGGAAAGGCCCGTCGCCCTTTTCTGACTATCGTTTTTTCCTTGCTGCTGGCGTTGAAACAGGCGATACCTTGGCACGCCCAACCAGGAAAAGCGCCCGCTTTTTCTTCCTTTGGCCTTTTTTCCTTCGCTTCTTCTTTCGACGTCGGACTTCAAAAAAGTTGAACCTCAACCTCACGCTCGTTGCGCCGACAGACAGAGCAGAAGGCCGACTAGGGTGATACAGCACTAAAGAGCCGGGCCAGGAGACGGCGAGGGACGACAGACCGCGGACCTGACCAGGCAGAGACGAGACGTGGACGAGACGAGAGCTGACAAGGA
Organism: Trichophyton schoenleinii; assembly: GCA_018357685.1. Classification (NCBI taxonomy): domain Eukaryota; kingdom Fungi; phylum Ascomycota; class Eurotiomycetes; order Onygenales; family Arthrodermataceae; genus Trichophyton; species Trichophyton schoenleinii. Next base: position 2,167,286 of record WOFF01000001.1, read on the forward strand.
TAGACGGCCTGAGTTGATCCAGGATGGCCGCCATGTCGACTGGTAGGTGATTGTTCTGATACATCATGCTGAAGAAGGCGAAGATGAAGCAGAGGCAGCCCGAGGGGACAGGACATGAAGTGTGCTGACCATTGCAGGCGGCGGCGGGATGCCCACGTCGGATCCCCCCAAGCCAACGACAAGCCCGGAGCCGTCACAGCCGCCGACCTCTGCTCCTCCGCCAACGACTTCCAACGAACCAACAAAGCCCAGCGATCCGCCGACGAGCCAGCCATCGTCCGCTCCTCCTCCGCCGTCGAGCGAGCCTTCGAAGCCGCCGACCAGCGAGCCCTCGAACCCGCCCACATCGGCTCCCCCATCTCCTTCACCTGAGCCAGAGCCGACATTCTCGCCGTCGTCGAATCCTCCTCCGCCGCCGTCGCCAACAACCTCTGACTCGCCTTCTCCCACAAGCCCGAATCCGAGTCCAACTACCCCGGAGCAGTCGAGCACAACCATCATCATCACCTCCACGGCGTCTATGCCGAGCAACCCCAACCCCACCCGTCCAGCACCTTCTTCCTCGTCCTCTACCTCTAGTTCAGCACCAACACTGCCTCCAGGATCCGGCTCCGGCAATGGAAACGGCGGTCTTTCTGCTGGTGGAACCATTGCAATTGCAGTCGTTGTGCCTGTCGTCTCGGTAGCTTTGATTATCATTTTACTGCTGTTCTGGTATCGCAAGCGCAAGGCCCGTAAATTGGCGGAGGAAGAGCGCAAGCAGGAAATTGAAGAATACCGCTTTAACCCGAACAATGATCCTACCCTACCGGCCGTGGGCATGTACGATACCGACGTTGCCTTGAAGGACACCTCTGCTGCTGCCGCTGCTGCTGGAGCTGGCGGTGCAGCTGCAAGCGGAGGCTACCGCGGTTGGGGCACGACCAGCAACTCACGCCATGCACCCACCAACACGGCCTCGAGCGGCGGGGCCGACAGCAGCGCCATGTATGGCCGAGAGGTATCCCCCGTCGAAGAGTCCTTCCACATGGCCGACGACGAGCAGCGTCAAGGCCTAGGCCGGGTTGAGCCTGCAGCCGCCGGCATCCCCAAAGCCCTGCATATCGGTCAGCCTCCAGTCCAACAGCAACAGCAACAACAACCGTTACAACACCAGCAGCAGGCCCCCATCCAGCATCAAAACGCGAGCAACATCCACCGTGGCCTGTCCAATGCCTCGTCAGCGTACTCCACAGGCGCCCAGTCAGACATGTCCGACGATATGATGCCTCCGGGAGCCCCTGCAGGCGCACAGTACTATGAAGAGAGCGCCTACTACCCGGATGGCCATGGAGCTGGCTACTCCCACGGCCACAGCGGCAGCCACGGCCACGACCAACCCGGCCTTGGGCCGCAGCCCGTCATCCGCGACGTCTCTGCCCGGCGCAACACTCGCATCGAAAGCCCCAGCGTCTTCCCTCATCCGCAGCAGGGCAACGCCGGCATAGCGCAGAACTTTTAATATCTCCTTTCCATCCTTTTTCTTGTTAATCTTTCGCCCTTCCTTCCTACCTTCTTTTTTTTTGACCATCTTCCCTTGTATCTCTTTTATTCTGTCAGCTCCCATTTCCGTCTCTTCTGTCGCTTTTTTTTTTTATTCCCTGGTTTTGATATCTGTGTTTGGTCAAAAAGCACGCTGTACAGATTGTGCTTTGCTTTATTTTATTTTTTTCCTTTTCCCGTCTGGTCTCCTCTTGTCTCTTCTTGCCGATGATATGTAGTAATACCACTTCCTATGCCGTCCACCGTGTTCGCAGCGCCGTAGCGTATCGACTATATTGTACGGAGTATAGAAATAGAAGAAATAGCAGTAGGGCTAATGCTAATATAATAGCGCGCTAACTCCGGCAGTTAGCTCCTTTCTCGCTCTCTCTCGCTAGTGAGGTCATCGCCTCGCCAGCTGCCCAAACCGGCTACTTTAATTGGCCCGCGCTGCGTCTCTGCTTCATCTGCCGCCTTTTTTTGCCCCGCGAGAAAAGCGACGTTTTTGACGTCGAAGAACACTGGAGATTCTGGAGATATCGAAGCTGAGGCTGCAGAAAAGGGGACCAGCAGCGACGAGACTCGAGCAGCGAAGCGACTCACAGCGGCAGACGCGAGCGAGGAAGTAGAGGCGGGCCATGAAGTTCGGCAAGCAGATCCAGCGGCGCCAGCTCGACCTGCCCGAGTACGCGGCCAGCTTCTTCAACTACAAGGCCCTCAAGAAGGTACCGAACTCCCGCTGCATCCCCACCAGTGCATGTACAGGCGCAGGAGTAGATGTGAGGCTGTGATACTGACCGGCGCCTGCAGCTCATCAAACAACTCAGCGCGACACCTACGATCCCGGCGCAAGGCGCTACTCAAGAACAGTCCAGCGATGTGCTCGACGCCCAGGCTGCCCTTCGCGCGAACAAGGAGGTCTTCTTCTTCCGCCTCGAGCGTGAGATAGAGAAGGTCAATGTCTTCTACCTGCAGAAGGAGGCCGAGTTCTCGCTGCGGCTCAAGACGCTGCTCGACAAGCAGCGGGTTATTCAGTCGCGTCGGACGGTGTCGAATTCAAAGGCCCCCGCGAATTTCGTGGCATTGATAGAGGGGTTCCAGCAGTTTGACGGTGACTTGAACAAGCTGCAGGTGTGTATTACAGTGTCTCTGGTGGCTGGATATGGAGTGCTGGATTGCTGATCTGTTTGCGGTAGCAATTTGTGGAGGTTAACGAGACGGCTGTATCCAAGATACTGAAGAAGGTGAGATACACTCAAAAACTACTGCTCCTACTTATAGACCAATACTAACTGAATATTTACAGTGGGATAAAACATCAAAGGTGTGTGTCTGTGCCTGTGCTCTGGTAGTATCTCTTGCGTGGTCACGTATTTACTGAATGATATAGTCGCGGACAAAAGAGCTATATCTACAAAGAGCGGTTGAAGTCCAGCCATGCTTCAACCGAGAAGTCCTCCGGGACCTCTCTGACCGCGCCACCACAGCCAGGCTAGAGCTTGAGGCATGGGCGGAAGGTGAAAATATCCAGTTTAACGCCCCCAGACAGGCGGACAGACCAGCCAGCATAGCAGAGGAGGACGACAGTGACCTCCATATCCTTAACTCTGCTGCTGTTACGGGGAACCTCCAGCCTCTACGCGACTGGCTTAGCAAGATTCAGCTCTCTCCAGATGCAGCTGACCATCTTACCCGCATCTTTCTGACTGCGGTTAACGAGTATCCAGATGAAGTACTCACCCTTTTGCTAGAAACTAACCTTGTCGACGTCCATGCCGAGGACGACATCAATGAACGCAACTGTCTGCATGAAGCCGTTATCTCAGGGCGCCAGTTCGTCTTTGACGCTGCTCTCGAGCGTGGCGTCGATATTTCACAGGCTGATGTCTACGGAAGAATCCCACTGCATTACGCATGTATGCACGGCAGAGTTGGCATGGTGCATTCTCTGCTTGAAAAGGGCCTGTCTACCATTGACTACACGGACCATGATAACTTCACCCCTCTCATCCACAGCATCATTAAGGACCAGGTCTCCTGCGTTGAGCAGCTGCTCTCACACAATGCCCGAATCAACCCAGCCTCGGAATCAGATCATATACCACTTAACCTAGCCTGCCAACATGCATCACTTGCACTAATAAAGATCCTGCTTGAGCGAGACGCAAAGTTCCTGCCAGACGCCGAGGGCTTATACCCACAGCATCTTGTGGCGCGCTCATGTCGTTCCTCCGCAGTTCTCCTACTCCTTAAGGACCACGGTGCAGACCTCGACCAGCGTGATAAGCTGTACCAATGGACCCCATTATTTCACGCAGCTGCAGAGGGTTGCGTTGGATGTCTGCGTACTCTACTTGACTGTGGTGTCGATGCAGATGCCCTGGACGAAAAGGGCCTACCAGCCATGTACTACGCTGTCTGGGAGGGTCATCTTGAGTGTATGAAGCTGCTCTGGTCTCAGCGTATATCCCGTCCCATCGCAGGGCAGACACCCCTTGACGTCCTTAATAATGGCCCCAAGTACCGTGATGCCATGACTGCCACCCTCACACCCTTGAGTGACGAGAAGAAACAAATTCCTGCCCTTGAGGTCGATGGCATTCCAGACCTCTCCCTCCCACCTCCCATCATCCCGCTTCGTCACTATGGCCACAACTTTTTGGACAACAAAACCTTTGTGCAGATCCATTTCAACCCGCCATCTGCTGACCCCATTGTCTTCTATCAGACTGGCCGATATGCTGCTGCACGACTAACAATATCGTCCAAGATGACAGACCTGATCCCTCGTAATGTCATGCTGCCTTTACAAGAAGACTCGCGCTTTATATCATTCCACATTGATAAGCTGGAAAACTTCGCAATCGACTTTGAGATATTCCCAACTTTTGGTTCCAAGGTTATTGCCAAAACAGTTGCTTTGCCCGATGTCTTTGAAAACAACGGCAGAAGTTCTGGCCACTGTTGTCTCCCCGTATTTGACCCCCGGCTTAGAGCCATCGGTGAAATCCGCTTCAACTTCCAGGTCATCAAACCGTACTACGGAGATCCATTGGAAATTACTCATTTTGCTACCTACTGGAAAGCCACCAGTGCTTTCGATGCAGAGCACAATGGCCAAGTCACCGGCTCCAGCTTGTCTGGAGACTATGTGCAGATATTTGTCCAGATGACGAGAGACCTGGTCCCCGTGCTATACCCTGAATTCACCATCATGCACCATGGTGTCCGCATACCCATCTCACATCTCTCTATCGAAGAATTCAAGGCCGTTGGTCGTGAACATCCCCCTCCATCAAACATTATCACTGCTTCTTCTGAGTCAAACTCTACTGGCAGCAGCTCGACTAGCTCACTACTACCATCCCTCGCCGCAATGTCAATCACTGATATCCCCACCGCCCACCGTCTCCTAGCTACATCCTTTTTGACTCTTGAAGAAGTCCTCCTCCACTTGCCAACCTCCATCCATGTAAACCTATGCATTCTCTACCCGTCCCCGGCAGAGCAAAAGGAGCTTGATCTCCGCCTCACCTTCAACATCAACAGCTTTGCGGACGCCATCCTCACACATGTGTTCAATCATGCCCGTGCATCTAGGCTGGCGAATCCAGACTTTATGAGATCTGTTGTCTTTACCAGTTACAATGTTGGCATATGCGTTGCTTTGAACTGGAAACAACCGAACTGTAAGCTATGCCTGAGTGTGGATGAAGAACACATCCCTTGCTAACCTCGTTTTAGACCCCGTCTTGCTCTGCAACGACCTCGGTCAGCCCCGGGACTCAAATACCAGCTCAATTCAATCCCCAGCCTCGCCTCCGTCATTTTCATCTCCAGCAATCCAATACAGTGGTCGTGCCTCCCTCTCTATCAAGGAATCCGCCCGTATCGCCCAAAGCAACAATCTCATGGGCCTTATGTGCCGATCAAGCCTCCTCGTAAGTCTATCGTCTCACCTATTATCCGCCCCATACCTTCCTACGCTCGGTCTAACATACCCTGCAAATAGAACGTAATGCCCTCTCTGGCCGAGTCAATAAAAGAGCTCGGCCTCGTATTAGTTGCAGACACGTCTGACGAAAGCGCTGAAAGGCGCCGACAACAAAATGCTGGTTCAGGAAACGCAAACTCAAATTCGCACGCTGGCTTCGGGGGAACAAATGATGCCCTCTTCCGCATGCCCGGTAATGTTAACGGGGTTATGCGTGAGACTGGCGTTTTACGATTTAACGACTCGATTGATATGTGATGGTCCTCTCCCCCTATCAATCACTTACATACATACTTTCTTTACACACGATGAACTTCTTTTTCCCATTTATAGATATCTATCCGTTTGGGGAGGCGGGTTGAATACTTGATGCTACTTATTTCTCTCTTTTTTTTGACTAACGTTAACATGCCCTTTGTTTCATGCTCTTAATTACCTGCCCAACCTTACTCAATGCTATCTATCATTCCCATCCCTACCCAACTCAACTTCTACCCTATCCATGCTGGTTTTTTGACGCGTTGTGTTCGTTATTTGCTGTTTTTCACCCCGACGTAGGCATTCCTCCCCTCATTGCTGTTACTTTACCTTTTTCTGTCTCTCGATGATCGATGGGAAGGAGGCCTAAGTTGAAGTTGGGGTTAAAGGTGAAGTTGGGAGAGTTTATGTTGATTAGATCTCTCGATATATGGCGGGCGTGCCGGATATGTATATAGATTCATGGGATTCTTCCTCCGCTGGAGTCGAGTAAGGAAGGATTTTGGGTATTGAATCTACCGTGACTGTTTTCATGATAATATAGGAAATTAAAGAGAGGGATATAAATAAAAAGGACGAACGAAGCAGCCGCTCCGAACATATGTTTTCCCACCGGTCTTGAACTCAAACTCCCAAAGACACAACAGACAGACGAGCAGATAGGCAGCACGGAATATATTAAAGCAGTCGGGAATTAAATGACCTTGTATTCAGAACCACCCTCTTTAATTTTATTTTTTTCCACCTGCCAGGCCATGTTCACTCTTCGATATCCTTGACTTTCTCCCACTTCCCCTTCAGATCCTCCTTCCACAAGCTGACCTTGTTATCACCGCCGCTGACAGCCAGGATGTTGCCGCTTAGGCTCCAGCTGACGCGCCAGACAACAGTATCGAATTCCAGTTTCTCACTTGTCCATTCCTGAGGGTTAGATGGGTCTGAAGTCCAGATTCGTACGGTCTTGTCTTGGGATGCGGATGCAATGTAGGACCGGGATAAGATGCTGGGAGACCAAGCTACGTCACGGACCCAGTCAGTATGGCCCTGAAGGGTTTGCGAGGCGGAATACGTTTTGGTCTCAGGACTAGATAGCAGCAAGTTAGCACTACCGCCCGATTAAACATGTCAACGCAAAAGCAAGTGTGCACACATACTTGTAATCCCATATGAATATAAGGTTGTCACTTCCACAAGTAACGAATCTTCTCGATTGGCCTGCAGCAGCGTTGGCGCTTATGATTGAGCCGGCAGCCGCGGCGGGAGCCCAGCTGATAGAGTTGACTCCGAGCCCGTGGGCATGGAAAATCTGATGTGTCCAGCTATTATCGCGGAACTCAAGAACGCTAACTTGTCCGTCGGAGGAGGCGCAGGCGAGAAGGCAACCGAGCTCATGGGGTGCCCAGCATACCATATTTACAGAAGCAGTGTGGAGGGAGAAATCGAACACGCGGCTCCAGGAGGTTGAGGAATTAGCGCCGCTGCCAACGCTTTGTTCACGCCATATGAGGACTTTCCCATCGTAAGATGAAGATGCCAGTATTGTGCCGTATTTCGGATGTGCCTGTTGGTGGACGGTGTTTAGCAATTGCTTCTAGCGTATAAGGTTGATATAAGGACGTACCCAGGCAACACACCAAACCGCTCCTTCGTGACTGGGAAACCGTTAGTAGGTACGTAGGTAGCATACGGAAATGTCAACTAACCCCTTAAGAGTCTCAAGAAGCTTGTGTGATTCTCCCTCGATTTCAAAGATCTTGACTGTCTTGTCGGATGAGCATGTTGCGAGCTTCCGCCCAAAGTAATCAAGTCCGGCGTCATGCTATACACGGCCAATTTAGTATTCTGTATTTAATCAGACGCAAGAGGTAGAAAACGAGCGTACAATCATGTCATCATGACCGGAGTTGGTTATCACTTGCGCCTGTTGCACCAGCCAGTTAGCGGGGACGCCCTCGAAAAGGGGGAGCAAAACGGAGGATAATATACATACCATCCTGTCTATCTGTAGCAGTCACTCCTGGAATCACCTAATTAATTGGCGCCACAGTAGATCAGATCAACTGAAGGGGCAGGGAGCGTGCTGGACTGCAAGATGTTGTCTTCTGTGTCCAAGGTCGAAGTTCAACTCCCAAAGTGGTTGAACTGGCATCAAAGAGAAGTCAAGCCACAGTAAAGAGAGGCTGAATCACGTGTTTAGTCATCAGCCACAAATAGATCTTATCTAATCAGGGGCGGAGAAATACTTTATACTTCTGCCGACGCCTTTCCTCTTTAGGGATAAGCCTCGGCTCAACCAAGGGTCACGGGCCGTCGTCTGCTCCCTCTTCCTCTTTCGGCGATAAAGACGAATGTCAACTTCACTTCTTCCTTTCACTTGTTTCTCTTCTTCTTTTACTTCTTTGCCCTCCTTCACTTTTTGTAATTTAAGATACCTCTGGCTCTGCATCCTTATAAAGCAGAACCACCTCTTTCTTGCTGGCAAAAGACCTGTCGTTCTCCTTCTCTTCCTTCTCACAGGTCGGCTGATCCAGCGTTGCAGCAAGCCATATAAGAAACAGACATGGCAGACGCACTCTGCGGTCCTTCAAATGCTCTACAGAACTTCCAGAAACATGCCTCTGTAGACCGGACCCTACAGCAAGATAGGGCCTCTACGCGACAGTCTCCTGCGCAGGTAAAGTGAACCTCTTATCACAAGGCTAGGTTGAGCAGTTGCGCTAACTCCCTCGGCTTTCATCTACAGGGATTTCGGTCAAATACATCGACTCAGGGACAACTAGATGCAGCGTTCAATGCTTTCGAAGCTGGCCACTCGGCCCCGTTGCTAGATCAGCCCAATAATATAAACACCTTCCTACCTCCGCCTCCCCAGTTCGCGCCCCAGCCGGCTGCAGATGTTTCCAGCTGGGCTACTGATTTTCAAAACCTACATATTGCCGGACCGCAGTTACAGCAACCACTACATCAGATCAAAGCTGAAACGCCTACATTTCAAGCTAGCTTGGCCGGCCGTCACCATGAACCCGCGCGTGGGGTACAGCAAACCCCACAGTCTTCCATGTTCCAGGGGAGTATGGGTTACCGACCTGGAATGGGCATGTTAGGCAATCCCGGATTTGTTCGACCAGATAATTATACACCAGCCACTACTGAAGGCTTTCAAAGCCAGTCGAAGCCAGCCGAAATCTTCGACGATTCTGCCTTTGAAGCGGCATTTGCGGAGGCCCGCGCAGAAATTGAATTGCAGGAATCCGTGCGACAGCAGGAGAATTCAGAACTGAAACCAGAGGCATCAGAGACACCAGAGCCAGCGCCACTTGAGACCATTAGAATCGGTTCCGACAATATACCCGCCCAGCTTGAAGAAGGAATGAACGAGTCTGATGAACTATCCAAGACCGCGGGAGAGCTACTTGACCGTGTGAGCCATGATCAAAGCCAGAAGTTCAAACAGAGCAACTTCCTTGCTTTGATGAGACAACTCCGTGACCGCGAAATTGTCGTCGACGGGGACGAGTTCCGCAAAGTCAGTACTCACTCATAGTTTCTTTCCCATACGACCCGAGCCAACCCACGCCACGTTCGTTAACTGCTGGTACTGGAATTGAAACGTTCTCCCGACGTTCTACGATCGTTTTGCGCCCATACTAATGGACCTTTCAGGTGCAACAGCCTTTACACCCCGGCGGGCCCCTGTACCCGGAACAGAGCAAGATATCCGGAAGCCTTCCCGTAGATCTAGACTCAACAAAGCACAGTGAAGCCAGTAGGTTTTACACTCCTGTCTCGCTCATTTTTACTTTGCTCTAACACTTGGCAAATAGACCCTCCTCCTGGAGCCTGACTACCACAGAATTCCTTGGGACTTCCACAACACCACCGCCCTTATTTTCCTGATGTGCGTGCCTCATCAGAAGCCCTAGATGGGGACACTCATGAGCAGCACGCAGACGAAGACCGTAGTGCCATTTATCAAAAGTTTATTTGGAAATCCCAGCTTGTTGCCCACAGGATACCCAATCCGCCTGATTGTTTCTTCCGCACTGATTTGGACATCGACCTCCTTGGCTAGGCTCTGGCTTGTGCGTTCTCTTTTGGGGATAGTTAGGGGAGTGTGATGGGAAGCCGAAGGGGTCCAGAGGAGAGGGAGTGATGTCCTCCATAGACCTTTTATCTTAGCATTTTTTATATAGAATACCCCTTAGCCTGATGAGCGAAATTCACTTGATTTCCCACTTTCCCTAGTATGTCCCTGCTGAGGCCTGGAACTTCCGCTGCTCCATTAGTTACATCACCGGTGGGTATAGTGTAGATGACTGCGGCAGCTGGAGCAGGAATCATCATGTGGGAGGCAACTAGACTCCGGCTGCATGAGACCCCCAGCGAGCGGCATCACCGGCTGTTTCCATTCCCTCGTTAACTAGTTATTTGTTGCATTCCTGCAAGTCCTCAGTGCAAGCAACCGCCCAGCAGCAACTCCCCAGCCGCCGCTCTGGCACTTTCTGATAACCCCAGATACTCCCCCAGCGACCACTCATTGCTCATCTTCTCTCTCTCTCTCTCTCTCTCTCTCATACCAAAAATACCCACCTGCAAGTGACCACCACGTGACCTGCAGTCGCCGCGCAGAGCAAAGCGACCGCAGACGCAAACAGACCGCAAGCCCAGCAGCAACCACCAGCAAACACGCCCCTTTACCGTCCCCTTCAGCTGCCTGCTTCGTGCTAGAGGAGCTGGTTGGGTATCTCCGGTGTCTGGCCTGCCTCTGCCGCCTAATTACTATCCCAAAGAGCCCGTCGCATCGAGCGGCTTTGGTCTAATCGCCCCCTAGTTAAGCGCCACACCCCATATGGTCCACGAGCAACATCACCACACCCGCACGCCCAACAACGACGGACCGCTCTTGTCACTCTGACCCGGCCCCGAAATACCTTGATCTGAGCTGGACTGCCGGCTCGAAGGAGGCCACAGAAAAGAACGACGAAGACAGCTCCTAGGTCGCAGGCTGAAGTCCCGGCCGTCTCCCCTTTTTTTTTCAGTTACCACCAGGCACAACAAGAATCAACTCCAGGCTCGCCTTTAGGGGTGCAGCTCAGTCGCGAAGTCCCCCCCAGATCTCAGCACCGTGGATAACAACAGAAATTCACGCATCAACCCTCCCCCTCGTCACTCTCTACCGTCCGGTTCATCATCATCATCATCAAGCGCTCTCTCGCCTCTTCCGCCGTCGTTTTCGTCTCTCTACTCGAGCGCGGACCACGAAGAAGAGGTCGGCCTTGACCGGTTCAACAACTCTTCACCTTCAGTCGCCGAGTCAGGGGCATCTTCACCACCCACTTTTGCTCCGGCGCCTCCGTTCGAGGAAGCTTCTCCGTCCTCAGCACCAGTCACTCCTCGAGTAGTCACTGAGACCAAAGCCGAGCTTTCTAGAGACAAGGGCGAGTCGTCTGGCAAAGGTCAGGACGACGGTGAGCCTCCGCCTCCGTACACCGAGGGGTCCATCCCACTCCAGTCCTTTACATACGTCATGGCGGCTGCAGGAGGGGCTTCGAGTATCATCACACAGGTGCAGCAGACTGGTGGGCCACCGCTGAACTCCCTTGGAGATATCGGCGGAGATGAGCACATAACGCTGGATCTGCGTGGCATGAGATTCACTCTCTCCCGCGACGAGCTCCTTACACTGCCCGAGTTTGTTCTCCTGTCCCTGTTTCCCAACGGACTGCTGCCAGATGGACACATGGGGTCGTTCCACGAAGGAGACGTATACCCAGTCGACTATGATCCGCTATCGCTCCAATACATGCTAGATTTCTTCCGGGCTGTTGCTCAGTCAATCCTGTCTTCTTCACCTTCTCCAACTACATCACCCACTGTTGAGGCGGCTGATCCCATCCCGAACCCTGCGCGAGACATGCTGCAGGATCGTGCTGGAATCATCGTCCTGCGCGAAGACCTAGATTTCTACACCATCCCTCCAACTGCGGAGATTGAGCATCCTGAGATGATGGAGATCAAGCGAGCTGCCGGCCGTGCCTTACTCAAGCAGGATGGGATCTTCTCAGGACTACGGAAAAGTGATGAGCCTGGATCCACCGAACAGCATCTCATTGAAATGCTAACTGCAGGGTAAGATTACACCTCTATGATTATATACAAATAATATATATAGTTTTACGTTGTCTAACGGCGTCTGATACAGCGGATTCAACCATGATGACAGATGGGGCCATCGTGCTGGCGAGCCAAACAAGGCTGTGATATGTAGTCTGGCGCTGGCCAAGCTACGGACCGACATCAGAGGCGATATGGCCAATAGCAATGCTGTCGGCATGGCACAGAAGCTGCTCCTGTTCTGGAGAAAACCAGCTCGGCGATGCTGGTGGGAAGGTGTCGAGCTTGAGAACGTCGAGGGGGTAGAAGGTAAACTAAAAGTCTGGATCCGGAGAGTGTGGACCCTAGAAATGGTATGTTTTGATCAAATCTGCCTCCCCCCCGCCCGCTCCCCTTTTTGAACTCGCACAAGCTAACTGGACCAAAATGCACAGAGCGTTATCGGCCTCCGTTGATCAAAAGCAAGCGCAAAATAAAAAAAAGCAGATTCAATCTTTCATGTTATCTCCGCACATAATCAACCCCTACTCGTACAGCCCCGACTCTGCTTTCCTTTCCATCTGGACGAGAATCACCCCAGACCAATTTTATGTTATGTCTTCGTTTTCTTCTCCCTTGCCCCATTTAACCTCTCCCTCAATTTGAACCTCTATCTCTTCCTTTTCCTTTTCCATATCCCCCCCCCCCCTTTTTGATCATTTGTTTCAGATCCTTAGGTGTTTTAGGGCGCAACTTACAGTCACTCTGTGCATTTTCTTTCCTCTTTTTTTCCCTCCCCACCTGTTGCATCTGTCTATCCTCCCTCCTCTTGTATGTAGAGACCACCGACTATACATAAGGATACCAGCCTTCGTCGTCTTCATCTCGATTCCTTTCTCTCCCTCCCTTTCCGTCTTTCTTCCTCGTCCTTACTTTTTGCTGCTTTTTATATCCGATAGCTTATGTAATACAATCTAACTACTTTAGGCTAGCGCGTCTTCTCTCATGTTTCTTTTTTTTTCCTTCAAGCAAAAAAAAAAAAAAAAAAAAAATGAAGCAACAAAAACTTGAAGAAGCAAAAAAAGGGCTTCATGAAGCAGATAAAAGAGACTGCTGGCTTTTTGCTTCTCATCGTCTTGTCCTCCGCCCTCCCTTTCGTCTCCCGAGCATCGTTGTAGCCGGCCTGTTGCGCGCTCTAACGGCCGTCCCTGAGTTGCCCAACACCCCCTAGACGCGTCCGTCTCTGTCGAAAAAGCGCTGCCGCCGGCTCTTGGCAATGTCTATCGAGCTGCTCTGGTAGAAATCCCCAACGCCTGCATTCACCCTCGACTGCTTCACGATGCCACCGTTGGGCTATGTGACCTCCTATGCTCCTCGACTGCGCCAGTATGCCAATTCGCTGATCTCGCCTGTTTTGCCTACTGCGCCGGTCGCCCCGCCAGTACGGACGACAAAGCGCGGGACCGTTGTGGTGAACTACGCGGAAAACGACTACGACGACGATGACTTCGAGGACAGCGAGGGCCCCCGACGGCCCACGGGGTTGCGCAGTTTACGACGAGATGAAATAACTCCCTATCTGGGGCCCGCGGGGGAGAAGCTGGGCAAGGAGATATCCACGCCTGTCAACGTCCAGGCCAACTACAGAGACTGGGTTGTACGGAAGTCTATCAAAGCAGGGTACGCCATATTCGAGTTGTCGCGCCTTTTTTTTTGGTTCTCATGGACGAGGTTATAGCGCTAATCTTTGATTGCACAGGAGAGAGAGACACTTGAAGGCTCAGGCGCAACTACCGGTGAACCTCATACCCATCCGGATCGACCTTGAAGTCCCAGCGTTTCAACCTGTTGAACCGTTCCCATTGCCGCGAAACTACCTGGAAGCTGGTATCAATCCTACCCTGCCTGCTTACAGAAAACCTGAGCCGGCGCCGCCTTATAGAATAAAGGATAGTTTTCTCTGGAACCTGCATGAGGCTTTAACAACGCCAGAGGAGTTCGCATCGGTCTTTGTGCGCGAGCTAGACCTGCCAAACCCTCAATCAACGGCTTTGGCGATATGTAACCAGATCCGCCAGCAACTAGAGGAGTATGCTGGCGTTGCAATGCACCCCCTTTTCCAAACTGAAGCGGTCATGCCGAAACCGGTAGATACTGCGCCAAAGGTCACTGTCACTGCAGAACGGCCCTTCACACCAATGCAAACTACTCCAGCCACTCATGCCGCACCTTCAGATACCACAAAACCCGGGCAGCAGAATGGGAATGCGGTAGTGAGTCCATCTGAGGCCGACTCTCCTTATGACCCGGACGATGCATATAGATGCATTGTGGTTCTCAACATAAACCTCCACAATAAGCTATACAGTGATAAATTTGAGTGGTCACTTTTGCATTCAAGAGGGATGGCTGAACAGTTTTCAAAAGTGACATGCGCAGACCTTGGCCTTGGTCCAGAGTGGGTAAGCTCAATAGCCCACGGGATTTACGAAGCTGTTTTGAAACTGAAGAAAGAGGCGTGCGAAAGTGGTGCTCTTCTCAGTGGTCATGGTGGTTTAGGGGCAGAAATCGACAATCAGGCTGCAAACGGCCAAGAAGCTGGCTGGCGATATGACCCTGACACCTTAGGGGACGAGTGGGAAACTAGGATTGAGACTCTGTCCAAGGAAGAGATTGAGAAGAGGGAAGGTGACCGAGAGCGCCAGATCAGAAGGCTTCGACGAGAGACGGCTAGGTTTTCGTCAACAGGTGCAGTTGCTGCATCGGCGCCGGAGCTATCCCGACAAGGCTCCGGGGGCTACTTTGATATCCCAGACGGCACCGAGACCCCCATGGGCCGTGGAGAGAGGAGTAAGAGGAAGCGTCGCCTTCGAAGTCCCAGCCCAACTGGTCGAAGTGGTACTCCTGCGGGCAGAGGCACACCAGACACTGGATCAGCAGCTGGATATGGAGGTGGAGGAGGGACCCTGGCTGACTGGGAGAGACAAGCGTGGCGCTGCTCAAATTGCCTTGTCTGGGGCTCTGCAGTGTGGGCTGTACGAGATGGGCCAGCAGGACCCAGGGTAGGTCTTTTCTTTTTGATACGCCAAATAACCATTGGTATTATCTCAAGGCTAACAACACCTTCAACTAGACCCTCTGTCACAACTGTGGATACCAGTACGAATGCAACAAGCAACTCCCCGAATGGCAAAGAGGACTTCATTATGTTGACCATTCAATCATACGCTAAGGGCCTGCGAATGCTCTCTGTATCTATTGATTTTCATTGCCACTGTCTACCTGATAGCAGCATAATCGTATGTGATGATCGAGAAATATATACCCAAACCAAGCCCACGGCCTGGATACCCCCCACCCCCATCTATCCCAGCTGACAAAGTCAACAAATGACCGTTCTATTATGATCATCCGCCATCCTCTAATGCATTATTGGCGTAATACCCCCCCTTTGTTGGCTTGTTTATTGGAAAGTCCCTACAGAAACTATCGACCGGATTCCCTTTCTTCTAAGCTTCTTCCCTTTCCCCTTTTCTTCTTTTACTTTCCTTCTCTCCTTATCGATGTATTATGGGAACACGGTTATGCATTTGCCGGCTACAGAAGGATACGGTACAAAAGGCGCAAGCTGGCTCCGTCTTTGCTTTCTCTTCTTAATTCAGATCCCCCTTTTTTTCCCCCGCCCTTTTCCTGTTCTTTAATTGTATTTGTTTGGGATGTTCGTAAGGAGTGAACGGACTTACGTGGAGGTAGCGAATATCTAGCCCCGTGAGAAATGTACTGCATTCATTTAATTAACTAGTCACCAACTACCAAGTTCGTCGCCAACGTCGTCGACCGGGTCAGCCTCCCTAGCCATCCACTCACTCTCTCTGCAGTCTATTCATCTCTGTCTCAGTCCTGGCCGTGTTTGCACCCACTCCTTCCAGTCCCGAGCCTGGGTTCTTCCGATGATGTTCACCCCCATGTCGCATCTCGGTCCTGGTCTCACCTTGCAATGGCTTCCCCATCCCCTTATTCACGTCTGCAGAGGTAGCTCCCATCAAAGTCGAACTGGCAGAGGTACCATCTTCGTCATAGCCACCCATGTCCTCCACATTCGGCCGGGGTTGGAATAAATTCTCACGGGGAGCAGTGCCTACAGGGACAGCCTGGGCGTGGGACTCTGGTACCTCGTCTGCTGGAGATGCCTTGACCCCGGGTTTGTGCTGGTTGCGGTGGAAGCTTAGCATATTGATCGATGATACAAGCGCGTAGAGAATAGTAGGATTGAAATCCAAATACCTTTGGGCCACCTGGGTGTTCCTCGCGAGGCCTCGATGGCTGGAATTCTCCAGCTGGATGGCGGATGTCTTCGGACATTTTTGATAGGTATCTAGAGAGTTGTAACTAATTGGTAGTTAACTGGATGTAGATGCGACTCGACTCAGGCTATGCACAAGAGAGCGAAGATAAATGTGATGATTCTCTATTGTATTCTATTCTATCCTACACAGACATTGCTCCCCTTTTTATATTTGAATGCACCTGTTGAAGTGTCGACTTTGACGTCACCTTGCGTGGCGACTGACGTTCTCTGGGATGTTCTCCAGTATAGAAACTGGCCAGCGACCTGGCAATGATGGAACCGGAGTCACCTAACTAATTTGTTATAGATGCGCGCTCGTTGATCTCCACGAGAAGAACCAGGCATCGGTAAGCAGCCAGGAAGAGCAGCTGTGGTGCGGCCATCAAGATATCGATGCAAGCAAGTACCCATTAGTTAACTGCCAAACATCTAACTTTCCAGATAACTAGTTAGCCAACGTAGAGCTAGGTCGCGCGATGGATGGGCCGCTATCCATGGCTCTGGGACAGATCCAACATATAAGCTCAAGAGCGGGTTTGGACAATAGCAAGCGAGCATGCAGGTAAGGAATATTCATCTTCTTTTAAGAGCTACCTAGTTCTAAAGGCCACCTGTGTCTAAAGTAACACTCCGTACAACTCCTTGTGATGAAAGCAACAGCAATAACTAGTAGTAATACATTCCCGTCATCAGTTAAAAACAAGGCCGTGAAACTCGCATGGGGTAATTTCTATATCATATCTAGGGGATCTCAGTTTGCTCAACGCTTTTGAACGGTAAGTGAATAGCGGGATTGGGGAACAGGGCGACAGAAAAGAAAGCAAGCAAAATGGAGGCTCGTTAATAGCCTGCTTTTCAATATGTTAGACCAAAGATACCGAAGCAAACAACAGTGTCACACAGATTAATGAATGAAAGGATGACTTACCCTATTCCGAATCCGTCATCAAGTGTCATGACACCATGTCTGGTCCATATTGACAATGGTTTCTTCTTGGGCTACTTGGATGTAGACCGAAGCCATGGCCGGATCAGACTGCTCCATTGATAATAAAAAAAAAAGAGGCAATTCAGTGACCAGCTGACTCCTTGCTAGGAGATACTCGTTTTCTCTCAGGGATCTCTAGAGGCTCCTATATCTCGTATGTTAGCGAATATTCCAGCGGATACGGTAATAGCAATGGTAGAAACATACAGACTGTGCTCGACGCTTCCTGTCCGGCTGTCCCGAGACCAGATCCGATGCACTCCTCTTACGAGAGCCAGGACAAATAATGTTTGAATTCCCCGTAATTCTAATGCCGGCGTTGACGTCAACTTCGATCGGCCGTTGCCTGCCCGTCTCCCGGTCATCGAGGGCACCGGCGGACTTCAAGGCCGAGATGATAGCCGACGCGAGCTGTGCTGACTTGGCCTGTCGACGCTGCTGGAGTTGCTGTAGCTGCTGTATTGAGGGGACTGGGTTCTGAGCATCTGGGTGGCTGTCTTCAGAAGCTGAAGGGATGGTGACGGTGTTATTCTGCCCGTCGATAGAGATGGAAGTATCAATTTTGATGACAATGGGGGCCAGGGACGAGCTATCGTCCTCCTCGTCATCTTCAAATTCCCCCAGCAGCTCGGGCGCGGCAGTGGTTGCAGTGGCAGCGTATGGTGGTGGGGGAGCAGCAGCAGCAGCAGCAGCAGCAGTCTGCTTTTGAATACTAGCGAGGACTTCGGCCAGCTTGAGATTCTGGTGAGCAAGGGAATCCGACGGTGGTAACATTTTCTTTCTCCTTTCTCCTTGTCCCTCTTCTTTGGCGGTGCTTCTGTAATTTGATATCTGGTGAAGAGGCAGGAATAACAACAGTCCAAAGTAGAGCGTTGGTTGCTATAGCAGACAGTAGCAGCAGAGGGTATATATATATACATATATATACAGGCAGAGAAGCGGAGTCTGTTGCTATGGCAAAGGGCTATAAAGAGGCTTGATCAATGGGGGATAGGGACGCTGTGTAGTCTGACAGTGTTCAATATTAAATAGTCCAAGATGCAGGCAAGAAAGTCCCTTTTGTTGACAGCCCAGGCAAGCATGGGTCCCCTATTATTATACTACCTACTTATTCTTATTTATCAGCATACATTTATCCGCTGTGTGGCTAGCATATTGACATTGACATGCCTGCATCAATAGAAAAGAAAACCGTCCCTTTTCTTCTTCCCCTGCAGCGCCCAAACAAACATGCATCTTAATAACACTTTTCTTTGCTTGCTCGATCGCGACGTCAATAGGCTTACTAAGCAGGACTCCTATTGTCGCCCCTTTTTGCTTTTTTCGGCCGTCAATAAGGAAGCCGCGACAATAGGAAGCGACGATGAATAGAAAGCAACAACAACAAGAAGAAGAAGAAGGGACGTCATGATAGCAGAGACGACGGCAATGGGACAGCAGGGACAGCAGGGGCAGCAGGAGATGCTAGATGCTAGATGCTATGCTAGATGTTAGATGATAGGTGCTAGGCTATACGGCGCGCTCGGCGTAGCTCTGGATCATGCCCTCCAGCGTCGGCTCGTACTCCTTCAGCACCACCCGGTCGCCCTCCAGGACGGTGTTGGCCTGCACAAAGACCTTGCGCGGGACCTTCTTCTGCAGCACGACCGGACGCACCTTGGTCCCCCACCACTCGTCGACGTGGGTGCTCTCGTCGTAGAGCGCCTTGCCGGCCGCAAAGTCCGCCGTGCTCTTGTACACATGCAGCTTCTGGAGATACCGCTCGACCGCTGGCCGGCCGTGGCTGAGGATCTTCGACCGGTCGAGGTGGATTTCCAGGTCCGAGAGGTCGTCCTTTGCGTGCACCAGGCGCACAAAGTCGTCGCCGGCCTCCAGGAAGACTCGCAGGATGCTGAACCGCGCTTGCATGTGCGCCTGGCCCCATTTCTTGCTGCTGGGGTCCCAGAACTCGAGGGCAACGACGCCGGCGCGTGCCATCTGCAGGTAGCTGGCGTACAGGACGTCGCCTGCCACGCCGTTGATGTCCTCCTTGCCGTCGCCAAAGCCGAACAGCTGCAGGATGCCAAAGTCGCAGCCCAGAGCCATGGCCACGCACTCGGCCCGGCACTCCTCGTACGAAGAGGCAATCGATCCAAAGACGGAGCTCCAGGTTTGGCCGGGCTTGTACCAGGTCGAGATCGGCTTGCCGTCAATGGGGCTCACCGGCGGCTTGGAGACGTCAAAGTTGTATTTGCCGGGGCTGGTCTCCTGTAGCAACTTGCCCGTGCCATGACCGAGCAGCTCGTGGATGCCTACCTGCACTTTAAACGCGGCGTCGCGGTGTTCACGGAACAGGCTCAGGTCCTGCTCGCGGATAAAGGGGATAGGCTCGTTAGGTGCCTTTGCGCTCAGCACGTTGCCCAGGGACACGTTCTTGAACCCCAGATTCTGGCGGATGTCGTCGTAGTTGGGGATATTAATCCCAGCCGGGATACCGCTGCCTGCAAAGCTCATCACTTCGAGCGAGGTAAAGTCGGGACTCAGGAAGGTCTGCTTCTCGAATTCCTTGCCCCAGGGCAGCTTGGGGATCATCTTCTCGGCATTCTCAACCAGCTTGCTGAACGCCTTGGTCCGCTCCAGGTTGACCTATATATATACATAATACGTAGCAGTCAGTAAACGCATGGTGTATTTATATATAATTGCTGGGCAGATACGCACCATTGCTGCAAAGCCTTCCCACTCGCCTCGAACGCCGTGAGGATCGCGGTAGGTCTCGACAAAGCCAATGTCAGACTCTACCATGGGGCCAATATCCCGAATCCAGTAACGCTGGCTCTCCTTGTAGGCCTCTATCGACCCGGTGGTAAAGGACTTGAAGTACTCCTCGTGCATCTTCTTCTGTATCTCGTTTGCCGAGTTCGCACCGGCCTGCTTGATGCTCTCTGCAATCTTCTTCATGATCTCGGAATAGTCACCGTACACAAGCGTAAGCTTCTTGCCGGCAAGTTTGCCTTCAAGATCCCATCCCTGGACATCTCCAACATCTCTGTCCTTGCCAGCCGGCGATGTCTCAGCCGACGCAACAGCTCAAAGTTACCCTCCTTGGTCTTCCTGAGTCTCGTGTTTTCCAGTAGGAGCTGCTTTTTCTCTAGGAAATCACCGATCAAAGTGATCTCATCCTTGGTAATGGTTGGAGAGTCCGGATAATACGTCGTCATCTGGCCCTTCTCCGGGTATCCCAGATGCATCAGGTCTGGCGAGGCGGTCTCATATATTCCTCCTCCGGTCTTGCATGCAAGCTCGAAAAGCTTCTTCGTCTCCAGCGAGCCCGAAGCCAGAGCCTCGAAAGCATCAGATGGGATCCTAGGGATAAACTTGGAGTCGCCAAATCCCTTGTAGTTTCCACAGTTCCCCAGGAACTGCGCGGCATACTCGAGGAAAAACTGCAGGTTCTCCGAGCTTGTGTTTGTCTTCGCAGCCAGCCCCTTCCAGTCTCCCTTGCAGGAGTTGTAGAGAGATATTATCAGGTCGTATATCGGTTCGGATTCGGGGGAGACTTGACGGAGTGTGATTCTGGTTCCCTGGAAAGCAGCCCTGCAAGCAACCAGCTAGTTAGTCAATCCCGCCTACGCAAACAATAGATAGATAGGCAACTAGATAGATAATCAGAGATATAGAACAGCCGACTGCGAGCTCACCTGCTAATGAAATGGGAGTATCTCTTGAGCTTCTCGTCCTTCAGCGCCTCAAAGTGAGGCCGTATCTCAAGCCGCACAATCGTCGGCGGAGAGTCGGCCAGGTACTGGTGCTTCGTCTGGGTATCCATAGCTCCGGAGTTCCGCTTGCTGCTGCTACTTGAGAAATGCCGATAGAGAGGCTTTGACGGTGATCGTAACGCTGAAGCTGACGCTGGAGGGAAAGCTGGAGGCGGACGTTGGTTGCGGAGGAGAGCGAGAGAGAAGAAGCCGCTGGACGCTCTGCTGCAGCTGCGGCGAAGAGGGGTCATCGAGGGCATGCAAGGAGGCCTTGGTTGCGATGTACCGATTTGCTGCTTAATCTGACTGCCTAGCCTTCCCGGGTTGTGAATAATTAACTTAAGCAACGCCTGGGCTTGCTGTACCTTTTTTTTTCCCCCTTCCCGCCGGCAAGCTTCATTAGTTAAATAGTTACGGACTTCGGACTTCCTTATCGATAGTCAACTAGTTTATTAACTCCTTAAATATGTAACTCGCTAGCTCAAAGAGTTGGTTCTAGTTATACACGAGGATGTATGTATGTATGTTACGGGAGAGAGCAGATATAGAACTGCCTAATCAAATAATTTTTCGTCATAAAGCTATGTCCTCTCAAAGGTATTGAAAATGCGCCTCGAGTCTAGAGCAAACTATCATACTTATCCAGCCCCTGCTTTTGCTGCTGGTTGGAGGTGGCAGCCGGAGGTGAGGACAGATTAGAAAAGGCAGACGTGGTGTTGGCCGAGGTGGCCGAAGGGCTCCGTTGGAATTGGTTGCTGCTCTGAGGAGGCGGAGCGATGGTATACGGAGATAAGGGCGCCATGGTATTCACCTGACCTTGGCTCTGCCATGATGAGCTGCCACTGTTAACCGGCCTGCCGCCAATGGTAGGAATGTTAAAGGAGTTGGTGCTGGAAGCATTAAACTGGCTAGCACCCTGTTGCGCACCAAAGCTGTTGTTTCCCATCATCATGCTGCTGCCCTGGGGAGCTTTGGGAGAGAGAGGCTGGAGGGTGGCCATCGAAGAGAGTGATGAAGTGTTGCTCTTATGACCTGGCTGCAGCGTCGGGAACGAGTTTATAGTCATGTCGGGGGTGATTGATCGCATGTTTGCGTTCGGTTTGGCTAGCCCACCACCGTTTCCTTGTCGTGCGGTGGCAGCAGCAGTACTGCCACTAGACCATGAGAATTGAGGCACAGTTTCTGCCTTCGTCGTAGCAGTTTGAGCCATGGTAGTAGACGAGTCACCCCACTCACCCCAAGAATCTATGGAGGGAGATGACGCCTTGTTTTTGCCTAGCACAAGACGCTCGAAGTCGGATTTGTCGCCGCCAGCTGCTCCCCCGTTATTCAAAGGAGACACCCTCCCGGTTTGGAGTGCCGAATTCTTGGAAAAACCTCCCGCATCGCCACCCGATGATAGTTGTTGCAGCTTCTTAGTCTGCTCTCGCTCAATCTTTGACGACAGCGATTTTATAAACTCCATGAAAGAGGAAAATTGTTGGACATTGAGAAGCGGACCAAGTGCAAAACTCCAGAGGATTGGAAGGACTTCGAGTGCTGCGAATTCTATATCGACTATGTGCCCTATCTGTTTAAAGACATTCAGGGCAGCAATCATTACCGCGGGTTCTTTAGTCTTGATTGCCTTTAGCAACGGAATTAGCTTCTCCTGGATGGTATACTTGTCAAGAATGGAGTTGGAGCTTGACTTGGCTGCTGTCTGGGTGTCTGTGATAATCCCTGAAAGGTCGTCGTCTGTCGACTGGCTGCTGGGCTTCGATGAACCACCACAAAGAACGCAAAATGCCTCTAAACCCCGGACTTTGATTGCAAGACTGCTAGTTCTGGCAAATACCGACGCTATTGGGGGGAATATCGAGTCTTTGACCGTTGTATAATCAAGTACCGGGAGCATTATTGGTAGACACTTCATCGATGCATCTACTAATGAGTGCGTTGGTGAATCCAATCCAAGAAGTATCAGTGGTATAACTTCTATAATATGCGTCAGTCAAGTGAAAACAGGTAATTCTGGTGTAGGGAGAGACGAACCATCTTTGAAGACTTTGCCAGAGCAGTTGTCAACAAGGACTTGCGTGTTCTCCAAGAGAACCATAAGCCCGGCATCTTTGCTTGTATCTCTTTCTTGCACGGCACCACCCTTACCACCAGGCGGGAGAAATATTTCCTTTAGACGGGGAAGAACTTTGTCTGGAACTAGTCTTTGGCTTGACGGGGCCCGTAAAAGGATTTTGAAGACGTTTTGAAGAATAAGCGGCAATAATTCCCTGTCTTTGCTTTCCTCGAGCAATGCTCCCAGAACCTTGCGCTCTAGTACTGAAGTTGGGAACTCCGGCAAAATTCTTGATAGCCCCCTCATAAACTGTGATTTTTCATTTTGTGTTTTGGCCGGGAAAGTGTCCAAGAATCGGATGGTGGAAACGAGGACATTATCAAAGTATTGAGATTGCTGGAATTCACTGGCATTCATCCGTTGGGCTGGTCGCCTGGTGATAAGCTTTGGCAGCACATGGTTTGCGAGGTCCTTTGGTATTGGCCCAGAAGAGAGAAAGGAATTTGATTGGGAAGGGATAGTAGAAGAGGAGCTAAGTAGTTTTTTATATGTATTCGTGCTGTTATTAGTTTTTAAGGGAGAGGTATGGGGGGAGTTGAAGAGGGCCACTATTATAAGCCCAAGAGAGAAGAGATCCGCTGACGAAGAGACATTGGAGTCCATAACAAAGTCAGGGGAGGTATAGTCCAAATCAAGCTGTACAGACCTGGGTAGCCGGGGGTCATAATACAGAGCTTCCGATAATGCAAGGGACGGTAGAGGCGATTGTGAATCGGGATTTGTGGGGCCGGCAAAGGATAGGCCAGATATCTTCCAATCTGACTTTGCGTTTATGTAAATGGCATCGGGAGTGAGATTTCCATGCACGATTTTGGCAGACTCATGCAGGAACTCTAGGCCCTTGCCAAGCTGAAGAAGTCCCTTCTGAATCTCAAGCTCGTCGATCTCGAGATCCCGCCTCCTCCTTGATCCGTCAGCCTCTTCAATCATGTGCCGACTGACTCTCCCTCCGACACGACTAGAGAGCTCCTGGTCAGTTTTCTCCTGAAGAAGGCCGGATAGCGATGCTGTGACCGCTTCTGTGGCAAATATCAAGCCGCCATTTCTCGTATCTTCCACCGGTTCAATGATCTGAAGAATGGACGGATGTCTCAGGCGGGCAAGGTTTGCAGCCTCCCGCTTCAGCCTCTCAACGACTTCTTCATGCGCTTTCTTCAGTGAGGTGGCATTTGACCGCGAAACCAACCCTCCAGCCCGAGGGTCCAGGGACTTCCGGTCAAATATGAATATGGAGACAGCCTTTCCAGAGTTCTTGTTCTTGCCATCATGGACCTTCCAAGGACCGGAAATGAACGAGGGATTGGGTGAATACTGGTAGTTGTTCGATATGTTCGATGAGAACGACTTCAAAGCTGACGAGAACATGGTGAATGGTCAACTTGTGATTTCACGCGGAATGTCGCATCAAGTAAAGCTGGCTCCCCAGGAACATGTTGGTATCACCAGATCTCAAACCCCCCCGGGTATCTTGTGTCAAGTATCAACCCCAGCGCCACAAAGCAGATATCAGATATCGCACCTCTTGGGTCCGGGATGGGGGTGGGTATGATGTGAGGTTCCCCTTGGGCATCAAGTTTGAACGTTGACGCGAGAGTTA
The DNA here is from genome assembly GCA_018357685.1 of Trichophyton schoenleinii. Classification (NCBI taxonomy): domain Eukaryota; kingdom Fungi; phylum Ascomycota; class Eurotiomycetes; order Onygenales; family Arthrodermataceae; genus Trichophyton; species Trichophyton schoenleinii. Next base: position 2,191,938 of record WOFF01000001.1, read on the forward strand.
GCGCGATGATAGTATCTCCTCAAAAAAGTCAATTAATTGATAGGGCCAGAACATAAACGCCGAGAACGCTGGTCCTCCCCCCCTGAAACTGGCACTGTAAGTACTAAGTATACCTCCGTACACTAAGAAGAAGGGCTGTCCGTCCCGTCCGGTGGTGGTGGAAGCTGATCAGGATCAGAGATGCTCCCTGGCCGCCTCGCCCGCTGCCCGCGCCGTCCGATCTTCCCCTTTCGGCCTCTCGCAAAACCTGAAACCTCCACGTGACTGTACACGTGACCTTCTGCTGTCTCGGCCGGAAGAAGGAAAATCAAAAGGCCGAAGGACCCACCCGACAGCCGGCGGGCAGCAAGCCGCGATCCCGTGATCCGATTGGCGCATAAGGGGCCGCAAGCGAAACGACCGCGGTTAAGCGTCCGTTTCTCCTGCTCTCTCGCCTCTGAATGATTTCATCCTGAGACGTGCGAGATTACGTGAGTCACTTATTGCTGTTGAACATATATGAACCATTGAATCCCACGAAGATCCGTCTTCTTCTTTTTGATTGATTCTGGTGAATTCTGGTTTTATCCTTGCAGTTATGAAGTCATTCGTCCCGTTAAACCGAACTCTCAGCGCAATGACCACCCCTAAAAGCCCTGTCACGACCAGGTTCGGCAGATATCAGAGAAACTACAGTGCCAGCCGCTCGCGCAGTGATGGCCTCCCTGGCATTGACTACTCAAAGCTCACCGTCACAAAGTCTGAGTCTCCCAAGCCGCTGCAGCAGAACAAGGACCTGGTATTCGGAGCCACCTTCACCGGTATTTCGCCCAATTCCAGCCGAAGTTATACCCGGCATGAGTTATTGAACCCAATACTGACCAGCATACCCTAGATCATATGCTTCAGGTGAAATGGAACACCAAGGATGGATGGCTTGCTCCAAATATCATGTCATACCAGAATTTGAGCCTGGCTCCATCCGCCTCTGTCTTCCATTATGCGTTTGAGTGCTTTGAGGGTATGAAGGCCTATAAAGCGAAAGATGGCTCTATTCGCTTGTTCAGACCTGACAAAAACATGGCCAGACTGAACAAGTCAACCCAGCGCATTGCACTTCCAACCTTTGACCCCGAAATTATGACGAAACTCATCGGTGACCTTGTGAAGCTGGACGGCAGGTTTATCCCAAGGTATGTCCTTTTTTTTTTTTTTTTTTTTTGGGTTCTCATTATATCACTTTTTTAACTTTTGAGTTTCCACGCCCTATGTATGGTTTCCCTGCTAACCTGGTCAACTCTGCCAGCGAGCGGGGCTACTCTCTCTACCTGAGACCAACCGTTATTGGAACTCAGGAATCTCTCGGAGTTGCTGCACCCGGTTCCGCTCTTCTTTTTGTAATTGCCAGCCCTGTTGGTCCATACTACCCCACCGGCTTCAAGGCAGTTTCTCTTGAAGCCACTGACTATGCTGTTCGTGCATGGCCAGGTGGTGTCGGTGACAAGAAACTCGGCGCAAACTATGCCCCTTGCATTGTCCCACAGATGGAAGCTGGAACTCGTGGCTTCCAGCAGAATCTCTGGCTCTTCGGTGAGGAAGAGTATGTCACCGAAGTCGGTACTATGAATTTGTTCGTCGCCATGAAGAACAAGGAAACCGGCAAAAACGAGCTTTTGACCCCTCCATTGGATGGAACTATCCTCGAAGGTGTGACCAGAGACTCCGTCCTGACTTTGGCAAGGGAGAGACTCGTCCCAAGAGGGTGGGGTGTGTCTGAGCGCAAAGTCACTATGAAGGAAATTTCTCAGGCAGCAAAGGATGGCAGACTCATCGAGGTCTTCGGTGCTGGCACCGCTGCCATTGTCAGCCCTGTCCGTGATATCAGCTGGAAAGGACAAAAGATCGAGTGTGGCTTGAAGCCGAATGAGGAGGCCGGCCAGGTCGCCCTTGAGATGAAGAACTGGATTGAGGAAATCCAGTATGGCGAGGTCGAGCACGAATGGAGGTAACTATATATTCCCGAAACCCTCCCCCTTAGAGCCTTGACGATGAAGCTAACTCATATGATTGTAGTGTCAAAGTGTAAAAAGCCTCCTCCAGGCTACGGCTACCAGTGCCTGTCGCCTTTGAGCGGGGAATAAGATCCGCGGCTAGCGTGCTTTCTTCTTTTCTCCTTCCTTATGAGCTACGGCGTATTGCAAATAGATTTCCCGTCATTATAGACAGATGGGATAGATATTTGAGTAGTTAGGCGATTTGATTTCTTGTTGCTTTACGGGAGGGATATTTCAGACTCAGTTACAGCCAGTCGGTACACATAGACAGTCGATAAAAATAGTCTAACGAATAACACAGCAGTACGCATACAATCACTTAGTCCCTGTCAGTCAAGTTTGCAATTGCAATATATTATCCGTGGCCGTTCCCAAAGGAGTTTCCGAAGCTCATACGCCTTAACGAGACGAAGCTCTAAGCAACAGGCCGTTTGGGGTCAATTTTGTTGTCTCGTGCGTGGGGGGGAGTTCAAGTTCAATTCTTGACGGCCCTCCAAGAAACTCTACAGGGTCCTCGGTGTGTTATCCAAGGATATTGGACAAGTATACGAACAAGTCTGCCACGTTGGCGCTTTTGCCTTCAACCTGAGTGGCCTGTCGCTGGCAATCCCTGAAGATGAGATCTGAAGCAGGCTGGAAGCCGACGTCCATGAATGGCTGACTAGTAAAACTTGCGCGCCAAGGTTTCCGGGGGAGGTGTTGTTATTTTTAGCATCCTGGCTCTGCTCCAACCAACGGACATGACGATAAAATCGTTAACCAACCAGGCGGCTCCAGGTCTATTTTTAGATAAATTAAAGATATGCATAAAAAATGCTATTGTCACGACCAATTCTGCTGAAAACACTCACCATTCATGCGCGGTGAATCATGCTCATCCAATCTGGGCGCAAGTCAGCGAATCAGTGGCCAGTGTTTCGACGGTCAGTCTGGCTAACTATGCTGTGCACCTTGGATACGATGTTCCTGGCTGTGGGTGCATCAGACGTCTGTCACACTGTGGAAGGGAGCCGATGAAACGCGGAAGGAATATCTGGCTGTCGATAAGTCACGGCGCTCTCAGGGCGGGCATACGTGTTGCGTCCGATGGGTCAACTGGTTCCGCACCCCTGTTTTCTATGACGCCTGATGGAGCGGGATTCAATGGGAAGAGCTCGCTAGCGGGTACCTAAGATGCAAGGGAGGGGGATCTCACCGCATCTCCATCTGAGTGAAGTTTCAAGTTTCCATAACGAGGTAAAACCCATCAAAGTCAATATTGGTACGTACCTCAGCCATGTATGGAGTACAAGTGCGGAACTGGAGGAGCCAGGTTTCGTATTCTCAAACTCATATTCACTCTTCGCTATCATGTTCGGTCGAATAGAAGGGACGATTGCTGCAAGGGAAACCTTCGCTTCAACCTCAATGCAACCACTCTACTATATCGGATCTGGGCCAGGTCAACCGGACATAATCCCCGTCAACAGTTTTTTTTTTTTTATTTCCATAAAGTACTCCAGGCCTTCGGCTTTCAGTGGGAGCTTCATGGTTTGTAAGGTCGAGGCGATTATATATACGAGAAAGTCATGCAAAGCGACTCCAGGGTACTTGGAACATCCCTGATAGTTCCTAGTCAGCACGAACCACCTGGATTGAATCACATGAGACCAAATAACTAGTGCCTTTATCACCTTGGGGGGAGGAGAGGATGCGGGTGTTGCTGCCGGGGTCAAGCAAGGAGCAGGAGGTACTGGCGTCTGCTTCGGGGGAGTGCTGGCTTTGCTGGGTCAATGCCACCCATGAAGCAGCTCGAGCACCCATTTTTTTTCCGGGCGGTAGTTTACCTCCAAGTGACGACGGCCCTGATGACGTTGGAAGGTAGTATTGAATGGGGGATTACGTGCCAGTCTTTCGAAAACATACGCCTTTGTGGCGTTTCAATCACCAAACATCCTGTAGCCTGAACCCTTCGTCTGCATCGTTCCATCTTGGCTACAGCTTTAATTAGCTTGAATCTGGACCGCAATGCTTACTTAGCCTTGGTGCTTCGCAAAAGACCCAGTTCTCCCCGCCGGATGCTGTTCCTAGTTGGTGGTACACATCGGCCCGCGCTCAACATTTAGCTTTCGGGTATCAATACAACGACATGATCTAACTAGTGAGCTGCTTGGCTGCTGAGTTCCTTGATCCGAAGGTTGATCCTCGTGATCGCTGCGTATGGACCGGAGACAGAGTTGAGTTTCAATGCGAACTTACTTCTTCTATACTGGGGGATATGTAACTATGTACAAGCTAAGCAAAGATGGAGATCAAAGGCGGGGGGGCAAATAATATAATAATAATTGACAAAAAGAACATATCTTCATGGTGGCCAGCAGCTCTCTGCCTGGTAGACACCGATGAACCAAATCCGTTTAAAAAAAAAAAAAAAAAAAAAAAGGACTTTAACAACAAGGCTGATCATGACGACATTAAAAAGTGACACCAGTGCCTCTCAGAAGACTTAGTATCGTTGCGACGTTGAGTTGCTCTCCGGGGCGGTAGAAATTGGGTACAGGTCTGCGTAGTCGTAATGGTACATCGGGTCCGACATCTTCATGTATGGGGACATGGTCGCCGCGATGGTGGCGGCGGAAGTGACTGCCAAATCGGACGAGGTAAGGTAATCCACATCAATGCCGCAGTATCTTTCTGGTCTGGGGGATACAAAGTATGGGGACGATATTGAATGCTCTGGGCCATCGATCCCCAGCCGCTGGCCCTGGCCACCATAGATATCCGGTATCACACCTGGTAGAGGAGCACAGGAGTATGACGCAGATATAGAGCCATCTGAATACGTGCTATAGGGAGAATACGTGACCATGGGAGCTGAGGATATAGAGCTGACGCTTTCATACGACTGAGAGTAGAGAGCGGGTGGTGATTCCTGCGTCAGTTGAAAGTTGGTAGGGGGCGAGTTTGACGATAGTCTCGGCCGTAGAACAGGCTTCAGTGACCGGGCTGTGTGTTGTTCGACGCTCTCAGACTCAGCTGCGTAGGGTTCATCCCTGACCGAACTGCTCTCGTCAGGCGAGTGTTCGGGAGAAGAGGTTGTCTGCCTGAGCTGGTCCTCTTGCCTCTTCTTTAGCTTCTTGCCTGTGGTTAGGCCCGTTAGCAAAATCCACCCGGCCATTCAAATCAAATATGTTGATGTTGACGGAATGGGAGAGGTCTCACGGTAGTTCCGTTGGGCAATTCTGTTCTGGATCCGACGTCTCTCCGCAAGATCGGATATCTTCGTCCAATCCTCATTCGGGTGGGCATGGGGACTGAATGCACTCCTGACGGAGAACTTTGATACATATGATTCCTGGCAGTGGGGTGGTTGGTTGTGTTGGTAGTCGGCCATGGTGGTATCCCAACGCTGAACGGCCGTTCTTTTGAGTAGCTGGCTGGGTTATTTGGGTCTGTAACCGGGTGGCCAACAGGATGGGCTACTGGATGATGATTGCTTGGGGGCGATATGAACGAGTAATATACGGAGGAATAGCAATTGTGAACATCTGTCTGCATAGGATGATGAGACAGAGGATCGGCCAAGGAATATATATACCTACATACGTACATATGGGCCGACTCCAGATGATCAATGGCGATCCTATATATAGATCTAGAGGCATCAAGCAGATGTAAGTATACGGAGCACCCTGGTCGAGCAAATAAAAAGAATAAAAAAAACTGAAAGGTTAGCCGGAAGGCTGAACATCCTGCTCAACGGGGAGACCGCCCCGAGTCAATCATGACCAAGAAGGCGAACCAAGAGAGAAGCCTTGTCCTCTCCATGGCCAGCCGGAATGGGTATAGAGGCTGATATCTCCCTCAGAAGATCCGCGGACATGCGCGGGAACTCTTGCAGGGTCCAGCGATCTGGCTCGCCGTCCAGTTATTCAGCCGTGGACCAGTTGACCATTAACTAGTCAGTTAGCTAGCAATCTAGTTAGTGAACTGCACGGCCGGGGCAGTTAACTAGTTAGTGTATCAAATCAACCCGCTGGCCGGCCTACAGAGTGCCCCTGCTGGCTGTCTGGATAGATCGTTTCACCCCCAAGCTGCGCTCACTAGTTAGTTTCCATGTACTCCGTAGATGCATGAAACTAGCCAACTAACGACATATATCAGGACGAACAGCTGTATTGCGGTGCTGAGCCACCTTGACGGTAGGTTTAATATCAAGAAATACGGGGTAGCAAAAGCTGGCAGCCTTTTCCTCAGGCGTGCCTAAATCGCCAAAAAAGCAGCCTCATCTCCCCAACCATCCAAGCAGGATGCCTTGCTGTAAGCCGCAATTCCTCGTTTTCCCAACCGCCCTGACCGGCATCCAGCATTAAACGGAGATGCATGTATAACATTATGGCGGAGGCTTTTTCCACCGTCAAAGGCCTTTTCTCCTGATCGATCTTTTCTCGTTTTATTTCTTATTTATTTTTATTTTATTTGCATTCCACAGCACCCTTGCTCTTCGACCTCGCATTTGGTCGTTTCACGAGCTGTGGGAACACACAGGCAGACGTCGATTCTCTCTTGCAGAACTCTATCCCGAGTCGGAGAAATATTAATACTATCGCTGCGGACGGGATACCTGACACAGGGCGTCGAGTAGTCGGTCGATGTACTTGTTCTTGCTGGCGCGTTGCCTCACCCCCCACAGGCCCGGGATAAAAGGCAGAAGAGAGAGATTGATACAGCCAGCCAACCAGCGGACACACGTCGTGACTCCGGTCTAGGCTACAAGCCGATTCGTAAGAAGCTCCAGCATTGCTGCATATCCGAAGATTTAGCTCATTTCGTTCGTGGTGTGCACTATTTAAAGAAGCAGGTCAGATAGCCAGCTTAGGTGGACTGGCGTGTGGAGAAGGACGGGCCGTCTTTAGGGGGCAGAGGCCATTGTCGATAGATTAAGTGGAAGGATAGGGAGAGTAGTTAGTGGAAGATAAAAGATGTAGGCGAGCTGACGGCCTCGTCTGCAATTACATGCTTGTACTATGTTTCCTTTTTTTTCCCTTTTTTTTCCCCGTTTTTTTTTTCTCCTCCCGTCTCTTGATATATTCACCTGTCCTATATCGTGCATATTTGACATGGTCATGAAAGCAGCATTGAACACATATAACTCCTCTCTCAATGCGTGAACGCGTATCAAATAAAATTGGAAGTGATGAAAAATAAGTAACTGCCAGTCCCCACAAAGGGAACGGGTTCAAACGGTGATGATTCGCCAAGAGGCAGGCCAGGGGATATTTCTGCCTGTAAAAAATAAAAATCAGCATGGAGTCCATGTTAAAAAGGCATTATTATGCTGATGATAATAACAAGTAATAGAAGGATGGTTTAAGGGAACATAAAACTTACTTCTATTTACTCGCCTTGTCTCCGTTCGTGTCCATCGGATCCGTGCCATTCGGTGCGACTACCCTCCGTCGACGGATTGGTGCCTTCTTACGTTGGTTGATGACGTTCAGGGTTGCGTCTCTATCTGCTTGGTCTTCTTCATCTTCGTCACAGCCCGGACCATTTCCAGCGCGCCCAGAATGGTATATTGTCGTTTCGTCCAGTTCGTTGATGTCTTCTGGTTTCATCCTCAGCCACTTCATTCTGGGTCCGGATTTGGCGCGCTCTGACACTTTGAAACCGTATATCCGGGGCTCGTATATTTTGCCAGCACCTAGGCCTGGGGCGATATTGGACACATTAAAACCATTGAGTTGGACCGGCTGGTTTGGAGGCTGTGAAATGGTGGACCCTGATGGGCTGTTGAGAGAAGTGCGTCTTGCATTGGCTCCTCCAGCCAAAGCACTGGCACCGGACTCCGTCTTGGCTGCAACATCAAGCTCTGGAAAGGTCATGAAAAATAAACATCCGAAAGTTGTGCCAAAAAAGGCTCCGTCAACGGACTGGAATCTGCTGTTGGGAGGAGTATAGATATCCTGACAGCTGGGGCAGTATAGCTTCACTGTGTCTCTACCAGGAATATCTGAACGGCCAACGGGTAGAACCTTGCACCCGCCGCACAGGACCCGTGGACAGGATCCAAAATGTTGCAGCTGGTATTTTTCGAACATCTGCTGCATCCCCTGCCGAGACGTTATGTAGCGTTGATGAATCAGCCCGTATAGCAGTTCCCCGGAGCTTTCGATAACGCTCAAGTCGCTTGCAACACGGTTGTGTCTCCTCTCAGACTTCTTGTAGTCTGGAGACCGTTCGTCTCCCAGGACGATATCCTCGTCCTCCTCATATTCGTCTTCGTCCTCTTCATCGTCTTCGTCCGAATCGGGCTCCACATCCAAAATAAGCTCTAGAGCCTCCTTATACCGTGGCACGAGAGCTCCTAATCCGGTCAGGTTGAAGTCGTCCTCGATGAATTCTTCAGAGACCTCTGCAAAATATTCATGGCCCATTAACGAGCAGTATGATGAGATCCATGTCTCGCCCGCTCCGTCCGATATTAAAGACATGGTAGTAAACGCGGTTTTAAAAAGATGGCCGTAGAGGTTAAGGGTCAAAGGATACCTATTTGATAGATATATTGAGCGTCTATGGGAAGGGGTGACCGGGTGTTGCGAAGGTGAGGTAGTAGCAGTAGTATTATTACTATTCAAGCTGAGAGCGGTTGTTCCTTGCAAGCGAAGGCGGGATTTCAGGATAACGGCTGCGTGAGAAGGGATGTAAAGGTCACAACGAAAGCTCTAGGGAGAAACGACCATCATCATGCAGGAGTAATAGGGGAAGTGACTTTGTTGATCTTCGTAAAAAAAAAAAAACACCTTGCTTTGGGCACGCGGTCTGGGTGTCTTTTTGGTCCCCCCCACCGTCAGGTCCGTTTTTCCGATTGCAAATCGCAAGGAGAGCTTGGTCGCCGGGCCCCTTAATCGCAAGTGAAGCTATATAGAACAATGTTCCGGCACCGGGAAGACGGACAGCGGCCGAACAGGTAAAGGATGGTGGGATAAATGGAGGCTTATTTGTGGTAACTATCGATAACAAGCGGTTGAGCTGGTTGCGACAGGGATCTCGATGCTGTCTGTGGCCGAGGCGAGAGCGTGCGGTAGGGAGAGACACGCGGCCTGGAGGTCCACGGCACAGCGGATTCGCAGCAACAACGGTCGATCGTCTGTCGCGAGAGAGGAAGCAGAGCGTCGGCTTCACGAGTTCCTCGCTGATTGATCGATTTCTTGATGTTTTTCCTCTCGACTTTTTGTTTTCGCTTTTCGAAGGTCTGGGTCGTCATGTGATGTGATGAGTAAGCAACCCGAAGCAAGAGGAGGGAGAAGCAGAAGCAGGCCATATCTTATTGATGTTGATAATATTGATATTGGTATACTGCGATACTGGTAGATATAGTAGTCTAAGAGTAACGGTGGGGGGTTGTGCATTAAGGCCTGGTAATATTGAATTTAGGTATTTCTTAAAAAAAAAAAAGACGAATTGCCGTCTGGCTATGTGGCAGTGAGATGTGTACACCTAAACATAATCGACACAAAAACGAAAGACCTTCCTTCCACCTGTCAGGTGATCAGAAGAGGTCCTGTATAATCCTCGAAAACTCCCCTTCGTTGCCCAGCACGGGTATCGTCTCTCCGGCGCTGGGCAAGGTATGCTCAGCGCCGGTAAAGCCTCCCCCGTTCATCCCATCGGATGCCGAGGTAGTTGTGATGTACCCATTATAATTTTCAATCGCTTCAAACAGATAAGTAAGCTCGTTGCTCATTTGCACGCCGTTCATCGGGCTGCTCCCTAGCTCTCCGTTCGTGTGCTGGTGCGTTCCGTAGGGTGAGATCCCGTCAACCGAATGCCCTGCAAGCCCGGCCATGGCTACAGCCGCTGTGGAATGAGGGTCTGCCGACTCTGTAGGTAGAGTATGGGGTAGCAGTCCGAGCCTTTCCCCGACTTCACGTAGCCCCTTGATCATTTTCCACAGGCGCTTAGATATGTAAGACTTGGTGCTGAACCCCTTGACAAGGTTGAGAGCTATGTGGAATTCTTCCGTTAGCTGGCGGTTGAATTTGACGGGGGCGTGGGATATGGCCAGGAAGAGAACGACAAGAGCTCCAACGAGGAAATAGTTGAAGAGGATCTGCTGTGAACGGTAGATGTCGGTTGTCCGGTTGAGTTCACTCAAAACACGAATAGTATCCTTTGCAATTTCCACGACTGTCTGAGCATATGCCATATTCTCGATGATGCTGGTTGCGGAGTGCAACACCGGTCGGTATATAAGTATCCTCATATGGTTTCCTCGGATATATAGAACGTAGCGTAGCCGCTGTATACTACGGTTGACGCCGTCCGAATTGCGGGAGTTATCAACCGAATAAAAGTTGAGAGGGTCTGGGATGTGCTTCATCCACTCGACGATCTGATAGTCAAGGTAGCCCATCCTGTCCTTTTTGACGGTCAGGTCGGCCTTTGACCCAAAGCCGGAGTACCATACTTTGGAGGCTATACGGCAGTAATGAACCATGGCCCTTAAGTAAGGGACGCCCTCGTCCTTGAATCAGGTTATTTTACAGTTAGACAGTCGGATTGACTTACTCGTAGGGGCGAGCAAAAGAAAAAAAAAAGGGGGGCAGCTTTAACTCACTGGTTCGGGTAAGCATGGGTCGATATCTTCATCTTGTATGACAAAGGGAAGTCCGGTTCCAAACGCCCATCGTTTATCCAATGTGTATACAGACCAAAAAACTCGGTAAACGGTAGTGATATCCTCTGGGGAGTGGAACATCTTCAAGACGACATCCCGTCGATGTAGTCCCATTTCAATGCACATCCGAGCAGCAAGACCAACCATACGGTACGCCAGGACTTCATCATCCGTGTGAAAGTGATAGGTAGCCTGTATTTGAGAGTTAATTAGAATAGGAGGGAGAGATATTAGACGGACATTAAAAGAAAAGAAGAAAAAGGATAATACTAACAACAAGGGCTAGGAGCTTGATCATCTTCAAGTCTCCCTGCTCCCAAAGGTTGGTCTCTATCTTGTCTTTGATACTGATGTACAGCTGAGTGCCTAGCTCGCTCTGTCCGTTCCCTTCAAGGAGAAGCGTGATGGCCAGTACTATCTTCAAGATCGCAGTGTCGTCATCATTGAGACAATCAGCACTGGTCCTGGACCGTCCCGTACAGACATTCCGGTCAGCGGCTTCTAGGAAGGCGAAAAGGAGGTTTGTCTGCGTGATCATCTTTTCCACGTCGAACATGGGGTACATCTGCCCTATCTCATCCTCGTACACCCTACACAGCCGAATGGCCTCCTCCCGCTTGATGGCGAACAACGGGTCTTTGTTTGATGTTAGAGAGTTCGCATATAGCGCAGACGAATGGTATGGCGGTGTCTGTGTGGGCGTGGCGTCTTGTGCATTGTATATCTCCTGTGAGCCGTCATCTATATGGGTGATGCCCATGGTCTGGAGGCTGGATTTGGCCACAGCGAAGTTGAAGGCAGTGCTGGTAGGCCCATGGAACCGGAGATGCTTCGTCCTCGGCTTTGGTATGGGGATATTCTGCGTCTCGAACGTGGGCTGGTGCCAGGACATCGACCTCGACGCCTCGCGGCTTAGCTGGGAGGCATTGTCCACCGCGGGCGACTCGGTCTGTCGGTGGAGGCCATTAATGCTCTCAAACAGGGTGTTGACCTGTTCCTGAAGCCGCTCGATACGGTCTTTCATAGACCGGAACTCCCTACGGGCACCGAGGAGGTCAGTATCAGCTTGAAGTTCGAGGGCAATCTCAGCTGCAAAAAGGGGGCAATTAAAAAAAAAAAAAAAAAAAAAAAGAAAGAAAGAAAGAGAAGCGGCATACTCGGAATCCTTGAAATTGCTCTGACAGCAGTTTGGCGAATAGAGACCTGCAGCCCGTTAGCATACCGGATCCGGCTCTGAGAGAGGGCGGGTATATAAGTACATTCGAGAGATAGATGTCCGCAGCGCTGGCAGGGCACCTGGCCGTTGCACTTGATCTTGCGCCTCTTGCACTCGTTGCTTCACGACGAGGTCAGTAATTTATCCGAGAGAAAGAAAGGGAAAAAAAAAAATAAGGACGCATCGGGGCGTATACCATGCCAGCGAGATGTATCTGTTCCTCTTCGCCCGCGTCTGCGTGCCCGTGGCAGGCTCTGCCTTGCGCTTCCCATCGTCCGTCGTCGTCGTCGCCGTCGTCGCCGTGGGCGTCTGGCCGTCGGTAGGAGATTTCGAGGACATCGTGCGAGAGCGTCTTCCCTTGTCCCCCTGGCTGGCTAGCTAGTTGGGTCGCAGCTCATCCCAGGACTGGCGGCCCATATACGCAGCGAGTCCGTCCGATCCGTCAGTCGTCAGTCCGTCCGTCTCGCTGGCCGGAGAGAGAGCAGCAGCAGCAGCAGCAGCAGTACCAGCACCAGCAAGCAGCACCAGCAGCAAGCAGCACCAGCAGCAATCTGGGGTAGCGTTTAGTGATGGCCAGCTCGGCGCTCGCCTTAAGCAGCAAAGGGGAAAAGTGCGATGGGCTGGCAGGCGTCCTTGTCCCGGGGCGAGCGAGGGGCGTCCCTTTAGCTGAAGGGCTAGTCGCTTGGCTCTGGAGCTGCCTGGGCCCGAGCGAGCTCGCCGTCGCTGGCTCGTCCGCAGACCCGAGCATCTCTCTCTTCTCTGCTCTTCTGCAGTGCAGCTCCTGTTGATGCTGAAGCTGATGCTGATGCTGAAGCTGATGCCTTGCTGTATATCATCAATTGCACAGAGAACCGTCCTGCTGCGATCGTCGGGGAGCTGCTGGCGCTGGTGCTCTTCCCTTCCTTTGCTGCGGCGATGACGCGCGCTGCTGCGCTTCGGTATCTCGCCCTCGACACGCTGGCCACGGACTGCGTTGCGCTCTTCCGTGAGTCCTGCTTCAAGGCCCAGCGGCCGGCCGTCCTGCCTCGAGGCCTTTTCCGAAACTACCGCGCTGCCTCCCGGTGGTTCGACCCTCCTCGTCCTCTTGCTGCTGCTGGTGGTGGTGCTGCTGCTGGTGGTACTACTGCTGCGGCTTCCTCCGCACCGGCGTCGAATCCCGGCCTCAATTACGCCTACCTCGAGCGGCACGGCGACTGCTACGTGCCGTTGGAGCTGACGATACCCGGCGGACAGGATGGAATGGTCTTCGAGCGGGCACACCGGCCGTTGAGCCTGTTTCTTCGGTGGACGCAGTCGGTACAGTCGACGCCCGCCGCAGACGCACAGGACGACGGGCCACGGCTATACCTCGCTCAGTGCCAGCTCCTGGATCTACCGGCCTCGCTCCGGGAGGACTTCCCGACCCCCTCCTATGTCATGCAGGCGGGGAAGGGAGACATCTACGATACCAACATATGGGTTGGGCTGGCTCCGACATACACTCCCCTGCACCGCGACCCGAACCCGAACCTGTTTGTGCAGCTGGCCGGCTCGAAACACGTCAGGCTGCTGGCTCCAGATGTCGGGCGCCGGGTGTTTGCCCAAGTCAGGGAAACACTAGACTCGGATCGGACGGGACACGGCCACAGCTGCTCTGCCATCAGAGGCGATGAGATGATGAAAGGGGCAGAGCGCCAGCTCTTGGACCGCGCCGTCTGGGCAAGCAGCAACAACAATACTAAAAATGAACACACGTCGGGCACAACAGCTCAGGACAACGTCGGATATGACGCCATTCTCCAACCTGGGGATGCTCTCTTCATCCCAACCGGATGGTGGCATAGCATCAAGGGTGTTGGTCACGGAATCACTGCTTCTGTCAGTATACCAAATAAACCCATGCAACTATAAACTGAAAAAAACCAACAAATAATAATAATAATAATAATAATATCTAACCTCTTTAACAGGTCAATTGGTGGTTCCGGTGAACCAAACAAAAGAACAAGGGAAGGGGGAAACAAAAAGAAGAAAATATAATTTTCAACTATGCAGCGGGGATAAGAATATGCATTGTAAATTGGGTCTATTCGCTATCCAAATATACCAGCCCCGTTACAATCGACAGAAAGAGTCACAGTTAGCCCAACCGGAAAAGGAGAGGGGTATCTCCTTTTAAAATAAGAAGTTCAAAATCTTCTCAAACAGGTTCCTATAAGTCAAAAGTCATTAGCAACCCATGCTCCACATCCACGCCGAGAACTAGAGAACGTCAACGGGGGGCGGAGAGAAACGAGAGCGTCTTACCCTGGAGGCGTGGATACATAGTTCCGAGTATACTCCTCGATTTCCTCCACACCATCAACCAGATCTACCTCCTCGGGCTTCAAAAACTTGGTGCGCTTGAACCACTTCCATCCCAAGAATATCAAAGGAACCACCGCAACCATTGCATAGGAGAAGAAGAACGTTGGCAGGCTCCAATTGCCCGGCAAGAACACCGAGTATCCCCCAACAAAGACCATGACAAAGGGCCCAGCAAAGCCATAATATGAAAGATAAGGCTGGAATCGACTCTTGAACGGCAGCGAATCTCTCGAGATACCCTGTGCCTTCAGTGCCTTGTAGAACCGCATATACGTGAACGTTATGGCAGAGAAGTTGATTAACTGCGATGCTGTGACGAGGTTGACGAACCACTGCAGTACGACAGAGGCGCTGTTTGACACCTGCAGGAAGCTCAGCAGCGCAATGATCAGTACAATGCCCACACAATAGACAGGCACCCCGTTCTTAGCGCAGCGGGTGAAGATGCGAGGTGCTTTGCCTTCGAGAGCTAGGCCATAGAGACACCGGCTAGCACAGTAGACGTAGCTGTTTCCAGCACTGAAGGCTGCAGATAGGACCATGGCGTTGACGATGTCTGGAAGCACACGGATCTGCAGTCTGCGCATGGAGATGACATATGGCGATGCAGTGGCACCTGGTAGATCCTTGAGGAATGCATCTTGCATCGTCTTGTCGTTGTAAGGCACATTGACACCAATTGCCAGGCTCCCGAGCATGAAGAATGAAGTCAGTCTGTAGAACACAGCCTTGTAAGCCTTTGGCATTGACACCCTCGGGTTTTCTGCCTCCCCGGCTGCCATGGAGACATAGTCAGGCCCTGCGACTGTAAAACTGGCGAGGATCAAGCACTGGAGAAATCCTAGCCATAGACCAAGGCTGCCTGTCGTGTAAGTAGCAGCGAACGCTCCAGGTTCCTTCCAGTACCGAAACCCATATCGATCGCCCAAGGGGTTTCCGCCGACCATGGTGATAAATGTATAGCACAGCACACCGACGATGAGCACAAGCTTTCCTAGTGATAGCCAGAATTCTGACTCCCCGTACCATTGGACAGCAAAGAAATTGAACGCTCTGGTCGATCAAGGGACCGTCAGTAACTTTCGTACCCTCGAGCGAGGAGAGAAAAAGAGGGAGATGCTGGAATCGATATATGCATAAAGCAACAAAGCAGCAACGGGACTGTGCACGTACGCATAAAGAACTATGACAATGGTTATGATGGCTGCAGCCGGCACAGCATCACTCCAGTAGTGAATGATGAAATTGCAAGCCACGATCTCGAACGGAACCAGGGCGGCCTCGAAGATGAAGAAGTTCCACCCAACGGCAACTTCGAAAGCCTCATCCACAAACCGGCCTGCAAATCTCACAAAGGGCGAGGATATAGGTAGATACGTTACCATTTCCGCCATGCCTACAGAATCCCAGGGGTAGAGAGTTAGCTATTTACACGCTGCATGGGAGCATGGGCGCTTGTTGGTAAACGACGGCTGCTATATGACACAGTCGACCGGCATGGCTGATGGTAGTTTCCGAGGGTTCTTACACATAGTAATGGCCAAGATGAAAGTGCACCTATTATCCGTATAAGAGTCAAACATTTCCGTAAAAAAAAAAAAAAAAAAAAAAAAAAAACAGGAAAAGGAAAAGAGGAATAGCAACGATGAGTAAAAAGATAAAATCACAGGGGATGTCGCGGCGGGCTCTATTTTTGTCCGCTAAAATGGCCAGAAGTCTCTAGAGACATGTTCAATGAACCATGAATGTTCAAGTTCATAGGGCCATGGCTAATTTTTCTCATGCATTGCTATCCCCATAGAAGATGGCAATCATTCCTGGTGCTCCGTTCGAGGTATCGCACCCAGCACAGAGGGAGAGGCAGTATCTGCCTCCATATCTCTTTCGATGTCTTTGAATGGGTATAGGTTTCACAAAAGGCACAGCAGGCAGCTTACAGGGAATGTGTCTTGCCAACCAACAGTAGGAATAGTGTTGTCCAAAGGCATGTAAGGGTGTAGGAGTATGTAGAGAACAAGGGAAACATACCACCAAGAAAACGCAATAAATAAACTCGCAGGTCCACCACTAAGCAAACCCCTGCCGATTTGAACAAAAAGAGCAGTGCCGATAGTCCCTCCAATTCCTATCAATTGAATATGTCGAGGCTTGAGATTGCGGTGGGTGTGGTCGGTACCGATCTTTTCTGGCACTGAGACTTCTTCGTCAACACCCTGCCGATATGCTGGAGGTTCATCAAGGCCCTTCTCCTTTCTCTCCGTGCACACCTGTTGCCAGGGCGTGGCTCCCATGGTGTCTACTTCGCAGACTATCTGCAGGAGACTCAAGACAAGAATAAGATGAAGATACAAGGAAACTTGGGAGAGTGAATAGAATGATGATCATGGAGAAAGCCCAACGATGCACAGGGGGGAGCGTCATATAGTTCTTATATATTTCAACGAAACAAATAATAGACTAAGGGAAGTCCATGGCTCGGTGGGAAAAAAAACTACCACTGCATACCCATGCAGCCCAGTCTCTTGGAGAATGATAACGTAGCAAGTCAAAAGAGATAATTTGACCTGTGAGATCCACCTCGGGAAAGAGCTGTGAAAAGTGTTGCGTCCACAAAGCAAGCACGCGTCAACACAGTAAAACGAGGAGAATCAGGGATTTTCCTCTCACGGCAAGCAGAGCTTAACATGGGAAAAAGGCTGTCGTCTTTGCCACCCTCAGCTTGAAGCACACTTGCTTAGTTACTTTGCTGGTTACCTTTGGCCGAGCCCTTGCATGTGGCCGACGGACCCATAACTTACTAACTTACTAGTCAGTTCTCATATGGCCGGATCTTTTCCGCGAGGAGAATATAGAGGGAGCCGGTTCCAATGGGGAAGCCCCCATCATGTATGAAGATACGGAGCCCACTGTATACAATACACAGCTCACCTGTAGCTATACGGAGGAAGGAGACAGAGCTCGCTAGAGCCAGGGCAGCGTTGCAGGAGCTTCAGTCCCAGCCGGAGCCATGCTATGTCACTCTCCAAAATGAGACCATCTTTCCAGCCAGACTTAGAAGATGGGAGCAACAGCCTCGATGTCCATTCCACCCTGGGAGGAGGAGACGATGACGGGAGCTTAAAATTTCTTATATAAAAAGGATAAAGGACATTTCTTGCTTAGCATCCGTGCCGGACGATCCACTGCATTATCCGAGAGACGGGCGTGAATTCTGAGGGCCGTTAGCATACCATGCCACGGGGTTGCGAGAACGATTTGGCTTTGCCACCTCGAGAGCAAGTGACTTGATGATACAGGCACTTAAACGCCGCATGGATGAGCTGCATGACCGTCTATCAGCGCTGTAATCTTTGAGAACTTCAATTCTCTCGAAGAAGGACCACGAAGAACCTTTCTGAAGTAGACTTCAAGTTCGGACTTTTTCAGCTTTGGGGCCTTTGGGAACTTCTTTTAAAGGCTAATTTTAATAACTAGTATTTATTAAGTATTATTTAAACTTTTATAATAAAATTAGAGAAAGAAATTAAAGAAATCTTAACTAATATAAAAATATTTAATATATAAAGCTTATTTATAATTAATTTATTATTTAAGACTATTGTGTCAGGTTTACGGCCATTGACGCGGCAGAGACAGCATGATTCGCAGAAATAACCGGTTTAAGCCTTGGAGAAAAGAAAGAGGCTTTGCTACGTGTTTCTATTCCCGAGCAGCCTGGCGCCTTTGCCAAGCTCATAGATGTTGTAATGCCGCATTCTGTCACAGAGTTCAGCTACCGGTACTCTGGCAAGGAATTTGCTGATATCTTCATGGGAATATCACTTTCCACGTCATGTTAGCGTTTGAGGGGCCCATTTGGAAAAAAAAAAAAAAAAAAAGGTTGTTTATCCCCTTGACCTTGGGCACTAAGCTGCGGTCAAGCAACGAAACAACGCATTTTATATTGCGAGCAGGACGAGACAGCAATGGCAGCCTCTCTCTGTTGCTGGATTGCCAATGGCAAAAGGGGGTATTGGTCAGTTAGCGGCGATGCATTGCTGTGAGGACGGGCTGAACCTTAACTAACTAGTTAACTAAGTAGATGGTGACAAGGAGTCGGAGGAGTCGGAGGATAACAGCTCGCTGGGCTCGATCCTGGAGAAGTCGGCTGCGTGGGAAGGCTGTATCTGGGTCATTATATGAGAATTATGATCGTCAGGCCGATGTTCAGGCTGGAATCCATGGAATATAGATTGATGCCCGCCTTGTGATACCTCCAGCCCGGGGGTCTTACGTCTAAGACAGGGGGGAAGGGGGGATCGGGGGGGGCATTTTTACCTATAAGACAAGTAGCTAAACAGCTAGCACGGTCCTTCGGACGGTGTTACTGACGTACAACAACCTATGGCGAGCTCGTAGACACAGATATCAGGTCATGACAGTGGTCGAATAACAGCAACTACCCCCTGGCAGCTCCTGGAGCTGCGGACCAAGACACAGATAGCTGTAGAGGGTGGGTACGGTATCTAGACTGCCCTCTTCATGCTATTCCCTAGCAGCGAGCGGTCTATAGGGGGCGACGGTGATGATCGACAAGTAGAGTGACAGCGAGGTTGTTAGATGGTCTGACGGTGGTTGTTGGTGTCGTCGTCGTTGGCGTCGTCGTTGGTGGTGGTGGTGGTGGTGGTGATTAGCCGTGAATTGACGATGCGGGGCTTCGTCAGTTGCTTTCTGCTCCCCGCCAAACTTCAGCCTCGGAAGCTGAACATCGCCCTGCCTACCTTGATGTTCAACCACTTCAACGCCGTCCAGAGAACAACATTTGATAGCCATCTAAAGGGAAAAGAAGAACAAGGAGAAGAGCAACAGGCACTCACATTACTCACTGATCAACATGGCTGACCCAAAGAGCATCATGTCTCCCGTGGCCACGAACCTCAACCCGCCAAAGAGCGACCCCATCTCGCTCGCAGATCTAGCAAAATCAGACGGTAAGCCCGCCAGTATCTTCTTGATACCACCTGTTTATGCCTCTATCTATCTATCTATATATATATATATATATATATTATCATCGCTCGTTTTGCTGACCTCTTGTTTGATTCGCGCCAGGCTCTGATCCCAGCCGTCCTATCCTCGTTGCCATCAAGGGAGACGTCTTCGACGTCTCTGGAAACTCGGCATATGCTAAGGGAGGGAACTATAACGGTGAGCACTAGATGGGTCAGCGGTTAACTTCATATGCTGATACTTAAATGTAGTATTTGCTGGCAAGGATTCCTCCAGGGCCCTCGCAAAGTCTTCCCTGAAGCCAGAGGACTGTGTTCCCCAGTGGAGTGATCTCGGAGACAAGGAAAAGGGTGTCCTGGAAGACTGGCACAAGTTCTTCAGCAAGAGATATAACATCGTAGGAAAGGTTGCAGGAGCAACTAACCTATAGGATCTATATTTCTAACGAATTCCCTCCCTTTTCTTCCCTGGTTCAGCTCTATGCAATGCACATGACGGTATTAAACATTCTAGTCAATAGTTTTTTTCCAACTGTATATCTATCCTAAATAACCACCAAGCACGCCTTTTTTTTTTTATTCGGTTGATATGAATAAGACAGCGCTCTCATAACTCTCGCTAAATACCAGCAATGGTTCAATATTCATTTCCTGTTCCTTCTTAGCATCCGCTTTCTAGCAATGATCCTATTCCGCTTAGCAATGTCATTGTTCTTTTCTGTGGACGACGAGGTCTTCTCTGGGGCCTTTTCGGCTTTCTGTTCAGGTTTGCCTGCTGGCCCTTTGCCACTCTTTGGGCCCTTGGGATTACCCTTGGGGCCTTTGCCTGCCCTTGGCCTCTTGGTCTGCTTCTCATCCTTTTCGTCGCGGCCGCGCTTTGTACCGCGTTGAGGGCCTTCCTCCCCGTCAGCTTCTGTGGCAGCTTTTCGGATATTCATTTCTCGTTCTCGCCTTCGGTTGACAACCTGGGCATTTTCAAGGGCAAATTCCACAATGAGACGCTTCTTTCTATCCGCCGGGTCAGCGTTGGGCGTAGACGCAGACGCCTCAATGGCATGGCCGTTCAACCATCTGAGCCCCATTAAACTGTTTCTGTGCGTAGCGTATTCGATGAAGCCGTAGCCCCTACTCCTGCCTGCACCAGACTTTTCGCTCATCTTCGAGCCATCCTTGCCCTCGAAAACAACTTTTGCCTGTTTAACAATGCCCTTTTTCTGAGCCTTGCGCAGGTGATCGGCCTCTTTCATCAAGGCAGCGCTTCGACGAGATTCTTCCCAGGATATTGGCTTACGAAGGCCGTTCTTGACATCCTTTGCAAAACCCACCACGGCCTCTCGTGCAAGTGCTTTGAGGGCCTTGGAATCAATGTGTCGAGGCAAGTTGCGGACAGACAGTCGGGTAAGACTGACGTGCAGCATGGGGTTGTTCTTGACAAGTTTTTGACGCTGTTTGGCACTCGCTTCTCTCATCCTTCTCTCTGTTTCAGAGAGTTTGGCATATAATGGGGAATTGGACGGAATTGTTCCCTCCGAGAGCAGGAAAAGCCGGCGTTTGTCATGGTCTCGGGCTTCACGGCGCGTATGCCCTTCCTCCTCAAGCCTCCCAGCCTCTGTTCGGCTCACTGCCTGTGAGACCTGTAAGACACGGCCATCCATGGTATATTTCCCAGTAGGATCGTTGCTCTCGTCCTCGAGAACGGAGTGCATCTGTCTCGTTGCAGCTTTATGTCTGGGGTCTTTGCTTCGAGACGGATCCACGTCTCTGGGAGCCTCACGGATACAAGAGGAAGCATCTTCCGCTTTGTAGAAGCAGACGAAGGCTGTACCCTTTGGCCGTTCAGTTGCCGGGTCAAGCACAACCCTAGCGTAGCGAACAGGGCCGAACTTGGAAAAGTGTTCGTGGAGAGTCTCGTCCGTAGCAGAAAATGGTAGATTCCGTATAAATATTGTTGACGCATTTCGATCATCCTCTTCCTCTTCTTCCAGCTCGTCATCTTCTGCATCAGCCATGGAGATATCTTCATCTTCGTCCTCATTATCAAGCTCAACCCCCCCATCTTCTTCATCTTCACTAATGGCATCTGATTCCCCATCATCGACGACATCAAGATGCTCATTCTCCGCAGCAGCTTCTTCGCTTTCTCCAGCTTCTTCCTTTTCATCGGACTCCTCTGCAGCTTTGTTCATATTTTCCCATTCGTCCTTCTCCACTGCCCAGTCGACGGCCAAGGTCCGCCCATCAACCTCCTTGCCATTGACGCCTTCAATGGCTCGTTCTGCATTTTTCCTCCCTCTCATAACCACAAATCCAAACCCAGCAACCCTCGAACCCTTTTTCGGCACGACAGCATGTTTGATCTTTCCATAACTCCTAAACAACAGTTCCAGATGCTGCGGTTCGGTTATGCTCCACGGTAAATTTCGTATTATAAGCTTCGGGGGTAATGATTCCAGTCTTCGCTTCTCCTTGAGCTCCTTTGCCTTTGACGGGGCTGAGGATGGAACACTCTTCCCTGCCTTTTCATCAATTTCACGATGGCGAGGTTCAGCAAGCTCAATTTTTATTTTCTTCCCCTCAAACACTGAGTTGTTCAGTTCTCTTGCTGCCGATTGGGCATCTTCGTGGTCTGTAAAGGTAACGAATCCGTATCCCTTGGACTGTTTTGTCTGTGGATCAAGCACAACCGTGGCATGCTTTAGAGGGTAGGACTGCGAGAAGTACTCTGTCAACGATTCTGTCGTCGCCGTTGTGGGCAGTGATCGCACGAAGAGTGTTCTAGTTTTGCGCTCTTTGGCTGGGGCTTGCTCTGCGTCCGGAGCGGTTTTCTCAGCAGCGACATTGCCAATCGGTACATTATCGTCCATCTTGAAGCTCCCGCTAGCTGAAAGTCTTCTTCTCTTGTTATTTTCGGCCATTGTCCAGTTGTTGGCTGCGTCGTTCCTCTTCTTGATGTTCTAGCAGTGAAAACAAAAAGATGGGGAAAAAAAAATAACGAAACTTTTTATTTTAGCTTTGCAGCCGGTGGAGCCGTCAAGCAAGAAGCCGCATATATAAAAACAACGTCCAACCAGCAAGAAGAGAATCACTGACAACTACGAAGAAATGAACACGCAGATATAACGGGAGAAAAGCGGCCATGGATGATGAGTATGGCGATATACAGGGTTTTCAGGACATCATTGCGACCAGTGAAGCTATAGAGAATGCAGCCGCTGGGCCGTCGAGACAGCAGCAGCAGCAGCAGCAGCAGCAACAATCAGAGCCGGCATCAAAGGCGAAGGTCCAGCAGCCCAAGCCGCAAGCTCTGCCAGCGCGTCGAGGGCCATCGTCCATCCTGGTCTCGTCAAGGCAGAAAGGGAACCCGATACTGCAACATATACGGCTAACGCCGTGGGAGTATGCAGATATACCTGCGGACTACGTTGTGGGGACTACAAGCTGCGCGCTCTTCCTCTCTCTGAAATACCATCGGCTGCACCCCGAGTACATCTACACTCGAATTAAGGCTCTGGGAGGGAAGTTCAGGCTACGGATCCTGCTTACGATGGTAGATATCCCGAACCACGAGGACAGCCTGAAGGAACTGTCCAAAACGTGTCTGATCAATAACCTGACTATCATCCTGTGCTGGTCCGCACCCGAGGCCGCACACTACCTGGAGTTGTTCAAGTCGAGCGAACACGCCCAGCCAACTGCTATCCGGTCTCGCCAGGCACAATCATACAAGGATAGCCTGGTTGAGTTTGTGACTGCCCCGCGAAGTATCAACAAATCTGACGCGGCCAGCCTGATGTCGACCTTTGGGTCGCTGCGGGATGCGATCAATGCACAGCCAGAGCAGATCAGTGCTGTACCGGGATGGGGGGAGAGGAAGGTCAAGCAGTGGACGAATGCGGTGCAGGAAGAGTTCCGAACCGACAGGGCTCCTCGCAATGCACCAAGAGAGCCTCATCAGCCGCAGTCGCAGTTGCAGTCGCAGCCTCAGCCTGGCCAAAGTGACACCAGACGCAGTGCTGCAGATGACGCTGGAGAGGCAGACGAGGCTGCCATAGAGGCCATGAGAGAGGCAGAGAACCAGCCTGCAGCAGTCCTAGCACAGACAGGGGAGTCTTCCGAGGGCCTCAGCGAGGGGATCCTCGCTGCCCTGTCCAAGTACCGCAATGAATAGCCCCTTTTCTCGCCTCTACTCTACTTATGCCTCATCAGCTTCACCTTCTTCTTCTACGCTTCTTCTCCCTCTGATATCGCCCATCCACCCCGTCGCTGCCTCTCAAGCACAAGCAAGCCCATGTATTAGTAATATATTACATAATATATAGCTATAATTGGTTATAACACGTGACGTCAGTGGATCTTCCCCACCTTTTTCCGCGTTTGGAACGTTCGATCTCGATCTTTTTTCCGCTGCAGAAAGCAAAAGGCGACGACGACGACGCTCGGAAACGAGACGACGGGCGTGCGACAGCGACGATATCAACGATTGCCGGCAGCGAGCAGACCGCGAGGGAGACGACGGCTGCTCGAGCACTGCAGACGCTTTGGTATTGGGCTCCACGCTGGACCCTCGACACACGACACCTGGGCTGCCGGGATAGTTATCGGAAGAGAGGTGCAAGGGGCGATCGCCGGAGCCTGGTGGCGCCAGAGTCGGGCCTTTTCCCCTGAAGCTTCTTGTCGTTGGCTTCTCTGCTGCCATCTTCCTCCTCCTGCCCGACTGACGCTCCACCTATATAAGATGGCAGTATGGGGAAGTCTGCTGCAACCCTCGATGCAGGCGCGAACCCCAGCTCGTCAGCCAGCTCCCCGTCAGCTCAAGCTGCCCCAGATGGACCGCGAAACTTTGAGTTCGTCCTGGTCACGGATTCCGAGTCCAGAAGACAGGTTCGACGCCATGCGATGCGCCAATACGTTCACCAGCGGCGGCTCGACGGAATAGCACGGCTGGAATCGACACGCGTACAGGTTTCCGGCTGGTCAACAGGCAGCAACAAGGTGCAGGGCGAAGCCAGAAGCGTCTCGCCCAAGGTAGAGGAGCTCGACGACGACAGTAATGAACAAAAGGGACCCAGCCGGTCTCGCAGCCAACATATTCAGCGCCGGGCTAGCCAGCGAGCAGCGGCCACGACAGGCCAGAAACTTACTAGGAACTCTGTAGGAGGCTCTCCGGCCGCCAGATTTCCCACAGTCGATCCAAAGGCAGAGTCGCCCCTCGTTGCATTTGAACCATTCAACTGTCTTCCGCTGGTCTTGAAAGAAGCTGATAATAAACTAATTGATCACTGTAAGTCGGGACAATTGAAACATACACGCAAATTTGTAGCATCTGACTAACTGCTTTCCCCTTTCTTTTGTATAGATGTGACCAAGTACCCTATGATGATGTATAAAATGGAAAATGCCCAGCAAGACAACCCTATCCGAGCCATATTCCATAATATAGCGCTCCATGACCCTGTCCCGTTTCAAGCCATGCTGGCTGTTGCTGCAAAGCACAGGGCTGGCATGGAGGGGCAGGTGGAGACCGTACAATCCCTGACACACAAGATGCGTGCGCTGAAACTCATCAAGGAGCGTCTAAAAAATGATGATATCGATACGGAAGATGGCACTTTGTACGCAGTCGCTAGTCTCACCGTTATCGAGGTACGCACTTCATTTGACGTATGCATTATGTTCATACGCTAACTTAAACGCTAGAAATGGTCGAAAGATTCCGTCGTTGAACGAACTCATTTCCAGGGAATAAAACAGTTGATCCGGAGGCGAGGAGGCATGCAAGCAATGCGGACGAGAAGTGCTACTGGTCCGTTCTTGGAAAAGGTCGTCTACTGGTAATTACACTCATATCCAATGGAAAACGAGTATCAAAAAACTGACTTCCATTCAGGGTCGATTTTTGTTGCGCTTCCAATGCCATCGTGGGTGCCGGTCTTCCCTGGACCGGCGAAATACCTGATGTACCCCCCAAGAATCTCAGCTTTGTACCACCAGAGGTTATTCCTGTAATCCCCGCAGAAGTCACTGCAAGCGAAGACCCTGATGACATCCCCGACATTCTTCAAGCATGCGAGGATTTTCTTGCATTTTTCCGATCGCTAGATGACCTGGAATGTGCCTTTTTGTACAGCCAACCGCTGCCGCCTTTAAGATTGGACGGGCTGGAAAGTCCACAGAGGCCCTTTGAAGAGACTTCCCCCCTTTATACTCTTCTGGCTAACCTGCCAGATTACGACCACGGTATTCGCGACGTTCGCTTCATTGACGAATACACATGCATGGCCTGTTTATTTTACCTGAACTTTGCACTCCACGACTACTATCTAAGCCATAAAAATTTTGACGGCTATCTGAACTGGGTGAATAGTGCCATAAGGGCGGTAAATCCACGTTCAAGTCCAAGCATCGCCACACTCCTCTGGATATTTCTTAACAATGGTGGATTCCAGTATAATGAGAAGACTGATTCTGGGGAAAGAAACTGGCTAGTATCTAGGATGCTGCGTATCGCAAAACGCCTGGAATGGAAGCAGCACGGCAGTCTCTGGGACAAACTGGGTTCTACTTTGTTTCAATTCTTGCTTAGCCAAAGCCAGTGCGGCCTTGGACGGCCCTTTATCAACGAGGTAGAGCTTAATGCTCGTAAGGAAAGGCTAAGTCGTGGCAGGCAGTTCATATGGGATGAAGACGAAATGAGACAAAATATCCTTGGAAGCCTATATACTGGACCTCCAATCTTTGGACAGCCGCCTGTTCCTGTCACCATCTCCCATAATTATCCTCAAGGCTCAGTTATAGCCGACACTGCCATTGGTCTTTAGGGGGCACGTTGCTATATTCAAAAGAGAATTGGTGTTAGCCCGGAGTCTTGCTGCGTTTACCTCTGATGATTGCATACGGATATTGTGTCATCTACCGTTATATATGTTGTTTTGGAATACTTGGTTATTTCTGGGGTTTGGGTAGAGCATGGATAATTTTCTATTTATTGTTATTCCCCTTGGGATAGATACCCTCTGTGAGTTGGAGGTTGGAGATGCCACGTCTTGGGTTGTTTTGTGAGAAAAGTATATACTGCGACGGCCTTTATGAAATAATATGTTCTGGGGTATTATATGATGGTGACTTGGAATGTCAGTTATCGACACCTTAAAAATACATTTTCTGTTCCCTCCTGAGCTCCGCCTCCAATTAACGTTACTTTTGTACGGTCTAGTAGCTATTTTTACCTATTTCACGTGATAGTATCTCGCCTCCCTGGAGCACTGGTACAAGGACTCAGTTGTATACGAGCTCTTGCCGCACCAAGAGGCTTGGAAAATAGGCAGCAGGCAACCAGGATAGCGCATGAAGGACTCAAATCTTCTGCTGTGGACAAAGTGGGAACGTCGAAGACAAAGAAAAAAAAAAAGAGAGAGAATAATGCTGCATTACTTGGTTTGGATTTCATATTTAGTTAAACCACCGTCCAGTTAGTGACACTTGATTCCAACATCGACAACGACAACTATGGACATAGCCGAATCAAGAGATAGTGATGCTCCGTCAGCCAGTCAGAGGAACCCGGCCTTGCAGAGAGCGGTATTAATATCCTGATATCTATAACCTAAGCTTGCTTATGTAGCTAATCATGGCATGTATTACTGTTCGCTCACCAGTGCGATAATTGTCGCCTCCGAAAGGTAAGTTAATGTCTACCTGGTACTCTGTATACGGAGCCAATTGTGCTAACAGGCAGTTTTAGATAAAATGTGACAGAACTTCGCCATGCTCCAATTGTCGAATTGGGAAGACAATATGTCGAACCACGCCTCGAGTAAAGGAGCAGCGCCAACGAGTATTGATTTCGCATCAATAGTATGCTATTTACCCATTTTTGTTTTATCGATCAGAAAATCCCTGGCCGTGAAAGATCGATTCTAAGTTTCCCTGGTAGTGAAAGGAAGATCGAGACTATCGATGAACGGCTGTCAACTATAGAGCGTTTGTTACAGGATCTCACTCTCTCGTTGCCCGCGGCCACAGCTTCACAATCAACACCTAGAATACCACCACCACCTTCATCAAGACATCATGACGGCTCGAATGTACCTGTGGTTATACAGAACTCAGAAGAGCCTGAGACGAAACGGACACCAGAGTTCGAGGGCGAGTCGTCATTTAGCGCCCACTCGATGCATGCAGGCGCTCTTTTCGAGAATGCCATGAAAAGAATACCCTTTTCACATGTGCCCATGATGTCCCATGCCTTGTCCGCATTGCAAGATATAATAAAACGCCAATCCCTGCCGTCGTCTGTGAATGTTCTACGATTCCCTGGGCAACCGCCTAAAAAGCGGATAAATTTCTCTGACTTGGAATTACCTCCTTCGAGTGCCGTTTTGACTCTTCTCAGGCTTGCAAATGGTATATTGACTTCTATTTTCTCCAGCATTCGAGCTTTTGTTGTTGGTATATTAATTAGAAGAATGCGTATGCAGACAACCCACCCCTTTTCTTCCTCACGTTACCTGTGATGGACATATCACGTTTTACACAAATGTGTAAAGATCTTTACTTTTGTACGGAAGAATACTCGTCTGGACGATTCGCTTCGGTTAACGCTATATTGGGGCATCTCTTCAAAGAGATTTCATTTCGGTTCAAGGAGGATCCATCCACCGCTAAGTTCTCCGAGTACAGTGAGCTCTGTATGTCGAATTTTACAGTAGTTATTAGTTCCTTTGATATGTTTACAGAGCCAAGTTTGGATAACTTGATGGCCTTGACATACGCTGTACGTTTGGCTCCATTCAACTGAGATCCCATTCCTTGCTGAGTACAACTAATAGTTTCCAGATACTCCATGCAACTGAGTGCGCAAAAATATCATTGTGCTGGAATTTCGTGGCAAGTGCTGCTCGAATGGCTCAGAGCCTCGGATATCACCGCTCTGTGGCATCTAAGGATGACAAGCCTGATGATGTCCGCCTGAAAGCGTTTCTATTCTGGTTCATCTACTCTATGGACCGTAGTTTGTCCTTGTGTCTAGGAAGAGCTGCCTTACTCCCAGACTATGACATTGCGCTTCCATACCCGTCCCTATCGTCTGATCCGTCACTGCAACCTTGGTATTTACTCTTCCACTACTGGCTTGACTGCTCTAGGATAACTGGGGAGGTATATGAGCACCTCTATTCCGTTAGAGGCGTTTCGTCGAGCGCAGAAATTCGTGCAAAGAAAGTCTATGAGTTAACATATCGACTTCAGGACTGGAGAGATCAAGTCATTGCAGTTAGTCACTGACCTTGGCCTTGCAAAAGTAACCTGCTCTATCTGACCCATGCCTCTAGATCGATACCCAGGAAGCGTACCATAAAGCACATATTCAATGGATTGTTCCAGCCTCGGAGTTGACATATAACCTAATAGCTACTATCATCCAACGCGCTGCGCCTCCAACTCAACCGCCCGAGACTCCCTCTGGCCTCAACCTACAGTGTGTACAAGCAGCCCGCAAGGCTCTGCAGATTCACCAACAGATATTCGTTTCGCTTGAAAAGGCCGATTCATTCTTTTTCAGCGGATACATTACCTGGTAACACCTACCTAGTTGAGCAACCAAACAGATCTCCTTTTGGCTAACTCGCACCATATAGGGTCCTCCTGCAATGTCCCTTTGCTCCGTTTATGGTGACCTTCTGTCATACAATCGCAGCCTCAGACCACGATGACCTAAAGCTACTCGGGGAAGTTGCAACTTCCCTCCAAGTGGCAGCTGATGTGTCGGAGGCAGCAGAGCGGCTATACCGATTATGCTTGGTATTTTACCAAGTGGCAAAGTTATATGTGGATGTCCAGCCAAAGGAACCACACAACCACCCTGTGATACCGAAACCAGGGGAAGCCTTTGACGACTACCTTACCTCTCTCGGGTTTGGTCCTAATACACTTACTCCCGAGACGGCTGAGAGTAGCAACAATACCAATTTCAACGACCCAAATGAGCCTTCTATACCTGCATTCCAGATGCCGCCTGAGATGATGGAGACAGACCTGTCACATACCCTTGGAGACTGGTTTCTTGACAACCAGTACATGATGGGCCTTTTAGATTCGGATCTTTAAGTACCATATTCCCGCTTAGGCTCTACTGTACATGCCATACCCGTGACAGTCTGACTATATAATGACTACTTAGCACAAGAGATGGGCGTGCTTCTCAAGGCGTATCTGTATAATAATCCCCCCTCCTCAGTTTTCAAGATGGCTCCCTACTTAATTTAAATTCTAGTCTTATAATGGGCTATGCTTTTTTTTTTTTTTTTTTTTTTTGTATAGAAAGAGCACACGATGAAGTGGTATTTATTTAAGCTGGCAGTTTGTATATATCTTTGTGTCTTAACCTGACAATAACTAAGATGTCTTTCTACAAAGCAGTTCTAATAGCACATTTGAACTGTCATGCGCATAGGTTAGCATAAAATCTGATTGACCATCATGCCTAGGGTAGGTTGCTAGTCTTACCGGAATGATTTTCATCTGCAAGGAAACACATCTACCAGTCAGTAAACATGGCCACTAGCAAGCCGGGGTTGAAAGGACCTTACATTGTCAAGATCCCACACGCCAGAGGTAGCGTAGATGTCCTTGGACAAGATCTCACGGATCTCCTCAACACCTTCGGCAGCGACAATGAGGGTGCTCCCATTCATGGGCGGTGGGTTCTCGCCCTCCGCCGGGTGGTGGTCAAGCATCGAGCCTGCAGCAGCAGCAAGGAACATCAGGGCTCGGTCAAATAACTAACTAACGAACCGCCAGCGATGGATTGTAGCGCTGCATGATCTTACCTCCCATCTTAAGGAACCCGGATTCCAGTATCGGGCCGAGGTTCTGGAGATGAGTGCTGCATCCATCCATTAGCATAGTCCGATGACATGCCTGCGTCTCCTGGTCAATTAATGCAGTGAAAAAGGCCGGCTTACCTGCGAACTTCCACCCGCTTTGCCAGCATGCCGGGCTTATCAGGCAGCATGACGATCCATTCTTTCTTCGACGGCGCTGAAGTCGCCATGTTGCGGGCGTTGATAGGAATATGTGGCCGGAAACAGGGCTGAGGCCGAGACAGAAGAGGCAGAGAGCTGGCGAGACGGATGCGAGGCGCAAAGGACGAGAGAGACAGCGAAGAAGAAGCGCGCAGAGAGACCGCGGGGTGCATGTTTGCAGCGAGTTTACGGTTTACGTATGGAGAACGCAGGCAAACAGCCGGTTAACTCGTTATTCGGTATTATTAGTGAGCAAGGGGAGGAAGGCCGCGGTAGTTTCGTTGAGTGACTAGTTAATTAGGTAGTTACTACAGTAACTAGTTAGTTAATAACTACTATTATAATATCTACAAGCCTTTAATTTTATACTAGATTTAGTTTTAGCCTATAGTAAGTATATATATTTTTATAGATATCTTAATAATTTATATATTAAAATAATATACCTCTATAAATAAGTTATAACACACTAAGCTAGATATTCTATAGAAATAATTACTACTTAATTATATAGAGGTAAATAGTAATATCCTAGCTAAAAATATAGTCCTTTATAAGTTAATCGGCGGACTTAACAATCTAAGTCTAGTAGTTCCTTTTATATATAGGTATTTGCTAGGAAATCCTCAAGGTATCTGCCCCTAAGGCGGGCACTGAGAAATGGGTGAAGGGACGAAACTAGGTTAAAAGCTTACCATGTCATTGGCCGCATTCAAAGTCTTTCCAGGGGCTTTCACTTTGTATGCGCTAGCCTCAAACCCACAAACAGGTCCGTTGTCGATTTTGAATTTTCCATTGTTGAACATAGCCTTCTCATCAAAGTACTGTGCATCGACCCACTGTAGCGCGATTCTCTTCATAGGAATGTTACCGGTGACGCGGAAGTCATGGCCACGCTTGACCTCGAACTTGAACCCATTCTTCACATCGCCGGTTGCGTGAATTAGAACACCGAGGTCAGGATGGGTGTGGGAGCACACCCAGAAAGCCCAATGATCCTTGAAAGGCGAACCATTCATTGTAAACCAGTAACTGGACCAAAAAAGCCCCAGCAGGGCCCTTTGAGGCTACAACTGGTGGTTTAGGGGCTGGTGGAAGAGTAGGAGCCTTTTTGCCAGCCGGCGGGGGTGGAGGAGGAGGAGCGGGGGCCTTTTTGGAAAACATGATGGGAGTGTCCGTTTACAGAAGTTGGAGAATTATTTCTAATGAAAGGCTATGTGTAGGGCTCGGAATCGTCTCGTAAATAGATAAATATAGGTAATGTTTGGGAATATTCAAGTTGAAATGGATGAGCTATTGAACGAGACTCAACTTGAGGGAAGGAAGAGGTTTATATAGCTAAACCACGCCCGATTCGAGTTTCTCGGACCGTTTGCTAAGAATAGCATCCCGCCAGGTTTTCCTAACCTGTTGCTGAAAGAAGGCAAGAGACTCCATTCTTTTCTCCATCCTGGCGGCTAAAGAAATGCGTACCTGGACGGACGCCCTGTTATTGGATGAAGAGGCCATGGGTCCCTTATGCCAGCAGTTACGATGTTGTAACTGCTACGCCTTCGCGCCGCATCGCCCGTTCGCCTCATCCTCGCCGTTACGCTGGGGCTAGGGCGTAGCGGTTATGAGTGTACTCCATAGTGTATAGTCTTGGAACACGATTCGACGGAATGTCCGCCAATGGATTTATATAGTTCCCAAGGCGCAGCAGACCATAGCGCTTACATAACTTAACTAGCTGCCTCACCTGATCTTGTTAGCTGCAACCTCGAAGTGGTGAACGAACGAAGCCTGTGCCTACACCCTCTCCCCAAACACATTCCCAGATGCAGCCCGATAGCTTACTGCCTCTATTGCTTCCTCATCCAAAGTCAACCACGGATACATCAAAACCAGATACCGGCTCCGATCACTTCTGTTCTTCTAGCCAGATGAAGACCTTTCCCAAATCCAGCTTCTTCAAGGAGAAACGGGCGCCTACACTTCCAACGCCAGCCGATATTAGGGCTATCAACCAGAAGTCGGACAACGTCCTCGCCACAAACTTCAATCGCCCACAACCTCTTAGGATCCCGTCACTAGGACTGTTTGTCAAGTATGGAGCTGATGTAACTATTGTCGAAGCTCAGACTCAGATAATGGTACGCGAGAAATTGCAAGGCCGAGTACCTGTTCCCGAAGTCTTTGGTTGGGCGGAGGATGGGGGTCAACGGTTTATCTACATGTCCTTGATTGAGGGCGAGACTCTACAGGAGAGATGGAGAGATATGAACGACCATGAGAGATGGACAATC
The DNA here is from genome assembly GCA_018357685.1 of Trichophyton schoenleinii. Taxonomy (NCBI): domain Eukaryota; kingdom Fungi; phylum Ascomycota; class Eurotiomycetes; order Onygenales; family Arthrodermataceae; genus Trichophyton; species Trichophyton schoenleinii. The sequence continues at coordinate 2,224,486 of WOFF01000001.1, forward strand.
TGTAAGGAACTTAGGTATATGGTGGAGGCATGGAGGTCTTTGAAGCAAGATACACACGATTACTATATTGGTAAGTAAATTTTTCTAGATATAATATTTAAACACATCTAATCTAAAATACCTATATTATAGGTAGCCAGGGCAAGCAACCACTTAATGACATATTCCTTGCAAAACGTCCAGAACTTACAGGGCCATTTCAAGGTGTTAAAGCGGTTAAACAGTTTCAAGATGCTTGTGGTATTGAAATTAGTACTGATGTGCCAATTATATTCACACATTCTGACCTTGTTGCACCCAATATCCTCCTATCCCTAGGACCAAATCTAAAAGTGGCAGCAATTATTGACTGGGGCCAGGCTGGGTGGTATCCTGCGTACTGGGAGTATTGCAAGGCCAAACGGGTGAGACTGAACCCAGAACACTTCAGTGATGCTCTCCAAGAAGAATGGAGGACAAAATATCTACCACTTATTATGGATCCTGTTCACGATGAGACATACTACCACCCCTGGCTTTATTTTGTTTTGTCTAAGGGCATCTGATAATATCTCTTCTATAGTAATAGAGTATAAAGACAGTCTAGATCTACCTAGCTTACACGCCCCTTTTAGTTAATAGTATCTAAAGAGAAATTAACCTATAATAATTTCTATTTTACTAATTATTAACGGTAACCTTAATCTAAACTTCTCTTATCTAAATATAAGGCGACTTCTGCTATTACTTTAGATAATTCTAATATATTAGCTATATCTAATAAAGCTAAGTTCTATAATACTATATATTTATATAGCCTAATATAGCGTTAAGGATCCTTAGGCTTTATTTAAATAAATATACTAAAAGAGTAAGAACCTAAGCTAATAGTACTAGTAATAAGTCTTCCCTAGAACACGGGCACAGGGACGTGAAAAAGCAGCCAAGCCGTAATCGGAATAATCGTGATCAGCATACGGAAATATGTTGTTCCACTCACCGAGCATTCTCATTTTGCTCCACAGAGACTTTTGATTTTTGGCTTATCATCAAAGTGCCTCGTCATCTTTGGCTAAAAATAACCATATAGGGGCGCTTAGGGCGACCAAGCGGGAAGATATAGAACTATCTCAGTTTAACTAACCTCACCCTCCGATGTTCATCAGCCATCTTTTTAAACCAAGCACGGACCCCATTCTTCCTTGATACTGTTCACGAAGGAGAGCGTTTGCGTATCACCCCACCGTACATACTTCCCACTCACTTATGCCACCGTTGGCACAGAAAGACAGCGCATCGCCAGGGCCCTCCAGCTCCCCACCACGAGCTTTAAGATTCGCACTATCTACCTCGTCGAGACCGTAAACACACCAGCAAACCCAACAGCCGCAATGGCCGAAGCCAACTCAATGTTGCCTTAAAGAAGCCATTACCATTGGTTAATGGCGTGGCATTAACATAGGAAAGAATAAACGAGTGTTGTGGAGTATGTCTTATATAAAACAATGATTTTATTGGATAGCCCTGCCGTCTTTACTGGGGTCCCCAGCCTCTGCGTTCTCACGAAATGCAAGGACATTCAGCCGACTTCGCGCGAATTCACGGAGCTGCATTTTGATAAAGCAGCCATATTCTCATACTAGAGTTGGGGAGAAATCCAGATATTCATTTGACTCTTAGAGGTAGTTAGTTATAAATAGTACGCCAGATGCTAGGGTCTGCAGCCTTAAGACTCTCGGGCAACAAGAGGACTGATTTGCTCTCCTGTCACTGTGTTTGAAAGCTGGATAGAGACATCGTGTGATATCATACAATCAATATATTGATATAATTTTATGGGTTCTGGTGACGCCCAGACTATATACAGCTCGTGGTTTACTTCTATCCATGAAAATAGCCAAGAGAGACATATCCAAAACATAACTATAGGAGCAAACGCCGCAGGATTTACAGCTTCGACGACGGAGCATCCTTCTTGAGCATCGCCTCTGCGACTTTTCGGCGCTGGATTTTGCCTGTGCGAGGACGGGGTTAGTCGGTCATCCTGCTGTCACATTTCTCAAGAGAAGATACACATACCGGTTGCAGTCTTTGGGATCTCATGGAGGATCCAGATCTTTGCGAGAGAGAATAGCAGTTAGTCAAGGTGCTGGCTGGAGATGAAAAAAAAAAAGTTTACGGCTGTTGTATACTCACTCTCTGAGGGACCTTGAACTTAGCGACCTTCGGTGCAATCTCCGACTTCAGCTGGTCCTCTGATATGCTTCCCTTTTTCTTGAGAACGACGGCCACGCCGATATTCTCGCCATACATGTTATCTGGGATGGCGAACGAGACGGCTTCGGCGACATGTGGATTCTGGGCAATGACATTGTCCAGCTCAATGGGGCTGATCTTCTCTCCGCCCTTGTTGATCAACTCCTTGATTCTACCGGTGATAAAGACATAGCCGTCTTGGTCCTTCTTGCCCTGGTCGCCGGTACGGAAGAAGCCATCCTTAGTGAAGGACGATTTGTTGGCAGCAGGGTTGTTGAGGTAGCCCTTGGTGACGTTTTCACCTCGTACACAGATCTCTCCCTCGGAGCCCTGGGGAACTTCCTTGCCATTGTCGTCTAGGATACGGACCTCTACACCTTGACCAATCCCAACACTTCCTGGCATTCTCTTTCCTGGCGGTAGTGGATTGCTGGTCATTTGATGAGAGGCTTCAGTCATGGCATATGCTTCTAGAACAGGCGCATTGAACGCACGCTCGATTTCGTGGAACGTCTTGGGAGACAGCGGTGACGAGCATGAGCGAATGAATCGGATCTTTGGCATCGGGGATGGGAACGGATGCTTAAGAAGGATCTGGTGTATGGTGGGTACTGCCGTATACCAATTGGCCTTGTAGGTGATGAAATCCGACCAGAACTCAGAGGCAGAGAACTTGGTCGGTACAACGACAGAACCTCCGGACTGCAACGGGGCAAGGAAAGCAGCGAGTAGGCCGTGAACGTGGAATAGAGGCATAACAAGATAGGTTCGGTCATTGCTCGTAAGGGAGTAGGTAGCCTGGATATTTCCTATCATGGCTCGTTTTTAGATTATGGTACTGGGATGGTTGAGCAGAGCAGGGCTGGAGGGATGGCATCACTTACTCATCGTCCTAGTGAGGTTCTGGTGGGTGAGCGGCACGGCCTTTGGTCTGCCAGTCGTGCCACTGGTGTGCAGAACAAGAGCAATATCATCTGGCTGAGCAGTCTGGACCTGCAGGACTCCCTTTCCAGCCAACTTGCCGTGTTCCTTGACATCCAGCACCACCTTGCCGCTGTCGAAGTAGCACTCCGCGATAGCAGCGTTATACTTCTTTGCCGCCCTCACCGCTGCACTGTTCTGGGCATATGCACCCCTTGGAACAAGGGCCAAAGAGGAGCTCAGGTCGTCGATGTAGAACTCGAACTCCTCCTGCTTGTATGCCGGGTTGAGCGGTGCGGCGATGGCCCGCTGCCAGGAACTAGCAAGGAACGAGACGATAAACTCGTATGAATTCGTCAGGGCAATGGACACAGCCGCACCATGGGCTACGCCTAGCTTTGCCAGCTGCACCTGGAATGCCGCAATGTCGGCGCTGAGTGTCCCATAGCTGGCGATAAACGGCGCTGGCTTCCCAGGCACGATCACGGCCGGCCGATCTCCGGAACGAGCAAAGGCAGTCGAAAGGGTCGTCATTCTGCTATCCTGCGTGAGCCTATCGATGAATCATGCAACGCAGCCGTGTCCAAAACTGCCAACTCAGTACCTCTATGCAGAAGGGTAAAAAGAAGAAGAAGAAGAAGAAGAAGAAGAATGCCAAACATGCAAGAAGGGGCCTTTTGCTCCGTATATAAAACAAACCTTGGGATCTTCGGCTGTGGAAGCTCGAACGTTCGTCATTTTCGGCTGCAACTTTCGGCCCGTGGATGACATAAGCATCTAGTTGGAGATGGGACCCCGCACGGGCAAAGAGAGTCTCCAGCTCTTTATTTTCGTCGCGCCGTCTTTCTTGCTTGCCTATTTGCTGCCAGCGTGCATATACTGTGCACTGTGCGGCTGAGAGCCTTTCCTGGCCGGCGTTTGCTAAGAACAGCACGACTCTATCCTGCGTTCGTCGTCCGTCAGCCGGCCATGCGCGTGCGGAGATGAGGAGATGCGTGAGGGGAAGTATCTATAAAAACATAATTTGGCAGCAACCGCAACCGGCTCAGCTCGCGGATGCAAGATGCAAGATGCAGGATGCAACAGATAGAGTGATGCGGTGACACCTTCACCTTTCCAGCCGGGCGTGTATATTGTACAGAGAGCTGAGGCTGCCTTGCTGAACCGAGTCAAACCTTGAGGAGACGAAAATATCTCGGGATGTACTACTTAGAGCTAGTTGAGGTGTTGTTCATTTTCAAATACTCTACCATTAGGTAGTCAACAGATCAAGTATTGCTTTCAGAAACTCCTTAGTAACTCCTCCGCACGGGAGCCAAGGGACGGTAGAATGTCGGGGCGCCCTTCATCCTGGGTGTGATCTGGATACAGGGCCACTTTTCGTCTAACCAGGTCCTGCATTGCAGGGCATTGGGCTTCATATGAGCAAGTGAAAAGAGACTTCCAAGGCTTAGTATAACCGTCCATCTCTCTCTTCAGCGGTCTGTCGTAATCCATCCGAACAAAATCCCAGTATTCTGGATACCATCCTGACCGCTCCCAATCAATAACTGCATTGATACAGCCAGTGCTCTCGTCAACTAGAATATTCCTCGGGGCTATATCAGCATGCGCAAAATGAATCCTATGGTCATCCCCTAGATCGTTCTGCTCACATTTACCTAAGGTATCATGGAACGCCTTCACGCTATTAAATAGCCCCAAAAAGCGCATTTGATAAAGGCCCACATTTAGTGCACAACTATCTGCTGCCATAATTCGATCCCCAGTTAGTTCCTGAAGCTGAGCTAGGTATCCATTAATCTGGAGACAGATGTTTGTTTTCTGACCCTCGTCTAGATCTTTCCATATTATATTTAATGGTTTTCTGGGTATACATTCCATCACTATACAGAATTCCTTGTTCTATTCCGTCTAGACATCCCTTGCCTCATATAATTTTGGGACAGGGATAGTTGTGGCCTTCGCAATGAAATCCATTGCCCGGGCTTCTACAGTATCCAACCACTTTCTTTTTAAAACACGATTCTCGCTCAAGCGAATGGGATGCATCCCTTTGGCCATAGGGTACTCGCATTCTTGACCGCAGCCATCTAATCAACCCATGTTAGTACTAGAAGCCACAGTATATATATATATATAGAGAGAGAGAGGGTGTGTGTGTGGAAAAGTACTCTGCACTGGGGTTCGGTTGTATCGTACCTTCTGGAGTCGGAAGTTCCATTTTGTATAGACAGGTAGCCGCTGTATCTCGAGACAGTAAACGAGTTGTATTCGTATAAATAACAGTAATAGGGACGGCGGGGATTGAAAAGCCACCGACTTAAGAACATAACTATACACGTGACTAGATAGATCCCCTAGACTATATCACCTACTCATCCACAACTGGGCCTCTTTGTTTAACTAGTTGTCCGAGCTTAGGAAGCGGTTCCGAAACCCTTTTACTATATTTGATAGAAAAAGGCATTCCTAAGGACTAAAACTCGCTTCGTCTTCCACCCAAGCGATGAATTAAGCTTATCTTGATACGGAAGAGGCTTAAATCAGTGCCGAGAGATCATTGGCTGGGAACACAACGTTGGACCCGGCCCGGGACGAAAGCTTAACAAATACGGGCTGTGAAAGGAGGCTTAAACCTTGGTTGACGATAGACGTATTGAAGCACTATGGGAGCGTTAATTTATTCACCGACGTATATGGAGTATATGTACGGAGTAACCCCAAGTCCATATCCAGGAGGAGGAGAATCCTAATTATATGCAATCGTAGGAAAGGTGGAACGCACTTGTTTCGTGGGGAATTTTTTATCCACTTAAGCTAGCTGGGAAGAAATCAGGCCTAGACTCCTAATAAATGTGACCTGTGGATTTTGTATAACTACATAGTTAGCATGGAAAAGGTATATATCCAATGGGATTCTGACTAAGAGTGAACCCTACTTTTCCCTCCAGATACACATCGCGAGCTTATTCTATCCTCAAAGCATGACTATAAGTATATCACGCTGCACGATAGCTAGATCTACAGAGAGTTCTAGACTTGGAGGTAATCAGGAGAAGACCAGATCAAATACCCACAATCACTCTCGGAGATAAGGACTGTGTCAGAAATCTGCGCCGCGCAACTACCCACTCTGTTGAAGGTTAGGCACGATTGTGATGATCATGCCTGGCTCACAGCCACCACCGCCGCTTGATGGTGTTTCATGGACCTTACCTAAGTTCAATGAAATGGCCAGCGCGATAGGGCGTATTCCCATAACCTCGTAAAAAGGGTTGCGTGTTCCTCGTACAATCCTTTATCGTTGTGCTGGGGTTGAATGAGCCAGCAGAGGTTTCTGGATAGATCTCTAGAATGGCGTCGATCCCTATCCTGTTAATGCCTGGCATATCCTCCACGAAATCTGCTTAACTTCAACATGAATTTCGTTCTCCATGGCCCGTGTATACACCTTTATATGTAGTGGGATTGTCGCAACTAACTAATGCTCGCCTGTCAGAACCCGGGAGGTCAGCCGGCTATACTGACCGCCTTCGAGTGACCAGAACCATGGACAACATCTTTATATTTTCTGTCTGGAATTTAGTTAACTGGTTAGTTATTCATTTTAATGCATGAACGAACGGCTAGCGTCACCAACAGGAGACACAATGACAGCATCCATACCAGCATTCGTAATCTTGCAGGCGATACATGGGCCCTCGATAATCATCTGGATCCTTGACCATATGACAGACGTCAATCAGCCAACTAAAATTGACAAATTTCGTGTCAGGCTGTATCTGTTGGAGTTCGCAGGAGCGTTGACTTTTAATGGTGATGAAACTCAATAGTGCACGCTCTTGCAACAACCAAACTTACGCAAATAGGCATAAGCCGCACGTGACGCCGATATACCGGGCCAAGGTATCTCGGAACTTTTGAAAGCTTCCGATATGGACGAAGACCTTCGCGAGCGGGCGATGCCCAGTTCTAAGGACAGGAAGACCCTGGTATAACTAAAGGATTCCATAGCAGGTTCTCACTCCTTTATATACGGAACATATCAGGAAGTCTTCAAAATGTCCTCCGAGAAGACGACTACGCCCAAGCCGGGTATGTCGCTCTATGCGAATTTGCTTGACACTCCTGAGAGCGCCTCCATCTCGCGCGCGCCGGTAGTCTTCAAGCAAGCTACAGACGCTCCCCAAGATGACCCTGCCATGAAAAAGCAGCAGATAAGTGCCGGTAGAGCTTATACCCTCTCTCTTCAAACAGTCTGTACCGACATGAATGGCTCACTTGTATCCCGAAAACCCTCTTTTGGTTTTTTCCTTTCTATATGAACTACAGCTTCTCTACGGTTTCAGCCCACAAAAAGACCACAGCTGCCTTCTCAGAGGCTAAAGGCGAAATCCGGCATCTCGAAGCCGCCAGTTATTACAAGCTCAGCAAGCCCCGCAACACCAGACCAGGGTGCTACGAGTGGTGCGGTAACCGCGGGCCGACCAACTGGGAAGTCGACGCTTGCAGATTGGACAGCCACGGCGGATGATGACGACGTTAATGGATACTATGGAGGAGAAAAGAGGCAACGCGGTGGTAGGAAGAAACGGAAAAAGAACTACGAGTCTGAGGTCATTCTACAGAACTGGGATGACATCTACGATCCAACGCGCCCCAACAGCTATGAGGCATACAAGCATAGCGATGAGAAGATACGAGAGGTCAGAGAGTGGAAGGATCGGCTGTACGCCCATCGCCTGGCACAGCAGTATAACAGTGATGAGGACAGTGATGAGGACCGGTTGAGGCCGCAAATGAACAGTACGTTATTTCTTTCTTTCTTTCTTTCTTTTTCTTTTTTGTCTCATCTTGAAGACGATGCCAACCATGCAATTTCTCTTGCAGGACAATTTGCTCCTCCTCCGTCTTTTGCGCCACCGCCGAACCTGAATGCGCCCCCGACAGAGTCTCCAGAACCAGAACGTACTTTTTCGGAAGCTGTCCCACAGCCTGCTGTAGAAATTCCTGATGATTCGACCGGTGAAGAGGCATACGCGCGACGATTACGGCTGAGTGCGAACATCAACCGGCCAGAACCATCCCCTCAGCCCTCGCAGCCATCACAGCTATCACAACCACCACCTACAGATGAGGCTCCCCCGTCGACAGCTCCAGCTAGCCAGAACGACAATACAACCACCATATCCCGCCCTCCTGTTCGATACGCATTACCTGCGGCACCGGGAGATCTTCCTGCTACCGAAGCTGAACTTGAAGCGACACTGGCGAATGAACAAGAAGACGCAAACAAGGAAGGAGATGAAGATGCCCCTCGCTCCCTCAGACCAGGCCAGAAGGGCTTCGCTGAGCGACTGCTAACTAAATATGGCTGGACAAAGGGCTCTGGTCTTGGAGCGAATGAGTCCGGCATAGTCAACCCGCTCCAGGTCAAAGTACAAAAACAAAAGAAGAAACCAGATTCAGAAGGACGCGGAGTTGCTCCACCGGGCGGCCCCAGGGGTAAAATCATTGGTGGTGGCAGAAAACAGGAAGAGCAAGGGAAGTTTGGCCCCATGTCTGACGTTGTTATCTTGCACGGAATGGTAGATGGACTGGACTTAGACGCTGAGCTGGAATCGGGGGAGTTAATGCAGGAGATAGGAGATGAGTGCGGCGAAAAGGTATGTCATCCTTATAGAGCTCTTCGACTTTTGGCTAGAGTGGGAATTGACAGATTGGCAGTACGGTCGTGTTGAGCGAGTTTACATTGATCGAAACAGCAAAGACAGGATTCCTGTCTTTATCAAATTTACTAATCAACTATCTGCTTTGCGGGTGAGTTTGGGAAACCATTGCTGGATGTGTAGACCTTGCTGACGGTTGGATTTAGGCGGTTAATGCACTCGAGGGCCGAATATTCAATGGTAATATAATAACAGCCCGCTTTTTCGATAGCGAGAGATTCGAAGAGGGAAAATATGATTAGCGCAATGTCAACAGTAAAAAGACTTCAGTCCTGCCTATGTATTTGTAGATAGAATTGCACCATCAAGCTACAATGGATCACACTACCTATCAAAAACATGTTCAATAGCTGCGTTTATTTATAGAACCTGCCACAGAGAGAGAGAGTTAATGTTAACTTGCACGTGATCTCCCCACTTCCCATTGGAACATCAGTCTTGGCCTTTTTTCTTTTTCACTTTATCGATCTTGGAGCAAAGAAGAAAGAAGATCATGAAGGAGAAGATCAAGAAGAGTGAAGAGGGAGAAGTGATTGTTTAGTTTGTGTCGTTTGTGTTACTGTATAAAAGGGAGCTTCTCTTTCTTGACATATCCTGGGTTTCTCCTTTTTGTCAACCTCTTGCCACTCTTGTCAGACCATACCTAATACCGGCTATCGAGCAAGCAACTTCCCCCATTCAGCCCAGGCAACATGTCTCTCTGTATAAACAGACTGACCGAAGAACGGTGAGTTCCGCTGAAGCGTATCTAGATAAGCTCTGTGCTGAGGACTGACCTTGCTTTTCCTCCGGCGGCGCAGTAAACAATGGCGGAGGGACCACCCATTCGGGTTCTTTGCGAAGCCATACCGAACACCCCAGGGCGCGCTCGACCTGAAACGATGGGAATGCGGAGTACCGGGGAAATCAAAGACGCTCTGGGATGGAGGCCTGTTCAAGCTTGATCTAATCTTCCCAGACGGTGAGTTTGTGGACTGATTTCTGTGGCTGTCAAGCAAGTCAAGCTAACCAAGATCTTTTTTCGACTCTGCGCAGAATACCCAACAAAACCACCAAAATGTATGTTTTACCAGACGGCAACCGAAGATATATGCATAGGATGTCTGACCATGAATACAGGCAAATTTGTTCCCCCGCTCTTCCACCCCAACGTCTACCCGTCCGGAACTGTATGCCTGTCCATATTGGCAGAGGACGACGGCTGGAAACCGGCGATTACGATCAAGCAGATCCTGCTTGGAATACAAGACCTTCTCGATGACCCAAACCCTGAATCTCCCGCGCAGGCTGAGGCTTACAACTTATTCAAAAAGGACCGTCCTGCCTACGAGAAGAAAGTACGGCAGGTTGTAAAGGAGCATCCTGCCGTCTAGAGACACGACACCTTGCGGATTGATTCGACGCTTCATCTAAATTTCTCTATATGGTTTCGCTCCTTCATGCTGCACGTTAGCACGGCGTTAATTCCCGTCCAGATCTACTTTTTTGTCCCCCTCTGTTCTTGTCCACTTTGGTCTATGCCACTAGGGGGGGGCCTCTCTATGTAGGAGACTTCGAAGTCTAGTTTATGAGTTTATGACAACGGCCTGATTTAGACTATCTCGCACTTTTGGACTCTGGTACTCTGTAGAAACCACCTCAGCGCTAAGCGGCGCCTGCGCGGCACCACCCTGGCTCTTCCTCGTCTGCACGCGATCAAGTTGACAAGGGGCGGAAAGCAAATTACCGCCTGTCTGACAGCTGATTGGTGCGGCACGAAGCTCAAGCGCCCAGCTCCGTCATCGGAGGACAGGGAGGCAGACGGACAGAAGAGGGCAGCGCGCGACGCAGCAGCTGGGGGCGGAAGCGACTCTCTACGCAGGCGCCTCCTAGATACATAGCTTATCCAAATAAGCTACCTGGCCGACTGACCAACCGGCAGCTAGTCTGGGTGCTTCGGCTCTTGCCCTTATCTTTTTTTTTCTCCCTTTTTCTTTTTTTTTTTGTTACTCCGGGTGAGTCAAAAACTTTGATTCCCACCCTATAAAATAATTTATTGCCCCTCGGGAGAAGAAGCACAAGTCAAGGAGAACAAAGCCGAAGAGACAGGCAAAAGAAGAGAAGACGAGAGAAAGACGAAGAGCAAGAGGCTTCAGAGATCAGGTCAATTGGACTCGCGATTTCTTGGATTGCAACAGTTGGTTATACTGTGATATCTTTACCTCCGCCGCAAAGATGTGTGGCATATTTGCCTGCCATTGGTATGACTCCCACCCCGGTCGACTTCGCCCGCAGTGTCTTTTCTTTCCATCTACTGCTTCAGGATGGGCAATCGAGGCCTATACGATGTATTTGAACTGTGTGCTTACTGATATTTGCTTGTAGTCACCCCGATGTGAAGCAGTTCAAGCCGACTGCGTTGCGCATGGCGAAAGCGTGAGTCATTATTCCGGCCTTTCTGTGCATTTCGAGAGAGAGCATATTTTATCCCCCGAAAGAGGAGAATGAAGACGATGGTAAAGGACATATCTCGCTAAGCCAAGATTCAACGGAACAGGTTGCGCCATCGAGGACCTGACTGGAGTGGAAACTTCGTTGCCAACAACACAAGTGAGTGACAGTAATTTATATAAAGAGGAAAAAGGGACCTGCTGACAGTCGTTAGTTCTTGCACACGAGCGATTGAGTATCGTCGGAGTCGGTATGTTGAAGTTCTGCTATGCTCTGTAGGCAGGAGTGGTTGCTGATGCTTATGCTGGTAGACTCTGGAGCTCAGCCCTTGGTCAATGATGATGAGACATTGGCGCTGGCAGTCAATGGTGAGATATACAACCACCGAATCATCAGAAAGGGCCTGAAGGTACCCTACAACTTCAAGACACACTCAGACTGCGAAGTAGTCATCCCATTAGTAAGTTCCTCTTCGATTCATATACAATAAGCGTGGATGCTTACTAGTTGACAGTATATGGAACATGGAGTTGATGCTCCCAAGTATCTTGATGGCATGTTCTCCTGGGTTCTCTTCGACAAGAAAGAGAACCGCGTGGTAGCTGCCAGAGACCCCATCGGTATCACAAGCTTCTACCAAGGGTGGTCTTCCAAGACACCGGGAGCAGTCTACTTTGCTTCCGAGCTCAAGTCGCTTCACCCTGTCTGTGACAAAATCATCTCATTCCCTCCAGGTCATGTCTATGACTCCAAGACGGACACAATGACCAGATACTTCCAGCCCAAGTGGTGGGACCCAACCAACGTCCCCTCGGCCCCAGTGGACTACAAATTGATCCGTGAAGGTCTTGAGAAGGCTGTGAGGAAACGCTTGATGGCAGAGGTCCCTTATGGAGTGCTTCTTTCCGGAGGACTTGACTCCAGTTTGGTTGCTTCGATCGCTCAGCGCGAGACGCTCAGGATGCAAGCTGCCCGGAAGGAATTGCTGCAGAATGGCAAGGCAAACGGCACCAGTCCAAATGGTACTGACTCCGGTCTTGTTGGAATCGATGACACCAACGAGATTTCCACTGTCAGCACCCTACCACAGCTCAACTCCTTCTCCATTGGCCTGCCTAATGCCCCCGACACCAAGGCCGCTATTGAAGTGGCAGAGTTCCTTGGAACTAAGCACCATGCTCTCACCTTCACCATAGAAGACGGCCTCAACGCCTTGTCTGATGTGATCTACCACCTCGAGTCATATGATGTGACCACCATCCGCGCCTCGACACCCATGTACCTTCTCAGCAGGAAGATCAAGGGCATGGGCGTCAAGATGGTGCTCAGCGGAGAGGGAAGTGATGAGATCTTCGGCGGATACCTGTACTTCCACGCCGCACCAGACAAGGCCGCCTTCCACACCGAAACCGTCCGCCGTGTCAAGAACTTACATTTGGCCGATTGTCTGCGTGCAAACAAGTCCACCTCTGCCTGGGGTGTAGAGGCTCGTGTGCCATTCTTAGACAAGCAGTTCCTCGAAGATGCCATGGGTATTGACCCTGCTGAGAAAATGATCAACAAGGAACGGATCGAGAAATATATTCTTCGCAAGGCCTTTGACACCACTGACGAGCCTGACACGAAGCCATATCTTCCGGAGAAGTACCTGTGGCGTCAGAAGGAGCAGTTCAGTGACGGTGTTGGGTATGGGTGGATCGATGCGCTCAAAGACAACGCCGAGCTGCATGTCACAGACGAGATGATGAAGAACCCCAAGCCTGAATGGGGAGACGACATTCCAGATTCCAAGGAGGCGTATGTCTAACCTGCTTTCCGTGCTCCCTCCCCCCTCTTTTTTTTTTTTTTTTTTTTTTTTTTTGCAATTGAGTAGATAAAAACTAACAACGTTGCAGATATTGGTACCGCATGATGTTCGACGAACACTTCCCACCTTACTGTGCCTCCACCGTCAGCAGATGGACTCCAACCTGGTCCAAACAGACTGACCCCAGTGGACGGTTCGTCTCATTTTCTCTACCCCTTCCAGCTTCCTATCTTATCTTCATGCTAATATCATTGCCCAGGGCCATCTCTACCCACGTTGCCAAGTACGAGCAGTAAGAAGGAGTCCTTTGGCCGGCTCTTTTCTCTTCTCTTCTCCTCCGGGGGTATAGTTATCCATCCTGTCTTCCTCTTCCTCTTCGTCCCTGACTACTTCTTTCTCTTTGTAGCTACTAAATGCGAGATCTCGGACCTAGCTAGTTAATAGACCATCGTTTTTCTTCCTTCTCCACGTCCTCTCGTCCCGACCCTTCTTCTTTTTATATCAAGTCCAGCCCGCGCATTTTATGAAAGGCACATCACGTGAAAGGGGTCAGCCAATAGGAAATCATCCTTTTCCACGCCCGTTTGAGGTTGCCCCGGCGGCCCTGCTCTCCACGTGACCCGTCGTCTTTTTTTCCCGTCTTTTTTTCTTTCTCGCTTTCCGTCTTTTTCCTTCTTCGTTCCATCCAACAACAACAACGCCAGCAACGCCAGCTTCACCAACCTCTCTCACCTTCATCAACGCCATCTTCAAGTCTCATCCAAGGACTTCCGTCTTCACCATGTCTGCCCCAGCTGCTTACAGTGACATTGCTAAGGCTGCCAATGATGTACGGCTTCCTCTTCCTTTGCGCGTTGCTTAAACGGCCGCCCCTCCCCAAACTTCCCCCCAACAACTTCGCTCTCCACATCACTCTCGGAGCATGAGAGACAGTACGCTAATCGCATATTCTACAGCTCCTGAACAAGGACTTCTACCACACCAGCCCAGGTATGCAGAGCTCTCTATCAATTGTTTTTGTTGTTGTGATGTCGTTTTCATTGCTGTCGCCGGTGATGTTGTCCTTTTAAGCTTAAGCGCTGACCAACTCAATTGCACCACAGCCAGCCTCGAGGTCAAGTCCAAGGCCCCCAATGGCGTTACCTTCAATGTGAAGGGAAAGTCTGCCCACGAGGGCTCCATTGCTGGATCCGTAAGTCTCGGATATTCGGATATTCGGATATTTTGTCTCGTCACAATTGCTAATCTTCGTCCTACATACAGCTTGAGGCCAAATACGTCGATGCTCCATCCGGTAAATAAATATACATCGATTTGATGAAGCTAGCTAGTAGCCAATTGAACTCGACGACTGACTGCTCCTAGGCCTCACTCTCACCCAGATGTGGACCACCGGAAACGCCCTCGACACCAAGCTCGAGCTCGACAACAACATCACCAAGGGCCTCAAGGCCGAGGTTCTCACACAGTACATCCCTTACTCCCAGTCCAAGGGTGCCAAGTTGAATCTCCACTTCAAGCAGCCAAACCTGCACACCCGTGCCTTCTTTGACCTCCTCAAGGGCCCAACTGCCAACTTTGACGCCGTCCTCGGCCACGAGGGCTTCCTCGTCGGTGCCGAGGGTGGTTATGACGTCCAGAAGGCCGCCATCACCAAGTACTCTGCTGCCGTCGCCTACTCTCTCCCAGAGTACTCTGCCGCCATCACCGCCTCCAACAACCTCTCTGTCTTCGCTGCCAGCTACTACCACCGTGTCAACGCCCAGGTCGAGGCTGGTGCCAAGGCCACCTGGGACTCCAAGTCCGGAAACACTGTTGGCCTCGAGGTTGCCAGCAAGTACAGACTTGACCCATCCTCCTTCGCCAAGGTATATACTTCTAACTTCAATTCTCCTGCCTCGAGACTATGCTTACCGTCACAACTATAGGCTAAGATCAACGACCGCGGTATTGCCGCCCTCGCCTACAACGTCCTCCTCCGCCCTGGTGTCACCCTCGGCCTCGGAGCTTCCTTCGATACCCAGAACCTTAACCAGGCCGCCCACAAAGTTGGCGCCAGCTTCACCTTCGAGGGTTAAATCAGTGCTACCCATTTTAGCACTACTTAACCTGTTAACCCATAACCTGCTAATAGGAACATACCGAATGCTTTGTCTTCTAGCGTTCCCCTGTACTATCTCAGAACTATGCGTTTCCTCTTGATATATTAAAGTTCTATAGCCAAATAAACTATTTGCCTTCACATCTTAGTACTATATACAGTTATGCTTGGCTCGTTTGTTTTATTACATATACCACTCACATCTTATTTGGCCTTGATTCACGTCTTTTTACGCAAATGACTTTGAGATGAATTCGACGTATTTATTACATGTTTGGTTAAGGTTTTCTCATGTCTAATACCATTTATATACATCCCCCGTCATCGTCTGCTCTGGTGGCATTATTGTACAAAGTCAACCCGTCATACTACTTCCGTTCTACTTGGTTCGAGATTCTTTCTGTCTCACGGACAGCTCCTGCAAACCAGGCTCTTTCATCTTCATCCTCCCAAGGCCCGCACTCAGCATGGCCACAGCCAGAATCCCCGATATGACCAAAAACCTCATCGTTATGCTTCCCTCATCATATCCACCTCCAAACGAGTGTCCTTCCGCGGCTTGTCTCTTCTGCTCTTCTATGCTCCTAGCCTGCCTCGCTCGCCGCCTCATATCCTCATGCGACTGAGTCCGCCGGTGAGATCTGGCATCAAAATGTGGAACATCAGAATGATGATACTCCGGATGCTCCTGCTGGTGCGGCCCAGCGTGGTGTTCATGCGACTGTCGCTGGGTTGTCCCGTACCCACCATTCGCATAAAAGCTGGGTGGAGGCCCCTTAAAAGTTCCCCGGCGCTTACTTAGTCCTGATGCAGGGCGAGAGCCAAACTGGGACCCCCCCGCCGATGTTGACGCAGATGAGAAGCTACCCGTTCCAGGCCGAGTGGTTGTACCCGAAGCAGAAGGAATACGAATGCTGTTCTCTCGGTCATATCGAGCGCGCTTCTTGGGATTAGCGAGGACATGGTAGGCCGAGGATATTGATGAGAATTTATCTGCTGCTCCCGGTTCCTTGTTTCTATCTGGATGATGGGCTAGGGAGAGAGCGTAGAACTTTCTGCTCACATCGCGCGAATAACGATGCCAGTTAGCGGAACGTTGCAAATGCCGCAAGACAGGGAGCCAATTGCGTACTTTTTGATCTCATCTGTCGTTGCAGTGACAGGCACACCGAGTATGTCATAGTATGTTTGAGCTGCAGCGCGGAAAGCCGTGGAGGAGAAGGCGCTGCAGCCGTAGTAAGGGAGTCGTGTTATCGGAGCGCGGAAGAGGAAAGCCGGGGAATGTCGCAGCCACGGGGTATGGGGACAAAACGGCATTCCTTCATGTCTCGTGCGTGCCTGCTCTCCAGCTGCTGCGGCCGCTGTCGTCTCAAACCTTGGGTCGTTCTATGTCCGTCGGCAGTCGATCTTCAGACGAGACGATTGGAACCTGACGTCGGAAAGGGCAAACTTAGCTGGTAAGATTAGTTAGTTCCATTAGTTAGTTCCATTAGTTAGGTAGTTAGCTTATCGGCGCCGATAAGATCACATGACCACGCTTTTTCGCCCGCAGTAACTAACGAGGGAGACAGCGAGGGAACGAGACACATACGCAGGAGAGTCTCTACCGGAAGAGCGCTGCTTGCTTTCTCTCTTCTGTTTGCATTGTACAGGCCTGGCTCTTTTTTGAATCCCAGCAGAGTCACATGCAGGGATTCCAAGAACGAGCTTTTTGTTGTTCGCTAAAATATTTTTTCCAGCAACGGTAACTCGAACTATACGAGAACCTGTATAAAGCCAGCCCACTTCCCGCCCAGAGGAGCAAAAACCCAACCATCCACCGACTTAAAAAACACACCGATTTGCTCCATAATGGCTGCTCAGGCTGCCCCGGAGCTCGCGAAGCTTGACTGTAAGTTATTGCTACTATTCTCCCTTATTGTGTCCTCCATCATGACTCTTGCAATGTGTGGGTAGCCATAGGGAATCTAACAGACAATCCCTTTTAGTAAACAAGAATACCGGCTCTGCCGAGGCCAACGCCATCTCAGCTGGTGGCTCAGAAAAAGAAGATGCTGAGAATGAAGGAGATTCCGACGATGACAGAGATGATGAGCAGGCGGGCGGCTCTGCCGAAGTAAATGGTTCGTTTTGACACACTCCCGCGCCTGCACGGACCCTGCGGGAAAGCCATAATGCTAAAAGCCGATATTCAAATGTAGCGGATAAGAAAAAGAAGAAGAAGAGGCCGAAGAAGAAGAAGAAGACAGCCAAGGTTCAATCGAGTCCTCCTCGCATACCCTTGACCACTCTCTTCCCCAACAACAACTTCCCGGAAGGAGAAATCGTGGAGTATCTGAACGAAAATTCCTACCGTACCACAAACGAGGAGAAGCGACACCTTGATCGTATGAACAATGATTTCCTCACTGAATACCGCCAGGCTGCCGAGATCCACCGCCAGGTCCGTCAGTATGCCCAAAAGGAGCTGATCAAGCCTGGTGCCACCCTTACCGATATCGCGGAGGGTATCGAGGACGGAGTCCGCCACCTGACCGGCCACATGGGTTTGGAAGAGGGAGACAGCTTGGTTGCCGGAATGGGCTTCCCTACTGGATTGAACATCAACCACTGTGCTGCTCATTATTCTCCCAATGCCGGAAACAAGGTCGTTCTTCAACACGGTGATGTCATGAAGGTGGATTTTGGCGTCCACATCAATGGCAGAATCGTCGACAGCGCCTTCACCGTTGCATTTGATCCTGTTTTTGACCCTCTGCTTACCGCCGTCAAGGAGGCAACCAACACCGGAATCAAAGTATGTTTTATGTTGACCCCCAACATATGCTGACTGAATCCTTGGCTAACAATGTAATTCCATTTAGGAAGCTGGTATCGATGTCCGCATGAGTGATATTGGTGCAGCGATCCAGGAAACGATGGAGAGTTACGAGCTCGAGCTCAATGGAACATCCTATCCTATCAAGGCAATTCGTAACCTGAATGGCCACACGATCGGCCAGTATGAAATTCACGGTGGAGTCAACGGCAAGAGTGTCCCGATTGTCAAGGGTGGTGACCAGACCAAGATGGAAGAGGGTGAAACCTATGCTATCGAAACCTTTGGCAGTACCGGAAAGGGATATGTCAGAGATGATGTAAGTGGCTCCTCACACTATTTAATTATCAGTTCGCAATTTGATATGTTCAATATGCTAACCGCGTACACACGAACAGATGGAAACATCTCACTATGCTAAAGTTCCAAATGCTCCAAGCGTACCTCTTCGACTGTCTTCTGCAAAGAACTTGTATAGTCTTATTAACAAGAACTTCGGCACTCTACCTTTCTGCCGTCGATACCTCGATCGTCTCGGACAGGAAAAGTACCTTCTTGGGGTAGGTAGCATTCTCCCAAAACATCCACTTACACCTACTAACGTTCATATATAGTTGAACAACTTAGTCTCCTCTGGACTTGTCGATGCATACCCTCCACTCTGTGATGTGAAGGGATCTTATACCGCCCAGTTCGAGCATGTAAGTCTTATTCCAGCCAGTGTACCTGCCAAATTTCCATATTCTCTTCTTACTAACCAAATTAACAGACTATCTTGCTCCGACCAAATGTCAAAGAAGTCATTAGTCGTGGTGACGATTACTAGACTTATATTGACTTACGGCCTCTCTTTTATGTCGAATGCACCACGATACTCAACGGGGGATGAGTTATGCTATAACCATGCATGATTTTGGCGAGGGCCTGTATGTTTTGTTTCTATTTGGCCTTATTCTTACGCAACTGCAATGGTAATGCTTGGGAATGGTAGTCCGGCGGCACTCGCAACTCATTAAAAAAAAATTTAGCGCTCATTTCACTGTATATTTATTTCACAGCCAATCCTCATCCCAGACCACACAACCTTCCAGTAACAAGTAATAGTACATATATACAGCATGCATAAATGTATATAAAGGAAGGATAAAGTAAGTTGAATTAGGGCTTCAAGTCCAAGCCTCCAAATGTTATGAAAGAAGACATGCTGCACCTTGCTCAGAACGAGGAGGGAAAGTTGGCATGTCCCGCTTTTGCGCCTATATAAGGATGCTTCCAAGAGAAGATAAACTGAAAACTCCCTACAAACCAAGTGCGCCGACTCCAAGCCGTTCTCTAATTAATACAGACGCCCTCCTGTCCGTCGAGGTCCCCGTGCCGTGTTCAAGACCAGTTTGAGCTAGTATTGGTTTGTCTGCGCCTCCGTGATGATGGTTGAAGGAGGGACGGTGTTCGTGTTGTAGTAGGGGTCCTGATTTCCTCCTTTTGCGGTGAGCCGGGAAGCAGTTGTTGTGATAACCTATGATTCAGCCGCGGTGTCTTGCCCGGTAATCCTGTACTGCCGTTGCCCGACAAACCTGGATGAATATTTGGCGGCCTGCCACCATCCCGGCTCCCAGGACGGAGGTTTAGAGAACTATCGAGTCCGTTCTGACGGCGAGAAGACTCTCGACCTTCGTAATATGGCTTTTGGGAAATTGGTCTAGTCACCTGAGGTGAAGCTGGCATGGAGTGGCTGGATATTAGGCTAGGTGGAGCAGCTGTAGAGGTGCTTCTTCGTCTTTGCCTTCGTTTTGAGCCGTTCAAGCTTGCATTATCGCTATCTTCGCTGTTCTTTACCAGTTGACCCGCGAGCTCTCTTACAAGGACACGAGAGTCTTTCTGCAATTCTCGTATAGCATCAAGTAAACCGTAGCGACGAAGCAGACCGCATTGTTCTTGGCTGGAATCGCATATCGTAGATAGGATTCGCAGTAAGTTCACTCTAACGGATGGCTTAGTATGCTGTAATTTTTGCCCAATGCGTTCAAACATATCGGGCCTGGCAAAGGTAGCTGCAATCGCGGGACTTAGCCGAAGCAACTTTTGCAAAGGCTCAAGGAGGTTTTCAAAGGCATTGGCTTTTGATATTGTCATGCATCGGATAATGGCTATGGTGAACGAAGAGTCTCCATGTTGGGTATCGAGGAGGTACTCTTCAACCTTGGCGGTTTCTTCTTGGAGCCTGACAAAACTTGTTAGTAAAAAAGGGGCAATTCTGCAATCCGGATAGTAGCAGGAGCGCTCACCAAGTAAAAATGGCATCCAGAGTTGTGACCTGCCAGTATGGATCCGAGAGCAAGGAAATATAAAATGTCAACCCCTTATTGCGCCAAAGTTCACGGCGTCCAACCTTGCCGGAATGCGCCATGTCACAGAGAATAGGAAGCGCAAACTCTTTCAACGGTCGTTCTGTTTTAACAATTTTTTGTAGTAAAGGTATTATGCCGTTCAAAGCAGCGTCCTCTTGCCTCGACTTGCTTAGACGGCACATATTATAAATAGTATTTAGTATCTGATTTGATACTTCGCGGAAATGAGGTTTTTTCATAGTTGATCGGAGGAGTTCAGTTAGGACGTCAATGGCATTTGAGTTTTGGAGAGAGTCGAGTGTTGTAGACAGCATGGAGAGATTTTTAATAAATTTAAGCATCGTTATCTGGGGACTGGGTGACATTCTCTTCAGTTCTTTCAATACACCTAGGAGAGCGTCAGAGCCTGCCAGATATACAATGTATTCACTTGAGGTAATGAGTTGTACTTACGATGCAATACAGTTCGCTCTGCCACCATCTCTTTAACGTGGCTTTCGGCTTGTGAGAATATGAAGAAGATGTTAGAAATGCGAGCCTCGCAGACCTCTGCCATTTCACCCTCTTCCTCATCGAGTACTCTGCTCAAGACGAGAGACAAGGGATCCAGGACCGAGTTTCGAGACAGTATCCGACAGAAGTCATTCTTTGGAGTTGATCCCTATACAATTCAATTAGTCACTAATAAGCCCCTTCAAATTAATAGTTTAAATCCCAATACGTACCTGTAACTCAAACACACTCCATATACCATTGACGCCGATGAGCACAAGCTCTCTTTCATCCTCATAATCATCCTCAAGAAATTCGACAAGGACATTCAGTCCACCAGCACTGACGAACATTTGCAATGTCAGAGTTGATGTCTGGTACATTTGCTGGACAAATGCCGCGGCCTCAAGACGGATTTCCCTTGGGTATTTCTTTGATGCAAACTTGTTGATAATCGGAATGCCACCAACGAAACACAGGTTTTCCTGAATCTCGTAATCATTGTAGATGATCTATTACCAATCACATTAGTAACACATCAATAGAGGGTGGGAAAGGCGTAGTATAACGTACAGCATTGACGATTTTCAATAAGTTGGAAATTACATCCCGGGGCCTGCAGGTGTCTAAAATTTCTAGAATAGGAAGCATTCCGTGAGCACTCATGATGACAGACTTGGTCTCCGGCATATCTGAAAATATAGTCATCTAAAAAGAAGTTTTAGTGAGCATATTGATGTAAAAATCCAGCAGGCAGACATGACATACCAATTGCTCTGAGATATCCACTAGAACTTCATCGTCCTGTGAAGTTTTCAAAGAGCTAACAAGTCCCTCCACCTGGTTGCGTAGCCTTGCATATTTATCTCGTGCAATGTTAGCTTCCAAGTCGAGTTCGTCTAGGCCTTCCTCTAGCTGAGCAAACGGATCATCCTCATCATCAATGTCTCCCAGCCACGAGTTTGTTGATAGTTTCGAATTGAGCATCAAGATGCTGCGATCTGAACCCTCCTCACTCTCCAGTTTGACAAGGGTATTTTCATTGTCACCCAGAATATCAGAGAAGTCCTCGTCTGCCTCATCCTCGGCATACATTTCTATCTCAATAGCTGATCGAGACCGAGCAAATTCTGACCTCTTCCTCCGATGTATGCTTGGTTTTACGGGGGTATTTTCATCACCCGAGAAGATCTCTTGGCCCATTACGGGTTGTGCATGAGCTGCACTTTCATCTTGTCCGATGCCCTGGAAATCATTAGGTTAGCGTTAATTGTTGATTTTTAAAAAGAGGACAACCAATTAGTTCTTACCGGCATGGCAGATAATTTACTTTCCAGCACTTCATCATTTGCCTCGATGAGATCTGAATAATCCTCAACGGAGCTCTCTTCGTAGAAATTTGCTGGTCGTTGACGAATTGGTTTCGCTGCTCCTGAAGTCGATGATATAATCGGGCCTCTCCTAAAGGCAGAAACCGGGTATTGTCTATGTCTTCTGCGCGGGCTTCTTGGTGGCATAACTTCGTCATCAAAAGACCTTCGAGAACGTGGCCGAATAGTCTGCAAGGGGTCGGGTTCGTCATTATTCATGGCATCGTTAATCTGGCCGTCATGGTCTATACTGGAGTTATCTGTCTGGCAGAGCTCTGTTATGCCTTCAAGAGATGCAAAGGCTTTCAATTTTTCAGGAGATAGCATTCCGTCGAAATTATCTTGTGGTTTGAGGTGTGGTAGGTGAAGCGCACCGGGAGAGATGGCGGAGGCAAAGTCATCGTCCCAGTTATCATCGTTGGTGTTATCCGGGGAGCGATACTTTTCTGCAGCATTCATGTTTAATAGAGACAAGGTGTCTCGGTTTGGTATATTTAGAGGGTTGGGCTCCTTTTGTGTTGAGATAGGGCTGCTCCCTATTCCTGGCTGCTGGTGCTGAGAGGGCTTGCGGATGGCATTTGAATTAGGGGACCGAAGTGCTTCGTTCCACTCCTGAACACTCCTGACTGCCTCTTCGTACTCTGTTGATTTCTTAGGAACGACGGAGTCACATCGACGAACATTCACTATCCATGGGTGTTTGAGCAGTTTCCTGGCAGAGACCCGTAGATTCGGGTCCTTCTGAAAGCACTGCATTAGGAAGTCCCTTACGGCCTAGTTTATGTTATTAGTAGCTATCCTCTTAGTAGAGCACCACGAATGAAAACTCACAGGAGAAGCGCCTTGGGGTAGCGGGGGGTGGTCGTCATTGACGATGCGGAATAAGGCCTGCATGGGCTGGAATTTATAGTACGGCGGCTTCCCTTCAAGCAGTTCTATAACGGTTGAGCCTAAACTCCATATATCCGAAGCTGTTGTAGCACCGGATAGTTCAATAACCTCCGGAGCCATCCAGTACGGTGTTCCAACGACGCTGGATTCATGAAGCCCCGTAGTTCGGCTGGCGACACCAAAATCCGCAAGCTTCACTAGGCCTTGCTTTGTGGTCAGGATGTTTGCGCCCTTTATGTCCCTGTGTATGACACCTTGTTCGTGCAGGTATAGCAATCCGTGGAGGACCTGAGACATATACAGTCCAACCAAGTTCTCAGGGAACCGGCCAAAGTTCTTGGAGATTGAATGCAGCGAGCCGTTTTCGCAGTACCTAGCAGACGTGTTAGATCTACATTCTGAGACAGGCAGACAGAACTGGTAGAGACAAGAAAGGTGCCATACTCTAATATGATGTTTAGGGTTTCGGCAGACTTTACAAAACCATGGTACTTGACGATATTTGGATGCTATGGCGGGTAAGCATATTAGTACCGTGGATTTGATGTCGGGTTCCTGATCCAAGGGGGAGGGGGATTCTCGAGCCGGCCCGCAACTTACATCTAGATTCTTCAGCAGGTCTATTTCTTGCTGCAGAGAGAAAAGGTATTAGATCCAAACCGAACTATGTGTAGAGAGATATTGCGTGTTGTTTGTCGATGGGCCACTTACCATGATAACCCGCAGCTCACTCTTTGGCAGATCCGCCAGCCGTATCTGCTTGACGGCAACGGTCTCGCCGGTGCCCCAATTCAGAGCTCTGTAGACAGATCCGAAGGCTCCTTTGCCCAGACAGTCCCCTAATTGCTATTGTAGGCACATTAGCCATTCCATCCATTCAACTGTTTGCAATCAATCAAGCAACAACACCCTCCCCTCCTCTCTCTCTCTCTCTTTCTCCGTCCCTCGCGGCAAAGATAAATAAGGACATACAAAGTCAGTGAGTTCCGCCACGTCTTTGGCCGAGGACTTGATCTGCCGGTCTCTGTCTCTGTCCCGGTCCCTCTCCCTCTCCCTCTCCCGGTCCTTCTTGGGCGGGCTGGAGTCAGCTCTCGACATCCTCCTGGTAGGGGTATTTGAGGTGCGGGTGGCGCTGGCGTCTCCATTATCCTGTTGCTCGCGCTCGCGGGGTCGGGACACCACCATCGTTCGGCCGGTGCGTGCAGTGCGTGTCTGCGTGTCTGCGTCTGTTTGCTGGCGGGAGAGCAGCCGTGCTGTGCCTGCGTCTGCTCGCGGGGAGGCAGCGGACTTGCGGTGTATAGGGAGAAGAAGGGGATGTTTGTAGTAGTGGCGACGGCTGTGGTCTGGTCATGTCAGTCGGGGACGCGGACGGCGAGCCTGCGGGAGTTACAGCATTCGATGGTGGAGTCGATGAGCCCGTCGATGTCTCTGTCGCTGCGTCTCTCTCTCTCTCTCTCTCTCTTTCTCTGTGCGCTTCCGTCTGCGTTGTCTGTGTCTGTGCCTGTGCCTGTGGGCTGCGGCTGCGGCTGCGTCTGCGTCTGCGGGACGGCGTTGGCGTTGGCGATGATACGAAAGCGGTGCAGGGAGCAGCAGCAGAAGCGAGCAGGGGGGCCGGCCTTATAGGTAGTTAGGGAGCTGTCAGTCTGTCTGTCAGTTCAGCTCAGCTCAGCAAACAGGGAGCGTCCTCGCGGCCTGCAGCGATGTTTTTCTCCAGCATGCGAGTGCTCTCTTCTTTTGCTTTTGCTTTTGCTTTTGCTTTTGTTTTTCCTTTTGGCCCTCGTTTCGTTGCGTCTCTGGAGGAAGAAGAAATTTAAGGGTGAGCGATGACGCACTTTTGGGGGGGGGGGGGCTCTTGAGGCGCTTCTATCGGGGCGGTTGCTTATCAGACGGAGGGAGGGAGGAGAGGAAGAGAGAGGAAGAGAGAGGAAGAGAGAGGCCGCTACAGCTCGCTACATCGTGAGTCTACAGCACAGGCAGAGAGAGAGTCTACTACGCTAGAGGGCGCATCCCCTGGTCGTCGTCTCGCTGCTGTACGACCTCGGGTAAATGCTATAGAGAGAAAAAGTCTGGGGAAAAAGGGGGGAGGGTCAGGCTGTCTGTAGATCTATAGAAACCGGATTGCCTGTGGGATTATCCCAAAGTCTAGTACAGAGGAGTTGTATGTATGTGCATGAATTAGTATTATACAGAGGCGGCGGTGCGAGCCACAGCGGTGTCTGCTGCTGCTGCTTCGTCTTCGGCAGCGGCTGTCTGGCGGAGCAGACGCAAGACATCAGATACAAGATAGAGACTGCCGGCAATGACGATAGGGTTGTCGGCGGCGGTGAGGTGTGCCCACTGCAGTGCCTTGGAGATGTCGTGTCCAAACTGAGTGGTTGTGCCATGGCTGCTGGTGCTGGTGATAGACCTGGCCGTTGCGAGCAGTTCGGCGGTGGACACACTCCTGACCCAGGGCATGCCGTCCACAGGGCCAAACTGAACGGCTGCCACGTTGTCCCCCGGCCTGAGCAAGCTGCCAAACAGCTCTGGTAGGTCCTTACCCTGAGACGCGGCGATCACCCAGGTGATGTTTGCCTCCGGGCGGCGCAGGGTCTGGTCCACGTAGGAGGCCAGCACTTTGGCCGACTGCGGGTTGTGCGCACCGTCCAGCAGCACAGGAGAGTCGCGGCGAGGTATGAGGGGCCACAGATCGACGAGCTGCAGCCTGCCGGCGCGCGGGTTGAGAGGAAGAAACGGCAGCAGATCGGTGGGCTTCAGGCCTGTCCGCAGCCGCGGCAGAGCATGTTCCAAGGCAGCAACCGCGCACGAAATGTTCGACCGTTGGTGTGGCTGGGCCGCCAGGTCGTGGAATCGCTGCCGGAGCTGCGGGTAGGCAGACACGATGCTGTCCGGCTCGACAAAGGTGGCCGTCGTGTTGGCCCTGCTGGCGTGGTGCCTGATCACGCTCTTGACCTGCTCCTCGTTGGTCCCGTCAACGACACACGGCACCCCAGGCTTCATGATCCCGGCCTTCTCAGCGGCAATCTCAGCCAGCGTGCTGCCCAGGATGGCCTGGTGGTCGAGCCCGATGTTCGCTATCACCGAGACGAGCACGCTCTCGCTCGTCAGTATGTTCGTAGAGTCCAGCCGGCCGCCCATCCCGACCTCGACAACGCCCACGTCGACGTCTTCCTGCCGAAAGATCTCAAAGGCCGTCGCCGTCAGCAGCTCGAACTCCGTGGCGCCGACTCCCAGGCTGGCGTCCCGCCGCTTGACCTGCTCCTCGACATGGCGGAAGAGCGACTCCTGCACCGCGCGCTCGTTGATGGTGATGCAGTCCCAGCGGTCGACCAGGTGCGGCGACGTGAACGAGCCGCAGCGAAGCCCGCTGGCCGTCAGCAGCGACGACAGGTAGCCAGCTATCGATCCTTTGCCGTTGGTGCCGGCGACGTGGATGGCCTTCCAGGCGAGCGAGCTGGCCGGCACCAGGCGGGATATGCGGGCAAGGCCAAGGTCAATCATTCAGCCAATGCCCATGCTAGAGCCTCTTTTTCTCGCTCTTCTTGCGTGTGTCGTCGGTCGTCTCTCGTCTCTCGTCTCTCGTCGGCCAGATCGGTCGTTAAACTGCGAATCCCATGTGTTTCTTCTGTCTTTTTTTGCTGTCGTTTCTGTTCTTTTCGTGTCGTTTTTTCGGATGTTTTTTTTTTCTTCCCTTTTCGGATGAGGCTCTTGGTCACGTGAAGTGTTATTCGGCCTCGAATT
The DNA here is from genome assembly GCA_018357685.1 of Trichophyton schoenleinii. Classification (NCBI taxonomy): domain Eukaryota; kingdom Fungi; phylum Ascomycota; class Eurotiomycetes; order Onygenales; family Arthrodermataceae; genus Trichophyton; species Trichophyton schoenleinii. The sequence goes on from WOFF01000001.1 coordinate 2,251,372, forward strand.
TTCAACTTCAAAAAAGCGACGTCGAAGAAGAAGAAGACGAGAAGACGAGAAGACGAAGCGATATCAAGAGAAGAAGAAGAAGAAGACAGAGACAGTGGTCGTGCAGTTGCTTACACTCGTTGCAGCCGTCTTGCCCGGCCTCGACGGTCTCTGCGCCTCCGCAGCGTTTCAGGGTCCCGCTCGCCCACCCCGGCCAGGCGGCCGCATCGTCTTTCTATTCTTCAGCTTCGACTGCATATAATAATACTAATACGGAGCAGTTCGTGATATCGAAACTACTCCAAGCGTTCCTCTGCTGCTGCCGCTGCTGGACTCCGTGTTTTGCCTTCGACTAGTCTCGCGTGGCTATTATTGGCTGTGGCTGAGATTCTTCGTTGTCTCGCGCGTTTCATCCTCGTAATCGATCGATCGACAAAAACCACCGCCAGTTCAGCTTCACTCGCCCCCAGCCTCGACCCTCCTCGACCTGGTCTCAGTCATAATTCAACTCGTCTGCTGCCCTGCATCTCGAGATTCACCTTCGTTTTCTCCTGTTCTGCCCCTGTTATCCCCTCCCATAATCACAATACTCGCCGTTGCTGTGCAATCATGGGTATCCCGTAAGTTGTTTACCACAAGCCATCGAGCACAAAACATAACAGTTCACAGTTCCCCCCCCCCCGAAGGACCGCGTCTAGATATACTAACCTTCGGGCCGACAGACTTGACTACACCTACACTCCTCCAGCATCTCGCTCGCGTCCTAGTGCCGGGTCGGGTGTTCGCGTCTCTGCAGAGGCCGGTTCTAAACCGCCAGCCGACCCAACAGCAGCTGCTCGCTCCTCGATTCGACGCAGCCCGCACCCGCACCCGCAGTCCAGCAGAAGACTCAGCAGGTTGCAGACTGGTCGCCGCACTGCTACAGTCCGCGACCTGAGGGACCGGCATCTGATCTTCGACCCTGTCACCCGGACTATAGACCGAGATCGCAGCAGTGACCGGGAGCTGCCACTCCCTCGCATCGCCAGAAACCCGGTGGTGGACCATACCACGGGCAGCCCAGACAGCGCAGAGGCTCCGGCAGGCCTCAGTCGTCGCGAGATAGGCCGTCGGCTACTACGTGACAGCGTCAACTATGCTTCTCCCGGCCGACGCATGAGGATCCCCAGGGACCTGCATGGTCAGGACATACTCCCTCTGGCGGCCCCCAACTCTCTTCGAAACCGCCCGTCATATTCGCCTCGGTTTGCACCAGCTCATCCCGAAGACGCCAGTCTTACTAACATCGCAGAGGCCGAGGACTCCTCTACCACGGAGGGGACCATGGACGCCAGTATGCCTCTTCTGCGTCGCGTGGGACACCGCTCTGTAGCCACTGCGCGGAACTCACCTTCAGCCATATCTGCTCCCTCCTTTTCCCAGGCCGAATCTGTCATGTCTGCAGACGACGAAGTGCCCGATGTGTCCGACACTTGGGCTAGGCTGCTCAACACCATCCCTCTGGACAACAATCTCCCCAGCGCAGACTCCTCTTTTACCTCCGCTACTGCGTCTGCCTCCGCTTCTGGCTCTGGTGGTTCTCGGTCGTCTACCACAGCACCTACCTCTCTCACTCCTAGTTCGTCTTTCGGCTCCTCCGTCTCTGCACGAATGCATATAATGTTTGACCCGTTCCCTTCCTTCCCTGCAAACTGCGACTATATCTCTTCCTCCGAGAACTCGGACACAGAGGCAGAAGAACACGAGCTAGAACGGGCTCAGGGCTACAGGCGGCGAAGTCAGCCTCGAAGTCAATCTCGGTCTCAATCGCAGACGCCAACGCAGACACAGAACCCTGCACAACCCCAGTCCGAGAGCAACACACCCACCGATAGTTCTGCACCCACAGCTTCTTCCTTCACACTCGAGAATGAAGCAGCGGGGCTACAACTACTCCACGACACCCTCAACCTTCTGAGCAGGCGGGATGACATCCCCGACGAATGGTGGGCGACCGCCGGCCTGACACGCATCATCAATCGCGAGCTGAACCGTGAATTAAGCCGCGAGCAAAACGCTGAGTGACCGCGTGTTCTCTCTTCTTGTTGGAAGAGCTGGCCTCTTCCACTTGTCACCGCGACTTTCACGCATTACGACTCTTTTCCTCTTCTTAGATATGATGGCCATATTATATATTACTGTATAGCCATACCTTGTCTTTCAATTTTTTTTTTCCAACCTACAACAAAATGGCGCCGTATTTTACATTGGTTTCAGGGAGGCGATGTCAGATTTATTGTCAGTTTACTCTTTACAGCCGCGTCTCTACATTAATATCAGTCACATTGAGCCCGCGACCTGCCACGAGAAAGGATGAAAGGGCGGGAAGAAGCACGGAGTTTTGTCCGTCCCGCGGCGCTGGTTAAGCTTAAATCCTGCTTTCTATGAGGCTCCACTTCCGCATATCCATTAGATATTAAAATTCCCACGAACAACCAGACTACGACCAAGTTTAAGACGATTATTGATTAGAAAAGCCTGATTAGACCCTTGTCTTGTACGTAATATCTCCGGCATGTTTTAAGTAGTATCCAGATCGTACGCATCTTGGTTCTTGTTCCTCTACAGAGGAGAGTAAGCGCCTGCTCTGCACTTTTCATAGTACAGCCATAGTTCCCAGCCCGAACTATTATTCCGTTGCCTCGAGAAATAAAGACGGATATATCGTCTAATAGTCATTATATCAGAAGACGAGAGCAGAGGCAACCGCCTGTTCCTCTCTGGACTACAGATGTAGACTTGATCTTCGACAATCCTGCTCAGACAGAAGCCAAGTTGACAAGGCAGGGAGCATAGTTACCTGATATCCTGGAGCGGTTCTCTGCCTCGGTGGCCCCACGAAGACATCCTATCTTGATCTATTCTCACCTTGCCTGCCTTGATCTTGTTGTCTTGCCTTGTTCTTGATAGACGGTGGGACTGACTTGCATTGCAGCCTGGAACAAGCCAGCTGCTTACGTAACCACGTCGGGCATCCAGCCAAGCATCCACGCCAACGCCAGGGACGACATTAACCAGGAGTTACTACGATTATATCGACATCCCGTCACTGCTGGCGGCCGACAGAGTGCTCTGGGTTAACCAAGTGTATATCTCCACGTAACCAGCGGATAGTCCGAAAACCATGGACGACCAGGTCGAGCGTCTGGCCCAGAAAGTATGGGGTATGCGGCCGACTCCCTTCGCATATAACTATCAATCTGACTACTGGTAGGCTGCTTTTTAGCTCACACACGGGTATTCTTGACGTAGGGGCCTTCCAATCGACGGAGCCGACAGCGCGCTACATGGTGGGCATCAGCGGCATCCCCGGCTCGGGCAAGACCTCGCTGGCAACCGCCGTCGTCCACCGGCTCAACGCCATGAGCCCGTCTCCCGTGGCCGCCTGCATCGCCATGGACGGCTACCACCTCACACGAGCCCAGCTGTCCGCCATGCCCGACCCGGTGCTCGCCTTTGCCCGCCGCGGGGCAGCGTTCACCTTCGATCCCACCAACCTGATAGCGCTGATCAACTCGCTCCGCAACCCGCTGACCACGAGCTCTCCGACGCTCTACGCGCCCAGCTTCGACCACGCCGTCAAGGACCCCGTCGAGAACGACATCCCCATCCCTCCGTCGGCGCGGATACTGCTGTTTGAGGGCAACTACCTAGCTCTCGACAAGAAGCCGTGGAGTGAGGCGGCCGCGCTGCTGGACGAGCTGTGGTTCGTGGAGGTGGACTTTGAGGTTGCCCGGCAGCGGCTGGTCAAGCGACATGTTCGTGCCGGCATTGCAAAGGACGAGGAGGAGGCCGACAAGAGGGCGCGAGAGAACGACCTGGTCAACGGACGAGAGATTGTAGATAACCGTCTGCCCGTGGCCGAGATTATAACCAGCAGGGAGGACGCGCGGTGGAAGGCCGCTTAGCCAGTTACGTAGTCAAGCAGCCAGTTAGCTGCAGTCAGTCAGTTCAGGTAGCAGGTAGTACAACGCATGTGCTTTCAGTCCATTTCTCCCCTTCCCGGCGACGTCTAGACATGTCCCTTTGCTGCCCCTTTGCTGCCTTGAGCCAACCAGCGCCAGCGCCCTGCTCGGCAGCGGGTAAATGTTCCATGGTCCAGCCCTCGGCGGGTGGCGAGAGTAACGTGAGGTTTGAGATGATGTCCTTGTCCTTGGACGGCGCGGGCTTGGCAGGGCCGTCGTTCCCTTTTTTTTCTTCTTCCAGTCCTTTTCTTCTTCTTCTTCTTCGTCTTCTTCTTCCTCTTCCTTCTTCAGCCACAGCCGGTCTTCTTGCCTTGCTCTCCTTTCACTCTGCCGTCACCAACGTCGCTCGCTCGTTACACGCAGTAGCCAGATCTACCACGCTCATTAACACCGTTAAACCGTCTGTCGCTTCAGTCTCACGCTCGACGCACCCGCTGTTCTCCTTTTTTTTTTTTTTTTTTCCCGCCCTTGCCCATATCTGCTCCTTTTTTCTTCGACGTCATGTTGGCCAAATCCGCCCTTGTTTTCCTCTTCCTCGCTCTCTGCGGCGTGGTCGCCGCCTTGCCTCCTGCTTGTCTGCTCGAGGCAGTCAGGTATGTAGTTCCCCTGCCCAGTGTGGATTGATTGGTGAGGTGGTCGAAATGCTGGTGCTGGGCTAACAGGGCCGTTCAACAGCGCCGAGGGACATCCCGGTGACTTCGAGACCCTCTGCGGTTCTGGCAGCGAGGGCGTCCAGAAGGAAATTGTCAAGCAATGCGGGCAGGACTCTAAGGAAGCCCTGGGATCCTACAAGGAGTCGTGCGGTGAAGCCGGATTCAAGATCAGTATGTGCATTCCCCGACGTCATACCACAACGCTCCGAAGAGAACTAACAAGAAGAAACCATCTCCAGCTCTCATTCATGCCAACACTACTTCTTCATCTTCGCCATCTCGAACTTCCTCCATCTCCGGCTCCGGCTCCATGACCAGCTCCGTGGTTTCTCCCACCTCTGGCTCCGGCTCCCGCCCCAGTTCTGGCTCTGGCTCCCACCCCAGCTCTGGCTCTGGCTCCAGGCCCGGCTCCGGCACGGGATCGCTTCCCACCAGCACCTCGCCCCCCTACACCGAGTCCAACGTCGGCTCCCTCCAGAAGGCCGACTCGGTGTTCATTGCTCTTATTTTTGCCATTGTCGGAGCCCTTGCCATGTAGAGCGCTGTCGTTCAAGTCTTGCTGCCCAGCCAATAATACTTCTTGCATCGCATCTTGTATCTGCCCTTTCCGTATTGCTTCCACTATCCACTATGCAGCGGCACATATAACATAGTGTACAGTAACAAATTAGAAGCATTGTGACGTGCGCCGTGTGCGTGTTTCTTTTTGTGCATTTCTCATTCCTTGCTGTATAATCTTTGTCTCTTATTACTGCGTCTTATCGAATCCACTCCGATCGACCTCTATCTGCTTTTCTTTTCCCCTCTTAAATCTATATATATATAGCTTAAAATTATCTAAAACAACGTCAATCATTAATAATAATAATAGTAATAATAATAACCGAATCAATTAATAATTAATTGCAAAAAATAAAAATAAAAATAAAAATAAAAAAAGCGCGTTTGATATCATCACGTGACTACGTCATCTCCATTTTTCTGCCTCTCCTCACCGCGTCCCAAAAGAAGAAAGACGCGTCGCTTTCTATAAATTGGAATTTTCTCGCGCCGCGAAAAGTTGAAATCGCGAACTCTTCTTCGACTGCAAACTCCAGCAGCAACGCCAGAGAAGAAGAAGAAGAAGAAGAAGACCAGCATTAGCATTGCCAGCCTCAAACAGCCGTCCTGTCCGTCTCTGCTCGTCGTCTGCTGGCTCAGAGAAGGCAGTCCCTAGCATCGTCGACCCGGAACACGCAGTCTTCACGCCCTGTTCTGTTCCAACTCTTCCCCCCGCCGCCGGCATAGACCCTAGAGCACCGCCTGCAAGATGTTCGTCTACAAGAGAGGTACAGCTCCCCAGATCCTTGCAGGGCCGTTGGCTGCAGATATGTGCTAACATGGTACTAGATGGCCGCAAGGAGCGTGTGCAGTTCGACAAGATCACTGCCCGCGTCTCGAGACTGTGCTATGGCCTTGACCCCGAACATGTCGATGCCGCTGCCATCACACAGAGAGTTATCTCCGGTGTTTATCAGGGGGTTACTACAGTCGAGCTCGACAACCTGGTATGTCTATTTCTCTTCTAGTTCTCCATGTGTATATTACACCGAAGTTGTGGCAAAGTAGCTAACCGGAGGTTTCACAGGCCGCCGAAACCGCTGCATACATGACCGTAACCCATCCAGACTATGCCATTCTTGCTGCAAGAATAGCAGTGTCAAACCTCCACAAGCAAACCAAGAAGCAATTCTCGTCCGTTATAGATGACCTCTATCACTATGTCAACCCAAAGAACGGCCGGCCAGCTCCCATGATATCTGAGAAGACTCGGGAGATCGTCATGAAACATGCTGAAGAACTCAACTCGGCTATCGTGTACGACCGTGACTTTAACTACCAGTACTTCGGCTTCAAGACGCTTGAAAGGTCATACCTGCTACGAACCAACGGCAAGGTTGCTGAACGGCCACAGCATATGATAATGCGAGTTGCGGTCGGTATCCACGGCGAGGACGTTGAGAAAGTAATTGAAACATACAATCTCATGTCCCAGAAATACTTCACCCATGCCTCTCCCACTCTCTTCAATGCCGGAACCCCGCAGCCGCAAATGGCTTCCTGCTTCCTCATTGACATGAAGGAGGACAGTATCGAAGGTATCTACGACACACTGAAGACCTGTGCTTTGATCTCAAAGACTGCCGGAGGTATCGGTCTCAACGTGCATCGTATCCGTGCCACCGGGTCCTACATTGCTGGAACCAACGGCTCCTCCAACGGAATTGTACCCATGCTTCGTGTGTTCAACAACACTGCCAGATATGTCGACCAAGGTGGCAACAAGCGCCCTGGTGCCTTTGCTATCTACCTGGAGCCATGGCACGCTGATGTCTTTGAGTTCCTTGACCTCCGCAAGAACCATGGAAAGGAAGAAGTCCGTGCCCGTGATCTCTTCTTGGCCTTGTGGACTCCTGATTTGTTCATGAAGCGAGTTGAAAAGAACGGCGATTGGACCTTATTCTGTCCCAATGAGGCTCCTGGCCTGGCTGATGTCTACGGAGAAGAGTTTGAGGCTTTGTATGAAAAGTTAGTGTCCCCCCTCCGCACCCCAAATCTTCTCGAATACGGCCCCGCTAACCCCTATTTCTAGATACGAGAAGGAAGGTCGAGGCCGGACAACTATCAAGGCCCAGAAGCTATGGTACGCCATTCTCGAGGCCCAGACGGAGACTGGAAACCCATTTATGCTTTACAAGGATTCCTGCAACCGAAAGAGCAACCAGAAGAACCTTGGTACTATCCGGAGCTCAAATCTTTGCACTGAGATCGTTGAATACACCGCCCCAGATGAGGTTGCAGTTTGCAACTTGGCATCTATCGCCCTTCCTACCTTTGTGGATGCTGTTCGCGGTGAATACGATTTTGGCAAACTTCATGAAGTTACTCAGGTCGTTGTCAGGAACTTGAACAGGATCATAGACGGGAACCACTACCCGGTTGAAGAGGCACGACGAAGCAATTTCCGCCATCGTCCCATTGCTGTCGGCGTCCAGGGACTTGCTGACGCTTTCCTCGCTCTTCGACTGCCCTTCGACTCTCCCGAAGCCAAGCTTTTGAACATCCAAATCTTCGAGACCCTTTACCATGCTGCGTTAACCGCATCGTGTGAGCTTGCCAAGGTCGATGGTCCATACTCCTCCTATGAAGGTTCTCCTGTTTCTCAGGGTATCCTTCAATACGATATGTGGAACGTAACGCCAACCGATCTCTGGGACTGGGATGGTCTTAAAGCCGAGATCTCTAAGCACGGTGTCCGCAACAGTTTACTGCTTGCGCCCATGCCAACAGCCAGCACCAGTCAGATTCTTGGCTTCAACGAGTGCTTTGAACCTTACACCTCCAACATCTACTCACGCCGTGTACTTGCTGGCGAGTTCCAAGTCGTCAACCCATGGCTTCTCAAAGATCTAGTCGACCTCGGCCTGTGGTCCGACAATATGAAGAACCGTATCATCGCTGATGGTGGTTCCATCCAAAACATCCCTAACATCCCAGCAGATATCAAGGCTCTGTACAAGACCGTGTGGGAAATTTCTCAGCGTACTATTGTTCAGATGGCCGCTGATCGAGGCGCCTTCATTGACCAGTCTCAATCCCTCAATATCCACTTGAAAGAGTCGACCATGGGAAAGATCACCAGTATGCACTTCGCCGGCTGGAAGCTCGGTCTCAAGACCGGCATGTACTATCTCCGTACCATGGCTGCGTCTGCCCCTATCCAATTCACAGTAGACCAGGAGCAACTCAAGGTTGTTGACACCAACGTTGCACGCACAAATGCAGCTATGAGGAAACGTGTTGGCACCGCCAGCCCAGGAGCCTCTTATTCCGCCGTTCCACGTCCCATGTATGATGGAACACAGCAGGCAGTTTCGACTCCTGTATCCAAAAAGACCACACCAGATGAAGAATCTAGACCTACCCCGATGCCAAGCTCTAAGGCTTCTACTGAAGACAAATCAGCAGAGAAAGCGGGCGAGGCGGAGTCGGAGTCAAAGGATGAAAAGGGCGATGCCCAGACAGAGGCGGACATTTACTCGCAAAAAGTCCTTGCCTGTAAGTTGTCACCAACATTATCAGATGGATTCTTTCAGCATTGAAACTAACTATTTTCTAGGCAGCATTGAGAACAAAGAAGAGTGCGTGATGTGCAGTGGCTAGGCGTCCAACAAAACTGTACGACTCCTCTACAAAGTTATGCTACGTGCTATACATATCCTCCATTCCTCAGCCAACCCCGCCATTTCCATTCCCCCCTTTGCATTGTTTCTCAGTTTCATGTTGCCTACGAGTCAGATGGATAAATTAATGTCAAATATAACGTCTCTTTTTCTTTTCTTTTCTTTTTAACATTTTTATATTTCGATTGGATTATATTTCTTGCATGTCTCGGTTCCTATTCACTGTAACTGTCATAAGCTTATTTACATAGTATCTAGAATGTCCAGCTTGCCAGTTATTATAATATTAACTAAAAAAGGCTATCAAAGCAACCTGGTGGTCATACTGCACACCATGCTACCTAGACATAGGTATGAACACGCATGGCATATACATAGATGACAGAAGCAAAACACCCGACTATAAACTCCCCAATGACCAGCTTATACAAAAAGAAGAATGCAGGGTATATACATATATCAATGCCAGAAAAGAAAAGGGGGATCCGACTGCTGGGGTAAGAAAAAGAAACTCGTGAAATGGGCAAGTATGCAAAAATGCGCCGCGCTAAATGCCGATTGCGATCATCTGATATCTTTATACACCTCTCCTGCACGGTAATAGTAGTAATCCGAGCTTTGTCGTGCATTTACCTTGTCCAATTCGAGCGGAGGCGAGGACGGGCGCGGCCATTTCCTCTCGGATCTGGAGTTCCTGTCCCACCTGCCCGATGACCGGCTCGGTTCGCAGGATGCTCTGTCGGAAGTTGGGGATCTCAAAGATGTATGCCACGACGATAAGCTATGCATGAGACCACCACTGCGGTAATGGCCCTTTGCACGTTTCGGTGTTTGCGTGGGTGATGTCGGTATGAACGATGAGGAACGATCCTGCGACTTCTGAACGACCCGTGCGATTGTTTCTTGCGAAGGGAATATTGATTCCGGGACCGCGAATCCCTCTCCACGATCGTCCTGGGTAGGATGGAATGCCACGCTGGTGCCCCTTGCTCGGTGGTTTTTCAACGTGGGGTCGGTATGTCTCTTTGCTGGGGCGAAGGTGTTGAGATATATCGGGAAGATCAAGCAAACGGCGAATAAGATGGTAGGAATAATGAAGGAAAACTGGACTCCTCGACTGTTGGCGACGGCTCGCTGGACACAAGTGAACACTGCACCGCCGGAGACTGCAGCTGTTAAGAACGCAGAAGCTGTTTTGGTATGATGGCCCATTCCACGGAGGGCGATGGCAAAGGTGAGGCCATAGATGCCGCTTCCGAAGAAATATGTACCCAGAGCTCCGATCATGGCAAGTCGTCCGTGTATGGTTACAGCCGCTATCGCACATCCAATGAGGCCGAGATAAAGTATCGAAAGAATAACGCGTGGTTTGGCAACTAATTGTAGAGCAACAGTTGCAAAGCGCCCAACGGCGAAGAGCGCAAAACCAAGTGCCTGTGACTCAAACGGTGTGACATTTCTAAAAGAGGGAGGGAAAAAGACAAATATGTTAGCATGTAGCCATAGCAGTATAAATTATGTTAAGGAGGCTTACTTGATTCTGGTCCGTCTGGCAAGCTTCCTGAAGTGTACGTTGATGCCCTCTGAACCGCCGACGAAGAGGAACTGGGCAAAAACGGCCAACCCCAGAGTAACCCAGACGACACGGATGTCATAAATCTTGGCTGAGTTGGCCATTTGGCGCTGGCGTGCGAGGTCTGCGAGCTGATTATCATTTGCTTCGGGCAGAGAGAGATAATGCATCGCTATGGCTAAGATGATATGAAGGAGAGCCATGGCAAAGTAAGCCCACTTCATCTGTACAAGGTCATGGGCGTCGATCTCTCTTAGAGAAAATGCCTTCTTGGCCAATATGGAAGATATCACACTGCCGATTGACTGGAAGCCGAGGGCGATGTTAAGGCGCATTTCCGCATACTCCTGCGGTCCACACAGTGCGAGGAAAGGGTGAGAGGTTGTCTGGACAATAGCCATGCCAGCACCGGTGACAACGTTTGAAAAGACGTAAGTTTCATAGGAAGTAAGCACTGCAGAAGTCCACGAAATTAAAATGCCGCAGGCATATAGACACAGTCCAACGATAAAGGTGAGTTTGAAGGTAGTCTTCTTTAATAGATAGCCAGCTGCTGCCGGTCCGATGAGGTAGCCAGCAAAGTATGCAGCATGTAGGCCGATGGCTTTAGAATAGGTTGCCTTTGCCTCAATTAAGAAGCGGAAATTGACAGTGTTGAGCAGGCCGTACCCGAACCCCCAGAGAAAGAGTAAGAAGATTATCGCCGTCAAGAAGGGCAGTGCCTCCTTGTTGGTCAGTTCCAGCATGCTTTTTGTCCTCTTTGGCTTGACAGCGCCTCTGTCATTGAAGCTGTCTTGGCTTAGGTGGTGGGAATGGCATCTCTTAGTCCTAGAGTCTCTGTAACTAGCCTGGACATCTACATCGCTGTATCCTGAATCAGGACTACATGACCGCCTGTTTTCATCGAAGACGAGAGATGGAGAGGTAACGGAGCCCCGTCGGTCGAATGACCGCCTCATAGGCGCTTTCTCCTTGATGTCTCTGCGCGACGCAAACCGGTGGGACTTCCCGGAGAATTTGACCAACAGCCGGCTGGCCAACTGTTTCAACATGGGGACACAGGTACAGATGATACCAACGTTGACCTCAACAGCTGACCACATGAATGATTCCGAGGCATGCCCTGCAGTTATCAAATGTGACATTTATTTGTTAGTTGTCTCGGACCATCGGAAAAGGCAAAAAAAAAAAAAAAAAAAAAAAAAAAAAAAAAAAAAAAAAAAAAAAAAAAAAAAAAAAAAAAGAGAGAGATGCAGGTGTTTGTAAGACCTACAGGGAAACTCGTTCTCGTCTACGCCGTCCCAGTCAACAGCCTCCTTGGCCTGGACCTGGGCGATGTGTGCATGCTGTAGCATTGCAGTGCGTATGAGGGTGATGATGGTGAATATGGCGCCGGCAGTGAACATGAGCGCGACAGCGGTCCTGTGGCTGAAAGGCACCGTCATCTGCGAAAGGACGGGCAGAGGCAGTACAAGGATAGCGAAGTCTGTCACGACGTTAAGGGGGACAGATGCCAGATTGAGGTCAACGAAGTTGGTGCACACCGATTCATTGGCAGCCGGGTAAGTGTACGCCGAGCTGATGGGCCTGCAGCGAAAGACATTGAGAAGCAGCAGAGCCAGGCCGGCGGCGTTGACCACGAAGAGAGTTGCATAGGTAGCCAGCCGAAAGGCGCGGGACTTGGGTATGCTCTCGATATAGTACAGCAGAACCGACGTCTTAGTCAACATCAAAGTCGGACTCTTTTTTTTATATCGGACCCAGGTTAGCGGTTGAGGAGGCTGAGAATCCCGGGATGTCGGGACAGGGCAACAACTAATTAAATAATATAGCAGAGACAGCACATACATAGAGAATCGAGAATGCATACAGCCCTTTCTTCAGCAGCGGCCGCAGCTCGGACGGGATGAAGTCCACCTTGATGCCAAACCCTTTGTAGGTCCCATAGAGAATGGAAAACGACAGGCCAAATGCAGGTATCTGGGGGGGCGGCGGCGAATTAGCCGGCTATGCGATTTCAAGGAACGAGATTTTACCCCGACTTACCCATGCCAGCACAATCAAATAATCACGAATCTTCACGGCCTGCCGCAGATACAGTCGAGAAGCCAGTCGAAGCGTAACCGAGCAGGCGGACAGCACCACCACGACCAGTGTCACGGTGAACATGGCCACCCCGTGGTCGTGGTCCGACTCATGATCTAGTTCCAGGGCCATTCTCTGCTCACCGTAGCAGCCTCACCATCGATCCCATCCATGCATCAAAACCAGCGAAGAGTGAAGGAAACAGGTCGAACGATTGAAGAGAGAGAAAGAGAGAGAGAGAGAGAAGAAGAAGAAGAAGAGAAGAAGAGAAGAGAAAAAAAGATGGTTCGAAGAAGGACGAAAGGGAAGAAAAGAAGGTTATAGCGAAAAAGAAGGTTGCGAGATGGGAAAACGAGGCCGGCGGAGAAGAAGGAGATATGAACGAACTAGTTGAATAATAATAGTATGGGGAGAGGAGACGGCGACATGGAGAGCCAGGCGGCGAAGGGTCAAAGCAGGCGAATCTGACTCGAGGCCCCGTATAATACGGATAGACACAACTCAACTCACATGCGTGGGCGCGCATCCGCCGTCTATCAAACTCCCCTGGAAGAAGCAAAATGCCTCCTCCTAGACAAAGAGCGTCGACGGCGGCTTTCCACCCGGCAGCAGAAACGGTGGGACAGCGAGAAGACCCAGACGAAGAAGGATCTGAAGCGCCCGTTCGAGGGGAGCAAATCGTGAAAGAAGAGGCCGTCAGTTCTCACCATCGTCGTCGCTGTCGCCGTCGCCGTCGCCTTGCCTCGCACCAGCGGCGCAAACCCCGTATCGGTTGTTCCCTCACGTCTTTCTCCTCATCATGAGATGCAGCAACCGCTGGCTGGACAGCCACCCAGCGTCCATTCCAGTCCTCGGCCCCCAGCTAGTCTGCTGCCCAGACACGTTAGTCTGCAGGTAGTGCGAGTGCGATGGAGACTCTCGGTGGAGAGAGGCCTTGCAGGGGAAAAGAAAGGGCCCAAGTCCAAAAGCAAGCATGGGTTCGCCGCGGCCGTCCAGTCGAATTGGGCGAAGAGGCGATCTCATCGAGTGTTTCTGCAGGTCGATCCCATCTCGTCTCCTCTCTCTTTCTGTCTCTGTCTCTCTCTGTCTGTCTCCTTAGGCCCGGCGCAGTTCGTTCATTTCAGCCTCGATCCGTTTCGTGATACGTGGCGCTCGTTCCCACCAAAGACGTCCCATTTTCCACTGCGTTTCTTTCTTCCCTGGGGCTTGTCTTTCCTTGATTCGCGCGGTTCGTCCGCTCACCCGCCCGCCCCCGTCCCTTGTCTCTTGCGGCTTGGGAGGAGAAGGGAGATCACGATCGGGGAGGATTGCCTCGTCTGGAGAGCGACACGGTATCTTCACCTGGTTTTAGTCAGTGAAACGGGCTGATCTGCGGGGGAGAAGAGCACTAGGGCTGGGAACTGACACAGCGGTCGACAGACAGCTTCGGCGAACAGCAGAGAGAGAGAGAGGGAGGGAGGGAGGGAGCTCACTAGCTGGATGACTAGCTGGCTGGCTTGAGAAACAAGGAGGAAAAAGAAAGATAAAAAGGCCAACCCGGCCGAAAATATAAGAGTGATGTGCAGGATATCATGCTCGATCTGTACCTGAAGCCGAAGCCTTAACCTGGAGCTTGGTGGAAGGTGATCTATGATGGAATGGAGGAGCAAGAAGTTAAAACTGTAGCTATGGATGTATTATTTGCTGCATGCAAGCCATTAGACGCCGTCGTCAGGGAGTAGGGGTGCTAGGAATGCGATAGGTAATAATCCTCCGGGACAGCGAGTCTCTGACAACGATATTCACATATAGATCTATCCATGGGGCTGCTCGTGTGATGCTACAGCTGGCGCCGGCAGTTGCTGTCTGTGTTTGTGTTGTTGACGATGACGATGATGACGATGATGATGTCGTTGTTGATATCAAGATGTTTTAACACACGGGGAACCCCTGGACTACGGAGAAGTCACCAAGCCCGTTGGTGAAACTGGCGGTCAAACTACAGAGCAAAAGCAGTACGAGCGACGACGAGGACGACGAGGACGACGACGATGAGATGGCGGTAAGACACAGGAAAGTAGGAGCAAGTTCTATTCCACACGAACGAAGGTAACAAGGAGCAACAGACGGAATGGATCAGCTGGATGACTTGACTCGGCAAAGGGAAGAAGGATTGCAAAAGGAAAAATTGAAGAAAAGTCATAAAGTAGATTTCGTGTTTGTCGTAATCCATTCTATCTGGGTTCCATAAACAGGAACAGAAAACATTTTGTGCAGAGAAGAAAGGGGGGGAAAAGGTCGAAGTGGTCAATGTAAAATCATGCAGCATTGCTGCAATCGGCTGGACGAAAGGTAAAAAAAAGAAAAAGAAGTCGTAGACAGGATGGTATAGAAGTGAAAAAGAAAGAGGGCCTGCGAATGTCCTTGAGATAAGAGACAAACCAGGAACGAAGCGAAAAAGAAGCGAATGATGGAAGTATCTCCAAGCCAGAATTCCCCGATAACCCCATCCGGTCCCATGAGAAACAGCGCAAAAAGAAAAAGAATGCTATGCTATCCCCATAACTTTCTCCCATGAAAAACAAAAAGACGAAGACAAAAAAGAGTTTTGAAGACGTCTATTTTCATGGGGAATGAGCAAACAAACTGCTAGATGTACAAGAAACTGCAAAAGGCAAGCATATAAAACTATATCAGCTCCCATGACGGAGAGGACATAGCTTAGATGAAATGCCATTCGACACCGTGGATACGGCCATCAGCCTCCTCACCACTATTTTGACGAGTTAGTGAGTCTCACCATAAAATGAATTTGGAAAAAAAAAAGTAGGGATAACTTACAACTTGTAGAAGAGGAAGCGGGTCATGTCGATGTTGTTTCCGGTACAGCCAGCACACTTGTCCTTGACGGTAGCAGTAGCGGTCTTGCCCTTGTAGGAGATCTGGACCTGCTTTCCACAGTATGGGTTGTTGTTGCTGAGAGGACCCATGAGGTCGATGGGGAGAGCAATGGCATCCTCGCCGTTGGTGTCGATGTTGGTACCGCAAGCGCCGAGGCCACCGTCGTAGAAGGTGATTTCACCGGTGCAAGGAGAGCCGGCAGCACATGGGCCGCTGTAGGTGCTGTCTCCGCCGCCAATTGGTGGGATGCTGACGACTGGTGGCTTGGTAGCTGGAGGTGGTGGTGGTGGTGGTGGAGTGGTCGTGGCCGGTGGAGGTGGAGGAGGAGTGGTGGAGGTCGTTGGCGCCGGAGCAGGAGCAGAAGTGCTGGTTGGTGGCGGTGGGGGAGGAGCGGGGGTGGAGGAGGACGAAGGCTCAGCAGGGGCACTGTAAGAGCTGCTGGGAGAGGGTGCCGGCGGCGAAGGAACTGGCGTGTACGAGGGCTCCTGTGGAGCGTCCGTTGGGACAGTTGGGGCAGGGGCAGCTGGCGTGGTGTAGGCTGGCGGGACGGTGTAGTCAGGTCCCGGGGTGCCGTGGACAGTCGCGGTCTTGGTGACGGTCTTGACAATGACCGTGGTGGTGGTGTGCCAGACGGTGGGCTGGGGCTGGACCGGAAGAGCGGCTGCGAGAGTAGCGCCGAGGGCCGTGGCGACAGTGAGGGCCTTGAGGAACTGGGGAGCCATTTCGACGGTGGTTCTTTTTATAGATCTGATATATGTGATGTTTCTCGTTCGACGAGGGACAGACAGCCAAAGAGTGAGCTGCTAAGGACGGTTTGTATGTTCAGAAAGACGGCTGAGAATCGGACCAAGCGATTCAGGAAAAATGAACACAATGCACCAGGCAAAGAGTTGAGAGAGTGAGTAGAGACGGACGAGAGTCAAGGACACCAAAAGGAATGCTGTGCCGCAAGAATCAAGCTGCTCTGGAAAAGAGAGAGAGAATGGCTTGGTACGAGAGAATGTTGGTGACGAACAAGAGAGGGAGGGAGAGAGAGAGAAGGAAGAAAGACGGACGAGGAGCGGGAGAGGGCAGGGTAGATAAAGGGTTTGGAAGGCTAATATGCGGCCCTTGAGCAACGACGCTTCCCACAGCGCCAACAAAGCATCGAGGCAGAGCAAAGGAGCCATGCGGCGACGCTGACTGGCCACAGCCCCTGGAAATGTGCCTGATGTACGAGAAGAGCCTTTTTTTCGCTTTCCGACCCCTGAGCCTAGCCCGCTTCCTGACTAGCCGCCACCATCCAAGAGACGCGGCTGACATGGCGTCCTCTGCTGGGCGATGAATAAGAATAATGATACGGGGCGCTGCCTCAAGCCGTCCTCCTGTCTCTCCTGTTGGTCTAATTGTCCTGCAATTGTCCTGCATGGAGGAAATTTCCCGCACTCCATTTACACTGCTTACGGAGGGCCGGCTGGCGGTGTGTGTGTGTGTGTGTGTGTCAGAAGGTTGGTGCGACTGCTGAACAAGAGGCAGAGTCAGTGTGGAGGGGAGAAAAGATCCTGCGAAGGAATTTTTTGGGGACGTCTGAAACCCGGATCGGCCGCATATCACTTTATGTTCCTGCGCCGTCATCCACTCAGCATCCGCGCTGTAAGCCACTCATCTCGCGAGGACCACCAATGATATCACGAAAGGCCGCCCTCCACTGCGAGTTCCTCGACTTCGCTGTGGGTTTGCATTTTCTTATCATGGAGTCCCTGTTTTGGAGGCTATTTTTCGTGCTTTCGTGGAGGATAAGAGACCGTTCTGGCTCCTGCTGGCTGTTCCCTGGCGCTGGTTCGTGGCGATAGTTAGGGGGTTCAGAATCAGAGGGCAGAGCCAGAGAAGATCATGGACCAGGAAGCGGACAGGGGCTTCAACCAGGAATCGGGCGCCTCGAAGCCCAACTTCTACAGTGTAAAGCAGGCATCCGGGCGTCTCGACAGCCCTCTCTATGCGCTGGCTGCCAGTCTCGACGTGACCGCCTCCATTTGGCGTGTGATCTTCCCTCGCTGCCACGTTCCAGCAGCTCAGAGGTGCAATTCCGAATGCGTCGGTCAGCTCTTCAATTCGCTCCTCTCTCGCCTGTCCGTCTCCGTCGTCATCTTGCTGCATCTCGCTGACGTTGTGAAGAAAAGTTGAAGTCGACGTTGAAGTTGAAGTTGAAGTTGAAGTTGAAGTTGAAGTTGAAGTTGAAGTTGAGCCCCTACTGCCGCCCTTCACCGCCCTGCCCCTTTCGGCATCTTTAACTACATCTCTTCGACTTCATCTTCATCTACAAAGTGCTCCGTATGCTTACAACTACCACCACAACCGCAACGACGGCAGCGTCGGCGTCAGCATCAGCGTCGGCGTCGACATGGCTGTCAAGACCCAGCGTCCATGGGTCTGACAGCCGTCAGCGATGGAGTCTATCCCGCCCTTGCTCCACTCCCAAAGAAATCCACGCAAACCCATGTCCAAGGCTGAGCTGGCTGGTCTCTTCCAAGGTGCTGGCCCTCGCCATCCAGCGCGTAATTTTACGCTCTCGTATCTCGGAGCGAGCGCAGACCGCGACTGCCGGTATATATACGGTCATCATGATACTTTTTTTGTTTTTATTTTACAGCCCATCAAGTCCTACCATGCACGCTCGTTTATCCCATGCATGGTTACGGAAGAGTACCAGTTGTGGGATTCCAACACGCCCTAAAATAATAAATTGCCCTGCAAGTCTCCGTCAGAGAACGAGAGAGAAAAGAAGAAAACTTGGGCTCAAAATAGAACATGTCACCAATTGTCACTTGAGCATTCTACGCCAAAAGAAACAGGAAAGAAAATAAACATTAAAAAAAGCAATGGAAATAAGATTTTGGTGCCTCGATGGGGAAAAATGGAATGTTGTACATGTGCAGTCTTTGTGTGTTGCACTCAGGCAAGGAAAAAATATGACATTTTGAGTCCCACGCCGTGATATGTCCATTCGGTGCATACAAGGAAAATCAAGGAATCTGCCATGTCAAATACCCAGCCCGAGACGAAGGAACCACAGTGTGAGAACGGGAAAAGATCAGGGAATAATGCCACCAGAACGCCAACAGAAACCGCCGAAAGTTTTCACAAAAATAAAAATAAAAATAAAAAGAGGAGCAAGAAGAAAGGCCTCCTTCTCTTGTTCAGAACCAATCACCATGGTCTCGCATGGCTTCAGATACCTTGATGAAACCTGCAATGTTGCTTCCTGCCACCAGAGACGGTAGCTTGTCATCCTCCACCTCCGTGTACTCCTTTGCTGTCCTCAGTCCAGTCTCAAAGCATTCCTTCATGATAGCCTGCAACTTTCCGTCCACTTCCTCTGCAGTCCACGTCAGTCTCTGGGAGTTCTGAGCCATCTCCAATCCACTGACTGCAACTCCTCCCGCATTTGCTGCTTTTCCGGGCGCGTACCACACTGCGCCCTGATCACGCTTATGTTCACTTCTGTGCGCCTCGAAGTGCTCAATGGCGTCCAACGTGCAGCCCATGTTGGATCCTTCGGCGACAAAGCGTGCGCCGTTGGCCACAAGTACTTTGGCCTCTTCACCTGAGACTTCGTTCTGAGTTGCGCATGGAAGCACAACATCCACTTTGCCAACATGAACCCATGGTCTTGCACCCTCGATATATTCGCATCTGCTGGCGAAGGCTTCATGGCTCGCAATGCTGGAAAGCGGCTTCCTCTCATCCTTGAGTGCCATGATCAAGCGGATCTCCTCGGGGGTTATGGAGGAGTCCTCCCCGCCCCGGACAATGAAGCTGCCCCTGCTGTCACTGAGAGAGACGACAATGCCGCCAAACTCGATCACCTTGAGAGCAGCATATTGAGCCACGTTCCCTGATCCAGATATAGCTACTCGCTTGCCTGCGAAGCTCTCCAAGCCATTCGTGGCGTGCTTGATCATGTGTTGGACATACTATACAGCAGCATTGCCTTGTTAGCAACCATGCATCATCACACAAAATCATTTAGGCCAGGAGACTCACATAGACAAGCCCGTATCCCGTTGCCTCTGGTCGGATCAAACTTCCACCCCAGCTGTTTCCCTTTCCTGTCAGCACTCCTTCCCAGATATGCCGCTGCCTTTTGTAAGCACCAAAGAGGAACCCGATCTCGCGACCACCAACTCCGATGTCACCAGCCGGCACATCGACATCCGCGCCAATATGCTTGCTTAACTCCATCATGAACGCGCTGCAGAACTTCCGAATCTCGTTGTCAGATTTCCCCTTTGGATCGAAATCGGCGCCTCCTTTACCACCACCCATGTTCACTATCAGACAATTACTAGGTTAGCCCGGCCACTCTGGATAGCTGCTAGAAACAATATCATTGAAGAGGATACGTACGGCCTGTGAGAGCATTCTTGAAGATCTGCTCAAAGCCCAGGAACTTCAAGATGGACAAGTTAACTGCACCAGCCAATGTTAGCTTATTAGTCTTCCGCGGTAAGAGCAGGTGGGATAGCGTCTCACCTGTTGGATGGAATCGCAGACCACCCTTGTACGGACCCAGGGCCGAGTTGAACTGCACCCGGTAGCCACGGTTGACTTGCAGCTATAGAACCAGCTGGTCAGCACCTTCCTCTACCTTACAAATATGAATTGCAGTCAACCTACTTGGCCCTTGTCATCCTCCCATGTGACACGGAACTGGATTATTCGCTCCGGGATAGAGGCAACGAGCAGTGCCTTCCTGTATTCCGGGTGTTTCTGGAAGATGGTCGAGTTCTCGAGTGTCCAAGCGAGCTCTATGTCACCTTGTTAGGATCCTGGCTTCAACTCTTTCTCTCCGAGATCGACTCAAAGTAAGTCATCATATCAGCACTAACCTTTATAGGCCTGCTCGAACTCTGGCTCCATGGGCAAGTTGGACATGTTTACTCCTTATCAAGATTTCCTCTCTACCTCTGTTTATGTCGGCGCCGAACAAGAAACCCTTCGATCGCAAGATGGGTGCGGTCGTCGATGTGTCGGTAGCTATGAGCTTGGGTAAGATAACAAGGGTGTAACAGGCCAGCAGCCAGGGGATATGAGATGGAGCAGAGGGCGAGATAGGAGAAGGTAGGAAGAAAATGTGAGGATGACGATGAAGGACGAGGGAAAGGTTAATAGCTTAATAAACCCAGCCAGACTCATGAGCTTGGATGGAGGCTCAAGACAATTTCCCGGTTCCTCCCAGCCAACATCGTAGAGATAACTAGAGAGATAACAGTCGGGATCTCCCCATCCCCAGAAACGCCAATTCGCAACCACGGCGCTGCAACACCTCTGCTGATAGCCAATTATTCACTCTCCGCTTCCCCATTATCTATCACAATTATTCACTCTACGCTGCGCGCGCTATCGACGGAACATCTTGCACCGCGCATCCCACGCAGGCCAAGGTCGGAGATTAACGCTTGCCCCCAAACCTTCTATTCGCTCAGAGGTTCGGCCGCCCAAGCCGTCCGCGCTGTTCATGCGAGATAATGCCAAAAGGAGATAAAGGAGCGGCCCTATGGAGTCTGCCGAGCCGAGCATCCAGCATATGAAAGTCGACAGTCATTGAGCGAGAAGCAGAGATAAGGGACAGCCGATGGCAGATATCTGTCCGATAACGGAGATAGCGAGTGCGGTCCTCTTTCTTCTCTTATCTAGGTGTCACTCTGGCTAAGTTGAATAATCAGCTAACTAGCTAGCCGGTCGGCTGGTTATCTTTCGGATGGTTGGATGGGGGTCGTCCACTGATAGCACACGAACCCTCGGCACTCTCCGTGTCTGCTATATGCCTCACATAATACGGATATATATATATATATATATAGGTGCCGCCGGCTTACCGGTGCCTCCATTGTTTACAAGTTGACTAACGGGCAGATGGCTATTCGGTAGACACCTCTCACTAGTTGCGTCGGTAGCGGCGCCCTTTGTGCTCTGAGAAGCGACGTTTAATGAGTTAATATTGATTGGCTAACCAGACAATTCCCAGGTTCTATGATAGGGAATAATCATCTACCACTAGAGCTCCGTTCCTAGAAGAAAGAACCGACACGTAACAATGGCAGATAGGCAATATATCAACTGATTCACTCATATCAAATAGCTGTGCTGGACAATAAGCTGTAGGCAATAACGAGTGCCGCTTTTGGCGCTAGAGTTTGGCCGGACTGATACCTGGCCGGCCTACTAAGGAGACGGGAGCTTGAATGTTAGGGCTGAGATACCCTCTTATCGTCCAATCGGCCCGTCCAGTGCGGGTAGGCCATGTATGCTTGTATACACCCGTTGAAAAGTGCCTTGTTTTAAATACTATGCATGGACTTTGGCAAAATCCAATAGACTCTTTACCCATATATTGGCATGGTCTGTATTTGTTGAAGAGAAAAAGAATGTGATATCGCAAGTCTTTGTTGGGGTAGAAAGCGGCAAGGCCGAAGCACATTGTTGCTCTCTCCGAGGGCTAAGCTCTACAAGTTGGTCAATAAAGGGCGAAGGAAATGCCTCGTGGTATAATGGTAAATGATGGGCCATTGCCTCTCCTCGATCTAAATATGTAGCTAGCGGTTGGGATGCCTGCATGGGAAAGAAGCTATATCCAATAATCTGGCCATGGACATCAGTATCTCAACTGCCAACCCAGGAATACACACGTCAGCATAAGGGGAGATATATTTTTTACCTTCAATGCCTACCAATGGTAAAATATATACTTCAAAATGATTCCATATTTCTGGTGAGCATGGTGATACTCAAGGTTAATGCAAATGTCGACGACGCCCCTCTGCAGGAGATGCCGTGTGTGAAGGCAAACATCAAAGGCGGTCTATAGCTAGAGTTCATCCATCTTGAAATAAACTGGCCAGAACCGCGAGTGCTTTTGGACAGATATACTAATACACCGCAACTTCTAGCTTTGATCTGGTATTGTTGAGCTGTCACTGCGTCCAACATCTCAATAGCAAAAGCTACAGTGATGACCAGGGTATTTACCAAACTGTCGACAAGGGTATTTGCGCATTTACTATAGGTTATGGCCAACATATAGCTCACACCACTCAGGAAGAAGTGAAATGAGATTGCCACTTCTTCAAAACGTGCCGAGGATGTTATGGCATTACTGGAAACATGTGCCTAGCACCACTCCAGTGGGTAAACGGAAGGAGGGATCATATTGGAATCGCAGAATCCGGCGGATGAGCGCCACGTTAATTTGGGAGTCCAGGATGAACGGCCATGGAGCAGTGAAATAATAACGTAGCAGGTCAATACCAGAAAGTGGCAACAGGACGCGCATACAGATTCCCCCGAGAACGCAATGGAAACAAACGGCTTGAAAGCATTATTGCATCGGAGGGTTCTCTGCGGTACGGACGTGGCATCCGAGTTCCTATTCTTTGCCACTGGCGGCTGAAATAGCTGACACTGAGAACAATTAAGGCCGTCATCCAAACGTAGCCGTCTCGCCAACCCGTTCGTTTCCCGGTGGAAGGACCAGCAGGTCAACATATCAATAACAGGTCAACAGACCAACATCCACAAGGTACAGCGAACACGAAGACATGTCACTCATAAGTGTCCGTGCAGTTATATTCATATTCCCCCCCATTCGCAGCTTGATTGGAGCGGTGAGACGTACACAGGATCGAGATAATCGGAGCAAGGGGGTTGAACTTGAAGCAACTAACCACTGCTAACGTCGACAGGGTCTCTCCCGCCAACAACGTTATGCTGTTCCTGCGGCTTGACCTCCTTCAATAGGGCAGACTGACCGGATAGAGTGGCGATATCAGACGACGAGAGTTGATCGGACATATCACAAAGAAACACTCTAAATGGAGGGTGGAGGAAAAATAAAACAAGGACCGAGTCGATTGGAGCAAGGGGAGAGAGAGAGAAGCAATGCGAAAGGTGGAAATGGCGGAGACGGTGGTCCTCGGGTTGCTGCCGTGCGCAGGTTGTTTTTTTTTTTTTTTTTTTTTTTTTTTTTTTGATATCTTGGATTTCTGATATTGTATATTTCGCCGGATGACGAACAAGCCACACGGACGAGGCAAGCCACAGCCAGCGGCTGCAGCAACGAAGCAGCGCGAGACCGAGAGAGCGAGAGAAGAATCCAGCAAGCCACAAAAGGCCTGCAGCGTAACTAACGAGCCGCAAAGCTGCTAGTTTGGACGACCCGCCTCACTTTCGGCCTCTTCTCGGCCTTTCTGCCTCCTCTTGCGCGCGCGCCCTGTTTTCAGACAGTCGAGACGGAAGGACTTGACGGGCCTGAGGGAGCGCTGCAGGAAGATCCCGCCGTCTGGACACGATAACGACAGCCCCTGGGGGGGTGAAGAGTGGAGGGGAGGGTGGAGGGTGGAGGGACCTTGCCTGCCTCGCTAGCGGAAGAGAGAGTTTTGATATGTGGCTGGTGTGTGGGTGTGCACAGCCACAGCCACCGGCGGCGCTGATAGGCCTGCAGCCCGAAGGGACAAAACGCCGCCAAAAAAAGGGTGTACGAGGACGACGGCCAACGTCCAGCGACGCTGACGAGGGGATCTCCTGTGCATACAACCTGGAGGCCCGCTGGCCGAGACGACTCGAATTTGGGGGCTGCATTGGGTCGCACACTCCTGGTCTCTGAGGCCGGTCGCCAGTTGCTGCTCAACAGTGCTGCAGGACAGGACGTTTGCGGTCACGGTCTCCAATCTCCTGTCCTGGTGATCAATCCACCCCCCTCCCCCCTTGCTCGCCAGAGCCGATTCTACATTGACACATATACTAACTAATCCAAAGGGCCTCATCTGGTGTGGCAAATTAGTTCCCGAGAACCTGGAGCTGTGGCTTGAAAACTACTCTCTTCCTCTCTTGTTTTTTACTTCTAGGTTTCTCTAGACGTCGTGGGTGGTATGGGAATGGATTGGAGGGCTGGAGAAGGAGGACAAGATGCCGTTCAGTCCCCTATTGCTTCATCTCCATGCCTCGCAGATGATAGGCCAGCAGTCCAAGGCGAACGGACAACAACATTCTTGTCATCAGCCTTCTCTGCTCTCTTTTCTCTCTTTGCGAATCAGAAGCATGGCTTTCTCTCCCACATTCCATTCCCAAAAAAAGTACTAAATCCACTTCCGTTCCTGCATCTCAATACCGCACTATAAGACCCTGCTTCACTCTGCTTCACGCCAACAGTACGTACGAATACCGCAAAGTTCAAAAAAAAAAAAAAAAAAAAAAAAACAGCAATTTCTTCCAAGGAATCCTCTGTCGTACCAAAAAGTACCTCTGCATGCCTCTCACTACAAAGGCTAAATAGCTCGGACTAAACATCGAATGATGAATCTACCCCGTAAGAGACGGGGAATGCTCGAAGCAGTGGGGTTAGACTTCTGGACCAAGGATCCAACTTGCATCTGGATTGTAAACCAAGAGGAAGCCCCAAAAAGGAACAAGGATGGAAAAAGAAAAGAAAGAGAACAAGGAGGACAAAAGATCGGATCATCAGATCTTCAACCGATCGAGGCACAAGGGCACCGACCACGTTCCGAAAAGCACGAAAGTACTTGATACTTCCATACATCCAATTGGTCTTTTTTTTTTTTTTTTCCCTACTTGACCAACTGCTGCTGCATGCATCTGCCATTTTTCATCGGGCAGAACGCCGTGGACATTGGACAACCGGGATTCCAAGGACCAGCCCAACCCGGACAGAGAGAAGCCAAAGACGCTCTACTCCGTAGTTCAACTATGGTGTGCATCATGTTCGGTTTTCTCCAGCCCCTTTAAAGTAGTGGTTACGATGCTGCTTGGGACCGAGCGTGTAATATGGCTGTCAACCAGCAAATTATATTATGTTGGGTGGATGTCAAATACAGGGGACAAATGAGATGAATCGACTTGCCGCCCTTTAAAATAACCATATCCTTCCCCCGTCCTCCGTACCTCCGTCCAGCATAACAGACTATGATATGCCCAATCATCTTGTCTCACTGGCTCGTTGTCACTCATGGGCCCACCAGGCTATTTCTCCACTAACGGTACGACGTCGTACTGCCGCCAGAGGCTCCTGGACCAAGGCGCTTCATGCGAGCAGGCGAGAACGAAAGGATGAGTCTAAAAAAGAAAAGAAGAAGACAGGAGGAACAGTGAGTCTGGGGACCTCCAGACGAACCAGATCCTACTGACATCACGAGACGGGGTTACTTCGGAAGCGCCCAAACCGCTCTCTCACCAAAAAGTTATCGTATCTCTGTCAACGGGGAGAAATGCAGCTGCTTGGGGCCCCCGCCTTGGAGATGCACGAGACATTCCGTTACGAAGGTATCTCCCCAACGAACGGTAAAAAACAAAAAATATCCCAATTATTGCCTGCTTATCTCGGGACACCCTTTCATACGAAATACAGTCTGCAGTGACGATACTGTATTCCCTCGATTACGAATATGGAGACTGGGAGACTCGAGGAGGCCCGTCTTCTTCCATAGATCGCTTCTGCAGCCTTTGGAGTGGTCATTGCAGCTAGGTAAGCCGGAGACGAACCTAAATTGATAAGCAAGGTCAAAACTACGGAGAAGTGACTCTGCATACTGGCGCCTGCGAGACCTTGACATGGGAAAAAAAAAAACTATGAAACACGGACACCCCATCTCTTCCCCCTTGCTTGACCGATCTCTTTATGGTTGGGCATTAAACGTATGCACACTCCATATGACTACCCAATCTACGTTCACGGAGATAAATGAGCGAGAGAACTCATGAAGATCACCGTCGATAGAATGGTTGGAGATAGTTTGGCTTCTATGAGATGGATCTCCCCCAACTCGCCCTATTATTCGAGGTGGCTCCTCCTATTTCGTCATACACTTCGGCCTCTACGGAGTAAACATCCATGGAATCGGCCACCGGCCTCGACATCTCGATTATGGTACACGCTGGTGCCGATGCACATGCACTTCATGCTTTCGGTAACTGTCCTTCCTCAAAACGTAAATGTTGATTAATTTAACAGGGGCAAACTGACAGCTTTTTTTTTTTTTTTTTTTTGCCTCCCGAATTAAACTCCCATACAGCCCAGAAAGAATCAGCCCTTAAACCAGCCCAAAGTAGCTCCACACGCAATGCAAGTCCATCGCAGGAGAGATAGTGGAGCATGTTTCTTCCTTCCGCCAAAAGATCAAACCCTTCTGACTAACTTACATCGAACCCTTGTAGCGCCTCTATTACTTTCAATTTCTTTTTCTCTCTCTTCTAGTTCAACTATGAGTGGGATTCTCATTTCGTCCTTCAGATGCCCACTCCGTACTTTTGCCTCCACGCCAAGTAGGCCGAAGGGGTTTTCTGTCTACCTTTCTTTTTCTCCTATATCTTTCTCCTCTACTGACGTCTCGAGACCAGATTCCCCCATTGTTTTAAAAAGTCAATCGCTACCCAGGCACAAGTCACTTTATTTCAGTTCCCTTTCCTATATTATACGCGCCTCCTTCCACCCAGGTCTGCTCAATTCTTGTCGGCAAGCGTGCTCAGCATATACGGCCTCCCATAGTAATCCGCCTTGACCTCATTGACGGGGATTATTGCGTTCCCTTCGCCCTTTTTATGGTTTTTTATTTTTATTTTTTAATTTTACTATTTTAGCTCGGGCCTTACGCTGTACCTTGCGTTTCCTTTATGCGCCAGCAGTCTATAAACACGTCTCCCAGCCAATGTCCATAGGGAAGCAGATACCCGAGAGAGATCCAAACTTGTTCAGGAAGCTCCTATCAACTGCTCTTTTACTTTGTGCTACAAACTGGCCTTTTCTACGGAAGGCGTGGACCGGAAACAGGTATATACCAACCCCCAAATCCTAGGACGGTTCTGTACTTTGGACCGCGGCGGCTGTTGCTCTAACCCCTTCCCTGTCCCGTTTCTAACCACTGAGCATGTAAGGAGAGGAAAATCAGGGGTTATATTCATGACTCGGGAGGGCAAAACGTGGATTTGAGATTTGACGTTGACATGACCAACGGAGCGCTAAAGGGTTCAGCAGTAGAAAAAGTAGCCAGGTTATAGAGACGTCCGAAGCCACGATGTCGACAGATCCTCGCGTCCATTACGATTCGGTGGTTAGGGCAGGCATGTCCGAAGCCTCTCAGCGCCCTGAAGACACCCCGTTCGATATCTTTGAATGGTATCCACGCTACCAGAGTTGCCAACGCTATTTCCTCGACCACGCCCAACACACGGTTCCTGTACAGGCTCTTTCTTCATTCCTAAATATCCATCTCCTATTCCAGAGACAGCCCACCCCTATCTTCAATTCCGCGGCCGATGCTGCTCTTTCCACTCCACCTGGTGGTCAACCTTCAGGGGCTCCTGTTGCTCCAAGTGTATCTATGGTGCCCTATATTCGTCGACTAGTTGCAACAGGCATGGACTACCCAGGAGTTCTACATGGATTTTTCGGTGACGACTGGGCTTCAGGAATTGGCTCTTTACATGAACAAGAACGCCGCAACTTCTTCTTTGCTGCCAAGAGCGGAGGATGGGCGGCCGTAAAAAAGGACTACGACATTCTGCCCCTCGAGACCATTCCATTCCTCAGGCCATTGCAGGGGTCAGAAAACTCCGAGATTGAAGCTGCGGAGAAGAGCTGGAGTGAGTGGCTAGCTATGGAAGATTGGATGATTGGCCCGCGGTCACCAGATGAAATGGCAGACCGCCAGTCGAACACATATTCGAGACATAGCAGAAAGCACGAGGTCTTAAATGACCTGACGAGGAGATAAACCAGACAAAAGAAAAAAAAAAAAAGAAAAAAAAAAAAAGAGCAAAGCAACAATTATTGACGACGATGAATGATACCTACGGCAACGATTCTCATATATGCATATTCCATGTCACCCTCAGCCGCTTTCCTCCCTTACTAGAAGAAGGGGGAAGGAAGGGTTTCTTTCTTTTCCTTTGCTTATATTTTCCTTCAGGCGGCAATATTTGTATACCCTCCGCTCGTTTGTTACATTCACATTCCGGTCTCATCACTATTTTCCCTGTCATGGCTTGGCGTAAGGAGACGACAGATGAAGATAAAAAAAAGGGACCTGTAATTTTTCTTGTTTCTTATTTTCGAGGTAAACAAATACTTAGAAATACTTAGGTATTTATCGTCTATTAGGGATTTGATATTTTCATCGCCCTAATATCACATACTAATGATATAGCAAGTGCCTTAATTAACTTGCGCGCCACCTCGTTTTCTAATCTTTAACTGCTGCCATCTGTAATCTAATATGGGCAATCGAGCGGTCAATTGAGTAGAATGCATGGAACCAAATTCTAGAGGTAAGTTAGGTTCAGTACGAGGTACATTCTCCAGATCATATGGTGCTATGGAATGGCAAGTGAGGGAGGCAAATGTGTTAGGAATGCCTCGCAGCTATATGGAGCACTCGCCCGGGTTCATTTGCACATGCACGACGACCCCACTAGCGTTATCCTCGAGGCCGACGATGATTTATCCATGGTAAGTTGTTATAGCAATGGCTATGGCAAATGAATTCGTCGCCTACTGCTAAAATGGGGTCGCTGGGCCCGAAGACGCCATTGCAAACGCCCTTGTTGCGCAGATACCCATGTGGTCGTGGCAAATTATTTCACGGTGCCGGTTCGATATGTCCAGCTACTGCACGGAATCCGAGGTGTGACGCAAGCGTGTAATACATGACCCGAAGATTCCAGAATACCAACGTTCAGCCACAGCACAGAGTCGTCGTAAAACGGCCTGTATCTCGCCTCTGGCGTCTGTTCCTCGACATCCTCGTCCTCCCGCCAGAGACGCACTTTCGAAGCATGTCGTTGGACTTGTGGCGCAGCAGGCACAACCACGTGGGCATCATGTGATAAACAAAATTCCAGAGGTACCGCGTGTTACATAAGCCGGACCAAACTCAGTCACGTGATAAAATATCCAATCACGCTTGTTCCTTTTCCAACCTGGAAGCTCGCGCATCCACGCATTACAACGACCGTGAGATGGCCAAACGTTGGCAGTAGCTGCGAAACGCATTATAAGGCATAGAGACTTGTCCACCAGTCTATAGCCCCTATTATTCATCAGTAGGAGTGAGAGAAAAAAATGAAGAAATGGATGGATTACGTTATTCACTGATTAGTTATGTAATATTCTGCTTATATAATCTTCAATCGTAGCAACCTTCAGCTTTGTTGAGAACTACGCACAGGTCGACAACCATCCACGAGAAGCCTCATATTCTCAACCATCTAGCCTGGTTCTGGTACAAGTAACTGATCTTGTCATCTCAAGCTTACTAAACGCTTCTGTGGACTACAAATACATATACATACCCTCTGCATATTGCTATTCTTTTCATGCTTAACGGAATGAACTACTGGCTCCCATCGCAGTGGCCTCTGTCCCCCGAAGAAATTTGATACCTACAGTATGGTCTCATTGTTGAAACGGCCATCTGGAGCTTCACGACCAGAATGGCAGAAGTTTTTGCGTCAATGCCTTCTCCAAAGAATCAGCACGGATGAGTTTCACAACCTAGCCAAAGTGATGCTACGCCGCCACCCTATTTCACATAAGGATCTTTTTGATGTTATCCTAGAGTCGAGGGCAGTTACGGATTTTGATTGGGACCCGTTAATACCAGACTATGTGGATGCCGTTCAAAAGTTGACACAGGTCGAGCTATTTAATATTTTGCCCTCTCTCCTGGCTCACTCTAGCATCAAGTCTGATATTCGGCGCTGGAAGAAACAAAATCAAGCACAAAACCAAGATACGGACCAAAAAGTTGATGAGAAAGGGCCTATAGAGCCTGCGGACTCTAAAGGGCCTGCCACTCTATTAACTGATTATGGTATCATACAAAATGTGATTACAGCTGTGACCACTGGCCATGCTCCAAAGATAGCCCTTGAGTTCATGGATACGTGTTCTGCTATAGCCGACTGGATTTTAGCCCTAGTGTCGTGGAATGCTCATCTGGGGTCAGAAAAGGGCGAGGGCAGTGGAACACAGTTGTTGTCCACACCCGATGTGGTCTCAATATTCATAGCTGTCGGTTTTCTTTTCGGTGCCTTAGCAGGAACGGAAGTGGGTGCAAACGCACTATCATTTCAACACGCAGCAAGTAAGTTCTTAAAGGGTTCAACTTGCAACTCATATCCCTGAAACGAATTGTGCCGTGATGTCCTCAGTTTCTAATGACAGAATAAGCATTTAAACACCAGCGAATGAAGCTGGCCCGAGCCTTGACAGCATACTCCCCTATATGTGCAGAGATATCCATTCCCTTGCGAAACAGGCTTGATCAATTGCAGAAGGAATTTAACCTTTTTGTGAAAGGTGAAAAATCAAATCAAGGTCATATTATAGAAGATACCGCTGTTTCCACCCTAGAATTTGAATCTAGAGTTGTGGACATTCCTCCAGTAAGCTCTAGGGCTGGATTGTATATATACGTCAACTCTCTGGTATGTCGCATGCCTGGGCCACGAATTCTCCTCAACTATACTAAACGGCATGCTATAGCTCGTAGGGCGACCTTTGATAGATGATAATCTTCTTATTAATTATCTGAATAATCGCTACGGGGTAAGTTTTCTATCTAGCACTATCTCAACCACATACTTACATATTATAGGGGAACCACATGGCACTTGTTGAAGAACTTATCACAGCGTCATTTGATGTCCTATCAAATGGAATGTACCGCAACGAGCCACAGCAATCGATGTTTCTCTTCCGGGCATTTCTCGTCAACAAACTCCCTCCGTTCCTGTCAGACCTAGCAGGATCAGTGGTAGAGCCAATACCAGTTGAACTATGTATCACTCGTGCTTTAGCACGGGTAGATCCAAACACGTTCCCATCATTTTCAGAAATATTCTCTACTCATGGTAATTCGGTTTTGTCTGACGTGAGACAAGAGTTTCTTTTCTCGTGTGCTTTGCATAAATTAATACCAGAGTCAAGCATTGAACGCCTTTTGGGAGAGAACCCAATGCAAACACTGCCGAATGGGGGAAGATTCGTCAAGCACGATCTAGTTGCCCAGATAAACAATAACCATGAAAGAGCAGAGCAATTGCTGAATGGTATTGAGTCGATGGACGGCAACGCAAGGGCAATTGTTGAAGCTATAGCGGAGGTATGGGCTCTCCATAGAACCAAGATTCTCCAAAGCTAACATGGACAACTTAGGTAATGCATAATATGTGCCTAAGAAAGGATACCATGACATTGAAGAGTTTATGCAATTCGTTGTCGCGTAGACCACAGACACTGGACATCATGCTACTCTTCAAGAGCCCACAAGCTATATTGCAACCTCTTTGTGCCTTGCTGGATTCCTGGAAGTGGGAGGAAGACCAAGGTAAATACTTAAAATCTCAATTTGACTAAATGAACCCTTATTAACAACACACAGGGGAAAGCCAGCCTGTCTACGATGAATTTGGAAGTGTCCTTCTACTGGTTCTTGCTTTCAGGTATAAATATGATCTGAGTTATCAAGACCTTGGGGTTTTCAATCCGGATTCATTCATGTGCCGACTACTCGAAAAAGGCTCATCAAGTCAAAAGCTGGAGGATTTGACGGAGAAACAGCAGCAAAACCTTGGAGCGTGGATTACAGCACTATTTATTGCCGAAGGAATTAGCGATGAATCCATGTCCTCTTGTAGCCCGCAAGAATTCTATCTTCTGGTTGCTACACTATTTTGCCAGAGCTTGAGCGCGTGTGAAGCCGGAAAGCTGGAGTTTGACACGCTCAAGGGTGGATTCGAGTGTAAGTCAGCCTTCTTGCTCCAGCTCGTACTAGGCTACTTGAAGTGCATTGGATTAACAACCTAGAAGATCTATTAGAGCCCTTCCTGCTACCCTCGCTGGTGATGGCCCTATCGTGGATGGGCAAGCATATTTGGAAGTCTGGCACCGATATCACCACTACCCTTAAGCTTCTAGCCAGTCTTGTAAAGCCTGCCTCTATTTCCGGAGAGGCCCAGGAAATCCATCGTACAGTACTGTCCATCACAGCACGGGAGCTTGCCGATGAATTGAGGACTGCAAAGGCCCGTCACCCTTTGAGAACAGATATTGACCCCATCCTTCAAGCACTTGAGCCGTATCAGTCCTTTCAGCGGACGGGCACTTCTAATCGTTCCGAATTGGAGGGATGGAGGTCCAGCTCTGCCCCTGGTGGCATGGTCACTGGGATTCGAAACACATTCTCGTCACTGGTACTCTGGAGCACAGATCCTGAGATCAGTATGACTCCCCCAAGCTATACCCATAGGCAGCTATTAGCTGGATTGAAACATCTAGGTTCTGTTCGAGTTTTAGCAGGAATACTCGAAGAACTTAAGTTGCAGAGTGAAACCGGAAGTGGTGACCTAGCCATCGATATCGCAGCAACATTGATATGCGCACCGATGCGTGAGTGCTTCTCATTGGAACAAGCAGCGTATCAATCGGTGGGTGGTTCTTTGAAGGATTCATTACCCCGCCGCCAAATGCTCAATCTCAGAGATGCACTTAACCTTCAGAGAGAGTCTCTCTCCAAGGTGATAGAGTATGAACCTCACCGAGCTGAGCTCATTGTTCGGCTGGCTAGACGTGTTGATACCCTTACTTCTATTCCTCAAATACCCCAGGGAGTTGAAAATATTGACGTTGGCAATATCATGGCAAATATGGACCTTACGGGCGTCGAGGAAGACGGACAAATGCAAATAGACGTAGCTCAGCAGGCGGAGCAGCAAGACCAGCAGCATCAAAGTCTCACTGCTGCCGGGACCGATGCGACTCCTGGCACTCTAGATGCAATTCTGGATGCAGCTACGGCAGAAGGGGTGACTGCACCGCCTACTGGGACTGAAGTAACTATGGCCCAGCCAGATATGGATGCGAGTATTTTTGACGACATGCTAAATCCTACAGATATGGGCGTTGGGAACCCAGAGTTTATCGATTTGGACATGGAGGGGATGTTCTAGCTCGCTGGGAAACCATTCTTAGCAGGTTCATTGTAATGGAATAGAAACAATCTAGGGTATATTCTAAATGCATCTTGAAATCAACCCGTATAACTGATCAACAAACGCCCACAGTAGTTACAATACGCTTCGGACCTCAAAAAATATGTGTACTTTCTACCATGGAGATGAATCAATTGCCGTTTCTAGAAATACGACGGGTTGATGACTTGAATAGTTCTTTATGGCCATATTAGCTATTTATTTATCATAAACTACGGTAGCACCATCATCTGCAGGCTCTAGCACCTTCCAATTACATCGGACATTGTTGGCCTCGAACTTCTTTATTATTCTTTCAGCAATTTGCGTGAAATTTTCCGTCGCAAGGGCCAATATCGTTGGACCTGCCCCTGAAAGGCAAATGCCAAGCAGGCCCGGTTGGGTGGTTGGATTCATTGAACTTAGGATTTCAGTCAACCCAGGCACCAAATGTTTACGATAAGGCTGGTGCACTTTATCTTGCATCGCAAGATAGATCATGTCGGGATCAAGGGGAGATTGACCCAGTGCTGAAGGAAGTAGGGTTGCACGCTGGAGGTTATATATCTAAATGTAACATCCATATTAGTGCCGATCTTCCTGAAGCGGGAAATGTAAAAAGAGAGGACTTACCATGTCAGCTCTCGAGTACGTTTGAGGGAGTACCTCTCTGGCTTTTGCAGTGGGAAGTTCAAATTCGGGTATGATAGCAATCGCTTTGATTTCTTTGGCCCAGGGAAATTTCTTGTAGTGGCCGATTCCAACTGGCGGCTCAGGTGGTTTGATGCCAGTATCTACTCCGCCAGCAGGGGCAGGCAGCACCTCGCTAAGGGGGATCTCCTTCCACGCTAGATCTTCAGGCTTTAGTTCGTTTAGATATGTGCCAACAAAGCCACCATAAAGAGCAGCAGCAACATTATCGGGATGGCGCTCTACGAAAAACAAGCTGAATTAGCATCAACGAGTGGAGAGAGGATCGGAAAAAGGCAGAGGTGCCCTCACCTATCATGAGACAATAGTCTAGCATTCTGGCCTTATCGAGGCCTAGCTTTCCAACCTCATTGCCCAGGACGACACCTGCAGTCACCGCAGCACCGCTGGATCCCAATCCACGTCCCAATGGGATCGGATTTTTGATGTGTACGTGACACTCGACAGGAAATGCATGGTGATTGTGACACCGGAGCACGTATAGTGCCACTCTGGTAATTAAATTTACTTCCGGGTCAAGACTGACTTCATCGGGGTTCTCTCCTTCATATGTTATTCCGCAATTTAATCGAACGCTGGAAGATGAAGACGAGCTGGGGCCCTTCACCGTAACATGCAGCTCAAGGAATATAGATAGTGCCAAGCCTAGCATGGTATATCGTTAGCCCATGCCATCTCGGATTTATGCTTGTCTGGGGATGATCCTGGCCTTCAATGAGACCTTCACCGGGGTAGAATGCATGGCAGTAGTGATATTCGAGGATAGGATATTTATTGAACCCAGATTGGCCGGAACTCACCAATAACATCGAATCCGGGGCCGATATTGGCGGATGAGCAAGGCACTTTGATCGTAAAGGAAGCCATTCTACCCTGGTTTTTTTTTTTTTTTTTTTTTTTTTTTGTTTTTTGGTTTAATTATGTCTTTGCCAAAAGGAGGAAGCGATGAATCTCCTTCTGCTCGCTCCAGGCTATCAGGCTATCAGTACCACGCCCAAGGCCAACGCCGTCTGCTCTGTCGGTCTCCTGCTTTGCTTCTTCCTCGCTGTCTTTGTCTTTCTGGCTCTTTTTTCCTGCTGTGTTATTTTCTCCCGCTGGCGTTATCTCCGATATCACGTGCAATCTTATCTTATCTATGATGACAAAGCAAAAAGCCCTAAAAAGCGTCCGCTTTCGGAAGCGGCTCTCGGGCCCCTGAATGTACTTTTGCTGCTTCCCGCGTCTTCTTCCTTTCGCTCGCCTTGTTTTTCTCTGTTCATCTTTCGTTGTTATTCTATGGAGCACTCTATGGGGTTCGATGGACTCAATGTGGCGCCGGAGATGCGGGAATATATAGGCGCCATATTGACCGTTATTAAGATTATATGGTGGTGAAGCACTGGTGTAACTCAACCGCCGTCCTCTTCGGGCAATCGAGCATGCACTCAGTTCGTCCAGGTGATAATTCGGTACCATCAGCTTGGGAGGCCAACGTTCTCCTTTCGTTCTGCAAATCTGCAGCCGCCTGCGGCCACTACAAATAGTCCTCCCTAGACGATGGTTAGGGCCGATAGACCTGGCGGACAGATCTCTGTCATGTTGCTCAAACCCCCCCCTCTTTCAGCCCCTTTTACCATGGCTATATTCCGTAGGAGATACTCCGTACTCCAGAGCATTAGCCAGGGTCATTCTTGGACAGCGTGTTCCACTCTCCTTAATCTTTTTTCGTCCCTTCTCCGGGGCATGGTTAGGGATAATAGTAGCCTTACGGAGTATACTCCGTAGTCCGTACCTCCGTCGTCGGTGATCGTCTTCATGAGACCATGGCATGGTTTTGTTGGAATGTGTAACAAAACAAAAAGGCGGAATCCGGCAACGCTCGAGGGCGGAATAAACCTGGGTTCTTCTATCCCGAAGAGGTAGTTAGGTGCGCAAAGGTTGACTGCCTTGAACCCAGCAACTTGCTTAGCAGGCCTTGAGCGTGCATGGCACGGGTCAGGCCCTTTGTGCTCTGCACATGGCGACAACCGCCCTCATCTGCCAAAGAGGGAGAAAACAAAGACCGTGACTGGAAAGGATACAGATACAAGCATGAAAACTCCATATATAAATATGATATCGCCTATATGTTAGTTAGGCAACCTCTGTTTCTTTCAGTTGGAATGCACAGTTACGATATGGTCCCGAGTGCAGCCCCCTGCTGCAGCTGCAGCAGTTGGCAGACCATTCCGAATATAAATATTCACAGCTAGGCTTGATTTGGCGACGGAGAAGTCGCTACAGAATAACTCTATCCCCACACGGTTCATACCTGGCGCAAAAGACAAAGGGCTAGCCAGGGGCCTGAGCATCCGGCATGGAGTTGGCCCGTCCTTGAACCTGTCCTCTGTTCCCAGAGAGAATCATGAGAATGGCAAGAATAATCAAGGGGTATTCAAGGCACTATTGAAGGCGAAATCAGGGGCGGGTAAGGAGAACATAAAAATATAAGAAGCTGCCTGGTACGAGTGTTGATTAACCGCTTGCAAGCCTCCTTTTTTTATTCATTAATCTCCGGAGTTATAGCACTTGTTTCACCATCAAGAAGACACGGAAGAAAGAGTAATTCGGAAGAGGGGCCCATATGAAGTCATATGGTTAATATGCGATATATGATCTGGGATATGACCAGTCGAGTGGGAATCTGAGGTTCTGCGAACACATGCCCATACAAAAGAGTACCACGTATGCTGTGCTTTGGCCGTTGGCTGGCCAGGCAAAGGAAAGAGACATGCACGATGCACAGCCAAGGGACGCGAGTTTGGACATCATCCAGTGCACAGGGCCAGGCGGAAAGTCATGATTGATGCATCTGAGCCGGGTGGATGCACGCCGAAACGTATAACCGTGTCTCTGGGTTAAACCACTCTGGGCCTTAACTTCCAGAGGATGGAGGTTAAAGATAAGATATAAAAAATGTTACGCAGTCTGGAATCCACTCCTCAGGCTCTGAATTAATCTCTAAATTTAGGGATTACCCAACAAGATGAAGAAAAAAAAAAAAAAGAAGAAGAAGAAGAAGAAGAAGAAAACCCGCTTCAAGGCGTACTTTGGGTTGAGCACGAGCTTTTCTCGCCGCCTTCTGTTGATTGCGTTCAGTTCAACCAGAGCTTGGCTGGGATGCACTGAGTATCTATTGTCCCTGTAAGAGATTCAGTTGATCGTCCAAGCAAGATCACTTTGATTTCGTTGTGTGCATTGCGGTTGTACGGAAGGACTCCGTACACGTTGCGCGTAAGAGGATGGCGCCCTTCGATGTACTATGAATAAATTGTGTGCTGGCTGGGGGGGGGGGCTTGAGAGGCGTTGTGTCTAATGAATCGCCTCCGCTCTTCACTGAGGGTCACCAAGCTTAGCTTAGTCACAAAGACCATCACTGAACCTCGAGCGCTGGAGGCGTTTTTTTATATATACGCCAATCAGAGAGTTCAAGTATGTCGTACGGGCTCTGCTGTCCATACTGGTAAAGTTAAAGCGAAGCCAAAATGAAGCCACATGTTGATCACTAGGGGTGACGGCGGAAAATGCCTTTTTGTCAACACTAAGGCGCCATCACGGTGGTAACGGGCTGTTTTGAGAGACTGGTGATTTTTTTTTGACTTCCGAATCTCCTTTATCATGGGAAGAAAGAAAGCGAGGAGAGGGTAGTCCTCCGAGGAGTTTGAAGTTGACACACCGGACGGAAGGGAATCAGAAGGGTAAATCTGACTGCTCTGAAAAGTACCTCCAAGGACAAAGCGGAGGACATGTGAACTGGGCGCGGCAGAGGCTGATTACATAGCTTTTTAAAGGCAACCATAAAACATGCATAATTCACGGTTGTGCATGGTTGCTTTTTTTAAGGTTGGGGAAATAGGAGAGCAGCAGGAATCATGGTGATGATCGTTTTTTTCCCTGTCTTGCCTGGCTCCACGAGTGATAGTGACACCCTTGAAGAACGTGTGATTCTTCTTCACCGTTGGCATCGTATCAGACATCATGTCGATGGGAAGGGCGCCTTCCAGGGCTCATCGTTTTGTTTTGCTTTGTTTTTGTGTTGTTGAGGTTGACGTTCTTCTGCAGCCCTTCTGCATACCGCCTCGACCTTTTTTTCTTATTTTTAAGTGAACTGGAGTGAACGTCCCGTTTAGCTTCATGCCCGCGCGTTTCCGTCGGAGTGCTCGGTAACTCTGTATCCCGGGTTGATGTGCTGCATGACTGTTGCTTGTAAAGAGGAGCAGGGGATCCAGCAGCAGCAGCAACGGCAGCAGCAGCAGCAGCAACAGCGACAACAACTTCTCCTGGCGGGCTTGCTGGCACGACTCTTTGGACATGGCCCGCCCTCCATCAAAATGAGCCAGAATGTGATTTCACCATGCAATGGAGATCTCCACCACCGAACTCTGTTCGGTACCAACTTAGTGCTTGCATTTCTAGCTGTCTGTGAGGGAGGAGGAAGCGGGCTAGTTAAGTAGCTTAACTAGTAAGCCTCTCGAGCAATCCAGCACGTTGTGGCCTACGGAGTATGGCTTCGCCCTGTTGGGGAGCATCAAAAATGGCCGTGGGGAATTTGTTCTGCTTGCGTCACGAAGGAGCATTCTTCGAGAACGAACAGGCAACACAATTAATAACGACAACAATTAAGAATAATAACTGCGAAATAACACACAGGATATTTCTTGTACAACCGAGACATCCTCCGTACACGGCCAATTCAGGCGATTGAGCCGGAAGGTAGTCGGAAGGTGGACTTGATCCACACTCGGTTTACAGGGAACCCCTGTAAAAGAACCGATGGAAGCAACAAGGTAAAAAACAACCCAATCCCCTGGCCAGCAGCATTTCAGCAAAAACCAACCAGCAATCGGTGTGCGAGGGAGGCTTTTGCTCTGCAGTCGGCGTCTTGGCTTGGACTGGGGCAACGACGTGATACGCTGATGCTCGCCCAAGAGACATCTCGACCGCCTATCATACGCACTATATCGGCCATAACAGTTTTTTTTTTTTGCTTTCTTTTCGTACTGAGTGTACACAAGCGGTAAGTAAAAACACATCGTGCACAACGCCCGTTCTCTTGTAAAAAGTAGGGTTTCCATCGCCCATGATTTGCTTAAATAGTCACAAATTTTCATGTAGCCTAGCCCTCGTCGTGGACCGCAGGACGGCGATAGTTTGTATTTCATTTCTCTCCTTCTGGGGTCTCGTCTCGTGGGCAACCTGCCAGAGCGTTAAAAGGGCAGATTTGAAAGCCGGCTGGGCATCATCCAGGTTGGTGCTCCCCTTTTCTCCCTCCCCCGTCGTCTCCTTTTTCCGCCTTCCGCACTACACGTGCAGAAGAATAAGGGGACTATGGGGGTGTTGCCGCGCGCAGTGGGTATATAAAGTTGGAAAAAAGCTCTGCTCGCTCCCAATGCGCTAGAGGGCGCGTGCCCACACACAGAGCGTCTGCAAAAAAAGAATTCGAAGAGGAGAGAGCGGTTTGTTTACTTTGCTCTCCACTCCCCGTATGCAGAGGAGGGAACAAGCAAAACGGTCATGGTCAGGGATTTGGAGCTGGCCAAGACAGCGCTTTATGCAGGCGACATGGTTGTGCGTCGAATGTGGCGAAAAGGATTGGACAATTAGGACGTCGAATATCCACCAGGATGTGAAGGATGTTTTCCTAGAGGATGTTCGAAGAGCTGTCAAAAGGTGCCGGCCTTCGCAAACGTTGGACTCTTTTCTTCTTCGTCTTTGCTTTTGGCCCCCCTTAGCGCATCCCGCTGGGAAGGAAAGGTGAAGAGAGAAAAAGGACATCGAGGAATGCCCTTTTTTTCTTTTTCTGGCTTGATTTTCCTTTTGTTTTTCGAGTTTCTTTGGCATTAGCATATATAATATTTCTCGTATTGATTACTATGACTTTCAAAATTTACGGCAAATCCACACAAGGTCCAGGGCGGGCTGTTCCATACTAACCTAGTGAAGTAAGACCTCCCGGGCCCCCCGTTGCTCCCAGCTAATGAGCGGCCCCATTGAGCTTCCATCAAGCGTGCATGGAATAGAGACGAGGGCAAAAAAAAAAACTGGAGGGAGAGACAGTCTGCTTGTTGTGACTCCAGAGGGGAGACTGCACATGGTGTCCAGCGTCCTGGGACCGGGAGGCTTCCTTTCTGACACATACACACGCACGCATAGCACTCCCTCCCTGTCACCCTCTCTTCCCTCCCTCTCCTTTCCCAGTATTTCTCCAATATCTCCATCATCTCCTCTTCTTGTCCTCACCTCCTCCATACCTACTCCATAGAGGCAGGACCAATTTGATATCACCGGTGCTGCTGGGACCTCGACTGAAGCTTTTTTTTCCTTTACTTGCT
This sequence comes from Trichophyton schoenleinii, assembly GCA_018357685.1. Taxonomy (NCBI): domain Eukaryota; kingdom Fungi; phylum Ascomycota; class Eurotiomycetes; order Onygenales; family Arthrodermataceae; genus Trichophyton; species Trichophyton schoenleinii. The sequence goes on from WOFF01000001.1 coordinate 2,291,848, forward strand.
TGCATAGCTTGCCCCCATCTGTCCGTCCGCCTTTCCTGTTCCTGGGACCCTCTTTTACATCGTCCACGCTCTCTTCTTGAAACAGCTCCCTATCTGGCTTCCGTAGCCCTGGGGTCCAAGTTGGAGCCTTCGGTGGAGAGAGTGACGATAGACGGCCGTTCAAGTCTCCTGAGGATCAACGCGAGCTGTTGTGACGTTTTTTCCATCGAGTTAACCTGATCAGGGACGACCCCCGAGGGACAGTTGGAGTATAGAGAGAGAGCACTGCCTCGCTGGAGTCCTTGCCTGACCGACTGACGAAGACTCCCTTTTCCCATCATTCATCGATTCATTGATTATTATTATTATAATCAGTGTCCTCCGACTGCTCGCGGGCGTGGCCCCCTCCCTCCCCTTTCTTTCTTTCTTTCTCTCTCTCTCTCTCTAGCAGGCGGTTTCACCTTTTGTATATCTCTCGACCAGCCGAAGAGCAGGCAAACAGGTGCCAGGCGGATGCTGGCTGTCTAACAAGAAACCCAAGAAGCAATAAACACAGAGCAGCGCAGTCCTTGCAAGCTCTGGCTGCTGCTGTACGTCGTGGTGAGTAGTTGGTTCTTCCTCTTCCAGCAAGCAAAAACACAAAAAAGACAAAAAGGCCATCACGAGGTCACATGTCAGCCTCCCGCGGGTTCGCCACCAGCAAGACCAGGTTTTTTTGTTGACTGTTCATATTTCTCGATTGCCTCCGGAGCAGACGCAGGACAGGACGGCCGTGGTCTTTTTATAAGCTACGCACCGCACGCCAGCGCCGGCCGAGGACCTGCAGCAGGACCGGCAACCCGCGAGCGCAGGCGACGGATCTATGTTGAGGACGGCGGCCGACTATCGAGCCAGAGGGAGCTGTTGATCGCAACCAAGCCGGAGCTTGCCCTCGATCTCGCGCTATTGGGATCTCGAACCGCCCGCCCACGACGACGCAGAAGCAGGAGACGAAGGCGGGAGAAGCAGGACGGTCTGACAGCTAGCGGGCTTCTCGTCTTGCTCTTCTCCTTCTTCTGGCTGCCCATTGTTCTATTAGCGCTGCGTGGATCATGGAATCGAACGCCGAATATGTGGCACCCCTGAACCTCAGCACCGCCGCTGCTATTACTACTACTACTACTCCTACAGCCGCTGCTACGACGACGATGACGACGACATCTACAGCTACGACCAGCCCTATTTCTACTGCCCCGGACGATGCAGGATCACTGGCCGTGGCGACGAACAACAGACTCATAACTGCGTTGAATGCTCAGCTACGGATGACGCCGCCGCTGACGCCGCATAGCTCCCGTGAAGAGATGGTCGACCGAAGCGGCCAGGGACGGTCACTGTTCCATAACTACCTGAGAGCCTTCTACCCTTTCCATCCCGACGGACCGATCTCCTCGTCGACCGTGACTCTACCGCTGGACCAGGGAGACGTCATACTCGTCCACTCAGTACATACCAACGGCTGGGCTGATGGTACTTTGCTAGAGACTGGCGCCAGGGGATGGCTGCCAACCAACTACTGCGAGGCCTACGACCCTCAGCAGATGCACCCGCTGCTAAAGGCCCTGATGGACTTCTGGGACGTCATCAGGGGAGGCAGCGGATCTACTCTCCACCAGTTTTCAAACCAGGACTACATGAGAGGCATGATTGCTGGTGTCCGATTTCTCCTGGTAGGCTTTTGATGTTTTTTTGCCCTCGTAACTCCGGATAATAATATAGCTTTATTTTTATTTTTTTTTTTTTTTTTGCTTACTGGTTATATATAGGAGAAATCGGAATGTCTGACAAGAGACTGCCGGCTCGTGAAGAGAGTCGACGGACTACGGCGGAATCGCAAAGCTCTTCTCTCGGATCTATCATCACTCGTCAAGCTAGCGAAGCAATTGCAGGACATTGCAAACGGACGGCACTTTGAGACATGTCTGGACAACATCTTCGACCTGATGCTGCTCAAGGCATTCCGCATAGTTACCAGAGGAGTTCGGTTTTTGGACGTTTGGAGTGAAGAAGTCGGGCTTGTAAGGGCGCTGGATCATCTGGACAACACAAACTCGTCGAATACAATGGACACCATGTTCAAGGGGCCTCTCACTCCACCAGTCGATGGTTCCTTCAGCTTCTCGTCTCAACACGCAACCAGCTCTATCGGCACACCAACCTCCTCCAGCAGCTGGAGAGGCAGCCTCGGTGACCGCAGCTTGCTCAACTCTACCACGATAGTCAGCCAGAAATCCGGCCGTGAAACACCACAACGTCCCGCATCTATCAGGATAAAACGACCCTCGCTATCTCACAGAATATCATACAGTGGTCACACCACTAAGAACCCGAACCTAGCGTCAGGACGGTTAACTGCTGCTCATGACGGATTCCTCGGCGTCCTCGGATCATTTATTGGCCTGCATCTGCAGTCACCCTCGTCAACAGAATTGATAGTCACAACACAAGAGGCTGTCCAGTCCTGTAAGACCCTGCTATCGGTCGTCGAAGAGGTGTGGGAGCGTGATCTACACCGATCTTTCCTGCTGGAAAGATCAAAGAATACCATGTACGACCGCATCGCCGAGCTCGTCAACGCTACCCAAAACACATTCCGCACCCCTATTAATCCCGACGATGAGACCATTTTTGTTCCAGGAGATGGAAAACGCCTGGTAGATGCCGCTACCGACTGTGTGCGCGGTGCCGGAGATTGTGTCTCCAGAGCCAGAACAGTCTTGGAGCAAATTGGGGACTTCGAGCTGGAGAACATTGGCCTGGGGATTACCATGCCCAGCACGGAAGATATCACAACACCAACCAACCACAAAGTAATACCAGAAAAGACCGACGAGGTCGCCTCAGCCACAGTTACAAAGCCAGACGAGGAACTGTCTATGCGGCCTCTGCCACTCCAAATTCCCGACGGCTCCGTTTCATCCATATCCCTGACACCATCATCATTCACTGACGCTTCGACTCTCCGTACCCCAACCTCCCCCTTTGATGAATCTTTTAGCTCCGCCTTCACCGCATTCACGGATTTCAATGATCCATTCAATTCAAATTCCGAGCACGACCTCTCTAAATCATTCCACGCATACTCGCCTACCAAATCTACCAACGATGTGCCTTGGCAGCAGGACCCAGCCATCTACATACCACTTCCCCAGGACAACGACATGGATCTTACACTCGAGCCAACTGAAACTGAAAGCACACTGGTTCCCGAAACACCTACGCGTCCAGCATCGCCTGCGAGTGTCAGCCATAAGTCTCCTAAATCACCAAAATCCCCTATGAAGGAAGACTCTCAAACAGAAGTAGGGTCAACTTCATCTGATGGAGATGAGGACAGCCTGTTGGAGAAGACTTACGCCCACGAGCTCATGTTCAAGGACGGCCAGGTGACTGGTGGCAGTCTCCGCGCTCTGGTTGAGAAGTTAACATGTCATGAATCGACGCCCGACGCACTCTTCGTTTCAACATTCTATCTCACATTCCGACATTTCACTACCCCTGTTGAGTTTTCGGAAGTCTTGATCGACCGCTACGACTACATCGGCGAGACCCCCAGAGCTGGAGGGCCCGTCCGCCTCCGTGTATACAACGTCTTCAAGGGGTGGCTCGAGGCCCACTGGAGACACGATGTTGATGACATCGCTCTGCCAACGATCCTTAATTTCGCCAGGACTAAACTCCTAATCACGCTACCTACCGCTGGTAAGCGCTTGATTGATTTGGTCGAAAAGGTTTCCTCCCTACAGGGGCCTGTGGTACCACGTTTGATCTCCACCGTTGGAAAGACAAATACCTCCATTGCTCAATACGTCAGCCCAGACCAGCCTCTACCTCAGCCCAATATGACAAAGAGCCAGCTCAACCTCTTGAAGCAGTGGAAGAATGGTGGCGCCAATGTCAGTATCCTCGACTTTGACCCCCTTGAGATTGCCCGCCAAATCACGATCAAGGAGTCTCAGATTTTCTGCTCTATTCTCCCGGAAGAGCTTCTCTCCACAGAATGGATGAAGAAGACCGGCTCTTTGGCTGTCAATGTCCGGGCCATGTCTACTCTATCTACAGACATTGCCAATCTGGTCGCCGACTCTATCTTGCAATTGGAAGAGCCGAAGAAGCGAGCAGTGATTGTCAAGCGATGGGTCAAGATTGCTGCCAAGTGCCTTGAGCTAAACAACTATGACACCCTTATGGCCATTATCTGCTCTCTCAATTCATCCACCATTTCTCGCCTCAAGCGTACATGGGAGATTGTCCCCGCCAAAACAAAGAATCTTTTGGAAAGCCTCCGGGAGATCGTCGATGTGTCCCGCAACTACGCAGTCCTCCGACAACGACTACAAAACCACGTACCACCATGTCTGCCATTTGTCGGAACCTACCTCACGGACCTGACCTTCGTCGATCACGGCAACCAAGACACCCGTACTCTTGCGGGCGACGAGAGCTCCATTGAAGTCATCAATTTCGACAAGCACATGAAGACGGCCAAAATTATCAGTGAGCTCCAGCGGTTCCAGATCCCGTATCGACTTCGCGAGGTCCCAGAACTCCAGACATGGATACAGGATCAGCTTGTCCGTGTTCGATCTGCCGGCGACAAAAGCTTCCAGCAATACTACCGTCGATCTCTCGTTTTGGAGCCCAGGGAGCGTGCAGTGACACCCCGCGGATCTCCAACCGAACCCAGTCCCTCCCTGTTCGCTAAGGAGAATACGAAGGAAAAGTTCGACTTCTTAGCCTGGACTCATGGCTCCAAACTCAAAGTCCCAGCTGCGTGATGATGATACCTTTCCGTGTTTAACTCCCTTCTTCAACATCTTATGCCGTACCCCCTGGATCTACCCCGACCTTCCCCCTTAAACTTATGCTTTATGATTTTATGACCTTCATGATAGTACCTTTCCTCCTCTGGCTCGACTCTCCCCCTCCCTCTATTTTCTCTGCCGCCGCCGTACAAAGATCTCTTCCCATTTTTCTTCATACGGACATACTCTTCTTCACTTACAGGAGGCTTTCCTTTATCTGCCTTTTTTTTTTTTTTTTGCTTTTTAACCTGATATCCCATACCACCTTAGTTGTCAATACGTTTATGTTTTTCCTGCAAATTCAACTGTTTATTTAAGCAAATCTGCTCCACCTGTTTGTTATATACTTATGTTATCTAGAGCTGAAGGTGGTGGAAATACCCCGTTGGGCGGCTGCTTGTTTTTCTTTTCTTATGGCTTGTTCGTTTTCCACACCCATGGCATCTAGGTTGTTGTTTTTTCTGTTTTATGTCTTGACGCGTCCTGTTAATCATTGGTGCGTCTATCTACATGAGGAAGCACGCGAGTGCGGTTTTCAAAATGGCGAGGTGGACCGGACCAGGGCATGTATACCCATTTCCTTACTTTTCAGCTTCTTTGTGGGTCAGGGGGAAGGCAGGACACTATTTACAAAAATAAAAAAAGGCAGATTTAATGTTTAGTACTTATTCGATTCTCATCAAGGACCCTGTGCATCCCGTGTAAATCTCTCGCTTCCTTTCCCTTTGTTGCGCTGTCTCGAGAGGCGCCGGCCGAAAGCCCTCCTTTTTTTTTTTGCAAACTAAACGATTTGCAGTACGTAATTCCCTCAGCATTTTAAAACAAACCGTGGCTGACATGCGAGGATGGAGCTTTTTCCTTCGGGCATGTGCCGACAGCGAGTTATACATGTGTCCGGTTGGTGATATATTATATATCTCTGCATCTTATAAGGCTTCGCCGGCCAACGTCGTTCGAGTCGGTCAGGGTCGCGCTAAAGATTAGCCGGCTGCAGCTGCCACAGCTGCAAGATGCAGGGCAAGCGACGTCCCCGGCCTTTCCCCTGCCACCGGCCCATGTACGACCAGGCCACCCTCTGCATCTTGCACCGCAGGCTGCATGGCCTGTCCCCTGCCTGTCTCCTGCCTGTCCCCGGCTCGCGCTCATGGCGGAATCCGCGGGACACTCCATCACATGACCAATAAAAGCTGCAGCTTCTCGTTAATTTGCATCCGGGCGGTTAAGGGGGATACGGTAAGGCAACTGTGTGATGGCTCAGGGATGCGTGCAGCAACGGCCAGAAATCCTTGGGGGCTGCTTTTTTTTTTTTTTTTTTTCTCATTCCGTATTCACAGCTTCCCGGTTGGCTTCTACTCGAAGGCGAAGCAAAAATGAGCCGTCTCCGTCTCAGGTGTCTCTGTCGTGTTGAACACGGCGGGTGTTGGGTGCGGCTTAGGTGTTATTGGGGAGCTCCAGTGAGATATCCCCAGATAATCATCGAGCGGGTATGTAAGGCCCAAGTTTGAGATCTGACACCTGTCACAGCCCCAAAGATCGGCCCATACCAGCTTTCCAACTTTAATTATACCAAAAGAAACATTTCAACCTCCAAAAGTATGCAAAATTACCAAAAACTATGAATCTATACAAGTCGGGTATAATCATACAGGGTGGAATTTCTCTGCCCAAAATTATACATATATATATAAAATATATGCCATATGGTTCATGTCAAGTGGGATTCGCTCTGCCACTTGCTGAAAGCAGTGACAAAGTCCGAGCAGGGCTCCGTTGGTTTGAACTCTGGATGGCCAGTGCTGGCCATATGAGCCAGGGAGGATGATGTGCCCAATTCAGTAGGGCCGCACATTGAACCAGCTGGTTGATTTCTGGATCCCAGGCTTATGATCGGTACCATTGAAGGTCGGCCATGGGCACACTGGAATGGAAAAGCGCATTTTGCCAGCCGAGACACAAGGCTCTGGCATTCAGATACGGAAAGTACATCATTAAACATGATAGCTGACCGACATGAACGGGAGACTATCAGGTCAACCATCTTCTTTGGACAATCGCCAATGCGCTGCAGCCAACAGTGATCGGTTTCGGTCATTCCGAGGCCATTTTCCGCGAATCCCTGGCTTCCACACTCCGCCAGCGCTGATCTGATGGAGGGTTTGGAAATCTCGGCTTGATCCCAGACCTCTGAACGAAGCATGTCAATAGCGAGCCTAGGCTCTACTCGGCATCGTTCAGCGATGAGAGTTGGCAAGCCCCTCACTACAAGGGAGTAATACCCCTCTGCCCCCCTTAGGACTTCATACAGACAACCCCAGGAAGAAAAATACCCGGAACGAGCTTCGAATAATATTGCTTCCTGAGCTGGTATCCTGAAACTTATGGGCGTCGGTAGATTAGTGATATCAACATTGCCAGAGGGCGTGAGAGTACAGAGTGTAGTAAACAATTCCTCCACACGGCACCTCTCATCAGCGGCATGTTGGTCAACCAGGACTAAGACTTCCTCACCCTCTCTCCCCTCGCAGAGTAAGGAGGTCCGGAGTAAGATGAACTTCTGATCAACTTGAGCGATGACTGTCGCCTTTTTGAGGGCACACTTATTGAGCCGGCTGCCAGACCTGCCCATCAGTCCCTCCAATGTATTACCACCTTGAAGATTCTGACAGCCTAGACAATGGGAACCAGTGGCGACCTTTGAGCACCACTTTTCACTGTAGCGTATATGCGATGTCGTAGATGAAATGGGGAGTTCTGGCAATGGGAACGTAGGATTCTTCCAGCTTTTGAAAATCGAGTCAAACCAATGGGATTTTTCATTCATTCTCTGACCCTGGCCATCATTTCCCGAGGGGTAGATAGCCTTAAGCCGTCGGATTGTGGATGGATTATTTAGAGCTTGCTCGATCATCTCGGGTTTGCGCGGTACTGTCTGCCCAGTACGTTTGTTGACGTATATGGTCCGTTTTGTTAAAGGATCCGTCCAAGACATTAGCTCATCTTGCGGCTTCATAGGACAGTGTGATGTAGAATGCTCATATATAGGACCGATTTCTCTAGTTGTTTCCGTATCTGCGGTATCAGGTAGTGTCTCGTCAACGCTTTCCCCTCCATATTCTGGGGCAGATTCAGGTGTTGGAGGATATGGGATCTTTATGCCGCATATACCAGTATCCCTCTTGGATGCTGGTTGGGATTTACTTCTCGGTAAGCCTGCGCAGATATCATCATAAAAACCTCCTCTTCCACCTTTCACCCTTGACCACGATCCGAAATCCTTAAACGGGAGCGCCTTAAGGTCTGATGGCTGCGGCTCCACGAGAGGACTTTCCGACTTATCAAAAGTAGTAGAGCCCTTTATGCTAAGGGGTGTTTCGTGATACAGACGTTTAGCTCCGGGAGGTGCAGGTTGTGGAATGTCAGACCCAGGCAAATGGTCTTGTATACCCCCTTTAATACATCGCGGATGCCGGGATAAGAAATGGTATTGCTCTAAGAATTGGCGAAACAACGCCTTGATAACTCCAAGAATTTTCTGGATGGATATTTTGGGCTGAAAGGATTCATAGCCCTGCGAATCAATGCAACTGGCCTGAGTCGTGGAAACTCGGACGTAAAACATTGGCCATTTATTAACACCCTTGGACTTGGTCCTTATCCTGCTAATGGAAGAACTTGTGGGGACATCTGTATCCCCTACGGTAGCCATTTTAATCCCGCCACTAACACCAGAAGAAGAATGCTCAACTCCAAAGTTAGAGGATGCGAATAACTGGTTAATTTCAGAGAACAGCACATTTGCGTCTCCAAGGGGATAAACCGGGTTAATTCCAGACGAAATGAATTGTACCTGCTTAGTTGGACCAGGTTGCAGAGATATGGCAGCCTCTACCCAAATATCAGAGCTTCGGGCCGATGCCGCAACCCATGACGAAAAATCCGAGGGAGTAATATATCCTGCATTCCCAAGAATCGCACGCACACGATCCAAATCAAAAGAATGTTGGTCTTCGTCCTTGATTACCTGCCGAAGATCAAGAACATTCCGACCTTTACCTCGAAAAACCTGTTTTCGTGACCTAGATGCATCGACGATGTACACCTTGACTGGCTTTTGAAATGCAAGCAAAAGTCCTGTTATCGCTCTTTTCAGGCCATCCCATTCGCGGTCAATATCTTCGTTTCTGCGAAGATCCTGTACGCGGCGTTTAGCTCGAACAGGGAGATTGCTAAAAAGGTCATTTACGGCGACCCTTGTGCCATGCTGAGGGTGTAAGAGGTCATGCTGAATTGGTGCCGGACAAAGCCTTGAAATAAGTTTTGAGTGTCGGAATATGACTGAATTCGTTTCCTGAAATGAAACATTACGGGAGGTTATTGTGACTAAAGCCATGGATATCAAAGATGAGATAAATATGCCTTTGCGACCATATATTTGGCCTGTTGTATAAAACTTTGATGTGTCTAGTCGCTAACCATCAGCAACGATATTAAACAAGAGGGTATCTGCGGTACATACGATGTAACTTTCCAAGGCCTCCGTTTTCGCGGAATTCATTTGGAGGTATCCCGATTCCGTCATCTTCCACAGTACAAGTGCCTTTCTGGAAATCCACGTTTACCATGACCGTCGATGCATTAGCATCGAGAGAATTTTTGATAAGTTCAACTATAACACCGTTTAGACTAGTCACGATTGATGAGGACCTAATCTGCCCTGCCACATCCTGAGGAAGCACGCGGATTATTGGGACATTTGAATCCATAATACTCCGTATAGTGCTAGGGTTATAAACCCACTGTGCTTCGCCCACAGATCGTGCGTAATCCAAAAAGAAGTTGTCCAAAAAAAAATGCCTAGGGTAGCTGTGCTTTTCGAAAGATAATAAATCAAACGAGGGAACCGTGGATATCAAGCACAAGCATATATTCCGGTGTTTGGTTTGGTTTGTAGCCGCGCCTGTAAAGAAGGAACGCTCTGGAGATAGATTACCCTTTCTCCAAAGAAGCTAGTAGGCGAGATCGCTTTGTAGGTGATTTATCGTTCAGAAATACCATGGCTAGCAGTGGAAAGTCCCTTCAATTCGTCCCGGAGCACTTGATACCAGCCAACATCCAGCGTGATAATGAAATGGCCGAGGCTCATTCGAATCAACCCGCGAGGTGAGTGTTTCTTTCCAGGTATGCCACGCCTCCTGAGCTGTAGAAAGGCACGGCAGGGTCTGCATCCGACGATTTAACGTGAATATACAACAGGAAGCAGGGACAGTAGTAATATGTGAATGTCTTTTTCTCTTCCGACGTTCTCGTCGCCTCCAGAGACTGGGGCCATGTTGATATCACGTGACTCAATTATGCTTTACGATGACTAAGCACATCAGGTCCCCCCAGACGTCCGAAATCTCAAGGTTGTTTGATAAGGAAGACCAGCAGGCAAACGAGACGACACGGCAGACACCGCACCCGCAGCGACAAAGGACCAGAATAGAGCGAGGGTGTCTGGGAGCAAACGGTGGTCCTTACTGGTATTCATATATATATAATTTATATATATATATATATATATACAAGTCTGCACTGAGGCTGCCTGCGCTGCCGTCGCTCAAGGCCAGGTCTGATCTCCGGGGCGACATCAGGGAAACGAGGCAGAAGACATCACATCGACACTTGTTTCACCATACCAACGTTCACAAAGAAGACGGGTTAATTGCCAGCTGTTCAAATATGACAAGTGCAGAATCATCGCCTGGTATGCTCTAGCGGAAGACTCAAAATAACCTAAACCCTTATCTTGCGGAGAAGCTAACATGCAGCTACAGATCGCCATGCAAGACGACGACCATTCTCCCACTGGATGAAACGCCTCACCAATCTCAAGAGCTCCTCGTCTGACAGCAATCCAAACAATGCGTCGAACAAGCGAAACGGAGCCAGTACGCTCACTAAAAACAGGAAGAATAACAATCCATATCTATCTGGCCCTATAGATAGAAGCTCCGGGGAACATACGAATGGCCACCTCTCCTTCTCCGAGCCGGCAAACAGCATACGACCCAGCCATCTGTCCCAGTTTGATGACCCGTCTCCCACGACTGGGGATAGATCCGCTGCTCCCACGCTCTCTACGACTGGTGAAACCACCGTCTCTGATGCAGGCTATTCCAAGGCTGGTACTTGTGCTACCGGCGGCAATGGTTTTAATCCTGCTGGTGGTGGTGAAGGCAGCACCTTTTCATCCCCATCGCCGTCCGTTCGCTCACTGACTACGACTCTTACGACGATTCAATCGGCAGCTCCGTCAACCCAGCTCAACGCAGCTCAAAATGTGAATCACTATTCCGCCGGTATAGGCAACGAACACCACGGTGGATCTCACCATGCTACTACCCAACATCCAGGTGTCCAATTCACTCATCAGTTTCCTACATCACCCATTACAGCCGTTCCGCCACATCTTGCCGTTAACCCAAATCCCACGACCTATTCGAGCGCCACAGCAAACAACCTGCTGACAGATAACGCTTCTGTTCTTACCCTGGCATCATCATCCAAGCGTCGACGACGAAATTCTCTTGACACGAATGCGTCGGTTCTAGCCCTTGCGCCCTCGTCTCTCTTCAGTGGCAGCCGTGAAAGCTTACCGCTTAGTATGTTGAGCGGACATGTCGGTGGTGTTGTTGCAGCGGATCAAAGCAGCTCGTCTACACATAATGTAGCTGGTGTGCTGAACCGGGGCGGTGCTTCTAATAATGAGAGAGCCAGCGTCCATTCCATGTCTGGAATAATTGCCACAGACCGAGGCAGTGTGAGAAGCGGTATACATTCACACCACGGCCGAAACGACAGCATCACTGGAAGTATTGGGATGCAGGTTAGCGGCGCCATTCCTGGAGCATCTGGACGGGTCAGCCGCCGTGGGTCCGGCTGGGGTGAGATTGTTGATTCTGAGGATACGGGAGATGAAACTCAACGTGAAGAATCCGATAAAGACGCCAACGGCAAAGACCATGCGGACGAGAAATCGTCAGAGAAAGATAAGAAAGAATGCTAGCAGCGCCATCCAGGCTATCGCAATGGGTCTTGTTTACCCCCTAATCCCTTACATTTTCCTATACGTTCCACATTACTTCTTTTCCCTTTACCCTCTGTTGCATGTATACCCCTGAGTTTTTTTCCCGTTATCTCTTTATAGCCCATACTGTTTATTTTGACTTATGATTATCACCATTACTGACCCAATCACCGTTGACTACTGCTTTCAATGTTTATATGCGTACGACATTCCCCCGCAAGTTGGAGGTTATTTATTTTTTTGTTGTATTTAGATATTCCCCTGGTTCTTCCCCTCTTTAGCATCCAGTTCGGCCTTGTTAATGACATATCTTCCATATGCCTTGATAGCTTACAAGACTTCGTGGGGCGTACACAGCTATATCTCCGCACATCTTACTTCAAAACAGCTAACCCTAGCATCTATCTGTCTCTACCTTTCACTTTGATTCCAACCTGATGCGGCTCACGATATCTACTGGGATCGAGAAAAAATAAAAACAAAATGCCACAGACTAACAACCAGCAAGAGACAGTTCTGGATGAGCAACCGACTATTCAAGGAGTCCTCGCTCTATGCCCACGTACCCCGCTGATTCATGTACTGCGCCGTTGCGAGCCCACCAAAATCGCATTATTCTGGTGTTAGTCGACCTCTGTTATGAGAAGCGCCTGTCAAGGCAGCGCCATGCCCATGGTGGCACGGCCTTTACGGCGTATGATGGGTCGCAGACTGAATAGCCGCAGCACGCTGTCCAATCCAGGTCTGAGACTCCTGAGACGATCGACGAACGGAATTTTATTTTGTTTGTTTTTCCAGCTGAGTCCAACTCCCTGCTCCAGCGACTCCTTCGCGATGCGGAGGATCACCCGAAAACGACCATCCGCTCACAGCCTCGTGTGATTATTGGTTCGCGGAGGTCGATATAACCCACACCGGGATGGTCAACTCGGGTCCATCTATTTGCTATCAATTAGTTAATATGCACCAGCTGATAAGAATGGGCGGATCATCGATGGCGTTGCATAAAGATGACAATGCCTCGCTGATTCCCATCTACACACAGCGCCTACATCAACTTCGCGCTGCACTTCTTCAGCCGGCCGTTTCATATTTCCTACGACCGTTCCCCTTTTCATTAACTTGCCCTCTGTGCCAGCCTGGTCTTTCACGCCGTCATGGCAAGCACGGACTTGCTGAACGGGAACCACCGCGGTATGGTGAAGCGTATAGTTGACGCATTGGATAGGGAAGAGAAGGGCTATGGCACGGAGTCAGAGTCTCCAGGACCACAAGCAAACAGACTGGCAGATGGGCCAACAGACGTTCAAATCAATGGACTGGTTAGCGTTCCCACCGACGACCAATTAGATGGCCAATCGAATGACCGGGCAAATGGAACCCGGAGAACCGCTACTTCATTAAGTCAACCGCGCCTTTTGTCGACACACTCGAAGCTCAGGACATTCAGAGTCTTGACTGGTATTGATACACCTGCAGGCCTTGCTACAGCCAGTCTAGTCCGTCGACCAGCTTCTAACGTTGGTATATATACCCGCGTCGTCAACGCCGAAGCTCGTTATAAACGGGGATACCGCTTTTTTACGCTCTTAATAAGTTGTTGCTTGGGAATACAGGTTATCGTCGCAGCAGCACTGACAGCCTTGGGCGCTGGGAACGGTCCGCGTGTTTTGGTTACGATCTTCGGAGCAGTTAATACTGCTATTGCTGGGTACTTGACATACTTGAAAGGTTCTGGTCTGCCGAATAGAAAGCGCTATCACCAGTCGCAATATGCCAAAATAAGGCAGCACATTGAACAGCGAGAACGCGACTTTTGCCTGGAGAACTGTGAACTTGACGTTCATGAGGAGATCCGGCATATTCAACGCATGTATGAAGAAGTTCAAGAAGACGTGGAGGCGAATACCCCAGAAAGCTTCTCCGGTGTAAAAAGATTCCAAGCGAATCAACCAGTTCTTCCCTTACCGACGATTAAGAATGAAAAATATGAGATATCAGGGAAAGAGGCACTGAAAAATGGAGTCAGTATACCTTCGCCTGTATTGAAGGCAGGAATTGCACCCTAGAGCTAGCTATGCCTTGGTCTGTTTGTTATGATTACGAAGAGGGTTTTTGTATATATATTATTTTGAGCGTACCAGAGATATGTATACTGATAGCATCATTTAGATAGGATATATTCAACTTTATAGCTTATAGCATTTATGACTGTTTATTATCTACTACCATTTCCAGCTAGTTACTATCATGAGTACCGTAAATTGCTCAAGCGGTTCGCGACGACACTCAACAAAAAATGATATACAGCAGTGGCACAGAACAAGGGTTGGAGGAGAAGGATAATTAACTTACTCTGGGGGCTGGAAATCGTTTCTACAGAGTACCTACATTGGGCACGGTGGTGCTATTAAAGCTGCTCTTTGCGGATCTCCCCCTAGTAAAACAGCACGAGAGCGACACAAAACGGTGGACGCATGTTTTGCGAGTTGGCTCACGCCACGGATCAATTATCTATTATTACAGATGCCTGCCAGGATAAAACAACACTGGAAGGCCTGCAATACACCGAAATGAGCAGACTCTGTAACCATCCCGCCGTATATTGAGACGCCGATAACATCCTACTATGATCTTGCGCAGACAGGATATTCTGTCCTGCTTGAGAAAGGAAATAAAGGGTGCATAAGCTGGTTATTAACTTCCTGTCGAATAACTGTGCTCCATAAAATGACTGATACTAGAGGAGCGAGGCGTAGCTCTGATGCACTTGGCCAGATGAACTTGAAGCTGTATAGAATAACACATGCGCGGGCGAAAGGGGAATCTTTTGGCTGGAGAGCGGACAACGAAGTTTAAATGAGTTATTTTTAGGCCAGGTGACAAGTGAGTGGGTCCAGGGGGCTCAGGAGACGGGAGATGACTAAGCAGAACGTAACGACCGCAATGCGAGCGCTTTCGTAACCGGGTTACAGCTTGCAGCCAATACGTGGCAGCCTATTTTTCAGATTCTTCAGCCTTTGGACAGACACGAGTAATGGCATTGACAAGAACCGTTGGTCGAAGAGCGTGTAAAGATTATAGGTGGCAGCCTGTATTAAGCCAGTTCCGGAAACCACAGAGGGCAATATAAATTCTGTGACAGTTATCTAAACCGCCGGATACCTATGAAAAAGAACATTATCGAAAGCCGCGATATATGCCGCCGGAGGTCTCGAAACGCCTGTCTGCAATGCAAGAAACGTAAGGTGAAGGTATGTCTAACCATAGGTTTATTTATCTCCGATATCTTGGGCAACCGCTTAATTATCGACCTATAGTGCGACGAACAAGCGCCATGCTGCCACAACTGCAGATATCGGCAGACAGAATGCAGCTTTCAGGCATTTACAATGAAATACCCTACGAGTATAGGCAGAAGGACACTGAAACCTAGCCAAAGGACTTTGAGGCCATTCCCTGCTACTGCGGATCTCCCGACGTCCGAGGTCAAACAGCAAAACAGTTCTATACCTCCAGACCCGGCGTACCACAAAGAAACTAACCTTCACCGGGCTGCATCAGGTTGCTCTGGGACTACTTGTTATGCTCCAAAACTTGGCTTGGCCACCTATTCTGCGAATGTGCCGCGTTCGTTAAGTTGCGTGTCTCATCTACTCCCTGAGGAGCACGAATTATTGCATCATTATGCTACAACTGTCTTTGAATCTCTGGCAGATTATGAGGTGTATAGACCAATATGGCAAGTTGTTGTCCCACGAGAAATGCAATCTGTTAGCTTCTTGAAGCACGGAATACTGGCAATATCGGCTCTACATATACACTATCTTCGCTTTAGAGCGACTAAACACAAGGGACGAAGTCCAGAAGAACTCGCGCACAAGGAGCTAGCTCAGAAACATTACCAAGCAGCGGTAATGGAGTTCGGGTCACTGTTTCCAGAAGACCTATCAAACACTAATGCTGCATTTGCTTTCTCGCATTTGACAATTTTCTTCGCTTTCGGTTCCGCTCAACTGTCCAGTTACGGAGCTCCAATGTCAGATGCAATTGATGATTTGCTGAGTTTATTTGCCCTAACTAGGAAAGCCATGGCATTTTTGAAAATGAGATGGGAATCACTAGTAAAAGGAGACATGGGAATACTCCTTCAGCGTGGCCCTGAGATTACGAACAGAAAATACCTACCAACAGACACTGTCACCGCGCTCGAATTGTTAGAAGAACTGTGCAACGAATGTATATCGAGTAATCGGGAAATTCCGGGTTCTTTTAACGAAAGTGACGACCATATCAAGGCCGCATATCGTCGCGCAATTGAGCAGCTTTGGGATTGCTTTGTCATGTTAGAAACAAAACGAAAGGACTGGGGTATGGCCCTCCGATTTCCAATGATATTCCCTGACTCCCTTTTCCCACGCTTCAGAGCTCGGGAACCACTGGCAATGGTAATACTTGCATACTACTGTGCATTATTGCTCAGAGCACCGGTACGATGGTGGGCGGATGGCTGGAGTACACATGTTATCCAGACAATATTCTACATCTTACCTCAGGACTTGAGGTATGCTGTATCTTGGCCGATGAGTACTGCAGGGATTTTGTCTTCAGAGCTACAGCTAAGAGAATAGCCATTTTTCTGACTGGAATATCTATGTTGAACCCGACTGCTAGAGCATCTTAGAACTAACTGCTTGACTAATAAAAATATACTTCCTAAAACGTAGGTGGCACCGTGATGATTCGACCGATACCCGTGACCCTATTAATACAGGTTAATTTCCACTCTATAGCCTTCGGAGCATGCTAACGGCATCTTTATATTTGTATCGACGATTCCATGTAAGGCCTTATATACTAATTCTGAACCTTGACTCATTAATCAAAAGCCTCACGCAAACACAATTCAGCTGGCTTAGTAATCGGAAGTTTCTTTTAACAACCTCGATTCTTATTCCCATCCTTCTCTTTTACATATCTCTAATAACATTGAAATTCACCTTCACCTGATTGGCATAGCCGGGAAAGTATGGGTATTCCCACGGTGGCAGAGTACAGAAAAAGAACAGAAATACCCAAAGAAAACCAAATAACCTGCACCATGGCCGAATACTAGGCTGCTTTCTTGGCTCAAACTCGCCTCTAAACTGCGGACAGTGGTGTCTTAAAAGATGTTTAAGGCCATATTCTCCAAGAGTTCCCAAGAAATTGAATATTAAAAACAGCGAAAAATTGTATATCCTCTCCACAGATTCCGATTTATCTTTCACTCTCCAGGATACCAAGGCGTGAATGATAGAAGAGGCCATGAAGACAAAAAAGGCAAGGAAGACCTTTTCTCCAGGAGAACAAGGCTTGAGGCCCAGTACACGTCGTGACAAATACCTCCCCCACTCCAACTGAGAAGCTGATCCAATCTTATGCCAGCAAATACCCCAGAATCTCTGCAGGCTGTATGCCTCAATTGGACTGCCCCAGAGCCATGGCCATTCGCTTGGTATATCCACTCCTAAGAATCCCACAAACAGGATAGCAAGTATGGCATGGCCTACGGTAAGAAAGACAAAAGATTCCCATGCCCAATGCACGCAAAAAATTGCCCGGATGAGAACTGGATGATCTGGTTTGAAGCCAAAATAGTATCGAAAGGATGCTCTCCATTTCATGGGAAACGGATAGAGAGTCAGAGCAACCACGGCCTCGCCCGTGAGATATAGGATTCCTAGAAATAAAACGAGGCCAACTTTTTGCAACACAAAATTGAGTCGTTTTTGCCATGATACCGAGTTTTTTTGACCAAGTTGACAGACCCTTAGTCTTCGTGGATTCCCCCATAATTTCAAACCGAGGTAAAGAATATCATGATTTACCGACGGCTTTGCAACGGGTACAACCCACGATTCAAGAAGAAGTCCAGCACTTAGGTGTATAATTCCGATGACGCATAAAAAGGCCCAAAGCCAATCGATACCGGCAGGCAGACGATTCGACGTGATAAATCCAAGGGTAAGGCTGCCGGTCAGGAGAAGGTAGTATATGTTTCTTCCCAGGCCAGGTTGACGACTGAAGGCAAAGACGAAAGGGAAAACAGACACAGCAACCCAAGCTATAGGCATTAAAATGCCTAAGGCTGACGTGATACCCGGAATAGATATGGCAAATTTGAAGGCGGAATTCATTTTGATTTCTTGCACCAGAATTAACTGAAGTCAGGCGTTGTGGTTTGGACTTCTTCCCTGGCAGGGGGAACAGTGTTTTGAGGAATCGAAGAAATTTTCAGGTATATCTGTACACACAGTATAAGATTTCTATCCTGCCAACCTCGACCTCAAGGCTGTTATATTTCCATGGAAGATTGCCCTGCCGTCGGAATACTCTATTCAGACATTCCGAAAATTTTCTGAGATATCTTGCCAGACAAGGCTACAGCAATGCTCTGGCATCTGGACACACGCCTTTTTGTTGGATGGGATCCCAATATTTCCAGTATACACGAATATTATACTTAAGAGCCATGGAAGTGTCTGTCTTGGCTCTTTTTAACGGATATATTACACCTATTGCATCCAATTACAGCGCTGTGATTATTATGCGGATAGCTCATAGAACGAATGCTCATTACAGCCATCCCTGACGATGGACTAACAATGCTCTAAATAATTGGGCTATTCTAGAAAACATCACACTCCCATCATGTTTCACCATTAATTTCTTTGCAACCTGCTAAGACGTGCCATGCTGGTTAATAATCCGGAATATGCCGAAGATGTTATGTGCATACGTCTATACAGGTGGACACCATCTCTGAACCACACATGGGCAACTGATATTCGATGTTGGCTCTAGATAACGGCTCCCCTTCTTAAGATGTTGTGGCGCTATAGCTAAAAGGGTAAAGTAAAACGTTCCCGTTTATATACATTCCTTGCTAATAAATAGTTAAACAGCTAAGTCTTCCTAGCTGATGGTGATCTGCCTGCTTAACTAGTTAACTAACCAAGACATACAACAATCTTGGTTTGAGTCAACTTCTTCCGACCGCCTTCCGCTGCAAAGTTCTGCCTAGCACATCCAATACCTAGAGACTTAGTGAATCCTCCCTGTTATGGGCCGATGAGCAATATTTCTCGTTCCTCAGATTTCTTAACTGTTATTATATCCCTTTATCCCCCGGTTGTCCAATGGATGTTTCCTACAATGTGTTGGTATTTGCGGTGATAATTGCCCACCACTACACTGGGTTCACCGATGGATACTGATATATGAAGCAAGTACGAGTCACCCAGAATGCACGTGCGATACCAGGCGTCTGTCTATAAAAGGGCGATTGTATTCCCCTTCGTTTTGAGACTGTCTTCATCCCAAGTCAGCAATTCAGAAGGAAGATACCTCAAACATACCAAACCATTGATTTTATTGCTCTGCAGTACCACTCCTGCAACATTTCTTGAATTTTCAAAATGAAGGCTGCTTCTGCCCTCGCTACTTTCGCCCTTCTTGCCGTGGCCCCTCAGCCGACGCAGGCTGCTTTCCCAGGCTTTACCATTATCGCCGCCGGCCTTATTGGGATTATTGGTAGAGCCCTTGGTAGCGCTATCCAGGGTGCTCGAGTTGCCGGTACCTTTGAGGCCACCGCACTCCCGCCAGGCGTTCCACAATTCGAATATGAACGTTGTCGTAACGATATCAAGGGCCGCACAATTGAGATTAACACAAACTACCAGAACCGTATGTATACATGTCAACTCACCCACACCTCCCCCCAGCCCTTCTTTTTCCCATTTGATGGAGAACTAAAAGGGAACATTAGGCCTTGAAGTTAAAGGCCTCCCGCCTACCTGCATGAATCTTGCCAATGTCATGGTTGGCGATGGCACTCAGGGGCCCTATGCGCTTCCATGTGGTTCCGACTGCCTGTTCTACGATGCCATTACCCCTGCTCAAATCGAGGAGTTCAGGCACAGCCTTGGCTTGTAGTTAAACTCCGAAAGCAGCATTTCACCGCAGGCTTATTCGACCTTTTCCAATTATCAAAGACTTCACTCGTTTCTTCCTAAATTTCATGTATTTTGCAATTTCCTAGCTGATCCTTTCGTTCACATGCCTCCCTCGGGAGAACCCTATGAATATTACACTTCATTTAAACTTAACCACATAAATCATTGTACATTCACTGTTGTTAGTTTCTTTCATATCACAGTCAATTAGACGCTTTCTAGAGGCCAAGTGGCAATCAAATACTTCCGAAGAAAAGTAATCGACCGTGGGCTATCCGACAAAATTGAGTGAAAACCAGTTAAAGGGCTATTTATTGAGTTAACCACCTAATAATCAACCCATAGCGCTCGTATAACTACGAGAAAGAGGCTAGGACAATATACCAAATGACTTAGATGAATTGACACAGAAACTGGATAGAATATAATTTGTATTGTCACAAACCCCAACCGGTCCCAAAGGGAAACTCGTTGGTACGTGTTTGAAGAATACGCTTGACTAGGGTTATGCTCAGTCAGCAAACGCAAGGTACGAGTATTGTTGGAGGGTCAAGGAATGCATTTACATACCTCCGTCCCAGCCCACTGGCTCTATGTTGGAATTAGCAATTTCCCTCCAGATCCGCAAACACCAGACCCCAACTAGGGCATCCCGCTGATTCTGAGGCATGCTTTTAATTATGTCCAGGCGGAAAATACCATCGTCAATCGTGTCATACGCTAAAAGGTGAGCCCCATCCCCAGCCTCACGCCATTCAAGCCGTCCTTTACCCAGTGTTTTCGCAGTAAAAATAATACTTTTGGCTTCTAGGTCGGCGCCGGGACGGGCTATTGTTGCCTTCCAAGCCTGATATCCTGAAGAGATAATGTGATGATATCTTTTCAAGCCGATATGGCCTAAACTTCCATGGGAGGCAGGCTCGAGATGGTACTCAAAAGGTGGTGTAGTAACGGTTGGAGGCCGAGTCAAGTTGAATATATGTCTTTCTCGAGCACTTACTTCTGGAGAGCCCGTGGTATTGCGGTTTTGGATGCGATTCTCGAAGCGAGACAGCTCAACTTTCGTGTTGTTCTTGCGTAAAAAGCCAATGTCAAGGGACAGTTTGTATAGAGGAGTAGAGCAAGAGGCTGGTCTAGATGTGCCATGTATGGCGTCGCCGGCAAGGAGAAGTGTCTCTGGGGGTAATTGGTCGTCTTTCGAGGGATTTTGTGTGTATGAAGGGAGATTGTCGTCAGCATCAGCGGGAAGAATTCGGCCTTCCTGTGCCTTGAGCCCTTCTTGTTTGGGTGTCGTAGCCATTTTATTTAGAGAACCTCCTAAGTCTTAGCACCGTTATTCATAGCATGTATGGTATTAAGCCTGTGTGAAACCCGAGACGTCCGCTCCAGAAACTGAGCTATTTGTATATACTGCTGGTGGAGGCTGAGACGGATGCCTTTTATTTCTGAGCACAGCCCTGTTTGTTACATGTATTGATATCCCAGTGGATCATTGATGGAGTCGGTTATAAACACCGAGTATGAACTCCGCTAAGCCACACACATGCGGGTGCGAACAGAAAGCGCAGAAGCCGGGGAGGAGCGGAACCGGGGCCAAGAAGTGGAGCTGCAGCTCAACTATAGACAAGGTTCCGGGCGGATCCTTGGCTAAATTCCTTGGCAAGTGACGGAGTAAACGGCAGAGAATTTTCTAGTTGCATGATATGTGGGCACCTGATGGTATTTAAGAGCAATTTGATATTGGAAGCATAGAAGGGGGCTATGTAGAGAGGATTCCGGTGCTGAGAGAGGCTGTGTGAAATAACCAACAAAGCATGAGTGTGGGATGCGTTGGAGATAGATCATCAATGAAGGCGGGCCACCCAGCAATCAAGAGAACCACTAAAATGCAGCATTATCATCATGCAAGGCCTCTGGTTGCGATGGCATGTCTTGTATAGATGGATTCGGTGAAGCTTGGACGCAAGTTCAACGGCTCACATCCCCGTTGTTCGTTCGATCTCTTTCTTTCTGACTGCATTTCCAAATTGTCCGACCCCTTCAGTGCTATCTTGCCTCGTACCAGGGTTGAAATCACGCCCGGATGGATGACATTCAAGGTCACCATGAGAATAAACATTAGCGTGGCGTCGAATATATATAGATAATATTCATGCCTCAGTAATGTCCCATTTGTTCCCTGAGCAAATTCGGCAACCCTAAAGATGGAGCGTATCATGACAAGGGTGGAGACGACATAAAGGCCGTACAGATATTTTCGCCATGAGAAATGAAGTGAGAACGAGGCTGTTGTCGGACGGGTGCTCATTTGAAGGTGAATAATGACAGACACAACGATGAAGAAGCCGAAAAACAGTATCTGAATTATCAGACCCACTACGACAATCTTTTCGCCGAGCGAGAGATTTGAAGGCGTGCCACTTGCCATAATTCCACCACCTGCATAGACAGCGTCAGTTCACGGATACCCCACGTATATGTGTAACGCCTCGTTATGATATCTCTCTTACCGAGTCCCTGGACGACAAAGGATAATATATCACCCGTAACAAAAATCTTGGTCATCCAAGAACGTCGAACAATAGAATGATGTTCTGCTTCTAGTACCATGATAAGTCGACCCAGCTGCATATAGATTGAAGCAGCAAACAATGCTGGAGCTAGAAGGAGGAAGAGGTTTTGAATGATGTATGGTGTGTCCGTAAATAAAGGTGCCTCAGTGCTGGAAATAATCCGGCCTCCAAATCCAACTATCTCGACTGTAAAAAGAAGAAACCAAGTCGGTCAGCACATCCCGAGTCCGTGGCCTCGAACAGGTACGGATTAGAATACTAACATATACCACCAATGAACAGAGGAATAAAAAACAAAACACGGCCTCTGATAATTTGAAATAAATGGACAACGGAGGATATCAGAAACAACACAATGAAGGTAATAGCAGCAGCCTTTGAAGGGGTGTACTTGTAGAAATCATGAAACTCCTCATCAGCCATGATGAAAGAACTCTGGGGAAAGGATATTCTGAGACAGATGAAATGCGAGGTGGTGCTTTAATGTTCTCGAAAAGTAATAATGTAGGTAGAAAATCAGGTCTACCACAGTATATATAGTAACTACTACAAACTTTGTAGTAGTGTTGTCGCCTGGAATGCCATAGCCAAATGCGCCTGTATGGTGTATTCGAAGGCAGAGAGAATCGCAACGCACACGCGTCCCGAGGACGCAATCTTTAAAACCTGAGAGAGTCATTTCCGAACTCGAGCCTTATCCAAGCCTAACAACAGCCAGCCAAACGCCTTGGTATCCTGTAAGTTGCTGGAAAGATAAAAAGAGAAACAGGAGAAACACGAATAGACTTTAAGCTCATCATGGCTTGGCATCGTATTCGGAAACTAAACCTAATATGGCATAGTAGATAGAATGCTTATATTGCCAAGACCAACCTGTGGAAGCCGCGATAATCAAGATTGATACCTATAGATAGAAGCCGAGAGCTGAGGAAGTGTTCGAGAGGCGTGGCTGAAGCACAGCTTTGCTACGCATATACAGGCGCTTATAAATGTTTGCCATTAATCCAAACATCAGTAAACCCCTCGGAAACTAAGCCTAAACAGACAATAGGAGCAACGTCATTCAGGGTCAGATTAATTCATAAAAGTAATTAGGATTATAATTATTATAGACAGTAGGTGAAGATGTCTCCGTCCGTTCCCCCGTTCCAATACAAGGCCCAACCACCCGCAAATACTGAAATTAGTTCCTATCAGTTCATTGGAAATGCAGCAATATGTAGTGATAGATCGAGAAATATTTAGAGGGAGAAAAAAGAAAAAAAACCAAAGCGAAGACAAAAGGGAATATTATAGACACCGCTTTAGGACGCCAAAAGCTCCATAAAATGATGTCTGTCATGTAGGCGATAAGAAGAATGAACTAAGAAAATCCAAAGACGGGGAACGTGGAGAGTTTTGAGATAAGGGGAAATGCGAGGGGAAATGAATTAGCTGGCAGAATATGTCTTTTTTTGTCCTTTTCGATTTTCGTTAGGTGTAACGCACAGGGCGGAGAAGAAATCTATGACGGGTATTGAGTTCTTAAAAATGGGTATGCGCTTGCTCTTTTTTATTGGGACATATCGCCATTGATATCGTTTGAAGTGGGAATTAAAAAAAAAAAATTGCTGAATAAATGATGCTCACTGACTGGGGTGGGAAGGTCTCAAAAATAAAAACGTGGGAAAGAAAGGAAGAGAAAGGGGAGGAGGGGAGTTGGGGAGTTTTGCGCTGTGGGTTTTGGGTGCGTGAGTGTTTTAATTGCTGCCAACGGGCTTTCGTCTTGCGTTATTGACAGTTGAAGAGATTCGAGGGGCACCTTGAATCATTCGTGGTTCTTTCATAAAATTCGGGTCCAATTTTGCCGGCACTGGGACTGGAGTAAGTAACGCGACTCAAAATCTGGGGAAAGGTAAAAATAGATTGATGACATGGTGGGAATATACTAACCTCGAGTAACGACAGACTTCCAATCCAGGGAGGTTGGTATCTCCTTCCGTGTGGTTGGTGAAAAGGAGGAGGCGCTTGCTGATCGCCAAAGGTGATTGGAAGTGTCGCTCAGGAAATCTGTTGTCATTCGCCCGGAGAAGAAAGTCGAGCGACCACGGTTGCGCTTAGACAGCACAATTTCATCAAATAGGATGATTCGCGGGTCCTTTGACTTTTGCTTCGCGCGTTCCCGTTCGCTGATAAATTCGTTGAAGCCTGCGACCAAATTAGTAATGACGCCCGAATTATCTCTCAGGGTTGAGTGGATGCATACCTTGAGTTTGCTGCAGGACTGTCATGTACGCTGCATGTTCGTGCGGTAAACTCTTGAGGAAAGCTTCCATTTGGAAGTCGTAAGTCAGTCCGTTCTTCTTCTTGTCTCCAGTGGCAGGCCGGAGGAATTTCTTGTAGGTATACAGCAAGCTCGCAAAGCATCGTACGAACGCAGCGCGGATCTGATCTGGATGGAATGCAACAGGGCACACCAGACAGATTTGTCCAGCACAGCGGTGGTGTACAATGGTTGTGCAACCGGTGCACCTATAGGTTGCCTCGTCTGCTCTTTCATCACAAATGTCACATGTCGATCTTTCATCCACAGGCCGCAATAATTGCAAACAATGACCTTCTATCATGGTGGATCCAGCTGGACTGCGTATAGGTTGGAAATGTTGAGGCATTATTGTTGAGGCAGCGATTGTGGATTGTGCATATATCGACGGTGCATATACGGAGGTTCCCGCATCCGTATTTAATGTAGTTACGGAGAGATTTGAGGAATGACCGAGGAAAGGGACGCTGGGCCTCCTGGGTATCTGTCGTCGATCGATGGCCAGAGACGAACTCCTGCGGGAGGCCTGGTCAAAGTGGCCCGAACGCTTTTCACGAAGGGATGCCTGCAATGCAAACCCAGAGTCGTTCCGAGAGATTGGAGTAGATGGGTGGGGGAATTTAATAGAAGTTGGTGAGGCGGTTCTGGGTGAGGAGGGGTTACTGTTCTTTGAAGTAGAGCTGGTAGAGGGCCGCTCATTGCCTCTTGAGAGGGAAGCATCGCCTTTGGAGCACAAGAAGGTATTGTAGATAGGAGCAGGGTTAACGGATGTCTGCTGTCCAAAAGAGGCAGAGTTTAAAGCAACGAATTTCGGCAAGTTTGTAGATGGCGCTTTTGGAGAGTATATTGATGGGATCTCTGCGGGGACACAATCATACGGGAATGTCTCCATGGCATAAGCAGGCGGCCCAGCAGTGACACCGTAGCGATGGTGAAGAGGAGCAGCAGCTTGCAGCAAGGATTGGAGTTTTCGGCGTTGATGGCGAGGGAGAGGGGTGGGACGAGATGTGCTTTCGATGAGATCCTGGTCGAGATCAACGAGAACGAAGTCGTCTGCAGGAAATTCGATGTTTTCATATCGTCTTTCGATGCCGACGATATAAGGGCAGGGGGCTTCAATAGCTTGGATAAGCCGAGCCGGAAGAATGGGTATAAAGACGCCAGTCCACTGGAAAGGGAATAGGAGTTCTATCAGTGCTTTACTTGCGAGATTTAACATAGAGATGTAGGATGATAGGAATATTATTCTCGATTCGGCGAGAGCATACTAAGGGATTGTTAGCTACTTCCAACTGTTAATAGAATGTACGGAAGGGGAACATACCTCGAATAATATGATAATATTGGAGACGGAGAGAGCGCGGAATAGGGGGTATAGATCGGTCTATTAACGAGGGTCAGTTAGCATGGCTATTTTTGTAAAAACCCCTCCTAATATAATAAAATATAGTCAAAAATGAAAAAAAAAAACCCGGATTTATGCCTTGACTGACGTTTCGAGATCCGGGAAGTTCGTTGAGAGCCTCCTTTCTAGCAAAGAGCCGCAACTCGCGGATTGAGAGTTCCACCTGTGTTTTGGAAGATATGGGGCTAAAGGCCTCCATGCACAGGTTGACCACGTATCTCTCGAGGGGCTGCCATCTGCCCACCCGGGGAGAAGTCGGGGGAACCCTCAAGATGGCGCCGTCCATCATGGGCACAGTGACGGCTTTGAGCCACTCTTTCCAAAACGTCACCATGGAGGCATCCTTTCCAAGAATTCCGTAAGCCCGAGGTATCCAAAATCCGGTATCTCCGTCGGTTAACCCGTCGATCTTAGAGGCAGCACCGTGGCGAACGGGGCGCAACAGGTCAGCCATCAATCCAATCTTCTCCTCGACGGCGCTTATTTCATCCTCAAGGTTCTCTCGGGAGGTAGACCCAGAGGGGACGGTAGGAAGCTGAGCGAGCAGCCGAGAAAGCTTAGCACGTTCAAGGCCGAGCCGTTCGCCTAGACTGGCGGCGAGCTCTCTCTCCTCGTTGGTCATGTTATCTCTCCTCCATTCCTCGCATCTCTTCTCCAGCTCGTCCGCGGCATTATGGTTCAAGGGAATCCACACGGTCACACAGACCCCGTGGAGCTTAGACCCATCACCACCGGTCATTGCAAAGCCGTGCCAGGTTGACCGGGGCCGCTGGTCAGAAGAGACGATGTTTATGTCGTTGGGGAAGGCGAACATGGGGATGTAGTCTGGGAACTTCCCTCTCCGTTGGTTATCGTTGGGGGCACCCTTGGGCGGGTATCTGTCGAGGAGGACTGGTTCAAATTTCCGCTTCAGGGGGTGCATGTTTGCCGGCATCTCGAGCGGCTGGGGTACTGGGATGACTGAATTGTAGTTGCTTAGGCGTCTTGATGTTCGAACCGAAGCTAGAAGCAATCATGTTAGTCGTATGTAGTAAACGAAGGGCCTGTTGAGCAAAAAAGGGATAAGGGGGAAAAAAAAGAGAGAGAGAGGGAGAGAGAGGGAGAGACGAACATTGCCGTGCAATGGAGGGCTGTCTTTTCATGCTGCTCATGTCTCTAAAGGACATGTGCCTTCTGACGGTCCCAATGCTGGACTTTAGCGAGTTGACATCTTCGGCGACGATCTTCTGTGTCCTGGGTCGAGGCTTGGGTCTGTTTGGCACGACGGCCCCGGCACTGAGGGTCAGGTCGGTCAGGAAGGAGTCTCGCTCGGAGGCGAACTTGCGGAGGGCGTCGTCAAAGTCGGCCTCGCTGAGAAAGGAGCTTCCCGTGCTGGCTCCGTTCGTGCTGGACGCAGCTTTGATGGTCAGGCTGCTCCTGTTGCTATGGGGCTCTGCCGCGCTCGAGGAGGCCGGCTCAAAGGTCGAGGATCGGAAGGAGAGCCGCGCCTCGTCGCCCGTCTTGGGGAACTGGACGGAGTTTCTGTTCGAGACGGCCGGCGAGTTGCCTGTCGACAGGCTCTCCTCCTCGACCTCTGCGTCTGCGTCCTCCTCGATGGTATCTGTGACCGGCGGCGCGGGCGACCGGGACGCCTTGTATTCCTCCCCGAGCTTCGAGTATATGTCCAGGATCTCTGAGCCGTCGACGCCGGCTATCCAGAAGAACTCGGCCAGTGGAGCAGAGGAGGGCGTGTCGACTGTGAGCGCGGGAGCCATCGCGGGAGGGTTTCAAGGGCTCCTTGGGGGTGTATCTATATATGAGGTGTGTATATGTGTATAGGTGTATATGTGTATCGGTGTGCGTGCGTGCGTGTGTAGGCAGATGGAGGCAAAGATCCGGGAGTCGCTGTCAGGACAACGCTCCCTGGCGCATGAGCAGCGATCGGATGGTGCCCTTCCTGGTCGAGCGACGAGAGAGCAGCTACCTGTCTGGCCAGAGAGCAGTGTCTCCCCCCCCGAGCTCTTCTGTAGGAGCTGCGAAGGCGACGAGGCAGAGCTTTTCTGCGTGCCTGGCGAGCAGGACTGGCGGGCGAAGACGAACCGAACCGAGCAGGGCGATCGAGGCAGAGGCAGAGGCAGAGACAGCCGGCCGCAGCAGCAGCAGCAGCAGCAGTAGAGGCAGGCGACCGCAGACGATCCGGTGTGAAGCTGTTTACGACTGTCCCGTTCGACCGGCGAGGACGCTCTGGCAGCGAAGAAGGAGGAGGCAGAAGAAGGGGCGCGATGGGAACGGAGGCGGAGGGCTAGCTCGCTCGCTGGGGAGAAGCTAGTTAGTTATACTGGGAGGGCGACAGCCAGCCAGTCAGTCAGTCAGTCAGTCAGTCAGTCTACTTGAAACCCGGCATCCAGCATGCATGAGCTAGCCATTTGACAGGCAGGCGACGATGAAGATGAAGATGAAGACGAAGATGAAGAAAAAGACGAAGAAGAAGAAGAAGAAGATCTCGGGCAAATCGACGACAGCGAGCGGGATCGATAGGACCGCGGATTATGGACAGGGAGATCTTCCCTACCGGCGTGCCAAAACTAATAGCGTCTGCTATATATATACACACGCATATATATATAAGGAATATACGGAGGAAAGATCGAGATATTGAGATATTGAGATATCGCCCTGCCTTCGCCGTCAGCGAGTCTGCGCAGTGAAAGAGCCGGCAGACAGTCACAGGCCACCCTTTTCTTGGGCGGATGAAATCTCCATCGCCGGCCGAGGATGTGGAGGCACCGCGATGATGCGCATAAGCTACATTACATGCCGGGGTTACTGCTATATGAGACCCTCTGCCTGGCTGCTGGGCTGGCTGGTGGTTGGTGGTTGGCGATGATATATCGCTGGGACGGGACCAAAACTCGACGATGTCTACCCACACACAAGGCGGCGGCGTCATAACTATTGCTACGGAGTCGTTACTGGCTGGCTGGCTGGCTGTCTGTCTATGGCAATTGGCCTGGCCTGTCTGTCTCCAAAGCCGCATTATTTATTGTTCCTGTTCGTTTGAATCCATCTCGACAGACCCAAAACGGGCGGATGGCTTTGCGCCCCTTAATATTCAGCTGGCCCATCGCCTTTCGAGACAGCCGGCCGTCTTCTTTGCTTCACTGCTTCGAGAGACACACAGAGACAGAGACAGAGAGACGACGATGAAGAACTCGACCTGCGCCCACCCCTCAAGTGGAGAGCGTTCAGGGGATATACGGTCGATCTACAGGGATCGAGGATTACAGCCGGCCAGCAGCAAAGAATACGACGCCTTTCCCCAGGCCGGCCGGGGCGCTGATTGGCCTTACGGTTCCACGAACTGCTCCAGCGGGCAGGGCAGGCAGGCCGGCAAGGCCCAAAGTTCAATGTCCACCGCGCAAAGGGGAGCGGAAGAATAACTTTTGGGCCGAAGAAGATCGTTATTATCATCGTCCAGTGGCGTTTTTCCCGGGCAGACGACGCGTTACCCTTCAACTATCAAATAATAATAATCATCACCAAAGGGGAACCGACCCCTCTGTTTTACCTCAGTATATATTCCATTCCGTCCATCGATTTGCCCGGCGGCTTGCTTTTTCTGCTCTCAGGGCGATCTTTCTCCCACCCGGAAATTCCCCTTCCAAAATCCACATGGTCCGTTCTTCGGTCTGCATCCGGATTCCACCCCCTTTTTTTTTATTTTATTTTACTTCTCGGGCTTTCTTTCATACTTCGCCCTTTTACTTTCAATATTGCTTTATTGGATGATAATTTTGCGGGATCAACGGTTCCAGTTTGTTACTCGAGTCTGGTTTGGCTGTGAAGAATTTCTTTCTTCCCCTTTCCTGCTGCGTTGGACAGAGGAGAGACAGCCGTACCAGGGGAGCCTGCGTGCTGAACCAGACCACACGCGATGGCCTGGAACATCCGTCTGCTGCATGCCAAACGGTTTCTTCGTTTGCATTGATTCTCGACTCCTTCCGGCCCTTTCAAACTCTCGCCACCCGCAGAAGCTAGAGCTTGGGTGTGGCCAAATTCAGCAGCCCGAGGGGTCCAACTCCATCCAGAGGCCCAGCTGCCGGCTGCCATAAAAAAACACCGAATAAGCGCCGTGATTTCTACGCATGAATGTCTAAGATAACTACTTAAGAGAGACAGAGATGAGAAGCATCTCAACTGCTTCTCCTGGCCCCCCTGTCTGCGTCACCGTATATATGCATGCTGTGTTCCTGCATATCGCTTCAAGCAGGGCATGAGGACGCATGTAAATGCGTTGGACGGGCGTTGAATGTCTTACTTTTTCTTCGCCGCCAGCTTCAAACTAGCTACAGGGCTGCTCCTTGCTGCCTAAGTGTAAAGCGTGCGTCGCCTCCCGAGCTCGATCTCCGACATTCTTCCTATTTATCCTTCCTGCTAAAATATAGATAAACATCGAAACAAATTTGCTGAGCCCTTGTGACACCCCCCGTCCTCTCCTTTAAACCTTTTTTTATTCCCCTTCACTCGCCGAGCTGAGCTTGAATATGGGCTAGATGCAAGCTATATTTACATAAAACAGGAGAGAAGCTCTCGAGTTTGAAACTTCGGTCATGGCTCGCCAAGGGCTGGGAGCAGGCAAGGGGGGGCGCGGCCGCTTTCTCGCCTGAGATTGATTAACCGCCTGCCCCAGGACGCTTGGAGATTCCGTCTTCCAGAATATCGGGAGCGGGATATTATTGCTCTCGTTCAATAGCGATATTCCTTGCTGGACAATGGAGTAGTTCCTTACTTGTACGTGATTTTTTGCCGGGGGCTCGGGTGCGGGTGGCTTGCTAAAAAGATGATCGACCTCAGAATCCATGTCTCGCATCTCGATATCTTTCCCCAGCAAGCTAAGATCGGGCTAAAGTAGCTAAGAAATTACTTGCTCCATCCACCGTATCGGCACGAGCAGCGTTCGATACGAATTCCTCTCCGCAAAAGGTCCCCCTCCATTTCCAGAGCGGCAGTGTCACTATATGTCCATTACGGGGTAGGTTAGAGGCGAGTTTCAACTCGCTGAA
This sequence comes from Trichophyton schoenleinii, assembly GCA_018357685.1. Lineage (NCBI taxonomy): Eukaryota > Fungi > Ascomycota > Eurotiomycetes > Onygenales > Arthrodermataceae > Trichophyton > Trichophyton schoenleinii. The sequence goes on from WOFF01000001.1 coordinate 2,323,059, forward strand.
ATTAACTTATCTATCTCATCAAATTCGTTTATCGGGTGATTCGTAAGATAGGGGGGGGGAAGACACAGTATGCGACTCAGCCACCTACCCTCGAGCCTAGTACGATGATACCACGGTTAACACCATTTGCCTAGCGGACTTTGGTTTGGCTCCCCTCCCCTGGCTGGGTTGAGATGTGCTGCTGGAATGCCACGTAGGAACCGAAATCCCTTCTGTTCCATCGATAAGCGCTCAGGTACGAACCATGATGCACGGTTGCTGGGTTCATCCGTTTCCCTCCCAAAAAAAAAATCGAAGAGGGCAGTCAGCCCGATGCAAGCAAGCATCTACCCATGTAACGGGATCCCTTTGCATGCCAACACATATCGACCAGGGGCTGGCCACTATTGCCAGGGAACAGGAGGGGGAATATTTTATGCTCTCCGTTTTGTCATCAAATTTCCCGTTGTCAGGTATCCCTTCTCTCCCATCGCGCTCCGCCATTGTATAGACAGCTGACCAAGGGCTGTGCGACCGTCTCGACTGATATCTTTCTGCGTCGCTTCAAGACCTTCCTGCTGCCCTTCTTCCTGCTCAACAAGAAATGCAATCTGTACCACATCTCTTGGTGCCATCGTTGGAGCTATTTTCTTTGGGTCTCCATCCTTCTCATAGAAATCCCAATTTAACGAAGTTGATCTGAATGGAGGCTTGGAATTAAGCGTTGGGACCTATCAATTGGTTAACTCACGCCGTCTTCATATCTGTAAAACATAAAATAATTAAAGGAAGCATGCATGCTTCTTGTGCGGCTGAAGCTCTTACCCCTAAAACAATCATTCCGTCTCCAACATTTTCAAGTTGCGCTTCCAACGCAAAACGAAGTAATCGCGTCTTTCCAAATGGCCCAGCTGAACGGTCCTCTATTTCACGCGGAGCTAGCTCAGTAGCCTTGGTCCTTACACTTAAACACGGCTGGGCAACAAACTGATAAAGCTTCCTGAATGTTCGCGCCCTACCCCCAGAAGCCTGAAACCCGCTCGCTGCATCTTTGTTGGGAGCCATCATCATCGTTTCAGTGTAATTCACGCTCACTGCCAACACATGGTTGCCCTCCTCCTTAAGGTCAAAGTGAATTATCTTCTGTACAGAGGCAGTAGCGGATGTGCCGGTCGACTTTGTGGACTCTTCATCTGCTGGGAGGAGCTCTAGTGGGATCGTCTGAGAGGGGGTTTGCATATCCGCCTGTATTCTGACGGAGGTCACGACCCGCGAGTTGCCGCCAAGTGCTTCATTGTTGGCAGATAGCGAGCACGCAAACGTCTCACCTACATATGCGGTTCCAAACGATGGTGGTAAGGTGAGCTATTTAATGACAAGCATCCGGGATCAGTTTCATGAATATTTTAGGAGAGAAGGGGTGGGGGGTTCTCCAACACCCACATTCGGGCTGAGTATGAATTGCGAATCCGAGGTAGCTGACGGGTAGCTGAGAGATGCGATTCTCGAGAATTGTGCGTCGGATACTGGGATAGGGTGTTGTAGCGAGAGAGAAGGCCGCGAAAGCCTGTGGTCCAAAGCGTCAGTTGCTGAGCCTTGTCAACCCATGGTTTCGCACTCACCGTAAGACTAGAGCAGATGTCAACCTAGATAGTCATACTAATAGAGGAGAACGGGTAGCTTAGTTACCTTTCAACGAGATGGAGTGAGGCTCCTTATGCGCATCAGCACCGGAGACGGCTCGTGGCCGCGACATGGGTGGTGGCTACAGCTCGGTCATCAACGTCGAGCGAGCTTGAATTCAAGATGTTCTTTGATGTCTCTTTTGGCTTTCAAGATGGCGGCTGATAAGATAAGATCCTATTCCGGATTCGGTCTAGCGCGCGGAAGCTCCAATTAAGCTCGAATAACACAAGAAAGGAGAAGATCAAAAAAGGAACATCGAAGCATTTTCCGGTGACGATTTGGACCACGGAGTAGCAGTCGTGATATCTGCTGAGAGACTCCAATTCAAGTTATGGGTAGTAAGGAAGGAGCTCAAGATCATATAGATAACTAGGGCTTTTTATCTTATTGTACGATCAACCTTCAGGCTGGCGCGCCCTTGAATAGTTGATTTTCACAGTATAGCTAGACTTCAAGTTCTGTCAGCCATTTTTGGTTATGCTTGTGTGGCTCAGACTTGAGTACACCAGACAGATATTTAGGAAGCATGCCTGGATGCAGTATTGGTGTTGTTGAACTCCTCTCTTAACAGCAATCGTTGTCCCAAGAAGAGTTCAACCTATCATCAGCCTGTTGCTGCCTAGACCGGATCAACTATGATCCAACATGCTGTGGCTGCCTCTACCTCCTAGAATTAAATACCGAGACAAGGGGTGTACTATCACTATCAAGTACCAAGTCTCGTTGAGGAGGTCTTTCCTCTATAAGCGGCCTACCAACATCTTATAGCTTTACGTCTTTCTTATTTATATAAAGGCGAAGAAGGAACAACAGCTTCGGCAATTCGTTCTTTTCTTAGCACCTACAACGACCTGTTACTGTTAGATACCACTACGCTCTAGCCAGCGTCATGAAAAGGAAGAGACAAACGGATGTAGCCGGTGACCAGCCTGGTCCTGCTCGACGGGCTCGAAAAACCCAGCCTGTGCCAAGGGGTGCAGATATTATCGAAAGCACTGGCGAAGCAGCATCTAAGTCACCAAAGAAACAGAGAAAGGCACCTCGTCAAAAGGACGAAGAACGTAGACTGCGTGCATTTAGGTCCAAACCACCGCAGACCTATTTGGTCAAGTTAGACAGAGCAAGGACCCAAAGGTTAATAATAGCCACGAGAATTATTCCCCAGGCCAAGCTCCCTACTGTATAGCTAGCAGCATTCTAACGTGTTGAATAGATTATTTGTCCTTAGGCGGACAAGAGGAGGAACCGAAGAAGTCCCAGAGGAATATATTGACATTGCCGGCTCAACTGGCAACATATACCAAGTTGTCATCGGGAAAGAGCCGTCCTGCACCTGTCCCGATGCAAAGAAAGGCAACCAATGCAAACATGTTGTATATGTAGGGGCTCTTCATGCTTAAAGAGAATCCTCACATCATCAAATTTCTCTCCTAAGGAAATATCCTAAATGTCGTCTCAGGTCCTATATCATGTCCTCCGAGCCCATGAACATCTCCGCTACCAGCTCGCGTTTCTATCATCGGTATGAAAATTCGATTACATCAAACATGAAGCTAAAACAAATACTGACCGAATTCATCCACCAGGAGTTGCGCGAGATTTTCGAGAATGCGCCGCAAAATCCTGCGGAGGCCGCTTCTACAGGCAACACTAAGGGGGTCCGCAAAGAAATTGACGGGGACTGTCCGATTTGCTTCATGCCGCTTGAAGCTGAAAATGAATCTATAGTGTGGTGCAAAGCAGCTTGTGGTAATAATGTTCATCAGGCTTGTTTTCAGCAATGGGTTTCCAGTCAGAGGGGAAAAGAGATCCGATGCGTTTACTGGTATGATGCTGCCCATATATTTCTCTACTACGTTGTATTTTGTGTCCATCATCATTCTAACTGTTTTATTTCAGTCGAACTCCTTGGGAAGCGAATGATGTTCCTGCTTTGGAAAACTTGCTAGAAACAGGTCAGGTCAATAGCGAAGGGTACCTGAATGTTGGTGCGAGCCTAGGGTTGAGCTGCCTACGGGGTATGAATACATCTTTGTATACCATTTCCTTTCCCTGATACTGTTTTCATCTCTGAAACTGCATAAATTCCTGGTAAAATAGCTAACTTTGCCTGCAGACTGTTCTACATATCATCAGCCCTTGGGTTACCGACGGCGGTATCGCTAGCTCTGGCATAATGTGCTTCTCTCGTGCAGTTGTGCCCGACCAGGTGTCAGCTATCAAAGTATAATCCGTGACTCTGGAAGCGCGTTGGATTGTCATACCCTACTATTCGCTCCTTCAGGTTTAATACATATATAATTAAATTTCAACTTTCCATTCGTACTGTAATGTGTTGAGGACACAAATATATACAGCTAAGTAAAGAAAAGAAGAGCCCTTGGTAACGTCTCTATCATGTCCTAGAGAGTATATTATGGTGTCACTATCACACCTCCTTTAACTACAGCGCTACTAACGCCCTCTTCACCTGTCATCCATGACGGCATACGGTTAGGGTCAATCACACCTAGTTCTGCCAGCTGTCGTAGGCCTGCTACGACATCCGAGCCTGAGAAAGTGAGTGAGACCACTGTTTGATGAGGAGATGGGCCCGGCTCTAGTGTTGGAGGATCTTGAAGTTGTATCTCGAGACGATCCAGAGCTGGATTTGGCGTTATTTGCGGTAGGGATTGGTCAGTGGCAGTTGATAAGGTAGGTTGGTCGGGAAGTGGTTGAGGTGTTGGGTTGAAAGATGGCAAGGCACGATTTGGGTCCCCAGAGGTACCGAACCGGGATATTATAGCTTGTTTTCGTTTCTTTAGCGATTGGGAATCAACTCTTGGCTCATTAACTGGCCGCTTCTGCCTCTTCGTGGGAGAATGACTGAGGTTTTCCTTGTCATCCAATGATGACTTATTTGTATTATTATTTGTGCTTCGGGCGTTTCCATTCATAAAAGGCGCGGTGTTGCTTATCCTGGGCTCCAGGGGCCCAGTCTCAACAACTGCATCTGCAAACACGGTAAAGGCACCGTTAGCAGCAGTTGTTCTCCAAGGCCCCCGGAGTGTAAGCAAGGTATGTAGGCTTTTTGCTGCCAGAGATGTGGAGGTAAGTGAGTATCGCTGCTGGGGTCGTGAGAGAGCTTTCGGGACTGCGTCGTTGATTATGCGTCGTAATGTCCGGGCATCCGTGGAGTACATATTATTCCCATCTCCCCTTTTGGAGCTTGGAGTTAAAACAAGTGAGGAGTATATAAATGGTGTGCTGTCTGGGAAGGCAAGATAGATTAATCTTGAACTATCAATAAACGTATGAGGGGATTGGCGTGGGAATTGGTAGGGGGAGTCGATGGCTAGTATTCGAACGAGCGTTAGGGGAAGTGAATGGAATCGGTGGATGTGGTAATGTGCTTTAACGAGAGGCGATATTTCACGCTGCATGGCTTTGATAAAACTGGAAGCCTGAAAGTGCGGAAGAGCTGCTGTATAATCTTCATTATCCCTAGAGTCGCTAGGTAGTGATAATGCTGATGCGCTGCTTGCATCTATTCGGAATGCTGTCCACCGATGGCTGGATGGATGTTCTTCGATATGTCGCACATCTGCCATCGCAAGCTGCCGAAGCGTTAAACCATGGCGCCAATCTCCTTCTAGGATCCGATCGATCACTTCTCTCTTTCCACCCTTTTGGCCTTGGAAATCATTATATATTATCTTCAGGTCTTCCACGCTTTGAGCTGGTGAATAGGGGTTCGTGTCATCGTTGCGCTCCTGCGACTTGGATTCATCGGAAAGTAGATAGGGTCTGCAACTGGCCAAATTTCTTGTTTCTAGCCATTGGAGAGCGAGGGATATAAGAGATGCCCGTGATAGTTTGCTTAATGTCTTTATCAGCTGAGTTGTGGAAGAGGGTATGCGAAAGGTATCCGGTAGACTTGCGGACGTAGGTGCGAGGATGGAGGATTTTCTAGCCATGGTTTGGGTATCCTGGCTAGTGGTTAGGGGCGCATGTCCAGAATGCTGGGGATTCGTTCAACCGAGCGAGCAGATATTGAGGAAGGCTGGAGGGAAGTTTTTGTGCTGTCTCACAGTTGCGATGGAAGCTGTCGAGCCTCTGGCTTTTGTTTACTTTTTTCCTTATCGGCAGAATGAAAACAACCTACCTAATTTTATCTTGCTGTTGATTATATAAGCCAAATTGATTCGAGAATAACTTTAGCACGTGATAATTTCATATGACTAAGCTGAATATTGCCAATTTTAATCATAACAGTGCTTATTCAGCAGCTAAAGCTGGTATGTTACCGACATTACGGGTAGCAATCCCTGCTATTGGAGAAAATCGTTACTAGTTGTATTACACTGTAATCACGTGTCTGCTTCTTGATACGTAGAGAGCAATAAAATAATAATAATGGCTTCAAAAAGTCGCGCCCACAGAGAATAACTGAAGCGATGGCAGTAAAATATAGTGAGCATTTGTTCAATCAATGGATCTGTATTTCTATCTATTTAAGTGGCCAACTCCTGAATACCTCTGAGAGGCGCAATAATACCCCCCAAAACACTGAACTGGATGTCGTCATGAGGCGGCTATGATGTCATCGGTTGACCTATGCGTTTTTCCTTTATCAGCGACGAGGCGCTGCGTAAGGTGCGGAGTGGAGAACGAGAAAAAACCCGACCCGGAAAAGGTGCACGCGATGAATATTCAGATGTAGTATCAAGTCTCATCGGCCAGAGGCCTCAACTCGTACCGTGCTCATCATCATAAACAAGACGTGTTCTTGACGAGGTCCTTACCTGGTGAGTCCGCTTTCCCTCCCCTCTCCCGCAGGCCAGGGCGGCTAGGCCAGTTCTGACGGTGAGATTCTTCTAGACATCTGATCAGTGTCAGAACACAGGTTGGAGACCAGTGGGCTGAGGGAATACGGCCAGTGATGATATCAAAAAGCCAGAACAACGGCCGATGCCTCTGCTTTCGGGTACATGGCGTTTGCGTGTTGGTGGCTAGTTCTGAGGTCGCCTATCTCCAGTGCGAAGGGAAGAGAGGGGATAATGATGAAGATGGGAAGAAGAAGAAGAAGAAGAAGAGAACTAGGAGGAGGAAGATAGACGCTGGCAGCATCTTTATACCCTTCTACGTTGTAGTTTTCATGCCTCTACGGAAGGTGCAAGCAAAACACGGAGACTTCTACGGTAAGTGCTATTGATGGCAATCTAAAACGGCAGGTTTCACTGCTAGAGATGAGTAAATAGCCAGCGGAGAATGAGTAGGGAGAGGGAGAGGACTGGTAATGGAAGTTTGATATCCGATCATTGGCCTTTTGAAGGCTCTTGAAGGCAGCTTAGATGGCTCTCTGCCGGGATTTCTACGGGTGCATGCGCGGTCAGAACCCACTGTCTCTGTAAAACAGATCCCTACATAGAATATAGCATAGCTATCCTACCCTATGTCTCTACTCTATGTCTGGCCTACGTCTTTTCAACGTCTATCAAACATCCATCTACGCTCGCTCTACAGTCTCACACTATGCCAAGCCGGCCTTTCGTCCGAACGGAGGAACCCGGGCACAGCGGAAGAACGCGGACACACAGCCGAGGATGCTTATGTAAGTAAATCGCGCGTGGGCGACCAACAAAGCGGATTTGTCATCCATCCTCGTCCCCGCCCGCCTCGGAAGCCGGAGACGGAAGTGGACGTTCGTCGCCAACACAGGTTCTGGCAGTCGCCGCAGCGTTTTTTTGCGTTCCAAATTCTTCCTTTTTCCTGTCCTCCAGCCAGCCAGCCAGCCAGCCAGCCAGCACACAACGAGCGACAACCCACCAGACGACGAACCGCCAAAACAGCATAGAGGAGCCTCGATCTCCAGACGACAGACCCCCGAATCGACCTGCTGGCACGGGGCTGCGACCGCCCGACGCTGACCCGGACAGGCACCGGAAGCGCTTGACTCAACAACACCACCCACCCTATCACGGCTGGTAGTCCCAGGGCACAGCCTGCATCGAGAGCAATACTAGCCAGGACAGCAGCGCCATGGCTGAATTCAACGGGCGTCGTGCGCCCAACTTCTCGCAGTATCTCAATGAGCTGAACACCCTGCCCTCGCCCTTCGAGCAGACAGCACAGCCAGACGATCTGGGGTTCGATGTCGACGCCGAACTCGCTCTGTTCACAAACGCAGAGTTCCTCGACTTTGACCCGGCTGGAAATGTCGGTGGCATAGACGAACAGCAGCCTGTCTCTTCGGGGACTGTGAGCCCTGCAAACGGGCGGCAGGATATGAACTACGTGGGGATTCTGAATGGTGAGCGTTTTATGTAATAGATATATATCTATGATGTCCTCTGGCTCATACTGGTCAACGCAGATTTCAACATTTCCAACTTCCCTTATTTCCAGCCCCAGCAGCCGACGGTTCCAGTCCAGTCAACCACTTATTCATCAGCGCAGTCTCTTCCTGCCAACGCCTCTCTCCCTCAGTCTGCTCCCATCTATCAACAGCAGCAGCAGCACCAACCGCAGCAGCAGCACCAACACCTACAGTCACAACCACAGTTACAAGCACCACCACAGCCAGCCGTAACTCAATCACAACCCGCCACTGTTCCATCCAAAAGGAAGTCGGATGCCACCACTACTTCTGAGGCGGACCGTCTAGCCCAGGAAGAAGACAAACGCCGGCGCAACACCGCTGCCAGCGCCCGTTTCCGCATCAAGAAAAAGGAACGTGAGAAGAACTTGGAAAAGACCGTAAAGGATGTGACGAGCAAGAACTCGGCCCTCGAATCCCGCGTCAGCCAACTAGAGATGGAGAACCGATGGCTCAGGAACCTCATTGTCGAAAAGAACGGATCCGCCATCAGTGAAGGGGATCTATCTGGCATGTTCCATAAGTACCAAGAGGCCACCGGACAGCATCAGAACCAAAAGCAAGCCTCGACGACAAGTCCCAGCTCAGAACTCAAGTCTTCTCCTTGAATCTTTTTGTGACGGGATATGTCTATTGCAGAATACGACGGTTGCGCTCCTCTCTTACTTACTCGCTTCCCCCCCCCCCCACCCCCACCCCCCGCACTCACTCCATCATCGGGCCACCGTTACCAAATTCCCTTTAATTGCTATCTATCTTTCAGTTCCTCCCATTTATCAATTCTCATCTGTAATTTTGATATTGCCTTTTCTTTTTGTCTTTTTATATCCTGTTGGTGGGCTCCATCTCCCTGCCTCACCGACTGCTCGATGGTTGAACCAAAAGCGACCTACGAACCATTATTATGCGCTGCATACAGTTCTGCAGCACCCAGTCTGCAAGGATGCCTTTCAAAGGGCATTTCATAGGGAACACACTGTTCCCTACCCTTCTTGGCTTGAATTGTGGTTGTTGGTGGCCGAAAACGGAGCAGGGCTACGTATGGATGGCCGGTGATGATAATGTTGACGACTTTCCTAGATGAAGCTGATGTGTGTTTCTTTTCTTGTGTGACCGTGAAATGGTCCAGACCCTCCATTTACAGTGCTATATAGCCCAGTAAGAATAAGCAGGAAACACAATTCCAGTTCGTGTTACTCTCAGTTCCTTTTCTTTCGTGCATAAACCAATCCATACAGGTCTATGACTTCTAAGCCTCTCAGGGTAAATAAATGCTTTAGATCTCGCTCATCGTCATGTATATTCAAATGCAGGAATAATGGCTCTGCCAAGTATATACCCATCGCCTACCCACCTACATGAATCAGAGGCCGGCGTAAGCGTCATTACGAAAACCTCAATCCTCTGGTTGGATCCCAGTGTCCTGGCTTCGCTGTACCTGCCGTCGCCCCTGTGCCAGTCGCATTATTCGAACTGGACGCCGAGGGCTCCACGACAGTCCTTGACTCCGGATACGGAGCAACATGTGCATTTGGTGCGGGCGCCGGAGCAAACTTGATTCCTACTTCGGGGGACCAAATCCCGCCGCCCACAGGCGGCATGGTTGCGGGTGGAGGCATGACGTTTGCCCTGGTCGGCTGGGGTGCTGTCAGTGGTTCTACAGGGTTCGTAAAGGACTGCTGATGCTGGTTCTGAGCAGGCATTTGTTGTGACGTTGGTGAATGGGCTGCAATGTTCAGGGCTGCCATGGCAGTGGTGTTTGCAATATCCCTACGTAATAGGTTAGGTAAAAAGGATACTGTCCCAATATAAATTGTATCAGGGGGGTTAGAGACTTACGTTTCCATTCGGCTGGCTTCTAGTCTTCGCTGGTTTACGAATTTCTTGCAGTCCTCTCTAAACCGGCCCACGATCCTTGCTAGGTCATTGTAAAACTTCCTCCCTGTGTCGATGTTTGATACGATCTCCTTATACTTCAAGTAGCCAATCTCCAGATCCTGTAGCGCCTTCTCTCTCTCTTTGGTCGAAGAGTCGCCCCTACGTGCAGCCGTGAACGCCTTGTTGGCTTCTCGGAGCTGTTCGCCGAGTTCGTCCTGTTTCCTCTGCTCCTCAGCAAGCATGTTTCGATCACTGTCATAGCGACGAAGATGCTTCTCGAACAAGCCTTCAAACTGGCTTGGCTGAATCTTCTGCATGGGGAATTCACGCTCCAGTCGTGCTGTTTCTTCAAGGAGTGCAGAATCTAGGGGTGCCGTTTGTTAGCAATGCATTGGTCATATTAGGTGGATGCTTGGGGGGTGCCGAGCTGCTTACTGATGTTGTCCGCCTGGGAGCTCTCTCGCAGATCTTCAATCAAGCGTCTACGTCGATTTTCAAGTCGGGTAACTTCGTTCAGTGCACTTCGTAGCCGGCTTATTTCACGTCCCACCTGAGGGGACAGCACAGGTCTTCTGCTGCTAGGTACAAAGGCCTCCAAGTCTCGATTTGTCCCAGCCAGAACCTGCAGCACTCGGCCATGTTCATTCAGCTTGCTCTGGATAAAGTTATCACTGGTATTGGCGGATGAGAGGTAGCCCTCTATCTCACTGGTCTGCGCATATAGATTTGGAGCTGCCTTCTCAGATGGCTCTCGAGTCCATCGATCAGTGCCATACTTGAGTCTCGCCCTCTGGTCCTCTTCCTTCTCTGCATTCAAAAGGTCTACTGCCTCGGTAAAAGTAGCTTTGTCAGTTGCTTTCAACTTGGAAGTGTCGTCCAATGATGTTAAAATGCGGTTCAGCCCATCTTGCTGCCGAATTTCTTCTGCATGAGATACTAGGCTAGGTGGCAGACCCAGGGGCTTTTCGAGCGCCTGGAGAGATCCAGGGAGGTTCAGCGATTGTAGGAGACTATTTTTAAAGGTTAGATTCAGAAAATTGAAAACCCCAGCGCAATAATCGGAATAACTTACTCTCGAAGCTTTGTTGTCATGGATTCCAGCTCGCCAATGGTCTCATTGACTCGGCGGTCTCTGCGGTCAGCATATATACTAGCCGCGACGTGCACAGCGTAAGGTACGAGTTTGGCAAATAGAGCGCGACCTAGAGGAGCACCCTCTCCAATCATGGACAGCCCGTTTATCACTTCAGGGGGGGCTTTGGCAGCAACCATATTGGCCCTGTCTAGGAGTTTCAGCTCTGACTTGGGAGGAACATGATCCAGGTATATCATGTCATTATCTTTTTCAGCCCTTTTCAAGTCTTCACTGACTCTGGATTTCAGCCCATTAAGGTCACTGAGAACCACCTTGTTGATCCACCGCTTTTCCTTCAACGCCTCGTTGGCACATAGAAGACTGTCTCTCAACCGCGCAACTTCCTCGCCGTACTTTCTTTTCTCTAGACAATCAAGTGATTGCCTGTACTGCGCAGCTGCGGCAAAGTGGTGATGTTTGGCAGTCATATGATGTATCCAGTCAGTGCTTATGCTGTTGGACTTCACAGCATAACCGCCAGCATTGATGTAGTAATCAGAGACCTTCGCGGCTAACCGTGCAATCGAGACATCTTTCAAACCATCTTTCACTGCTTTTTGCCAAAAGCATTCTTGGCTTTGCGCAAGAAGCAGCTCTTCCAGACTTCTCAACGTCATTTCATCCATATCTTCTGGGGGTGATGTTCGTAGGTCTGGTAGTATGTCCGTCCTTATATGCTCAATAACACCAGCAGCCTGGCAGAAATATTTGCAGGCAGTCTTCAGGGTCTCCGAGTTGGCGGGAATCAATGAAACGGCAAGCTGTGAGTAAAGTGCAGCAAGATTGAAGAGTATATTGGCAAGCTCAAAGCGGAGGTTATTCTGGGATACTAAATCGGTCAAAACGGTCAGCAGCCACTCCGATGTATGGGATCTGATTCCAAAAAAAAAAAAAAAAAAAAAAAAAAAAAAAACTGACCTGGTCGTCCTGTATTGAATCCAAAGGCAGGGTACCATGGAAATTCCACGCCAACCTGTCAAGCTCTCGCAGTCAATATTGGTAACCTCGTTATAGCGAGGTAAGACTGCAAGCTGAACTCACGTCGATAGGAAACTTCCCGCCAATCCATTTCAGCTGTGCAGCATATATCACCAGCCTGGCAATCCCGCTTTCGTGAGGTTCCTGTAAGCTAATAGCATCTGAGCGCATCTGGTCTATTATTATGAAGTCCTCCGCAAACATGTCCGGGTGCTGGTCATATTTTGTAGAAATGTACTGTTTCATGGCATCGGAGAGGGAGACATTGTGAGACCGTCTAAACGGTAGCTGTAGGATACTCCTGTAGCAAAGAAAAGGAAAAATCAAGCAGCAGCATGTTAGCCAGGGGTTGCTCTGCGTAGACATGAGCTGGCGGCGGAGGGGCAGGGGGCAGCCTTAGCCCGTCTACACCACCGGGAGAGCTAAATCACTTACGATGCCATGGTATCTGAGTATTCAGGCGGAGGGGGAGAGAGTATCCCGTCTCCTGCAATTCCCGCTCAATAAAAGAGCAGTAAGGTTGTGAATCTTGAACTGTCTGTGGTGGTGGATGTTGGTCGACCGGGTAAAATATTCGTTTCTACGAGGTGAGGTCGAGAAAGACGAAAGTTCAAACAAAACACGCGATCACCACAGCGACCTCTCCGCTCCCCGCAAAGTTCACATAACTACGCAGAACACGACAGCAATGGGCCACTTACTTACTCCATTAGATAACTACAAGGCTTGGATGTTAATGAGAAGACGGCTTCCGGGGTACACGATTCAGCGGTCTTAAAATACTGGAGTGGAATGCCTTGTCCAGACGGTTACGGTGCAGGTAATACCAAGAGGTCGATCCCAAGGAACCATGGACACAAAGGCAGCAAATGTAATGATCGTTACTACGTGAAAGAAAACCGTTTTGACCAGTATCAAATGCTTGTATTTGCGACAAAAAGGCCAATATGCATGCAGTGCCTTGATAGAGTAAAATGAAAGCCCCAAGAGCAATGTCGAACGAGGTAAAAGAAAAAAAATAGGAGACCAGGCAGATGAACCCAGTGACAAAGCTTCAGACATCGCCGTTATTCTTGAGTAAAGCAGATGTGAACAAGGGTGGAAGCGAAGAGAGGTATAGCAATCGCCTAAGATCGAGATCGAGGCCAGATAAAAGTCGAGCGACCCCATGTTGAATAATAACTCGGAAAAGGAAGTAAGAAAAAATGCAAGGAGGTCATAAAAGCAAGCACCATCCAAAGCTGAAAAAAAGCAACGGTGGGATTGGATGGGGATTGAAATGGATCAAACTTCCAGCTTATCGATCTCTCTCTTGAAATACTCGAACATGGTCAGAAGGAGCATGTTCTGCACAGCCGTGCGAAGGATGATGACGGATAGACCAGTATAGACAGAATTCTTAGCCACTGCGGCTCCCACTTCTTTGGATTGACCGAGTATCATACTCTGTCGGCGAGTTTTGCGGGTATCAAGGGGGTACGTCTGGAGATAGGGACATTAGTTCAACCCCCGGCTAGACAAATATATGCATGTAGTTAGTGTACGGGGTATTGGACTTACAAATAGCCATGGGAGGGTGCCGCAGAGTGCACCACCGACCAACTGGGGCCCGAATGGAGAATGGTTATCACCCAGGTACTTTGACGTCAGTTGCTTTGATGTTTCGTAAACGGCAAAATAGAGTCCGGTGCCAACTGTGTCTCGTGCCACGTGAAGACCCATTCCGGTGTACAGACCACTGAAGCCATGGCGAGAGATGATCTGTTTGATGGCTTGGATAGTCGATAGGCGTGGAACGTTTTGAAGCGAGGTATACTTGAGACCTTTTCCCGTTGGTCCACGCTGGCTGCTTGCCATGAGAACAGACGTCTGAACCACGTTTTTGGCGAGTTCAAAGGGACCTGTTGCTTGTTAATATCGCAGGTTACAGCTAATCAATAAAGTATTTTTATGTGGAAGAATAAACGCACATGCAATCGGAGCAGCACAGAGACCGGCCAGCATCCCGGAGGCCATGAAACAGGAGACACCGGTGAAAGTAGGAAGGGAACCTGGAGTGTTGTATACAGCTAATGGAGAGGTTCCCGTCTGTCTTTCCACAAAGTCGGAGATGGCATGCTTGCACTTCTGGTAGACGGTGAAATTGGTGACTCTGACTATGGTAAGACTCGCCAGTGGTGGTAACGCGCCTGGCCACATGAGTTAGACGATCTCCTTTTTTTTGCTCTTGAACGTGAAAACAGCCATCTTACCAGCCATAAAACCGCGAGGTCCTTCATGTTTGAGCATGTACCGAAGGCAGTCAGTTGTCCCCTTGAAGTTGTATCTAGCACAACCACGTCAGAATAGATCCAATGCCAATGGTATATAATCTTATAAGAGTAAGAGAATAAAAAACAGGTACTCACGACTGGAGTCGAGTCTTCACATTCTCCAGTGGGGTCTAGTAGACGAGTTAGCCGTGAAATCCCCATCAGTATCTGCCAGAAAACAAAGCAGGAGGGGAGATAGACTCACCACGGCCAGACAGGCGAGGATGGTCGAGGTCGCAGAGGCCGCCTGGATCCGGTAGTCCTTGAGGAAGCGGTTCCTGGCCGGCGTGTCGAAGGGGATGGCCCACGGCGGCATCTCGGTTGCGGCTGTCTCTGGCGGGCTCACGGTGGCTGCCGGAGGTTGCAAGGAGGATGCTGAGACCGGTGCTGAGAGGGCAGTTACATGTCCAGCATCCTCCTGTGAGGACGACATAAGCGGCGGTGGGCTGCTAGCACTGTCACTGTCACTGACAGCAGACAACTTCTACTGACACTGTCACTGACACTGACACTGATACTGATAGCAGACAGCACTCTGACTGACTGGCCTCAGGCTGTCGCCCGCAGAGACCTATGGAACGCAAAGTGGTCTCTCAGCATGTGAGTGAGCAGACCTCTCAGCGTCCCACAGGTGTCCATGGGTTCTTGCTGGACAGTTTGACCTAGCCAGCACTGGGGATCCCTGGGTGGCTTTTATCCTCTCTTTCTGTATAGCCCTGCCTTCAATGTCTCTGGATCCGCTAGAGGAGAGGTTCTTTATTTATTTTTCCCTTTGGAATATCCCAGTATCTTAAGCCTGCTACTGGGCCACCGCCACAGCGTGTCTTCAGGGATAGAGGTATAGAAGGCAGTGCAAGGTAGGGGAGAGGGAAGCAAGTGGAAAGGAAAAGGCCTATATAGATATATGGGATGTGATATAATGGCAGAAAAGGAAGAAGAGCTGCGGTGGTGTATATATATATATAAATATATATGAGTGATAGGTGAATTGCAAGTGAATATAACAAAAAAAAGGATGGAAGTGAATATTAGGAATATACTATGCAAGGGCGGGTGAATGTGGCCGATATATTTTATACTATAGGAGAGCACAGAGGCCGGTCCAACTGAGTCTGTAATATAACCAGCAGCTGCTAATTGGAGCCAGCAGGGATTAGATGTTCCTCTTCAATAATATGGTAGGAATGTATGGAAATGGAAAATGCAGCGGGAGAGGCCCAGAACCAGGAGCAATGGAAGCCCGCTGCGTATCCCTCAACGGTATCTCGAGATGGCGGGCGGCGGGGAGGAAGAGGAGGAGGAGGAAGACGAAGTTGGCAGTCCAGATAGCCAGACGCCGGAGTCGACTTGCGTGAGAGACAGCGAGAGCGGTGGTCGAGAGCGAGAGGAGGGAAGAAGAACAGTGAACAGTCGGACGGAGCAGCCTGGAGCCTCTCTCTCTCTCTCTCTCTCTCGGCAGCCAGCAGCAGCAGCAAGGGTGAGGGCGAAGGGCGAGCAGGACGGAGAGCGAGAGGCAGGACGGAGATGCGGTTTGTCAACGAAGTAGCAGCAGCAGCAGCAAGCAGCAGCGAGCTTCCGCTCAACCAGTCAACTTCGCCCAACCTAGATCCAAGGGTCGACGGCCATGATCGAGCGCACTAACGATATTCCGTTAGCTGGCCATCATCGAGGGACAAAGGTCGACGGAGTGTGGCTAACGAGGAGAGTCAAAACTACATGTGAACCTCGAGGCAGTTGAACTAACTAACTAACCAGCATCCATCTCGAGTACCGTCTACCGCGCTGTGATACGGGAGCGGCCACCAGGCCCAAGGTCGACAGGACTTCAGCCAAACGCACCGCCGGCCATGGTCTGACCAGTGACGTCGTCGAGGGCGCCTTTGGCTTCTGCTCTCTTGTTGTTGCTCTGCAGCCCATTCTCCACCGAGCCAATGGCAGACGGGCCAACTGCACCTTACACTGGGCCGGGGAGGGGCCTCGCTTGGTGGTAACAGTGACTTTCGCTGCGCCGGCCTGGGCGATGGGCGACAACAACAGACAGGCGCCTGGTGGCACACAGCCCTGCCGCACGAAGAACCGCTGGCCGTACCTCTGCCGAGTTCTCGAAGTATTCGGTACATCTCGCCAGCCTAGCTAGCTAGCTAGTTTTACAGAACGCTGTGACTTCAACCCTTTCCGGCGGACTGTCCAGCTGTCGTCCGAAGTGCTGCGTTTTACTGTCTGTCTTTCTCTCATACCGACTAGTTACGGAGTCTCTTGCATTATTCGTAGGCGGCAACCCGGCATCGTCTCCGGCAGTCTTGCGAAGCTTTCTTTTTCCTTTTTTCCACCATGCAGCAGCAGAAGACGATCACGACGGGGATGGACGGGGTCTCTTGTCGCCAGGGTTTTGTTCGACTTGGGTAGCCATGCCGGCCGCGATGGGCAGCAGTTAGTTGATATATCTACCTGCTCGATGGCCCATCCTTGAGCGAGCAGGTTGCCACAGCATGACTAGTTAGATGGTTGAGACTCCAGCCAAGGGGAGCCTGAGGATCTCCAGCTGCACCTCCGCCGCCCTTGGACTCTTTATATTATATCGTATTAACACGATGGTCGTCACCTCGTCGTCGGCGCTGCTGCTGCTGCTGGTTTACTGCTTTCTCTCAGTCAAATGGGAGAGAGATGCTTATGTCAGCAGCCGTCGAGCCTCGGGACCTCGCGGACCTCGGGACATTCCCCGCAAGATCTGACAGAGGCAGCTTGCTAGCGAGAAACATCGAGGAAGGGGATTAAATACGGGACATGCCTCTCCTCGGGCGGCGGGTTTGGAGCTTGAGGACTGGAGCTGATACTCTTTGGACCATCCCACACTAATTAGTTACTTGAGCCAGAACGTGTTGCAACATGGGGAAACGAACACAGTCGCCAGCCTACGTCCTAGGCGTTGGCATGACCAAGTTCATCAAACCGCGCGGAAAGGTCGACTACCATGAGCTGGGCTTCGAGGCTGGTGTCAAGGCCATGCTGGACGCCCACATCACCTATGATGACGTGGACCAGGGAGTTGCATGCTACTGCTACGGAGACAGCACCTGCGGCCAGCGAGTCTTCTACCAGTTCGGCCTAACCAAGATCCCCATCTACAATGTCAACAACAACTGCTCTACCGGCTCAACGGGCCTGGCCATGGCCCGCACCATGGTCTCGCACGGTGCTGCCGACTGCGTTCTTGTTGTTGGTTTCGAGAAGATGAGCCCAGGTAGTCTCTCTTCCAAGTTCGATGACAGAGAGAATCCTACTGGCAAACTGGGAGAAATGATGTTTGCTACCAGAGGAGTCACCAATGCGCCGGGAGCAGCCCAGATGTTTGGAAATGCCGGTGTCGAATACATCGAGAAGTGAGTTACCTTGGCCTTTCCTACTTGTGGTTCAATATGTATATATATATAGAGAGAGAGAGAGAATCTAACAAACGAATAGATACGGTGCGAAAGCGGAAGACTTTGCAGAGATCGGCCGAATTAACCACGAACACTCGAAGCGAAACCCATACTCCCAATTCCAAACCGAGTACACTCATGAACAAATCTCCAAATCCCCCATGATCCACTTCCCCCTAACCAAACTCCAGTGCTGCCCTACTTCAGACGGTGGTGCTGCAGCCGTGGTCGTTTCACAGGCGTTCCTCGATGCTCGACCACACCTCAAAGACCAGGCCATCCTGATTGCCGGCCAATGCCTCGCCACAGACACTCCCTCGGTGTACAACGAAAGCTCTATAAGCCTCATGGGCTTCGAAATGACTCGCTACGCCTGCCAAACCGCAGCTGCCGAAGCCGGAATTAACGTCAAGGATGTCAAGGTCTGCGAACTCCATGACTGCTTCTCGGCAAATGAGATGATCACCATCGATGCACTGGAACTTTGCGAGCCAGGAAAGGCCCACGAGATGGTGCGAAAGGGCGACATCACATACGGCGGGAAGATGGTCATAAACCCGTCCGGCGGCCTGATTTCAAAGGGCCACCCTCTCGGCGCAACTGGCATTGCCCAATGCGCAGAGCTAGTCTGGCATCTTCGTGGATGGGCCAACAACCGCCTGATCAAGGGCACTGATGTCGCATTACAGCATAACCTTGGCCTTGGTGGGGCTGTCGTCGTTACGGTGTACAAGCGGGCAGATGGCAAGGTGTCGCAGCCCGTAACAAGCGAAGAAGTAGGGAAGATCAACCAGCTTGGGTACAATCCTGCCGTTGAAGCAAAGGGATTCACGGCTGAACAAGCGGCAAGGGTACTCAGCAAGGAAAACCGCAGCGACTGGGCTATGGGAGACACCCAAGAAAAGGTCCTAGCGCGTTTTTAAAGCGCTTCGACCTCCCCTGCCCTTGATTTCTTCTGGATATACTCTATACCCCAATGCACATAATTCATTTTTATCAACTAGTAGCCTTTTTCTTCTTACCTTTCTCGGCTTGCTAGCTCATACCCATACCAGCTCTATATGGCTACGTTAAGAGGATGTAACTATTGGCATGACGAGGGCGGCTATCTCCCTTTTACTATGGCAGACAGTATGGGTTGAGAGGCATCAGATAACTTAAAACCCCGCAAGCCTTAATCATGTAGTACTACATTTACGAGTTGTTTCAATTTCTATTCTTGAGATACCTTTCCACTAGAACTCAACATCCAACCCTAAATATCTCGTCCATCACAGCTTTGTATCTCAAATCCACAGCAATATGCCCATGGTTAAGTATACATGTCTACTCAGTCTACTCACTCACTCCAAAGTCAAAAATACACTTACGATGTAGGACCTGGCGGAAACGCAGTGACAAGGCGTAACACCACCATCCGCTCTCTGAAACCTCGAGAGATCTTCCAGAAGAAAAAAAGAATTTTCTTGAGACTGATCGAAAAGTCCAATGCCTTCTCGAAGTTTCCCGTATATCTATGCTTGTCTGTGCCACCACGGCAGGCTTCAAGCTGTTTTTGATATCCAGGAAGGTAAAGCATATTACACGTGATATGATATTGATTAATATTGATTATGTAATACGAGCTAACTCAAATAGCACTAGCGCCGCACTTTCGACTTCAACTTTCGACTTTTCTGCTTTTCTTATTTTTCTTCTTCTTTTCTTCTTTTCCTTCATCAAACATATTTCACGGTCTCTATGCCCTTGTCGAACGGTACACGCATCCATTACCTCTACAAATTTGTCAACATGAGACCCAGATAGAGCTCATTCTGCCTGTTCTAATACTCATCCGCCAGTGGAAGCTCGGCTTTCACCTCCAGGGCGCCTGATGAGCTTCGCTTTGGCATACATCAAGTCATTTTTCGCTGCCTAGGTGCTGTTCAACTAACTATCATAGCAACATGATTGTCATACTGAAGCAATACCCAGGACAAGGAATATCGACAGGCCAGTTGGAATAATGCTTGCCCTGGACCTTGGTACATAGGACTGTATCTCTGCTGTCTCGCCTCACTTCAACCGATAATCGATATTAACTCCTATCCCGATGCAATATGTGCCTACCTACCTACAGGATAATATGTTCACTAACTCTCTGACACAAGTCATACGTCTATGTTACAGCAGCGAAGAAAGCTTGCAGCACGGCATAATCGAAGTCTCGTCCGTCCTCTCCATGATGGGTTCTGCGTTCGCGCAGCGAGGTCAAAAATATTGCCAATATCAACCAAAAAAGTTATCAACTTGTCTCGCTCGTGTTGCGCCCGCCTTCCAATCATTCTATTAACGTAGTTTGTTTCATAGGGCTGAGGCGTGTCAAATAGAGTTAGATACATCTCACCAAACATCCCAGCTACTATCCTAATTTATTTAAGCAAATGTAGAATATCAATTAACTCTCATTGTATTCTCTGTTTACGCTCCTATTGTCCCCGCCGCTAGAATGATCTCCGTATGCAAAAACCTGAGAGTTTGGATAAATGTGAGTCAATTCTACATCACTGCTTTGCTGCAGCCTGTCGTTGGCCTTCGTAGAGTCCCGTGTAGTAACCGGCAAAGTACCACGACATCATGAGATTCTTCAGCCCTTCGTCTTGAACTACATTCGATGTTAGTCTTTGGGGAACGCGTTTATAGCTGCTTCGGCTCTAAATGCACTCACTATTTGGCGGATTAGGTGCTCCGTTAAGAACTAGTTGCGGCATATTCGCCAAGTTCGCGCTTGCTGGTGCGGCCGTATCAGCCTGCTCTGCCTCTGCAGTTAATTCTGGTGCCGCCTCATCCTATACAGGTGAGTCGTTAGTGAGCAGTTCGGCATAGAACCAGAGTATGTCTCTTAACGGGGAAAGAAACCAACCTCAACTTGACTCGTTGTGCAGATATCTACCTGCTTTATCTTGCCATCAGACTCTTCTACGATGACAGCCTCTGACACATTCACGGTCGAATTTTCTGAAGGATTTTCCGTTTCAGCGTTGGTCTCAATCTGCATTTCATCTTCGATTGCGTTGGATGCTTCTGCCTCTGCTTCGCGGAGAACATCCTCCACTTTCTGGCCCCTAGCTTGAATGCTGTGATAAAGCTATAATGGAAAAGAAAAAAGGGGTTAGAAAGTCCTCATCGATACAGCAACAGCCGTAGAAAAAGATACACGTACCCTGTATTCCTCCGCAGCCTCTTCCCAGGACTCAAGGAGTGCCGAATCGTCCCATATTTCTTCTTGAGTTAGAGTTTTGTTTTTGCTAGAACGTTTTCTCTTCTTCATGGCTCTCACCTCGAAGCAGTTGTGTCAAGTATATCGCTATACTGAGAGGATCGAGCTGCACCGTTGAGCCTGTAGAGCTTCAAAAGGGTTTTGCGCTGCCGTTATCGATTTCGCGGAGGAGCTCTCGAAATCTTGGCGCCGATCCACAACGCAAAGGAAAAAAGATTAAAAAAAAAAAAAATTAAGAAATACGCCAGAAGTTCACAATTCTTTTACCGCGCAACAATTGACTACAACCAGACCCCAGGATGGCTCCAGAGAAGAAGGCCACCAAGCGCAAAGGTTAGTGTTTTGCTTATGACTTGAAGTTTCACGTTGACGCGTTCTAATTCGGTTGTATAGCGCCTGCGACGACCACCGCTGCTCCTGCGGTGAGCGAACATCCACCGTCGAAAAAGTCCAAGAAGACTCAGGAAAAGCCTGCAAAGCCAGAGGCGGCTACTGTGAAAGCTTCCAGCACTAAGCCCAAGAAAGAAAAGGGCACTGTTAACGGTACCAAATCCGAGAAACTGTCTGTCAAAGTCGACAAGAAGCCCACGAAGGAATTGAAGCCCCGCAAACGCGCCGCAGACTTCCTGAGCGACGATGAAGAAGAAGAAGAGCCAAAGCACGAGATAGCTCCTGAGCCTAAGGCTGAAAAGAAGGAAACGCAACCGAAGAAGAAAGCCAAATCTGAAAAGCCTGGCGTCAGTGCCGAGTCAAAGGAAAAGACAAAGAAGGCCAAATCCAAAACCAAGGAGGTCGAGAAGGAGCCTGAAGAAGCTCCTGAGCTTGTAGAAGAGCAGTTTCCTCCCAGTTCTGATGCTGGTTCGGATGAGGAGGCCGAAGGTGACCAAACGCTTGCATTGATCCGAGGGTTTGAAAGCAGCGGGGATGAGGATCCCTCAGGTGACGAAGGCTTTGAGCCAGGCCAAGAGGTTCCAAAGATTCCTGACTCTAAGAAGGCCATGAAGGCTATTCGAAAGAAGAAGAAAGAGAGCTCCGCACCAGAGGAGCCTGGCACTGTATATGTTGGGTATGTTTTAATGCGCCTAGACTCTGCTTCAGTTCTATTGAAATACAGCTAACTCGTGTGTGCTATGTAGACGAATCCCACACGGTTTCTACGAAGATGAGATGCGTGCATATTTTTCCCAGTTTGGAGACATCTCACGCCTACGTCTCTCGCGCAACCGTACTACCGGCAAATCGAAACACTATGCGTTTATTGAATTCACATCCTCCTCTGTGGCTAAAGTTGTTGCTGCTACTATGCAAAACTACCTTATGTTCGGCCACATCTTGAAATGCATGTACATACCCAAGGACAAAGTTCATGCGGATATGTGGAAGGGGGCCAACCGTCGCTTCAAGAAGACACCATGGAACCAGATTGAAAAGCGCCGACTTGATGCCGGAAAGTCACGCGACGGATGGTCAAAGGCTATTTCCAAAGAGAACTCGAAACGAGCTAAGAAGGCCGAAAAGATGAAAGCTTTGGGTTACGAATATGAGATTCCGAAGTTGAAGTCTGTGGAGGAGGTTCCTGTTGCTCTCGCAGTGCAGGACCAGATTGAGGAGGATACGTCTGCCTCCGCTGCTGCGATTGAGGACAAGAAAGAGGAGACTCCCAAAAAGAAAGAGTCAAAGAGCAAAGCTGAAGCTGAAGCTAAACCTTTGACGAATGGAAAGGTGACCAAGGAGAAAAAGACCGAAGCTGGGAATGCCGAAGCTGAAAAGCAGTCCACGGAGAAGAAGGAGTCGAAGAAATCTAAGAAGAAGGCCGTGAATGATGCTCCCGTCACCTCGGACAAATCAACCAAAGACGAGAAACAGTCAAAGAGTGCCTCGAAGCCCAAGAAGGTCGAAGAAAAGCCGAAGAAGGTGAAGAAGGTAAAGGCATAAAACTGGAATGACAGGGAGGTGACTTAACAATGCAAAATAGCTGTATCCTGTATTTATTAACTCTTTTTTTTGCTATTTGCCTTCGTCTCATGTTTTCTATGTGTCAGCGTTCTGTTGTTACCAGGCGAAGTAGCGATATCAAGAGGAATCAGTTCAAAAGAAATCAGAATTATTGTTATTTAATTCCAATCAGTCCATCCAGCAGCACCCCTCACGCCTCAGGCACCCGGTTACAAGTCACACAGACCTTTGGCCCCTGAGTCTAGGGCCTGCTGCCTAGGTACCTAATACTAAGAGTCCCAGGACCAAGGAACCGGCCGGCAAGCCCCTGCGGCTTCCCAAGGCTCGAGCCAACCTTCGTCAGAATAAAGACAAAGCCATGGCTCAGCCCTAAAGTATCCTTCCTCCACAAGGTTAATTACGTCACTACTCACGACTTCCCCTGGTTGTATCAAATGGCCGCCAAATACACATTCAGCAAGGTAGTTGTGAATACGAAAGGAGAGAGATATTATATATAATGGTAATAGATGCAGACGTGCTTTCGGATGTGCCGTTCATAAAATCAGATTATCCCGGGTATAATATGCAGTGTTTTAAGCACCAAGGGAACATGCAAGGGAAGACAAGACATACATGCGGACTTAGACCATGGCGTTCGTATGGGAATGGGAAACAAACATATAGACGTAAGGGAGATCGTTGACCTGTATTCGGTGTTTCTTGGTTTATTTGCCCTGGGGAAAAAGTGGCAGGAGATAAGTGAAGAAGGCGAAATTGACAACGGGGGTGTGGAAGGCGGAGCAAAGAACGAAAGCAAACAGGACAACCTTCTAGATATCATAGTGAGGCTCAAGGTATTGATTGCCAATCAGAATCTCATTCTCTCGATTTTTGAGAGAAGAAAAACGAACGTTTTCGTTTGTGTAAGCAGGCATGACCGGTGAAACAAAAACTGAGAAAAGAATGGGCAGATGCAACGACGGGATATATTCTTTTGTTTTTGACAAAAGGGGAAGAAAAGGGAAGATATATTAAAAAAAAGGCTTTAACCGGGCGTATTTATGGGTATAGGAAGGATAATGATAGGAAGTTCTTTCAAGACATGCCAGTCACCGTCACCGTTACTGCCACCGTTACCAGCAGGGAGGGAAGCATCTCGACACAAAATCAAACCTGATAAAACGAAAGAGACACTTGGAGAAAAGAGAAACGAAAATCAAACGTAGATGGGGAGATCAACGTGGAAGGAAGCAATGAAAATGGTAATCAAGCTGCAAGATGACTGGAGGAGAGAACGAAACGACATGATTTTGGTTCCATTCTCAAATCTATGTTGGCTTGTCGCAGCCAATTCTACCAAGAAGGGTTTTTCGATCATTATGGTCACTTAACGTAACTCGTCCACGGGCCGTTCTTATTCGCACCGGGTGGCTCTGGTGGTTCGATCCATTAGGCATGACTGATCGTGACCAGGCGCTGCCTTCTGAGCCAGATGGTGGGCTCATGATTCTTGCCGAAGAGGTGCCGGCCTTTTCCTTCGGCTCACCAGCGTCAACGTCTTCTTCGTCATCACTTCTTGTATCCTCTGCACTTGAGCCAGTCCACAAAACGCCCAGCGCTACTTTGATGATCATACCAAGCCAGATGAGTGAGAGAACTTGTAAGAGCAGCAGCATTCCAAGGAATATGACCTTGATGGTGCCAGTCATACAGATTGGGCCATTGAGGTCAAGGAACGGGTTGAAGATATGGAATAGGAGATCGGGCGAGCCGGTTGATAACTGCTTGCCTGTGGTGCCAGAGTAGCATCCAAACGGCACGTCGGTGGGCACCGTTTTGTGAATGGACCACCACAGGCCCATGTAGATGAAATGGCGTGCAACGATCCAGGTTGTGAGGAAGACACCAAAGGCAACTGTACAGGCGCGTTCGAATCCAAGGTATTTTAGCATTTTGGCGAACTGTTACTTTATTGTTAGCTTGAGATGTGCCATAGAATTGAAGGGAAAACCAAAGTACGCACCGGTAGCATATAATCAACAATATCCATAAGGCAGAGAACGACATTTGCGACGTTGTAGAAGCTATAAACATATGCGGATCCGAGAAGGGTGCTTGTGATGATATGGTGGATAAACATCTGCGCGTGGTCCTTGCGTTTGGCTTCAATGTGAATGACGAATATCTGCTGTACCCAAAAGGATAGTTGCAGGAGACAGTACAGCTTGACGCTGCCGCTAACCTCTCGGGTAGGCCAGTCGGCCCATATAGCACGGAAATTGTACCAGTAGCTAGAATGATACCAGATGTTCTGGTGCCGTTAGCAGGGACAACAATAAGTGAAAATAATAATAATAATAAAAATAATTTGGTAGTAAGGTAGCTAACCATTCCATAGGCCCAAAAGGCAAGGTAGTAGACTAGAAGCCATCCCTGCTCGGCAAAGCGTATAGATTGCTTGTGCCTGAGGCCCAATTGAGAAGCAATGGGGTAGAACAGCCAGTCAATAACAATAGCTCTGGTAGCTGTAAAGCCCAACATGGAGCTGATGATAAAGTAGACATCATCCAGACCCTGAGTGTACTTTCCAGTCTCCGGGTGATAGTGAGGCAACTCGAGGTACGGAGTCGTGTATGCCCTTAGAGATGGAACGAACGTGTGTACGGCGAGTATTGCACCCAGGATCGAGAGCGAGCAACCTGAGCAACAGCTAGGTCAGTAAGAGCCCGGATACAGCTAAGATGAAGCTTGCAATTGCGTTTTTCACACACACCTATCTGGTTTGCAACCACCCATTCTCGCCAGGAAGCGTTATCCTTGGACGCCCTGCTGGCCTCGGTAGTCGACACACAGGCATTGACGTTGGTTATCCCAGTCTGGCCCCGTTCAGCGACTGCAGCGACAGCCTCCTTAGCCATTATTTTTTTCACTTGCTTCACTGGCCTCGGCCTCTTGGTTCCGCAGAGCAGATTTGTTGAGGACGGTGCACCGGGGGCGGTTGAGGTGGTGCTGGTGTGGGAAAGGTTAACTAGAGCAGGATCGCATCCAAGCTATAAATTCGGCTCTTTTACAATTCCAAACGCCCCCAATGGATGTGCTGTCCTCGACCAAGAGGGAAGAGGGAAAGAGATAGAGAGATTGAGACCAGTCGAGTGACTGAAATCTCTTTCTTGCTGCAGCGAAGGGGGGGCAAAGGGGCGAATGTGATTTGGTGATGGCGTGTATGCTCCCTATCCTCTGTCCTCTTTTTCCCCTTGGGTCAGACTAGGGACTAGTTAACCAGGGCAGGGTTTTTGTAACTTCCTACCTTAATAACTATAAGGCGGTGTCGCAGACTCGGCCAGCACGGCGACAGCAGCGCCAGGCGGTGGAAGAGCAGGGGATGAAGTCGCAGGGAGTCTCTTCGTCCGCTCCGCTTCGTCGTCTCGTCGTCGTCGTCGTCCTGCTGGCGTTTCTCTTGCTCGAGCTCGCCGTCGTCGCTTTTCCATCCCGCGTCCATGAAACGGCCTCTCCTTTTGGGCGGGACCACGTGCTCTGCTGAGTCATTTCTTAGTAAGAAGGCGGAGACGGGCAACGAGGGCAGAAAGACGACGACGACGACGACGAAGACGACGAAGATATTGAAGATATTAACGTCGTTGATGATGGTTAAAGAGGAAGAAGGAGACGACGAAGACGAAGTTGTTGATGATGACGATGAGCACAGGCGAAGGAAGAAGGGAAGAGGAGGAGACAGGCTGGCAACGAGGGCTATGAGAGGCTGTACATATGTATAGTTGCCATGGATGGTGAGCTTCAGGGATGGAGGCCAGGCATCGCAGCACACCACAACCACGCTATAGCCAACGATCAGCTTAAGTTACAGACTGCATCCCAGCAATAAACCTCTCTTCAAAGGTGCAGCAGCGTTACTATATCCATGGATTTCTCGTCGTTTACATGCATTGACACTCAAGCTTGCAGGAAAGTTATACTTAGTTCCCTCTCGCCGGAATACTCCGGACACAGCCTATTTGTTCGGCTTTCGCAAGACGCCACAAGAAAGCAAAGAAAAAAGACCAAGACCTCCGTCGTTAGAGCCACGGCAGCGGCCCCAGTATTTAAGTCGTTCAGTACTTTATACGAACGCCAGGAAGATCTTCGATTATTGGCAATCTTCTGAGACTAAAGATACACGGCTGCTAAGCCCGGATCTTGCTCCCAATTTACGCATGTGTCTCCGAACATTCTTCAGCGCCCAGATGTCTCCCTGTTGGGGTTAACCCTAGCCTAGAAAACCCAACTCTGGCCATAAAAACATATTTAAATAAGCATGAACAAACAGCGTTAACTACGCCTGCAGGCCATCTTTTTAGTACGGACTTCACGCCAACATCTTCGGACTTACATTTTCAGCCTCAGCCCCTCAAAAAAAAAACTCCGCCTGCGACCAAAGATATAAGAACTGCCACACCTATGAGGCTCGAACATGACGGCGGGTCGCTGGCTGGAGACTCTGATCGTGAAGAGCTCAATCGTTTAGGGAAGAAACAAGTGCTCAGGGTAGGTGTTCGATATAAATTGAAACAAGTCATGCATATATTATATGTACAGCATTTCTAATAAATAACCAGAGAGGCTTCCGCTTTCTCTCCATCCTAGGCTTCAGCTGTGCTGTCCTCATTACTTGGGAGGCTTCACTAGTCCTATTCCTTACGGGCCTTCGAAATGGCGGCCACGCAGGCATCATATATGGCTACATAGTGATATGGGCCGGAAACCTGGCTGTCTTCACAACCCTTTCCGAGCTTGTCTCCATGGCTCCTACGTCTGGTGGGCAGTACCACTGGGTTGCGATGCTAGCTCCAAAATCAATGGCGAAATTTCTCAGTTACATTACCGGCTGGTTGACCGTGGCTGGATGGCAGGCCGGTTTCGCTTCTGCTTGTTTCTTGACCGGTTCCATGATCCAGGGACTCATTATCTTTACGAACCCGTCTTATTCACCTAGCTCCTGGCATACCACTCTGCTTCTCTGCGCCGTGGCGTTGTACTGCGTCTTTGTCAATGTTGTGACCAGCAGGTTATTGCCTGCATTTGAAAAGATAGCATTGGCTCTCCATGTTCTCGGATTTTTGGCAGTTCTGATACCGCTGGTTACATTTGGAGAAAAGAATGATGCAAACCTGGTATTCAAGAATTTCATCAACGAGGGAAATTGGTCCAGTCAGGGTGTCTCCTTTTTGGTTGGGTTGATTGGGAATGCATTCGCTTTCTTGGGTCAGTTCACTGTCCTCTGCCTTTTTTTTTTTTTTTTTTTTTTTTTGATGGATCCTATTTTTACTAACTATATTGATAGGACTTGATGGTGCATATCATGTACGTCTTTCACGGTTTGCCTTAACTATATGCTACAATCTACTAACTTACAATAGATGTCCGAGGAGATCCAGAATCCATCCATCACGGTTCCACGATCTATTATCCTTACTCTCATTATCAACGGGAGCCTCGGATTATCAATGCTCATTGCGACTCTATTCAGCATAGTTGACCTGCCTGCTGCTCTAGAGTCACCAACTGGACTCCCGTTCCTTGAGATCTTCCGGCAATCAACGGGTTCAATTGCTGGATCTGCTACAATGGCGTCAGTCATCGTTACGTTAGCCCTGTTTGCAAACTGTAACTACCTGGCTTCGACATCCCGTATGACCTGGTCGTTTGCAAGAGATCGAGGCCTGCCAGGCTGGAAATCATTGACTAAGGTCCGTCCAGATAGTGATATACATTTCATTGGGTGTTGTTGAACTTTATGGGGAAATATTTAAATGCTAACGGTGGGCGTCACAGGTTGAGAAACGTACCGAAGTGCCGTTGATGTCAATTCTCGTCACCGCCGCTATAACTATCCTTCTCTCTCTCATAGTTATCGGTTCAACGACAGCTTTCAATATCATCGTGTCCTTGACAGTCGCTTGCTTATATCTCAGCTATTTGCTGGCCACGAGCATGCTACTGTACCACCGATGCATAGGGAACGTTTCGTATCCTTCTAGTAACTCGGAAATGGGCCAGACCCTTGCCAATACTACCGGCGCCCGTCTTATTTGGGGCCCATGGCATCTCCGTGGTGCCATGGGAATTGCAACAAATATACTTGGATGCATATACCTGACGGTAATCCTGATCTTCAGCTTCTTCCCTGCTGATGCTTCTCCGACGGCAGACGGCATGAATTACAGCGTTGCCATTTGGTCGTTCGTGATTGTGTTTAGTATTGTATATTACCTTGCATATGCGCGGAGAGTGTACGATGGACCGGTAGTGGAAGTTGATACCACGCCGTCTATTGAGCCTGCTCTCAAACAGTGATCTGGTATCAACATGTATATACAAAGAACATACTAGTTTTAATAGCTATTTACTTCCATTCAGGTAAATATTTCCAATTATTATTCAGTCTATTCGATAAAATATATACACAGCAGATGATTGTAAATCAACAGGCTTGACCCAATAAAGTCAACTAATGACAGGATCCTCCAATCCAGCGGTAAGCTTATCCACATACTCGCTCGAGTCTATCACTTTGTGCCCATTTGCGTCTTTGAGATTACCAGCTTGCAAGGATCTATCGTTCATCACCTTCGCAACAGCATTGATAACCTCTTGTTCCTGCCAAACCCAATCATCACCATCCTTGCCTTCTCCACGATGGTACACATCATACTTCGCACTCAGCTCGGGATCCCGTGCGATCACGCTTCTTGTCACACTAAGGGCCTGAAGCTTCGACATGGCGGCTAGCATGCTTGCAGTAGACACAGATAGAATCTGCTCTGCCTGCTCCGCGGGCGTGGGTAGGGTATAAAAGAGCCTGTTAGTAGCCGACAAGTAAATCAGGGCAGCGCAAATAGCGTCAAACACAGTAAATGCCAGAGGCCGCAGTGTGACTAGCTGAACATGTAGACTAGTTGGAGCATCTGGGTACTCGGCGTATAGTTGCGTCCACTTATTGCGCTGACCGTCGGACGAGTTCTTCAAGCGGGAGAAAAGAGGAGACGTTGCTCGTAGGATAACACATAGTTCGATGACCAAAAGCGCCACAGCGCCGATGAGAAACTTGTTCCTCCACCGGGCTGTCTTCTCCCCTACTATGGAGCTAGAAGTCGCGATGCCAATAATCAGAAAGTGGAATAGATGGGGCACTAGGGTGTTAAACGGCAGATAGTAAAGTAGGTAAGTAACCGCGCTATCCAACGAGCAGAACGGACAGGCAATCAGCGGCTCTGACCCGAGCTGCAGATACACTCCTCTTGCAGTGTGAGAGCTAAACAGCTTCTTGAGCGTAGAGTCGTGTTCGCTCTCGACCTCGAACCGTCCACCAAGCCGTCTCAGGCGAGAGAATAGCAGTTCCGTTGGCGTATTGAAACGCGAGCCTGTCAGTTTGAAGATATCATTTGTACCCGAGTTGGTGCTGGAGAGTATATTACTACCCGGCGTAAGGCTGAGGGCGAGGAAGAGGGCGGTTGAGAAGAAGAGGGTGTTAAGCGCGCGGGAGGCGAGTGTAGGAAGAGGCTGGGGAGGCGGACGGTTCGTAAGATGTGAGTAGACTGATCGGAAGAGAGAAATGGCCTTGGGTATTATGATCGGCGCAAAGAAGATGGCTAACGCCTTGATGCTGTTGTGGGTTATGAGTAGTCAGTAGCTGAGCTGAGCCTGGACGGGAGTTTGGAGGTAGCGCATACTTATCGTAGGAGAGCATACTTCGAGAGTACGCCTGCCCACTGCTGTGATAGAATAGGACCTAGATATTGATAGTATCACACATTCTACGCAGCATGCCCTGAGTAGCTACGTCTATGACTCTGAGTTGGGGAGGAAGTTGTTGCAAGTATCTGCATAGGTGTTCATTGAAAAGTATATTTTAAGCGCGGAGTCTTTCTTTTAGCTAACTTAACTATCAACAGGGATATGCCCATGACAGATGCAAGGCAGAGAGACATACACAAAGACATCGAGATGCATAAAATGGTATATAAAACAAAACGACTAAAAAGACAGTTACAGTCGCTGGCTAAATAGAATAACAAATAATTTAAGTACACAAGTTCTTTTCCTCAGATGCCTCGGGAACGCTAGACGCTCGCTGATTTCAACGGGAAGTAAAAGCAAGGATCAAAGACGGAGATGGAGGTCCTCAAATATAAAATCGTGAAACGGCGCCACACCCGAAACACCTGCCAATCGTGCTAGAAAGTGAATAATGGGCCTTGAATATTAAAGGTGGAGGGAGTAAAAAAAAAAGCCACAATATGGAATCCGGTCGCATGAACAAGCAAATTCGAGAAAGTGAGCTGAGCAACAGAAAGAATGTTGGTGGGTTTCCGGAATGCAGACTCCACAGATCATCTGGACTGGTATCATCAAATATAGTTAGAGTACATTGCAGGATGGTGAGCGAGATTGGGAGCGGCAATCTCTGCAGAAGGTATGGGCATGGGCACCGGCATTGGCGCCGGCGACCTAGGTGCGTTGGCAGGCGGTGTCGAGAAGGCGTCTAGAGGCGAAGAGATGTGGACTGGATATCCGTTAGGGGGCTGGGGATGTCGTTTATGTCGCACTGAGCCTATCCGCGGAGTGGTGGATGAAGACTTGTAAGTATTCAGGGAGCTTTTGTGCGAGAGTTTGAAGGATCTGTAGCTGTCCTTGCGAGTGACCACCTCTTGCGTAGCGACGGCTCCTCGTGCACGAACATGGCGTGCAGAGATTCCGATATCTGGATCTCGGAATACATAGCTCTGTGTCAATTGATGTTAATAGCCAATCACATCAATGAGATGGAAGGAGTACAAACCAGGCCGATATTGAGAGTCCCAATGACAATTGATACAACGCCAGCTCCGAGGATAAGTTTCCAGAAGGGAAGGCCTATTTCTTTCTGGCGGGTGGACTGGTTGTTCAGCTCCCCCAGAGTCGAGATGCCGAGCAGCACCATGGTGGCCCCGAGAGTCACAAAGCCGGAGTCTTCGCCAAGCAGAGGCCAGTTCCGGTCAAAATACGCCCTGAAGACGCTGAGTTCCGAGACAATAAGAAATGCTAGGGAGAGTATGTTAGAACAGGGTATATATATATATATATATATATATGTCTGTGGAGTTGCAGAAGGACGTACAGCAGATGGATGCAGAGGCAACATGAGTGACGGCTTCGAAGAAGAAAAAATTGGTGACCAGGACGATTTTGATCAGCAGGATTATGTTTGCGGCGATGACGACAAGCAGGCTGATGATGTTCATGACCCGAACGAGATTTAATATCACATACCCCGGGCCGGCCAAGGGAAACTTGGGGACCTCCATCTGCAAGGGTCGTTTTTCTTCGGTATTATTATGGGTGTAGGAGCTGTAGTTGGACGAGGGAGCGAGCGAATGCGCTGCAAGACTTGGTGCTTGCGATGGCATGGTAGTAGTAGTAGAAGAAGAAGGCGATGATCTTATATATTGGCAGCAGCAGCAGAAGTAGGAGATGGTATCAAATGAAGGTAGAAGGTCAGAGAAGAGAAGAAGAGAAAAAGAAGAAGGCCTGGCCGGCAGGACAGAAGGACTGTCAGGATAAATCACCAAGGAAGAATATGATCAATAAGAAGAGAATGAAGGGCGGCTTGATTCAGCAGGGAGAGAGAGAGTAATGAATCAAACATCTCGCAGGTCAGCCATTTGACAGGCGGTTGTTGGCAGACAGCAGACAGCAGACACCACTGTGGATTTGATTGAATATGGTATTTTTTTTTTGAACAATAGAAAAGGAACCGACAGATGAAAGAAAGGCGAAGATGAAGACGGGAGAAGAAGAAGAGGGAAACGCTTGAGGGCCGGTTTAAGCATTCCTCTTCTTCCACTTCATCCATCCTGTTACTCCATAACTATATTCACGATATATGAATAGCATGAAACAGCATGGTTGAACCATGTCTGCGCAGTGTGTATATACGGGCAGAGGCCTCCAACCGCCCGTCCAGGGGCTCCCCCTCGGACAGCCCTGAGAGGCTCTCCTGTGCTTCAGGATGGCCCGTTGTCCCCCTCAGCGACTGGCCCTCGTCGTCCCTCCTGCGCTGCGTCTGCGGCCTGGGATGATGCTGAAACACAGCGTCTCGAGCATCTCTCGACCAACCACAGCCCGTCTTTCCCTCTTGACTTCTGCTCACTTTGATCGTTCAATCATTTTTCGTCTTCGTCTTCGTCTTCGTCTTCTTTTCCTGTCTCGTTGCTTTTTTATATCTCCGGTCACATGACTCTGGCGCTTCCATCGATCTCTTCGTTTTTCTGCGGGCGCCTTTTTTTCTTTTCTTTTCCATCTCATCGAACTCGCTTCTCCTGCGTCCTCGTTGCCTCGTTGCTTCGTTGCTTCGTACGCTCCGTCGTCAGAGTATCGTCCGGTTGAGACTAAGCTGCTAGTTAAGATAACGCACCATGACTCGCGGTAATCAGCGCGACAAGGCGAGGGAGAAGAACCTCAAGGAGGCGGCCAGCCATGTACGTCGTTGAGCCTTTATCGATAACTTAGCGGATGGATGCTCTGATGCCCCCATGATGTTTGGCGACTGACACTCCCGTCTACAGAAGAAGAAAAATGAGATGAGCGGGACTGAGTTTGCTCGTACTAAGGAGGCTCAGGCTGAAATTATGCGGAAGAAACAAGAAGCTGGTTCGTAGACCTTTTTGGTGGTGATTCCTTGGACGTAGCCGTTGACTGACTGGGTTGTTGTCTCTTTTTATAGCAAATGCGAGAAAGGCGGCTGAAGGGGGAAGCGGGAAGAAAAAGTAGTTGTTGAAGGCATGCCATGCCACGCCGTTCTCCCGTCGCTGCGACCTGCCTCAAGCTCACAGATGATAATACCCGTTTGCTCTGGCTTGTCCGGTCAAGAGATAGATGTTCGGCCTATGTTGAGTTTTTTTTTTTTTGGATATTCGGCTGCCTAGCTTCCCGCGTTAGCTATCTTTCCAGCCAAGATATCACGATCTGGGATCTAATCGATCTTTGCATCAGGACAAACAGGAGACAGCTTGGTATTATGCATTACGATGATGATAGAGAGGATTACTCCTCTACGAAGACAGCCTCCTTGATTCAAATGATAGCGTTATAGCGTTCTTTTCTTTTCTTTTCTTTTTACCTATACATTCAAATCTGCTCCCCCCCCCCCCCCCCCCATCTTATTACTAACATCTAATGACAGCTCTCATTTGGTTATTCATGAGCCCAGCTCGCTCGCTATATATTTTTTATTTTATTTTATAATCCACAAGTCATCACGGGAGATGCTGAGCCCACCTCTTCCACGACCTCGGGCCTGGTACGTTAGCGGGAGTCTCATTTGCCACAGGGCGGTCCAACTCCAATCTCAACGCTGCCGGTCCCTGGCCATGACCCTGGCCCCAGTCACACCATCCTTCTTGTCCACTTTCCGTTTCTTCTTCTCCTTTGGTCACTCCGAACCTCGACGCAGCAAGCTCGACAAAAGTCCACAGCGCCTCCCGTTGCCACTGCACCGCACAGCCAAAGCGAATAACCTGCTGCACAACATCATGCACCTCATCGTCATTATTATTATTAGCATTGCCAATATTACCGCCATCACGGACCAACGTAAGTATGTGAAGCAGGAACATCCACCCTGAGTTATCGCCAGGGTTACGTAGGCACCAGTCCCGCATGGTGGTAATAAGATGGGCGTCGGATATTAGACGGGAGGTGGTAACTCCCGTTTCTGGTACCGCTGCCGTCGCCCCAGTACCCCTGCCATGCTCGGGCTCAACCTTGACATCAACCTCGTAAGTGGTGACGAGCGCTGATCGATCGTCAAGACCACCACAACCCAACAGGGCCAAGGTCTGCCGTAGATAGCTAAATGCATAGTAGTTCATGGGGTGATGTTCAGCCGCCCGCAGGACAAGCTCAACTTCACGTTTTAACAGCATAGCCTTGGCCTGCCGCCGCCGCTGCTGCTGCTGCTGTTGGTGTGCCTGCTGATGACGAAGGCAGACCTGCATAAGCCAGAGGCGATGGTACCAGAGCGTCGGCGACTTTGCATGCCGGTGTAAAGGCGATCCAAGCAAGGAGGCAGTGAAGTTACACTCGATGGAGAGGAGTGATGATGATGATGATGATGATGATGATGACGGTGGTAGTGGTAGTGTTGGTGGTCGATCGGCACCATCCGCGCCTTGCTTCGAGAGTGACCTGACAATCCTTCGCTTTCGCCAGTTACAGGCCGTCAGGTGCTCTGAGTCGAACACCAGGATGACCGTCGAAGCCGCCGCCACCACATCGTCGTCACTCCCGTCTTCTGGCGTGGGATTGGACGCGAAAAAGGCCCGTCTGGCGGTGGTGAAGGCCCGGACAAGCGCCTTCTTGGTGACTCCTAGAGACCTGCCGTCGTCATCTGTGAGCAGCGGTCCCAGGGCGTCAGGCAGGATCTCGATCTCAACTGTGCTTTCGCGCTCGCCTACGGAGGCCAGGGTATCATATATGCGCGCATCGAGCACAGTAGACGTGCTGTCTGCGTCTGTAGCTGGAGCTGACATTGAAGAGCGACTTCATCGTTTAGATATTCTCGTTTGGCGACTTCATTTTTCTGCTGCCTCGAACGTTGCTTGTCTTTGCCAAGCCTGCAAGCAAGAATCACGAGATTCAGGGAGGACGGGAGACCGCGAGCTGGACAGGTCAATAATAATGCTGACCGACAGTTGGAGAGTGCAGAGAGCAGAGAGCAGAGAGCAGAGAGCAGTTTATCACGGAGAGTCAGGAGTAAGAGAGTCGCGGCTTCGCTGTTGAGATGCCTCCAGCCAGTCTCATCAGCTCACTCGCCTTCTCAGCGATGTACGATGACGCGCAGGGTACAAGAGCCGTAAAATACGGATACATGATCATCA
This sequence comes from Trichophyton schoenleinii, assembly GCA_018357685.1. Lineage (NCBI taxonomy): Eukaryota > Fungi > Ascomycota > Eurotiomycetes > Onygenales > Arthrodermataceae > Trichophyton > Trichophyton schoenleinii. The sequence goes on from WOFF01000001.1 coordinate 2,358,918, forward strand.
CGCGTGCATAAAAAAAAAAAGGAAGAGGGAAGAGGGATGAGATGGAAAAGAAGCAAGAGTGGAAAAAAGCAAGCAGGCTGATCAATGGGAAGTGAGACGGATGGAACAGTCCAACGACTCTGCGAGGAGGTCCATCTCAGAGAGGACTCGAGAGACACATCATAGCAGCCACCAGCTAAGTACGGAGTGACTGACCTACACGGAGTACGGAGTACTGACTTGTCAGTTAGACAGTTTAGCTGAGTCCCTTCGGGGTCTCCATCGACGTCAGGGCCTCCTCCTGTCGCACGGCCATATAATACAGAAGCTCCCCAGCTATATCAGATATCGGTTCTTGAGACATGAGAAACATTCATCATCATCTGTTGCTATCAGTCATATTTCAGCTCTTTAAATACTACGGCTCTTCTTGGTGCTGGCTCGGCCGGGCTATGCACAGATAATAATACTATTTAGATTTACACCCACTCTGGAGAGAGGAACGACGGAAGAACATCGGGTTAACCTTTCAATACCCTTAAATTGATCACCTTTTTCACCGGAGCAAAGGACCAGAATAAGTTAAAGCCAGAGCCCAGCAAGAAAGAAGAAAGAGGAGAAGCGAAAAAAGCCTCCATCGCGTTGTTATTTTCTGTCCTGTGGTTGGACGGTTCGATTTTGATACCGACCAAAAGGGCTTTTTTTTACTCAATTGCTCTGCTGGGTGGAGGGGAAAAAAAAAGGGGAAAAAGAAACGAAAACAAAAACACAAAAAGAAAGAAAGAAAAAGAAAAAAGCGACTGCTTGACCCTGCTGCAACATCCCTGTTGGTAAGTTGGGTAATGTTATCGAAGTGAAAAATACAAGACAAGAATCTGTTTTTACCAGTCCGGGTTTTACGCTGTACTCTGCGAGACATCGAGGGGGGGGCCGCCCCAGCTTAACGAGTCAGGTACATAACTTGTCATGGATTACTCCGATTACTGGGTGGATGGACAGTCAGTTGGTACTTACGTTGAAGAAGACGAGAAAGAAGAAGAAAAGTGGAATCAGACGAAGGAGAAGAAGAAGAAGAAGAAGACACCAACAGCGATGATACGATGAAAGCCACGCCACACATATGCTCTTTGCTAGTGCAAGTGTCCTTCTTCTTCGTACATTATACTATTTGGGTGAGTGGTCGATTTTAACTGCTTTTTGGAGCAAGCGTTTGACGGAGCGAGAGGGAAGGGCAAGTCGGTAACTAACTACTCTCTGGACTAAGAGTACTCTAGGAGTACTATTTTGATAGTTCTTGGTCTGTGTGACGATAGCTCGCTGTCGGTAGCAGCGAGAAGTCACTAACTCGTTAGTTCAGGACGGGTGCCCGTGATCCGGCGGTTACAGATAGACCATGCGATGAAACGGGGGTATGGGGGGGGGGGGGGGGGGGGGGTGTTTAAAATGCCAGGGCGGTTTTGCAAGACAGCGAAGATTTCGATGGCCTGATCTCGATGTTTCTTATGTTTTGTTGGCAAAAAAAATGCTGATGAAGGGTAAACGGACACCCGACGACGTGGCTCTGGGAGTCTCTTCGCCGTCTGCGACTCCGTATAACTGGCTTCTTCCTTCCTGCTTCTTTATCTGGGGCTGAAGAAGGAGGCGAAAGAACGCTCAACCGAACACGAAGAGAGTTTTGACCTGTCCATGGTTCGACCGAAGATCGAAGGCGACTTTGAAGGAACAAATCTCGATGGCCACGAGATATATACGACCTGGCTTCCTTCTCGCTCTTGCTGCTGCTGCTCGCTACGCAGGGCAGTGTAAAGTATGCAAGTATACGTGCGTAAGGATGTGACGTCTTGAGATGCCTGCGACTGCATAGTATACCAGACAAGGGGGGGGGGGGGGGGGTCGTGAAAATCAAAATAAATCATATAATTAAAAAAAATGGAGCCCGGCAGGCAGAGACAGAAGAGCAAATGCGAACCCGACACTGCGGTTCCAGACCCCGAAAACAAGAAAGCAAGAAGAACGAGACGGCATTGAAGACGCTGGGAGATCTGCCGTTAGCCAGTCGATGGGACACACTCCCTGCTGTTGTTTCTTTTTTGGCTGCTGGTGCTGGTTGTGTGGGTGTCTTGTGTGTTTTGATTGAAGAAACCGATCCTTGAGCGGGTGACACAGCCATGCAACCTGTGACTGACTGACTTCTCGGTCAGCACATAACTTATATACGACTTAATAATGTGTAATAACATTAACAGTTATTTTTATACACAAAGATGTCGTCTTCGGGCGAGACATGCGAGGGAGCCGAGGAACCAGGCAACCAACCGCAGCAGCACCGCGTCCATGGCACGAGGGACGACAAGCAACAACACCAGCAGCAGTAGCAGCAGCAGCACCTCTCTGAGCACGCTGCTCCCACCCAGAAGAACGGACAAGAGGGGGGAGGGGGCCGGCAAGGCTGGGTCGGGTCAGATGGCGTCCGCTGTTTGGGTGCAGCTTGGTGCAGCAGCAGCTGTTGCGTGTGGCAGGTCGGGTCGTTGGGCTCTCCTTTGCCTGGGCTGGTTGGTGGGAGAGAGACCCAGCCGGAGGAAAACCCTTGCATGCTGCTGGCTCACGCCCTCTGGGAACCCACCTTCGCGGTGCTGCTGCCGCCGTGCTGGGAGATGCAGAAGTCATCCATCCATTATTATGTCCTAACAAGTCACAGTGAAATGTGTGTATATAATATACGAAAGAATAGCGACGACTGCTGTCTGAAAGAAGAAGTGCAAGCGAGACGGCCGGCGGCGGCGGCTCGAGGACGCCACGTTTACCGAGCTGCCCGTTCGATGGCTGGGCAAGGCAAATGCTATTTTATTACCCTTTTGGGTCGGATTTTCGTGTTTTCTTCTTCCTCTGCTCTTTGTTCGATCGTGCTGCTCAAGGGGGCGCACCCTGTCCTGTCTCCGCGGGGCCGCATGCTCCTGAAGTTGAAGGTACCTCCCTGCGTGGCGTCTGGCTCGTGCAGACTAGTCTGCCATCGCCCGCCCCAGCCTCTGCCACCGTCCTTGCTCACACACACACACTCTCTCACTCACTCACTCACTCACTCTCTCTCTCTCTCTTCGACCACGCTCTCTCACCGTCTCCGTAATACTTCTTATGCCTGAATGTCTCGAGGCCAGAGCGTAAGGAAAAAGACAAAGTACGAAAACGAGAGGGGAACAACGGTAAGTTACGGCAGGTAACAGCGCCTTGCCCCTCCGGGCCTAGTGCTACCCCACCCCTGTCCGGCCCAGCCCGTCGGAGTGGTCCAAGGGAAGCATGCCAAGCCAGCCAAGGTCCACTATCTCAAATCTTATTTCTCGCCTGCGCTCCCGCTGTCGCATCCACCACCTTGTCGCCCGCCAAGCCCGCCAAGCCCGCCCCTATCAACTACTTGTGGGGCCCTCGTCCTATATTTTCCTCTTGTTTTTTTTAAGCTTTTGGCTGTTATTTTCAGTTCTCTCTCGCTCTCTCTCGTCTTGCTTTTCGCCTGCTTTGCGCAGTGTGCTGGTACGTACTGTCACGCCCGTTACCACCCAGTAAGATAACTGCCCTTTTTCGCTGTGCTTACCGTACCGTACCATACGCCTGTTCCGGGGAGGGATCAGTGCGGCCCCAGCGCCCCGGACCTGGTCCACCCTTTTTTTGCTTTCCTTCTCGTCGCTCGCCTTTTTCTCTTCCTTCTTCCTCCTCCTCCTCCTCCTCCTCCTCGCCTGCACACAAAACCAGCAGCACCGCCAGCAGCAGACGACGACCGCTTCACGCCGACAGACAGACAGACAGAAACACACACCGTCTGACTGGCAGCCGTGTCGAAGGACTGCAGACGATAAGTCGTCGCATGGTGAGTTGAGGCCAGGCGGCGTTGCGTGATTGTCGACTCAAGAAACTGACGGCTGTCCAGGATACCAGCTAACCGCCCCCCCGATTCTCTCGACTCTCTCTCTCTCTCTCACTCGCTCGCTCGCTCACTCTCTCGTTGTACTCCTGATTTTGGGCCATAGCCGTCGCCCAAGATGGCTTCCAAGTCGTCTATCCTGCACCCTCCAAATGAGACGGAGCACTCCTCGTCCAGGATCACCCGCGAGGGCAAGAAGATCACCTACTCGCTCAGGGTGATGCAGCAGCCAGAACGTGCCAGAGCATGCGGTGCCGGCGCTAAGTGTACCTCTCTCTCTCTCTCTCTTTCCTTTCTTATCTAGATTTGCACGTATGTAGGATGAGGACTAAGGAGTATAGCCGCCGCGGACCGTCGTCCTGTCGACCCGCCACCGATCGTGGAGATGCGCATCTACGAGTCGGACCCAAACAACGACATGCAAAAGACTGACATCACCTTCTCGTACAACGCCAACTTCTTCCTCTTCGCAACGCTCGAATGGGCTCGTCCTTATGCTCACGGCAGAGTGCAGGGCCAGCCGCCCACTTGTCCCGTTCTGACCGGCGTTCCAGTCGCAGGCATCGCATATCTCGACCGTCCCAGCCAGGCTGGCTACTTCATCTTCCCAGACCTCTCTGTCCGGCACGAGGGCCTCTACAGACTCAACTTCAGTCTGTACGAGGAACCCAAGGATAACAAGGACGAAGACAAAGTGGCTCCCTCTCCTGTCGGGACGGTGAGCACGACGGGCATGACCATGCCGATGAAGTCGAGACAGCCCATGAAGAACATGTATTTCCGTCTCGAGGTCAAGACCATCGCCTTCACCGTCTTCAGCGCAAAGAAGTTCCCTGGCCTGTCCGAGAGCACAACTCTTTCTCGTATAGTTGCCGAGCAGGGCTGCAGAGTGCGTATCCGTCGAGATGTGCGTATGCGTCGAAGAGAACCCAAGTCGAACAAAGACTACGGCGGCTACGACGAGAGACACGTTACGCCAGACTCGTACCATCCAGGAACACCGATCGAGCGGCCGAGAAGTGCCAGCAACTCGGCCATGGAAGGTGGTTACTACTGTCCAACACCACAACGCGCTCAATCCGTCGCTCAGGGGTACGGCTATCCTGCTCCTCCTCCACCACCAGGACCACCAGGACCAGTGTCCCAGCAGTATCAACAACCACCACCACCACCCCATCCTTCTGCCGGTCAGATGGCTCTCCCGGGACCGCCAGTGCAGCCTCAGGCTCAGTCTCATCTCTCCTTTGGTGCTCCACAGCCGCAATACTGCACTCCCCAGCTCCCGCCACAGCAACAACATCAACCACAACAACCACCACCACCACCGCAGCACCCACCAAGCCAGATGCCCTACTCATCGCCAATGCCCAGCTACACATCTCTCCGCCATCCATCAACATCAACAGAATACGAATCTCACGCTAAATACCCGTCCTACCAGCAACCACAGCCATCGAGACAGCCGTCTGACCCCAACGTCAAGGCGAGCCTACCACCAATTTCCATCCCACACGACTCTGCATCGAGCGGGCCTCGCTACTCCTCTGATCCAAAAGCATACCAGTCGACCACCTCCCAAGCAACCCAGATGCCTCCTCCATCATCTCTCACCGCCGCCTCGCCTTCCACTTCTTACAACCCGCCCACCACCAACGATGTCGTCGAACCAGCCACTCCCACTGAGCAGACACATCAGAATTCATCCAATTCAACATCACAGCAACAACCAACCTATGACCCTACGCCAGGCAAAGGCTGGTCCTTCCGCCCGGAACCATTGCTCTCTTCCAAGCGAGGACACAGCGACGTCTTTGGCACCGCCCAGCACACCCAGCCCTTACACCACGGCAAACGAGCAGACTCGATCCCCACATCATCTTCATCCAGTGCTAGCCGTAGCACTCTGCTATCTCGCCTCACTCGACTACAGGGCATTGACGACGAAGACAACGGCATTATCGGTATGACCTACAAGCGGGCCGATGGCCGAGTTGCTACCAGAGTGGCTGGACTGGCGCGAGCGTCGTAAAAGAAACAACAAAAGATCGAGCATCGTTTTCTATCAAAGCAAAACTTGAACATCTTGGAACGAAAATACCGCTTTGCAAGTCGTATTGTGTGATTTTTTCTTCCCCTGCATAATGTGCCATATCTATACCAAACAACCGCAAGCCATCTCTACCCGCTAACCTGGGCAGATCTTCCCACCCCGTTTTCTTCAATCTATCTTCTTTCATATCGCTTTATCGCTTGCTTGATACATCAAAAAACCTTTGGGAGGGTGGGAACCGGTGGTAATTTGCCCTTTTGAACTTCGTCTTCAACTCCCTTGTGTCTGTCTGCCAGATGTTCTATACGCCTTTTCTCCGACTTGTTTATTTTTCACTCCCCGCCCCTTTCTTTTTTTTTTTTTTACCGCTCTTCTTGCTATATATCTGGTATTCTTCTTTTTCCTCTTTTTCTTTTGCTTCTTTCTCTCGCTATTTGTTTCCCTATCTGTTGTCCTTGTCCTTGTCTTGATTCCCCTCGCCTGCCCGTCTATGATATCCAACCCCTTTTACCCTCTACTCCTTTTCCCGCACGCTTTTACTTCTCTTCCCCAGATGTATTTGACAGCCCCTTCCCGCAACCCCCTTTTTCTCTCTCCACCCACACACACATATATACCAATGTTACATGGGCCGCAGACAACTCGAGTCCAATAGATTGGAATGAATAGTGAAAAGCCAAAAAAAATGCCATGTTGGATTGGACAGATGCAGTCAGAGTGCCTTTCCCCTTGCTTGCCAGTCGTTCTTCTTCTTTATCTAATCTGAATGAGTATATCTATCTATCAATATCCATCCCAGCCCTACGCAGCCCAGTCTAGCCCAGCTTTTCTTCTCCGTTCCTCCATCTCTCCCCTGTTTAATACCCTTTTCTTTTTCTTCGTCTTCTTCTTCTTACTGTCCATGTCCTCTCCTGTGTGTTTGTTTAGGTATATCTATCATCCATATCGTACGTACATTGAACAAATGGGAATATAAAGAAAGACCAGAAAGTGAGCAACAGCCGTTTCACCACAAGCACTCTGTATAATACTCAACTCGCCCGCTCTACCTGTAGCCAGTCTATCCAACCGCAAGACAGGAACTCTTCTGCAGCGTAATTGGCTGCCCTGCCCATCCCTCCCTTCCCCTTGTCCTGCGGCGTCTCTCCCTCCTGCTGTGCCCTTTTGCCCCTTGCCGGCCCAACTTCCACTAGCCGCGCCTCCGCCGAGGACTAACCTTCTTCTACTACTTGTTCTTCTTCTCCGCTTGTTGAGCTTTCTTCTAGCTCGATTCCTTCCTTCTTGTCTTTCTTTTATCCGAGCGTGGGGGTTGTACGTGAACTGGGTGTCTGTCTGCTCGGCGAGCCGCGGATGTCGGTTTTTAAAAAAGCTGCTTCTGTCTCTGCTGGCTGATCGTTGGATGATTTGGTCTCTTCTTCTCCTACTGGCTGGTTGACGTTTGACTTGACGCTGGTTTCTCTGCTGTCATTGTCGTTGTCGTTGTTGTCGTTGTTGTTCTTCCATCCAGACGTCAAGAAGTCAAACATCGCCAACTTCAACCACCGACTTCACCGTCCGCCTCATCCTCTCCCCTTCCCTTCTCCCCTTCACCATCTCCGTCGCCGCCGCCGTCGTTATATTATCTTCATCTCTACGTCGGCAGTCGAAAGTCGGTCCCGGCTGTTTCACAAACCTGCCAACTGCCCGCCAGCAACGCCAAATCCCGGTCTGCAGGGAGGGCAACCTCGAGCCGAGCCTCGAGTCCAGCTCCAGTCCCGTCGACCATCGTCAACCACACAGAGTCGGGGGCTTTTTTCGCTCGCCTCTCTACGCTATATCATTCTACCTGTCTACCTGTCTGTCTGTCTGTCTTCTTTTCTAATTGACGTCGTCGCCGGTGCCTGTTGCTGGTATGTCTGCGATCTACTTGCGAACTAACGCGTTGCCATCTCTCCGCTGTGTAAACAAACAAACAAACAAACAACAAAAACCCACCAGGCCAGCGGGTAAACGGGAATAACAGGTTTAACTAACGGACTAATAATAATATACTTAGATGATACGAGTTCCAGTCGATGTTACTCTAGATCAACGAGCTCGCGGACGAGAGTCAAGATGCCTCGACGGGCAAAGACGGGCGATGTAAGTGATTATTTGTTTGTTTCTCTGGTTCGCGTTACCAGAACCCATATGGCTGCCACAGAACCAAAAAGAGCGAGGTAGATACGACTCCAAAAACATGCACGGAATTCAGTATAACTTGAATAATTCCAGGCTATGCTGCCTCCTTTGCCCTGGCATCTGGGAATCTGTGTCGTTTCCTGGCGGTTGTTGTTAATGTGGTGTCCTGTGTGGTTGCACTGGCTGCTGGTTATATTAGCACGTATAACTAACTATTGAGCGCAGGGAGATGAAGCTGATGTTGATCGCCAGCTAGAGGACACCCTACAGCGGTCAGCTGCTCAGGCTGCTGCTGCGGATGCCTCGCTGGTGGAGGATGGCCATGGAAACCCGTACTACGATAGACGGTATGGAAGTAGCAGCAGTCGTGGCCGGGCAGTTGTAACGGGGCCTTCAAAACGCAAGACATACCCATACCCATACCCAGATACTGCTGCTGGACGTGATGATACCCTCTCTGCCTCTACGTCTTCGCATCGTCGCCGCGAGTCCAGCAGAGATCGTTATAACGTTGACGCTGCCGGGTCATACTATTCATCGTCTCCTCAAAAGCGTGCAGTGTCTAGGGAGCTTCCTGAACAGCCGACTCTTCGTTCTCGCAGAGGTCAGGACGTAACGGAGCTTAGGGACAGACATGAACGCCAGTCCCGGTTCCTAGAAGGAAGTATGAACGATAAGGTCAGCACACGTCCGCCATCTGTTTTTATTGGCGAGGAGCAAGAGTACCTACTCTCGACATACATGGATGAACATAACGGCGGAAAGGGCGTCAATGGGTGGCAGCCTACTACAGGCGGTCGCGCTCCTGCAACTCCCTCGCTACAGGGCAAGAAAGGGTCTCTCTCCGCCAAAACAAACAACACTGATGCAACTGACGCCAAATCGTCAGGTGTTTTCCGCTTTGGAAAGGCTATTGTCTCCGCTATCAACCCCATGGGTGTATGGGGCAACGTCTCTGAGATCTGGAAGGGCCATGATTCGTCATCCAAGGGGTCAGGCTCGAGAGAGGTGCCGGTCGACACAGCTCATGCCGCACGCATCGAAAAGGCATACCAGGAATACAAGGCTTCGGCGGCCTATAGGAGCACCACCCCTTCAACCGCCCCCTTACACAGATATGGCTATTCGAGGGAGGACTCTGCCAGCCCAGGAAAACTGCTCCCCGTTCAGACACCACAACCGCAGCCGTCTCATCATCAAAGTGCTTTGACCCAATCTAGCATCAGCAAGGATCTGCCACCTACACCACTTGAATGGCAAGGTCTGCCGGCCTCTACCGTCTCCAAACGTTCCTCGTTCCAGACAATCAAGGGCTCTCGATCATTCCTCAATCTCAGTCACTCCCTCCGAAAGGAGCAGTCACATAAAGATCTTGCAAGAGAAAACAAGCTGAGGAAGAAAGTTAGCAATCTTGAGGAGAAGCTCTTGAGATATAAACGCGAGCTCAGCACCTTTGCACACGACGAGGATAAGAAAGTGGATGAGCTTGAAGGAGATGCACATGTGGGCCTCGCTGTTCAAGCTAATAACCATGTAACTCACCACCTTTATCCCCATACTACGGCCGGCCTCTCGGTTCCTTCAGCTCCATCTCCTGCTCCATCTCCAGCTCCTCCAAGCAATGATATGAGATACATGCGAATGAGGTCCAAAAAGTTCGTTCCAGGTGCCTTGCCCTCTCTTCCCTCAGAGAGACTCCTTCTTGACGGCGGAGAGTCTACCACCATTCGTGAAGTCTCAATGCAAGAGGCTAGTCCTGAGAAGCCCATCTATACGAGGAGATCAGAACCACGACTGAGACGGGCGGTCCCACGAATTAGAGAGGAAGATGTCACCCGGACTCCTGCCGCCACAACCACTAACCTGGCCATAGAGGAAGCAAACACACCTCCTTCACGGAAACGCAAGTCTCCTTCCCCCGATCATGCAAGTATCCGACGCCGTCGGATCTCTGCCACCTATAGCAAGAACATACGGAGCAACGGCAATAGCAACAATGCTAACGGCAGCAATGACGGCGCCTCACCTCCGCCTTCGCCGCAGCCCAACCGCCGTGTCTCGACTGAAAAGCTAACAGGACCCCGTCCATACCCTGTAAATGTACGCACAGAGACAGAAGGCCGGCGTAATCAGCCATCCCGCAGAGCCAAAGAGATCAAGCCGGTTTACTACCCAAATTATGATTTGACAGGACGCTCTGTCCTGTCCCCGAACGATCCGAATCCAGACCCAAGCACGACCAAACCCCAGCTCCAGCCCCAGCCAAAACGCCAATCTCCATGTCTACCCCAGCCCTTCCCCCCCATCATGGTGGTCCCTATGCATCAGTGGAAGTAGCCATCCCAATTTCAATCGCCCCTCCCATCCCATCCTCTACCAAACCACCACAGACGCCAGCCTCTAGGCAAAAATCGAATCAAAAGCAAACTGCAGATGCAACCACAAATACTGCTTCAATTACACCCCCACGCCCAGAGCCTGTCCCAGCAACAAAGGACATCATAAGTCGATCCGGCAGTCCAAGGAAGCACCACAACATTCCACCGCGTCGTAAAGCTGTCGAGAAGCCTATCAGCATTACCCCAGGGAAGGGGGGTGACGAGAATATCCCTCCTGTTCCTCCACTGCCGATAGAGCACGGAGGCAGTCCCTTGATTGAAGACGGCGAATTCGAGTGGCCCGAAGACATTTTTTAGATTCCGAGATATGAGTGATGATTTTATGTTCAACTGCCTCTCTCTTCTCCTCTTTTAATACCTGCCAGGTCAATGATGATCTTATGCCGTTTGATATATTTATCGCGGTATAATCACCATGATTCCTCGTATTGATGAACAGATCTCAAGTGTGCATAACGAGATATGATTTGCTCTTTTTCTTTTCTTTTTTCTTAGTTATTTCCTTCTGCCACCTTACTATGCTCGTGCTTTTCCTACCCCTTCTTCACCTTTGGCCAATTTTAGTACGCACTGCACGCCCCTTTTGCTTCGTGCCTATTCCTTACCACTCTCACGGACTTGCTTTTGCTGTATCTTGGTTCTTCATTCTTGATTCTTATTATTTGGAAGTCTTTTTGTCACAGTCAGCGTAGCGCAGCGCAGCACAACATGCATAGTTAGCATTTGGAGTTGGAACGACTGGAGTTACGTCTTTTTGACACTGTTTCTGCTGCGAGCTTCCTTGATTAAGTTGGAATGACAGCAATATGACGACAGCTAATTGAGTCCATCATGTGTAACGAGTCACAGCAGGTAGTCGGTTTTCATTATGTTTCCTTTATTCAAGAAAGACGAGAAAAAAAAAAAAAAAGTAGTTATATTGATAGCTAATCTTATATTGCAGCTTGCTCCTGTAGTTTTTATGCACCTTGCCGTCGCCACATCTGAGGTATAGAGCGCGGGATTTAATGCGGTACGAAAAGCCCACCCAGCCTATATAATAATAGCATGCATATACATACATACAACCTACACGTATGTCCGTGAGTGCCATCTACCACCCTCTCCAGCTCTGCCAAACATCAACTATGCGATCCTTCTCGCTTCCCTGGGCTGTCGAATCAACAACAAGCACATAAGTGAACCCTGCAAGGCAAATGCAACAATGATTCGGCCAAATGCGCAGTTTCTCACCAATTCGCAAAGGCCGCATATTCTGTCGTGATCCATGCCAGCGCAAAATTCCGTGCTCCTGGCTTACACGATCCAGTATCCATCCCATTTTGTCTCCATCTGGATTATAAAAGCCGACTCCTCCATCCGCTGCTGGTGCTGCGTCATTAGCTTGCTGCTCACGCCAGGGTGTGACTACACCCCAGCCCTTGTAGCTACGGCACGGTTCCCGTCCTATAGCTAGTGAACCACATGCCACAAGCGCTTCCGGGTGTTCGCGGTGCATGTACAATGATCCCACTTCCGCAAGAACAGTAAGCGCCAGGTCATCGAATGATAGATGTGAGGTGTTCGGCCGCGCACGGGCGGCTAACTGCTGCATGTCCAACGTCACGTACGCACCCGCGTGCAGCTCAACGTCATACTTCTGCTTGGTCTGGTCAATGAGATCCTTGGCCTTGTCGGCTCCTGGAAGAGAAAGGGTCCCGTGTCCCGTCAGGTTTTGTGCTGCGGTTGTGCTGGGCGTTGCGCCGACGGAGAGAACGAAGCGTCGCTGAGAGTAGTTTGTCTCCCCGTCAAAAGGGGTAGGCGGCGGGATGGCTGAAGCACGATCTGCAGCCAGTTTGCATCCTTCTATCTCGGTGCGAAGGTAGTCCATTGCCTCTGATGGGTTGTTGGAGCCATAGCTGTGTCCCATGTGAGAGTAGAAGCCGCGAAGGGTGAAAAGATGTGGCTCCTTGCCTTCTAGGGCGTAGAGTTCACTGACAATAGCATTGAATTGGGCACTGCTGTAAGTCACGCCAGCGCGACCGTAGCCGGTATCCAGCTTAATGAAGACGCCCAACCTCTTCCCACATAGGGCATGGTAGCGGGACAGAGACGGGATGATCTCGACACTGTCCACCAGACATGTAACTGCTCCATGGCCGAGCGCCTTGCCCAGCTCAGCTAAGCGAGGAAAACATGACGGTTGAACGGGAAGACCGTAAATTAACTATGTTGACATATTAGCTAACTATTTTTGTACTACCTTAAAACCCCTTCATGCGTTATAAGGGGAGTTAACATACATCTACCTTCCGCCCTTTTGTTTGACATTCTTTCATGAATGGAACCAGCTGCTCAGCTTCTACCAAGGTGGATGCCACCAGCCGTACCGTATCTGACTGCTCACCAACTTGGAAGCGGGTGAGTTCGGTTGTCTGTCAGTATGTCAGTCAGTTGGACGTCACGGAAACGGCCCCCACTATACTGATTGCTGGTATATGTATGAATACTTCACCATCATATACACACATATATATCATGATTGAATATACACTTGTGTTAGACACAAATAGGGGATGAATGGGGGTGTAACGGCACCTTATGTGTCTTGACATGCGCCCTAAAGTCCACGTTCAAAGCGAGGGCCGCGTCGAGCATGACCTGGCAGTTCCGGCGTGCCACCTCACGGTCGATAACTGGACTAGGGCCGTCAACATCTTGCAACATACGACCAACGTACAAGGCCTTGAGGTCGGCCACCTCGGCAGTCGGTTGATGAGCAATGTTCAACGTCATCGTGTGGGATGTTATTTCTTTCTTTCTTTCTTTCTTTCTTTTTTTTTTTTTGGGAAGGGGGCTATTATGCCTCGAGGGTATGCTGGTTGCTACCTTTTTAGGGACTGGTATCTGATTCCCAGCGGTCGTGTTCTCGCGCACAGCTCTGACGTGGCCTCAGGCTCTCTCAAGTCCGCCTATCTGGCCGCTGATGTATGTATCAAATATGTGGACCAGACGATGTATATTCGCCCTTAACCCCGCCCGCTCCGTCAACGGCTGCTTGCACGCCCGGCGTGATGTCCGCAGGCCAACGTCAACCTGAAAAACAAAAGAAACAGAGAAAGAAAAGAAACGAGAGACAACCCTGTAGTGCTGGATTATCTATCAGGCTTTGACAGGCTGTTTGCTGTAGGATGGTTAGCCCATTGCCCTGGTACCTGGCGGCGGAGAACGAACCTGACAGCCCCTTTGGTCTCGTTGGCTGGTTAGTTAGTTAGTATAACTAGTTAGTAGTTGCTGTAAAAGCGACAAAGACGACGCAACATCGCACGTCCGGATGTTCGTCTTAGCCAGGAGGTCCATGCAAGGCTTCCTGCAGGGCGACTGGGTATGTCGGCTTTTCTCCTGCTGCTGCTTGCTGCTGCTATCGACAAGGTGAGGCTGCGTGGAGTCGCGATGAAGTCAAGTCAGGCCGACGTCGTTGGTCGCTTTCGGCCTGCGAGGGGAAAGACGATGCGCTGGCTGACTAAGCTAAGATGACTAAGTCAGTGACCCAATGGGGGCCAGTGTTCGCCGGGCGGGCAACGACATCCCATCCTCCTCCACGCCCCGCGACGCAGTAGTTACCTGGCCAGCTGCAACTGCAGACAGCGAGATAGAACAGCGAGATAGAACAGCGAGATAGACAGCAGAGAGACCAACAAAGATGTCTGCCAAAAGGGCTGTGTTCACGGACAAGGCTCCCGCGCCGCTGCCAGTGTTCTCGCAGGCCATCGTCCACAACGGCATCGTGTACTGCTCCGGCCAGGTTGGAACCGATCCGGCTACCCGTGAGCTGGTCGAAGGGACCGTCAAGGATCGCACTGTACGTGTTTGTTTGCTTGCTCCCTCCCTCGCTGCTCAAGATGGCCGGCCATCCAGTAATATGGGCTGGAAGGCGGCGGGACTGGGACGATGGTGGACTGGACTAACACCGCATGGCCATTGACGATGTACTTACATGCCGCAAACAGGCCCAGATATTCCGCAATATCACTGCAGTGCTGGAGGCTGCAGGGTCAAGCCTGGAGAAGCTGCTCAAGGTCAATATCTTCCTTACCAACATGGATGACTTCGCCGCGGTCAACGAGGTCTACGCGCAGGTCCTTAACTTTGAGCCCAAGCCGGTAAACGATGACCTTATTTCTCCAGCTTCGTCCATTCGCTGTTTTCGTTTTTTATCTTTTCTTTTTAGAGCTGCCTGTCTAGATGCTACTGGCCACTCACTGACCCCTTCAACACAGGTCCGAACATGTGTTGCGGTCAAAACCCTTCCACGAAACACTGATGTCGAGATTGAGTGTTCGGCTTATATCTAAATAACTAGCCTTAGTTATTATGTTCTCACCCTTTCCCCCCATTCTCAGCTGGAGAGTGGATTTAAGGGGATCAAGTGCTCCGTACAAATGTATTTAGCTAGTCAGCAATCAGAAGAAAGCGATTAAGCGTGCGTTGTCCTGCTTGTCGGACATGAACCGGAACAGAAGCAATAATTCACTAACTTCCACGTGGAAAAATAGCAAAGAAATAGAAAAAAAAAAAAAATTAAAGAGGCAACACTAACGACGAAGGTAAAAAAAAAAAAAAAAAAAAAAAAAAAAGGAAATACAGAAAGAAAAGAAAGAAAGAAAATCTGGTTTGCAAGGAAAAAGAAAGTCAAGGAGAAGGAGTTGGAATAAGCCAACGCCTTTCTAACATCGTTCTAGACATATCCTTTGACGTCAACAGAGATTCCCCTCAGCCACCAATTTCGCCTCCAACTGGGCGGTCAAAGGCATCTCGACATCCACGAATCGTGACCCCCTAAGCGGCCCGTCCATCTGCTCAGCTGCCCTAAGGAAGAAGAACACGGTAAATCGGGCCCTGGGCAAAGAGGCAACAAGCCAAATGGTGCCAAATAGACTAGGAGGCAGACCCCCCCCCCCCCCCCCCCCTGCAGGATCCTCTGATCTTACTCCTCACTCTGCTCATCATCATCCTTCTCATCCGTATCTCAGCTCCAGAGTGAAGCGTTAAGTACGATGTGATCACCCAACGCTAATTCTCCCAACACCCACGATCCATGCCTGATGCAATGCTCTTGAAAGAGGAAAAGAAACGAAGAACAGCAAAAAGAAGAAAAGAAAGGGAAAGAAGGAAAAAGGAACGAAGAAGACAGCAATTCCCCGAGAGCCCCATCCCTGACCCATCGTGAAAAGTACTTTGCTTTCATCGCATCCCACGCTCATGGGTTGGATGCACTGATGTCCTAATCTGGAGTATCTCCGGAGAATCCTTCATTGATACCATTTTCTTTCTAGAATTCTTTTCGTCCAATTCTTCTCCTGCGCCAGCTTCTTAGCTGGACAAGCCCCTTCCGTGCAATACTAATACTTATTAGCTAACCAAATTCTTCAGCAACCACTAAAATGGGAAAAAAAAGAAAGAAGATACGGGAACCAAAGGTCCTTAACCGAGGTCCTTGTTAACTAATAGGACTATCACTTTAACTAACACTATAGTTTTATGGAGCCGTTGTTTGTCATGCATCGTGGAACAATCGCAACCGAGAGCCCCCGGTCAACCTGATGATAAAGAGAGATGTACGGAGTACCCTACCCGACTACCTGAAGACGCTCCGATGGTATCATACCATGGGGGTCTCCGACCCTCTCAGGGCGGGCTGGAAAAAGCAAAGAAAAGAGCAAAAATAGAGAGCGGAACTGAAAATAGCCGTTTCAAGCTCCTTTCTTCGTTTGCTCCAACGAATTAGATATCGGCTTTTCTCTCTCTCTCTCTCTCCCTCTCTCTCTCCTGCTGTTCTCCCTTGACGATTATATATTAGTATTACATCGATGATCCAACCTGAGGCTTTTCTCCACGGTGTATCTGTTTGCTTCTTTTCTTTTTTTTTCCTCTTCTCATTCTCTGATTCTAACTCCTTTCTTTTTTATCTTGTCCATCTTGTCCGCCCAGATCTTGCAGTGCAAAAAGCTAACTCGGAAGCCTGTAGCCAGGGAAATGCCCAGCAAAAAGGGACGAGGCAAAGAAAGAGCAATAATGTCAACAAACATCCAACTGCTGTGACTCCGACTTCTCCGACATGCAAAAAATGGACCCGTCTCCAGTGACCATGGGCTGTGATGGCCCCCAACAAACACATCTGGCTGGCACGGAGTACCCAAAAGGGGTACCCACAAGCCGCGCGCACCCCACGGACGCTCCGTATATACGGGAGGTCCTCAAGCATGTAGTTTTACACAAAAAATAATATAACGATAAAACAACAACCATGCCAATCAACCGGATCTTAAGCTAAGGTTGGCCTTGACAAGCATGGCCATCCACGCTATCCTTTCACCGATATTTTGGCCTTGTGATTCGCTTCAAGCCTTTCCCTGGCTTGGGTTCTTTTCTTCTTCGTCCTTTTCTTTTCCCACCCTCTTTTTTTTTTAACTCTGTCCCTCGTTTTCGGGTCCCATGGTTGGGCATAATCTGTCATGACATGTAGGGCCCGGCAGCTCTCCGCAATTCACGCCTCGAGCGCCGAGCTTGAATATTAGTTCCCTTCCAACAGTTTTGGATTTCCGAGGCCTTTGACCCTTTTTATTTTTCTACTCTATTTCTTTGCTTCCTTCAGGGTTGTTGCCATGCACGCAGAGTGGATGCATATATAACCAGGGGATATATCTTGATCCTTTTTCCTTTTTTGTTCTCCCTATTACTGCTCTCTTCATCTATACAAGCTCCTTCACTCAACTTCCTCTGGCAATTTTACTCCTTATTGCAACGGTTGATATATGACCGGCTGGCGTCACGGTTGACGGCTCCGGCTCCTTTTGATACCTTCCCCGATTCCCTCAAGCACGCAGCATTATTGCTCAACCCTTTTTGTTGTAACTCGATTGCCATTGTCCCCTCCATCCATAAGTATAAAACTTTGTATCTTGTGTTCAAGTTTGGATGCCGTCAACTCTACCCTCTGCTTCGACCCCTTCATCCTTACCAACAATGCCTCCGATGCATAACGGCGACGACGTCATGGACCGGAGTAGCCTGCAGCCAGTCACCAAGGGGATCCGCACCCTCGTTCCTGGCTTCTACGTCCCAACAGTTTGCTTCTTTGATCCTAGCACTGAGGACGTAGACCTTTCTGCGACAGCAAAACATGCAGTAAGACTGGCCGAGGCTGGCGTGACAGGTATTACCGTCCACGGCTCTAACGGTGAGGCCATACATCTGTCCCCCGAGGAGCGGAAATTGGTCACAGAAAATACCCGCCAGGCTCTTGACAACGCAGGCTACACTAGCATGCCCCTAATGGTTGGCTGCAGTGCCCAGTCGACGCGCGAAACCATCCAGCTCTGTTGCGATGCATATGCAAGCGGGGGGGACTTTGCCCTTGTACTTGCTCCCTCGTATTACCGGGGATTGTTCGCGGCCGATACGATTATGCAATTCTTCACAGATGTAGCTGACGCCTCTCCCGTCCCGATCGTGATATACAACTACCCCGTTGCCGCTTCGGGGCTTGATCTGGACTCAGACACCATCATCGCTCTTAGCAAGCATCCCAATATCGTGGGGTGTAAGTTCACCTGTGGAAATACGGGCAAGCTCAACCGCGTTGCCACAGCCCAGCGAGCAGCGCACAAGAGCACTAAAATGGCTAGTATCAACAATGGAAATGCCAGCAGCAATACGTTCCTCTGCTTTGGAGGATCCGGCGACTTTACGCTCCAGACCATGATCGGTGGGGGGTCCGGAATCATCGGGGGAATTGCGAACCTAGCACCCAAGACATGCATGCTGCTGCTGAGCCTGTACGCTGATGGCAAGCTAGACGAGGCCCGTGAGGTGCAGGACATCCTGTCCAGAGGAGACTGGGCTGCCATCAAGAGCGGCGTGGTCGGTATCAAGTCAGCAATGCAGTCACACTTTGGATATGGAGGATATGCGAGACGTCCTCTCCCAAGGCCAACAAAAGAGACCAGGGACGCGTATAATGCACAATTCAAGGAACTAGTTGACTTTGAGAGGGCGTTGTAGCTGTACATTCCGCCCCTTTCCCTGGTCGATATCCGCCTCTACTAACGATCTATGACCTCTATTTTGTCTTTCCTCTGTCTTTCCTTTCTTTTCTGGGCTTTTGTTGTTTCACATCCCCTTTTTTTTTAAATGCCTGTTTCGTCTCCTTGAGTTGGCTTTCTGGTCTTTCTGTCTGGTGTCCGGTTCGATCTGCCTGGCGTGGGAGCGATAGTTAGTAGCTTTGTTAATAGACATCCCTTTTAAATTTTTTCCCCGATAACGAGCGAGTGATTCTCCATGTCCACAACTCGAAACAAAGTCTTTTGGTCCCCCACGCTATGCTCGGAGGTCTCTCGCCCTCAGCCGCTCTACCTGCTTGTCGTTAAAACGATGTAACAAAAAAGCCACATAAAACTCAATATCCAGCCTGAGGGAAACAAAGTTTGCTGGGAAACCCGCAGCTATGGCTCTGTCCCGCGTTGTGTGGGGGTCAAACCTTTTAAAAAAATCGCATTGGACGCCGTCAGTGGAGGTGAAAAAAAGAAGGGGGGGGGGGGGGCAAGAAGTCGACGCAGAGCTCAGCTCAACGCAGCGCAGGGGGCTTGAACGGACAGGAGGCATGGAGAAGCGAAGGAGGCCGGGCTTTGGCGAGCCTGCAGTAACTAGCGGTGGCAGTGGCAGCAGCAAGAGAGCCCGCCAGCTTACTACCGAGCAGAATCAGGACCATCAACGCCGGGAGAAGCTAGGTCAGAAGCAGACAAAGAGAGGAAATGCCCGAGAAATGCATATATACGTATCCTATGCAGGAGATCTGCTGTATCCAGGGCAGTCACAGCGTCCTTCTACGAGACTCGGGCGCCAAACAGGCTGCAGCAGGTTTCTCTTGCGTCAGACCAAATGCAGATGACTACCAGGGGGGTGGGGAGGGGCCCCTTATATCAGGCGCAGGATGTTGCTGTCATACTCAAGGCGAGCCATGGACCTGGTCGTTAGGCATTAGGTTGAGAGGTTGTGAGGTGAGCTTTGCATGGATATGGACAAGGGGGCCATATGCCAGGTGGCCAGCGGGTACCTCTACCTCGAGGAAACATGCATATACACAACGACAACAGGCCCCAGTGCTAGGGAACCAGGATACACAGAGCACGCAGGATGCACTGCCTGCACGAACATCTGCAGACATCGGCAGCAATGCTCGACGGTAGCAACGGGATAACTATAAATACATTACTCCGTGCTCTATACATGCCCTGGGGCTTTGACAGTTACCCATGGCCTCTCCCTTCTCAAATCAACCGGGGCACGTATAATTAATGTCTAACGTGCATTTCCTATAGGCGGAGCCCCAAAGACCCTTTCCCAGAGGTGGTTAGTATCATGCATGAGAAGCCCTTGTCTGGCTCCCATGCACTTAAAAACAGTTATATACCAACCACCTCGAATGTACTATGCATTTTCATATCTTATGGTAGCTGCAGCCGCGGACTATCAACTCTATACCACTTCCCAGGAGCAAAACGCCCGTCTGGCTTTCCTACTGGAATAGTCGTCGATCATCTGGATTGATAGCAGAGCGAATGCTGTCATATATTGTGAATATGGACATGTCAACGCAGCTTGCAACAGCAAAAAATCGGCATACTTCTATACCATGGTCCCCTAAACGGTTGACTGGCCCACTATGAAATCGATTCCAATTCCCTGTCTATCTTTGATACATTGGTTTTTCGGCCACATACGCTGATCTCAATTAATGAAGCTTATTATTCTTGTATTATAGGTCAAAGAGTACACGCTGATGCTGAGAGAGGCCGGTGCTCGAGTGTTACCTTGTCTTCTTGGAGGGGATAGCATATGTATCCCTTAGCCACAGGCAGGCAAATAGGATATCGTTTGCATGATTGAACCATCTACAGGCTATAGCCGAACACGGGTAGGTACTCTACCGTCTATAGAGGTTTTGTGCCTGCTCAAGAGTTACAGAAAAAGAATAATCGGTCTCGGCCACAGCTCGCAATGCAATATGCCTGAGTTTGGCGTTAGGAAACAGTCCTTGCGCACCAGCATGCCCTGGGCATTGAAAGATATTTAGGACAAGCATACGATTGGTCTAGTTCGAAATAGCTGTGCTACCTCTTGAACTTGGACAACAAAAAGCGAGGTATTTAATATATCTGACGTATCCTAATTTCAGAAATTCGCGTTATCTTCTGGTGTTCAACCTTTATAGTAATCGAGTTGATCTGTGGCATTTTGATAACTTTATTCATCATAATGATTATATATTCCAGGCTCTCCAGGAATTTAAATACCGCTTTATGGATTAGTTCCCTTCATAGAGTCATGGATTTATATTCCGGTTTCTATTCCTATTCTACCTTCAATGGATATTTAGGGGCAACCATCACAAAGAGGAAAACTAACTAGGAGAATAGACACGGCCAGAGAAGTTGCTATCTAGATAGCCTATCCTATCTTGCATAATGATGTCTGACAATCAGAGACAATGAACCATGGATCATGTCATGACTGAAATATCAGCTGTGTTTCCCTACAACTGCATGATAGGCAATGTCAAGCTTCTTCAGTGGACATCTCTCCCTTCTTTGACCAGAAATAGACACTTTAGTCTATTAGGCTTCCTCACCAAGCCACCTCTCATCCTCTTCCCCCCTCGATATCATCCTATCTACGTTATTGGAATTGAGCCACGCCAATGACCGATTCCATCCTATCTAGACACAGCCCCAGCGCAGATATTGAGTTGGCCAACGACAGCCACCCTGAGAAAGGCTGTGAGACCCCAGCCAAGGATGGTCAAGAACCAGCTGCAGTTGATGATGGCGACGATGGGGACGATGCATTTGTCCAAGCCGTTGAATACGAAGAAGAGAGGATGCTCTGTTCTCGGCTAGATATTCGGCTTCTGCCTGTGCTGGCAGTGATGTGTATGTTTGCTGTTACATCTGTTTCCTCTGCTGACAGGGGCCGACTGACCGAGACAGATCTTTTCAATGCACTGGACAAAGCAAACATTGGAAATGCGCAAACCAACGGGCTCAGCGAGGGTACGTATTTACTACTGGCAGCGGTACTTACTTTATTACTCTCAGAGCTAACACTGCCGAGTTTTTGATAGACCTCGGTTTCGCAAACGGAGAATACAACCTATTACTGTCGATATTCTTCATTCCCTATGTGATCTTTGCGCCTTCAATTGCCATGATAGGAAAAAAGTACGGTCCAGCTCGTGTTTTACCAATATGCATGTTCTGTTTTGGATCTCTGACACTTCTATCTGCTGCTGTCCACAACTTCGGCAGTTTGTTTGCAATTCGTTGGCTATTGGGGATGACTGAATCAGCCTTCCTTCCGTTGGTAATTTATTACCTTACCACCTTCTACCGACGGGGAGAGCTGGCACGGCGGCTTGCCATCTTTTATGCTGCGTCGAATATTGCAAACGCGTTTTCGGGTTTGGTTGCGTTTGCAGTCTTCCAACTCCCCAGCACAAGATTGGAAGGGTGGCGTTATCTCTTTCTTATTGAGGGAGCATGCACAGTATGCTTCTCTGTATTTGCATTCTGGTATCTCCCTCACACGCCAGCGCAGGCAAGATTTCTCACTGCGCAGGAAAAAAAACTCGCATTCCACCGGATACAGGTTGACTCGTCTTCGGTTGTCAATGAGAAGTTTTCTTTCAGGGATGCACTAGGAGTATTCAGACAGCCGACTTCATACTGTTTTATCCTGATTGAGATCTGCCTCGGCGTTCCTTTGCAGTCTGTTGCCTTGTTTTTGCCCCAGATCATACAGCGGCTAGGCTACGGAACAGTTAAGACAAACCTATATACTGTAGCACCAAACTGTACCGGGGCAGTCATGCTTCTCATCCTGGCGTTTAGTTCAGATGCCACCAGACTGCGGTCGCCGTTCATTGTTTTGGGGTTTCTCCTTAGCTTCAGCGGGTTTATGATATATGCCTCAATCGACAGTATCAAGAACAACATACGACTTGCATACTTTGGCGCATTCATGATGACATGGGGAACATCTGCACCCTCAGTGCTGCTAAGCGCATGGTACAACAACAATGTTGCTCACGAGGGACGTCGTGTCCTTCTCACATCTGTGGGTGTCCCGATGGCCAACCTTATGGGGTTAGTGAGCAGCAACATCTTCCGCGAGAAGGACAGCCCAAAATTCGAGCCGGCATTGATCACCACGGCCGTTTTTGGTGCAACCGGGGCCTGCATTACTGTCCTTCTCGGCGTCTATATGGCATGGGATAATCGGCGACGTAACCGCCGAGCAAGAGTCAAAACGTCGGCGAGGGACATCCCAACCAAGAGATTGCGAGATGGACCAGCAGTGGAAGAGTTTCGGTGGTTCCTATAAGCCTCCTTGTCCCCTGGCAACCCTCGATCAGGTCTCAGGCATCAAAGATCCTCTCTGACTCCTTGGTCCTTCTCGTATTTCGACGCTTGATGTTGAAATTGCCCAAGAAGAAAGTTAACTCAAAAAAGAAAGAAATGAGACCAATTAAGGGCTGTATTGTCACGTGATATCGCGTTCTCTTCGCGTTCCACTTTTTGCTCTCTCTGGCCACGTCAGTTTCTGCAGGAAAAACGCAAGGAAGCGAGACGAAAAGCGACGGGCGGGAAAGGATGCGAGGGAAAAAGGGATAAGACTTGCCGTGTTCCGGCGATGCGGAGGCTGAGTGAGTCACACCGGGGATGGTTTATTGTGGTAGATATATCAAATGGGATACCGGATGGGAGAGCCAGCGATGAAGCTGCCATGGGCATAAATAGGCCTATACTCCTTGACCTTTAAGATGAAGAGGGCTTCTTCTTCCAATTCGACAGGAATAATTCAATCTAGCTGGTATCGAAAGCTGCTCGAAAATAAAGCATCCTCATATCACTCCCCGCAGGCATGTCCCAGAACGACCGTGCACTCTTCCTTCGTAGCCTTCACAGGAAAGGCGACCCTCTTGTTCTTTGCAATGTATATGACGGCCGAACCGCAGACATTGTCCTTAGCCACAAGGGAAGCAACGGTGAACATTCGGCCAAAGCCTTAGCGACCAGCAGTTTTGCAGTTGCGGCAGTACACGGGAAGCCAGACGAAGAACTTGAACCGGCGATGCTTGCCATGGCGGCCAAAGATATAGTTGGTGTAATCAACCGCCACGTATCAGCCAGGAACAACAGCGACCCCATCCCACTTTCCATTGACATGCGTGATGGGTGGGGAGACCGACTCGAGGAGACCATCACTTCCCTGATTGAAGCTGGCGTGGTGGGATGTAACCTCGAAGACGAAGACAATGAAACTAGACAATGCATGCCTTTACCCCAGGCTGTGGACCGGGTCAAAAGAGTGATGGCCAAGGCAGCTGAGCTTGGGGTCCCTGATTTCGTTATCAATGCACGAACAGACGTCTTAGGCCACGGCGGGACAATAGAAGAAGCAATTTCAAGGGGCAAAGCCTTCATGGAGGCTGGTGCCTTTTGTATCTTCATTTGGGGCGGTAACCATGGACGTGGAGTGTCTAAGGAGGAAGGGCAGATGTGCGTTAATGCATTTGATGGACTTTGGAATGCAAGATTGAAGACAGGGCGGGGCTACTTGACCGTGAAAGAGCTAACTGATATGGGTGTTAGAAGGATCAGCTTGGGAAAGGAATTGGGTGACATCGCAATGGATGCATACCGTGCTGCCGTGGAGAAGGTTTTGGCTTGAGGAAACCTTGCTTGACTAGAGAATAATGGATAGCTACTGGTTGTACGTTATGTGTATGGTAGGGCTGTGCGACAGCCTCTCAAAGTAACAATATAGACCTGCAAATAGTCTCTGACAGTCGCTAAATTTACTATATTATCTGCAAAACATCCCATATACTAGTCCTTCTTAGGTGGGGACTAGAAAATAGCTGTTGAATTCGACCTGGTACCCACTCCGGCTACATATCACCAAGGGTTAGCCTGGAGGAATGACTCTGGGGGTAAAAAGAAGTAAATAAATAAAATCGTGCGTGTAACTCACCTGGGACGTTGAATGGCGCGCTTGTCAAGAAGAAAAACCAACGGCCTGTCTCACGACATTTCTTCGCAAGCCTCTCGAGATCCCACATCTCACCAAGTGGCATCCCCCACAGGGCAAGGATGTATTCATGCAGATAGTACGATACGGGGGTTGGCCAGCGCTCAAAGGCTGGTGCATCCCCAGCAACAGCCGCAAAGTAACAATCATGCAGCCAGTCGAGTATATCATCTTCTTGTGCAACACCAGCGTACTTTTGTCCATCGCCAGGTCCAGCTGAATGTGGCCGGAGAGCAAGATCCTTGCGCTCTTCGGGGCTGCGTTCGTGGTAGCTTTCAACCCATCCTGATCGGATCAATAGGATATCGCCGACTTTTATATCTCCGCCTTGGGCTTCTGGTCGAATATCGATACCTTGGGCTTTTCCACACTTGACCAGCTCTTCGTATGTAATGGCATGTGCACTGTAAGGGTCGTAGTTGTTCCCGTTGGCTTTTGCATAGGATCGATAATCCAAGAGGACTCCGCGACCAGCAATGCCGTGCTCCGCCCAGTGATGAATACTGCATTTATTGTTGGCATTTGGACCTGCTATATCTTCCCCTTTTGTCTGTTTGTGGAGGTTAGTGTTACATAGCAAATGATATAACTAGTTCGCAAAGAGGACGCTT
Source organism: Trichophyton schoenleinii (assembly GCA_018357685.1). Lineage (NCBI taxonomy): Eukaryota > Fungi > Ascomycota > Eurotiomycetes > Onygenales > Arthrodermataceae > Trichophyton > Trichophyton schoenleinii. The sequence goes on from WOFF01000001.1 coordinate 2,384,160, forward strand.
ACGCCGTTGTAAAAACTGGCAGAGGCAAGGTGAGCAAACTGTCGATGAAAGAACTCGTTAGATCATAAGGCATCATATGTAAGGAGACGGGACTATATTTCTCACGTGTCGAAATCCATCCCACTGCGTTCCACACTGGGTATTAAATTCATATAAATCGTCGTAGGCAATTCCTTCAACAATCGTCTTGATAGTATGGACGAACTTCTCTCGGGCGAAGCCTGGAGTCTCTGGGACATTGAAGGGCAAACTATTCTACAGCATCAGTTCAATTTCGCTTCCACATATTCTGCGCTGCAGGTAACTACTCACTCTAGAGGAACAAGTTCTCCGGTTTTGATCTCACTAGCAGCGGCCTTGACGCGAGCCGGAGTGAGCAGATTCAATCTTCCAATCTACGGAGGCAGTCAGCTCTAGTAGATAACTAACTAACTAGTTAACTGACACATACGTTATCATCTTTACCCCAAACCCAGGCAGCACCCTTGGGAGCCCCGGGGATATCGGGCAGATCTTTGCGGGTAGGGAATTTGGTATTGTCTGGATCCCAAGGTAATTCGCTTGGAGATTTCCAGCCTGACTCCATAATGTCGGCTACTTGGGATACTCTTTCACGGACTGACATATAAGAGGCAACCGGTTATCTTTTACTTTGTTTCACTTAGTTAAAATCCAACAACGACTGCGGAGTAGAAAGACGGCCAAAAAGTGGCGCCAGGTGCTCGATATAAAGGGGCTGCTGCTCGGCCCTCGGCTGTCTCCACAGTTTTTGCAAGTTACCTGGCGTTGAATACCCGAAGACAACGGCATAACTAGCGGTCCTCGGATAATAATAATAATACGCATCATTAATAGACCAAGCCAGGTGGAGTCAATTTGCCCCTTTTTGTGCGCTAACTACGGAGTAGTTAGAGGCAAGCAAGAGACACGCTGGGACGGAGTAGTTATGCGTTAACCATATCAGAACGAAAAGACGTGCATATCACCGCTGTAGTTATCTTCAGCGGTCGCTGGCTGGCTGATTCAATGCACCAACTGCCAACTTACCTGAAAGGCCCCCTGTCTTGTGCGATGCCAGGGTGGTAAACGATGAAGATCCACGCCTTCACAATTGGCTATCCAACTCCCAAATCTAGCCATGGGATTCGCGCAGCCTTGATGGTCTGGCCTGTACAGGAATTTCGCGACTCGCTGGCCCATAACTAGACATAGCTAGTTAACTAAGCGGCTACGTGCCATGGATCCAAGGCCCATGCATGCATAGAGGCAAGTGTCGAGTGGAGTGTCTCCTTTGCATCAAAGATGCGAAAACTCGTTATCGAATAATACGAGAATGTCTGTCTAGTCCAACTTCCTTTTCAAGGCGTTGACAAAATTGCCTAATGCCGTTTCTCATGTATGTAAGTTGCAGGTTCGTTTAATCCTTGTAATAATAGATACCTTCATTATTGATTCGATTTGTCATAGCTCATGTACTTGGTGTTTTAACGGCCCAAGTTTAAAGGAAGGGCTAAAGTACACTGGTATCAACAATAGAAAAATCTGACGGGTATTCGAACTGTTTATCTGGTACAAAAATGCAAACTCCCAGAAGAGTGCTATCATACATGAAGTGAAGGTTCTTGAAGTTCGACTCTAGAGAGCGAAACTGAACAAAGGAAAAACACCCTAGAAGAGAAAAAAGAAACGAACGTATTAGGCCTGGTTAGGGGGGTATTGAGGCCCGTAGGCTGGCTGCTGCGGTGGTGCTCCATAGGATTGGTGTTGTAATTGTTGTTGCCGTCCATAAGGCAAGAATGATAAATGCTATAACTGGTTGGATGGTTACTTTTCACAGATAGTAACAGTACCAAATGATTTCACATCTCGTTACCGATGCAAGCAGGATATTCCTACCAATTCCTATGATAACATTTGTAGAACACGCTAGGATACATGGAACTATCCTTCAAAGTATTGACTGACTGCGACTGTGCCTTCTTCGTCCCTTTCTATAGCTCCAGAAACGTTCATGGCGCGGCCTAAAACCTCAGCATCGATTTGGTCAATCCTAGCCTTGTTTGGCCGAAGCCCCAAATGTCCCCAGTCTACCATGTCATCTAGCGCATCAAGAAGCCATGTTCGGCAGGTCAGTCCGGTAGTGGGAACCTCTCTTATTGAGTTTAAAAAGTGCGTATGGAAGTCTCGAGAATAGGAGGTAATGGTTGATACTTGGATAGTGGCCAAAAATGAGTTAGAGCTGAGCAGATGTGGATATCGAGGTAAAGTTGCCTCGATTGGTGTTGTGAAAATCTAACTTCATTCGCTAGTTGCAATGACTAAAGCCCAGTGGTAGATTTTCCGGGTGGTCATGGAGAACACAGTAACGTAGGCTGCTCCTAGTTCTAGTCCCAGGTTGGTGTTCCTTGTTGGGGCGTTAAAAGATGTTGCCGAAGTATCAGGGAGCGAGTTGTCCAACCCACGTGAAGACATGCCTGTGGGCGGTGATAGACAAATAAAAGTTGGGAATATATACAATCGATAGGGAAATTGAAACGGAGCTGTTTGTAAATAATATAAATATTGCGAGATTCTGCTTGGTATATAAATTTGACTACCCCGAGTTGAGCATGGTACTTGTTTCTACTAGTAAGTCTAGTAAGTGCACATTTTCAAGTATGTGAGCTAAATGAAACTCAGACCCCTCCAGCAACACAGGATCGTTGGGTCGGGGGTAAGATTGATGGGGTATTAGCCTGATTGTAAGTTAACTGGTATCACGAGCAGTTTTGACACAAGGATCTTAAACAGAGCGATACTAGAAGATGCATTCAAGCCAAGGTCAACTCCAAAAAAATATCTTGTTAAGGAGTTAACGCCTTGGAACTATCATTTGGGCCAATGTAAACGTATACGGATTGTTCATCCAGGATCCTGTGGACAGACAGCATGCGAACACATATAATGGGGATATATGCAGGGGCTAGTCAAGTGTAGTGGCACTGTAAAGTCACTAACTAGCATTATAGTTATATCTAGACCGGACTGCCTAAATCTCTGAGGACATAGTATCCTGTCTTAATGCACCCAAACCTCGACAGCGATCAGGAAAAGAACAGACGGGAGGGACGGGACGGCCCCGGATTAAGCTTTCGGATAAATTATCATACGGCCCGTAACCGCCGCCCGCCCGGGCGGGAGCCTCTCGCCCGGGCCACCAGGTGGTAGAAGCTCCCCTTAACTTTGAACCATCAATCATTTGGAGCAAGGTCAAGTTATTTTTTGATGAAATGGGTATATTTACATTTGGTCAGTATTTACAAGAAATGTTAAGAGCCCAGCCAAAATATGGCCAAAAAATACCATCATGACAACGACAAATATGGGAAGAAATTTACGAGAGCGTTCGAGATGATAGATTCTGCCAAACTGTCTGCGATCGAGGGCATAGCACTAAGCCTTTTCATAGGCTCAGCTAGAGCTCCAGTTGTGGCATCAAAATATGTTCAAGACCGGGTATCTCAGAATTCAGAGACATGCACTGTGGAAGAGACTCTACGTTCAATACGGCAAGATTTGGTGACTCTAGCTAGGAAGAGTAGGACACCTTAATCCAGAATGTTCAATTTCAGGATCTAATCACAAAACAGTGACCTGTGACCATTATGTAAACCCACAAACCGAAGCTGCTCTTTATGAGCGTGACGGTGGCAGATGTTTTATTTCGGGTCGAACTCTGAACGTTAAGCCGACATACATCATTTCTCCATCAATTAGAGATGATAATGACTTGCGCCCCGGGGTATGTAAATATTTTCTCTTGGAGCATGCGAACCCTTTCTGAATATAGGTAAACTAGGGTTACCTGCGTCCACTCCTTGAAGCTGCCATTTCCCCTGAAGAAACTGAGCAGATGTTTACTCTTTTGAATACGCAAGAGGATGGCAGTGACCTCAAAAATTTACTGCTTATGGAGCTATCAATTCGGCACACGTTCCGCAATGGTCATTTCCAGATCATTAAACAGCCATATCTAGAGCCGCCGTACCTCAAAGACCCTACCAAATTAGCAAATGGCGGAGTATGTTTCCTTATTAACCTCCCTCCAAATTAGAAGAAGCACCCTGACTGACTTATTCCTGAGTAGTGGTGGATTCGACGTACACCACCTGGGCGGGTTTTTGTACCTACCCTTCCAGAAAACGATAAACTATACGCAGTCCCATCAACAAAGAACCCAGAAACTCACCCATTACCTGCGATGGTTTTACTGTCTGTTCACGGGATTGTATCGCGGCCCTTGCGAATTCTTGAAGCAGAGAAAAGAATTGAGGCCGGCTGGCCTGCACAAGAACCTGGTTAGAACCATTTTGTCGCCTTTATTTTCACTAGCAACTACCTGCTAACGTATGTCAACAGAACCGTGGACATTAGGCAAGATAGGAATAACATGTATTCGAACTGCTCTCAGCATCATACCTAACTTTGCCCGAATAAAGCTCTACATGTTTATCGACAGATTGATTGAGTATTGGGACCCTGTTCTAAAGGGATCACATGTTAAAAATCTCCCTTTAGGACTTTGCCTTAAAAAATCTGACAGAAATATCAAAAATGAAGCCAACGCACTGCTCGCCGTCGAGAAATTTACAACGATCAACGCACCAAGACTGATTGATTCTGTTATGATCGATGCTACATCAGGGTTCAACATTATGACTAGGATCTTTGGTGATCGGCTTGATAATGTATATTTCCTGACTACTTGGGAAGAGCGCAAAAAGATAGGAGAGGATTTAGCTAAGTGGATTGCTGAGATGCGACAAATCCCGAATAAGTCAAATTACCTGATTGCGGGCATGCTGGGTGGTCCAATTAGTGATCATAGATTTTCAGGAGAATCTTGGGGCCCTTTTAATACAGTCTCTGATTTTATAGACCGCCTTACCAGGGACGTTACAAAGCCTCAAAATGAGCCTCCGATCTCTCTTCTATATGAACGGAAATATGATGTTTGCTTCACCCATTCGGATTTGCACATGTCCAACTTGTTTGTTACCCGTGGCAGGCTTTCTGGTATTATTGATTGGGAAAATGCAGGGTTCAAGCCCGAGTATTGGGAGTTTACTCGATCTTTATGGCCGTATGGCGGAGAGAGAAACTTATGCTACATCTATACCTGCGCATTTGATGGTAAATACGATGATGAGTTAGAGGCAGAGGTCTTCATCCTCCAAAATTCGCCGTTCGTGTTCTAATGATAGCGATTTAGTTGTGTGTGGTTATTTGCCTTTTTGACACTTTTATGACTTGTATTTTCTGTAACACCTGGTTGGAGGATCGTATAGCATATAACAAGGAAGACGTGGGATAATGTGTGGAGAAAGCCTCAAAGGACCACTGGAGGAACACCACATCATTAGCCAGTGGTGATTTATTCAAAGATGAATAGAAAAATATTCCCATTATTAACATTATCAGCTAGACTTGGCTTGATGTTCCACATGCACTTCCGCTGGTTTTGAGAGGTCCAGGGGAGCAACCCCATCCTCTGCATGAGGGCCCATTTTGCCAGAAAACACACCCGCTTCGTCTTTCCTGGCGTCATCCATAGACATTGGGGGTCCTGTAAATGCCTTACGTGCCCTAACAAAGTACCATACCACACTAATAGTAGCAAACCCGGCGAACACAACGCTCGCATAGTTCATACTAGATGGTGTCACAGGTAAGGACACCGGGAGACAGAAAAGGAAAGTAGAGAAACATATCCAACATATTGTAGTCATGTTGATCAAGAAACCAAATTTCCCCAGGGAAAAGGGGGCATTCTTAAACATTTTTCGACGGCGAACCAGGGAAATCAAAATCGGTAGGCCATACGAAGTTGATAAGCATATCGTAGCGACACCAGTGAAGGAATTGAAGGCTGCTGCAGAGCCAAAGTAGATCAACCCAAGGAGACAGTCCACTAGAGTTGAAAGAATAATACCCCATAATGGAACACCAAAACGGCTACTTACCTGCTTCCAGACTCGAGACCCTGGGATCGCACCATCACGGGCAAAGGCATATGTGCAACGGCTTGCTGCCGTAAGTGCGCCAATTCCAGCAAATATCTGGATTCCCATGATTAAAAAGAGCATGCCAAAACCGCCTGCTGCGGAGCCGGTAACTGTCTTGAACAGAAGACCGATGGGCTGGCCATTGGCAACTGATAGGAGCATCTTAACTTCTGGGAGAACGAAGAGCAGGGTAATGAGGTACACCAGGCCAGTTATACCAGCCGCAACAACGGATAGGACAATCGCTTTTGGGACTTCTCGATGTGGATTCTGTGTTTCCTCGCACATTGCTGCAACCATCCCGTAGCCCGTCAGTGTGTAAGCTGGCTGCAGCAAACCGACAAAAAACGCCCATCCCGTCGGCCTAGTTTTGATCAAATGGAACGTTAGATCTAGTTAAGCCACAATTAAATGTCTAAGGGAAGCGCAGGAATAGTTACCATCCGCTAGCAGTTGCATCGTAGTGAGTAAAAACGAATTTCCCACTCCTCCGATGGTCAGCCAAGGAGAGCAAAGTGACCATGATTATCAGCACACTGGATGCAGTCCAAAAAATGCATATTTTATTGATGAGATCGAGATACCGCGATCCAAATATGTTTACCAGGGCGCACACAAGCATAACAGCCCAGAACATCAAGATCGTCTGCCATTGATTTGGGACAAAGTCTTCTTTCCAGAGTGAAATCGCACTCAGAATCAACTGGCCGCCAGAGAAGTTGATGCTCAGAGTCACCGTCCAATTTCCCACGAGCGTCAGCCAGCCATCAATGAAGGACATCAGTGGCGCCCAATCGCGGGTGGACAGCATCGCACTCCAATAGTACACTCCCCCAGCAGTTGGGTATACAGAGCAGATCTCAGCGAGTGAGGCTGCAATGGCGGTCGAGATTAGGGTGACGATCACCCAGCCCCAGATTATAGTAACCGACTGCCCGTCAGTAAGGGTAATATATAGTGTCGTGCTCAACCCAAAGGGCGCTGCCATGATAGCGAAGGACCTGTATCCGTCGAACAAACCGGTTAGCTGGGAGAGCTCGAATATTTAACAAACACACAGAGAAAGAGACAGAGAGGGAGAACGAGAGCGCCTACAGTCCGAGAACGCTCATCATCCCCAAATTTCGAGGAAGCTCGCTCTTGTATCCCATCTTCGCTAAGGCAGCGTTCGCATTTGCGTCCTCAGACGCCCTCCGGATCCTCGCGCCATCCTCCGCCGGTGCTTTCGTCATCTTCTGGGGACGGCCGAACGGTCAAGCAGGCTGATTAGCTGGGTGTCCCATGAAGTGAGCAGGATAGGGGAGCTGTGCGCCAGAAGATGCGAGGATGCGAGGTAGCTTGGAGGACGAGAGAGGAGAGACGGCTCTTCTGCTCCTCGTCCCTCTTCCAAGGTTCCCCGTCTTACGGCCAGCTCGGTAAAAGTCCCGGGTAGCTTTTCTTCGCTTTGTCTTGTCGCCTCCAAGGATGGGCCCTGTAACTAATTCTTGTTAAAATTTGCGATATCTTCAAAGGTGACAACCACGATCTTACGTACGGCCCTACGGTCTGGCGAGTAGAGAAACACGAGGCGATTCAGGTCTTATTATGATGAAGGGATATTCTTTCTGCTGTTACTAACTGATGCGCTCAGATTAAAGAAACCCCCCCCAGCGTCGGCAGGACGATAACCAGTTAGCGAAATACGAGCACTCTGATGGCGAGTCAACAACAGAGTTGCCGAGGAGTGGCGGCATCGTATAGATAGCTATTGGTGGACTTCATCACGGTTGACAAACAGGAACGCGCCAATAAACCCGGTATCCGGCCATAGACAACTAATAACAGGGCGGGACTCGGGATTTAGAGGTTCCCTAGCTCTTTCTGGTGACCCATATCAACGCTTTCGGCCTTCGTTTGAAGCCTTCCTGGAATCTTGCTGGCCTACTTTCTGGCTCTCTCCATGCCGAAGCTGGCGTCCTAATGCCAAGTATTCTTAGCTGTGAAGTCCACACATAGAATGACGGAGGAGACAACCTACCAAGCCTTTGTTTCCGCATTTTATAATACATGGAAAAGATGTCCAACCATATTGTGGCTAGCGAAGATATAAGCCCTACTAGACATATGGCGGCGGTGACAATGGTCAAAATCGAGTGACATCCTTGATAAATTTTGACTAGATACCCCAGGAGAATGGAAAACCACGTCAGAGAAATAAATATGGAACAGAATAGAATCTGTTTATCTTTGGTCGAGGCGTTCATAGTGTTGGCGTAACTTCAGGCCAAGGATCAATGCCGTTGCAATTGAATGGCAGGAATATGGACGGATATCGACGCGTATTATCCGTCTAGAGGTAGTGTTAAACAGGTCACCTCTATGATCTGGGGCAAAAAAGTTACCAAAAAAGTGCTTATTGAACGGATGGTGCGGAAGGAATATATATATACCTTGCGCCTGTGTGCCTAAGAAAGAACAGCTATGAGGGAAGATTGCATGCAGGTTTAGTGTAAATTAGTTGAAAGAAGTATTATTTAACTATTTCAACCAGCTAGCAAACGAACAGAACTCCCCTCAACGGGATCCTGCAGTTTTTAGCTAGCAATGAGGCTGCCGGTGCCCAGCCCAGGTCTTTGTATATTACAAATTTGTTTGAAAATTCTGCCATTTGATTCATTTCCCTTGAGTCATTAATATACTAGAGGAATTATGCTTAGATCAAAGAGTGATGATCTCATACGCTGAAACGCTTCACCACTAGGTATCGCCATTACTATTAATTATCTGCTTAGTAGACGTAAATATTAAATTATCCGATAGATAGGCCATGTCGCTTCTTGTGTAAGGTATAATACTAGATAAACTTGTAAATAATTGCTAGATACACACTTATTAAGACGAAATCAACCACTATCAGGAATAGCGGTATGGAATGAATGGGCGAAATTCTTAGATGGGTATGAGTAACTACCGTACCTAGTCAAAAAATACATCAACGACACTTGCTATGTATAGTCAGCTGTAAAACAATCATTGTAGAGGCTCTACCTATTTTCAATCAAAGCATGTAAGTAGTATGATAGATTGTAAACTGACCTATATATGAAAAATAACCTATAAATAGAACCAACGAATTAATTTGCAGACAGATTAAACTTCTTGGCCCCACAACCCTATTTTTTATTATGGGTACTTTTCCATAAGGAGACTAGTTAGTGCAGCAAAACTCCCGACCAATAAAATTCAACTCTCTTGGACTACTTGATACCCATGTTTGTTATTCTACCTGCAATATTTCGACTTGAGACAGGCATTTAGAATACCTGGCAAGAACCCAGGTTTGCTCTCTCAACGTCTGTTGATATCCTCTATCGCTAGCTTCAACTCCTGGACGATACCTCGAAATTTAAGCACAGGGTTTTCACTCGCCCACTTGTCCACCTTTGCCAGTATATTTGCTTTGTTGTATTTGAAATGCGCCCGAATCTCCTTTTGCCATATTCCGTTTCTATGTCTGGGCTGTGTCAACCAGTTTAACATCCCAGCAGTAACTATCTGAGGCTGAATCTTCTCCACGTATCGCCGGGCGCGTATATCAGCCATTGTGCCTACTGCACTAGTGTAGGCCGGCTCATTACGCCAGGGGTCTTCTGTGAAAATCATGGCTTGGATGCTAATCAGCACGGACAAGATTGTTGATTTCCCTGGTTGCCATTGCGCCGCAGCATCGCCATCACGCCATGTCCCGAGAAGCGAGAGGCACACTGCTCAAATGTTAGCCTTATGCCTCCTACCTCTCTAGTTTACTTATTCTCCACAAGTATATTCTGTTGATATTTTCCAACTCACCTTTACCATCCGGGTGAAGATTTGGGTTAATTGTTTTACCAACAGCTGTCCTACAATGCACTTGAGGAGGTTGATTCGGGTATGATGGAGGACAGATCAAATCAAAGCTAGCCAAGGTCAGCTACCCTTCAAAGCCATAAATTGGTTGCACCTTCAGAACTTACTCAAAGAGCGCATACCCATATGGACTATCGGGTGGTCCCATTATAAGACATTTCATAACATCCGGCCGACTTTCACTAACTTTGACGAAGATCCCAATCGGCAGAGATGTTGACATGTTGGCTACCTCAGTGACCATTCTCTTGATCCGCCCTGGGCTCGAATACGTCATAGATATAGCCTTATTATAATATGCATGGGTCCGGTCAAAGACCCCCTCATCGCGGGAAACCCCATGCTCCTGGTGAAAAGCTTCCCACTTTTCCTGTGGGCTTGCTCTTGTACGCATCCCAGAGTTCTCCCGATCCGCTGATATGACTGAGTAAAGAGAAAGAATACTCTCACAGCAGAGAAGTAGATCTTCTCCACTCCTTGTGTTAAGATCTTGACTTTCAGCAGACTCAAGGACAATCTTGCTCTGACGCGCTAGCTGCTTCAATCTCTCGCCGACCGAAGCTATCTTTTCTCCTAGGATGAGTGGGGGGCTATCATGCTGCCGTGACTTCGATGAAGAAAGAATTTCAAGGCCGGGAGTTTGTTGTTTATGATATCTGGCACATTTGGCAAGACCGATTAGCTCAGGGTGTGAGCTCAGCTTCGAAACAAGTCCAAACGCCGCTTTATACACATGGCTGCGCTTCGTTACATCATCCAGAGAATCATTTCTGAGTAAGTCCGCAACCTTGTCCAAAAGCAATCCAAGCTGCAACATTGCATGTAGCTCACGAGGAAGATTCTTGCTCGTGGGCCCAGGGATCATCCGACTAACAAAGTCAAATACCTTAGCTACAAACTCATCTTCTTCCTCGTCGCTGCCGTGAAACTGCAAAGGCCTGTTTGAATATACCGGCGGAAACCCTGGCCCGTCATGAAAGAAAGCTGTAAAGGGGCTATAGTGGCGCATACTGTCGTCCGCATACCCAATACCTCTGGCATCCTGTGTCTTTCGTTGGCTCGGGCTGTGACTATTTCTAGCTGGTGGCTGTTTATTCTCTGTTACTGACGAGGATGCCTGCCAGCGTATCTCAACCCGGTCATATCTTGCCAGCAGAAGCCATATCCCAAACAGCCTCCCATTACGACAACACCAGTCCATGTAATACCCTTCGATCTCGTGGGCATTTTTGGAGTTCCGAACTTTGTTACCGCAACCAAGGCAAGTCAGGGCTCTGCAGCTGGAGCAGGTCGCAGCACAAAGATAACATCCTTTTGCGGGATTGCCCTTGGCTCCTTCGGACCAACGACGTATCCAGTCCCGGACAGAAAAGTGTTCTGTAATATTTGATGCACAGGAGTAGCATTTCATAGCCAAACGTGCAGCAAGAAATGACTGTACAGCGTTAATGCTTTGTTCGATATCCTCGGGATGCTCCCCTGGCGCCGAAGGCCCTGACTCCTTACTTCCACCTCCCATCGCCAGTTGACCTTTATTTTCATGCTGCCTATCTCGACCTTCATCATTAGGGGGACCGCTGTTATTATTATTACCTCTTCGGTGTCGAAAGATTGTGCTTCTGAAAAACGACATTTTCTAATAGGTATTTATTAAACCATGGAGACTCTTTGCCCCAATTTCTTAGCAATGAAAAAGGAAGATTTTGTAGATTGAGAATATTTTGGAAAAGATAAAGGAGGATGGAGTAGAAAGCAAGAATGTACGCTTTTAAATGCCTGAATTTGTCTTCTATACATAATTTCACTATCTCGGCCGGTGAAAAATTAACTATACGGAGTACGACTGTGGCATTTAAATAGAGACTTCCCGTTTCCCCGTTCACTGCTGATAAAGATACGTGCGACACTCCATATATCCAGACTCGGCAGTGAAGCTTAGAATTTAGGTGTATATATACTATTGTTGTGCGCGCTTTCCACACCTATTGAATTCTCTAGTTCATATAGTCCAGTTAGTCATATATTCAATACGCAGATAATACCATGTACAGGTGCAATTATTAGACCTAAAAAGGAGACTACAACTCATTTACGAGGGAAGGAGAAATTGAAGAAACATTTTATTGTTTTTGAGTGTGCCTTAAGAAACAGGCGCTTATTTTGATAAATCCCATTTCCTTCGCTGACGGCCTTTTACATTGTTGTTACCAGGCTTTTATCTCCATGTGTCCATTTCAGGTTCATCTTGGTCATGGATACGCGGAAGGTAGAAGCAGAAACAAAAAGGTAACAGAGATGAAAAAGAACCACAATCCAAGGATGGGACATAGAATAAGCAAACAGGTGTTAGTTGAAAGGGAGAGGTTCTAAGGTAAATCGGCGGGGAAATCAGACAGTGCGAGCTAGAGGACAGGATATAGGTATGGTGTCTCAGTAAAACCCCTATGTGAGAACCACGGCGATACTGGTTCGCGCACACCCGATGGAGGGTGAAGGGTTGGTGGAAGGCGTTGGTAGGGCGGTAGGGAAGTAAGTGGATTGTATGAAAAATTCAACAAGGGTCATGAAAACAGGCTTTTTGTCTTTATTTTTGGGGAAGAACAGGGAATAGTGAATATCGTAGGGACGAAACGCTCCAGGAACTCAAATGTACACAAGGGGTGAAAGGGGACTTTGATATTCGTAATGGTATTGTCGTGCGTTAATGGGCGGTATTGACGGGAGAAAATAATTATCAGTCGTGAATGGGTTGGGCAGGCTGTAATGATCTTTTCCGTGGCGTTGTTGAAGTTGTTCGGTGAAAACTGTAGAGACGGTATCCGGGAGTTAAGTGTTGTTGAAGTTTTGCTTTCTTCGCCGTTGGTCAATAGAGTAAGAAGGGAAAGGAGCCAAAGAGTGGATATGTTTTTTGGGTGTTCCGGAAGGGGATTATCCCGCCCAGCACTACTGGACAGTGGTAAAGGACGATATTGCCGAAATTAAGCCAATTGGCGACAGGCAACAAGTGAAATTCAAAAAAGAAAACAAAAATGTTCTATCATAAAACATATTTAACGAAGGCAAAGAAGCACCCGTAGGATAGAAACATGCGCAAGTTCCGAGATATATGCACGCCATTACAGGCAGAGGGTAATCAAATACAGCGCGAATGTCCAGGGGATCAGTAGATAGGTTTATGGACTTGGATCCGGAAGAAGATCATCTGGGCCATCGAAACCGAAACCAGCCATATCCATTGAATGGAGTGACCCAGGCCCCTTGCCAAACTCCATGTCCGACGAAGCATACTCATGACCTGGAGGGCGTAGATGAGGACCAAAGAAAGGTCTATGCTCTTCATCATGGGATGGGGTATCAACATCATTCCACGGAACACTTCGTTGCCAAAACCGTGTGTTTGCTTGTTGGTCGCCGAAGAGATCGTGATGGTCGTGGAGATGACGCGGAAGTAAGGAGGACTCGTTGTCTAGGTGACTACCATATTCCTGAGGAGATTGATAGTGAAGTGGGACACGGTTAAAACTTGAGGCGGGGGAGTCGGCGCGGAGAGTCATGTCGAAGGCGGAAAGTGGGTGGAGATGGCTATCTGGGACCATGGCCGCGGATATATTAGGCGCAGCAGTTTCCGTCGATGGGAATAGGAGGTTTTGGTTGGCCGGGCCATGTGTTGCTATTATCGAGCCATCCAGTGTTGAGAAGTTTTCCGAGGCTGGGGGAACCGGCCCGCATGCCTGGACTATCTTTTCCTGGTCTTCTGGAGATAGCTTAGCAAAATAGTCCGCTGCTAAAGGCTCTTTTCGAGATAATTGCGGAGTTCCTACTAGTCCATATTCCCCCTTGGCATAATCCAAGAACCCAAACCCGGGTGCATATGGCGAGCAGTAAACGGGCGGCGCCTGGCGTCGTTGTAGCTCCAGGTATGCCCACTTTCCGGAAACCGATTGAGCGGCGGGTTCTTGAGGTTGGGGCTGAAGAACTTTCACAGGCTCAGGGGCCACCACCTGTTGTTGTTCAGGAGCCTTGGGTTTCTCTGGTACATTAACTACGCTGGTGAGACTGCTCACGGCGAAACGAAGCATTCGGATCAGATGATCGACGTCGTCGGCCTCCATGTTCAACGGCTGGTAGGTAACTGTTCCATCTAGGGATCTGACCGGGACCTGCGATTCGGACATGGAGGTTCTAAGCTTTTCCAAGCCGTTCTTTGGAATTGGCGAGGTATCATCTCCTAAAAGAGTCTGTACCACAAAGTCAGGATTAACAATAGTGTATCCAGCGGTTGCATTGGCATGTTCAGTAATGGAAGCAATCAGCCTACGGGCCATGGTAGACTTCATTGCAGCATCGCTTGGACTCCACACAGGAAGACCATCGTTGGTCTGGGGGCTGGAAGCCTGAGACTTTGCTGGAGACGCCGCCCTTGTGGATTGTACTGCTGGAGGCATCGTTGTCGTAGGAGTCGATCCTAGAAGAGGCCTGGTGACGGAAGGGGGTCCAGAAACAACTGCGTTGGAATTGTATACAGGACGACACAAGGCCTTGGCTGGAACAGTGGGCGCCCTAGTAGTTCTTACACTCTCAAGGAAATTGGACCTAGGGTTATGAATGGAAATATCCACATTATGGGTATACTGGGCACGACAGTCTGTAGAGGTCTTGCCAATATAATACCATAAGGTTTCCGGCTTTGTCAGATCAACTGTACAGGAATCCGGATTAAATGGGGGTTGCTCGCAAATGAAATCCTCCCAGCGGTAGCTGGAGGAAGTATCACCAAATATCATTCCATGAGACGGCATGGACGAATTCGAATCGTTTCTCGAATCGGGCTTTCGAGAAAGGTGGGCAGGAAGAGGCAGGATATTTGGGGGTAATGGGGGGAAATTGGTCTTTTTAACTATTAAGGTCCATCGGTATGGAAGTTCAATCACGTCACTGGGATGGGAAGAAGAAAGGAAGGTGGTTAGTGAACGGCAAGAAGTAATGAACTGGAAAAATACTTACCCTCTTGGAAGCACTTTCAGCATTAGCGAGCGCTCCAACGGGCGGTTTTCCAACACCACCGCTCCGTTGATCTCCTTATCGGCTTGGAATTGCATTAGGTCTCCTGGCTTTAACTTGATTGCTGTCTCCAAGACTTTGGAGTCCATATCAAGCGTTTGTGATGGGAGAGAGCCAAATCTCTTCTGCCGATGGTACTTGCACTTCAAGTCGATAGCGGGAACTGAATACTCTTGGCCATCATCCGCAACAACCGAAGTTTCACCAAATTCCACCTGGACACCTGCAAGCAATGCACAAGTAGGATGGTATGACCTGGCACACTTCCCATACATACACTGGAAGCAAGCACCTTTTACCTCGCGACAGAACAAGCATTTTAGACCCATTCTTGCTTTAGGAATTTTGTCAATATCGCACACGATCTCACGTCCGAGGTCATCCTTAAGGATAGAGGTCTCTTCAATAAACAAGGCGCATCGCCTATGTGCTTGTGATTGACCACCTTCAGTGGGCAACAGTTCTTCGTAGTCCATACTATTTGGGCATAGTACACATGGCGGCTTCTTTGGCGAATCTAAATGCAACTTGGCACGCTTGGATTTAGGCTCAATACCATCAACTCTCCGTTTCCTGGGTCTTGTGGATTTTTCCGGAACACTTCGAGGCGGAGTGAGTAGGTCAGAGGCACCTTCATACTGTTCACTTCTGGTCTCATCGTAGTACTCAGGAGTAGTTTCACCCCGTAATTTCCGCTCAATCTCTTCGACGTCGATCCAGACAGTATCCGTCTCACAATGGCATTTCTTGGCGATACGGGCATAGTCGAGCCAACTTTCCGTAGCAAAATTGACCGACTCTGCACAGTTGTACCCCAAGTTGAATCCAGAGTGGTATCCGTACGGGAACGTGATAACGAATTCGCCTTCATAGTGGACCAGTTTGTTCGCGGTAATGCCGTACTGAGACTTGAGGACGGTGGGGGAAATAAGGTAGGTTTTGTGTCGTAAGAACTGGCTGCAGTTTTTCGAGTCCGTTGGCCAAATGCCTATTGAGTAGTTAAATTAGTTAGTATTTCGTGTTGCACATCTGCGTGTTCATCAAGCATCTAAACTTACTCCGCATCGCTGCCTCGAAGCGTGGAAGGTCTTCCTGTGAGATGCTGTACCACTGTTTAGGAGCGCCAAAGTGGATGTAGTTAATGCTGTAGAGGTCAACATCTTCAAGATGCCAAGCGAAAGTGGCCTTCCACATGCCAAGGTATACATAGGCGGTGTTGACACCAGGGACTTTTTGGCCGAGAACATCCAGAAGATTTGGCAGATTGGCAACGTTCCATGAAGTCACGGCATCATCAAACAAGGAACCTGGCATATCAGCACCATACATGGGGTTGTTATACATAAGAGATTTCCAATAAGCGGTTTCGAGTTCTTCACATCTTTCAGCGGTGAACTCTTCGTTACTGGAGAGACGATAGTCAAAATCGATGAAAGCTTCTTCATCAATATAGTCATCTTGCTCATCTCGGTTATTTTTCCGTCGAGCAGAGACAGACTTGGGTTGTCTGCCTTTTGGCTTTGGGGCAGGCAATGGTTCTCCATCACTTAGTTCCTCGGATTTGGCTTTGACTGGCTTTGACACTGGGGACACTGGAGTAGGAGGGCTTTCAGGTTTGGATCCTTGACCATCATCCTGGCGTTCGGGCAATTCCTCACTGGCTTTACGCTTACTTGAAGTTGTTTTGCGTCTCTGAGATTCACCTTTGTTACCGTGACTTTTGGCTGTACCCCGGGTCTTTCCTTGGGTCCAACGTCTTTCTCCTCGTCTGGCGGGAGGTTGGTGACTGATCTCTTCAGACAACGCTTTCCACTGTGGAAGATTGTATGACCGCTGTTTCTCAATGTTTGCCTGGGTAAAGGTTCCGTGAGACCCTGTAAATTCCTGGACGATAGGATTCTTGATGCGGATGGTCTTGACAGCCTCGTCTAGGGCGGGAAGCGAGTCCGTCCTATTTAGTTGTCAAGAGTCAGCATAACAAGTTTTCAACACTAATTCAACGACTCGTGGTTCTAGATCGACTTGCAAAGCCAATAATATGTGTCATTGAAGCCTGCAGTACTCACCACTCCTTTGGAGGAACCACTTTCACAATTCCTGACTTCATGCCATATTTGTCAATACAGCGAATGAAGGCGCGAAAGTCTCGGAACTGGTCCATGGTCTGGAGAAAGAAGGACTCAGAATTAGTGTCTCGTGAAGTAATAAAACAAAATGTCAAGATACGATAGCTATGGTATGCAAACGAACCGGCTTGAAGACCGGCACTCTCCCACCCTCATAATAATGATCTGGTTGAATATCTTCCAGAATAGGAGAGGTGCCGTCATCCTCGATGGAAGGACGAGGAGAAGCCGAGCAAGAATTGATCCCATGAAGGTGCATCTTCTCTCCGTCGGCGCTGGCAGGTGGGGTCATCGATGCAGCAGTGTTGCCGCCTGGAACACTGTGTTGTTCCGACATGACTGGTAGATCGAGCTATACGAACATGTGTCGCACCCTCTTCTCTCCACTAGATAGTTATCTGTGTATTTCGTCTCTCACTTGCCGAGCGTTTTTCTCCTATGCCTTTTTCGTCTCCTGCCCTCCTGTTAGCCTTAAGATTGCCGTAATGCTGTTGAGAAGGCGATTGACGATCGTCTGGTGGGTAGGCGCCAACGTACGATGAGAACAAGGGGAGAGATCGATTCCCGCCTCCCCAAGGAAGGTCTTGTAGGTGACAAGGAGAGGCAAGAAAAGGAGTTTGACGAACGGCGGAGGATCCGATATTAAGTATGTTATGCTAGAGGCAGCGAAGAAGGCGTGTAGTGTAGTAGATATGGTTGGGCAGAAGAAAACGACCAGGATTTGATTAGCGGGTTACTTCCGGGTGTTAGGGGGTCGCTTAGTACGTATCGTGAGCGTAAGGGAAGAAGAAAAACATAGGGAGAAAAAAAAAAAAAAAACAAGAACTCGAGACAGCCGGGTGAGAGAGAGTGGTATGACTATTCGGACAAGGCTTTCCCTCTTCGCGCAGGGACGTTGATTTCAGACAGCACGGCGATCAGGGAGCAGTAAAGACACCATTGGAAGAACAGCTCTCGTGAAGTCCGCACGGCCAACGCAGCGCTCTTCTGGGTGCTCGAGGAAGAAATCGAAGGTTCGAATGATAGATCGGTCGTGCTGGTTCCGACAAGCCCCTTGTAAATATGCGGTTTTTGGTGCTAGTTTATTGTCGCAGGGCTGGAAGTACCCTTTTTCCGTCGTGCCCCCTGCCCGGTCTGGCAGCAACACCAAACCAGAAGCAGCAAGCAGCAGCGCCGGCACAGCGCCCGTCTCGTCTCTGGGTCTCTGGCGCTCCTTCAAGCCGCAATTCGAGCCTTTTCGCTCCCGGGCGACGCAGACGCTGAGGGTGAAGTCGAAGTTGAAGTCGCCAAAAAGCCGAAAAAAAGCTGTCGAGCAGTCGAAGTTTTGCAAGACGACGTCGAAAAATACCGAATCAGGCAATTGGCTGAGCGCAGGCGGCGCTAGTCCTTACTGGGCAAGTATCAACTACGCTAGTCTTACCTGGGCGAAAGAAGCGGCCGCTTTAACAGTGACGTAATAGATGTCATGTGATGGTTCTTTTTTTGCTGATTAGATAAGGAGAAAAGTTTAATTTGGTAATCAAGATATAGTCGCTCGCAAAAAAGGGGGAAGCGACTGAGAGGAGCAAGCAGGCCAGGCGAGAAGCGGAGGACGAGGAGGAGAAAGGACAACGCATCAGAGCCACACCTGGTGGTCAGATGGGCATGCGGGAAAAGAGGGAACCCAGAGGGCGGCGGAGGAGCAAAAAAAAAAGGGCCCCTCATGTCTTACAGTTTATATCGCGGGGAAACAGACAGAAGCATATGCAGCATTCTGTGGCAGTCGACCACTCATGATTTAAAGCATTTACCCGCCGTCTCCTTGGTTTATTTCCACCCGCCCTGTTAAACCGCTTAGTATTCGCTGAATTTCAGGCTTTTGCCCACCAGGCGTCGGGGGGAGGAGGCCTTGCTGTCTTCTCTTTCGTCCGTTCTCACTCCCTTCAGTGCATGCAGGAGCATTCCTGCATCAAAGAACCCGTCTAGACGCTCAGAGTTAGTCATCGAATACTACTCCGTACAAGTTTAAAAAAAGAAGGTGATGAGAGGGGGGAAAAAATCGAGAGAGAGGAAAAAGAAAGGAAAGAGAGCGAGGAACTGCACTTACAGCCGCCCATCCCATCGTCGTCACCACTCTCGGTGCCATCCATGTCACCCAGGGATTCCGTTCTGATCACTCGTCCCTTTCGCTCGGACTTTGTTCCAGCCTGTTTGTGGGCGGCGTCAGAGACTGCCGCCTTGGCCCTAGCCCTTGACTGGTTTGTGGCTCGCAGCAGTTTGCGAATCTCGACCAGATATGAATCAAGCGTGTCCATAAACCTGCTAGTCTGTCGATGCTTAGAGGATGCGCAGATAGATATCGTGTCATCCTTGATGATATACCCAATTCCAAACCCATCACCAGACGTCGGTCCAAATCCAAAGTGCCGCAGCGCGGGATTCCCACAGTTTGACGTCGAGAGGATGGTGTTGTTAATTCTATCCCATCCAGGGTCGCTAAACAGCGCTGGTGTGGTAGGCGTCTGACGGCTGCGAGAAGCAGGCGTGCTGCTCTGCATTCTCTCCGCTACATCAGCCTCTGCAGACGATTCGCCGTCCGAGACTAACACTGCAGCGCCATCACCGAGGGATCTCTGCCAAAGGCAGTAGAGTGCGTAAAGGTGTCGGTCCTGGCCCAGTCCCTTTGAACATGTCCTTGTAATGTCTACATGTTTCTCGCATGCCCGTTTGAGGGCCCTCACCTTCTCTGCCGCTGGATTATCACCCCAGAACGTCTTGACGAATTCTGTTGATTCAGCAGAGACAGTACGTATCGCTTCTGTTCTCCCATGCAGGAAGAACTTTGTCATCGCAGGCTCATACGTCGTTTCGATACGCCCGTATAAGCCATAATATGCTGCCTGGAATGCCATCTGCACAAAAGCATCCGGAGAAAAGCCCATGCTGGTTATAAAATTCTTCCCATACCCTGCGAAATCTAGGGTCTCAAATTCATGTTGACGTAATAAATCTGCTAGATGAGATTCCGCGAACCGTAACGCTGTGCTCAGCTCAGGTCCCATGTCCCATTCGAGCTTGTGAGGCGTTGTGCTAGCATCATCAGGCCCGTCAGTCGTGTCGCGTTTGCATGGCGGAGGGCTGCTGGACGCCCACAAACTCGGCGCCTGGCCATTGATGGTCCTGGCAAACCGAAGAATTGTATCTGTGTAGACATCACTGGCAAAACGAAGAACGGTATGCCCATCCACACCAGTATGTTCAAAATTGATTCCTGCGCTGCCGTTCTTGCAAACAATGATCTGCAGCTTGTCATACCATCTGTTCGTGCATGTCCCAATCTGCACCCCTCGAACAATTTTGCTTGTGCCGCACAGCATATTCCCGCAAAGTTCTGCCACGTTGGATGGTTCAGTGGAATCAAGGCAGAGCACAAACAATGCGGTATCGACAATATTCAGGCACTCTGCATTGTTTGAACTGCCATCTTGGGTCAAAATGTCCCTCAGCTTAGACCAGACTTTCCTACTCTCAGTACTCAGGACACCCACGGCCCCCTTGGCTGCCTCCTGTGTCGGTGTCTGTTCGGCGTCGTCAATAATCACTCTGAGGTTCATCGAAATATCTTTCTCGCTCATCAAGTGGTTGTTGTCCTCGTCCAAAACATCAAACCAGTAGAACTGACCCCGACATAATACCACAAGGTGTCTTGATGCGGAGTCTTGACCAATTACACAGCCATTGGGCGTAGGTACCCGTGCTGTCCCAAATAGCCGCGAGTACTGGAACATGCAAAGCGGCTTGCCTCGTACCGTGTCAGGTGCAAGCTCCTCCTTACGCACTGCACGAACAAATGACAAGGCAGAGACAACAAGAGAGGCTGCTCTCGTTACTTGGTTGTTCCTTGCTGGTGTTGGGTCATCTGCCAGCAGAAAAAAGGGGTTCAGGTTGAGTACAACAGCTAACCAACGGTTTTAGTTACCACATCTTTTCGTTCTAAGGGATCTAATAGAAAGGTTCTCCTCACGGTTGTCAAAATTCAAGTAAGAGTCATACCCTGGCCACGACCCATAGTCAGCTCAGCACATACTTCTCTTGGTGCGATGGCTTACAGAATTGCTCTATGTAGCTGGACTTGGAGGTGGCATATTTCTTCAGCTTTTCCTGAAGCCCAGGCCCCTCAGCTTCCATGAATTCTTTCACAGCAATCCTTGTGGCCTGGTGTTCCTTTGTGCTCTGTAGCGGAGCTAAAGCTTCGAGGTACTTTGAACAGGTCGACTCAAGGTCGGGAATAGGTAATTTTGGTAGCGAGTTCTGGTTGGCAAAGGTAATCCCTTTACTTTCGACCATTTCATCTTCTTTGCCAATCCCTCCACCCGATGGGCTTCCATTGGATGTTGCCATATTTTCACCCTTACTTGCCATGGACCTAATTGTAGGCGACAGCTTAGGTATAGTGGATGCCAAGCGCCTCGTGCTATCGTCGACGTCAAGAGGGCCTTGAAGATGTTTTATGTGGTTAAGAACCTGGAATGCCATCAATAAGCACTGTACTAAAATTATTAAATCATAGAAATAAAAAGAACAACGCGGATAAATATCAGGTGAAACGATCGGAGACTAGAGTAGAGATAAATAGAAGCTGCAGTGCACTGCGATAGAAATAGTGGTCATTATAGAGGTAGAACAGTAACATCTGTGACACAGAGTGAGAGAGGGAGAGGGAGAGGGAGAGGGGGAGAGTAGAGACTGCCGGATATATCAGTCTTCACATGGAGACGGCAGAGTATCAAATGAAGCCGCAGGCATTTGACAGAGGGTATCCACGAGATGACTTTAAAGGAGGAGATATATAGCTGATATAGCCTTGTCCACAAGAAAGGAGCTCGCAGCCAAACCCCGCGGCTGCCAACCACGAGATGAGATCACGGGTTTTTTTTTTCCCTTTGGGCTTGGTGACTTTGACCGTCCATGTGAGCAGGAGGCAGAGGCTATAGAAGGGACGGGTGTGTGTTCAGAATGTGTGAGGGAAAGTTGGCAGAGTATGTAGTTAGGATTGCTGGAGGAATATTCAGCTGGAGCAGAGAACTACAAGCCATCAACGGCCCAGCTTGCAGTGAGGAGAGAACCCACGGGGTTGTAAACTAGCTACCGTTTATTTGCCTGACCAGCCACACTCACTCTTGGTAAGATAACTAGTTATGCGGGATAGTGATACAGATGGCTACTTATCGTAGTTATCCAGCTGTTTCGGCGTTGTCTGTGGCCGGAAGAGAAGGAGAAGGAAGACCATGGATGCAGCTCCTTGGGTAGTTATCTATATAACTAACTACGTCTCGGGTGGATGTGCCGAGGGGACGGGTTGGCTAACTTGGCGGCGAGCTTGGTAGCGACCCATGGAGGCAACTTTCAGATCACAGCGAGTCATTTGCATATAAAATAAGCATCTCCGGGCCTCCTCAGCCCTCGGCGTCGTCGGCGGGTGTAACTTGGCACGTAACTAACTAGTTACATGTTCCGGCGTTAGGTTGCACTTGGTCTCAGTGATCAACTGTTTCTAGCAGCGAAGATACATAATCCCCGAATAACCGACTAGTAACCAGGCCTTGTTTTGGAAACCCCCTTTTCAGCGAGATAATATAGATGAACGATAATTAAAGTCTATTCCGTAATTAGCTATTCAGTTTACTTGTATTCATAACTTTTGTCTCCGCATGAGCTCTACTCTCTCTCTTTCTTTCATAAGCTTCTCCGCAAATTCCGGCTTTGCAGGAGTGGCAACCTTATGATGCTCGGCTGTTGCATACACTATCTTCCCGTCCACGGACTCCATAACGCCCCGAAGCATCGCCATTGTTCTTCCATGCTGAAGAGTAGTGCATTTAATCCGGATGGTAGTTCCTGTGGTAAGCCCTTAAGTTAACCAGCATTCTCTAGACACTCATGTTTACTTGTATCTGGGAAAGAGAGTTTATATCATTCACCATGAGAAGACATACCAGTAGGTATCCCCTTTAGATAGGATAGGTTTAGAGATCGTGAGACACCTTGCAGGAAACTAGTTATATGATATTAAAACGCGGTCAAATAGCGCGAGATGGGAAGAGAAAGACGCACTACCAATACCCAGGCTTAGTTACTGGATTCATTGATATGGCAGTGCACATGTCTTTCATTCGATGGCTATCAGCAACTTCTTCAACTCGGAAGAAAAGGAGCAGTAGGATATTAACATACCGAATACTACAGCACAAGCGCCTCCATGCATAACACCTATGTATTTAAACCCAGGGTGTCATTATATTTCTCAATGCGAATTCTCGGTAAAATAGAGACTTTAATACCATTCAAATTTGACCAGTATTCAGTTACATCCATCTCCCACGTTGCATCCCCCGAGGGGTCAGCATCAACGAGGCGGATATCCTCAAAGAACTGTCTATCATATCCCTGTAGTTAAAGGATGGGACAAGCGTCAGTGACTAGTTACTTGTCTTTTATTCCACTTTTTAAGTGGTCAACAAGAAAATGTTACAGCGTACCTGGTAGTTTTTCTCTTTCGTTATTTCCCCATAACTACCGAGAGAATGTTAGAATGTACGGCGTACAATACTTCCTTCATTTGGTGTGGGGGAGGAGTCCAAGGCAGCTTACACCTTAAGGAAAGTTTCAATAGACTCCCTTGCTCTTTGCTTTGCTTCAGTTTCCACCATTTTTAGATCACATAACAGAAAGAAAAGATGATTTATGTATGAAACAAACAAGAATCGAGAGAAGACCTAGCGGCCTAGGTATATGAAGGACTTGCTTGCCTGCTGGGAAGCTGGGGAGAAGGTTCTTGCCGCGGCTGAACTTCGGCCGAGGCTAACTATGGAACCAACTGATGATAACGTTTCAAAACCTTTTGACGCCCACACATCAATACTAGGTTGTTTCGGCATTACGGAGTACTTCGTAGTTAATAGGGGACATTTTTATAATAAGTGTCAATAATGACAAGTTCCTGTTCGGTGGTCTGAAGTTACCGGAAATTTAGACGTGGATACGGAGTACAGGATTCCATATATTCTACAATAGACCGAGAGGAACAGAACAAAGTACCTAAGGTTCGCTTCCTGTAGCCATAGCCAGCAAAGTGAGTGCTATAAGTTTTACTCCGTATCATTTGGCCGTTCGAGCTTCCACTTCTCCGCCTGGTGATGATGCTCTTCGGGCGTTGGGGATCGTCCATAGAAAGGGGTCACATAGACGCTAGTCCCAAACAGGACAGGAACGGATCAATATAACACCGATGCAGGTACCAGTTATGACTAAGCAACTGATTAGGTAACTTCGGTATGCACCACTCCCTGGGGGCCAAAGTTTTAGCAGAAGGTGCTCTGCAAAGTCAACAAAGATACAAGCAAGCAGCTTAGGAAATAGACAAGCCACGAAAAGATTAAGGTGTCAGCAAGTCAGCCATTGACATCAATATCCAACTCTGTTCCTGGATCACAGCTGTCAATCTGTCGATTCGGGGAACACAAAATCCAAAATCCAAGAAAGCCACCCGCCTCGTGTGTTGACTCGAAACTGTCCGAGGCGCCCTGAAGAACCAACGCCTTTAAGCAGACACTGTTGTCCCTACAGCACTCCGTACTTTGTACGGAGTACAGAGTTCAAAACGAGACTCATAAGACATCACATCACATATCGACAATCATTATTTGCAGGTGTTTTATTACTGACTGGCTTGTATTTCTTTTACAACTGACCAATAATGCCGCATTTCATGGATGAGAGTCC
The DNA here is from genome assembly GCA_018357685.1 of Trichophyton schoenleinii. Taxonomy (NCBI): domain Eukaryota; kingdom Fungi; phylum Ascomycota; class Eurotiomycetes; order Onygenales; family Arthrodermataceae; genus Trichophyton; species Trichophyton schoenleinii. The sequence continues at coordinate 2,409,037 of WOFF01000001.1, forward strand.
CTAGGCGGACAGGATATTAGGATCATCAACTCCTAGGCTGGATTCATATCACACTGGACGAAAGAACTCGGGAATATTTTGCCTATGGATCACGAAGTACTCCGTACAGACTAGCTATGAATCGGAGCAGAACCGGCAGCATTATCTGAAGCGGCAACTGTTCATATGGCGTCAACCTAGGTAATAATAAGATGGTCCCTTGGTAAAGAATACTCCGTATCTTCTTCTCTTTTGTGGTTTACCAACACTAGGTAGCTGAAAAGTGTCTCACCCCTACTCCGTACGCCACAACGAATAAATCGTGCGACAGAAACTAGGGGTGCAGCAATATAAACCAAACCAAATGCTAATGCAAAGGCACTATTGAGGCTATTGATAGTGGCGAGTATCCCAATTGGCAACCAGAGGACTCTCCCCAAGTGGGGAGTTAAACTCACAAGATAACCTTCTTTAACTGGGCGAAAGAAACTCCGAAGGCGCTCGGCCAACCCAAAATGTGGAGTGACAGAGCTCGATCACTACTGGCAGTTACGAGAGCTGTCCTTTCACTCTTGCTCATCACACTCTTCGAAGCTTCCCTGGTGGAGAACTTTGAAATGTCGGCTGATTTCAACCTCTACGATTGGCTTTCTCAATTTATGGACATGTCTATCATGCAACAGAGCGCAATAACATCCTGACTTCGATTGTTCTAGTTCTGGTCATACGAGCGCGGAAATTAGAGTGGCGGGACGTTTTTCTGTGTACGCCAGTATAACGTCTCCCTACAATTGAAGGCTAAGGACGAAAAGGCTGATATTACTTGCAGAGAGAGAAAGCAGGCTTGCAATCGGCTGGTGCCATATTCATCATCGTGGCTCCCTTAAATATTTCCTATGCGGAGAAACGAGTGTATTCCGTATGCATATCAAGTTATGCACGAAAGGCTCGTTCAAGGCACCTGGACAGGAATTATGGGGGATGCGCTACATATGGCTCGGTTTTGGTTCTCCTACTCCGTACAAGATATCGGTGAGAATAACTTGTGGAACTGCCGAGCACATAATCTAGATGCAGGCACGGAGTACGGAGTACCGTATAGAATACCCCAGGCATCATCCGGGGAACAAGGCGGGAGAAAATCATACCCTTTGACACACCACGCCTATCGAACCCCCTTAAACAACACTTCTGTAGTGATTGCCAATGTTGCCTGAGATAACAGTTCTCGAATTATAAAGCTGGCCCGTCCATGGGCCCAATAGCCTTCACCCCCTTTTGCCCCACAAACTCAATTTTCCATAGATCGCAGATCGACAAAGCCACAATTTTCTTTCGACCTCAACTGCTCTTGAGACGAAAAATGACAACGGAACAGAGACACCCCAGACCATGATGAATGAGAATTACGAAGTTCGAGTGATGCCGATACCTATGTGGTTTGAGCAGGACATTCTGGAGCCTACGGGGTACTCCGTACATAATAGTTTATTGCGGTATACTCTGTACACGGGGGTACAAGATCATGTTCAGATTGGCAGCCTGACTTCCACACTATGGGATCAAAGAGCCCCTCAACAAGACGTCTCGGACTATTGATGTCAAAGTGACAAGGGAGTGGAGCAGGTGGTGAAATCTCGCAGACATGACCACCAATTCCGAGAGTTTGTTTTGTGCCAATGCGGATCCGGCATACAACGAATAACACAAAGCAGCGGATATTCCTTTTCGCTGGGCTTCACTAGAAGGTGCGCCTCCAAAAGGAGACACGAGATTGTACCTGGATCTGCAATGACGGGTGAGAGAAAGGGTGACATCTCGGAAGAGGGCTGTACTCGGGAGTACAGAAAGCATAAAAGGACGACAAATCCCTCTGGAGGGCTCTTCTCTTTCTTTACTCATCCAGCAACCAACTCGAGACAAGTCACTCATTCACTCTTTTCATCTCTTCCAGTCTCTTCAGTCATTCCCCTTGCTGGTTCTCATTCCCTCCTTTCTTCGAAACCACATTCCTTCGAACAAACTTCAAAATGCGTTTCTCCATCGTTTTCTCTGCCGTCATGGCCAGCTCTGCCATGGCCGCTCCCACCATCGTCGGAGGAGTTGGCAACAACGTACCAGTCACTAAGGGTGCTGTTGGAACCGTCAACAACGTTGCCCCAGGTGTTGCAAGCCGCGATGTCGTCAACGGTGTTGCTGGCGGTGCTGTCGGTACTGTCCACGGTGTCGCTGACGGGGCTGCCGGACTCAAGACCGGAAACATTGTCAAGCGTGACCTAGTTAACAACGCTGCTGGTGGTGCTGTTGGTGTTGCTGGCGGTGCTGTCAACCAAGCTGCTGGTGATGTTGTTCACGGTGCTACTAACAGTAAGCGTGATATTGCCGGTCAAGCTGTCGGTGGAGCTACTGGAATCACCAACGATGCTGTTGCTGGAACTGTCGGAAGTACCGTTGGATCGGCTCTTAACGGAAAGCGTGATGTCGTCAACCACGCTACCGGTGGAGCCCTTCACGTCGTTGGCGGTGCTGTTAATGGAGCAGCTGGTAACACAGTTGATGGTGCTACTGGCGGTGCTCTCAAGCGTGATGTTGTTGGCCAGGCCGCTACCGATGCCACTGGAATCACCAACGGTGCTGTCAAGAACACCGCTGGTGAAACCGCTAATCAGGTTGTCGGCACCGTTAAGAGAGATACCCTTCCTAACTTGGGCGGAGCTACTGATGTTGTTGGTACCGCCACGAACCTCGTTGGTGGCGCCACCGGAAACGTCGCTGGAGGAATTGTCAAGCGTGTGGAGGGTGTCAACAACATGGTTTCCGGCGTTACTGATAGAACCATGGGCGGAGCTGGCAGCATCGTTGGCGCAAACGTTGTCGGACAGGCATTGACTGGTGCTACCAACACAGTCGGTGGAACCATGGACATCACCAGGGGTGCTACCCAGCACCAGAAGCGAGGACTTCCTGCAGTTGGAGGAGTCGCTGGCGCTGTTCAGGGCATCACTGGCGGTCTTTTGGGCGGTGCTACTGGCCCCGTTGGCGGTATCGCTGGCCGCCGAGTCTAAGCTTTAAGAGTGTAGCTGCCGGAATGACGAATTTCTGTTGAATATACGTATGTGCCCTCGATTCCCTTTCTTACACTGGATGTGACAAGTTACTAACTCCAAATTCAGCTGTTCTACAAGTGATTTGTCAATGGCCAACAAGGATTTCCAGGTAGCCCGGACCGTTGGAAGAGTCTGCGCTCGGAGCCCGTGCTTAAAATAGACGAGGACGGCATGATATTTTAATGCTTTGTTTATACCTTTTTTGGAAGAGCCCTCTGGATTTTTCTTCTTTCTATCAGCCTCAGGGGTTCAGCTCATTACTCGCTTATTAATTTCATTTTATCAATGACACGACTGATCTATTGTGTGTTTAACATTCTTGTATTTGTTTTTTTGGTCGTCGGGATCGTTTTTGGATATACAAAAAAAGCCTCTTGGTGTGCATTTATCTGGAAGTGGCAAAGACGCTGTGTTTGTATTCTTATTAATTAGACATCAATTCAATTTCATGACTTGTGATTATTTACTCTAGTGGTATACGAGACATTTAACTGATTTAATTATTATTACCCTTTTTGTGGAAAGAATTGGGCAAATACCCGATAGATAGTGGTTTCGAATTCCACAGCCAGGGATTCGTTAAGATACCAGGGAGTTGCATTTCGTTTCAATTGTGCTGGCATCAGAAGGTCTGATCGTCCCGCCGGGGGGGCGTCGCTCTGGACCGTATAATAATGCGGAGGGCAATATGGACAGGGAACCCAGCAGATCTCAATTGGAGGTGGTCAGCCCCTGTACTTGCTGGGACTCAAAGCGTGCAAGGAGAAGTAATCATGAGAATGATTCGAGAAATGAGTAGCCATATGGAGTACCTGTATCTTGCCCCGCCACGTGGAAAGTGCAAGGTGATATATTAATACGAAGAAAGCAGCCGTATTTGCTATATTGATATATATTGGAAGTTTGGGGTTGCTGAGTATGTCCAGACATCATGGCTGTTCACTACCAGGCCCGAGCAAATCAATCTCGGCAGGATGTTTGAGAGCCCATGTCCCATAAACTCACAAAACTCTGGCTCGCACAGCTATTTTCACAGCGCTCTGTCGCAACCATGCCGGCGCCTGTGAGGTAGCGGGCGGGAGCATGCTTGGTGGCTCAGGGGCTTGCTGGCCTTGCGCCCTGAGAATAATGACTGTGCATGCATTCTCCCTTGATAGCAGCTTTTTCATGAGAGACTGGGTTTGACTGTGCGACAGTGACAGCCTCAGATACCACATCTCCCCATCACATACTGCCTGCTCTCCGTCTTCTCTATCGTCTCTATCATCTCTATAATCTCTTTCGTCTCTTTCGTCGTCTTCTCCTTTTCCCGAATTTCTTCACTCTGTTAGTTACATAAGCAAGCAGTTCAACACTGGTAACAAAGATACAGTAATATTACAGCAGTGGTACTTCGTTTCTGCAGTAATTTGTGCGTAGATCGGGGTCGCGTTGCATTTAACGCTGGAAATGTTACAATACCGTACCCGGCCCTGATCTTCACTTCGGCCCAAAAAGGACAAACCAACGACCAACATCAACAACATCCAACTTCATCCGAAGGAAAAGGTCGAGCCTGTCCAGCGATCAAGCGGAAAGAGTCCTTCAGGTGGGCAGAAGAAGAGGCAAGCAAGCAACGATGATGGGTTGCTAGGCAGCTCCTGTCTCCCACAGCTCTCTTTTGCCCTCTCATCTCTCATCCTTCACGGTAGGCACGCACCTTCAGCCTTGTTTCTAGGGGGAGGGAGTGCAGCTTGCATATTCACCAATCCAACTAACGCAGAACGGAGTACGAACAGGAATCGCTCTACTTACGTGTTCGCTTTTCGCTGTAAGTGTTGCTGCTGCTGCGACCCCAGTCCTGATCCGCCGCTCTTTATCGCCTGCTGGTCTTGTATACGAGCGGAGACATATATGGAACATTGTCATCTATATATTATCACTGCCCGCGTATAGACCAGCAGCAACGCTCTCCGGGTTTCCATACCGAGTATAGTATATATAAGTATATGCCGTCAAAGGAGAAGCAGGTGAGTTTCTCGATTGGCGATTTTCTTTTCTTTTCTTTTTTTCCCTCTCTCCCTTGCGTTTCTTTTCTTTTTGCTCACCCCCTTTCAGGAGATATTTGGTGTGTTTCGCATCTTCTTGGTTCGCTGTGTTATTTTTTTTTTTTTTTCCCTCTCTTTCGCTTCGAGTCCATCCAAGACAGCTCGTACCCCTCCTCGTCGCCATCCCTCAGCAGCTGCCCCTTGCCGCTTGTCTCTGCTCTCCTTGTCTGTTGTTAGTTATATTGTGGCTGAACAGGCCGTTGTTTGTCTCCATATTATTTTCAGCACCGCTGCGACCCTTCTCTGTTGACCAGAACGGGTGGCTGCTACTCTGTATATTTCAAGCAACCGAACAAACAATCTACGGAGCACCACGGGTCATCTTGCGGACCTGCTGACTTTGGCCTCTGAGCAGCAGCTAGGAAGCACAACGCCGAAATAGCCACACATATGCTCCCTGAACCTCACACTGATACGTCCGCCCATACTCCGTACAGACAGACATCGACGTGGCCCTGCGGCCTTGCCCCCGTCCCCCGTCCCTGACATCGCATATTGATCGCCCTCCCCGCTCGTCGCCCTCCTTGCACGAATACCTGAGCATCCTTTTCCCTTTTACCTTTGAAGACACATACTCAGTCTGAATGGGGGCCGTTTAAGAACCAACTGTTGCCTCTCATTCGATAGAATATCGGGCTATATTTGGGGCTACACCTTCGTAGCGGTTTTGCGATAATAGCTGAAACAGGTCGCTACCCGGATAATTCTCACTATCAAGGGTGATCAAAAGCTCGGACATCCTGCTTTACTTCTCAGATGCTTCACATCACAACCTCGATAGATCCGCCTCCTTCGCTCGCTTTTTGCCAGATCGGATCATCCCCCTATTTCTTAACTCGACCCTTGTCCTGAACGTACACTCGGAATACATTTGGAGTTGTTGTGAAAGATGGATATGGATGCCTCAGCCTCGACCGAGTCGCCCGACGACCAAGATGACTTTCCCATCCACTGCAAAGGATGCGGCGAGGTATGATGTTGCTCATGGATCGTTTTCACTGTACCATATTTTGATTTTTGCTAAAATATCTTCTTCTAGATTCTCGAAGAAGGAAAGGCCTTTGAACTCGGTATGTGAATTTTGATCCCCTTTGTGCTTCATGCGACCAACCTCTGCTAACCATCTATTAGCCGGAAACCGTTGGCACATCGACTGCTTCCGATGCCATACTTGCGGCGCTTACCTTGATTCTGACGTAAACCTCCTTATGGTCGGCGACGGTTCACTTGTATGCCGAAACTGTGCTTATAGCTGCAGTTCTTGCGGCTCCAAGATTGACGACGTTGCCATTGTAACCGGTGAACAAGCCTTTTGCGCTGGTTGTTTTAAATGTCGCAACTGCAAGAAAAAGATCGAGAATCTCCGTTACGCGCGGACCTCGCAGGGTATATTCTGTATGGATTGCCATGAATCGTTAATGTCGAGAAGGAGGAAACGGACTGCCCGAAATGCCGCGCAACGGCAAAAACCTCCGGCTCCCAGCATGCATCTAGACAAATCACTTCCATCGCTTCCCCCTTCTATGGTAGCGCCTGAAAATAATCCACTACCGCCATCCTCTTCCGATATATACTCCGATTCAACATCAGAACATCTTCCTCAGTCTAGACAAGAAGATGACCGGGCAGCTAGATCATACTCTTCACACCAAGGTATGTTTACAGTAACTTGTGACGAAAGCCTTGATGTTGCGCTTGGCTAAGACGTACTTCTCTACTAGATAATAACCAACTCCTCCCCTCGAGTACGTATAATAGCAACCGTCAATCGGTAGCTACTCACAGGTCAGATGGCTCCGGCGGTGGTGAAGAGTTCCTTATACCTGTTGCTTTTGACCCTACTCCTTCCGAGCATGCGTCTCCCCACTTGGGTTCTCCGCACTCGTCCCTGACCCTGAGCGATGGACAAAAGGATTATTTTGGCCGGGCACCCTCCAACGCACTGGGAATCTCAGCAGATGGGCCACCCGTGTTATCGCCGACGCATATTGCATATCAGGATAAGCGCCAAATTAATCCCAACCCACAGCAGTGGATTCAGGAAACTGTTACCCCCCCTCAATCTCAAACTACAAATAATGCTATCCAAAGAACTGGCTCGCACAGTGCTCGAACTAGTATGAACATAGACAGCTCTAGGCTATCGCAAGAAGGCTCCAGGGGCAAGGATCAAGCCACTTTGGGTGGCAGCGCCCACCTCACACCCGGTGAAAGGTCATCTAATCGCCATTCCGTCCCAGGAAAGGATGCCATTATCTCTCAATCATCCAGTTTCAACCCAAGGAAAAAGTTATCAAATGAACAATCCAGTCCTGGAACAATTTCTTCCTCAAACCAGCTGCAGTACCCGCCTAAGAGAGGGGACTCTCTAGAGAGCAAGTTACATCATAATATCCAAAGGAAAGAAATACCACAACCTTCACAAGATCATGCGGAGAAGCCGGAGGGGACCGTTAGGTCCTCAACTAGCTCTGACTATGCATCGGTAGCTTCGAAAGCTATTGAAGCAACCCCCCCAAGTCACTCCAATACCACCACCGCTGGTGCGGGTGCTGTATCACCATCCCATACCAGGTCTGCATCTGGAGGGGTGAGCGGCAATGTTTTACCACCGGAGTCTCAGCGTCAAAATTCATCTGGTTCTTCTCCCGGACTTCTACGTTATAGTGCTGTTGGAGACTTCTCTCTAGATGAGGATATGGCACGAATTCTTGGGGATGACCCGCAAGCTCAAGACTCATTCCTACGTAAGGTGTCAAATTCTGTTCGACATGGTAGAAGCTTCAGTGACAAAGGTTCACGGTTATCCCGGGATAGCAAATGGCCTGCTAAATCTCCCCTCGAGGCAGGCAACTCTGGGAATGATATTAGCAGTCCAGCTTCTAGTGGACTTGACCCCAAGGATGAACTAACGTGGCTCAAGAACGAATTAAAACGGGAACGCCAGAAAGTTGTTGAAAAGGATCAGAAGATTCTGGAGTTAGAGGCCTCGCTTAATGCTACTGTAAATATTAAGCAGGTCAACACAGAGCTACGGGAGAAGAGGTCTACCGTGATCTTCTTAGATGCTCAAAAGGAGATCATTCTCCGGGAGCTAGAAGTATGGAAGGAACACATCGCAGCCGAGAAGAAAAATAATAAGCCGCTTGACCTGGGGAAGATGAGCAATTCAGTTCTTCGAGACCTGGCGGAATCTCTGGAAAATTTGAAAAATACTTTTGCCCCGCAGATCGAAGACTTGATTCAGAAACGCAATGATTTGGTCGAAGAATTATCTAATTTAGGGAAGATGAAAGACAAGAGTTTCCAGGAATTTGAACAATTGTCTCTGAAGAATGCGCAGTTGGCAGAACTAAACAACCAGCTGGTGCACCAAATTCAGGAATTATACAAGGCGAACTCCAATACATCTGGCGGTAGTGTTCGACAGCCTCCTCCAAATGGTTTAGGAATATATTCCCACCAAAAAGACAAGCCAAGTACCTCATTAGAGGCACGTTCTACCCCGTATGAAGCGGTAGGTTCAAGCTCCAGCGTTACAGTACTGGAAGAAGCCGAGCCGGCTACAGTCATTCAAGGGCCCCATGTTGTGAATATCCGTAAAGGACAGCCCAAGAAATTCACCTGGAAAAAGGGCCAGAATGTTGCAAAGGGAGTTACCAAAGGCCTTAAGGGGGCATTCTTATATCAACGAGAGGGCCAGCTCAACGAGAACTCTTCGTTTGTCTCCACCCCGCAACAAGAAAATAACGGTTCCGCAATGCCACGCTCACAGACACAGGACCCATCCAGGCAAGGGTTTGGATTCTTTGGGAGCAACCAGAAGACCAAGCCCACTCCATGGAGAGGACAGTCCAACGGAAGTTCGCCTGGCTTGGATACTCCAACGAGTAAGCTCATTTTGCGATCCATTTCTTGCCTTCTTCTTTGCTTAGTAGAGCTAACATTTGCTAGGTCTCTTTGGTGGCGAGCTGGAACAGCGCTTGGAGATTGAGAAAGCTGTCATACCTAGTATCGTCACTCGTTGTATCGAGGAAGTTGAGCTTCGGGGTAAGGATGCGCCGATCTGCCAACTATTAAAATATTCGCTAACCTGGACTCTGCAGGAATGGACGTTGAAGGAATCTACCGAAAATCTGGAGGGAGTTCTCAAGTCCAAACTATCCGCGAAGGTTTCGAGCGTTCTCGTGACTACGATATATCGGATCCTGATCTCGATATTAATGCCATCACCTCCACCCTTAAACAGTATTTCCGAATGCTCCCGACTCCGCTCGTTACATATCCTGTGTATGATATCCTTATCGAAGCCACGAATGTGACGCCTGTCTCAGCGAGAATTGAGATAATCCAACAGGCCCTTCAGGAACTTCCTCGCGTGCATAGGGATGTTTTAGAATTCCTTGTTTTCCACTTGAAGCGTGTTGTTGATCGTGAGAAGGAAAATCTTATGACCAGTCTCAACATTGCCGTCGTTTTTGCGCCTACCATCTTGCGCCCCGAGAGCTTGAGTCGCGAAATGACTGATGTCCAGAAGAAGAATGAAACGATTCAGTTCATGGTAGAGAACTGCCAGGACATATTCATGGGCATCGAAGAGTGAAATGTTGCTTACACCGCAACTAAACGAGAATTGCGGACATGGCCAAGGCCAAGCTACAACCTCTACTAACGGTCCCTTTCCCTATTTATTTTGAAGGATAAAACAGTCTCAGGAAGAAAATATGGAAGGCTACTTTTGCATCACTTCTTCCTATATCCTGGCATGATTTATCTTTACTCATTTCGCAACTCCTTCCGGACCCTCTCCAAACTTTTGGCTTGGCTGCTTATTTGATAATGGCTACAGCGTGTTACTGTCTCGTCCTTTGCTCCTCGCCGATTTACATGTGTGGCACACTTTTTTTCTATATCGCTTCCTCAGTTTTTGCAAATGGAAAAACAAAAGGGGGAAGAAGTACTGGAATTGAAACACAACATCGGAAATCATAGCCACTTTCTGCTGGCCCAGATTGGAATATGGTTTTACCTCCCTTTTCTCGCGTCCTTCATTTATCTCCCTCTTAATGCCTTCTTCAGCTACGATGATTTTTAACACTCTTGCTTTTGTTCTTGTGTCATTTTTTTTTTTTTTTTTTTTTTTTTTTTGACTTGTCCAGTCACCCCTTTTGCGCGTACTACTTGTTTATGGTTTTGTCCAAATACCCTTCAACTCATTGCTACTTATCCAGTGGCTAGCAAATTAATAGCAAGCAAGAATGATTATGATAGTAGATTAATCATGTCTCGTAGTTAAAATGGAGTAACATTCAATGTAGCATGGATATGCATGTGACTTGCTAGGGTTCATTATTCATGTGGAAATTGAATGCTACATTATCGATCTATGCTTATAAGATTAAAACGTTTCATCTACACCAGAGCGGCGAATGATGCTTGGGCTATTGTTAGGGTCGTCGTAAATATCGTCCAGATCATCAGTCAGCTCGCTCGCCCCAGCAGTATAGAGTAAATCCGAAACAATGCGTTTAGAGGCCTCCTTTGCTGTATCGTTGGTAATGTATGTCAGTATCATGTTATAACCAAGGGGAAGCTGCAAAGTTGAAGGGACCATACCTGGAGTTTTCATCAGTCGACTTTGCGGCACATGGAACTGCATGGTCTTTGGTGGGCTAAAGTCAACGAGGGCTGAGTCATCTTCATCGTCATCATCCGCATATCCGCCTTTCTTGAATTCCTCATCACTGTCCCATTGGTTTGCGTCTCGATCTCCTTTGAATTTATTTGAAGGTGTTGCTAGAACACTAACTCCAGGAGTTCTGGTCTTGCTGTGATTGCGTTTGGCCGCGCTGCGTCGAATCATAGGTGAGTCGAACAACTCTGTGTGCAGTTTGGGCGCTTCCAGCTCAGGGCTTGAAAGAGGAGAATCATCCAGCTTATACCGGGAAGTAGGTGGAGTAGCGATGTTAAATTTATTGTTCCCTTTAGCGGTAGTAAGTCTTCGTGTGTTTGTCAGTGGGGTTGCCTGAACACGATAAGTTTTATCCAGAGCCTGATGCATGAGAGGGTCGGCCCTATCCCCCCTTAGGGCTGTAGACAGTTTAAATTTCGCTGTAGGATTGAACACAGTAGATGAGGAAGTATTAGGTGTAGCAACTTCGTTGTAGCCAAGCTGGTTTCCTTTCCCGGGGGTCCTGGGTCCTGCGTCGCAGAGCTGGAGGGGTGATTCAATAGCGGGTAGATTATCGTCATGTTGGTCAAAGGCTGAGGAGTATTCTATTCGTGGGGAGGTAGTATCATCATCGGGTGTGGCACGAGATGGTATGCCCCTGGCACGCGGAGTGCTGTGCGAAGGGGATAATGAAAGCGTCGAAAGGTCAGGGTCATCTTCATCCTTAACCTTCTGGTTTATTGATATATGTTCCGAAGAAGGTGAAGCATAGGATTCGGACTCTTCCTGGTAAGTTGAGTCATCTGTAGAGGTTGTGTTGGCACTAACAGTAGTGTCCTGTTCATTACCAATTGGTGGTTGCTCCTCGTAGCCAGACAACGAAACGTTGGCGCTCGCTTCAAAGAACTGCTTCCAGAACTGATATCGTTTGTCAGATGAGCTCGTTAAGCGTACATTTTGCGGTTTATTGTGATTCTACCTTGGAAGCTTCCCAAACGTCCTTTGAGTTCTCCGCGTATTGTTCAACAATTGGTATAATGCTAGAGGTGACGATCCGGTGGGCTTTATTAAAATTGGAGTCAATTTCTGCGTTTCAATCGACACCACACATTAGCCAGCGGTAACAATACAGTGAGCCCAGAAAACCAACGTACCTTGTAGCGTCAGAGTGATGGACTGTTCAAGTTTCTCCAGCTCTTCCGTAAGAGTGAGGCTTCGCTGTACTGCTGGTGGATGGGACATGCTGCCGGAGAGAGAGACTGCGAGACCTAACCACTGTTTGCTTGCTTGCTTGTTTGCTTGTTTGCTTGCTTGCTTGTTTGCTGTTTGACTTGACCGTCTTATCGCGCGCGTTCAGAAACAAAAAGGCGTTGCTGGGGCTAAAGTTAAGGTTTAGCGTCTAGGGCGATAAGCGCTTATCTAATCATGACATAATAATTGCTACCTTTCCTCCGGATATTATTATTTCTTACTCTTGATCGCATCATCTCAGCCGACTGTGCCTGGAAAACTGCACGAGAAATGATCCCTTCAATATAAATAACTACCTGGGATGTGCTTCGTCGAGCACTACAATGCTGAATAACCCACGAAGGTGTTATCTAACGTAATCCATGCCGCATCACGTGTAACACACATCGTCCAAGTAGTTAACTAAAGCTATAGTCATCTCACTTACTTCCACTCCTCTTTCTTCCAACGTCCCTGCCAGACTTCTCTCCTCTCTTTCCCTTCTCTTTTACAAGGTTCTTCTTTTTCTTGCTCTGTCCAGCTCTCCAGCTTCCGCTTACTTGCAATTTGTTTGAATCGATAACTACGCGTTTTCGCGTTTGGTATTGCTCATCAGGTCATCCAATCCTCGCTGAACGCTCATCCGTCTCGCGCCTGCAGCCATGCAAGCCATGCATCGCAAGGTTGACGAAGCCAAGATCGGGCCGGGAGTGGAACTCCGCGATCCTGTCCGCCTGGAGCTGCTGAGAAGGCTGCAGGGACTCCTGGGAGCCGATCAAAAAGTCTCTCGGGGGGCTCAGGCTGCGCTGCTCCTATGTGATATCCGGTATCTGGAAGAGCATTACCAGGCGTTAGACAATGCAGTTGGGACGGCAAAAGTCACTATCCAGGCTTCAGTGTCTAGCTTGCCGGAGGTGGACAAAATCGTCAGCAAATGTCCGTTTGAGATGCCCCCCTTTCGAGTTGTTTTCGTGTCTAACATATCAATTTTACTGCTGGCAGGGTGTCAGAAACCTGATCTAAGCTCGACCATCTCTTCTGATCAAGCACGCTCGTTACGATGCAATAATAACCCTGAACCATCACCACTTCAACAAGCCATGCCAAGCACAGAACCCCAAGCTGCGCAAGAACAAGAAGGCCGACCACTCAAGCTAAAGCAGAGTGCAGCTTGGAGCGAATCAACTGGTTCAAGCCGGAGCAGATCTACACCAGCTGACAGCGAGGTAAGTCCACATTTTCATTCCTTACTTATTCACTCCTAATAACGGGCTATAGTGCCAGGCGCGAGATGATTTCAAATGTATTGTCACTAAGAGCGCTGAACCCGTAGATGTGGCCCATATAATCCCTGTCTCTCTTAATGAAAGCGACAGCCGAGAAAACTTCTTTGGCTTGCTAAGACAGTTGTGGGTCCAGCGCGTCGGGAAATGGGAAAGCCTGTTAAAAAATGGCACTGAATCCGTTGAGAATGAGCTAACTTTAACTCCCTCCCTCCGTCGGTACTACTCAAAAGGTTTGTTTGGTCTCCAGCCTATCGAAGCGACGTCGGACGGGAAATCTCTGAAACTCGGGTTCTACTGGCTCGATAAACGCCAAACTGAAAAATCTTCTGACCTGGTTGACCTCATGGATATCCCAACTCTCGCCCATGATTTCCGGCCGAAAGATATCGTGATCTGCAGCTCCCGAGATGAGCACATCATCAGGTCAGGGGAAGTCATAGAGCTGATAACAGAGGACCCTGAGGAACTACCATTGCCAAATTGGGATTTACTAGAGATGCAATGGGTACTTCAGCGTCTGACGGCGCTGAAGGGGGCTGCAGACGTCCCTGACACGATCCTTGACGACAGTGATGATAGTGAGTGACTACGAGGCGTCGACGTGCCTTAGATACGATGAGATGGAGCAAGCCGGCTGTTCAACTGGCGGGGAAATATTCGCCGGTAGAGAATGAAAAGCGGCTTTGATTTTCTTTGTTTTGCGATCGAGGTTGAGGGCCCTATGTTATAGCAACGTTCCCTCCAGTTCCAGGCTCTGTCGTGCTTAATCCAAAGATTCGACTGTATAGCTACCTTTGTATTGTTAAACCTAACTTTTATGCTCCGTATAAGCGAAGCGCTTAATCAATATTATACTTAATTTAAATCATTATTGTATAATTTGGTACTTTTAAGTAATACCTAAGAATCAACAGCTTACTTCATCAATAACGTCACGAGCGTTAAAAGTAACTAATACGAAGGCGAAGGCAAGGCAACGCCATTCAACAGACACACAGCAGACCGCTGTGTGATTTACACTCCTAACCGATGTGAGAAACCTCTGAATATAGTGGCTTTAACTATTTACTTATTACTATTATTAATTATATATATATATATATATCTATTGGAATGAGGGTATCGGGAGGCCCTACATATTATTGCTTCCGTCTCTAAGTATACCACCGCCCCTCAAGGCTCAAATATGACAGCCCCTTTGGCAAAAGGCTAGTACTTACTGAATCCCTATCACCGCTTTGGAATTTGTTTCCCGTTATTGTAGGTGATATATGGAAGAAGATAATAACGAGAATTCTGGTTTTAGGCATTGTGATAACTGTCACAGTTATCGTCGCAGCGGGAATCGCAGCCTATGAGAGCCCAGAGGTTCAGAGATGGCTTGACACCTCTCGACGGAAGATAGCCCTCGCTTTACACAGCCTTGGAGATGGCATCAGTCCGGACAGACAGCGTACGCCGCAAAGAGATGATATATCTATGGTCGAGGCTACCGGAATAGAAGCAGAGGAAAGAAGACAAAGGGCTAGGGAAGATATCATGAGACGCCATGCTCTACTGACTGCAAAACGACGTGCCACTTCTGAAGGTAGCATGAGCAGTTTTGATAAACTTGTGGACAGCGAAGGACGGCTAAAGGAGCCGGAGAGCTCGTTCTCTAGGTCTTCGGGGGTTCAAATGCCTGACCTGTCCCGGGTAGTGCCTGTAAACGTAAAACAAGGCGATTCAAGCACTACCTCCCATTCAATGTCCATGGTTATCCCTGGCATCAATCCGGACCAAGGCCGTGCGCTTATCGAGAAATTGCAGCTCAATACCTCTCCTACTTCAACGCTGGACTCAGAGACATCCTCCCACCATCCATCCGAATCTCTAGTGAATCTAACCCCGACTTCTGAGTTCCCGGACACAGATTTTCAAGCTTCTATTCACGTTAGTGAGCAAGATATACCCGTCCAAAATGGCTCTTCTTCGGCCTCCCATACTGAAGATGGGGAGCCGGATTTCTACTATGCTCACCCCGATCATCTTGACCGAGCCACCTCCCATACGGATGAGGTTCTTTTTAACGCTGACGGCGGCCATACTCCAGTCACTCGGCCATCGCCTGCACCATCCATCACTTCTAGCTTGAGCCACATTAACAATGATCCATTTGAGTCTGTATCTGACGACTCGATCAGTGACATTGTTCAATCACGGAACGATGTTTACACGCCTGTCAGCTGGTCTGAAGTTGGGAGTGTCACTAGCAGCAATGACGGAGGTCAAGCATAAGCAGTACATTATGTTTGTTCTATTCTGGCAGAATACGGGTCAACAAGACATATCGTTTCTTATTATTATTTTCCTTTACTGTTGCGGGATCACGAAAGACTCAGAATATCTCAGTCTCACGACATCTCTCCCTCTTTGTTGACTTACTCGGTGTCCTGGTTTGACAGGCGAAACTATATGGGAATTGTTTTTATGTGTTTGGTAGGGGGTTTAGGCACTGCAAGCCTAGGCAGGATCTGACTATATCTTTTATCATTTCAGTTACAGTGTCCATGGATAGCATCAGCCTGCGCTCAAGATATATGTTTTTACCGTACATCACTAGCATTCTCTCTCGCTGGGCTTTCATTAATACTTGCCACACGACTTTCTCATTCTTAAGTAGAAAGTGGTCTGGTGGCTAAAAAATGCCGGACTTTGTGTATAATAAACCCAAACCAGGCGTTGAAACGTATAAGTAAGGCAACCATGATCGCCTCCGCCCCATATATTGAAACCTCCTGATGGAAGCTACGGCTCTGACTTACGTCTTGAACCATGGGTGAAGCGCCGTTTAGATGGGTCTAGTGGCAGCAGGAGCAGAACTGGGCACGCGACCACATAAAGCATCGCCGTGGACAGCATAGGGAGATGAAACACGTTCATCAGACTTCATTCTCTCTCTAACAAACCTATTTTTATTCGTTGCTCGTTAATTACATCGATAAGGCCTCCTATCCGAAGTCATTATCAGTTGAAACAGTATAGATTATCACTAAAAACAGCCCCAATATCAATTTGGATCGCACCACCTAGCCGTCCCGTAACAAATGCCTCTAGGAAATGCCGAAACATGACTGTGTAGGTATATTTCTGCTGAATGACGATGAAAGCCTTAAGGTCGCTTTTGTTTCTAGCGTCGTTCATTATATGCCATGCTATCATGGCTGTTTCAGCAACCACATCGAGACCCGTGAAAGAGAGGCTTGGTAAATACTTCGATGAGCCTGGAATGGATGACACCCTTCGCCATTACGATAGCAGGTTTTTCAAGGGGGTTGTAGAACCTGCGGATCGAGTGGAAAGCTTGACGGATATGATTCGAGCATATCTGCAATTTTTCCATGAAAACGGTTTGGAGACCTGGATAGCCCACGGCACACTCCTAGGTTGGTGGTGGAATGGAGAGGTGAGATCTTCATTTGATGCTGAGATATCTCGGACTCGGAGCGAGTTGCCTAAAGTAGGAACTAACCCAGGTGAACGCGTATAGATACTTCCATGGGACTGGGACTTAGACACGCAGGTCAGCTCTAATACCCTTGTATACCTCGGTGAATACCTGAATCAAACGGTCTACAATTACGCCGGTAGCAAGCCAGGCAGCAGGAGGAAGCGTCAGTATCTGCTAGATGTCAACCCGGCTTCACAAGACCGACATCGTGGCGACGGCCAGAATGTCATCGACGCTCGATGGACTGATATTTCCAATGGTATCTACACTGATATCACAGGAATCAGTGAGCTCAACTATGATACCGAGCCAGGAGTGCTGAGTGACAAAAATTTCCATCAGTACCGAGAAGCGGACATTTATCCTTTGCGCCAAAGCATTTGCGAAGGGGTACCTGCAAGCATTCCATTTAATTATATCGGTATTCTGGCAGCAGAATACGGTAATGCTTCTCTCTGGAGAATCACATACGAGAAGTAAGTTGGTGCCTTCGGCTATTCACAAGTTGGTATCCGGCGGCCAGGGGCTAATCTACCAGTATCAGTCATTCATGGAATCATGAATTGCAAAAATGGGTTCCATTGCTATCTTAGGTCAACCGAGGAGTCATCAAATTGATGTATTGAACAATAAGCTGTGTGGACAGGAGGCCTCCAATCCAACTGACTGCGTTGTCGATAACACATCGAATTAGGGATATATCATGGCACAGTTTGCTGCCGGTGGTATTCTGATCATGGTTGATAAACCTCACTATCTGGAGGAGTGACAGTTATTGGTTTTATCAGGATTGGGTCTAATCTTCTGTACAATATGCAGGTCTTCGTTATCCAGTATGCGTGCATTGCAGCTTGAGATGATGTCCTTTCGAACCCTTTTTGGGCTGCTTTTCTTTGACTTTTATATTTCACTAAACAATAAGGTTCCGCGTTGAGCCTCGGCAACATTAAGTCCGCCTTAAAGCCGGTAACTGATTACTAGGCCAGGCACTCGGCAGAAGAACAACCAGCATTCGATATCTTTCCACATACAAAGTCAACGAGGATGCAGATTATAAGTATAAATAGCTGATATTTCGGTTTCGAGACAGAAGCTATATGCAAAGTGCAGAGTTATCATAAGACGTCTGGCTAGCTAATTCACAATGGACGCCAACGACGTGCAGACCATCTCAGATGAGCAAGGCAACATCAATATCACAGTTTACCATCAAGGCAACGCTCACTCCATGTCACTGCCATACGGTTCGACACTTCAAGATCTTTCAGAGGTGCTTTCAGAGAAACTGTCCATTCCATTGCAGAACCAAAAGCTACTTATTTCACCCAAACCTGGCCTGCAGAAACCTCCGTTTCCGCCAATGCCGTTGTCCTCACTCCCTCTTGACTCCCCTCGAGCAAAGATAACCCTTCTTGGTAGCACCAGCAATGAAATAGAGTCGCTAAAGAGACCTATGTCATCATCTCCGGCCCGAAAATCAATAATAAAACCTGCAAAACCATCCGCGCGCCCGACACATCCATCTTCCTACCAATATACATTTCATAAGCTCCTTCCACTTCCCTACCTACCCAATCCAGAACGAAGCCTTAATTTCCTCGCTCGTCTACGAGATGACCCTGGCATTCGCAAGGCGATGGCTCGTCATCGATTCTCGATTCCTTTACTTACTGAAATGGATCCCGCACAGCATACGACAATGTCGTCTCGTACCCTCGGCCTGAACCGAAATAAGGGAGAGGTCATTGAACTTCGACTTCGAACAGATGCATATGATGGATATAGGGACTATAGAACTATACGAAAGACACTATGTCACGAACTTGCACATTGCGAGTTTAGTGAACATGATCGAGACTTTTGGAACTTGACAGGACAGATTGAGAAAGAGGTCGAAAGAGCCGACTACTGGGGAAATAAGGGCCGAAGTGTTAGTGATGAAGAGTTTTATAATCCTGTTGACTGGGAAGATATGAATGCCCAAGGGGTTGTGGATCATGGCGGTTGGACCGGAGGTGAGTTTGTTCTTGGTGGCTTGCCTGGAGAGTCAAGTGAGACGCGGCCAGTGAACTCTAAGAAAGGCCTGAGTAGGCGAGAGATTCTGGCCAACGCCGCGGAGGCTCGAATGGCAAAGTCGAAACCTCCAGAGCATTCCGAAGATAATCCCGGCAGTAAGGATGAACAGGATTCCTGATGAATAATATATATGGCACTAATATCATTGGAACATAATTCATGAATTCTATATACCCAAGCAGCAAGGCTAGCCATCCACTACATTTAATGAAAGAGAAGATAAACAATTTACTGCTCATTAACAAACAGGCCAGCCATTCCTTGTCCAGTTCCAATACACATACTGGTAACTAGGATCTTTGCGTTTTGTCTCTTTGCCTCGTTCATGATGGTGCAGACCTGTCTTGTGCCCGTGCAGCCAAGTGGGTGGCCGAGAGCAATGGCACCTCCACATGGGTTGACCTTAGCATGGTCAAGTCCGAGAGTGTTAATACAGTAGACAGCCATGGAAGCAAAGGCCTCGTTGATCTCAAAGATATCGACATCCTCCTTACGGAGGTTGAACTTGGAAAGGAGTTTGGGGATTGCAATAGACGGGCCAATTCCCATGATGCGTGGTGGAACACCAGCAACGGTAGCGCCGACAAATTTGCCAATGATGGGCTGGCCGAGTTCTTCAGCCTTTGAGCGCTTCATGAGAAGGACAGCAGCAGCTACTAGAGTATTAGCATTGCTTTTTTTTTTTTTTTTTTTTTTTTTTTAGTATAAATTATCAAAGAAATTGTCAGCTACTCACCTCCATCAGTAATTTGACTGGCATTTCCACCGGTGGTTCTGTTACCAAACTGAGGGAAGGCTGGACGAATCTTGCTCAATGCCTCGAAGGTGGTCCCGTATCTCGGGCCTTCATCTTTCGTCACGGTGATCTGCTTAACCTCTCCAGTCTTAGGATCCTTTACCTTGGTGGTAACTGGAATAATCTCGTTGACAAAGTGTCCAGCCTTCTGTGCCACTTCAGCACGACGGAAGGACTCCACCGCATATCGGTCCTGAGCCTCACGGGAGATGTTAAAGTCAGCACCGACATTCTCAGATGTCTGACCCATAGGCTGGGAGCAGTCAGCCGCATCTTGGTTGGCGAGGACTTCTGGCGCAAATGGAGCTGGCTTCCCAGTGGGGCCTTTGGTCATGGACTCGGCACCAACGGCAATACCAATCTCAATGGATCCGTTGGATATTTGATTGGCGACATCTTGGATAGAGTAGAGACCGGAGGAGCAGAATCGGCTGACGGCTGAGGCACCGGATGTATAAGGAATTCCGGCAGCGAGGGATGCAGCACGGATGATGCTGGATGCGCGCTCGTTGCTCGACTATCGAATCTCAGGTTAGCTACTTAAGCCAGGCCCAAAGATGTGAGACAGCAGCAAATCAAATCAGGCTTCCTTACGCATCCCATGACAACATCCTCAATGATACTGGGATCAAGCTTGGAGCGAGAGACAACTTCTTTCAAAAGAGAGTATACGATATAATCGAGCTCGGTATCCTTGAAGCTTCCCTTGAAACCTCGAGCCATGGGGGTTCGTGCCGCAAGGGTAATGACAACATCATCGGGATTCTTCTGGGTACTGTACCAAAGTACATTAGCAAACGTTCAAGCTCACATGTCCACATTCCATGTGTACAGGCATATGGCAGCTCGGGGCGTGGGCCTACATCTTCTGGACAGCGCTGCTTCCACCGGTAGCAGGCTTGAGCTGAGCTAGAACAGCATTTAATCTTGCGGTAGCCATTTCGATAAACGCGTCTTATATATATAAGCTGTAAAAAGAGAAGGAAAGGTACGCTTGTTCCCAAGAGGTGACGAGAGAAGGGAGAAATAAATAAGAAAAATGGAGGGGACCTCGGAGCTATAAATGCAGCTAATACGAGCCGAAACTAGTTGAAAGCCAGGGATGCTGCGGAGCGCCGTCACCTAGTTAACACTACTTAAGTAGAAGCCGCAGAACCAGGTTTGTAGATCAGTAATATCACTAAGAAAGAGGAGGCGGTTTGTCAATAATTCAGAGAAAGCGGAAGAAGCGAGTGCGGGCCTTGTGCGGCGGCATCTTGATATTTATAGCACGCGCGGACTTTGCGGCTTCGTTATATAAGAAGAAGGGCGGAGGTTGCTTTTGGGTTGCCGCGAAAGAGCCGAGGTAATTACCTGTTTCGGCCACGTCTCTAAACGCCGAGATACGGCCGACCGGCCCAAGCAGAAGAGAGGAGAAGCGGAAAACATCTACAGAAGCTGCCTGGTACGATGAAGTTCTAGTGAATTCATTCTGTATTCCTCTATCCGTGTAATTAAAAACGATTTTAACACTTTTAACCCTTCTGTTTGTGATCATTATACCTGCCAACCAGGCTATAAATGGGCAAGAGGACAGACGACCTTGGTATTAGGAAAAAGAAAAAGAGAGAGGGAAAACAGCAATGAAAGCAAAGCAGAAGTGAAGAAAGGCCATTGCATTGTAAACATATGAAACATGGGAATGGTAGAGGTGTATGGCATGGGGAATCGGTAGGACGTGTAAGTAGTGCAAACACCAGCCTCCAAGATGTCATGAATGCTAAAGAAAAAGAGGGAAAAGTCATCTCATAAACATTTTTCTCATATGCGTGCATGTGTGCGCGTGCGGTTTACTCGACTTCCTCCATCTTGGAGTCGCCGTTCGCATCGGCATTGTCCACAGTGTCGCCCTTTATTTCGACGTGCTTCTTGGGGGCGGCTGCTTGTCTTTCAGCCTCGAGCTTGTCGAGGTAGCGTTGCACAATTGGACCAGAAAGGAAGCGGATGTCATCCATCTTGGACATGTAGACTGCCTTGGTGGTGTCTTCACCATCCTCGTAAAGCCAATCCTAGAAACTCTTATTAGTACCTATGGGCTATGGATCTAGAGGGCCGACATACCTCGGTGCTGGTGAGTTTGGCCCTGAGCTTCTCTTTCTCCTCCTCGCTTGCGTGCTCAGCATAGACACCGTCAATCTTATCTCTGAGCTCATAAATGAACGATTCAAGTTCGTTCTTCTTGTCTTCGGTATCGGCAACGAGCTTGTCCTCCATAAACATGGCATTTTCTTTTTCGGACAATTTTTCGCGAGTAGCAGGATCAAGCGAGGTAGATCCGACAACAACGGGAAGGTCTCCCTTGCGGAGCTGCTTCTTAACCTTGCGCATCTTTGGTTTGGCTTCGGCTTCGCCGTTGGCATCGTCTGTATCCATGGTCTGTTTCCACAGTTTTCTTATGTTAGAAAACACGCTCTTTGTCGTAAAGATTACCGGAAAAAGGGACATGAGTTAGCGGCATGGGGCAACGCCGGCATAATGGATGTACTTACCTCGCCTTCTTTCTTCTCCTCAGGAATTGGTTCCTCAACTTCAACATCCTCCACGTAGTATCCAGATTCAATGTTCAGGATACCGTGCAAGTTCAGTCTAGCCTTGAGCTTACAGATCATGAAGTCGGAGTTGGCATCAGCGGTGACACCCTTGACGGAGAAGCGTCCAATCCAGGGGTTGGTCTTGCCAGGAAGCATGTCTGGTTTGGAGTAGCGAGCTTCCAAATCAAATGGCTGCTTTCGGTAGAATGTAAGGATCTTGGTGGAAGGCATAATGTTGCCCTTGTTGAAGACAGTGAGGGAGGTGGCCTCATCTGGGATATCGGGAGATTGCTCCCAGGTAAATTCGATGGGGTAGTTGATGACATCGTGGACAGAGAAGTCACGGACACGGAAAACGGGCGACAAGATAGCACAGCTGAAAGCACAGCCACGAGCAACGGCCTCATCCTGGTTTAGGGTGAAGGAGAGTTGCTTGCCGAAGAACTTACTGATGGCCTCCTTGATAGAGGGGACACGGGTACATCCACCGACCATCTCAATGCTATCAATCTCCTCCGGCTTAAGGCCAGCCTCAGCGAGAGCCTGTTCAAGAGGGACGGTGATGCGGTCAAGGAGTGGCCTAATCATCTCTTCGAGCTCCTCACGCTTGACCATGGCACGGACATCGACATCATTCATAATGGACTCAATACTGATGGGTGCCTGGGCGTTGGCAGACAGGATCTTCTTTAGCTTCTCAGCAGCTGCAAAGGTTCGGGTCATGGCCTTGGGGTTGGTCCTGATGTCAATCTTGAACTTCTCTTTGAACTCCTTAGCAAGGTGGTCGACCAGGGCCTTGTCCAGGGCTCTGCCACCAAAGTGACGGTCCCAGGCAGTTCCCTTGACGTTAAGCTCTCCCTTCTTGAACTCAACGATGGCACAGGAGTAGTTGCAGTGGCCAATATCAACAAAGGCAACACGCCGGGGCGTCTCGCCTTCAGCTGGAAGATCCAACTTTGTGATACCGTAACCAAGTGCAATGGCGGTAGTGTCGTTGATGAGGCGGAGCATATTCAGGCCGGCAATTGCGGATGCATCAATAAGTGCACGGCGCTGAGCATCGGTGAACCATGGAGGAACACTGACGACTACATCAGAAACGGGCAGCTTCAGCTCGGCAGAAGCGGTGGACTTGATTTTGGTGAGGTACATGGCAACAAGCTGGGTAGCAGAAAACTGCTCCTTCTTGCCCATATAACTAACCTCAGCACCGGCTTCGCCATTGACATCGACCAGCTTCGCAGAGCAGAATTCCTGCTCCAGCTGGACATCCGGATCGGAGAATTGTCGTCCAACGAGGAGCTTCAGGGAGCCAACGGTGTTCTTGAGGTTGGAGATCTCCTGTGTCTTGGCTGGTTCACCGATGTATCTGCTCTTTGGGCCGAACCCGACGAGGGATGGCGTAGATCGGTTGGAAACTTCATTTGTGACCTAAAAGGGTTTGGCAAAACACAAGCGGGCCTTTGGTCAGTGAGAGATGAACTGAGGACTCTGGGAGGAGGCTGAGCATACAATATCAATACCCTTATTCCGGGCAACACCAATCTTAGTGCTGAGGGCACCAAAGTCGATACCAACGACACTCATGATGGCGAAATATGCGTCTTGAATTCGTGTGCTTTAGTTATCTGTAATAACAAAATAGTTAGCAAACTGGCATTCATCCCTTATTTATAGAGCACATAGCATAGAGGTATAAGCCAAACAGGATAGAAAGACAGAAATTGATATGATGAATAAAGGTGAGTTTTGTGTGGTCAAAGTTGGCAGTCCCCTTTAGTTGGAAGTGAAGCAGCGCCACTCTGAGACAGCACAAGGCCTCAGGAGAGAGCAATGGCATTCTTTCTTCACATTCAGGCCTCTTCCTGTTGCTCTTGATTCCCCAGTATCCAGGCCAGAGTATTGATAGGAGGTGTGGGAGCCATAGGCGGTGGCTATGAGAATCATTGCGGGACACGGCTCGCTGTGCATCCCTCCCTTTCACTTTGAACCATGCAAGTTGAAGCCATAGCGGAGGATTATACCTGCATTCCCCCATCCCAAGCACCCCCTAGGATCCAGCCTGGGCTTGCAGTAGACAGGCCGGAGAGAGATGTTGACGGCCGAGCCATCCCATAGAGAGCGCTATCAAAGATTGATAGCTATGGAGGGACAGCCAAAAAAAAAAAAATAGGGCGGGCGGTGGACAAACATCAAACAAAAAGAGCAGATCCCACTTACATCCGTTTCTTCTGGTCTCTTTCTTCTCCGGTCGAATAAGTAAACGAGTCCAGCGGTCTGTGACGGACACTCGGGGAGGTCGGCGCTCTCTAGGACAAGGCGTTGCTGGTGCTTTTGAGGGAGGGTCTCCTTTTATGGTCGCAGAGAAGCAAAAAAGGCGGCTTTTTTATTTTATTTTTATCTTTCTTTTTTTTTCTTTTTTGTTCGTCACGAAATTTCAGCTTTTTTTTTTTCTTCGTTTTTTGCTGGCACTTTAGGCTTGGCATCACGTGATCGAAGGTTCTCGCTTTTGCTGGAAGCGAAAGGACGAAGAGCGAATTGATAGGGGAGATATATATATATATAGAGAGAGATAGAGAGAAAGAGAGAGAGATGTTGATGCAGACAGAAAGGAACTAGTATTAGTAGTTGACGGAGATAGCTAGAGCAGGCCAGGCAAGAGCTGGTTTTATAGCGGCCAAGGGGGACAGACATCTATCTGTAAGTCTACTTTTATCCAAAGCTAACAAGCGGACCAAGAGTCGGGCAGAGCAGGGAGGAAGAGAAGAAGAAAGCGAAGAAGGTTGAACAAGCATGAGACGAAAGAAGACATAATAACTAAACATCCTGTAATTAAACATCCCGTTTGCTGCCATATTTAATCTGGTTCTGTCATTTTTTCGTGGTGTCGCCTGGCGGAGGCTTGATTAGACGCCTGCGGTCCCGGCCCCTTTTCTCCTCTGACGTCCCTTCTTCATCAGTCTCCAGTGCCAGGCTCTCACAGAGAAGGCTGGACGAGTCACGGCCACGTCCCCCGACGATTGGGCCGTCTGAGTACCGTCTGGAGAGTGGGCTTCTTGCTGTACGGGCTCGGCAGGGCCGTTCGGGGCCAGCGAAGCGTGCGTTCCCTGGTGAGCCATCAGTGGCAGGGAACTCGTAGGACACGCTCCTTAGACTCGATGGGGAGCTACAGGCAGGCGAAACCGGCTGGCTTGAGAAATGTCCCATCTCAAAGTCGCTCGTAGAAAGGTCGCCGATGCCTAGAGCTGCGCTTCGCCGGGCTATCTCTATCTTCTTGTGGTCCTCTAGCCCTAGGAAGACGCTTCTCCGGTCCTGGGCAATGAGATACTCTACGCCACATGGCCAGCCTATGGATGTTGCCCTCGAGCCCGAAGTAAAGGCAGAGTCCAAGGAAAGCCGGGACTCTAATCCCGCACCGTTGGTGAAGTGTGTAGGGAGAGTAAGACCTGATGCGTTGGTATTCTGATAGCATCCATTCGGGCCCAGGGTAGGGGCGGCAAACCGGCCCTCGGCACCCTCGGGGGGCTGCACTGGAACCGGGTCTTTGCCTTCAGCCGCAGGCGGAAACGTGTTCAGGTCTACATTAAGTTCATCTCCAGCAGCCTCAGCCATGTCGGCTGCCTGGGTCGGCGATGTGTTGTCGTCAGCTGCTGCTGCATCTGCTCGTGGACCACCCCATGTTCGCTGACCAGCTGTGAATATACCATTAACCATGTAGAGCCAGTTGAAAAACGGGTTTAAAAGAAACATTATAGGGTATAACCAAACTTTGAAACGACGAAGCTTCAATCCAAAATAAAGCATAAGCAAATAATTCAATCCAAGAGACACTGCAATGAACCCAACTGGGAGATTTTGAATCTTGTTAGATGTGGTAATTACCGAGATCACCATTATAAAGAAGAGCAAAGCCGTGGTTCTGATCGTGTTTTGCATGAATCGCATAATACATAGCAGTGGATATCGATACCATAGCCTCGCATCGGTAAGCATACAAACTTCATTGGTAATAAAGCCCAAGAACCAACGTCTTCGCTGTTTCAACAAGCTTCTGAAAGTTTGAACTGCTTCCGTTTTGCAAAATGCGCTGGTACACATCTGGATCTGGTACCTGTCCCTAGCTCCAATCATGAATAGATGTGTGAGCCAGCGGTCCTCTCCCAAATGGCACTTGCCAAAGTCGAATAGATCAGCACACTGCTCGGCTTTGTCTGCAAAGTAATACTTTGCCATCTTCCGGAAGGCAGAGAAACGAAGGATAGTGAGAGCTCCGGGGAGACAGGTAACGGCACCACAGCCAGACTCTACAGATCGCTCAAAGAGTTGTCCATGTATATATTCCATGTCCTGCAACAGTGTGATCAGTGTGGTCTTTTTTGTTGTTGATGTGATCACACCCGTCATCGCCAGCATGTTGTGTTTGCTTCCGGGTTTGAGCTCCATGTCATACATAAAATTCTGCAGGCACACGCGATCGAGGATACAATCCGAGTCAATAAATAGGACGAATAGATTGTCGTTTTGTAGCAGGTATTTGGCGTAGACCTTGTCAATTAGTCTAAAGGTTTGTTTCTGGCAGTGGCGTTTCCCTCCATGCTTGAATCGAGAGAGTGTGACTCTGGCACCCTTATACGAGACATCTATACTGGTTGGGTATTTCTTTAGTCCAATTGGAATACCAAGAAATCCTGCAACAGCGAGGTACGATTCATCCACCTCATCGCCGTCGTATGAGAGAAACACATGGATGCATTGAGGGGGATAGTCACAGTCGACGACGGAGTTCACAGCTTTGAGGAGAACTTCGGGCTCCTCTTTGTATACAGGCATGACAACGACGGTTTTGGGAGCTGTCTTATCGTCGAGAACTTCTTTGATGCGTTTGGTTCGGCCAAGCGAATTCGTAACCAGCCGGTAGACGCAGAACAGCCATGGCACAATGAGCAGGACGGCGAAAGTCCAAAAGGCAAACCATTGTAGAAACGATACCAACTCATGCGGAAAGTACTGTGTTATTGTAGGTGGTAGCGGAAGTGTGACGACCATGACAGGAAGGAAAATACCCCTAATTCACCATTATTAGACCTGACAGCTTGCGGGTGAACCAGGGTGAAACGACTAACCTGAGCGCAGTGAAAGCTATCATCATAACGATGGCGAGAATTTTCACACTGAAATGTTCTGCCTTCACGAAGACTTTGTACAGGCAGTATAGGAAAGCCGCAAGCCATAGAAACCATTCTAGGAAGGCCGCAAGCATGACAGGCCCGATGATTGCCACGTAGATAATCTAGATAGTAAGCAAACTGTGTTAGTCCCTATAACCATATCTCCCCCTGAAGCCATGGGTAAAAAGGTAGCATACATCCTGGACAGGCCATTCTGTCAACAGCTCCTCTGAAGATACCATGGTGGCGTCGATGAAATTGCAATCCTCCTGCTGTTACTTTCAAGAAGCCTTGTGGATGGTCTTGCCAGGCGGGTATATAGCCTCGTTGTCTCGCTTTCAAGACCCAAGAGATGGTGGGTTGACTCCCACCGGCGGTTGTAGCAACCCTGTCCTCCCAGATAATACAATCCCACCTACAAGAGGCAAGAAGATCTAAGCTGCAGGGGAGGGTGTGCCTTGGTACACCTTGTCACTTTGTACGGTTCGTGAGAGAGAGAGAGAAAGAGAGAGAGAGTGTGTGTGTGTACTCGCGCGCGCGTGTGTGAGTGTGTGATGGTGTGCAGTTGTTCTTTTGGTGAAGTTGCGAAATCTTGGGTGAAGAAGTTGTCCAGCGGGTGATGTCCCTTTTTGGTATCAACAACGACAACCCTCAAAAAATGGCCGCTGTCGCCATCGCGGTCAGCTCCCAGAGCAAGAAGAACGGAAACGAAAAATAAATAGGACTGCTGATAGCTGATTAACTAGAAATACTAGTCACCCTTTGCGTCTCGACCCGTGTGGTAGATTACTACTAGTGATTTCAGCAACTAGCACAAAGAACACGGCCAGCTCGAGGAATATCCACCTCTCCGGACCAGCAGCCCGAGTTAAATAAACTGGTATCAAAGGGGAGAAAGCGCGGGTCTTGCTGCTAGGGTTGCAACCTTTCAAAAAAGAAAAAGATGCCCAGAGGCAAAGGATATGATACTTAAGAATGGTCCTTGGGCAATCGCTATGGAGCCGTTTTCACTTTCCGCTGGCCAGCGCGACGTTCCGAAGCTGCAAAGAGAGGAACGATGTGGAATTCTAGCCAGGGACTTTTTCTCTTCTTCCAGTTGGACATGACAGGCCTTGCTGTCAATTGCATTGCAGCGATACCCAGGCATTTGCACAGTCAGGGGCCTTGACCAACTTACACACAGTGCCAGCAAATCAAGGACCAAGAGGGGAAAGACTGAGAATATTTTTCCCTGCAATTGGATTGGGGAGGGGGGCATCGATGATGGCTTGCACGTTGCCACTACTATCCCGTAACGCAGAGTCGCGGGACATGTCTCAGATCGAGCGTTCAGAAAAGCGGCGCTGGCGAGCATTCCACGTTGTGCTTTGCTGTCTGTCAGATTCGCTCCGGCCAGCCGGCCACAAAGCCCAATCAACAGCTATGGCCATGTTGCAGTGCATCGCGGACGATCGATGCATGATTCCAGAGGCTTGACTCCGGGCGAAGGGTTTCATTGCCAATAATAAAACATAATAATATGCCAGCCCAGCCCAATCATCTTCGCCATCTCGCCAGTTGCGCCTCAGGAAAATACATGACTTTCTTTTCACACCTCCAGCTCCTTTTTTACACGCCTAACTAGTTAACTAGCTAGCAAGCTCACTTCCAAGCAAGTAGAATAATCTTTATCGATAGTGGAAGTGGAGGGAAATATACATGTCTGTCATGTATTGTAACATCTGGCAGCATCATGGGTTCTCTGCGGTGAAACTTTCGTATTGTTATTACATCACCAAGAAAAAAAACATGTGTGTCTTTTTTTTTTTTTTTTTTTTTTTTTTTTTTTTTTTTTTTTTTTTTTTTTTTGCAGCTTCAAGCGCGAAGCTTTTGCTCTCTATCGGACAAGACAACTAACTGCTGGAGGAGGCACTGAGCATTCACCTCGACTAGAAGAGAGAAGCATCTAGCCCAAGGTATCTATCCTTATCCTGACCTACTCCTGCATCTTTGTGAGTATTCGAGATCCCCCGCATGGATGGTGGTAGAGGCCTGATATCGGGTTTCTTCGTCATTTGAGGCTCAAGGAGCTAACTGTGCAGCCATTTCTACTAGAACATCCGGGGAACAGTTAGAATGGCGGAAGAGCAGAAGGTAGCTGCGGCTGTGGATGCTCCTATCGACAATGCCGCCGCAGAGCAGGATGTGAAGGAAGTCCTGGCTGAGCTCAAATCAGACGAAGCCAGCAAGCAGGACAGCGCAGATACTGAAAAGGCCGAAGAAGAAAAGATCGTTGCGGCTGCTAAGAAGCTAGGCGAAGAAGCTCTGTCAAATGAGACTGCAAAAGAAGCGTCGGAGGCACAAAAGGGACGTGGCAGTGGCCGTGGCCGTGGTCGTGGAGGAGTGCGCATCAACTACCGTGAGAATATCAAATCGGATCCGTCCTCCCTGGAGGAGACAGATGATCCTGTTGAGATTAGAAAGCAGGTGAGTGTGGCCGCCTCTGCCCTTTCCATGTCGCATGCGAGTTCGGCTTTACTCACCCTTTGACAGGTTGAATTCTACTTCTCTGACTCCAACCTACCAATGGACAAGTTCCTCCTCTCCAAGGTTGGCGGTAGCGAGAACAGGCCAGTTGAGCTCTCTCTTCTTCATTCGTTCAAGCGAATGCGCCGTTTCCAGCCTTTCAGTGCTATTGTTGAAGCCCTCAAGAGCTCAGAGCTCGTCGAACTGGTAGATGATGACAAAGCTGTGCGCCGCAAGGTTCCTCTTCCAGATACCATCAAGGAGACAGCCGATTCATCAGCCGTCAAAATATTTGAGGATAAAGCCATGCATCGCAGCATATACGCCAAGGGATTCGGTCCAGAGGAACCCAGCACCCAGTTCGACATTGAAGCCTTCTTCACTCCCTACGGCCCCACCAACGCTGTTCGTCTTAGACGTGCCATGGATAAGACATTCAAGGGTAGCGTCTTTGTCGAGTTTGAGACCGAAGACCTACAAAAGGCATTTTTGGCAATTGAACCAAAGCCGAAGTGGAAGGGCACCACAGAATTACTTATCAAGAGCAAGAAGCAGTACTGTGACGAGAAGATCAAGGAGATAGAAGCTGGTCGTCTGAAGCCCAGTGACCGGTCTAGTGGACGAGGCGGTCGAGGACGCGGAGGACGCGGAGGTCGTGGCGGACGGGGCGGTCGAGGCGGCCGTGGTAATGGTCGAGATCGTAGTGATCGAAACAATGGTGACCAAGTAAAAGAAGAAGCCCAGGCAAAACGCCCTGAACCAGAGAAAGATAGCCGGTATGTTCTTGCACGTTCGCAATTAATGGGTTACAGCCCGCATAGGCGCAATTCTGACTTTGCTTTTGATATAGCGGCGTCCCTGTCATCCAAGTCTCCAGTGACAAGGCAGAATCCCAACAAAATGGAGGCGCCAATGGCCAAAAGCGCAGCCGTGAAGAAGACTCTGAGCCAAAGGCTGATGGCAATAATACCGAGGAGAGACCAGCTAAGAAGGTTGATGCTAAAGACAGTTAAGCGCTGTCTCTCCACCCTCGCTGTTCTCTTCACATCAAGCCTCGATCATGCAATATCGAAGATATCAGTATATCTGAGAATAATTTTCAAAGTCTATCTTCCTGCACCTTGTTGCCATGACCTTATTCCTTCCATACTGGCAAGTCTGATCTATTCGCATTTTACCTCAATTTCATTACACCGGCGTGATGGGGTTAACTTGATATTCGAGATGAAAAATAAAAAAAAGCATGCAAAAGAGTTATCCTGGTTGGATTTGGCATTTCGCTTTCCTACAATGATGTATTTGTTTGTCCTCTTATCATGTATCGATATGACTAGGCCTAGTGGCATACAAGTGGTACGTCTGTTTATCAATTACTTTATCCTTACTTGCTGATGTAGACGAGCAGTTGTGACTTCGAATGCTCTCGGGAACCAGGTAGACAGCGGCGCTCTATCGTCGTTAAACAGTATGCTGGTGAGTGCTCTTGCACATAAAAAGCACATTACCATGCCTGTAGAGTACGTTAGAGAGAGACAGATAGTTAACAAAAATAATGGCAGCGGGAAAAGAAGAATAAAACACTACCGTGTCCTTGAAATGAAGCTGAGATATACAGCCCGGGCTCTTCCGGGATACCTCCTACCCAAGGGAGCCCATCGGTGCTATATCCCATGATGCCAGCCCACTCCTTTCGTACTCTTCCTTCAGCGCTGTCTTGGCCCCAATTGTCGCCAAAAAACATCTCCGTGCAGCTAGCCAAATATCCACTGACCTCCGGTGCAAGAGTGGTATCATCCGTTGTTCCGTACTCGTATAGACCTCGGCCCCTACCTTTGGTGAACCCTCCCCCTATCACGATATCGCCTAGAGACCTGGACTCTTGGGGATAAGGAATCATATAGTCAAATCCGCCAGCGTATACAAATGAATATGTATGCGTAAGCCCGTCCTTGGGCATGCTCGCTCCAGGTCGTTGTGCCGTGGCCTGTCCTTTCAATGGTACGATTCTTCCTTGAAGCGGAGGGTATAAGGCAGCAGTGTATCCGTTGGTTGCCATAACTACCTTAGAAGCCAGTATTTGGCCTCGGGAGGTCAAGACGCTCCAGTTTGGTCTATTATTCCTTCCGCCTGGTCTTGAAGTGATTCCGGTAACAGGAGTCCCCGTCTGCAGATTTGCACCTTTTGCCAGGGACAGCTTCAGCACTCCAATAACAAATTTGTATGCATTGATACTTCCAGCTTCATACGTAATAGCACCGACTGCTCCTTTACACAGGAACTTCTCCTCTGCATCTCTGCTGCTCCATAGGGTATATTTGCTGGCTGGGTCATTTTCTCCCATAGCTCTTCGCATCGCATGGATGGCCTGCACCGACTCATCCCACACCTTTTGATCATAAATGATATCCACCGTCTCGAGTTCACAGCTGTCGCAAGGAATGCTGTGTTCCCTGGCAAACGCGTGAACTTGCTTGATGGTATCATACTCAAGTCTCGCGATCTTGACTGCTTCGTCTATGCCAACAGCAGCCGCGTGCGTAGCAAATGTGGTATATGAAGCTGCCTTTGTATGGCCGCCTAAGTATCCTCGGGGGGTTAGCAGAGCTATATCAGATAGTTATACCAGCGTTATGTACCATTCCGTCCAGTTGCTCCGCTGCATGCTTGCCTGGCTTCGAGAATGACCACTTTTGTGTGCGGCGACCGCGTGAGAATGTTGTATGCAATACATGCACCGCTAATACCAGAGCCGATGATAACAATGTCCGTATCCTGGGGCAATTCAGCTGTTGAACGGAGGTCAGCAATCCCATCTGGCGGATCTTGCCAGTACGATGTAGTTGGTTTCTCCCGCGGGAGCGTCACCGGTATCAAGGCTCTCTCCTCCATGGCTACTCGAAGACTCATGGGTGTAGACTCTGCGAGTACATCCGTTATTAAACAGCTATGAGAAATTTGGCGGATATAAATCCGTAATCGTGAGTTACGGCAAACTACCCCGGATTCAATCCTTCGATAACTAACTAGTTACGAGGTGACCAATCCAACTCAGCAGATACAACTGCAGGTCGCTCCACTAAATGGGCTCGATCAATATCTCATTTCCTTTGCTAATTCTCGTATCGACCAACTAGTTAACGATCGAACGAGTCCACCATGGCTCGAGAACAGTCACTTAAAGCTTTTCGGCCAAAGCAACCAACTTCCGTCTCCTCCAATGCCTATCCTCCCGGCCTATCCGCATGGACTTCCCGGGTCAAGGCTAGTATGATGGAGCATGGCAAAGCCGAGGGTGTGAAATATCCGTTGTCCCCGCAAGGGAGCTTCCCTGGCGATGGCAGGGGAGGAAGCATTTCAACCATGAAGATCAACAGCCTGGCTGTCATACAAGTATCAGGGCGATTCCACATGCGCTAGCACTCGATCACTGTGCATGAACATGGGGTCGCTGTGGCCTCTATGTTTTGGGCGAAGAATCTATAGCCTCCAAAGCCATACTCGCGCAGCATGGAGTTTCGAACAGTTGAAGGAATCAATATGGTTCCTGGAACTATCCAGATAGTTGATGGTATGTGCAACTATCAGCCCGCTCCATAGACATGTCTTTTGCTGTCATATACCAGGAGTGTTTGATGCTAACCAAACAACGTGGAGGACAGTGAAGGGGACATTGAATATGAAGCACCAGAAAGGGGGAAAGAATGATATTATCCTGGTACCCCAGCCAACAGATGACCCGAATGACCCTTTAAACTGGAGCAAAATGCGCAAAGAATACCATTTCTGGTTGCTCTGGATATGGGGATTCATTGCAGCAGTCTCTGTTAACTGGGTAGGCCCAGTTTGGGTGAGATTATTGCTTTGAGGTTCAACAAGACGCTGATAACGGCCTATGCTAACGGCGGTATCTAGACACAACTTACAATCGACCTGAACACTACATTCAACCTTCTGAATGTTTCGTCAGCTCTTGGTTATCTATTTCTCGGCATAGGCTGCGTTTTGCTTCAACCGATTGCCATGAAAATTGGTCGACGTCCAGTATATATTTTTGGTACCCTCCTTAATGTCATTGGCTGTATCATGGGGGGTGTTCAGGATACCGTCGAGCAATTTTTTGGAGTTAGTGTTTTGACAGGCTTAGGGGCAGCTCCAGTCGATTCTCTCGTGCAAATCTCTACTACAGATATCTTTTTTGCACACCAAAAGGGAACTAGGCTGAGCTTATTTGTCTTCACGTTGTACGCAGGATCATATCTGGGACCAGCTGCCGCAGGTTACATTGCCGAATCACAGGGGTGGCGTTGGTGTTTTTGGTATCTCACCATTTTCTTTGGTTCTCTGATGGTCATCCAACTATTCACCATGGAAGAATCAAGCTTTCGACGGCCACTGTCAAAAAATGAGTCTCCAAGCTCGCAGGAAACAGACCAGAATGCCTTTGAAGAGGCGTCCACAATCTTCGAGTCAAAGGGGAAAGAAACAACGGAGTATGTTGAACCAGAGCTAGATCCCGTTCCGCCTGAACCCAACTCCTATTGGAAACGTATGGGCCTATTTAATACCGCCCATGCCGACTCTAGACCCTTGTGGTTGGTGACATTAAGCCCCTTTACCCTAATCACATACCCTGCAGTGCTATGGGGAGGGTTTGTTTACGGAGTCCAGATAATGTGGCTCTCCTTAATAACTGTCACCCAGTCAAATTTGTTTGGTGCACCGCCCTACAACTTTAGTATATCCAATGTCGGAAATATCAACTTTGCGGCCTTCATTGGTGGTATTCTCGGTATGTTGTGGGGTGGCTTTGTCTCCGACTGGTGTATTCTATACTTCTCCCGTCGAAACAAAGGTATACTTGAACCCGAGTTTCGTCTATGGACCATGATCATACCCGCCATTGTTAACACAGCCGGGCTCTTAATGTATGGACTTGGAGCTCTTAATGGAGTCATGTGGATTATGCCTGCTGGCTTTGGAATGGTATTCATTGCATTTGGTATTGGAAGTGGTGCTGCCATTGCTATTACATACGCGCTTGACTGCTATCCTAAGATGGCTTCGGAGGCATTAGTATTTATGCTCTTCCTAAGGAATTTGATTGGAACTGGCTTTACATTTGCTATCCAGTGAGTTATCTTCTGATATGATGTGTGATTAACAATAGTACTAACTTCGCTTTTCCAACTAGACCCTGGTTGCAGCACGATGGCCTCCAGAACACAACCATAATAATGTCCCTTATATGCTTTGTTTCGAATATGTCATTCCTACTATTTACGTTGAAGGGAAAAGCCTTTCGTGAGTGGACTGCGGTGAGATATCTCAGGGCCCAAGAGAAAAAATTGCGAGTATAACAAATTAGCTGCTTGAATGTTACAATATCAATGTTGAGCTAATTTCCTTTCCTTTTTTTCTTGTTATTATTTTCATTGAACTACTTTTATCCGTTGGCTATATGTAAGTGGCTGATCTAGTTAGGCCTCTTAGTCCGTGGGGTAGGATTTCAAACTCCGCTGAATGGTACATTGGATCAAACATTGTCTTGATAGACGACTGACCCTCCTCGTCATTATCCCTATTCCCAGAACCATAGCTATTGCTCTGTTCCGGGTTTCCTGAAGTCCATGGTGAAAATACAACCACCATCTGCCGCAGTCGTCCTCGATACTGCGAAGCAGGTACACTCATATAGTCACTCCAAGACTCATTTTCCAAAATAGCAAAGCTTTCCTGAGATGACTGTAAGGGTTGTGTAGAGTCATGCTCTGCAACCTTTTGAACCTCAGTTTCTTGACCCTTACCAGAAGGATGGGGGTCGTTTCGGTCATTGTACTTGACTGCACCCCTTTCATTTGGATCTGTAATAAGTTCAGTTGAATCATCTTGATTCATACCGTACATATCAAGGCTTGAATCCTGGGCCGCCGGCATCGGCGGATAACTACCTGCTGATGGAAGCGAGATTTCCGATTTAAGAACAATTCGACACCCGATCTGATTCGTCCATATAAGCCCTAATGCAGGCACTTTAAACCCTTTAGACATTCCAAGTGGTCCACCACTTGGATATGAGTGAGGGGTTTGTGCCCAGCCGGTAAAAAATTGCTGTTGATAATCGAGGCTGAGAAGCAGATTAAACCCCGGGATATTGCACATACCCTCTTCTTGCTCGCAAGTGCCTAGATATACCTGAGGTAAATTTGCCGAAGGGCCCCGAGGTAAATGATTCTCGGCTGATTTTGGTTGCTGGTAGGGTTGAGATGCTGGGACGAAAGATGGAGCGGCACTGGGAGAAGCTACCTCTAGAGGACTTCCGGAACAATCTCGGGATTCCTCTGGAAAAGGATCGTGGAGTGAACTTTCAAACCCATCAGATATCTGATTAGCCACTACTACCGCAATATTGTGCGTCACGGCCAAAGTGCGGAGAAAGTGACCCAATTTCTTCAGTTGACCGGATCGCTCAAGGAGCCCGGATACACTCTCTGTAGAGCTTTCAGCACGGTAATTCGCCGTTATAGAATCGATTATGATAATTCCTATGTTATAGCGTGAAATCGCTACTGGTATTTGGTAGTTGATAATGTGCTCTTGGCTCTCAAGGTCGACGGTAGTAACCGAGTAAATATTATCCAATGATGGGCGAGGGGTCTCTGGATGAAGAGCCTGGAGAGTTCGGTGCTCATTTATGAGTTGGCTCAGCCTATTAGTAGCGAGGTCCGA
The DNA here is from genome assembly GCA_018357685.1 of Trichophyton schoenleinii. Lineage (NCBI taxonomy): Eukaryota > Fungi > Ascomycota > Eurotiomycetes > Onygenales > Arthrodermataceae > Trichophyton > Trichophyton schoenleinii. The sequence continues at coordinate 2,445,728 of WOFF01000001.1, forward strand.
CTCTGTTGATATATACAACGCATTTTTGGAGAGGCCGTGGGGTGCTGGCAGCTGGACCGAGAGAAGCAGGTGGAGCAGAAACTGAGTCTTGCCAGCACCACTATGAGCGTATATACGTTAGTTTCAGAGCCATGGCGAGTCGTAATAAAACAACCTCCCTATAATTAAGAACAGTTGCATGGGTTTAATTCACCTTTCTCCGGTCACTTCAGTCAGATATCCAGTTGATATGCCTCCAGACAAGGCAGAATCCAGTATTGGATCTAGAGTACTGATTCGTCCTGTCACGGGTGGATGAAGCACCTTGGATGCGCCATTTCCAACTGCTGAGCTGCAGTCTGTCTCATCCCTAGCACGGGGGTCGTCATTGCCTCCTGGTCTCAGCAAGTTTGTCTTGTTGTTATCTCCATTCTTTCGTGGCCCGTTCCCCAGCCCAAGATCCTGATGGAGAGCATCAAGGACATGTGCGGTAAACTTTCGAATATCTGTGACCGGTGCGCGAGAAGCCTTTGCAATCTCGAGAGCATCAAGGACTAGCAGTTCCCTGAGCGTAATGCCAGCCCGTTCTAGTAGCGGCAGTAGGTGTGTGTATGCCTTGGTTGAGAGGTCAGGCAGCGTTAGAGAAAGGTCCATTAGCGGGTTCGAGGTGTGTGCGGAGGGCGATGAAGGCAAGCAGCTATCCGCCGGAGGCTTGCATCATTCACGTACGCGTCGTCTTCGCGGCGGTATAAAGTAATATTGTTGGAGGTGAAGCTATGACTTTGTTAGACAATTTAGCCAGTTATTGGTCGATGATGCGGCGGTCATTTGTAATCTTTTTTGAGGTTCAAATTTAAACTCTTTTACCCGGCTTGGCTGTCACCTTGGGCTGATAAGAGATCAATGCTGATGCCTGGAGGCCGGATAAAGCGGAGGTTTTTTTTTTTTTTTTTTATCAACTAATCTGTATTTAAGGGCACCGTACGAGATACATCGAATCAACATTATTTGGATGATCTGAGGAGCGCTGAAAGGGCTTGCTTGCATCACTCTATCGCTAGCTGGATTAAGATGGCTAACATTGGCATATCAACTCCCCAACGCCTGACTTGATTTCACACAATGAAAAAGAGTCCTGAAACATAGAAGTCATGATAAGAGACAAAGAGAAAGGAGAAGACCACATGCGATGACTTTATTTTCAGGGCAGGCAAGCACTTGCAATGACAAAATATGTCTCATTAGGTAAGTAAGCCTCCTTCATGCACTGTGAGATGGCCCCCCCTTTTTTATTTGGTTTCCCGTAATATTCTCACTTTGCCATCCAGTTTTTATTCGTTTTACTTCGGTTCATATGTTGATTATGGAGTTTCGGCCGTTGGAATTTTGCGAGCGGGTATCATTCAGTTGCTGACCGGCTTGAGAGAAGCAGGCTTGAGGCCGATGTTGTTACGGTTTCTGAAGAAGAGGACACCCTTGCCTTCACCCTTTGCTGTCTCGCATGGCTCAACCCACTGACAGGTTCGGAAAGAAGTCCACATGGCTCGGAGGAATCCAAGACTGCCGTCCTTGGTGTCTGCGCGGTAGTGACGGCCCATGACCTTCTTGATGGCCTCGGTGGCCTCATCGGCGTTGTAGAAGGGGATGGTACTGACATAGTGGTGAAGAACGTGGGTTTCGATGATGCCGTGGAGAAGCTGACGGCCGATAAAGCCAAATTCACGGTCGATGGTTGCGGCGGCTCCACGGGTGAAGTTCCACGACTCAGGCTGGTAGTGAGGAAGAGTTGGGTCGGTGTGCTGGAGGAAAGTGATGGCAACTGGTGAACGGACATGTTAGCCAATTGACGAAGCCAAAAGGGGGTACAGAGAAGCGGGAATATCTGAACATACCAAGCCAGTGGTTGACCCAGAGGTATGGGGCGAAGTACCAGACGAACATGTTGAACCATCCGAACTTGCTTCCAAGAGTGTACAGGATGGATCCGACGATCAGCAAGCCGAGATCGCTGAGCAAGATCAGCTTGGCGTCCTTGGACTCGTACAATGGGCTGTTGGGGTTGAAATGATTGACACCGCCGAAGAAGCCGTTACTCTTGCCCTTTCCGCGTCCCTCGCTCTGGCGTTCATGGAAGTTATGGCCGGTAACGTTGGTGAAAAGGTACATGGGCCATCCAAAGAGCTGCTGGAGAACCATGTCGATGATGGAATGGATAGGAGTCTCCTCGGTGAGTTCGTCGAGCTCATGGACCAAGCGGCCAACGCGGGAAGCATATGCCTCTCTGGTCTTGGGGACGAAGACCATGTCACGCTGCATGTTTCCGGTAGCCTTGTGGTGCTTGCCGTGGGAGATCTTCCAGGAGAAGTATGGCACGAGCAAAGAGGAGTGCAAGACCCAGCCCACGGTGTCATTGAAGACCTTGGAGGTCGAGAAGGACTGATGGCCGCACTCGTGAGCCAGGACCCAAATACCGGTTCCAAACAGGCCCTGGATGAAAGTGTACAGCCCCCAGAGGACGAAGCGAACGGGGGTTGAGGGAACAGTCTCGGGAGTGACATAGTTGTGGAAGATGTAGAAGGTGGTAGCAAGACAGGCAATGTCCCTCAGGACATACTGCATGCCGCGGAAGCCATCACGCTTGTAGCAGTGAGCTGGGATGGCATCACGGATCTGCTGGATGGTGAAGTCTGGCAGCTGGAACTCGTTGCCATAAGTGTCGACCAACTTGCCGACTCCGGAGTCCTGCTGGTCTTCAGATTCCGAGGAGAGAGACGTATCAGATGCAGACATGTGCTGGGGAGTGTCCAGAGGCGAGGCAGTGGCAGAGCTGGCGGAGGAAGAGGCCGCCGTCTGCCTGAGAGTGGCAGCTCCAGCAGGAAGGGCAGTCGAGGCCATCTTATCAGCGAAACGACGAGGGGGGTTTCAGCTCGCGGTCAGGAAGGGAGAGAAAGGAAGCGAGTCTTCGCGTTCCGGAACAAGACAGCTAAATCAGCTACTCCTCTGAAGGAGCACTCTGTCTTCTCACTTATATAGGCCTGGTGTGTTAGCATCTGCTGCTATCTCCTCCCGCCTCCATGTCTTCCAGCCCCCCCTTTCTGACCACCCGCAAAGGAGCAGCTTGTGTGAGAGAGAGTGATGACAAGAGACCTCCTGCTGAATGATTGCACTTACAGAGAGACAGGCCGTTACTGTGAGTGATAACGGTGAAGCTGCGGGTAAAGAAGCCGCTCAATGTGTGGGAAGTGAAGCTGGTGTCTTTGATATCTTTCTCTCTTTCTCTCTTATTTATTTCTTCTCCTTCTTTTTTCTCTTATCAAAAAAAAAAGTCGTCAGGGAAAAAAAAAAACTCTAAGTGGGTTCGCCCGTATTTTTGGTATTCGGGTATTGATACGACGCATACAGAGTGCGAACTTCTCGATCGTCGCAGGGAAGGCAAAAGACGCGGGCTGTGTGGCCTTGTGCGACCGGACAAGCAGGATACTTTCGACTGATACATCGCCCATGAGAAATATCACTTGATTGTTTGCCAGCAGCCCGGCCTTTAATATTTCTATCTATCTCCATCCTCTATATCGATGACCGTGAGAGACGACGACTAGCAGCGTAATAATGGACTGTAACAGGCGAATACAGGCACGGATGTTTAATTCGACAACAAGCAAACCTTGTTTCTTCCACTAGAAAAACTCTTTTTCAACGTTGCCCTCGAGCTCTTCTTCTCCCCCCGGTTATTGCTCACTTGCTATATCTCTACGAACAGAAGCCATATCGCAGCCGGAGCCAGCGCCTCTTCCTGCCTTTGCGCGCCCGACTCGCCTTCTCGCCACGTCTTTTGCTTCTTCTTCTCCTTCTCCTTCTCCTTCTTCTGCTTCGTCTTCTTCTTCTTCTTTCCCGCCGTCGAAACAGCCTTTTTTCTGCCCCCTTCACCGCCTTCCCGCCCCGCTAAAGTTAAGGGACAGGCACTTGCTTAGTCACAGCCTTTTGCGATAAGATAGAGTATTGACATTACCATCTTACGGGACATTTCTGCTGACACATGTACGGAAACTCAGTATCGCCATGTAAATATCCAAAAACCAGACGCCAGCTCGAGCGCTGATTGGCTGCTGCCCGTTTTGTTGGGATCTGTACTGCAAATACAGCGCGTGTTTCATTCAACAAAAAGCAGTGGCCCGACAGCGAAAAGGGACGGACAGAACAGGGAACAGGGCGCCAATGGGCGTCTGGCGATTGCACATCTCGCGGGCCAGCTCGAGCATGTGGCATGTGGTTCCGAGGCTGAGATGGAACGAGAAGTGGCATGACCGATGGCAAGTAAGTAAGAAGTACTCCGTAGGGGAACTGGGAACATTGGAGAAAAGGGGGCGCGGGGGGAGGGAGGGAGGGAGATCAGGCAGCGGCGGCGTCGGTCTTGCGCTCAGCGTCGTGCCAGCTTCCTGCGGCGGCATCGCCAAACCCATCCAGGTTGATGGTCGTCATCTGAAGGTCGGCGCTGACCAGGACGGTCTCGCCGTGGCTGCGATAGTCCAGCTCGCTCGAGATGAGCCTGCGCGGGCGAGGTGCAAAGCTATTGTCGGACTGTAGTAGATGTTCACCCCCCGTAGGCGACGACAAGCGGTGCTGCTGCTGCTGCTGCTGCTGCTGCTGCTCGCCTGGCCCGGTTGCAAAGGACTTGATATCGACCGATGGGAGAAGCAGATGACCAGCTCGCTGAGGCAGAAGCAACAGCTGGAACCGCTTCTCCTCGCCCTCTGCACAGGTGAAGTTTCCACGTCTTCGGCCACCAATAACCCACATGTCTGGGCTGGCTATAATTTCATATGTAAACTCGAGGGATGACTGGGGCTCCTGTTCGGCTGCCTCGCACCAGCGTCTTGTATGCCGGATTATCAGCTCTGCAGGTATCATGTCATCAACGCCCACATGGGTCTGGCCGGGAGGGATATCTTTCAGCACTAGTCTTGCGGTATGGACGACCTGCACATCCGGAATATCAACAGGGATGGTAATATGTCGGACAGCATTCACTGGTCGGCTGTTTGGCAGAGGTATAGTCTTGTTCGTCTATTTATACCAGGAGGACAAGAGAGCTGAATTAGCCTGCGGATCATTGACCACAAACACCATGGGGGAAGGGGGCCCAGGAACCAATGGGAACTTACATTATGCCACTCTCGGAGCCACTGCACCAGCTGTGTCTGCGTATCACCGTCCATGCTCTCAACGGCCTCTCTCCACTGCATACGTTCGTAACTATACACCTCGATTTCTCTCGTCAGGCCAATCGTTTCTAGCGTATGAGCCGTCCAGATAGCACTAAAAGCCGTTTGCAAGAACGGAACCAGGAGCTGCTTCATTCCTGCAAATGCACTTGCTTCGACATCCTTCGTAAACCGATCTTCTAGAACCGACAGGCATTCTTCGTTCAAACAGGAAAACTCTATTGAGAGGCTCAACGGTCGGGTGGAACCCGAGCCTTTGTCCGGTTGGAAATCGTCCCGGGGCCTGATTTTGTACAACAACGATGCCGGCTGTTTCGGGAACACATCCATTATCTCACCCTCCTGGACACTCGTTTGTACATCGTATTTGCCAGAGCTCTTCATTTCGCAGCCAAACACGCGAATAGGTATCAGCATTCCAGGGCTGATGCTGAATCTGGAAAATAGCTGTTCATCCTGGAATAAATCCTGAACATTCACGCTCACGGGTAAAGTTGATACAACCGAGGACGAGCTGATGTAGTCAAATTGCCCCTTGGGAGTCTCATATTCAACTTCCACTGAAACGGAGAGTGACGTCTGGGTTCCTTCCATGGTGTACGGCACCCGAAGCGTAGCGGTGGAGGCCCGGGCAAAGGAGGTGAAACATATTCTGCCTCCCTTTATCTCCTCGCACAGAGTAAGATCTCCATCTATGAGCGAGCTTTCTGAAATAATGAGACGTAGCCCGGCAGTTGCTGGCCGCAACCGTAAACAGCCAGTAGAAATATCGTTCCAGCCAGAGCTCAACTCGATATCCAGGCTCCGATGGCCAACCAAGTTGATAGCTCTCGACTGAGAAACTTTTCCGACAAACGCGTCGACAGCAGGGAAACAGACTACATATGGACGTTCCGTCTCAGAATTGAGCGATTTGCTTGTTGTGTCCTGAAGTATATGAGATGCAGCCACTTGATTGTCATAATCATGTGTGAACGTAATATTCCCCGCTCGCATCTCAATCCGGTCAACATAGTACTTTCCATGTACTGTTGTCTACAATTGTAAAGGAAAGATTAGCTTTCTTTATGCGCAATGGTAGAATATCACATCTTACCGAGGAGTCAAGCAATATTTTCGTCCCCTTCGACTTTACCACAGTCGAGTCAGAATTTTCCAACCACAGCTCATTGTTTGGTATCTCTAACGCATTGACAAGGCGCATCTTAACGTTGTCAATTTTTATGCTTTCACCAAGAGCGTATCTCAGTGACAGCTGTGCTTGGAACCCGTCTCTATCCTGGAAGTGAGAAACACCGGGCTGAACTTGGATATCTCTGAAGAAATCCTTAATAAGAACCGGAAACGTTTTGGAAAGCGACTGAGAGACCGCAAATAGATCCTCAACGTATTCTTCAACCTTGCAACCCATGTTAGATTGCAATGTCAAAGAAGGCTGGATGGTCGAGGAATATATCCCGAGTAATCTCAGAAGAGCATGAACGAACTCGTCTTTGCGATCCAATTGCTTCAGGCACCGACTGTATAGCTCCACCATTGTGCCTTCTAGCGTCTCCCAGCCATTGCTGCAGTAAAAATTGGAGAGCTGGTGAAAGTACGATGCTGCTAAGGCATAGTCACCCGTTTCATATTTTAGCAGTGCAATATCAGCCATCATTATTTCTGCAGACTTGAATCGGTTAGCCGCAACATTATGACGGAATATTTGGTCTGTAATCCGTTCATAAAGGCAGTTAAAGTTCTTTTTTGATTTCACTGATAGAGCCAGGGAAGGCGTTTCTACACCTGCTGACGTTGATATCCCTGTGGGTCGTCTTTTGTCCATGGGCTCGTCATTCAACGAAACCTCTGTGAAGCCGTTCTTTTCGTTGAGCAGCAATGGCATACTATGCCATCTATTTCCCCATCCTCTCCTCCGGCCAAGTGCTCCCAATTGGCATCTCGCGAGGTGATATAAATCAGCCTGGGCCGCTGCTAACTCTATACCGCCTGCTTTTTGGGGTGCGGACATAATGGACCCCAACGGGTTTAAGGCTAACCCGGAGTTGGGTCTTGAAGTAGGGGACATCAATGAACTGGTTCGCTTAGGAACCCCTGTCCTTGCTCCCGTGGCGAAGCTTGTGAGAATAGCTGCATCAACTAGGTCCTTGCTCGTCCTTAGGGAAACTTTGGGAATTTCAAGGCTCTTAGTAGATGTTTGAATAAGGACTTGAGAAACAGCTGCGTAGGCCCAGGATGAAACGATATTTGTGATAATATCTTCCTTCCTAGAGGGATCCGGAGCTTGCTCTAACTGAGCCAGTCCAGTTTCGACATCTTTCCGTAACGTTCGGCAAGCAAGGGTAATGAACTCGCTAGCTCTCTCACAGATCTCGGCGAGAAGAGTCAAGTTATGCTTCTCCGCATTCTTTTGTGAGCCACTTTGACGATTTGAGGGTGGTGACCGTGCAGCTTTGAGGAGGAGTAATAGCTGCCTCGAAAAGATATAGACACGAAAATCAAAGACAGATATGTTATTTGCAAGAATCATATCTCTGTATGGTTTCTGTTGGGGCTGAAGCGGAAAAATATCTTGATCCAGTGCAATTGGGTTTGAGAAAAGCTCATCACGGTCTTCACAATTGTCATCTTCCTCGTCATCCTCATCCTCTGATGAACTGGATTCTTCTTTCTTGTCTGAAGACTTCGCAGCCAGAGCAGCCTCAGCTTTTGATTTGAGATCTTTGCTGTAATTTAGAAATGTGCCTCCGTGCTGGTCTCCCGTGCCCGAAATTTGATCTCGCAGTGCCGAATCCAGTCCGACAGCAAGCTCATCATATCCTATAAGAGCATCCTCGAAAAGTCCAACGTTCTCAAGGCCAAGAGAAAGGCCTTCCTTTAGTATGAAGAAAGTGCAGAAGTTCCAGCCCGGCAGACTTCTCTGTGAGTCCTTTTCACGGATATCAGCCTCATATTGACCCACGCGCAAATCAAATGATGTGAGAATAAAATATTTCAGCTTCGCAACCAGATCATCCAACTGTGCCGTTAGTTCAGGCTGTTTCTTATCCGCATCCGCCTTTGGAATTCTCAGCTGCGCAACCCTATCAACTGCGGTTTTTGAGGATCCGTTAAAATCGGCCTTTACTTTCTCAAGCACCGAAGTCGAGCCTCTCCCAGGCCATTTTGATGGTGCGGCCTTCTCCGTCACTTCAGGGCTAGGTGCAGTCGATGGTATGACGTGAAGAATCAACCACTCGAACGCATCGTGGTTATCAGGCCCGGTTGGCGCAGCGGATGTCCTAGTTTTGATCCATTCTCGTAACGTCTTTCTAGAGGTCGTTTTATACGTCTCGTTATCATCACATCGTAACAAATATATCTTTAAATATGGCGTCTGTAATAGCCCAGGTATCTGGTGTCTTCTCTGCGATACCGCTCCGCTTGCGCCATCACTGAGTCGCTTCTGGTCATCTGCTACAGTGTGGGCGGGTTTGAAATCGATTTGCAGGGAGTCAATCGAGCGGACTGGCCGAGTCGAAGACTTCCAGTGGAGGTTTCGGAGGGGAAGGACTTTGGATAGCAGCGGTTTGACTTGAGGAAACAGGCCGAATGGATCGGTATACTCGACTGCAAGGATAAGGAGTAAGTTATCAGGCTTCCGCATAGAGCTTCAGGACTATTGCATACCGGTTACATTATTCGAGTTTAAGTGAGGGGTGGCGTCCATGACGACCAGAGCTTCACCAGCAACAGGAGTAGCATATTATTTCGCACTCATCAAGCGTCCTGCTCTGCGTTGTGACGGCGACTTTGGGCGTTTTGCGCTGGCGAGGTCAAGTTTAGCCAAACGGCGGATAGAGGACCATGTCTTGGCATTGCTTTTAACTCAGCCTCCAGCCTTTTTTGCAAACTACCTAAGGGGGATGGATCAACATTCAACATGATAAGATGTCAATATTCTATTAAAAATGTACTTTGTAGCTACCCTAACAAATGTGAGACTTCAGAAGAAGAAAACCTAGCGGGAAAATGACCGCCCCAATTTCCACAAGGAACAAATGTACAATCGGAGACTGGAGTCTGTCTCAACTCGCAAACCCTAACAGCAAAACAAAACCCAGGTCGCCCTCCTGAAATACAAACACATGAAGTCAAGCGCTCAAACAAAATAAATGACAAAAGAACAAAGGCACGCTACAGAATACTTCTGCACTAAGTAGCTAGAAGGTTCCGGTTGGGGACCGCTGGGTTGACATGAGACATTACAAGCTCATATCCGTAAGAGGCAGCTTGCCAGATATCAGGAATGAGGTTTTTCAGCATCGCCGCAACAATAATTATCAGGAGAGGAATCTAAAGAGATAGACATTAGCTAGGCTACGAGGAGGATAAAGCAAAGTGTTAAATAACTTACCCAGATAATAAAGAGATTACGATCACTGCGGAATCTCTTCATCTTTTGTGCGTGTGCCTTTCTTAGCTGATCCTGGTGTACTTTGGAGATATTCCTGCTGCCTATGGTCACGTCACCAAACTCCTCCTTGGAGGACGAAGCATGAGAACGTGATGAGGCTTCTGCTTCCGCAAAGTGTTGGTCTGCCGCGGCATCTAGAGCAGCTTCGACCATAGACGACTTCTTGTCAGCGTAGCCAGAGTCGGTTTCATGGGGGTATAGCTCCTCGTATGCCGGTGGTGAAGAGTTGCCAGTTAATCTGCCCCAACCGTCCTTCATGATATTCGTAGACCAGGCTGATGTCGGCCTGTGTGGAACAAGGGAGCTGATACGTTGGATCATTGGGTGAGTTTGGTAGTCGGGGAGAGTTGGGATCTGGGGAAGTGTCGGTATCTGAGGGAGAGTGGGCATTTGAGGTAGTGTAGGCAATGCCGGGAGATTTGGCAGATTAGGAAGGTTAGGAAGGTTAGGGAATGCTCGGTTGACGTTTTGTTGGAACTGGTTGATTTGGGCTGCTAGCTGGTCTCGCCATGCAACCAATGCCACGGGTGGCGATGGGTTGCGTGCCATGCCAGCGACAACATCAGCCTCGGGAGAGGCGAGAGTAGATGTTTGGGAGATGCTAGCTTTCCGAGAAATCGAGAAATATTGTTTCTTCTCCTTGCGGGATTCTGATTTGGTGCGTTTGGGCTGCGCATACAGTAACTCTGGCACATCTGACGTACGTCCGCCGTCTGAATCATCAGTGGTATCTTCTTCGGTGTCGGGTGCATCGCTGGAGGACGTTGGTTCCCAGAATCCGTCGAGAGAACCAGAGCTTGGTCGGCGGCGCAAGGGAGAAGTTGATCCCACGCTTCTTGAGCGGTAGTGGTTGGTAGAAGCAATTACAGCACGGTGTGTTTCTAGAGTGGTTGCAAGATCAGCAGGAGTGAAGCCGCGCAGATTAGGCGCTGCGATGTTGGCACCGGCGAGTCGAAGACGATGGACAATATGCGTATGCCCACTGAGAGCGGCCAAATGCAACGGGGTATTGTGGTTCTTGTCCTGAACATCGGGGTTAGCCCCCCGGGCAAGCAAGCCTGCCACAAACCTAGTCAACTCTAGTGAAGCAGCAAGGTGGAGGAGAGTCTGTCCAGACGGTGAGCGAGAGTTATATTTTGTCGAGCCAGGATTGCCATCCAAGTCCATGAACTCAAGATACACGAGCATCTTTGCGTCTGTGTCCGTGATGTTCGCGCCCTGGTTGTTGCCTGGGGCCTGTCGTTGCTGGCCTCCAGAACCGCCATCACCCTGGAAATTATTTTGGAGATTCCACAAACTATTCCCGTTGCCTCCCATGATTTGCTGGGCAGTTTGATAAGCATCAGCAGGATTATTAAGCTTCTGGCCTAGTATCCCAAGCGCAATTCTATACATTTGCAGCTCGCGGTCATCCACGTAACGGAAGAAGATTTGTGGTTTCGGGATTATGGGCTGTCCTGGCTGCTGTTGTCCCAATCGAGGATGCTCATGCTTGAAGACAACTGGGACTGTGCCCGGCTTCACCGAAGGCGGAGTAAGGCAGTTCAGACACTTCTCACCCCAGAAAGTGGTAGTGGTAGCTAAGGTATCACCGAAAACAACCTCCATACCCGGGTAGAAGCCACTTCCGAGGAGAGTGACCTCACTTCCGCCAGTAGTTGAGCCCTCTGCCGGGACAAGTTTATGAATCATTGAGGGTACTTGTGGTGGGGGGAGTCCCGTTGGCACGCTCCAAGAGTGATTCTGGGTTCCTGTGCCAGATAAGCCCGTAACTTGGTCCTGAGATCTAGTGCGAGGGGATCCAGGGCGGCTTGGGTGAGTGGAATTCGGCGCAGACACCAAAGACGATTGTCCCAGGTTGTCCATTGGGTTAGAGGTCTCGAGTGGACTAAAGAACATCCCGTCATTATTGTTTGGTGTGGGAGGCCCATTGATAAATTGTGGGTTGAGCATCGCAGGTGTAACATAGGCCTTATCTGAGCTTCCATTGGCAGATGGAAGACTAGAAGGTAAGGGAGAGCTGCTAGCAGATGGCGATGTTCTGTGGGTCTCGATGCGCGACATCGTCAATCCTGAAGGAACTTTCCCAGATCCGCTCTGTTTCCGTCGTTTAGCAAGAGGGCCAGTACCATCTGAAGGAGATGCTTGGCGAGAGAGATTCCGGGGGGTAGTTATAGGAGCAGTTGCAGTTGTGCTATTATTCTGTGACTGATTCGAGGAGACAGGGGTTAATGGGTATTGCCGATTTCGGAGAGCTTGCAGGTCGTTGGCGGAAGGAGACATTTTATAGGGCACCGAATGTACGAAAGGCTTCGACAGATCAATCCCGGGATTCCCAGGGAACATTGCCGCAGGTGGGAACTGGGGGTCTGTTACTGTAGAACTGGGAGCTGCGGCATAGTTTGCAGGCGCATGTGTCTTGTGGTCATCGGTGATCATGATTGAATTGGTAATTGCTTGAGCAATTGGGTTGTCCATGTAGTCAAAGATGGTAAAAAGGACCCTAGAGCTCAATTTAGTACAATTGTCATAAACAAAACAAAGCTGTTATGCAATAACTTACTGGAAGCCCACTTTCTCGTTCTGATGTCTGCAGTAGCACGCGATTCTCATTGGCAACTCTACTTGCATTGCACCAAGAGGCGCAATGGGCAGAGAAGGATCACAGTTTGTTGAATTGGGGGTTCTAGGAGGATCTGTCCAGTCCTTGATCTCTGTGGTATTGAACACAATAACGCGTTTATCCTCGTCTCTTTGGAACAATTCATCTTCTTCCGGTTTCCGCTGTTTTTTCCGCGACGCACGCTTTCTCTCTCTTTGGATGCAGCCAGCACATATTTTGACTTCCGCCCCTCCCAGTGGAAGGTCTTCGTCGCCCTGGCTTTCCTCCGAGTCCTTGGCAGACTTTGAACTAACATCTTCACCCCGGGCTCTTGCAAAGGCCCTCTCCCGCTTTTTCTTGTCCTGGATGGCACTTGTGCATAGTACACTAGCGCGGAGTTCTAGAATATCTGGAGACCGTTTGATATCAGGCTTGGCGAGGAACTTTGGCTTGGAGATGGCGTGGCTTGGAAGGCGCAGTTTCTTAACTCCAGGCGGCATCGGGTAGAGAGTTAACTTGATGGGGATTTGCGTTTCGACGCGAGACTTGAGCGAGGTGGGATGGACGATCAGGCGGGGGCGAATATAGTTCTCCATGCTGATATTTGGGTGGAACACGGCTGGGTTGCGGTCATTCAGAGGGAAAACCACACCGGGAGTGCACTTTAGCGTTTCGAATGCCTGGCGCGGTGACCTAAACGTAGAGGTCGGAGATAATGTCGCTGAAAGCGGCGAGCCACTATTCATACCGATTCCACCAAAGGCGTCTTCTAGAGCTGACTGCGAGCCTCGACTATCCCAAAGCCCCTGTCCGGTGTAAAGCGGTGTAGAGTCACCAGGACTTTGGAACACAAACGGGTTTACGACAGCCGACTGCTACAGAAGAGTTAGTGTCTTTTGCTTCGGGGATATGTCTTCGCCAGTTACATGTAAATATATATTTGAGGAACGCGAGGATAATACTGACTTGTTGCGATGAGCCTGCATCACTGGAGGATCCGGTAAAGGTGGAGGAAGAAGGCGTGCGGAACGATTGTTTGAAGACGGTTGGTTTACTCTTTTCGGTATTGAGCTCCATCTTGAGGGGACTGGGACTGCTGGCAGCGCTATCAAAGTCAAAGGCCGAGGCCATCGCCTTGTTGCTCGACTCAACATCATGCTCCATGGAGTCATCCCTGGTCAAAAGGCCGCCGCTCTCCTGACCGAGAAAGGCACCTTCGTCGCCCAGGGAGAGCTGATCTGCGTTTGGCCAGCCGGGAATGTATCGTTCGGTTGCGGTGCTGTCTGGACTGAAGAGTCCGGAGTGGTTGGAGGCCAGCGAGGCATTCCGCAGATGGCCAGTAGGCGAATCCATCGAGGAGCTGTGGCTGGAATCTTCTGGAGAGTCTGATCGAGTGTCTGACGGGGTTGAGCCCGCTGGTGGAACGTCATTCTGAGACTTGTTTGGCATTTCGGAAGGGGACAAGCACGACATGGCGTCGGAAAGCTGGGGAGCACTGGACGGCCGGAAGAACATGTCTTCAAAGTCCCGGCTCAGGCTGGGAGTCGAGGCATTGAGCACTGAAGGGTCGAAGCACAGAGTGTCTCTGTCGTCCATGATATTGTCCATATCTCCGTCCATGATGATGGGCTCCATCTCTCCGACCCTTGGCTGGATCGATCGCGACCAGACCCCCGTTTTATAAAGAACAAAAAAATAAGGGAGAGTGAGAAAGAAAAAGGGTACTTCAACAGGGAAAATAAACAAGCGATGGGAGTACTACTCCGTACACCCTTTTTTTTCTTCTCGTCGCGTGCGCTCTCGCCCTCGAACAGAACGGTTGTGGGAGGTCGAGCCTATCGTCGTCGTCGTCGTCGTCTCAGGGGGCGCTGCTCTCACGACAATGCGGGTGCCTGGACTGACTAACTAGCTGGCTGGCCGAGCAAACGGGGACGATGCGCCTATTAACACGGGCCGGGTCAGGCACGAGAGGCCCCCTCGGTGGGAGCAGGAGCAAGAGCAGGAGCGGGAGCGGGAGCGGGAGCGGGCAGGCAACAGGCGACAGGCGACGGGGAGAGGAGAGGAGAGGAGAGGAGAGGAGAGGATGCTATCGGAGGGCTCGTATGGACGAGATCGAAATCCAGGGATGGCCGTCGACTTTTCAGCGGCCACGCCTTTGAGTCGGTGAGGTTCGTCGTCCCCAGCCCGCAGCGAGCGGCAAGCCACAACGACAGCTTGGCGCGCTTCTCGCCAGCCAGCCCTCCCTGCGCGGTTCAGACGGGTTCAGCAGCGAGTGGGATCCGACTCTCCGCCGTTTGGGCTGCTCGTTGAAGCGTTGCCTTCTTTTCCTTTCCCTTTTCCTCGTTGTTGTTTCTTTCTATTCTTGCGTTTCTTGCGTTTCTTTCAGCGACGAAAGAAAAAAAAGCGAGCGAAAAGACGAAACGCTGGCTGGTGAGGGCGCTAAGCCTGTTTGGGACATGCCGCAGGAGCGACTTTTTGCTTTTAGGGACGAAAAGAACGAGATGGAGGACAGCAAGATGGGCGACAGCAGGACAGGAGACAGTGAGTGAAGACGGAGTGAGTGGAGATGGGAGTTATATCTGGCGCCGGCGAGCCCTGGCTAGCTACATAAGGCGGTGCGAGCAGCCTTCGAGGGAGCAGCAGCGGCTTCGGCCCGGCTGAGGGACCTTCCTGGGGACTCGAGATAGAGACCTACATATTAAAGCACCAGCAGCAGCCAGGACGATGGCGATGGTGAAAGACGACGGCCGGGTGCAGCTACGTTTAGGGTGGGAGGAGGGAGGATGGACCAGTTCCCTGGCTCCCTCTGCTCAGCCTGATCACTCGTTATACCCCCTATTACTCCCTCTATACCGAGTGTCCTATGGGCTCCCTGGATAAGCAGCGAAGCAGAGACAGCCACTCAGCGTCGTCTGGCCTATGGAGCTACTTATGGGGCCCTAAGAATAGGCGTTCGAGCGTTGTCTAGGCTGGCTGGCCTGCTCAGCTGCCGGAGGTCGGTGCTGATATTGCCCCGGACGCCTACGGAGCCTACCGATGGAATAATATACTGGTTACCTGGCTGCCATCTACTGATAGACTGGCAGGACGTCTGCAGACTGTGCATCTGTCTGCATTATTGTCTGCATTGTCTGCATTGTCTGCATCGTCTGCATCGTCTGCAACAATGGAGAGTGTGCATGCATACATGGAGCCCACAGTGTGGGAACAGTTCAAATAAAGG
This sequence comes from Trichophyton schoenleinii, assembly GCA_018357685.1. Lineage (NCBI taxonomy): Eukaryota > Fungi > Ascomycota > Eurotiomycetes > Onygenales > Arthrodermataceae > Trichophyton > Trichophyton schoenleinii. Next base: position 2,461,210 of record WOFF01000001.1, read on the forward strand.
GCAACAGCCAACAACAACCAATATACCGATTTCAATATAGAGGCGATCCGACGCCACACAGGGTTCTCTTCTGCTCCTTCATGTCTCCCTTCCTTCGATCAGGAGCCGGGACCAGACACACGAATAGATGAACGAGACGTAAAACAGTCCGACGCCACGGAGTACAGCTTGTTTTAGTTAATTTGCTGGCCGGCGATTGGAGGACTATTCGCTTGTCACTTAGCACGCCGCTGCTTACAGGGTGACACTCGACCGTTCTTCAGTCATCGTTATTATTATTATTATCATTTACTCCTGTCTTACCCGTGGGACAAGGCGATCTATTAATAAATCTACACGTGGTTGCATGGGTCCGCAGGGCTCGCGAGGGTTTGGCTCTATCCTTGCCGCTTCTTCACATGCTGGACGGCGGGTATGCCCCATATACTCCAATGCTTATATGTCGGTCCCTCAAAGCATATATAGCTTATACTTATGGATATGGGGTTAAAAAAAAAAGTATATGAACTTATACCTGGAGAAAGTCTACTAGCAGTACTCTGTACTTTCTATTTCTCGACCCAGGACGATGTTTTTTGACACAGGAAAACAAGCAGATGCCAGTATGAATACTCAGGGTATTGATATTAGGGTAGTATATATAGGTGGAACCCTCACAGTCATGACCAATGCCTCTGTCCATACCGAACAAGCTCGGTCATGAGTTTGCCGCCAGCAGATACGTCGTGGTAAGGGTCAGACAAGTTTGCCATGAAGCAGCCGCCTGGCTGCTCACTGCAGCTTCGCTCGCCACCACTGCAGATACCCACGATCGTAGGATGGCCATCGATGTACTCCCACATCGGGCCCCCAGACCACCCGGCAGACACAAACACCTTCGACTCGAGCTCGACACCAATCTCTCCATGAGGGTCAACGCCGTCCAGGGTTAGATTCGTGACCAGCATCTGCGTCATGCCCTTGAACGGTTCGGTCGGGTACCCAGAGCTCAACCACGGCCGCTTGACATACGCCTGCGTATCCTTCCACCAGGCTGTCCCCATCCATCCCACTCGTTCGCCCAGCGGCTCGCACAACTTGCATATCACATAGTCTAAACCCGTAACGTTGAGCGTGTTCTTCACCCCGCGGCACTGCGAGACATACGAGCTTCCAAAGGGCTCGGCTTGTTTCTCCCCATGCCCAAATCCAGGCACAAACCGCATCCACCTCCTGGCTCCATAGTTCCACGGGAAACAGTGGCTTGCAGTGAGCAGCAGGTTCCTTCCCACAAGAGTTCCCGTGCACCACCCGCCTTTGTCCCCCCTAAAACGCCGAAAGAATATCCTCCCTATCGTCGCCCATGGATATCCTATCGTTGCAGTGACCCGGAACTGGTCGAACGGTGACCCTTCTATGGACACCGGGCCGATATCAGTGCCGTAGCGTCTGATATCAAAGTGGAAGGGCGTAGTAATGTTGCTTTCCTTGCCCGCGTTAGGGTTGAAGCCCGGTGTGCTGCCATATTCGCTCTTCTCCTGGGTCCCTTCAAACTCCCACGTTGCATCGCCTGGGCTCAGATTCCACTTTTCATCCACCGTCAGTCCCTCCGCCTGGAGGTCTGGAAATGCCTTTCCACAGAGTCCGCTGCCCTTAGGCTCCAGGGGGATCACCGCTGTAACAAGGGAGTCTTGGAGCAGGAATAATGTAACGAGTGGCCATATAAAGTGCATGGTAATGGAATAAAGAAGGGTCGAAAGAAGTGAGTGTACACATGGGATGGTAAGCTATTCCGCCGTGTCTCTTGTGCTGTTCTCTCTTGCTATGGCATATAACTATACAATCTATAGGGCCTGGCATGGACAAGGACACAAACAATGACCGCTTGCTTTGGTCTGGATAGTCAACGGAAGTTCGAGCAAACGCAGGAATGGCTGCATGCTGCCTTCCGTAGCCCAAGAGATAATAACCCTGTAGTGACATGTAAGTGGTGGTCCTTCTCTCTTTCCTCTACAGCTGGCTATCCAGCTCCCACGGTAAGCAGAGGAAGTATTGGCGAGTTCAGTGCGGCTGCCGGCCTCGTTCTTAGCTATATAAACTCAACGTCATCCATGGTGATAGTCGGGTATCTGCTGTATCTCGGGCATCAGGGGCGAGTTGGGCATGTCAGGTCCAACATCTCGAAGCTGCCAAAAGGTCAGCAGTATAGAAATATATAAATATATCACTAGTTGCTGGCTCGTTAGTCCACGCACCTTGATTAATCCCATGATCCAGAGCTTTTGTCAACTACTATGCTAGCTGAGTCTACCAAAGAGTGTCGCGTGCCAACATATAACGGTCAATAGCATCTTGAATATCTCTGTCGAATTCCACTCTGACCTGCAAAAAAGGTCATCTAAAAGTTGGCTACATGATGAACTGCCGTTCTACCGCTCAGATATAATCATTAATTTGCGTTTCCGCTGTCTGCGTATGTGAATAGAAGATAGACAGCTTGATTCTAAAACCGATCTCTCGTTTATCATCCATGGCAAAGCTCGAGTCAAAGCCTTACGCCTGATGCCGAGTGCAGATTTCTTGCCTAGTAAAACAAAGAAGGATGACCATGACATCGCTCTCATTGCCGGCGCAGATCTGCTCATCTCTTGCTCTAGTTATAACTAATGGCTGGATGTTGTATGGTAGCTTGGCCCGCTGGCTAGTTTGCGAGCCTAAAAGCTTGACCTCGAAGTTACTCATATTTATTTATTTCAAGCTGAACCAACCCCGCAGGCAGCCTCATCAACAACATCTTCATTTCATTGTTGGAGAGCTATTCTTTTGCTTGCATTATTACTTGTTGTTTTAATAGTTTATTTACTTACCATATCGCCATAGAATCGAGTTCAAGCGTAGCTGTCAAAAATGTTCAAGAAAAAGCCATCGGTTCGACACCCCCACACACAGCTATGATCTATCTATGACCCATCAAGGCAGCAGTGCTAACATATTCATGGCAGATCAAACCACTTGCACCTCTTCGATCCTCTGATCGGAGGAAGATCGCAGACAAGATCATCCAGGAATACGGCATCTCAGTCCCAGAGGCACCAGCAGCTCAGCCTGAAGCCGACGAGACATCAGCGCAGCCCGCCACAACCGCCCCTAGTCTCTCATCTATTCGAAACTCGCTTCTGCCAGAGAACACTCTAGCAGGACGCTTTTCAACCACTGTGGGACCTGACTTACAACTTGTCCATGGTACCCTATACGTTGGAACGCACCCAGACGGTGAAGAACGAGTATTATGGATCAGGCTTGAGCAAGGACCAGGGACAGATGGAAGGATATACCCTACAGTATATTCACTATGGCACAACCCAGGGCTGGTTCCCTTGCTGTGCACAACACGCCATGTTATGGAGAAGCTCTACAACGGCGCAGATCTTATGACTCCAGGACTTACAAACGGGCCACCATTCCCAGCAGGAGCTGTGAAAGGATCCGTCGTTGCTGTCTCGAGTTTGGATAAACCTAGCGTTCCCACATTCGTAGGCGTATGTGAGATTGACGTGGCTGGTCTAACACAGGTACAAGGCGCAAAGGGACATGCTGTCAGGGGGATACAGTGGGAGGGGGACGAGTTATGGAGCTGGGGTTCGACTGGAAAGCCTGGCCAGCCATCACCAGATCACCTGGATGGCTGGATTGGCGAAGCCCAAGTGGCAGAAGAGAAGCTCCAGGACCTAGAACTAGGCGAGGATGAAGATTTGGATGGAGGCGTGGATGGAGGTGTTCCAATTAACGAACCTCAAGAGGAAGAACAGAGGGTAGAGGAGGAAGAAGAAGAAAAAGGTGGAGAAGAAGAGGAAGAACTTCCGCCTCCAACTACAAAAGGTAAGAGTGACTAAATATTATTACGCAATAACTGATTCTAACAAGGCAAACAATACTAGAAATTGATGATGCCTTTGAGAAAGCATTCATATATGCCCTCTACCAGCACAAGAAAGACCATCCCGGAGACCAAAACCATGGCCTGTCATTCCCCATCCAGCCATCGTTCTTGATATCCAACCTGATCACTCCGTTCTTGCCAATATTTTCGCCAAGCCAGGCACAATATTACCAGATCAAGAAGACATCCTGGAAGAACGTTAAGAAGTTTGTCAAGCATCTCGACAAGATAAAATTACTCAAGTCAAAGGACAGAGGAGGGGAAACAATAGTCATGGATGTTGACTTTGATGACATCCTTGTCGACCAGTTTGTCCCTTACCGACTGCCAAAGAAGACAAGCTCAGGAGGTACAAAGCCAAAGGCTGCCTCCGACAATACTTCAGGAAGCGTGTCATCAGACCAGGTTAACGTTAAGACGCTCTACCGCCCAAGCAGCAAGCTGGTACCTGATCTATTCCCACCCTTATCCAATACTGACGTGAACAACTACTACTCAGCCTCTGATGTCTCCAAACGCCTGAACGATTACATCTCCTCCCAAGATCCACCGATTATCTCTCCCTCTAATCCTCGGATTCTCACGCTCAATGCCTTCATCAGCAACAAAATTATCCCTTCCAACGATGTTGTGACTCTTTCGCGCGGCACCATTCCACGAGATGCTTTGCTGAAAAAGCTACTGGAAGACCCTTCGTTATGTGCACCTTTCCATGCAATCCTTAAACCCAATCAGACACTCTCGGATGTGAAGCCCAAGCCGGGTGCCCTCCCAAAGGCAACCATAACCATTGAACGCCGCACAGGATCCAAGTTGGGTACCAAAGTAGCTGGCCTAGATAGATTCGGCATATCACCCCAGCTACTAGCAGACGAGCTATCGAAGAAGTGTGCGAGTAGCACCAGTGTTAGCCAGGCAGTTGGTGGTGCCAAGGGAGAAATGGAAGTCTTCCTTCAGGGTGACCATCGAGGGGTAGTAGAGAAACTCCTTGTTAGCAAGGGTCTCAAGTCCCAGTGGATAAGCATTGTGGACAAGTCTAAGAAAAAATGAGCCTCCTGTGTTGACTTATTGGGACCACCACTGCAAGCGTATGTTGGATATATTGGAAATGGGCAGGAGGTTAGTCTGGTTAGATAGTAACGGTTTATGAGAAATATAGATTGTTACTAAGTACTTCTCTAAATATGGACGTCTAGCTCCCCTAGCCTTTAAAAAAGCTCTACAATGTCAATCTATCAATCACGGAATAAGGGGTATGCTCAATATCAAGGTAACTAACTGCTGAGAGAATGACGTTGTTTTAAGTAGTTAACTAGTTAGGTGGTCGGAGATCTAGATTGAAGCAAACAAAACAAACATGAGAGACCACACCACGAAAGTTGCGGCTTTCCACAAGAAATTATTCCAGAGCATCGCCGCATCTCACTACTCTACGTTGAAACACGGAAACACATCTCTCGAGTTTGTTTCCTCTTTTGCTAGCTATACACGACTGTTCGCTGGCTCTCTTATATCGACACAAATATAGCGGGCGAACTACAACCTCGAGAAACCCGGCGCTGGGCCATCGTTGATGATGGCATCACTACTTCTTTTCGTGCTTGCTATTCAGATAATCACCTATTTAATTAATACAATTGGCGCCAGCACTATTGATAGCCTGGTACTTATATTCTTTTCATCCTTAACTATGTCCTTCCGCTAATCTCTCTGTTCGTAGCTATGGCTGCTGTATATCAAACTCCCGAACCAAGCGTCGCAAACGGCTCGAGAACAACGGCAAGCGAAGCTCGAAGTAATTCAACTTAAACGGGAGATGGGCGCCACCAGCTCACAAGACGAATTTGCAAAGTGGGCGAAGCTGCGGAGAAGGCACGATAAAGCTATGGAGGAATATGACGTTAAGAGTACGTATCCATCTTCATCAGAACTGGCAATCTGGCCTATAGCAATATTGGAGGGTGTTTTGGTAACTGACGTATTTACCTACCTACCATACAGGCAAAAAGCTGAACGCAATGAAAGTTTCATTTGACTGGACGATCAAGACTGTCCGATGGGCTTCTACCACCGGTGTTACCATAATTCTTCAATTCTGGTTCTCCAAATCACCTATATATGACCTGCCTCGGGGGTGGTTTCCATGGCAGGTGGAATGGATCCTATCATTCCCCCGCGCTCCCTTGGGAACGGTGAGCATACAGGTATGGGGAGGGGCCTGTGGCACTGTTATCGCCCTGGTAGGAGGCGCTGTTGCGGCTGTTGTACCAGCTCTGAAAAGCAGTAAGCAATCCAAGGGACCTGCAGTGGCACAGAAGACAGGAACTCCAAGAGGGAGTAGGGAACAGACACCCACAAGAAAGACGCAATAGCAGGTAAAATGAAGGGAGAAGCGTCTACTAATGTTATTAATGTGTAAAACCCATGCTACGATACTCATGATAACTGTTAATTTTATATCTCAAGAACATTGTTTATTGGCTTATAAGGGTAAGATAGAATAATTGGGGATGGATTGGGATGGGAAGAGGGGATGTTCATCAGATAGGTTTTAAAATCTTGATCTTCAACAGCCATTATATGGCCTCTGTGCTTGACTCTATGATTTGTATATCATCACTTGAACATGTATGAAGTAAAGAATCTGGCCCTTTCGAGGGGGCTTCTGCAATTGAATCTCTCCATAAACACAGCAACTATCCGAAGCACGGAAGGCCGAGGGAACAGAGACACAATCACCGCTTTCCATAAGCTACAGGTTCGGTGGTAGGGAAAAAAAGGTGAACTCCTCGCCTCAAGAATAAGCCCCATCGAGTTACTCACCCAGTCCTGAGAATTCAGAATCAGGCAAGCAATCGCATAGCTATAGGATCTCGACGAATGGCAACCTCCTTAACCAGATTCCCACGACCGTCTCCCATTGTTTCCCCAAGAAACCTCCTCGACGCAACCCCCGAATCAGCTGCAACTTCACTCCAATGCCAAAACGTGAGACTCATATCGTCATCCCAAAGTTGTCCTAGCACTGGAAAAAGAGACTGTGAATAGGGAGGAAGCTGAAGAGTGCAGACGGTTCAACGAGGGTCGGAGCCAGTTCGTAGGTGGGTAAGAGGGCGTAAGCTGCTATGAAGTGCTTCTATGGCAGCGCGTTTCCGCAGTGCCTGGCACGAAGCCAGGGCGTCCGGGGACTTTCTCCCAAAGCAAGGTATTGGTACGAGCATCGAAATGCCCAGTTCGTAAGCTTTGAATGCGATTCTTTGAGCGAGGAGTTAGAGAAGAAGAAGAAGAAAAATAAAAAGCCAGAAAAAAAAAGTCGCTTAGATTTAAGTGGTCAGGCTTAGTCAGAAAGTGTATTCTTTTTTATTTTGGCCCCGTGATTATTTTATCATGACTAATCATAATCTGCTCCTGCTTAGAGTTTTTAATACGAAAAGTCATATAAATACCAAATATTACACAACCTTAAAGTGAAATGTCCAATGATATTATCAGAAATGAGTAATATTGGGTTACTCATGTAATCAGATGTTACCATGATATGAAGCTCCACGGCTCCATTTCCACTGATCGAACAAATATTTGGAACGGTTGGCAGCTCATAGCCAGTTAACAACTCCTGGCCGCAAAATATGGCACCGAAGCAATCGCTAGCAGGAAAACTTTCCGGCGGGAAAAACAAAAGGGTTCGTTTTGTTGCACCTTTGGCGTAGTTGAGCTCTCAAAACTAACTAATATCTCTCAACGCAGTCACTCAATGTGCCGATAGCCGCCTTCACAATGGCTGTTTTGCTTACAGGATACTGCTACCGAAGTATCCGATCCGCGCGCGATAATGCTAAACGTACTTCCATATATACCTCTTCCGGCAGAGGCAATGGGCTATAGTGACGTGAAGTTTTCCGATATCCAAAACGAGGTCAATTATACAAAAAAAGAAAGGGACGGGATGTTCTTGTATATGAAGAATGCGCAGGGTGCAAGATACAGGCTTATTATCGTTGTCCAATTCGCGCGAGGATCATTATGCAAGAGAACTGGGATGCTGGGGTGACGATACTCAATCGATTCAGTCTATGGCCAACGAGATGCGACATTGTCCCCACCAATCGACGTTATATGAGTCCATACATGAAAATGGACTTTTGAACCAGCCATCGGTATTAAACCGGATATCGGCAGTTTTCGGATAATTTTGAGGCAGCTGTCTGCCTTTGTCTCTACCAGGATTGCCTCTCTATCACCACTGGATGCGAGGGGAGCGTAATAAATTTGAGTTTGTCCGGTCGACTCGAGGCACCGGAAGGAGTTGACCCAAGCTATTGCATCAAGCAACATTGAACACGGTTATTCTGATTTACCAAAGATGACTTCTGTCCTGAGTGGCGATATAGCTTTATTCTCTTCTAAACATGTACATGCAACAAACATGATAGTACTCAAACCTATCAAAGCATGTGTATAGCACCATTACACGCTGGAAGACTGACATACAAGTTCCGTATGCTAATATTTGACTGAATCAAGAAGACAAATAGCCAACCTATAAAACGGAAACAGACAGACAGCTCACATCCTAACCTTTGTTTCTCCTATCACTGCACAAACATAGGCTGAAATTAAAAAAACATGTACATAAAACCATTCCTAGTAGGAAGACGCCTGACACGCCATATTCTTGCATTGCTAGACACAAGTAAATTCATCCTTTGGAAATTAGATAGTGGTTAACGGGGAATAGAGACAGGAGAAAAGAAGAGGAGGACATGATAGGTAGATGAGAGAATAGTTGGATATTTTTGATTGGGTATTATATTTTCGCGTCAGGGGAAAGAATTCCGCTTCTGCAGCGAATCTGGTATCATAAAATAGAGGGGAAGAAAACGTTACGCAAAGATTTTCTAGTGAATATGTGTCGTGTATGTGCATATCAGGCACTATTCACAGAGTACCATAGACTTCTAGTGGCACTTATGGCTAGGGGCAATGGCACATTAGCAGGAGTTGCCAGGCATTGAATCATAGATGGTGATTTTCCACCGATGAGGCTAGTATTAATTCTCCCTCATGCTGACCCCAGTGTATTATGTTGCGTAGATATTCGTACGTCAACATGGTGGTCATGGCAGAAGGGACAGCCCGGAAAAGGTTTGTACCTATACCGGCATAAAACGCTCTCCACCCTTCTTCTTTCAGTATTGTTTGGAACGTTCGAATAACTCCACGATAGCGAGGACGATTAGGCATTCCATCTGAAGATGCAGCTCCAACACCGGTGGCGCTACGGTATGTCTCTTCCGAAACACGGAATGAAATCCCTTCTGGTGATGGGGCGGGGCTAATTCTCTGCTGCGTCTGTAGTCTGGTGCGCAGTACTTCATGTGGGTATGTAGCTGTGCTCGCGCAGATTTTGCTAAGGAAAGTGGCAGCACCAATGCCGACCCAGTGTGGATTCCCTGCATCCGGGTGCTCGCCCATCATAAACCCCGTGAATGCGAGTTTGAAATACTCATAAAGAGGAAATTGAATGGCAACGTGGGAGAGGCCAAGAAGGGCAGGCGTGAGACCGGAATAAAACGCCCGTATGCCTTCACTTGCATACATCTTGCGTGCAGCGTCCAGGGTATTCTTATAGTACCATGGAGCGTGAAATCCGTCATTGGACGGCCGTATGCTTTGGGACATGAGTCGAGTTTTTATGACCCATATAGGGTTGGTTGCAATGGTTGAGCAAGCTCCCGCAGTTAATGATGCATATGTTCGAGCAAGCCACCAGTTTTCTACGTATAAGGTACTATGTTAGTAAATTGGTCCTAAAAGGTGTTCAAGGAGAGAGCTTGATACCTGTTCGGGAATAGAAGTAGTCTCTAGCCCTATCGTATATGGTCAAGTAGACAGCCCATGTGGGAAGATAGCCCAGAAGCATTGGTCCTAGGCCCTTGTACAGTCCACGCAGACCCTCATCCCGCCAAATGGTCCTTCCAGTCCCTATCATCCCTTTATACAGGGCCTCTGTCTGTACCAGCTTCCCATTTCGTCGCAAGAAGCCCCCCTGAGCTTGTAATTTGGTTTTGATAACATCCAGCGGACAAGTAATGATTCCAGAAGCGACGCCCGCTCCGGCTCCACAAAACGGTGTCACATAGCTCTGGGGAATGCGGGTTGAATAGACTTGCAACCGTGCGAGTAAGGACGAGTGTGGGGGAGGCTGAGCTCCTGGGTGAAGTTGTGGTATAGTTGAGGTCTGTGAATCTGTATTTGAGTGTTGTTGATGGTGATGCTGTTGCTGGTGCTGTAGCTGGTGCTGGTGCTGTGTTGATGAATGAGTGGTAAATGTCTCCGCCGGTTTGGTACGGTCCAGAGACATCCTTGCCGGCTTCGATGGAGCAGAGGTCTCACTTAGCAGGATAATCGATATCGCTGCATGAGTGCGGAGGCGTGAGTAAAGATGGTGATAGGCAAAACGGGGAGCAGGAGGGCCTATGCAAAATGCGGGATATGTTGAACTATATGTATCTCGGTGTAGCAGCTCGACTGTCGGGCCTCGATGGTACTTCTCCGCCTATGTCGTCTTCTGGAGCGTTGGAAGCAGAGCGAAGTGGCCGGTGATAAAGCCTACACAGCTCCAAGCTGGAGCAGGTGGAGGCTAACAGGCAACTCCAAGCATGGGCGGGGGGGATAGGCAACGCTGGCTGAGGTTGACGGAAGATATCTAAGATTTCGCCGATAGACAGGAGGCTGTTCCAAGGTGTAGTGCGTAGATAACTATGGCAGGGCAGATGTCCAACCGTATCAAGCAGGCCGTAAGTAAGGTAAGAGACAAGGCTTATCCTGGAGATCCGGCGGCACTGTCTCCTGGGTCGAGGCCGTCCTTTGTGCGTAAAATTGTCCCGTGAGAAATAGGTTGAATAAAATGGTCCTGGTTCATGCCATCCGCGGCCCAGAATATGGACGTGAAGTTACTTTTTTGGTGGTTGAAATCACGAGATCCGACGACGCCGAACTGGTCCGAGCGTTACATTTTTGCACACTGCCAGCAAACCTCAGCAACATCACCAAACCAGTGATTGGCCGACCAGGACGACCGCAACAACCGCCAGCCAGCCAGCCAGCCGTGAGAAATCGCCGCATAGCACACTGAGAACAGGGTGAAGAACGTCTCGAGACAGTTTGAAGAGTCGAGGAGTCCAAGATAGTATCCGAATCCGAACCGGCGCGATGGCTTTGACGTCGATGATTACCCGGGTCTTTGAGAAACCCTGGGTCACAAAGGCGATGATGCCGGTTGCCAACTGGTACTGCAATGCCGCTGGATACAGGAAGCTGGGCCTAAGGTGCGTTATATTAGCCATTGATGTGGATGGGGGGGTAGATATGGGATAAATGGAGGGAGACAGTTGCCATTGACAGTGTCTTGGACCGGGTGGAAGAAATAAAAGGCTGTGATGGCAATGACAGATATATAAAGAGAATATGATGGGAGAAGAGATGAGAGCGAGGAGAAGATAAAGAAAGAAAGAGAGAGATGCTAACTTGTGGCATTGGCTGTGAACAGATATGATGATTTGATTCCAGAGGACAATGACACTGTTCAGTTGGCGTTGAAGAGACTTCCCCCCAAGGAAGCCTATGACCGCATGTACCGCATCCGCCGAGCCGTCCAGGTAAGTGCCTGTTCAGACACCACTTCTCCATTCCTGTCTATATCTACTCTTTGTCCAGATGGGGCCTGCAGACTAACAAGTGACTCTAGTGCTCTGTGGAACACCAGCTTCTGCCAGAGAAGGACCAGACCAAGCCAGAAGAGGTATGTTTATATATACTGTCCGGTACTTTTCTCTTAGTCAAAGGAGACATGGACTGACTGTTTGTTATAGGATATCCGATACCTCTCCCCCATCATCGAGGCCATCAAGCGTGAGGACGCCGAGCGTGTCGAACTCGACTCCCTCATCATCAAGCGATGAATTCCCGTCTGACCAGCCAGTTCATCCCACCAGCCTGTCAATGTCAATGATACCATGAACAGGAGGGATGATACAAGACGAGACGAGACTTGGCTCACCGAAAAAAAATAGAGGGGTCCCGGATCAGAGAACGCAAACTCATCAATATCAATGTTTAAATATTACATTCCCCTATCGACTCTCTTGACCTTCATTTTTTCCTTGTGTTTCCACTTTTTTGATAAACATGTACAGATAGTTAGATACGAGGAACTCAATTGCATTATACATCTCGTTCAGCCAGTAGTAATGTCAAGAGGTTATATATTCTATGATATAAATGGTAATATACAGTGAGGGAGGGAGAGAGAGGGCAGAGAATTGAGGCATCACGCCTGCATGACGGCAACATCTACGTTCTCCCACCTCCACATGTACCACATGAAGAGACTTCTATACGGCGAGAAGGGCGCTGCTATCTCTATCATATCCTTTTCAGACATGTACTTGAACTTACCTCCGCCCTTTGCCTTGAGCTTGCTTACATCCCGTCCTGCAAAGGCCGCCATACCACGTCTGCCAATTAGTACCTCAACAAGCATTTGACACTCTAGAAGAGGAATGAATGGGAAGAAAGAAATGGTGAAAGAGGGGAAGGAAAAAAAAAAAAAAAAAGGAAGAAAAGAACTCACTGGACACCGAGATCCCCCGTCGAAAAGACGTCCATCCGCTTGAGGCCAAAGAGCAAGAACATCTCAACGGACCACTTCCCCAGTCCCCGCACGGCAATCAGCTTGTCCAACACCTCCTCGTCACTGGCCGTCAGCAGCATACGAGCAGACAGCTCGCCCGAGGCAAACTTCTCAGCCAAGCCGTGGATGTATTCTGCCTTGCGCTGGGAGAGGCCGGCGGTTCGGAGGGTAGGGATGTCCATGGAGACTACCTGCTGGGGAGAGGGGAAGGGGACCGGCTTGTAACGTAGTCCTGCGTCACCAACTTCATCCTCGCCGTCTCCATCTCCGGCCTCAGCTTCAACTTGGGTATCTATGGGAGTAGTAGTAGTAGTGGTGGTGGTGGCACTGAATAAAGAGATGAATTTGCTCTTTATCGACTTTGCTGCTGCCCCGGAGACTTGCTGGCCTATGATGCCGCTGACGAGGGCCTGGAACGGGTCTATCTCGACTGCGAGGTCTGCTGGTCTGAAGGGGGCGTCGGGGAACTTGTCGATGACTGGCTTGAGCCTGGGGTCGACGGAGAGCAGATGTGCAATTGCTTCTGCCAGGAGGTTCTCTACCGTGGTTGTAGGAGTGGTACTGGCAGTGGTAGTAGCGGCAGCAGCTGGGTATGCTGTGATGTGTGAGCCGCGCGGGGTGAGAAGGGGAGCTGCTGTGCGATGAGGGTCGACGGGCCGGGCAAGCCTGCTGGCTGGAGTTGCTGGCGGCGGCAGAGACGGCGGCGGCGGAGTTGATGCCACCACCGCGACGGCCGCCTTTTTCTTGACGACCGTCTTCTTCTTCGGCTCAGGCTTGGACTTGGTGATGCCTCTCGACTTCTCTGTCTTTATCGTCGTCGTCTTCTTCTTGTCTGTCTTCACTGTCTTCTCTGTTCTGTCTGTTGTCTTCAGCGCTGCCGCAGCACTGACTCTGGCTGACCGTCGGGGAGCCATGGGGGCCAACAGACGCGGTATCCAGCACTTCTTCAGCATCCAAATCCAACGTCGCAACAAACGCTCATCTATCTGTCACCACCAACGTCTGCATGTCCTGCAAGGTTAGTCACTCCTTTTCGTCACCCTTGAAGCAGGATCATTATTAATACGAAGGCCGGTCTTTACGAAGCTACCTAAGGTTGGTAGGTATAAAAGTCGGTAGGTACAGGTGCGTACCAAAGTACTCTTCCCTCCATACTCGGTATACTTACTCTGGTTCACTCCCCGTTGCACTGCTTCTTCTCCAAGATTTGGACGCCGCTGACTCAACCAACCAAGCTTCGTAGCGTTTCTTTTTCCCCCGATTCGACCAAGCAGAGGGAAAAGCTTGCCATTGCATGTGCTTATACTGGCTTGCCTTTGCTTGCCTTGCTTGCTTCAGGGGCAAAGGGCAAGGTCACGGCCAAGGTCAGGATCCAAGGCAGCCCCCCGCCCAAGGGACGAGGAGGGACATTAACTATTTGAAAAAAAGCAAAAAGCATGCCTTTCCTTGCCGCGGTGGCCAAAAAAAATAAAAAAGAAAGAAAACGAAGGGGGGGGTGCTCATCCTGACCCTCACCTATAAAACGACGAAACGACGGCAACTTCTTGCTCCTGCTCGAACACTGAGCGATGATTGCAATAATAATCTTTTGCAGAGTTTCGAAGAAGGGATCAAGCCACTCTCCGATTCACCGGCGATCGACAAGCCTCTTCCCCCTTGGCCCGCCCTAACCTGACATCGCCAGGCGCCCATCTCGCGGCCAGAGTGACTCCCCCCTTGCAGGACCGCGCAGCCTCGGCGAGCTCATCTTCTTTTTTTCTGATGATGATAGCTAGCGCAGAGAAAAAAACTTGTACTTAAAAGCGCTCTGCTTATGACGAGGAACCCCCAGAATCCACTTTAAACCTGGCCTGAGGGAGACTACCGTGGCAAATTAACATCGGGTCTAACCTAAGCTGTGAGCTGTTGGCCACGACCTGAATTGGCCCCCAGCACTCGTAGAGAAGTACTCTGTAGTGGCAGCTCTGTAGCATCAATAATAACAGTAAGATCACTGTAACCGCAGGCACTATCAAGTATCATCAAGTATCATCAACCATCATCAACCATCAACAAGAAGCAGCGTCTCTGCCTTTGTCTTATGTCATCCTACTGGATCATCGCTTATCTAAGCTTGTCTCAGGTTCGAACCCCTGGAAAGTCAAAAAGTCACTTTTTTTTCTTTTTTTTTCTTTTTTTCTTCCACTTTTTGCCTTTTTTTTCCTTTTGCTCCCCTTTTTTTTTTTTAATATTTTTTTTTATTTTATTTTATTATTATTTGCTTTCCCGCTCGCTGCTTGTCTCGCTTTCTCTCTCGCTTTCTCTCTCTCTCTCTCGCTCGTCCTTTTTTACCTGCTTCTTCCCTTTCCCTTTTCTCTTCTTCTACTTACTAGTTAATCTCACTTGTCAAGCCCGGTTCGTTAGGCCGCTCCCTGATTTGCTGGGTCCACCCTCGCTTTTTTCTTTCGTTGCTTATTCTTGCTCGTCTTCGTCTTCGCGTCCCTTGAAAAAGTTGGGTTCAAGATCTCGCTCTCTTCTTACCCTTCGCTCTTCGCTCTTCCTTCGCTCGCTTTTTATCCTCCATCCCTCTCGTCCACCGTCAAGAAGCTCATCAGGTCTCAAGCAAGCTCTCCAGGTAAGCCGC
Source organism: Trichophyton schoenleinii (assembly GCA_018357685.1). NCBI lineage: Eukaryota > Fungi > Ascomycota > Eurotiomycetes > Onygenales > Arthrodermataceae > Trichophyton > Trichophyton schoenleinii. The sequence continues at coordinate 2,476,447 of WOFF01000001.1, forward strand.
TCTCTCTCTCTCTCTTGTCAATTGCCATTGTTGTTGTTGTCGTCGAGCAGAAGGACGGAAGACGGAGACACAGCTCCCTCCCTGCTGGCTGTGTGACGCCTGTGGCACCCCTTTTTATTTTTTTCTTAAAACCCTTTCCCTCTCTTCTCCCTTGAAACGCCCTCACTTCTTTCCCTTCGAAACAAATCCCACAACAAACAAACAAGGGCCTTTTTTAAAAGAAGGTCTCGGACGGGCTCGCCGTCACTCTCACTCTCTTTCTCTTTCTCTCTCCTGTTAACCTCACGTTGTGTTTTGCTGTCGACACTTGGTCAAGATTACTGACTCGACCGCGTCCAGCTCACGTCCTGACAAACTCTCGAGATGGCCATCACCAAGTACCTCGTCTCGGCCCTGGCCGTTGCCGGTTTGGCCTTTGCCAAAGGTGAGTGCAGACGACGCGTTGGAGTCTCCTGATACCGGATGATGGTGATGATGATGATGATGATGATGGAAGATGGCTGACCAGATAACCAATTCTGAAAATATAGACTGCGCCGGAGACCTCACCATTGAGAACCAGCAGGACGTCTCTACACTGAGCAGCTGCGAGAAGTGGGACGGAGACATCACCATCAGCGAGAATGTCAAGTCATCCATCGCCCTCGAGGGTGTCAAGCAGGTTACTGGCTCTCTCCTCGCCAAGAACTCCAGCATCACTGAGCTCTCTGCTCCCAACCTGAACAGCATTGGTGACACCCTCAGCCTCAGCACCTGTACTGCTCTGAGATCCCTTGACATGTCTTCTTTGACCAAGGTCAAGATCCTCAAGTTGGAAGCTCTGCCAAAGCTCCAGGCCCTCGGATTCACCCGCACCGTTTCCCAGGCTACCTCCATCCTCATCACCAACACCGATCTCACCTCCCTCCAGGGTCTCGACCTTGAGACTGTCGGCGACTTCATGGTCACCAACAACCCTCACTTGACCGAGATCAACGTCAGCAAGATGACCAACATTACCGGCTACCTGAACTTCGCTGCCAACCACAAGGACCTTTCCGTCAGGTTCCCCAGCCTTGAGGGTGCTCACAACATGACCTTCCGCAACGTCAGTGAGGCCTCTTTGCCTTCCCTCGCCAAGATGGATGGTCTCCTCGGCTTCTACTCCAACTTCTTCATGAACATCAGCGCTCCCAACCTCACTGCTACCGGTGACCTTGTCTTCACTAGCAACTCCATGGTCATGAACATCTCCATGCCAAAGCTCGAGACCGTCAAGGGTGGCTTGCAGCTCGCCAACAACTCTGCCCTCGAGGACATTGAAGGTTTCCCCAAACTCAAGCTCATCACTGGTGCCCTCGACATTACCGGAAAGTTCAAGGAGTATGTTTCTTTCTTTTTTTTTTCTCTCTCTCTTGATTAATTTAACCTGTCAATTGCTAACACAAAATATAGGGTCAAGTTGCCTGCTCTCAAGGAAGTCCGTGGTGATGCCAACCTCCAGAGTACCGAGACCTTCGGCTGCGACCCATGGCAGAAACTCAAGGACACCGATGTCATCCGCGGCAAGCTCACCTGTCGCGAGAGACAAGAGAAGCCCAAGACCGGTGACGACCAATCTGGTGGTGAAGAGGACGGCCACGAGGGTGCTGCTGTTGCTTTCGCCAAGGCTCCTGCTGCTGCTCTCCTCATCGCTTTCGTCGGTGCTCTCCAGTTCTTCTTGTAAACTAAAGCATGTTGCACACACACGCACTTATCCCTCCCACCAAATACCAAAGTACATGATGGCGTTGTCCCCTTTTGTCTGCACTCCCTCTTGTACCGTTCGTCTTCCTTTCTAACGATACAGTTTTTTTACCCTCCTTTTTTTACCTCTTGTGGCATTCAATTAAATTGTATCTCTTCCCCCCCTTATGTCCGCTTTAATGGTTTATTAGTCCAAGTCGAACGGTAGTAATTCAGCATTTCTTACTCTTACTTGTTGTTCCTTGATCCTCGATCTGCAGTCAGTAGCCAGTCTCCAGTAGGCCCGTCTTGTCAGTAGACTTGGTCCTCATGCAGCCGCTGTAGTTCTTCCCCCCTTTTCGCCCGTTTCTGATACAAACACCCTGCTTATCTAATACGAGTCCACGTGACCCCTTACGCAAGTCGCTTTCCTTTCATCTCGCTCGTCCAGGAAGAAAAATGTCGCCCCTATGCAGTATCACCCTCGACCTCGCTTCTCTCTCTCTCTTTCTCTCTCTCTCTCTCCCGTCTTCCTCCTTGTCCACGGCGTCCATTGTGCCTCCCTCCTCCTCCTCCTCTGCGGCTGTCCTCTGATTACTCGCTATCCCTCCCCCCTCCGCTGTTGGGCGGCTCAAGGTTAGCCTTTTCGAGATACCAACCGTTTTCTAAGACAATCGAGCTGGCTGACACGTCTAGAACCCGGTAGATATCGCTCTTCTTCCACGACCCGAAAAAAATAAAATAAAATAAAATAAAAGCAGATACAATAATAACACAACGGAAAAGACAAGGCGCACGAGAGGAATTCGCTGTATCCGTCGACGTGGAGGCGCGCTGATATAGTCTCGGGGCCCGTCGTCGTCACTTCACTCGTTTGTTTTACACCCGGACGCATAGCCTGATTCGCTGCCTCCGTCTCCAGAAGGGAGCTCTCGAGTACGACCAACCGAAGTCCTACTCGAGTACACGCAGCCAGAACCAAGTCAGAAACATAGACCAGACCGGTGAAGAAAAGGCTCTTCTTGCACACAGACACTTCCCAAGATGCTACTCCCCAAGGGCGGCGTGACATGGAAATCGGCAAAGGCCAACCTGCCGCCATGGAAAGCGGTGCTCATGCTCATTTCAAAACCCCGGTTCATCATCTCCATTGCCGCTGCGGGGCTGGTTGTACTGCTCTGGGGCGGCGTTAGTCGGTCCACGGCGGAGATGCAGAGGTTCGTCGTCTTGTCTCGTACCCGCTACAATATATAATTTCTATGTACGCACGCCCGTTCTAACCACAGCATCGGTAGATATTACTGCTTCGGCCCATCAAAACCTCCAAACCACATGTCCGCCAACGAAATGGTAGACTGGCACTCCCATCTCCAAACCCCCGTCATCTTCAACCACCACGAACCATACGAAGTAAACAACACCTCCATCCAAAACATCAACCTGAACCTCGTCAAAGCTACCCCAAAGGCAGCCGCAATGGAAGAACGTGTCTTGATCCTCACACCGTTGCGCAATGCCGCTAGACACCTAGATAAATACTTTGACCTGCTCTCTATGCTCACCTATCCACACCATCTGATCGATATAGCCTTCCTGGTCAGTGATAGCAATGACGAGACGCTAGCTGATCTGGCCGCGAACCTGAACCGCGTGCAGTCGATGCCAGACAACATTCCGTTCCGCAGTGCGATGGTTGTAGAGAAGGATTTCGGCGCCACGTTGGATATGGATGTCAATGCGAAGCATGGATACGAGGCCCAGGCTCCCAGACGGAAGATGATGGGTAAAGCGAGGAATTTCTTGCTGGCCACGGCATTGAAGCCCGAGCACTCTTGGGTCTACTGGAGAGATGTCGATATCGCCGATAGTCCGCCTAAGATCATTGAGGACTTCGTTGCGCATAACAAGGATATCCTTGTTCCTAGTACGTTTTACTCCTCACTATTTGGTTGTGTGGATACCTGTTTACTAACCGTGTTATAGATGTATGGTTCCACCGATATGTCGATGGCCATGATATCGAAGGAAGATGTAAGGCTACCCATACTCCTTAACGTTGGCCTTCTTCAATGCTAAATTACTCCTCACTAGTTGACTACAATTCCTGGGTAGAATCAGACAAGGCCCGAAAGCTAGCTGCGACCTTGGACAAAGATACCATCATTGTCGAGGGATACCGAGAATTCGACACCGGACGCCGACACATGGCTAGAGAAGGTGACTGGAGGAAGAACAAGGACGAAGAACTCGAATTGGATGGAATCGGCGGTGTCAACATTGTCGTTAAAGCTGATGTTCACCGAGCAGGTTCGTTCTCTACCCATTCCATCTAACGTATACAAAGATACCTGTCTAACTCCATCATCGCAGGCATCAACTTCCCCTCGTACGCCTTTGAGAACCAAGCTGAAACCGAAGGATTCGCTAAGATGGCCAAGCGGGCTGGATACCAAGTCGTCGGTCTACCAAACTACGTCGTCTGGCATCACGATACTGAGGAAAAGCCCGGAAACGTCTAATCCATAAACAAACCTCCCCTCCCTCATATCCTCCGCCACGCACTACTTCCTCACAACACATTAATGACATCCCCGGTGCCACAACGTGGCTCCTACTCCCATGACAATTCTTCACTTGCATACTGCGACAAATACCAAAAAGCCACGTTTTAATCGCATACGTACACCTCCTTCTAAGCGGCCAGCACACGCGAATAACCGCTCTTCTTCCACTTCCCGTTCCTTTTTTATAGACTAACACCTGCCTACTTACCCTTGCCTTACCATACCTTCAGTCGATGATTTCTCTATGTCTTTTTTTCATGTTTGGTTGCTTTGATTTCCTTTCTCTTCGCTCTGTATTATCTTCTCTTTCGTCTCGTTTTTTTCTCTTCCCCTTCAGGTCTCTTTTTTCTTGAACTGAAAGAAACATATGCCGTTCTAAGCTAAGCGTGCCGGATACTCGGACCTACCAGCGTCAATGTCAACACGCCGCCGTATTGCTTTGCCCGTATATGTTTGAGGTTCAACCAACCAACTATATCCCATTCCCGTGCAGGAAACCAACACCCTTTTTTTTTCAATATTCGTTTCTCTACCAATCACTCTTAATCACCCGTCTGATTTCTACTGTTCCTTTCCTTTCTTCCCTTGACTTATTGACCGTTTGACCATTTCAGTTTCAGCTTCACAACTTAACTTTTTGGGCTAGGCGTTTCAATTTCCTCTTCCTCTCCTCCGCCTTATATCTCTAATATCCACTTTGAAAAGCGGGGAGTCGTGCAACTCTTCAACCTTTTCTATCCTGTCTGTTGACAGATTACTTCTCTTCTTCTCTTGTCTTCTCGTTTTCTTTCTTCGTTCCCTTTTTTCTCATCATTTTTTTTTTGACGATGAATGTGTGTGTTGAAGTAGTGGCTAGTTGGCTGAAGTAAGGAGGTATGTAGGGCGGGAGTTAGGTCGTGGTGTAAGATTTACCTACTTCAATGCATCCCAGGTGTTTTTCTCTTCTTCCAGTCTTTCTCGATGTAGATGATCAAGGTCATAGGAGATAGATAGTGGAGGCAGCTTCCGTCAATATATCAATATCAACATATATACCTACTTAGATTCACCAAATGGATGGATGATACATGAGTATCACCCCTAGCAAGGCCAATTACTAAATATCAACAGGACAGAAGAAAGTGAAATAATATACAACGTCTATTCTCCAGCTTAATCGAGCAAAAAAGCAAGCATCTAAACGCCAGGTATATGTATGTGTAGCGCCGTATATATGGCACCATCTATGACGAGTAAATCAAAAAGAGACGTGTCTTGAGTGGAAAGAAAGAAAAGGTATATCTTAGCCATTCGCAACTCGAATCAATCAGTGATTTGTTAAACCGAGTCGGTTGCGTAACGAGAGCCAATGCTCGTAGATCTCCAGCTTTATCTCGACGCGAAGATAACTAACCCATGCCTGCAGGAAGCGGAGGAAGTTTGGCGGCCAGAATATGCTTCCTTGCTGGGAGATGAGTTCCATTTCTTGCGAGAAGACAGCGCAAGTAGCATATTTGGCTAGAATGAGAAACGTTCGTACGGGCCCGTGGCGAGTATGTAGATTCTCGTCAAGATTGCGAGCTAGAAGGGTTACCCGTTAGTTCCCTCAAAGACATGTATATGATAGTTCAAACTGGACTTACTAAGATCGTTTGTTTTTAGGATCAAAAGCATGATTCGGGGAACTTTGCCTAGCAGACTGACTAGTTCCTGTAACATGCCGTCTCCCAAAGCAGTAGTGATGGATTCCTTCTCCTCTGACGATCGAGAGGATGCAACTTGGTTCTGCGCAAGGACGGTATAATCTCTCCCAGTGATAGCGCTTGCAAACAGAGGGAACTCGTGGTCCGTTACACCAGCAACTTCATAAGCGTACTTTCGCATCTCCTTTTCATCTGCGTTGATCACAGCAAGCCAGAGTTTGGCGTAGTTGATACGCATTTCCTTCGGGATGGTTCTGTATAGGCCGTGGTCATATAGGACGATATCGAAATTAGGTCCACGTTTCCGTGTGTTGTTTTTGCATATTGCAATGTTTCCTCCGTGAGGATCACAGTGCAAAGGCGCACCGTCACCAAAGATCATTTCGTTGAATATATGAGCTAGTGAAGCTGACACTTCATCACGGTCAATGTTATTGGAGTCAAGAAACTCCAAGTCATCAGGCCGATGTCCTGATATAAACTCCATTACCAGGAGGCGCTTCTTTGCCCAAATAACTACGATCAAAACAAGGTCAGCGGCCACGACACTTTGGAATATGGTTCAGAAGGACTCCTACCTTTCGGGATAATGAGCGGTGCATTGGTTCTTTTGCTAAAATATTCACGGGCCACTCTTGCGTTCTCAGCCTCCATTTGGAAATCCAGTTCCTGGGGTAATGAGAAATCCATCTCCCTGGCCAGCCATTCAAGATCGTATTCTGGAAACACTCGCTTCAGGGACGAGAAAGTGAAGCGGGTAAGGCTCAGGTCCAAGGGAGCCCACTCCTGGAGGGTAGGATGCTGCACCTTGACAGCAACTTTCTGGCCTGTTTCTCGCAGAACAGCCACATGGACTTGCGCCAAAGATGCGGCTCCAATGGGCATTGGGTCGAAACTGGAGAAGATTTCGTCTATTGTGTGGCCTGTGTCTCTAAGGAACATTTCCTGGACTGATTCAAAGGACGAGACGGGGCATTTGTCCTGCAGAGGAATGAAGGTTGTGGTCCATTCTAGCGGTAGTAAGTAGCCTAAGCTGCTTAGATGCTGCCCCAGCTTGATAAATATCGAGCCATTCTTTTCGAGGACCTTTAGCGTTCGGTCGGCGCATCTCTGATGGCAGGCGTTCAACAGTGCAGTCCTTTCTTCCTCCGTGCCCGTCTCTTTATTCAATGTTACCCGGTAGCTATTTTGGACAATTAGCAACATATACCCCTTAATAAACTGTTGGTATAATAACTCAACTCGTTGATGCAAACTAGCAAGGCTGCAACGACTCTTCCCGTCCGTTCTGCTGCTCGGTATGCATGCTTCACGTCATCGTAGAAGAAGAGCAAGGTTCCTCCAAGCGTGCCAGTGGCAGCTGCCAGTACGAACCCCTTTCTCGATCGCTTCCTCCCGTTCACCCTGGAAGGTCCCTCCTGCGCGCCACCGGCTTTCTGCCCATACCGCAAGCTCGTACCATGGTATAGCCGCGTATGATCCCGCAACAGGTGCCCGACACTTCTGTTATTATCCCGCCGAACGCATTGCTGACATGACCAGGCTTGTATGACCGATGGCGGGAACCTTCCGAGGGTCGGCTTCGGAGTCAAGAATCGAGTCGCGATCCGCGCAGACATGGTAGGCCAGATCACGGAGCCGGAGACTGTCTATCTGTACACCAGGTCCTGAATTGACCATCTCCCATTGCGGCTCAGCGCGGCGTCGAATTGGGTGTCTGCAAGACGAGGCCTTGATGCGAACGAGGTCATCGTCTTTAGAAGTTTTTCTGTCTCGGCAGTTAAGCTTTTGACTTTTTTTGGTTCTCCCTTATCGATAAGAGTTTTGCCTTCTTCGCGCGGTTATTTGAAGGACGCCGAAGATCATACGACGGCAGAGTCGAGGAACGTACGATGCGTCGCTTGCATGGGGGGGAGCACCGCCGTCAGACGAAGCCAGGCTAGACGGGCATATGGGCTGCTGGACGGCGACGGCGTCTATTTGCCCTGTGGATGGGGGGAGGGTCGCCGGCTGCTTGTTCCTGGATGTGGCGGGAGCTTGACCCCTGAGCCGGCCCTGCGCTGGACGCCAGATAAAAGGTAGACCGTCTTTAGCTTCGAGAGAAGATGTAATGAAGTAGAAGAGAGTAAATGTAATATAAACGTACTGGCTTGTGCTGGGAAAACAAAAAGAGGCGTCGTTGTCTCCTGGTATATCTATCAGCCCTGATCTGCCTGCTGCGTGTCTGAAAAAAAAAAAAAAAAAATCCAAGTGTGAGTGTCTTCTGCAGCGCCGCCGTCCACCTCAACCACCATCCTGCACCATCGCTGCAGTTCTTCCACCATGGGCCAGGAAGTCGTCGTCTAATCGATATACCGACCACAGAAACACCTTACAGCCTAGAAGACACATCTTACGATGGCTGTTACCGAAACTGCTGCTGGGCGCGCAGCGTCGAGGGTGCAGCCTGCCGCTGCTCCTCCTCCTGACAGCTCAATCGAAGACCATTTCTTCTGGACATACACCGAAGAACCACATAGAACCCGGCGGCAGGCTATCATCAAAGCCCATCCAGAGGTATGCTAGTCCCGTTCTGCTGCTCATCAATGGGCCGATTTCGGGATGCTGCTGTGTTGTGTGGACTGCGCGCTGACCGATGGACTTGGGCAAAATGCAAACAGGTGCTGAAGCTCTGCGGCCACGAACCTCTCACCAAATACCTCGTCATCGCCGTTGTCTCCCTCCAGATCGCATGTGCATACTTCCTACGCAATACCTCCATGCTGTCATGGCAGTTCTTTGTTACTGCGTACGTCGTGGGCGCTACTGCAAACCAAAATCTGTTCCTCGCCATACACGAAATCTCACACAACCTCGCCTTCAAATCGCCCCTGGCTAACCGGCTTCTGGCCATCGTTGCCAATTTGCCCATTGGAATACCATACTCTGTTTCGTTTCGAGTCAGTACACTCCGCTGTGCCCACATCTGGTTGTTAACGGGAGCGCAATGCTAACACTACCCATAGCCATATCATCTCACCCACCACAAGTCCCTTGGTGTAGCCGGTCTGGATGCTGACCTTCCAACGGCCCTCGAAGCATTCTTTCTTGATTCCTTACTCGGCAAAACGTTTTTCTGCACCTGCCAAATCCTTTTCTATGCCATCAGACCCATGTTCATCTATACCCCCAAGTTCACATATATCCATCTCATCAACATCGTTGTGCAAATCATATTTGATATTGCGCTATGCAAATTCACCAACTCTCTCCAGCCGCTCTACTACCTTATCCTAAGTTCTTTCCTGGCTGGCTCACTGCACCCATGTGCCGGACACTTCATTGCGGAGCACTATTTCTTCTCTCGCATCAAGACTGGGGGTACTGAGTCCCTTCTCACCCTCAGACAACAAAAGGAACAGCAGGTTACGAGTACCAAGCCCGTTGATCCTACCATCCCACCGCCTGAAACATACTCCTATTATGGAGCCTTGAATATTCTGACATATAATGTCGGTCTGCATAACGAGCACCATGACTTCCCAGCCGTTCCATGGTCACGGCTCCCCAAACTACACGAGATTGCAAAGGAGTATTATGAAACACTTCCCTGTCACCGTAGCTGGGTCTGGGTGATCTGGATGTTTATCCTGGACAAGGATGTTGGCATGTGGTGTCGTGTTAAACGTGCTGAGGGGGGCAGGATTGTTGGTGGTGATAAGAAAGCTTCCAAAGCTGACAGTGGATGGACCGAAAATGAGATTCAGAACTGATTTTGACCTTTAGTACTTTGGAAATATTGGATATTGGTTTTTTCTTTCTTCACACGCTTAGATATTCGATCCTGTTAGAGATGGTCATGCTTTTGTTTTCCCAACTCATAATCGCACCTTATACCAATATCGCACAATTAATGAAAGAGAAAGATTAGGCAAAAGCATGCATTGCATCATAGATGTATTGGTACTATCTGTATGTAACTGTTTTTGTCTTCGGTCTTTTTGTCTTCTGTAGTAGATTTTTTTAAACTCTATTTTCGGCCGTCGAGTTGCAGGTAGACCACGTAAGAAGCCGTAAAGCTGTGTAGTATCTCTCCTGCACTAGCTGTCATCATGCGTGAAGTGTAATGTAGACAAGTAAAAGTGATAAGAAACTTGGTGAGCCAAAGGAAGGCGAAAAAGGGGTCCAAAAAACAGGGGAAGGGGGAAAAGGGAAGAAGGGAGAGAACCCAAAGACACAACGGAAAAGAAGACGCCAAACCAGCCTGTCCTTTGCATCCCGTTAGTTCTTCTGTGTCAGGCACGGGGAGATGCTGGTTGAGAGACCCGATTCTTGACTCAATAAAACAAGAGAATGCAGCAAAAAACCAAGGTAGCAGAAAAAGTGCACCAAGAATACCCCCCCGTTTTGTAAGTCAAAAAAATAAAAAAAAAAAAATGTAATAGAATCGGAAAGCCGAATAGTCCGTAAGAAAAGTAACAATGAAGAGAGGGATAAAAAGCAGGAAGTAATGAAAAGAAGAGAAAGCGAAGGTCACAGTTGCATCTTTCATAGTTTCACTTCAATACTCTTCCTGGGGTTGTTGGCTATTGTCACGATTCGCCGTCCCCGTCGTGGCCCATCATATCTGTTTCCAACTTGCCGTCAGGAGTCTCGCCTATGCTAGGCAGTCCAGGGTCTGCTATCGGCTCTTCCCTCATACACGCGTTCTCTAGGATATTGGTCCATTTCCCGCTCGAGCCAGCGTGAATATGCTTCAAGTGCTGCCTAAGATGGTCGGCTCGCCAGAACTTCTTGGACTGGTTGCATTCTCCAAACTTATGAACAGATGTTAGATGTTCAATTCGAACATCCCACTGCGGGGCTGGTAGATTAGGGAACTCCATGCCGCAGAAGCCACATGTGTCATGAGTTGAAGTCGTAGAGCCAGAAGCCTGACCACTGGAAGATGAAGATGAAGGATGAAAGGCCGATTCATAGCCTGCGAGGGATCCACAAGACCAGGAATGGTGACGGATATGAAGAGAGGCGCGGTGCCGCTCTGCTTCATTTTTGTTCTTGAAGCGCTTGTGACAGTAGTTGCAGTTATATTGCTTTTCCATCTCATGGGCTCTACAAGGAGATGCATGCAGTATTAGCCTTGAAATCTATATCGAATGGGGAAAAAGCAAATATCTCCTCGGGACGTTGAAAAAAGAAAGAAAGAAAGAAAGAAAGAAAGTTCGTACCTGAGTTCCTCAAGGCTATCTAGCTTCTTTGGCTTTGTATGACAACAGTCGCATATATATGACCGGCCGACGCGCTGGGGGTTTTTCGATGAGTTTGGACAAGTGTGGGATCCTTTTCGGCCTGAGCCGGCCGAAATCGAGTTCTTCTTCATATCGGCGGCTGATGTAGGCGACGGTTCAGGGTACTGTGCCGGTCGAGGCATACTCAGTATCGGAGCAGATGTAGACTGCTTTTGGGCAGGACTGCTGATAAATCCTCCCCTATCATAGTGATCTACATCAGTAGGTGAAATTCCACCTGGAGACGGCCGATCGTAAGAAGACATGCTACTAGCCCCGACTGAAAGGCCAGTTGAGGAGGCGTATGATCCGGTCCGCATGCTTGCCGATGAAATGGACGATATCGAGCCATGACTGGATTGGTATCGAGCTCCACCTGGCGATGTGCAGATTCCATTGTTAAAAGGAAAACCTGACATACGCCTATCACCACTGCTTGTGCTAAGTGCTGCATCCTCGTGTCGGGCCACCTGTGGCGGAGAAGAGGCTCTTCGCTTCATACCATGGTTCGATAGAGGAGATATACCTTCTGCATAAGATGGCATCCGCTCACCTAGACTTCGTTGACGAGTGGTTTTTGAATGCACGCTGCTCGAATGTGCCTCATCCATTGACATTTCTGTGTCTAGGTCAGGGAAGAAAGACCGGTCATGGCTCCTTCTTCCGGAATGTAAAGGCAGGCTATGCGCAACCTCGCCATACCTAACCGGGCCACTGCTGATTCCCCCGGCATATTTTTCTCGTGCCTGGCTGAACTGGTCCACCTCCATAGGTGAGGGGCCGCCGCTGCTCCCCTCACGTTGATTTCTGAATGCAATGTAATCCGAAAATCCGCTCCCTCCGGTACCTGGGGATATGCCTGCTGAGGGAGGGCCGCTGCCCCATCGCATATCCTGTGGACTAAGAGTCTCATCAGTGAGAGTGAGAGCAGAAAAGCTCGTCTGCACTCTGGTAGGGTCTCTCGGCGTTGTGGTAAGGCCTAGTACTGCGTTCCTCGGTGGGGATGTTGGACCGCCGATTTTCGACAAGAGATTACGGTCGTAAGCGTTGATTGAATGCTCAACACTCTTCTCTGATAGCGGTTTTTGCCTATCCCTGAGCTGTTAGTTTATTTATGCATGCCTTTGTTGTAAGATTATATCATGAATCACCTTGTGCTGGGTAAAATCCTGGTATCGAGTGTGTGAGAGAGCGATCCAGTCTGGGAAAGAGACCTGCTTGGCCGTGTCAGAGGGCTCGTTGGGGAAAAGACATTCCCATCACCATATGAACCTATCAAAGGTGCCGATCGTGGACCTAGAGCAGTCTCATGCTCTGACATAGAAGCTGATCCAGGCCGCCTGGCATCGACAGCCCTTTGTTCATCCGCATCCAGGCGAAAGGTTTCGTCCCGTCTGCGCAATGGTGGTCTAGCATGGCCTCCTCCAAAGAGGCTTGAGCCAGGATTGATTGGTGGCAGCATGGTGCCTGCAGCAGTATCTCGACTGGTAGAGGTATCTCTAGAGTCCATTTCCGTACCTGCTGGTCCAGCTGCTGCGCCTGATACTCCTGGTCCGCCTGGATGAAAGGTGTTCCCCCATCTCCAACCTGAGTCGTGTCCGTTGGCAAGTTCTTCTATAAACCGTGGCGGCGGGAGAGGCGGCGGGGCGATTGTTTCTTGCGACCTGGGGATGGCCATTGGTCCATATGATGGTGAGGGAGGCGTAGAGTCTGAGTAAGAGGGCTGGGCCTGCTGTCTCCCGGTGTTGGAGTTGATGCACGAGCTAGAGCTGGCACTGTTTCTGGTGCTGCTGTAGCGGTGGCGAGCAGGAATCTGTTCTGCAGCAGAATCGGAGATGAGTATTGAAGGCGTAGAGGTCAAGCGCATGTCCATTCTTTCAACCCATGCGTACGGCCAACGACGTCTTGACTGACGCGCATCCAAAGGGTCAGCCCAGACAGATGAGACAAAAGAGAAAGGCGAAAAAACGGGGATATCTCAGGTACGCTGAAGTTTAGCTGTTTAAGGACGCCTATGCTTATTAGCCGGTGGCCATGTGAGAGAAGATAATGTCGAAGGCCGAATGGTGGCGGCGGTGGCAAGTCAGATACGAGCTCTATATATACCACGGTGCAACGAGAGAAGAGATGGGGGACCAGGCAGTGGATGTGTAAAAAGAGCCTGTCTGTCTGTCTATCCGTCCCTGTATATAGGTATATGGAGGAGGTGGAGGTGGAGGAGGAGCAGGAGGAGACAGCAAGAACGGCCAGCTCGAGCGCAAGTCCCAAGCCAAAGGGCGAAAGTTGAAGGAGGAGAAATATGGGCGAAAAGGAACTTTTGATGGATCCCTTGGAAAAAGAAAAGAAAGACGGCCAAAACGCTAATCGTAGGGCTGAAATTACGATACTTCTACATGTGCATACTAATTATATTGTCCTCCCAGTCTTGCAGCCCGCGAGGCCGCAACGCAGACAATATATAGCATATGTGAAGATATACAGGAGGAAGAGCGATGTCGTTGAAAGAAGGTAAAAAAAAAAAGGTAGCTTAAAGATAAAAATAGAAAACAGCAAAAAGGGAAGGCACGGAAATAAAATACAGAGAAAGGAGGCAGAAAAAAAGGCGGTGTATCATGGTATTGTAAAGTTGATACGTCTGTCTCGGCTTGCTGTATGGTAATACAGGTATGTTACGTGTAAGTTATAGCTTATTAATAAAAGATTAGTCAGTATTCTTTGTCTCCATTTGCTCCTTTCTCTACACCAGCAAGACCAGGCTCTGCTCGCTCTCAACTGCGTCTCTCTACTTAGTAAATGATAGACTCGCTCCGAATGACGAGCTCGATTTGCCGCGCCGCAGTGAGACACCGGGTGGCCACTCGATAAAAGCTCGCCACAATGCCTACATGTGTTCTTGCAAGGAGTACTCCGGAGAAGAAGACACGATCAGTTGATTGAGTTTATACTCTCTGTAAGTATGTATTCAGACTTTCCAACCGTCAACGGTAACTTTGCTCCTCGACCAACGTTGCTAGCAGTCCGAATTCAATCTCATCCCCCGTTCCATGGAACCATTTTCAGGGCTGCTTTCAAAGCTAGACCAACTATCCGTATCTAATATCACATAATATAATAATAATAGTAGACACGGACTCTGCTAAAAAAAAAAAAAAAAAAACCACCCACAGATAGTTCGGCTAACTCTATTGCCAAAACTAGTTATACGTTCACGTGACCTCTATGTAATTTACGGGGATGGAGAAAGGGCAAAAATTCCGGCATCCCACAAGGAAGACGCAGAAGCAGCAGCAGCAGGATAGTAGGTAATAATAATAATAGCGCTAATCACGAAGACGATGAGCAAAGCCGCCGGGCTGGCTGGGGACACTCTCTACTTGGTGGGCAGCTGCAGGCGACGTTGATGTACCCCAGTTAATGGGTTCTTCCCTGTAGCGGGCCGCCTTTAAGTCTGCGACTTTCCACATTAGCATCCCCCAAGCGCTGCAGCTTCTTGCTGACTATCTTCTCGTCTGTCCGTCGTCTTCCTCGTCCTCTTTTTGCTCTTCGTTGCTTGACAGAGAGACCGACTCTCCGCGGACTTGCGTCCTGCAGCTGCCGAACAGAGAGCCACATCACGCCCACGAAAGCGTAAAAAGGAGAAAAAGAAAAGGCAGGAGGACATATATATTAACTAGTTAACTAGTTATCCACTGCTTTTTTTCTTTTCTAGAAGATGCAGGGCAAGGTCTCGATCAGGCCCTAGCGGAGCTTTTCTTGACATTCTAGTAAGTAATTTATCTTTCTTGCCCGCCGTTCGTTCCACTGCACCAAGAAGCAGAAACAGCGACAACAGCACAGCACAGCAGTGCAGCACCGCATTGCCTCCTGTACACCACCCAGCAGTGTGTGGGCCGAGCTGGGTAGCCGACGCTGGGCGAGAAGATGGCGTACCCCACCTCTTGTTCCCTCTCTCAACCTCGCAGCTGAAGGAAAGGCGTAACAGCGGAGACCTGACCTGGGTTGGACATGATTCCATACACGATCTGTATAGCCCGTACGGGGTACAGCTACCACCATGTAATAATGATGTATAGATGTATCAAGAAATAGCCCATGACACTGTCCAATCTTTGCAGACGCAAGCCTTTCCCATACGAGTAAGGCGTGAGCTGTAGACGAGGGCACTGTATTATTATGCAGTTTCGTCGACTAGCTGTGAGCTGTATCTCTGTGCATAGAGTATGGAGTTTTCCGGGGGGGGAGGGAAGTGCGTTGAGGCGCAGTCTTCCAGGGATCTTCTCCCCACCACTACCGCCGCCAGTGACAGCAATTCACATCGCAAGCAACGCACAGAAGCTTGCTTGCTAAGAAGATCGGTCCAGTACCCTGGCGTTCTCTTCTTCCCTTGCCTGCAGTGGAACGATCCTACTTGGCGGGGCTTTCAGGATCAAACTAATGCACTGTTAGCAGATAAGTTCAGTTACCTGGTTACAGACAAGAATGTACGTGTATACTTCCCTTCGCGAAGGGGAAGTTTTTCGTCCTGCTGCTCGTTGTCCTGGGCCCTGCTTCCCGGCTCCCTTGTCTATCCTTCCTCTTTCCTTCCCTCCCCGCATGTCCTCAGGATATAATAGGATTCGCTAGATGAGCTGGCCCGTCTCACACCATACACAACCCGTCTCTGCAGAAGGAGCAGGGCAGCCAGAAACCTAGTTACGATCGTGTGATACGTTTGGTCATATAGGGCTGAATTCGAGAACGCTGTCTCTCCCCTCTTTGACTCTCATCTCACTCTTCATCCAAGGATGTGTGTTCCGTCATGGTTGGCTGTGCTGGCATCCGTGGGAAAGCAAAACGAAAGTGTCAGGGCCACAAGCCATCCCATCCCATCCCATCCCATGTATCGGGCATACCAACCAAAACCAGAGGGCCGGTACAATTTCCCTGGCAGGGACCTGCGGACGGTAGATAGGCGGGTAGTCTGGTTGAAAATTATTTGCCATGCCCTCCCATGCGACCAACTGCATAAATACATATCCACCGAATTAGTAGTTATTATTATTACACAGTTGATGTGGGCGCGAGAGAGGGTGGTTATGATGCCAGCGATGTCCCTGGTCCCTCGCCATCGAACCCTGCAAGGACCAGCTGGTCACTCTGGCACCCGCGGCACGCCTGGAAGCTGAGCCCATACAGCTGCAGCAGTATTTTATTATTGCGTATAGAAACTCTCGGTATCGTAAGTAACAGCTTAGCAAATTATGGATACGCTGGAGAAGAGCCAGTCGTTAGCAGCGAGCCTAATCTTCAGGGAGTCGTGATGTTACCGAGCAGCAGCAGAGCGTCCCCTCCAACCAAGCGCCATCTCCCTCTCAGCTGCAGACTCGGGCATCGGGCTCACCGAACTCCCTTCTCCATACGCCGTGCTCATCCTTCATCCTCTTCTCTCTGTCTTTACTTACTTACCACCACCATTATTGCCGTTCGACGTCGTCTCGCTGGCCCTTGGGCGACGTTCCTCGGCTTAGACGGGCAAAAGTCTTGGCATCAACTTCTTTTTTTCAACTTCAAAAAATAAAACATCGACACTCTTTTTTTTGTCTTTTCAACTCTCAGCTAGCCATCGGCTGAGCCCCCCGTCAGCGCAGGCAGCTGTTTATATATAGCTCCTCTCCAGATCTCTCTGTCTTCGGCAGCCTAGATCCTTCGAGCCTCTGTCTTCCACTCGTATCCTGGGATTCTTTCATGCATACATGATCGCATGATTCCCTGTGCACCGTGACCCGGATAAGCTGCTGCCAGTCTATCAACCCACCTCAGCCGCCATGGCGTTGAACAGGGTCGGAGATGATAATCTCTATATTGGAGGGTTTGTTTATCCCTCTCGTTCGCCCAGATATACCCCCCTCAGGCCCAGCTGTTGCTTGTCTCAATGGCCATATCCCCGGCCCCCTGGACACCGCAAGCCAACAGCAGGTGATGAGCCATCCGCCATGCATATATTACACATATAGCTAATCAGAATATATTGTACTATCGTGTCTATGCTTCTAGATTAATGGCCCTGAACAATAAACTTGCCCTTGAAAGAGAAAACATTACCCATACGCTGACCGTATTGCGTATAAACGTAGACGAAGAACGGTTTAAACCCTTCAAGGAACACTTGCATATCCCAGTCGATGATGTCGATGATGAGGATCTCCTGCAGCATTTTCCGACCACAAACGCATTCATCCGGTCAGGGCTCGAGAGCGGAACTGGGGGCGTGCTCGTTCATTGGTATGTTATTTTTTTTTTTTTTTTTTTGTTTGTTTGTTTCTCCCTTTTCAGTTGTGTATGTTTACTTCTTCTACTGCTCTAGTTATATTTTACATTTCACTGTCTGGTTGGGCTAGCTAACGGCGCCTATCTAGTGCAATGGGCAAGTCCCGCTCGGCGACTGTGTGTATAGCGTACCTCCTCCATAAGGACCCTGGTGCGTTGACGCCCAGAGAGGCTTTGGACCTTATTCGTCGCTCCCGGCCGCTTTGTGAGCCAAATGATGGGTTCATGGAGCAACTGGAGCTTTATCACCAAATGGGATGTCCAGATAATGTTGTTGATCATCCTGTCTATCAGCGTTGGCTCTATCAGCGAGCCGTGCAGGACAGTGTAGCTTGTGGAAAGGGGCCTGAGCTGGACGAGATCCATTTTGAAGATCAAGGGATAAGTAATAACTCTATCGGCGAATCTAAAGAGCCAGTGGATAGAACTGAGGTTAGATGCCGAAAATGCAGGTTCGTGGCTGAATGCTATTCAATCCCTTACTACTTCAGCGAATAGTCGCCAACTAATGGGATAATCAGACGGCAACTCGCCACACTACCATTCATCATCCAGCATACCCCGGGAAACAAAAGCGTCTCGTCCCAGGCGCAACCCCTTGTCCCCATATCATCATTGACTCCCACGTCATTACCGCCGTCAACGTGCGCCCACATCTTCCTCCACCCACTCACTTGGATGCGTCCATCGCTTTTCCCGTCGTCCTCGGATCCAACGTCATCTAACATGCCCTTGGATCCAGACGCCAATCCGCCGCTCTCTGGGCGCCTCACATGTCCATCTAAATCCTGTGGTGCGAATATAGGTAAATTCGCATGGGCTGGTATGCCTTGTAGCTGTGGAACATGGATCGTGCCGGCCATAGCTCTAGCGAGGGCACGGGTTGATGTATTCGATGCGAGTACGAGGAAAGGCGGTGCGGCTGGAGTTGGAGGTGCTGGGATTCGAATGCCCCCTGGTATGATTAGAGCGCCTGTGGCTGACGCCAGGGCTGAAAGGGGAGATGATGAGAGCGGGAAGGGGCTTTTATGAATGTGAATGAAAATAGGCACTCGGCACACGGTTGATGAACACCTTGAGATAGATAGACGACTAGATACCCTTTTGAAATATGATGGAAAATAAATGTCATACGCAGTATTCCGTATGTCAAACTAGTATGGCAGTCTTGTTACTATACTGGCTGAAACACGCCACCTGTCATGGAAGTTAAATGGTTATGACAGATCTGTCTTCGGCACAGAAGGGAACGTTGAGGGGTTCTGCAGACGTTGACGATCTCTCTTAGACTTCTCAATAGCCTTCAGTCTATCAACCCGCATTTGGTAGAAGTTCCTGCAGAGGCGGTCAGTATGTAACCATTAGTTATACATACGTCCAAGGGGAGTTTTAACGTCACACATACTTGTGGAGTGAGTATATTCGAGGCATGTCATCTGTACTAGCATCCACAGGGCTAGCTGCATTCTGTATAGATTTGATCTATTATTCCGCCCGTAGGTTAGGAATGGCTTTTTACCCGTGGGGTAAGGAGGGAAAGGGGCCCACAGACCTTGTCGTCTTTCTCTTTCTCGTCCTTCTTACTTTCTTCTTCTTCATCGGCCTTCTTCTTGTCATCTGCCTTTTCACCATCCTTCTCCTTGTCCTTGTCCTTTTCCTTCTCCTTTTCCTTCTTCTTCCGCTGCTTTTCCTCGTACTCTTTCTTCACCTTCTCGATCTCCCGGTCCATTTCCTCTTTTCTCTTCTTCGCCGCAACCTCCTCCTCATCTATAAGAGGGGAGCAAAATCCCTTATCTTTTAGATGAATTGGGCAGACGTAAAAAAAGTCCTACTCTACTCTTAACATATATTTCATTATTGAGGGCTTGTGTTCACAGACATCAGCCTGGCCTTAAGTGTGCCGAGAGACGTAAAAGTAACTGACCTTACTGTCAGGTGTAACTAATACACTGGTCGATGGCTTGTAGCATATCAGACACGATTTAGCACCGGTGTCCGCAACCCGGCGGAGGTGCCATCTGTTTTGTAAAAGTTGGGCCATCCTTGGGCTTATAACGAGAGCATTATACGGAGTACACGGCACAGGTCCTCAGAACCATCAAATGCAGCCTATATCGTGTGCTCTAGAATCGTTATCGGGGTATCGTTTAACTCGTTGCGCAGTTTGTAAGTCCGGCCATGTTGTAATGCGAAAGGTGAGTAGTGAGGCTCATCCCGTCGAGCGGCCGACCATGTGATCTGTCGGGCTCCACTCCACGCCTAGTTAACTAGTTAAGCTGGAAAGACAACAATACTCCAGGGGATTCCTTGGATACCAATGCATGCCAACACACTGAGGATTCATGGATGGTTGGAATATGTATACATGCATTCTATTACTGGCTAAGTTAGGACGGACGATTAACTAATAACTACACCAATCCAAGACTGCGCAAAATGTAGATTACCCTCCCAAAGGATCTATCCTAGTCGTCGAATCACTCTGTCGCACCCTCTTTATAGGCAATGGCAACATTTTCCGGCGAGGGCAGACTAGCATTCATATTTTCGACATTCCTTCTCGCTTCCACCCAGATCATGAACTCGTCGTAGGTCTGTGGCCAAACTTCATGTTGTCCCTCGACCAAGAAGGTGTAGTTAAAGGTTCCCGTGGGATTACTGGTTCCATGGTCGATGTTCCTGGCGGTTGTATCAACCCGAACTTGAACTCTGGTGAACTTTTGCCCGGAGGAGGAAGTCGAAGGTGAGTCCTGAGTATACGATACTACGGCATTGAGGTATGAAACACAGCCAACTGGGACCGGATTGTCAAAGGTACTGGGCTCAAGGCAGAGGAAAGTAGGTCTGCTGCGTGAGAATGAGGCGGCGCAGCAGTAAGCTAGTTCGAACGTTTGCTTGAGAAGGTAGCCTCCGAAGATCATGAAGTTATGTCGGTTGCGATCATAAGGCTGCATAATCTGGGCGGCTGAGAGCCTTGTGTCTTTCATGTTCGTAGCAGATACGCCAGATAGTTCAGGAGGAATTTCACGACCTAATAATGCGCGTTAGGGATATACTGATGTAGGGGCCGCATCTGTAACTGGATAATAATAATAATAATAATAATTTATCCATACCTGCTCTCTTCGTCCACATTGCATGGATAAGGTCACTCTCTTCGTCATTTGGAGTCTGAGTCTTCAGGCTTCTCTGTCTAAGGTCCTTTTTGGCATTATAATTATGCTCTCCCTTCTCGAACAGCCGACGCTCTTCAGCCGTTTCAACCAGGAGCGGTGCAACAGAGGCTGGTCTAATGTTAAATTAGCGATGACTACTCCAAACTTGACAGTGGCAGGCGGAAACGACTTACTTCTTAGTCTTTGGATCCAAAGCCACCATGGTAAAAGCACAAGTAATTAGAATATCTTCAGCCTTCACCACTTCACCTTCAGCCGGCGCTTTAGCAACCTGTAGAGACACTTCCATACTTGATCGGCCTGTAGAATAAGTAACTTGGCCACTCAATTCTAGGTCACAGATTTCTTTCAATGGGTTCTCAATCGTGATCCTGTCAACTGCTGCAGTAACGAGAGCGACATCGTCACCGGCATGTCGGTAACTGACAACGCCGGCAAGCGCATCCAAGTCCATCAGCAATGAGCCCAGTCTGCATATATTAGCTATCGTTCTCTTGAAAATTCATTCATATAGCATCTGTTTGATGACTTACCTGATCTGTCCAGTCGCGTTGACATACTCGTCCAGAAGCCACGGATCTTTACCAAGAGGCAATATCTAATATCCCCATCAGTTTAAGCAATAAAAATACACAAAGGGGGTATACAATATACTAACCGATCGATAGTAGCTGTCCTTCATTCTCTTCGGGGTCATGTTACTGGCCTGCACCGGTCCTCCCGTCCTGGCCTTATCAGAGGCCCCGGTGGTCAGACCCGCGCCCTTTTCCTCACGGCTCTTAGTCAGTGCCTCAATGTATGGCATCTTGACTCTGGCTTCCGTCCATGCTGGATGAAATGTCTGTCTGGGTAGTGTGGAATGAAGCCCTCTTGACTGGATATCTGGACACGACGTCGCCCGGAGGCAGCTTCGCCGGATCCCCCAATTGAAACATGACGGGAGGCTCCTCCTCGAGACTGATGCTACCAACGAGGATACAGGGTAGTAAGTGTGAGGAAGCATGGTTATTCTGCAGGATATCGAGGACTATCTGAATATATTTCCAATCTCGAGTGTACGAAGATGCAAGGGATGTAGTCAGAGATTTGGCGATGGCGCTAACTAGTTAGCCACTTAGGTACCTGGGTTCAGCAGCAAGGGACAGCTCTTTAAATACGGCTGGGATGTGCAAACAACAGTCTTGAGAAGTGGATACCAGCATTCGAAACACGGGATATAAGATGAACAGACGAATAAAGAGCTGTCTTTATTGTACTATGAATATACGGGACACAACATGATCTATTCCGTCACTATGCTCCGGGTATATATATATATAGTGATGGCGGCTGCAAGAATTAAATCAGATATTTGACTTAAAAACGAGCAGAAAAACGCCATGACAAGCATGCTAAGAACTAGACTAGATATTTGAAAGACAGTAACGAATGAAACGCTCAGTGCACTGATAACACCAGGGGAACGTAAATGGTACACAAAGAGACAAACACAAACGACCGGGCAAAACTATTCAGACTGTAGTCAAGCTCTTAAAAAAAAAAAAACTCCAAGAAACGCCGGTGGAATGCAATGGGCAAGGGTATGATAGCGAGGGACAAAAAGCAATAGACGGTAGACGCAACCATGCTATAGTGGCTTAGCCATTAATAAGCCAAAGGGAAGGGACAATAATGGCCCAGTAGAGAAGTGCAGATGGCAATGGTGATTAAAAGAGTATAAGTCGTTGAAAGTGAAGATCATAGCGTGTATGCAGAGTAGACGGCGTAGATGATAGTTTCAGCACTGTGACAGCGTGCTTCAACTCCAGAGTAAGGAGCCAATGGCGAAGAAAACAGCTAGCGTGAGCCATGTTGGCGTCAAAACACTTGAGGAGGAATTGGGAGAGCTGGTTGCTCCATTACTAGCCTCTCCAGTGGTAGTTGAACCAGAACCAGACTCAGCCGGTAGTCCAGGGGAGCCGCCAGAGGGTGTCTTGTTGGAGGTAGGATCTATATGTGGCATTAGAACAGACATAGTTTCCTGACTTGAGATAGTGTGAAGAACATACCTGGAGAAGGGGTGGAAGATGATGGATTCTTGGTCCCCGCATATTTCCTTGCTGCCAGTCCGACTCGGTTCTTATCAAAGTCGAAAACAGAATAAACGTTCTTCAAAAAGACATCGCCAACGAGCCACTGTTTAGGTCCTAGTATCTGTCGTCCCACGATAAGAGAGTTGCATGTTCCTTTCGTGGCTGTTTCATTCCCAACGTAGTCGTCAGGCTGAATGGTATACTCGACTCCGCCAATTGATAATTTGATATCAACCTTGGTAGAACACGGGAGTGTGTAGAATCCCGAACCCTTATCTGCGTGGGGTATCATGGAGTGAATCAAATCGGCATCAGCAGGAGGAAGTATAAGGAACGATGTTCCAGTATCAATGATACCGGTTCTTCCCTTCAAGTTTAGAGACTTCCCATCCATAATCAAGTCATCCATTGCAATTTCCCATTGATAGCCGTTAGGGACGACATTTGAGTATACCAGCTCGCCGGAAAACTTGCTCTTGTCAATATCACCGAAAGTAATCTGGCCATCTGTAGCACCCTCGGAGGCTCTCTGGAGATTAATACCGATGACATTGCTTTTGAGAAGTTTCTGCTGCATCAATAGCTGTACGACCGTTGGGGTTTTCGCATTGGGATCCTGGGGCCCTATTCCTAGGATTCCGTCCATGGGGTAGTTCAAGAAATCATCCGAGGCTGTGGATGCAGATCCAAAGGGAGTGACCAACTCGAAACCTGCAAAGGACATGGTATCATTGACAATGACTCCAGAAACTTTACCAGTACCGTAAGTAACTCCCCATTTTTCGTTTGTAACCTTGATCGTCTTCGAGTCCTCTTTTCCAAACGTATTATGTCTTCCACAGGCTTTGCTAGTGCAGTCTGAGCCAAACACCCAGGTACCCGATGCGCCGGTGTCAATCAGCATCCACATCTTCTGGCCCTCCGATCCGACTTTGATCTCGGAAAAGTATGAGAAATCGTAGCCATCGTTATTGATACCAATGGTGTTTGGCGCAGTTGGCGGAGATGCGATTTGAGCTGGGTAGTTATTATCTCGACGATACTAGAAAGATTCACCAGATCTATTAGTAATTGACTTGACGGCATAGAACATTTTGAAACACAGGCTACTAACATGGCTGGGGCCTCTCCTAATGTTTAGGGTTGTAGACCCGGTATGGACATGTTTATATAGCCCGGGAAAGGTGAAGAAACGTCTGCTAACGGAGCCGTGGTTCGATAAAAGGTCCTGAGCGAAGCCAGGCAGCTTGATGGGATAGAATGCCCAAGTGCCTGTGAACTGTAAGATGACTGCTGACAAAAGCCATAGCCATTGAAACTGCATGATCCTTTGGGAGGGGTGTTTGGGACGATTAAATCAAGCGATCGCAGTTTTTGGTTATCTCGTCATTGGCAAAGAAGTCTAGTTATCGTGACGAATCCCAGGGGGTTCCTCTATTGCCTTTCTTTTCTCTTCCGTCTTTGGTAAATCTCCGAAGCTCCCAGGTCTCGGGAGTCTCTAATAAACTTGCAATCTATAAACCAGCGGCTCTGCGGATAGGGGCAAAGAAAAGGGCGGGATTCGAGGTCTAAGAATTAAGGCATCAGGGGGATAAAGCTCTCGAAACACCGGATGAGGGAGCCGATAAAAGGGAAGCAGGAGAAGATCTTTTTAAAACAATGCAACTAGTTACTGAAACGAAAATCAAAGAACAGTGAAAGCGGGAAAGCAAGGAGTGAATTGAGCCAGGAAGAATGACGAAAGCGCGCCCACATCGAGGCGGCAGCAGTTGGATGCAGGTGCAGGAGTTGAAGTACTCTCTGCCCGTTTACGTTTCGCGAAGAATAGGAGGCGAGAAGGCGCAGAATAGACAAACTTGGCTTGCGGGCCAGATCGACGCAAAAAAAACGACCGCGGCAAAGGCTGGAGCGTTTTCGTTGGCTAGAGAAGAAGTAGTGCGAGCGCATGCAGCGAGCAGGTGGAGTGAAGCGTATGCAGGACACGCTGCTCCCTCGCCCATAGAGGCCATGGCCAGGAAAACCCCTGGCCCCTGCAGGGCGCCAAAGCAAACATGGCACTTCCGCTTCCGCAAGTTCGCTGTCTGGGGACAGTGATGTGAGACCCCCGGATGTTTGTTCGCGGCGTACGGGGAGAGCCCATACGGGGGTGCACGGTTATCTCGTTGGCGAATGCCAGGGAATCTTCTCCAACAGTGCAAAAGAAAGGAGGCAAAGTTCGTTCTTCATGATAGGCACTGAGTCAGGCGATGATCCGGAGGCAACCAGGCTGATCTTGGTTAAAGTGAGCGGCTACGCACACACACACACACACACACACACACACACGGGGAGTGTATATGGATTGTCGGCAGGAGAGTGGTGCCTCTTTTGACAGACTGGGTCGCGAGAACAGGCGAATTGCAAATCCAAGTTTCCCGGCCAGGAAATATTCATTCCAAAAAAATAGTACATATATACATGCAGGCGCTAAAGCAGATGGACATGAAAAGCAGTTTTGGGGGCTAAATGCAATCAAAGCAATCAATAAAAGAAAGAGAACGATGGGACGGCCGTTCTCATCGTACAAGGGATGCATAAGATGCAGACAGTTTGTTTGACAAGGAGCGACGCATTCAACCTTGTCGTGCAACCAATTAATTTATTTATCTTGAACGAGCCATACTTTTCCGTATAACAAGTTGCAAGGCATTCCCGTATCCCTGCGGGTCCAGCGTGCTCGGTGTTTGGTTGCTTTTCAACGGACGTTGGTTGCTTCCTGGGGAAAGAGTCTAGATGGGGCGCCCAGTGGAATCAAGGAGACAAGTCAGAATGACCGGGGGGTGGTTTGCTTGGTCCTTTGCCTTCGTAGGCTGTAGCCGCGCGATTTGAAACACCGGAATGTCCGTCCAAAGGAAGGATACCTCGCAGCTGAGAGATAGATCCGATTCCAGATGGTTATCGAACCACACGAAACTGGACTGAGGTCTGCGCGTACGAAACAATTCAGCCCGTGATACGGGTCGGAGAGTGGGTTCCTGCCTAGCAAGCCATAGCCATACGGGGAAGAGCCCGTCTTCTCTGCTTTGGTTCACATATGTCCCTCCACGCGTCATCAAACACTGTCTTCTTCTTACCCACATGGCTGTCAAGAAGCTTCAGGTCTCGAACAACCTCCATACTACCTGTGCCCAATGAAATAGTCTTGCCCATGATGATACACTCTGACACTCCTTGGACGGTGTCACGTCTGCCCGCACCACCCGCATCAAAGAGATGATCCGCCGTCTTCTCAAAGCTCGCCAGCTGAAGGACTGAGTCGCGAATCTTAGCCAGCCCGAAACGGGTAATTCCAAGCACCTCGCCTTTATATGTCATAACATCTGCAAGAAGTTGCATATGTCGAGGATCAATCGCCATGCCCGACATGACAGAGCTGATTTCGTCGATAATCGTCGTTCGCGCCGCCTCGATACCAAGAACGTCCCGCATCTCCATGACGTGGTTGGTGCGGGTACGGTGGCCCTCAATGCCATCAGTCGTCATGCAGGCCCGGAGGCCATATCCTTCAACCAAAAGAATGTTAGTGGCAACTTTTTCTCCGACACGAATCACTGCTCGGGTGCAGTCCGGATAGCCGAACACTTGGATGTTCGGCAGAATTCGCCTCAGATAGTTGATCCGAATGTATGGATCTGAGCCGGTGATCTTTTGCTCAGAGACCGAAACACCTGCCATTGAGGCACCCTCGTCCACGTAGATGTGGATATGCGAGTTGAAGGACCGGAAAGTCAGGTCAGCGGCTTTGAACGCTTTGTGCTTCTTAATGGCAAGTAAGATCTGCCGTAGTGTCAACTCAAGCTGCAACTTTTTGATCGTTGAGAAGTCAACTTTGATGTTGATAAAGGAGGATGTCTGAGAGCGGTTTTCTTCGATATAGTAGACAATATCCTTGAGGAAGAGTTTCTCAACTCGGCCTTTGACGATCTCAGCAATACGCATGTCTGTCTTGTTCACAAGCTCGCAAGTAATAATCGGCGTACTGATCTCTTTCGATGCGTTGATAATTTCCTTGATACGCGGAACACCTTGGGTAATACTCATACCAGCAACACCAGCGAAATGGAAAGTTTTCAGAGTCATCTGTGTTCCGGGTTCTCCAATGGATTGTGCACCGATAGCTCCTATGCTGTGACCGGGCTCGACATGTGCACGCATATACTTATCTAAGCACGAAGTGATGAAAGCCTTGAGGGTTCTAGCGGAAATTTTGCTGGTATGCGTAAACGCCATCTGCTCTTTGCCTTCTTCGTTATCATTAGGTCTAAGCTGTGCAGCCTTTGCTGCCACGTACTCTTCAATCGAATTCAAGAAGTCACGGTTGCTTTCCCACTGGTCGGTAGCGAAGTCGTTTTCAGCTTTATAAGAGAGGGTGTTTCCGAGTAGATCGTACCGAACCAACTTCTTCCGCTCTGGAGCTATAAGTTCTTCGCATAGGGCCAATATTTCATCTGCAGATAGGCCCTTCTCATCTTTGTCGTATGTTGTACTCTCTGCATGTGTAAAGGTACGGTCGAAGTGAACGGGCTTGGCCGAAGCTTCCATATTGACAGGATCCAACTGATCATCTCCATACTGAAACTGGATGATGAACGAAGAAGAATCTCGGACAGTATTGTCATATCGAGTAGAGAGATCCTCGAGAGATTTCATAAGTCTTCGAGACATGTAGCCTGTTTCTGCAGTCTTAACGGCGGTATCAATCAGACCCTCACGACCAGACATAGCGTGGAAAAGAAATTCGGTAGGAGTAAGTCCAGAAAAGAAACTGTTCCGCACAAAACCTTTTGCAAGAGCATGCTGGGAATGGCGAGCAAAATGGGGCAGGGTACGGTCCTGGAAGCCTTTGGAGACACGAGCATTCTCAATGGATTGTTGTCCGACGACAGCTACCATCTGGGACACGTTGATATTGGATCCCTTGGAACCGCATGTTGCCATAATAAGGGGTGCGTTGTGCTTGCTTAGTTCTGAAATACAGTATTCACCAGCTTGCTGACGAACTTTATTAAGGATACCGGTGATTTCGTTCTCTGCCGTTTGGCGGCTATCCGATTTACCCATTTGAGGTTTCTCTTTACTGGCAGCCGTGATAAGATCATCACATTGCTGAAAAGCAGTGTTTATCAAGGTATCTTTTAGCCTAACAAGGCTTTCTCCTGGATATACGTCCGTGATACCGATTGAGAAGCCCTTATTTGTCAACCACCTGGCAGAGAGTTTCGACAACCTGTTCATGGCTTCTGCTGCGGCTGCATACCCAAAATCTCTTTGGATGACGAAAAAGATATTGTCCTTCTTTCCAGCTCCGATTGTTGATTTGTCTGCAACACCACACAGCATTTCTGAATTGCGGATACAGAGCCATCCGTCATTCTCGCATAGATCTCGCGGCTGGCCCTTGACGAGCTTGAGTTGACGGCATGCTGCATCAAGGTTGACTTTAACGGGGCAGTCTTTGTTTGGTCTCATGAGAACGCTAAACACTTGCTTGCCGGTCCAGAGCATTTGCGGCTTAATGGTTGCTGGCGGCGGGAGCTCGAATCGGGTGCTGGAGTCGAGCATGGATAGACATATCTGAGTAAATGTTTTTCTATCAAAGAAATTATCCTTACTACTGAGCAGATAGGCAGCAGTAATGAAATCCTGAATAGCAGCAATAATTGGCTCTCCGTTCTTGGGTGTAGCCAGGTTGCTTTTAACTCCCATAAGTTCCATAGCTTCAGCCCGTGCTTCTTCAGTCTGGGGAACATGCAAGTTCATCTCATCACCGTCAAAATCGGCGTTATAGGGGTTGCAAACACATTCATTCAACCGGAATGTCCTATGAGGTCGGACTTTGACAAAATGTGAAAGGATACTCAGTTTGTGAAGGGATGGCTGACGATTGAACAGAACAATATCCCCATCTTCTAAATGCCGCTCAACTATGTCGCCTTCCCGAAGCTGATTCGCTATCATGTTCAGGTTTCCATACTTTAAAAAGAGCCTGAATGAGTTGCCTTCTTTTATCAGATAGTTTGCCCCAGGCCAAGTTTTTGTGCCATTCCGTATACACTGGCGTAGTTTTTCTTTGTTATATCTTGTTACTCGTTCTGGGTAGGTCATGTTCATGGCAACCAGCTGAGGAACGGCAACTTCGTCAATGCGCAAATTAGGATCTGGTGAGATGACAGTTCGTCCAGAAAAATCGACACGCTTTCCTGATAAATTTCCTCTGAATCGCCCCTGCTTGCCCTTTAATCTTTGGCACAACCCTCGAATAGTCTTTTTGGAATCCGTGTTCTGTAAGCCAGGGATATCACTGTTGATGTACACTGCAATCTGAAGTTGCATGTAGTCCCAGCATTCGATGATGGTCTGAACAGGTGCCCCCTTATCCAGAGCCATTTTCAAATTTAGATTGCTTTGGACGATGTCTCCCAGTTTTGCGGTCAGGTCGTCTTCCGTACTGGCTCCCTCTTGGCCAACAGATGGCCGAATAGGAACCGGGGGAGCAGGAATAAACTGCCAAAGGAAATATTCAGGCCGAGCTCCGTCCACATTCAAACTAAGCAATTCGCAATCTTCATTGGAAATCCGACGAAACAACTTCAGCACCCGAAGAGGATTTAAGTCATCGAAAACACGTCTGTAATGCTTCTCAATATCCGGGTTGGACTTTTTCGCTTCCTCAAAGGACCGGTCAAAGGCAAGCTTGCTGGGTGGAGGTATTTTCTTAGCCGAGAGGGAAGCGTTGAAAGCCCTGAACTTGTCGTGCACGATTTTCAGAGCTCCGGTACTCGCTTTCTTGACAGTTCCATTGATTGCATTGCAGTAGTAGCATACCGGCGTCTTCCGGCACCTGACGTTAATGCGTTTATTTATCTGCATGCGCCTTAGATTGTCCAACCCGGGTCGCCGTAGTTCTTTCAGGTATGATCTTCTCTCGTCTTCTGGAAGCAAGATCTTGGAGCAATCCTATCCACACAATTGCAAACAGAATTAGCATGTCCTTCAAGAGGGAAAATACCCATCACCATGCTCCATCCTACCTTGCAAATATCCTGTAAGATCTCGATAGTGCGCTTAAAGTATCCGACGTGGAAAGCGGGAAGGACGAGTCGAACGTATCCGAAGTGCCCGTTACATTCCTGTAGATCACCACCGCAGGTTTCGCAAGTATCTGATTTATTAGAGATGCCGAGGCGCGGGTCCATGGGGCCATTTCGAGCAACCGCGCGATTATTATCGAGATCAAAAAGCTTTCTATCTGAGATTTCAACGTGCGCCTGGCTGATGATGTCCTGATTTGAACTGTACGGGCCATTCATTAGTTCATTTTCACATAAATGAGTAAGCAGTACATATATGCACTTACAGGACACCAAAATTGATCTCTTTAATAACCTTGGGCACCCGGTCTATGACCTGGGCCTTGCCCGGGTCAACAGGCAGAGCATCTGTGGCCATCATCTTGAAGGTAGCGAGCTAGCCCTAGCTTTTTGTTTTCACAAACAAGCCAATGGCTTCAGGTCTCCACTTGCTATCGTGCTCTGCATTCCATGAGTGAGCAAAGGAAGTATATGCGCCGTAATAACCAGGGTAAACAGCCACTGCAGCCGGCCGTTGCTGGTGTGATGTCTCTTGCGCCCCTCCTCGACTCATCGCGAGCTTCAAAACTTTTTTTTTTTTTTTGATTATCACAGCCACGTGACTTTATCTGACAGCTGGTCACGTGTCGCTATCTTATCTCTCCCGTTGGCGACGGACGAAACGACAACCTCATCTATCAAAAGCCGACGAAGACGAAGAAGATGATGAACCAAAGAAAAAAGAAAGGAGGTACATCGTATAACCGGGTAGCCAGGTATGGAGCTAATAATGGCTGCATGGTACAGCCAACTAGTTGTCCGCGATACGTATGCGCTGGGGAAGCGAAACTATATCTGGTGTGATGTCCTTTCTCGCATCAGACCACCTTCAGACGACAGTTCAGCATGGGGAGATGGAGATGGCTGCGTCAACACGGCATTACCTCGAGGGATACCAGCCGTTTCATGCCCGTGCTGGTACCTTTGAAAGGTCCATGAGGTGGTGAGGACACTCTATTTCTCTATTTAACCAATCGGATTAGATCTACATCTCTTCTTTGCCTGCATAGTGATATGTTGATTGGCGAGAGGTTACCCCATTCCATATTACTCCGAGCTAGCAATGCATGCAAGTGTATAGCAAGGATGGTGGTGGAATGATGGTGTGTTGCTTGGATCCTTCTCCTCATCCGCCCGTTTCCTGTTCTTCCCTGCAGAGAGGGACGGGCAGGCAAAGAAAGACAAAGACAGAAGGCAGAGGCCTATGGACGGAGTAACGTCACGTCGTACTAAAGAGCCGGGGAAAAGGAAGAAGCCGAAGCTCATGCCCCGCAAAGCACACGAGTGTTTGAAGCCGTTACATTAGGGAAAGATGTTTTGTTTTTGTCTGTGCTCACGAGACACCAGTTGTAGAGATGTATACACAAAGAGCCAGGCCAAAGAAAGTCGTTAATAGTTAAAAAGTAGCTATGATAAATGGGAAAAAGGGTGAGATATAGCGAATGAAAACGAGAAAGATGGTCGCCTGTGGCAGCATGGAACATACATAGAAAAAAAGGAAGTCATGCTCATCCCAAAAGAAACACCGTGTAAACAGGAAATAAAATAAGTCCGGTTAGTGGGCTATACTACTCTGACTCGACCCCTTGATGTCTTCTAGCATGCCTCTCCATAGGTCTCTGACGGCGCCGCCAACCGTCTCTTGACTGGGAGCACTAGCTCTGGCCCCATCTCGGGACCTGCTAACGGCCTCCGTGAGGTTGAAAGGGTTGAAGTCCAATGCATGGTTGTCTACAACTTCGCTCATTGGGCTGGGTCCGTTGGAGCCCATGTCGCTGCTGACGGTGTAGATCTGAGGCTTCATCACACTAGCGCTGGCTGGAGCCATCTCGTAGTGAGTGAAGGAGTCTGGAGGGGTGGGGATGCGAGGCATCGACTGGCTGGCGGAACCAGACTCCATGAAGGTCGGCATGTAGGCGAGGTCGACGGGGGAAGAGTCCTGGGGCGACCTGTTGGCCCGAGATGTGTTGAAGGGCCTGGACGAAGAAGACTGCTGCTGGCCAAAGGCGTGACGATCAATACGCCTCATTGCAATGCTGAATGCACGAGACTGGAGAACATCGTGGTTTGAGAGGCGGTCAACAAGCTGGAAGTGATGTTAGCAGGACGACGGTCTATATTCTGAGAGGAGGAACGAAGGAGCTGACCTCTGATTTACTTCCAGAGGCACCGAGATTCCTCTTCTGGCACTCTGCTCTGAGGTCTGCGAGGGTTCTGGAGTGGTAGAGAGTGCTGGCGTCTGGTCCGGTAGCAACCTGGGCCGAGTAGGCGCCGGTGATGTGAAGAGAGCGGCGAGGTTGCTGGGACAGCGACCTGAGGGCCTTGAGAGAGGTCGAACGGGGAGCAGCCATGGCGAGACCGGTGTTTTGATAGCTTAGGTAGTTTATGTGAAGTACAGTGACGACTTGGAGACCGGGAGGCAACAATTGAGCAGAGAGGCAGAGGTCGAAAGAGACGAGGTTTGGCCAACACGGACGACCAGAGAGGAACAGGGCGGCTGTCAACTTATAGCTTGCTGGGCTGGCTAGATGGCTGGCCCTCCTCCTCCTCCTCCAAGGCGTAGGATAGCTTCGTTATGTAAGGACGCTCCTCCAGCTGCTTCGTCGTCTCCTGCTGCAAGCGGCCCAGGGGGAAAAAGCAATATAGCTACTTATAAACAATAGAGCTGGACAGGCTAAAGGGGAGCGCAGTGGGAACAGCAGAAAGCGGTGGCGAGATCGTTCCTGGATGGATGAGGATGGCTAAGGCGAGCGTGGAAGAAGGGCCCTCCTTTATAGCCATCTGCTTATTTACAAGAGTGCTCCGTACTCGGTACAGGCGCAGTTTTAAGGGGAGACAGGGCAAGCGGCCAAGGGGCTCAGGGCCAGCAGACGGAGGTTGTTGAGCGCTGTTGATTGTTGGGGAAAGCTATATGTCAGACAGGCCTGGGCGTCGCCTGCTTATCCACTTGCTTTAGTTACTCTTATTATTATTATTAGGCATGGCTTCTCCACACACGCCGGCAGGTCGGAGGGCTGGTCCAGCCACAGCAGGGCAGGGGGGGATGGCAGATGGCTAGGGGGCTGCGCGGGTGGTGAGGGAAGGGGACGGCGCAGTGAGGCGAGGGAGGTCAGGGGCCGGGAGAACTCAGAAGACCCAGGCAACAAGCGACTGCTCCTCGAGGAGTTATGGAAGACGAGTATGGAAGAGGCAGCTAGTTAACGACGAAGTCTCCGAAAGCGACGGAAGCGCCCGAGGTTGCCGGCCAGAGGCGCATGATTCCTCCTCCGACCTCGGCAGCAATTGATCCATTTATTTTTACCTGTCACTATTTACACTGGGTCGGTCTCTCGGTTGATGGTAGCTCGTCCTGCTGGCGGCTTGTTGTTGTGTACACAGTAGATGGAGTACGGAGACGGAGACCCGTGAAATGTCATTTGATAGCGAGTAGGCGTATCCACTGCAGCTATACGCAAGAGGATAGGGAAAATACGGAAGGGCATGGTCAAGAGTGTATACTTAAGAGCGAAGGGAAGAAAGAAGGAAACATGCTACGTCATCCTCACAGCTTCGATGGGCGCTTGCTGCGTGAAACGGATCTTGCATACGGATGAGAAGCCGACGCGGGCACCAGATGGTCAATGTCGGCAGTGTTGATGTACTGAGGACCTGCTTGGTCGAGAGAAGTGATGCCGATGTTTCTCATGGCTCCCTCCAGCTCATCTCTCATGACTGCAGATGGTTATGGTTAGCCGGGGAAGCGGAAGATTTACCTACTGGCCAAAAGGTGGATGGAAGAAGGAGGAGAAGAAGAAGAAAAAGGGAGTATAGGCAGAGAAAATGTATGAAAATGAATAATACATACTGTCAATCAAGTGCTCAGCACCCTCCTGGCCGTAGTTTGATGCAAAGAGAAAGCTTCGTCCCATTCCGACGGCAGTTGCTCCCAGACAGACGGCCTTGAGGATATCTGTGCCCCGTCTGATTCCGGAGTCAATGTAAATCTCCATCCGGTCAAACACCTCGGGGCATCTGCGGTGCAACTCGAGCAAGGTAATGATCGAGGCCGGGCTGGTGTCCAGGTTCCTACCACCGTGGTTGCTCAGCATAATACCATCGATACCCGCTTCCATGGCCATCACGGCATCGTCTGCAGACTGCACACCCTTCAGCAACAACGGGAGATGTGTGTGCTGTCGCGCCCACTTCACGTCCTCCCACGTAAGTCCCGGGTCGATAAAGCCGGCCATCACTCGTCCCAGACCACCGCCCTTCTTGTCGTTGTTGCCCTTTGCCGGAACCATGGGCAAGGTGAGGTTTTCATCTGCCTTGACCCGCTCATCGGCTTCTCGTTTACCGGGCCAGGCTGCGTCCACAGTGATGCATATGGCCTTGACCTGTGGGTTGGCAGAACACTCATGCAGCTGAGCAGCAGATTTGGCCCGATCGCGGTTGACATACAGCTGGAAGATAAACTGCGTATCGGGCGCGGAGTCGCTGATTTCCTTCAGGGAGAAAGATGCATTATTCGAGATTCCCTGCATGATACCCCTCGACTGACATGCTCGTGCAATCCCCAATTCGCCGTCGGGGTGAATCAGCTTCACCATTGCACTGGGTGCGACAAAGAGCGGCATGCTCACGCTACACCCCAGTATACTGGATTTTGTGTTGACCTCTCGCACATTGCGCATCACTCGCGGACGAAACCAAATCCGGTCAAAGGATGACTTGTTCGCATCGCGAGTGATTAAATCGTTGGCCGCACTTGAGTAAAACGCCCATGTCTTTGCAGGGGCCGTCTTGGAGGCGACAAGCTGGAAGTCGTGTGCACTGATGAGGGTATGTAACGGCGGCTTTTCATTCTCTCCAGCAGGCCGGCTAGCTGCTTGGGCAGGCTCCTTCGACCATTCAGCGTCAATAGTTGACTGGTCAAGAATCCCCTTTAGCTTATCAGTCGAAAGTCCCTTGCGGATGACACTGGGAGAGTGGACTGCCGAATAAGCCTGTGTGGCATCACGTCCAGCATATTTGAGAATAACTAAATCAGCAATCAGTAACCATTTTCCGTACATCCGGTCTGAAGTCACCCATAAAAAAATTATATCTGCATATAATATGGAATGACAAGTGTGAAAAAAAAAAAGGGTCACTCACTTGATGGACCGCCAGGATGCTCCTGGAGGAAGTCGGTAATATCCCAGACCTGATTGTCTACAACAATCCAACAATCAGAGGCTGTGTTGTGTTTGGCAATTGCTTGCGATGATAGCAGCTTTGGTGTAGACATTTTTTCTATCGAGCCGAGAGTTTGTCGAAAAATTTGCTTAACCGGTTGTTAAAATATGGCTCTCTTTCGTCTCTTTATGAAAAAAATGAAAAGAGAGTATTTCTCTCGCAATAACAGCCAATTATTTGGCCCACCACAGTCAATCGTGACGATGACGAAAACAGACAGGCTGCTCTAGGCAATGGGTTTCAGGATATGTAAAAACAGCCAGTGCAGGTTCAAAACCGCTGGTCGGTGAGGTTGAAGCAGTTCATATACCAAAGGCCGCAGGAATTAATATCGTTAACTGATCTCGGCTCTTCCCCAGAAAAGAAGACAGATCGTCAGCCGGACCCCGCCTCACCGTGATGTTCAAAGGTGTTTATATATATATTTGAACACAACATGGAGTTGAGACCGCCGTTTGTCGGGGGCAGCCCGTGGAGCCTGGAAATCACCGCGCCCTAGCCAGTTAGAAAAGGGATATATAGCTGCTGAAACAAAATAAGCTCGGTCGACAGGGTTGGCTGTCCATCTTCTTGCATCGCCAATTAACTAACTAGCCGACGAGCTAGTATTATTATTACACTTATAGTCCATTAGCCCATTCATTGTTAATACTGGTACTGTGGAGAGCCTACTTGTTGCTTCGTTTGCTCTGCTTTCTTTCAAGATTGCAGCGCTCCTTTTCTTGGTGGTGACCGGGAAATTACTGTGGAAAAGATCTGAAGACGTCGAATCTCCAGTTTAGCATTTCGCTGTCTATAGTTTATCTGGGGCAAAAATCACCCATGCTGTGGTATGATATTGAAAAGCCGACCGGCCAGTCGAATATGAAATCGCTTTCAGGCCGAAAAATGATTGGTTCGCTGTGGCGACGCCCTTCTGGCTTGAAGCGCTTCCCTGGGGACACCGTGCATGTCGGGAAGACCCGATGAGCAGAGCAACCCGTTTCCGTGATAACATCGCTACCCGTACGGGTGTATGAGCCCTGTAGCATCCACACGCCGACCAGCCCAACGATAGCCAACACGTTATCCCTAGAGAATTTCACGTAAGGTTGAATTGACGTCGTCAATATAAAGGCAAAATAAACGGGATTTACAGTTGGCACGTGATATGTGAAGTTTGATCGGACTTCGCAGCCTTCGAGGAGTCACAACTTTGGATATAGAGACTGTCGCCAGGCCACTCTCCTTGCCGAAGCAGGACGTTCTTTATGTTCAAACGCAGCCTGGTGAAGGCTCTTCCTCCATCTATACCAACAGTCGTCTCGAGATTTTGCTTTTTTGGCGCAAGTACGTTCAAAGCGAAATCCCTTGCCTTGTCGGACTGCCTGACAGTGACCAGCCCATTAATGATATCATGCATGAATAGCCCGATCTATCTCCTGTACCATTTGCGGGGGACGGCATAAGTTCAATAAACGACCATTCATATCTACAGTAGACGTCCAATCAAACTCCCTTCGCCACTTGTCGATGGTCACAGAAATGGGCGATTCAGCCAAAGAACGAAAATACATTGATGTACGCATGCATGCATATACCCCTCTAAAAAGTGCTACTTTTACATATTTTATACCCGTTGATAATAGCGTTTCAAGATTGGCCGGAGTGCTAAAGTGTTACTCACTGTCTGGAGAATTAGATCGGTATCAATCTCGGAGACCCTGTATTCAGGGGCAAGTACCACGGTAAAGATGTCCACGAGGATGATCTACAAGATATAATCGATCGAGCCGTTGAGGTTGGCTGCCGAAAGTTCATGATCACTGGCTCGGACTTGCATGAATCTCGGCATGCCGTGGATTTAGCCCGGGAACACTGTATGCACCTACCCGTCTTCGTTACGTATACATACTAGTTTACTGGGCTGACAAAAAAATATGCAGCAGGACTATGTTATGCTACTGTCGGCGTACATCCGTGTTCCGCAAAACTCTTTGACTCCTACGCTGGAGGGCCAGAGAAGTATCTGGCCGAGATCAAGGCCCTGGCAATGTCGGCCAAGGAGTCAGGCCATGCCGTTGCCTTTGGAGAGATTGGTCTAGACTACGATCGACTGTTCCTCTCCCCCAAGGATCAGCAGCTAAAGTATTTTGAGGCTCAGCTTGACGTAGCTGTGGAGGTGCAGCTGCCTCTTTTCTTGCACTCGCGAGCCGCCAGTGAAGACTTTGAACGGCTGCTCTCTGCCCGGCTGCCACAGCTCCCTAAGGGAGGATTAGTGCATAGCTTCACTGGAACCATTGAGGAAATGCAACGACTCGTAGCTCTCGGGTTGGACCTCGGGGTTAATGGGTGTAGCTTGAAGACCGAGGAGAACCTGGAAGTGGTCAAAGCCATGCCCTTGGATAGGATACAGATTGAAACTGATGGGCCTTGGGTATTGCACCCCCTCCTTCCCTTCTGTCTTCCGAGTGGTTTTGTTATTTACTAAATCAACTTGGCTTTGTCTAGTGTGAAATCCGGCCGTCTCACGCGAGCTACAAGCACGTCAAGTCTACGCTGCCTAAATCATGCAAGAAAGAGAAATGGCAGAAGGGTTGCATGGTGAAAGGAAGAAACGAGCCGGTTGCGATTGTTCGTGTGGCCGAAGTGATTGCTGCGGTGAAAGGGATAACGGTGGACGAAGTTTGTGAAGCGTAAGTTGCCGGCAACCCTGCCTACCCTGCAGCAAACTAAATCGTCGAATCTCGCTAACAAACGCTAACTTTGCTTCTAGAGCGTGGAACAACTCGGTTCGCATGTTTGGACTTGGTGAAGTGGCCTGACTGCAGAATTAGAAAGCGATAGAATGCATAGACCGTTTCTCCTCCGTCTTCGTTTATGTTGTTTTAAGTCCGCAGTACTACTAGTTTATGTATGTCTGACCCGAGGGGGGGTCCGGTCGGCGATAAGACCCATGCTGCAGGATCTCACTCAAACCATGCAGATCGGCGTTCTCCAGGACCAACGATCTGCACCCGATCCATGAAGAACAGCGGTGTTGTTGTACACGTAAAAGACACTTGTCGACGCAAGCCGCCGCTGTCCTGCTCAAGTTCGGTGACAACGAGCACCTCCGTCCTCTTTGCTCTCGTCCCGGCCGAACAAAGTGGCCCCCCGTCTTGCCTCCCCCCCTGGTTCTCTCACCTTTTTTTTTTTGCCTTGTTTCTCTGGCCTGCCTGTCTTTTGCCTGCCGCGCAAGTTGACTTCTGCTTCTTCCTTTTTTTGCTGCTGCATAAGCAGAAGGCTTGGCAGGAGACACGTGGTCGGGCGGCCTATCGGAGCGGAACATCCACTTCCGCCCGATGATGTAATCGACTTTAATGCCTGCAATGGCCAAAAAGTAAGGAAGGGGGAAAAAAAAAAAAAAAAAAAAAAGAAGCAGAAGCAGAGCAGAAGCAGGCATCTTTCATCATCGACTCCTGCGCTGGGTGAGTGACAGGAAGGTAAAGGGAGTCGGTAGAGTCATCGACAAGCGAACTGCAGCGGCAGTGGCGGATAAACCGCTACACCCGCCGTCCGCCTGGATCGTAGCATCTCGAACCCTGCTTCCCGCCTGCTTTATAACGCCTTCTTCTTCGCCTTGCCCAAGAAATCCCGTTCACCATGGATCTTTCACGCAAGACCAGTGCTTCTGACTGTCCCATCGGCGGATAAGCAGTAGGAAGTCTACGAACAGACGGCCTTCGGGGCTGCTCCTGTGCTTCTCCCGATTGCTGTTCTCCTGGTCCGGCTTCATCCTAGTTCCTAAAAATATCAACTATATATCCAGCTCACCTGCGTCTGGACCGACCAACTTTGAAGACATCTCTGTACATTTCATTCCCCCCTCCCCTCCAAAAAAAAAAAAAAAAAAAAAAAACGTGTTTCTCTTCTGTGGATCCGACTTCATTTTGTGAAGCCCAGATACCCTCCCAGTACCAGGCGGTTCACTTGATTTTGTGTTTTTTTTAAGGGGGGGTTGCGTCCTGTGGTCGTCGTTTGCTGCCCTGCTGCTTCCTTTGCACGCATCTTACCTTTGGATAGCTAGCTTTATTCCAGATATCCCACGTAGGCTCTTTATTTTGGCATCGGCTTGACCGTTGTAGTGACGGCCAGTCTCGTGCATGCCAAA
Source organism: Trichophyton schoenleinii (assembly GCA_018357685.1). NCBI lineage: Eukaryota > Fungi > Ascomycota > Eurotiomycetes > Onygenales > Arthrodermataceae > Trichophyton > Trichophyton schoenleinii. The sequence goes on from WOFF01000001.1 coordinate 2,515,736, forward strand.
GCAGAAAGGAGAAGTCCTCCAACGCAAATATCACAGTTGGAGCTTCTGTCGTTGAGCCTGCTTAAACAAGCCCTCCCCTTTTCGGCTTGAAGTCTCGTGACCGAGGAGGTCCCCGTCCTCTCTCCCTCCCCTGGGAGAAACGAAAACACACACAACTCCTCTCTTCGTCCTATCCCAACTTCTCCCCTCTCTCAGCCAGCACGCCCTCTTCCACGTCTCAAAAGCATACAACAATCTTTCGTCTTGCTTCAGCTTGTCTCCCTCTGTTTACCGTGCCCACCGTCTCAGGCTGGAAAGCAAAGGAATCGAACAACGCGCGGTATTGCTCGATATGGGTGATAAACCTGCGCTTAAGGCGAACGGTGTTGAAGATCTAGTGTTGACAGTGACATCCAAAGATAATGGCAAGGCAAAACCAGGTATTTCTCTCTCTCCTTGCCTCTTATCACTGTTGTTTTGGGTGATGGAGATCCCGGTGGATGGTCCCATGTAGCCCATGAAAAGTTGTTATCTGCACTTCAAGGACTGGAGAGCATATGTTGCTTGGCTGCGAAGTCCTGCCTCTGATTGTCTCTAACCGTTCTCTCTGTCGTTTCCAGAGCAAGAAGTTTACGGCTGTGGCTTTGAAAGCGGACCCAGTCGTCCACCAACCCCTCATGGCATTGGTATGCCAAACAACTTCGCGGAAGTTGTCAAGGGCATCTACAGAAGTAGCTTTCCCATGCCCGTTCATCTCAGCAGTCTCGCACAGCTTAACTTGAAGACGATCGTGTAAGTACTTCCACTTTGCCTGCTCTCACGGAAAATAGGCGATTTTCTAAGCGTGGAGCATGCTGACCATTTGGATCTAGCACCCTTGTTGAAGAAGAGTGGTCCCCTGAATATTCGGCATTTGTACGGGATAAGGGCATCACCTCTCGCATCATCCCTATCCTAGCAAACAAGCAGCCCAATGTTTTCACCCCCTACAGCACTATCGTGGAAGTCTTGACCATCCTTCTCGATACCAGAAACCATCCTGTTATGGTTCATTGTAACAAAGGCAAGGTGAGTTTCTTCTGATGACTTTGTTTGACACTTCATTTGGTATGTGGCCTCGGTGACCTAACATGGGGTATCATGGAATATAGCATCGCACTGGATGCGTAATGGCCTGTTTCCGTAAAGCCCAGGGATGGACCTCCGTGGCTGCCATTGCAGAATACATCTATCACTCAGCTCCCAAGACTCGGACTCTGGACCGTAATTATATCCAAGAATTTGATGAGAGCACGGTAGCAGACCTCGTCAAAAGGACCGGTGCTCAAAAGTGGCTTCCAACCTTCCCACCCATCAAATATACCTTTGATAGCGAGGATGAAGGAAATCCTCATATGAACGGTAACAGCGCGAAGAAGTCAGAACTTGCAACTAGTGCACCTCCAGTTTCATTCCATGGAGCAAACGGACTTCGGCATACCAACAGCCTTTGAGGCTGGGTTTTCCATCCTTTACTTTTCTTTCTTTGTCTTTGTAAGTCATTGCATCCGTCCTCTTATCTGACCTCTTCCAGTATCGAGTTCTAATATATGCACCAGAGTCGGTTTCAAACGAACGGAGTTCAAGTCGGAGCACCGGAGTCGGCATGTCTTGTACAGGTCCCCAAAAAAATAGAGGTATCGGTGGGCAGAAACCCAGGATCAACCGGAAAAGGAGCATTTTCTTCGTGTTTCTTCTTATGGATCGGCGTTTGGACCTTTTCCTTGTCCTCTTTCTTCATGAAGGTCTTCGTTAATTTCTTGTTTTCTTCCATCTCACCAGCTGGCTGACCTTTCTCCTCTCACACCTGGCAAGCAGACATGATGTTAGGGTGATCACTAGGCAGTCTTTTGGAGCAAAGCTCAATAAGTCTCCTGGCAGATACCCTTTCAACAACAGTGGAGAGATAAGAGGCCAAATAAAAGTTGAATAATGTTGGTATTAAAAAAGGACTAAAAAGGAAGAGTGGGAGGCAGTGTGTGTTTTCTTCATTGATGTCTCTTCTTCTGACGTTGTTTATTTCCCTTTTTTATCCATCCACCTTCACTTGACGACTAAGCAGGATCCTCCTCGCCGTGCGTGGATCTTTCTTTCACCCCTATTCCTTTTCTCTGCCTCTCATCCTCACAGCTTTAGTGGTTTGTACCCATATGTTGGGCGGTCATGTTTCCCTTCTACTGATTATGTTCTTTACCTTTGTATGATGGGATAGGGTTCATACAGAGCATTACTGGGATATGGGATCAAAGGGGTAATGGGTGGGATCGGTGGGATGTTACTCAGTGCATTTATATGGGCTATCTGTTTCTATTGATGCTTTTTACCAAATCTGCTTGTATGCACAGTTTTGTACAAATCCAGCAGATATTTATGACAATGTTCTATGTCACATCCTCCTTCATTTAGCTTTTAAAAACAGGCTACTACGGAGTACAGAGACTAGAATTCTGATGAAGGAGGTAGATGATTTATAGCAACATCATCTCAATATCGCTGCTATCTAACTCCTCGCTCCTATCAATATCATTATTACAAGGGCTCCCCTGGCTCGCTGATAAAGGCAAAATAATGGGAGATGAGGACTGAAGAATCTCCATTGTTGGGTCATTTCCTGCTCCTGGGTCCTCTGGTACTCCTGTATTGCAATAAGGCTGTTCTCCCGGCCGCTCACATAAAGGATCCATATCTACTTCTGCTAGTAAGCACGGAGATGAGGACAAGATACCGTCTTGATCAAGCATCAGTCCTGCTATCCCCGGTGTAGTTTTGAACCCCAAACCGTCATTATCGAGAATAGATTCTGAGAGAGTAGGCGAGTTGCACCATTCTTCTTGCCCTTCAAAGTATGCTTCATCAGATAGCAAAATATCATCTTCCTCCTCGTCTTCAGATATATACCAATCTGAGTCAGGGCAGCCACTGATGGCAACAAGAGCATCCATTGAGTCAACCTTTCGTAAAGTGTTTGTCGGACAGCCCAATATTCCCTGTTGTTTTGATGCAGCGGTTGCAAAGAGACGGCCTATTTGTGCTTTCTTGTTAGCGGAACAGAGGGAATTCTGTGTTTGAACCCATAGTATATATCGCAACATGTCCCTTATGCCTGATGATATCGGAGCCGTACGAAATCCTGCTGTGTCCCTCCTAAGTCTATAAATATCACAGATCTTGGAAGTAATTGATTCACAACTCTTAGAATCCATGCTCCTTATCATCGAGGCCATTCCCTTGATTATCAGGGGCATGAAAGAAAGTCGTTGAAACATAGCCTAGGGAAAACGGAATATGAATAATCATTTCTTTACTTTCGTTAGAAAACAAATTAACCACTTACTATGTTGTATCCTGGACTGAAAATAACTGGAGACAACTCTGCCAGGCTAACTTGGTGCCCGTTCGACGGCATACTGTGTATGGACCCAGTATCGGGTGAGGGTATATCTAGGAGATTGAAAAGCCCTGCATTTAATAGGGAGAAAATTGACCGTATAGGGCTGATATTGTGACTCCCAGAAACTGTGCCTTGATGTGTGGATGATTCGTAATTTGACTTGCCAGAGAAGCTCGTAGAAGTCGATTCTTGACTAGAAAATGGAGTAGAGTCATCCAATGATTCCCACCCATCCGAGCCGGACAACGACATGTCGGGAGGTCCATTATAGTTGTCATCACACTCCGGTAACAATATCGGAGAACTGGAGCTGTTCGAGAGGACAAGCTGAATGTTGATATTGCGAACACAGATTGTAGGTATCTCTGCGGGTGGCTGTATATGAGGGTTTCCATCAAGCAATGCGCTAAGTGACGTTGGAATTCTATTTAGTTCACGGCTAGTTGCTTGATCCCTGGTTGGCCTAGCCTGTAGAGTTATATTGAAAGTGTTTGTTTCATTTTGGCGAAGTTTTCCATGCTGCATAGCATCGAGGCCATAGACAGACCATACCTAAGCAGGTTAGGATGCATTCAACGTATACAGGTTGTAGGGAGCATACCGATGGCAGAGTTAGTAGTTCTGAAATAGCCCGTAGTGTGCCTGGTATAGATACTTTAGTTGCCAGGGAGGTTTGCATTCTAACTGATATGTTAATTTGTATCGTGGAATTGGAGCCCCAGGAAACCCAAACGTCTTGTCTTCGGATATTCTCTATGGATAGCTCTTCTAAACATAGTGGGTCATTGAGTTGTGCAATTTGAACGGAGGTGGATATATATAGTTGAATTTCATGATTTTTTTGCATATGGATGGTTGATCCTAGGTCAATACTTTTGTAGAGCATGATGCAATTCAACTTGATATTATCTTGAAATCGGTCGAGAACAATAGTTAGCACATAGCTTGGTAGGAGTTTTACTGTGTGAAGGGAAAAACTTGTTGATGGTATTTGATTGCATGTCGTAAGTTGGAAGTAAAGGAGGGATACATCTGCATCCCAAAGTGGAAATACTGAACGTCTTCCTCTCGCGCGGCATAAAAAGGCCTTCCATCGCCACATATCATCACCCGTTAGCTTCAGGCATAACACTGCCAAAGTCTCAGAATTTTCCAAGCAGCTATATATCTAGATCATTTTGATTTCTAGACCGTATACGGTATTTCAACCCCTCTAGCGGGTTGGTGTGATACTTCAATATTCAAAATTTCTACAAGAGCAACTCACTGTTATTAACGTATATAATTATAGGCAAAAAGGCAGTCAAATTAAAGAGTCAAAGAGATAAAATATTAGATGGAGGAATATTCGAGTAATTATCGTTAAGTTGGTGGACTCTGCCTACCGGCAGGGAAGGCTTAACACAGATAACCGGGAACATGCTGGGTGAAACAAAAAGAAAGCTGCTACCTCGAGAATTCCAAGGCGACCACTACATTCACATCCTGACGTTGCAACATTTTGTAACTTCTTTTATGTCTTCAAAGAGGTCCTGTGCCTCGATGACGAGGCCAATGTTTCTATCATGGTCTCCACCAACATGGAGACCGATGAACCTCGCTTCGTGGTCCATCACAAAACTTCCCGACTCCCCTGGATCGCCAAACGTGTCACACTTCCATGGAAGGATCACCGACGCGGTTCCCTGCACATATTCTCGCTGGCCCTGAGAATTTGTGAGCCATCCCCGTAGGTCAGCTAGCCGGATGCCATTTACGGTGCCGCCCGTAAAACCGGTCCTCCGGCCGATCTTAAACACACGATCACCCCCGTCCACCGAACTTGTGCCAATCATGACAGGCTGTGGCGGGGTATATATGCGATATTTGCTGTCAACCGTTCCATCTGATGGGATCTAATAATGAAAGTTAGTTGGCGGGACTTATTAGGAAATCAGACTTGCGGTTAACGAGAGCACATAGGAGCGACGCACCTCGTTGACTGAGAGACGGCATTTGTTGACATCAACCAAGGCCCAGTCAAGAAACTTTCCCTGCTTGTTAATATTGAAACCAGATGCAGCGTATAGGGAGCCAAGATAACGCTTCTGTTGGTCAAAGGAAGTGGCAATCCGTAAAGTCTCTCCGAGTTCCCTAAGAGTAGCTTGTTGACGCTTGTATATAGACTTTTGGGATATTGAAACCGATGGGTCACCAGAGAGGATCCGTTGACGTAGGCTGCCGGAGACATCACATCGAACTTCATCGATTTCTTTTCGGTAATGTCGGAGGGAGAGCTCATGGTCTTGGAGGGCTGGATGATCTAACTGCAGGTTGTTGCTGTTATCTCCAGGTTTGATTCCTTCTTTGGTCCATCGTTCATATGAAGGGTGAGACTCATATCCTGCAATAACGCAATGAAAGTTTGTCATCCCAAATCTTTTCCATTCCTGTGAGATTGGGTGCTGTAGCTCAATAAACCCGCCGAAGGTCGATGCAGATGTGGTAGATCCTCGGGGGCCGAGGCTTCCTCCAGGTTTTGCTTTGATAGCCCAGTCGCGGCGATTTAGAACCGGATTGTCAAAAGATGACGTGTGCCAGATGTTACTGCGGCATATTTCAACGGCGACATTATAGTGACCACGACTGTCCAATAGTTCCACGATCCTATCTCTTACCGCGGTCCAATCGTTAGTAGACTCTTCCGTGACGGTAAGGGCGACAGTGATAGGTCCTTCAAAGTGATTCATATTTCTTCGACGGACAACACACAAAAGAGTCCAATCGGATTTGGCGATAATCTCGAGTATGATAGGCCGCAAAACATGCCAAGAATCAACGAAAGGATCAGAGACAGACACAGGGTAGCTTATTAGTTGGGGATTAGCTCTTGTATCAATGATCTCGACGTTCAGCTGTAGGAACCCCTTGGACTGAAAGAGCAGTAACATTTCCTTGCATGCTCTGAACCAGGAGTCGCTCGTCACGGCATGCTTTCGAGCAGTGACCAGTGCAGTATCGTACTTTTCAGCACTCCTGGTTGAAGATCGACGGAGAGGCCCCACGCCAATGATATCGATGTTATAGTTCTTGATGATGGTTCGGACTGGAGCTTCAAGTTTATCTTCCCATGCGACGAGGAGAGGGTCGTTCGGCGTCAGGTGGTGATTGAAGGCAGGCAGCCTCACCAAATGAGGGCCACCGCTGCGAAAATCCTCATTGTAAACCTCTAAATCACCTATGGCAGAAGATGCTTCACTTTCAGAGGAGCCTTCGGTTCTTCTCACTCGATTTGTTCGATAGGCGGGGATGCTTCCAGAGGACGAAGGGGGCGGTGGTGTCGGGAGTGCGCCCGCATAGGTGACCTCTGCATTGATGCGAGGTTTAGAAAGCCCATATAGGTTGCTGGGATGCCCCATACTGAGCAAAAAGGAAGTAAAACCAACTGTATATTTTGTCTTCAGCGGAAACGCAAAGCTCGAACCCAAAGTAAGGCTGGAGGTTCAACTTCCTCATGAAACGATTTGAAGGAGAAAAAGACGGCAAATAGAAGGAAATCCAGGCAGGACAGAAACTCGGTCAAATGGTTTGAAGGAGAAGAAAGGAAAGGAGAGGAACGTGAGCTGGGCAAAATAGACATTATATATTGATAAGATATGACGTCAGTGAATTGAAGTGAAAGCATGCCAGATAAGGAAGTGACTGAAAAAAGTGAAGTTGATGAATATCACTTGGAGCTAGTATACTATACCATGGCTGACGAACAAACACATAGTAGTGAATTGAGTACGGTCTAGCTGTATATGTCGTTCCCAACTAAGGCACTGCATTGCAGTAAGGATGTCAAGCCATGGTGGGAGAAGAGCTCATGGAGCTGAGGGGTATAGATATCTCTAATGGGTATATGACTGACTGCAACACATGCTGCCACGAGGTTTCGGGTATCAATGAAGTTATATAGAAACCAGGAAATATAGAAGCAAAGAAGCTGTGAGATTTGAAGTAAGAAGAAGGTTGTTGGTCTGAAGCGGAGCCGCGACAAGGGGCTGTCCCCGTTCCCCAGATCACTTACGTAATTGGAACTATTTCTCCAATTTTTATTGGTCAGAGCATTTGCTAACCATTGGCTAATGTTGCTCCCGTCGCGAGTTGGAGAGAGAATATACGAGATTTTTTATTGGCTTAGAAGAAGAGCGACTGTTTTTCTCCCGGCACAATCAACCAATCAGCATCGCAGAACCCTCGATACTGCTAACTAAGCAGCCATGCGCCTCCTGCAGGGGGCACTTCTCGATCCTTTTCTTCGAGCCTGGAGCAGGTTTGATATCGCGGTGTCGCTCTTTTCTCACGCCCAAGGAGAATGATTCCCATATGTAGCTATGAACAGAGGAGACAAACTAGATGTTCGCACAGCTGAAGCATCAAAATACAGCGAGGAGGAAGGTCGCTCCCTTCTTTCCCATGGATCTCACGAAGATGACGACTATTTAATTGTCGAGGAGCCCTCGTCATCCTCTGGTACGCCGTCGTCTCGGCCAGCCTCGACCCCCAAGATACCTCCCTCCCTCTCGACCTCCCCTACCGACCAGCCTCGAACGGGCCGAACGTCGAATCGCGTCAGGTTCGACATCCAAGACGATGGGGAAGAAGATACTGGCCGGACCTTTGAGAGTCGCCGTGATGTTGACTGGATTGCGAACCAGGACTACCTTGATGAAGAGACAGCTCAGGTACCAGGAGATCGCTCTCGCCAGATAGTTCCGCTTCTTACGAACATAGAAGCTCCTAGCGTCACTGTCGCTACGTCAGACTTTGTCCCTGAAGACCACCTTGAGAATGCTCGGCCTAGGAGCGGTTTGGGAAGTGCCTTTATGAACATGGCAAACAGTATCATTGGCGCTGGGATAATTGGCCAACCATATGCTTTCCGTCAGGCTGGATTGACCACGGGTATTATTTTACTTGTTATCTTGACTTGGACCGTCGACTGGACTATCCGTTTGATTGTGGTCAATTCCAAGCTCAGTGGAGCAGACTCTTTTCAAAGTACTTTGGAATTCTGCTATGGAAGAACGGGCCTGATAGCAATATCTGTCGCACAGTGGGCATTTGCATTTGGCGGTATGATTGCATTCTGCATCATCGTCGGAGACACTATACCTCATGTTGTGATGGGAATAGCTCCGTCTATCAGGGACATGCCTGTTCTGTGGCTGTTGACGGATAGACGTGCTGTTATAATTATCTTTGTTCTTGGAATATCCTATCCACTGTCACTGTACCGTGATATTGCTAAGGTATGCATATACCTTCTCTATACTCATGTTTGGTCGTTCTATAATTCTGACCTTCTCCATATAGCTGGCTAAAGCTTCAACTTTTGCCTTGGTTAGCATGCTAGTCATTTTGATAACCGTCATAATAGAAGGTATCCAGGTAGCTCCTGAAGCTAGAGGGGAAGTCAAAGGGTCCCTCTTTGTCAATAGCGGTGTGGTTCCGGCTATTGGGGTGATCTCGTTTGGTAAGCCTAAATACAAGAGTATTTATTACTAGCCAATGCGTTGCTAACTATGGAATAGCCTTTGTCTGCCGTATGTTCATATGATATGTATTGATACATTGGTGATGTCACTAATTCAGTATTTTAGACCACAACAGTCTCTTGATATACGGTTCCTTGAGAAAGCCTACCATGGACAGATTCGCTCGTGTTACCCACTATTCGACCGCTATATCTATGGTTATGTGTCTAGTCATGGCGGTAGCCGGTTTCTTAACCTTTGGGTCAAAAACGAAGGGTAACATTCTTAATAACTTCCCGCCAGACAACGTGATTGTGAATATTGCAAGACTGTGAGTCGTTCTGGATCGGTCCTATCTTCGAACTTTAGCTAACCTGAACTTGATAGGTTCTTTGGGCTTAACATGCTGGCCACGTTACCCCTTGAGGCGTTCGTCTGCAGGTCTGTTATGACCACGTTCTACTTTCCAGAGGAGCCGTTCAACCTCAATCGCCATCTTATCTTCACTACCTCCTTGGTGGTAACATCTATGGTTATGGCTCTGATAACATGCGACTTGGGCGCTGTATTAGAACTAATCGGCGCAACAAGCGCTTGTGCCTTGGCATATATTCTTCCACCGCTCTGTTACATAAAACTGAGTAAGCAGAGTTGGGTGTCAAAGATTCCTGCCGTCCTTTGCATTGCGTTTGGTACTGTGGTTATGTGCATTAGCGTTCTTCAAACGGCAGCGAAAATGATCAAGCGTAAGTTTTTGCCCACTGCTTTAGGTAGGGAACAACTCCCAAGCATCAATTTTTGCTAACATTATTCTGCTATACAGATGAGGGAGGCGCAGTAACTTGTTGAAACTACTAACTGTTTTAATTGAGATTAGATGTGTGATACTTCTATTCAACATTCTACCTTGTTATTACTAGATGCACCGATACATATTTTCATCCTATCCCAAGCCTAGGCTAGGGGGAACATTGATATCAAAACAAATGACCGTATCCATGCAGTCTTTCCGTGGTGATTCCACATTGGCGCCGCTTTAATATACGATTTTCGGCTGTACAATCTATGGTTGGAGATCTAGCATCTGCAATTGATTAGGTTATGTGTTTATAATCAATGTTGTTTTCCTTTGCTTCTTTTCACTCTTTTCCATCCTGCGGCTATCCATATACCAGTTACCCTTTTCATTGTTTGCATGTCTCAGCAAGAGTTTTTATTATTATTATTATTATTGAATACGATCTCTTGCGCTTTTTCTTCACTCCCTGCTACACCTATACCTACTCTAACACGCTCTTATGCCACCCAACGCTTGCTTTTGATATCAATAGAAGAAGAGCTGGCTATGGTTCTACTTCTACTTTAACCTTTATATCTATAGCCCTTCTCACCTTCTTCAGCATCCAATACCAACCGGCTATAAGATCCTGGATAGCAGAAGAAGGAAAAGAAGTGGAAATTTGTGTTGATTCTGTTGCCCTTATATCCAAGTCCCTTCTTAGGATATCCAGCAACATTATACCAAATGCCCTAAAGAAGACCACATTCACTAATATCTAGCTAGAAATTTCCCAAGGGGCCTGTTAATCTATATATGCAATCCCTTCCATCCCTTTTCTCTTTCTTTATCCTTATCGCATCGTTTGGGGCGAGCGTCGTCTATAGCAACCAGGATCTCCCACACAGACAATATCTAGCTTTTCACAACCTCAGTTCTTCTACTTAACCTCATGTTTTGAAACTCCAGGTGATCTTTCTTTCCTCCTGCAAAAACAATCATTTTCTTCTCTCTGTTCTCCCTGGAAGCACAGTGGCTGACTAGCTGTAAGCTATACTCCTTCCCACATTCCCAATTACAGAGTCAGTGATGCCCCAAGGCCTCTGTGACCTCTGTTGGCCCTCTGATTTGAAGAAGTTATAGCTCAAATTTGCAGGTGTAACTTTGAAAGGTGCTATAGCTAGACTTATACTGCTGCATACTAGTTGATACCAGTGCAGTGAATCAAGACACTGGTGGAATTTCCAAGTATCAGTGCTGACAGTCGAATATAGTTGCCTTTGCCTTTGAAAACCTCGCTACTTTGGATGTCTTTTGAGACCCTGTATCTCGGTCTACACACGGAGCGTACAAGGTAAAATCGAGAAACCTACCATTTCCTCTAAAGGAGCATTGGTTTGTCCAACTATAGACGCGTTTTGACGCGCCTGATCTTGTAAAAGAATGGCGGAAGAATCGGTTACGGATGATGAACGTGCCATGCGCATGAAGGCTCTTCAAATGGTATGTTTCTCTATGATGGCCTCCATCTAGACATTGAGCAATATTTAACTGACTTGAATTTGCGAAAATAAAGGCCGATTTGGGTACTGCTCGCCGTGAACATATATCAACTGTTGATCGCCCAAACAAGCTTCATCGCATTGGTATTCAGCAAATAGAGGCTATTAGAGACTCCAATCGCAAAGGGACTGAAGCATACAACCTTGCTGAGGCCAACAGAGAGAAACTAAACAGTTGGGCAAGTGAGTATGCACTGGTTCATTCTTTTAGGTCTGTGTCGATACTAACTGTATGTAACAGCTTATCATGAAACTCTCGAGGAGAATATGGATGCGGAAAACCTTGATCCACTGCTGGATGGACAAACACATAGGCTGGCCCTCGAGGCTAAGATCAAAGGAACTAACCTGGACAATCCTGCTAGCTCAGGTAGAGGAAAGAAAGCCACTCGTGGAGCTCTACACAGTGGCCGTGGAGGTGGTGTCACCGGATCTCGTGGCCGTGGCGGCATAAGGTATGCATACAGTCTACACCTGCGTCTCAGCATTACTTATTTTATCTAACATACCTTCCTTTAGCCATCAATTAAATACCCGGCGCGGAGACGTAACAAAATCGGACCCAAATCGTTTGAACCCCCCTGTATTCACATCAACAAAAAAGGCTCTTTCACCGCTTCCACAAAAGCCTTTAGATCCATCCAAAGACTGCAACAACCCCCCAGCTACCCGTGGTAGAGCAGACAGAAAGAGATATGGAAGCTCGAGAAACCTACCCCCCGTTACGAAAGCTAGGCGTCCTGTCTTTGCTGCTCCTCCGTAAGCTTTGACAATTTATATATCTATAATTTTTTCTCAAACAACATAGCTCTGGTCACTAATATTACTTCTAGGAACATCAATTTCGAGTCACTGCTTGCAGACGGGGATGATTTCATGGCAGCTGTTGCTGGTGTCCAATTTGCTACAGTGCCTAAACCATCACAGCCCCCAGAAACCCCCAAAGGCCCCGAAGCTCCGACTAAGAGCCAAGATGTGTCTCCTGTTCCGCTTGTGTCCCAGGAATGTCCAGACCTCTCTGATAACTTCCAAAAATACGTGCTAGAGCCTCCTGTGCAACAACGTCAGCCAGAGGTAACGGCGGTTGTGCCATCTGAACCCAACGCTGAGGCTGCTACCCCAGCAACAAACCTTAAGCCGGCTGCGCCCTTGAGAATAGATGTATTTACAAATCCTTCCGAGATCCGTGATGGTCAGGGAGCTGACACTGTACCACTAAAGACAGACCATGGATTCGGTTCTTACCTACCACAACCACAGCGGCAACGTACAGACGAAGAAAATCATGATGCTGACGACCTCTTCCTATGCGCATCACCTGAAGCCGCTGCTGCCGCTCAGATTGAGGAAGACAAAACCGAAGGAGTGAACATCGGTACAAGCCTTCTTGATATAAGTGACGGGCCTGAAGATACGATACCCCAGACCCAGCCTGTTCCCCAATCTGTTCTCCAACGGGCTGAACCAAAGGATGAATCCAATACTACCAAAGAAGAACTTGCAAAGCTTACGAAAATTCTTTCTAATCAGTCCTTACTTGACCCTGAAATTGTTGTCTATCTCCAAGAGAGAAAGGAACGTCTTGAAAAAGAGTTGGTGGAAAAGGAACTAGTCAGAAACACGGAAGTTGTTAAAACTCCTATCCACACTACTGATCCGGGCAACATGAAGCCTATCCAGTTTGGTGCATCGAACCTTGTCGCCTCAGGGGCTACATTAGAGGCTCCAACTACTGACAATCTGCTTTCTGATATCGCTAACCGCAATACTGATGATGTGGTTAACCCGAATTCTAGGTAAATATATCCCCAAGCTAGACTAATCTATGTACGACACTAACCCTCTTCAGTGAAAACACCAAAAATGAGCCAACACAAGTTGAAGTAAAGAAGCCAGAGGTTCAAAATAGCAACAATAATACCTTTGATCATAAAATTGTCTATGCAATACCTGGAGCCTTTCCATCAAAACCCCAAAAATCTCCTCACGACGTCCCCCTGATCATAGGCGACCATCTTCTTCCTGGAAGGCCTATGAAGAAATGTGAAGCGCCTCGGCCCAGTGCTCCAGTCTATGAACCAAAGCAGCACCACTACCCTGGAACTTTGAGTGACCATACTAATCAGCCTTCGACATTCAACCAAACCCATCAATTTCATGAGCCAATGGTGTTCACATACCATGCAACTTCGGGTGGCACGTCTGTTACGGCGCCTACTACATTTTCCTATGCGCCCGTGGCAACGTCGACAACAGGGAGCCAACCAGCCACCATTACTCACACTGCTCCTATGTCCCTTTTTTCTCCTACCGGGTCGGCTGTCCTCAATGCTCCAAAATCCCGTTTTAAGATGAGAGATACCCCTCAGTTTCCAATTAGTGCTGCTACGATGCAATATTACTCGGGTACATTCCCAGAAGAACATATGAAACCACCAACAACCCCCATCCATAAGTCAAACGAAAACATCAATCCTGCAATGGGCTTTGTTTCTTCACAGCCCATAGAACCTGGCCAAAAGTCGGGCAACCACAGCCGAAACCAGTCTTCTTCCCTTTCCCCTGTTGCAAACACCTTTCGACCAGTTCTACAGGGCCGTAGCCCCATCCCGGCTGCGTTTGGTGTTCCTAACTCTGGCCGCTCTGCAACCAGCCATCACTCCAAATTTTCATCCACTGCTTCTGAAACACCTCGTGAGCCAAAAAGTGTTTTTGTTGCTGAGATGGCAAAGCGTGGAGTATCTGTTTCTGGAGCTCCAGTTAACAATCAACCCGTTGAACGCAAGAGAAGTGGAATGGAGAGCTCCAAGTATGCTCACTAAATACAACACTCAAGACCCTAGCCTTATGGTCATTCATTTAACGGTAAGGACGAGGCTTACTTGCCTTTATCTTTCAATTTACTCTTGTGACTTCCAGGGCTGCTGGTCTTGTCATCTAGCTCAATGATGCCTTGATTGCATGTCTCGGATGTGTACAGCGGCCTCTTGTTGTTTTTCATGCCTATTTCACCTCGATCTTCCGTGCGAAACTGCATAGGACTCCGGTTGCCTTTCATGACGCTGCCGAATGGTCACCAACTCCAGACCTTCATTATCAATCGTCTGAGATTTACGAGACTTTCACCCCCGCCCCCCCCCCCCCCCCCCAAAAAAAAAAAAAAAAAATGTAACACTACCCTCTATTGTATTTATTACTCTAGCCTACGGCGATGGATTGCCAGATAAAAATCTAGAGACATGACAGAACCGCACAACCTTTCCAAAGTTTGAAAATAAAGAATGTATGGTATATCCATGCCATACATAACCTGCTCAGGTAATGGGTATATACATGACCTGCTAAAATGTGTACCAACCGCTCTGCTGAGAAAAATAGTAATAATAAAAGACATGACAGAATCCCAAATTATCCCCCAAGAAGAGACAAAGTGCCTAAACTCCGTAAGAAATATTGCCTATAACCGCTGCAAATTCGTAATAAGCCGCTCAAAATAAAGGTATAATGAGTGAAAGGATTAGGAATTAATCATAGGTCGTTCCTTACTGTCCCTGGATATAGTAAAGTATAATGCTACTGTTGGCCCTGAACGTTTTGTTTTGGAGCATTGGCATCCTCAACCCTCGTTCGTTTCGCGATGTCTGCCTGGTTCTTTGTCCGCTCGTTGTTGGGAACATTTGTGGTATCTACTAACGGCGGTCTTTTCCCATATTCGTTTTGTTGCTGCCCGCCATTCATAGGGTTGTTGTTATTCCTCACTGGCGGTGGTATGTTGGAAGCGTTGTTAACGTTGCCACTATTCGCTGTTCCCATAGATCGCCGTATTGGTGGTCGATAGGACGAAGTCATTGGCGGCCTACCTACTGGTCCATGACCAGTGCTAGGTGTCGGCACATTTGCTCTGGCGCCTGGTAAAGGAACCTTGCCAGCCTGTTGTTGTAAGGCCTGAAGAGACTTCCTGACAATAGGCGAAGAGCTAGTATGATCGATACCAGCAGTTTTGCGTATGGATGGGCTGTCAAATTGGGGATCAAATACTGGTGCTGATTTTACAGCAGTGTGGGGATCGTTTATTAGAGCCTCTGCAGCCCGAGCGGAGAAAAATCCAACTACATGGTCTTCCGATACCTTGTCTTCACTGCTCTGCGCGCCGGGGGCCTTATTTCCGTCGTTATTGGGGGTGGGATCGTGTTTTGATCGGCCTTGGTCATTAGAATGTGGAAAAGGTGGGCCATTTGACTGCAAAGCCTGTCTCCCACTGGGGTGTCTGAAGTCATTATTTTTATCTTGTGCAAATCTGGACGGGACCGGAGTTTTCGGGCCGGTCATATTGCTCCTATTGATTCCATCCGCCTGTCCATTGTGCGAAGGAACAGCGCCATTAGCCGAAACCGAAGCTATGGGCTTTCGTGTGTCAACCGTGGTTGCTGCTTTGTTTGCATGCCCAAAATTCCTTGCATCTACTGGTGGGTGAGTAGCTGAGGGACCGTTTTGTCCGGCTGGTCGCCTTGAATAGTCAGGTTCCTCAATAGCTACTTCGTCTGGATGTAATGAAGTGTGTTCCGCAAAATCGGCCTCATCAAATACGTCGCCTTCTCAAAGTCAGCTTTTAGCTAAGGCAAAAGGGTATCTAGAGATATTCTTACTTCCAAACTCGCCTTCAAACTCGTATGCAAGAGAATCTTCTGCCGTGATATTCTCGATATCAGGAACCCGTGCAGGTAGATTTGATGGGTTATTATTCTGATATTCTTGTTTGATAATCCTATTGGTAGGGGCTGCAGCTGGTACTTTAGGAGGCACAAAATCCACATGACGATGGAGGTTGTCCACATCAAATTTCACCTATATCAAAAGCATATTATTAGCGAAAGTAGTATAGGGGGCTTGCAGTAATGGCACAACTTACTGGGGTAGCTTTAATTTTCACTACTTTGGAGAGGTATTCTTTGTCGTATATGCAATTTCCGAGTACATTTCCAAATGTCCTTAGAGTACGTTTTAGGGCGTCTGTGGTTCCCTCTTTCTTAGCTTTTTCAAACGCAGCAGCCTTCCCTTTGCAGTTTTCAATATGTCCATATCCTATGTCCTGCTCAGATATGAGAATTCGTCCGTAACAATGGGGGGCAGTTATCATGGAAGACAAACCTCATGATACGTTCCATCTTTTAAAGTAACCCTCACGATCACCGATAGTCCCACTGATACCTTACCAGTGGTAGGGTTCTCATCAGCCTATCACCAAGTCAATACTCCTAGCCATATAGGGGGAGGTATTGGGGGAATAGATTCCAACTAACAAAATCCTGTGTTATGTTCTGTATAGAGCTTGACCATCCATTGAATCCGAAAACTTCATTTGCAAGGTTGATACATTTGTCTGCAGTGATATAGTGTACTTTTCCTCCTCCAGAAGGTCTGGACGAGAGAAACTCTGGGCCCAGCTGCTTATTTAGCCTCTCTCTCAGCGATGCAACTTCGGTAGGTGTAAACTCTTCAACTCGTCCAGTTCCTTTTAAATATGGGTTCGCAGAGATTGCAGGATTGTCCCCAGGCCCAAGCCGATGTTGGTCTCCGATCCTATAAGAGCTTGGTCAGCGTGTCTATTGTAGCCTGCGATTAAAAATGAAGAGAGCTGTAGAGCACTTACGCGGGCATAGTGGCCGTAATAGTCTATTATAACAAGCACCACCAGGTAGTATGATGATTCGAGGCCGGATAATGGCTTTCGACATCCCAAGCTTCATCTTACGATATCAATCAAACGCGTTGATGTTTGCCGGACGCGTCTAAAAATTTAATTACGTAATTGGCTTTATCAAATTTAGGTACGTCACGTGAAGATAACAACCTATCCGTCGTCCCCAATATCACCTACAAGCGATCTAGTTAGCTCATTGAATGGTCAACTTGTTGCTTTGTAGCTACACATATAGTGCCTTCGTAAGCTAGCCATCTGAAGCTGTCTAGTTATACTAAAAACCGAATAAAACCGCCATCAAACAAATGTCCTAGGATACTTAGCCCACAATAAGACTTCCACTTGGCACAAAACCCAGCTCTTTTAACGTAGCCCCAAAGTCTTCCTGAGTGAAAACCTTCTTTGGAAACGTCTGCGTAAAGCTGTTCACCTGATTCCCTTCCTGTTGTAGGGCGACAGCAACCTCGAAGAGGGTGGTATCAACAGGGAAGGACTTGATGACGTTCCCGGATGGTGTCATCAGTCGTAGTCTCGTTTCTGTATATGCTGAAGCAGGCTTTGAGGCCACTGGAGCTAGAGCTGGTGTAGGCTGTGCTTTTTGTTCCTCCAGAACACGACCTTCTCGTTCCGCTTTTTCTTTCTCTGCCTTCAATTTCCGAGCCTGCTTGTCTGCTTCAATTTTGGCCTTTATCCGTGCCTTTGCTTCAATTTCCTCTTGCTTCTCACGCTTCTTTTTAGCTGCTTCCTTCAGCTGTTCTTTTCGTTGAAGCTCTTCCTTCATATCTTGAGTCTCCTTTGTGCTCTTGCGGCGGATTTCCTAATAATTGAACCTGGGGTCAGACTTTGAAACATGAGTGCCAAAGAGAAAAAAACTTATAAATCTAACCTCGTTTCTTTTTTGGTCCTTCTTATCCTGCTCAGACATTTTTTGCCGCTTTTCTGCCAGTCTTTGACGTAGCTCTTCTAGTTTAGCCTTCTTCTCTTCCTCCGTGAGCGGTGCGATCTCCTCCGTTGATTCTGAAAAGTCGACATGTTCTGTTTTAGAAGCGTGGAATTCTGCCTGAGCCTGGCTTCTGAACCGTTTCCCGCACTCATTACAGACTAAGCTCTTTGGTTCTTCTCCAGGTTTCAATTCTGGAGGCTCATCTGACGCTCCAGCTTCTGACTGCTTCTGGGCCGTTTCCTCTTTTATTTCCTCCAGCGACTTGTCTTGGTTGGCTTCTAGCCACTCGAGGGCCCCTGTACTGAATAAAAAGGCAACATGTCAGTATCGAGTATTCTTAACCAAAACCAGCCAAGATCTGAGGGAGCTCAAAGGCTGATGCTATGAACATGAGCCAGCATGACTTACAGCCTCCTGATTTAGACACTGCTATTTTGGCCCGCTCTGGGTCAAAACCCATGTCGGCTAGAAGCTCCAGGTCCGAAGGCATCTTGACGGATGTTGTGGCAATAGCGAATGTAGAATTAAGGACAGGAGTTGATGTTTTAGAAGAGAATCTCTTCTGATGACGGAAGCGCAGGCTGGTCAACTACCAGTTAGCTAGTTACCTGCCGGCGGAAGTTGTTAAGCTGAGGAATAGCCCCACTAGTTAAGAATTCCAAGCAGTTGCCTTTCAGTCTGGCTATGATGATCACTCTAAAAGTAACTAAAAATGCAAGTAATAAGAAAACATTGATTTCTGAGGCATTTCTAGCTGCTAACTAGTTAACTAGTTGGGCTCTACAAATATTTACTTCACTACTCTCGTCTCCAGAGCAGTCTATGTAGAAGGGGCCACCAAGACACCCGTATAGCCCATAAACCCCATACTTACCCCATCGCTTTCTGGACCATCTCAGGGTTAAATAAAAGTGCGTTGGAGCATCTCCAAACAGACCTACCGAAACCAGGGCTCCTCTTATTCCAGTAAATATGACTCAGGCGACTAATATACAGGCGGTTCGGCGTTGGGATGGAACGGCCTTGCATAGTTGCTGTAAATTCCCTGCCGGCGATAGAACCAAGACCCAGCTCCCGTTGTATCGTTTAAGCAATCGGTAGTTTTTGCAACGTTCCGCAAATAATAGGTATATCATCTAGTATACCGGGACGTGGACTTCATCAAACAGACTGGCATAGACGGCAGACACAACTTGTAAGTTAGCCAGCTACTTGGTCGCGTTGGTTATCTGTAGCCGTGGGAGACAACCTGCATAAAACGATTAGTTAATATATGGAGGTAGTTATGGCAGGGCAACCCATGGTCCAAACTCCAATCATGCAACCTGTCGATATACACGGCCCCAGTCTCTTCCCAGGAGTCTCGGCTTGGGTGCTTGTAGCTTGAAGGCGGCAGCCGCCAGCTGATGTGATGTCTGTGGTGGTCTTTATTCTTTGCTGGCTGTGTGTCACAATCACAGGCTGTCTACAAAAGATAAATAATGTCCAGCTTTCCCCCCCAAACCCTCTTCTCCGCTTAGAGGCTATCACATGACTTTGTCTTACCTAAGCCACTCCCAGCGACATCTCGGGCTGTCTATCAACTTGCCAGCATCGAAAGATCCAACAAGGCCGACTATACCTGCATCGCCCACTTCACCACCGCTCTTCAGCCCGTGTTTCCCACCAGAGACCAGGTATTCTACACTTGTTCTAGTTGTCTCCTTGCCGCAGTCACCATGTCAGTCGAAATAGAGCCCGGCGAGCTCGGCTTCAAGCGTATGTCTTGCCCTGTTCAGGTCTGGGACAGCCCGCGATTTGTGCCTAACGCCTGTAAAATATAGGCCCATTCACTAAAGAAGTCACCGAGATTCTTTACTTGCGGAATCCCAACAGCGACCCCGTTGCGTTCAAAGTATGTACTCTGCTGCTCCAAGGCTGGTCGTTTTGACCGAGTTGCTTACTATTGTCCAACAATATAGGTCAAAACTACTGCCCCAAAACAGTGAGCTGCACCCATCATACTGGCATATATATCACCCCAGCAGTGTTAACCAGATGACTTCAGTTACTGTGTTCGTCCTAATTCTGGTCGCATCGAGCCCGGGAAACAAGTTGAGGTCCAGGGTACGCATCTCCGCAAACTTCCCAGCCCCCCTCCCCCACGGTCTTGGTTGTGGGCAATCATTAATCTGCGAACCGATAACAGTTCTTCTTCAGGCGATGAAAGAGGACCCTCCACTTGATGCCAAATGCCGCGATAAGTTCCTGGTCCAATCTGTTGCTGTCTCCGCCGATAAGGAGTTCTCGAATGTTGCCTCTATTGTGTGTATTGCACTCTCCCCAACTGAGCCCTTCGACATACTTGGAATTGATAGAAACCTGGTCGCTTACGATTTAGCAGTGGCAGGATGTTGAAAAGAAGTCCAAATCTCTTATTCAAGAGCGTAAAATCCGGGTCAACTTCCTACCAAGCGACGATTCGCATACCAATGGAGTGGTGCGTACCCCGGGAGTTAGCGATTGACTTTCGTCATTCCACTCTACTACGTTTTCTATAAGCATAGTATATATGCTTCATTTACAACCTTGTGCAAAAATCATGCATACTGACTGTTCGATACTGTAGGAGCCTGATTCAGAACCACATATCCAGTCTTCTCCCCATGCGCCTCAGTTTACCACCCCAATTGTCCAGCGCACCGTTGGTAGCGGTCCCACACCTCCTAAATCCGAGGATATGAAGCATGAAAGCCCGCCCGAGCCATCATCTGAGCCGACCAACTCTTTCGGCATGGCAACTTCCTCTACTCGCGCCGAGCCCTCCCAATCAAGTGATGACCTTTTGTCCTCCCAATTAGCGGAAGCAAGGCTGCAGATCAAACAACTACAACAACAGATAGCCGATAACGAAGTGAGACAGAGAAAGAAGCCTGTCGAAGGTGGAGAGCTTTCTACAAACCAATCTTCTCTCAAGCAAGCACAACCTCCAGCTCAATTGGCTGCGGCGGGTGGTGTCCCTTTGCAAGCCGTGGCTGGTCTCTGTCTTCTCAGCTTCTTGCTAGCATACATCTTCTTCTAGAACCATACCCACCCTCATTTCGAATTCTCCTCCCGACTCCTCTTGTTTCTTTCACACACCTCCGACTGCTGTGCGTCACGATTGATAACACCTGATTTCTCCGTCCCTGTTGCCCCCCCACCCCCCCTTTCCCCTACCCCCTTCCACCACCAAGTTTTAAGTTCTGTCTTGTCGGAGTCATTATGTCTTTTTACTAGCGCCCTAATACATCTCAGACCGAAGAGGTTGGCCATGCACACGCAAGCGTTCCCTTTCCCTATTTCTCTCCAGAGCTGCTTCCGCTCCCAACCGGTGTATCATGGGATCCAAGTATTTTCCTATGTCCATTTTCCTTCCCGTCTGCTACCCACTGTTCACTGTCTATTTCCTACTGTCTGAATTTTTCCTTGCTTAGTATATTATGTTTTAACGGATCTTCTTTCTCTCCCCTACTTCATTCCCCCCTCTTATTAAGCCGGTTGAAAGTTCCGAGGTTGGCCATCTTAACAGCCGTCGAAAAAGGTGACATTAACAACAGTAATGCCCTGTCAATGGGTTTCGTCTAGTTATTTTCGGTATAGTGACGATAGCTTAGGAAATAAGGGCCGTTTTATCGTGGGATTCTTTCTATTATGTCTATCTGTACAACCATAATGACTGATGACTGTATGGCGTACTGTTTGTACTTACTATCCTCCCATCAAGACCTTGATGTGTTATGAGGAGGGAGCATCAACCGAGCATGCAAACGTCTGTCAACGTCTCCAAGCACATTAGCTGAGTGACGAAGCCTTTGCACCTGTTTCAGGAGAGGCATCCAAACAAAGAGTATGAAATGAGAATAAGGGGTAAAAGGAACAGAGGAATAGAAAACAATATTATAAGAAAACACAAGGAAATTATGAGAAAAATGAGAAAGCCTCCCCAGTGATAAGCACCCAAGAAAATGTGATAAGAAAACAGGTAGGATGAATGAGTATCGTGAGACCGTTAGAAAGCAAAGGAAATGTATGTTGGTGGGACGGGTAACTAGAGTGTATTTGGAAGCTGTGGTAAAACGGGAGAGGAAGAAAAAAGGGGCCATCAGTTATAGTTATCCGGAAAATAAAGTTATAGCAAGCCATTGCCACATGTATGAAGGTTGGATGGGAAGCGGAAAAAGATGTATGTATCCACAGAGCAGATGAAAAAACTCGATCTAGTATTTAACAGATGGGTATCGTAATCGTTTCATTAAAAGGTTGCTCAAAAGGTTGTCTGCTTTCACGAGGTAGTGGGGAGGCAAATGGCAGGAAAGCAACGCCATTTGGGAGGAATGGGATGGCCTCAATCCTAACAACGAGGGCGGGATGGGTTGAGTAGGATTACCATGGCCCGACCTTCAACGGTAGGCCAGCTCCGTAAGTGCCTGACATGAGCTGTTGACGTATTGACGAAATATCGCCTTGGGAGCTGCCGGCGTTGGAATTGCACGGATTGCCCACGTTGCCACCGATCCAGCCAAGGCTCTGGTTCAATTCATTCACGGCGTCCTGGAGTTTCCCTCCGGCAGTCTCGTTGTGCTTTGCAAGCTTTTGATCCCAGCCTCCGTACTGCAGTTGGATACCGCCTCCACGCTTTGCTGCTTCCCTGATTACCAGGCACCATGCTTTGCTCATCTCTTCATAGGCTGCATACTTCTCAAGATTATGCTGTGGCGTCGTCCACCGCGGAAGTTGGTGTATGATATCTGTAGCACCGTCTAGATAGCTTAGTGATGTTGACGGTTGCGATTCATTTGGCGGGAGGAAATGGGGTGTAAAGTCGTTTAGGGCTTCGAGGAGGTTGGTAAGATGCTGGCGAACTCGATTATATGCATAGTCGGAGGAAGGGTTCCCGCCCAGCGGGAAAGAGGACTGTAGAGTGGATTGATAGTTGTTAAGGACTTCGAGGGCAGCGCTGACACTGGGCCGGGGGGCAGTGTGCATGACCTCAGAGGCTATCTCGGGATGACGATCACAGAGCGACCTCAACACCGACCGTAGTGCATCTGTGTCGAGCGTCTCCATTAACCGAGGGAGAGACAGCGGCCGGCCCGAAACGTTCGGCCGTGGTCGCTTGAGGTGACGGGGGGCTAACGGCCGTGGATGGAGGGCAGGAGACCCTGAGGGCGAGGCAGACATGCGAGTATCATCGCTGGGGAGGCAGTCATCTTCAGCCTTTCTCTTCCGGTTCACTGAGGCGTTGGTCGATGACACTGTAGGGGAGCAGTCAAATCAGTCAGTCAGGTATACCGAACTCCATCTTCTTGCTTTCCTGTAGGTGCTGGGGGGGAGGCGTGGCTCGGAGTAAGTCCTACTGGAATATGATGCAGAGCGACAAGAGGTCTCGTAAAAGTGAGGAGGAACAGGCGGTGTGGCTACCAGGCTGTTCATGATCACCGAGGGCTGCTCGGCAAGGAGTGACTGTTAACGAGAGGTCGTGATGCAGATGCTGGGTGAGTCTGCGGGTGTTGGCCCTTTGGTAGGAGACGTCGACAGGCACAGGAAGGGAAGACGAGCGAAGGGCGAGGATGGAGAGAAGAGCAAGTCAGGCGGTTGCGTTGAGTTGGCAGCGAGAAAAAAAGGCAACCAGACTTAAAAGCAACGCTAAACTCACTAAGGGGGGAGAGAGGGCCCGAGCTTAGCTCCAGCGTGACCATACATTACACAAGGCAAAAATACACACACACACACAAGAGATACAGAGATACAAACAGGGAGAGACTCAAGCATAGGGAGACATCAAAGAGGTATTATTTGTCGATGCTGGTGTAGGGTGCAGCCATGACTACCTGGCGATGCTGGCCGTTCGGGTCTTTGGAGTAAGAGGCTCTTTGTTAAGGCAATGTTGTGTGGTAGCTATGGTTACGGCTGTTTATTTGTATTATTATTCTTGGGATGCCACTGGCCGCTTACCCACTGCGTAACAGGGCGTACGGAGATATAGCAGGCTGCTCTTGGTTATTTAGAGGAAGAGGGCGCTCTCTTGACTTTCTACTGTGCATGGATGGCGGGTTCGCCTTCCCTGAGGCGAAGTCATCCTCGGCCTGGCCAAACAGATGGCAGAGTCAATATACATAGGTATGTCCATCCCAGCCATTAATAACCACTTGATGATGTGTTCTCGAGCATCAATGGATCTTCCGTAAGCACACTAGCTGTCCGTGATAGGCTTCGATTCCTTGCGTGTCACGCACTTTCTCGGCAATCACAGCAACCTGCTTCTGTCTGGCTGGGGTTATGTTCCTTTGCCGAAGAGATAGAAATCCCTAGTTTTACGACAAGCCTTTATATATGCGCCTTTAATACTTCGGCTATAAGGCAAGTTCTGGGCCAGGGTATTGGTGTTCCAGCCAGGACTACCTATCGCCACCAAGGACGGTTGTGCCTTGGGAAAACCTGGGGTTCTGTAAAGGGCCCGTGAAACAAACTCGCTCTCTCGTTATAGACAGACCTCCAGATATTGTCAGCAACTATCTACGGAGTATACCCTTAATCGCTGTATTTATCTCCATACATCCTGTGTATATAATGATGGAGTACTTGATCTATATAGATACAGGCTCACTATTCGCCGTCTTTTATCAAAAATTAACCAAGTAAACATACGCATTGGGTAATTATCCTAATGATACACCTTACATCTCTTGCTATATTCTCGGAATTCCTTTCTCTCTCTCTTCTTTCCACAGGCAAGCCGCAAACTTCTGCTCTTCTCCATGTGTTATTTAAACTTTTTACGATACTTTTTTGCTCATATTACGTCATAACCTTAAAAAATAAGCTTTTCACAGGGTTCTCAGCCCGAAAACTTATGACTAAGCAAAGTTATTTTTGTCACTTTTGCCTTTTTGCCCCTGGAGATGATTTAAAGGGAAAGCACAAGAGCAGAAAAGAAAAGAAAAAGTACATATATTGCATCGCCTATGTAACGACATGTTTCATTTACTTTTGCTACAATACGTGGAATGCCGCACCCAACGCCACACAATGTATTCATCCGTGTACAGCCAGGAAAAGAATTCAGGTCGCAGTAAATGCAAAAAGCCAATCACTACGGAGTAGCAGTCAGCCAATAATGATATATGGTGACAACCTATCATAGATAGAGAGACTGCGCGGCGACAATGTCTCGTTTTATGAGTGTGAGGGCGGTTTCGAACTTCGTTTCCAGGTCGCTACTTCCCATCACTTTAGCCGCTTGTGCCATTTGCCGCATGCACTCTTCAAGGCGCCGGAAAGCCCTGATCAAACTTCCCTCGTAAACCTCGGTCATTTTGCTTCATGAGAAATAGATAGTTAGCTTGGCACGTTGCGAAAGTTACCGGATATGGAGAAGCTTACCAGATATCTGCAAAGGATTTGCCCTTTGCCCACTCGAACATCACTTCCATAAGTTCCCATCGGAAGCTCTTCACATACTCGTCTTCGTTCACAGGCAGTTTGGATTCCTGAGAAACTTTGGCAATGATCCTAGCCTGGGCTTGGATATCTCTGAGCGGTTTGGCGAGCTCCTCATTGGTAATTGCAGGAGTATCCTTGGCATTTTCTTCGAAGACAAATACGCTTAAAGCTGCGGCGCATTGCTCAGGCGTGAGATTATTGAAGAAACCGTTAAATAACAGTTCGCTGAGCATAAGTTCGTCACCACTGCTGATTTCACAAGCAACTCGAGCCTTGAGCTGTACGACTTCGTCTTCATTGATGAACTGGAATCGGCGAAGTACTCGTTTACGGCATTTCAACTCATCCATCTGGATTATTGACATGGCCTCGGTAATCTTCTTCTTCGTCTCCTTGATTTTCTTGACAATCTCCACTTTTGCAGCATATTGGTCGTACAATTCCGGAAGCCGAGGAGAGTTGTGAAGTGGGTTAGATATTAGGCGAGACTCCAGGACTTCGATTTTCTAAATTTCACTTTAGTACTGGCGTTGAAATGAGAGGGTGTGGGAGAATTTCATACCCTTAATACTCTCTTGAACTCATCATCAGTAATGTTCATATTTTCAATGGGGTCAAGGAGCGCCAAGCCATCAGGGAAGCGTTGCTGGATTTGCATAATCTGTTTCTTCACTGCCTTTCGGCTTTCTTCTGGTTTTAGGTTACTGGGCAATTTGATTTTCACCATAGAAATTGAATGTATACAGTTGAGGAGGACGGGAACGACTTCCAGTTTTGAAGGCTCACCCTTGTTAGCTGGTTTGACACCAGGTGGCAAGGGCTGGACGCCTTTTGATTTTAGGAAAGAATCCTCTGAAACTGGTAGTAGAACGTCTACTATGTAGCTCTCATGAGGCTCGTACTCTTCACGCGGACCGTTCTTTGGTGGTTTTCGTGCTTGGCAGTTTACCACCACTGACCATCCGAAATCATAGTCCTGGTATTTGATGTGAACTAGACGTCCAGGCTTGAGGAATGAAACGCAATAATTGGGATGTGTTATCACAGCTCTCATATCAGAATTGTAGGTATCAATTTTCTGTCGAAGGTCATAATATTCTCGTATTGTGCCTTCGTCTTCAATTGTCATAGAATCCCTAGAATTTTCGAGCTCAGCCAGTTCTGACAAAGTTCGTTAGCAAATCGTTAGGTAAAATCAATGAGTGGTATGAAATATTCACCTTTTTCCAGACCCGAAACACTGGCCGTATTTTGAAACTGATAGAAGCATCGTTCAAGCATGAACTCAGGTGATATCCCTTCCACACGAAGCAGATTTAGAATCATATTATAACCGAGATGGAAAGCTGAATTAAGCTTGTCCTGCTCTCCGCGAACAATATCCTTGGCAACAGGAGGATCCATCTCTTCATCAACCATCATAATGACAAGACCACGGTCATCAAGGCCTCGACGACCTGCACGTCCTGACATTTGGACGAATTCTGAGGACGTTATCCATCTCGAGCTGACACCGTCAAACTTGCGAACGCTTGTGAAAACAACAGTCTTTGCGGGCATGTTAAGACCAATAGAGAATGTTTCAGTTGCGAAGAGAACTTTGATTAGTCCTTCTTGGAAAAGAATTTCAATGGTTTCCTTGAGGATAGGCAGAAGACCAGAATGATGAACACCAATACCGCGTCGGAGAAGGGGTAGGATATGTTGGATCTGCGGTAGATCCCTGTCCTCTTCTGAGAGGATCTCAATGGCGCTGTTAAAAACCTTGGAGACCATCTCCTTCTCGGAATTATCGTTGAATGCCAGTTTACTCATTTGTAGAGCAAAGGCTTCACACTCTCGTTTGCTGAAACTGAAGACGATAACTGGATGGTAGTTTTTCATCATGATCATCTTGACGATTTTGTAGATATCAGATGGCCCATTCTTGTCTCCTCCCTTATTTGTCTTCTTGTCTTTCCCCTTTCCTTTCCTTTTAGCCATGGCATCAGCAGGGTCTGCTCCTTGTCTCTCTGCAATCGAGCTCATGGCCTTTTGGAAGTTCTCCTCACGGAACACACCCTTCTCATCAACAACAAGATGGATGCCCTCTGCTCCGGCAGGGAAAAGATAATGTTGAAGCGGGGTCGGCCGGAAATCTGTATATACAACGTGGCATGGCTGGTTGTGCATCTTGGTAACCCACTCTGCAAACTGCATTGCATTGGGGATAGTAGCCGAAAGGAACACATATCTGACTTTGTCTGGCAGCAGGATAATTGTTTCCTCCCAAACGACACCTCGGGCTTAAGCAGCTGTTAGTAATGTGTATTCTGCAAGAATGGCAGGCTTCCTTACTTTTATCTCGCATGTAATGAATCTCGTCAAAAACAACCCAGGCAACCTCACGCATAATCTCGGAACCTCGGTATAACATAGATCGCAGAATCTATAAGGGCATTAGCTCCGCGTCTAGCTGATTATTCACACTGTGATCCTACCTCAGTAGTCATGACAAGACAGGTAGCTGTGGGATTGATGGTGACATCACCGGTCATCAGTCCAACGTCACCAAACTCAGCCGCAAATTCTCTGTATTTTTGGTTGCTCAGAGCCTTGATTGGGCTTGTGTAGATCACCCTCTGGTTATTCTTCAAACATTGAGCAATAGCATATTCGGCAACCACGGTTTTTCCAGCACTAGTATGCGCAGAGACGAGGACACTCTCTTCCCGCTCGATAGACGCAATCGAGACTTGCTGAAAGGGGTCGAGGGTAAAAGGCCACACCCGCGCGGGCTTCTCTGGCGGCTTGTGCTGTGAGATGGGAACGTAGTCGTAGCCCGCAGGTAGAGCAACCTGATGTCGTACTTGATGGGACAGCACCACAGCTTTCCCATCCTGCTGACCCTGAAATCCAGCAGACGCAGCAACTTCACGAGACTGTTCGGTTTCAAAGGTATCTGCCACCACTGGCTCAGGCTCCTGTTCAACCCGCAGGCGCTTTATGTCCGGCTGGTCTTCCTGGACTTCGGCTTCTGCAGCGTCACTCTTCTCCCCAGCGGCCTCGACCGGCTCTGGCGACTCTGTTCCGTTGGTTGTAGCTATATTTTCTGACTTAATGTCTCCGTTGGCTCGTCGCTTCTTGTTCCTCGCCTTTCTAGGCCTGGGAGGCTCGTTGGTGGCATCGTTCAAGCCCGGCTTGTCCTCGAACACGTCGAATAGGTCATCCATTGCGCTAAGAGTCCAGCAGCTTCAGTGCCTGTAAGCGTCTCCAGAGCTGCCTGGGCCTCTCCTTTGCACTGCAGCAGCGTACCAATTCTTGCTTCTCTCTCTCTCTCTTTCGCTTCTCCTAGCTCTGCCCAGCTGCATATTATTATTCTAATCCTCCCTCCATCATAAATTTTAAAGTTCCAATCAAAAAAAAAAAAAAAGCATCGGACTTAACTTCCTCCGTCGCCGGCTTATTCATCTCACGTGATGCATCCAAACCCGACTTGCCTCTTTCTGGCGAAATCGTTCGATGCGTTCGAAGCTCGCCAGCATCATTCTCTACTCACATTCTCCGAACAACGAACGACACCAGCACCGCCGACAGTCAAGGTATGCAGCCAATTCGTGCCCAGGAACAGAGTCACGACAGCTGACGCCTTCTCCAGATGTTTGCCCGTTCTGCTATCCGCGCCAACACGGCCGCCTCCATCATCAGCCGTCGAGGCTTCCACTCAACTCGCACTCAGCTCGGCTCCGGCTTCCACTACCCAGAGGGCCCTCGTTCCAACATCCCATTCAACCCATTGACCAAGTTCTTCTTCGTCAGATACTGGGCCTTCATGAGTTAGCACTCCCATTTTCGCTTTTTGCGATGTCGCCTTCTCTTTGGCTAACCTATGTAAATAGTTACTGGGTTCTCTCTCCCATTCGCCATTGCTGGTAAGT